>JANUSC010000030.1:0-1357500 GCA_025200525.1 Camellia lanceoleosa | reverse complement strand
TAGGAGAAGGAGGAGAGAAGGAGAGAAGGAAAAGGAGATGAAGACAAATGCCAGATATTTTTTTTTTTTTTTTTAAAATTTTGAAAATATTAAATTTAAGTTTTTTTTTCTTTTTCGACTTAACTACATTTACTATATTATATATATATATAGTAGTATATTATATCATTACATGGTTTAAATTTTTTGCGGAATACACACACAGAATTCATTCAACTTACTTGTACCCAATTCAATTCACACCACAACATTGACTTCATTTGATTAGGCTTCAAATAGTCAATGCATTTGAATTTTGAATACATGTATGCATGATTGAAACTTTATATCATTTTATTTTTGGGAAATGGATATCTGACCCGTTTTGCATTGAGGGTAAGAATTTGAATAATGTTATAAGTATTTGTTTTTATTATTTTATTTTATTATCTGATTCAACAATTTAATTGTTAATATTACATTGGAAATACACATTAATAATATGACTCATTACACTAATATTGTATTGATAAGTACAATCATAAATGAGAAGTGTGATATTATTACATTTAATGTATACCATATAGAACAATAATCATGTGTTCAAGGCCATTCCCCTACAAAAAAGCTACAGGGAAGAAGTTACCAAACATCAATAAGTAGGCTGGTCCAAAGGCTGAACCTGGATAGATACAACTTTAATTATTTATTTATTTTTATTTACACAAGTTGAAAAATATTATGGAGTTTAAGAACCAGAGTAATGATTATTCTTCAATTACCACAATGATTTTATGTCTGGATATATATATATATATATTTATTTTCTTGTTCCAATCTCTTTTTGCATCACACGATTAGAGTAGAGAAGTTAATTGTGTAATATAAGGATGTCTTGAAACAAGATAAATATTGAATGAAAAAACTTGCCTCTTCTATTATAAATAACGGCTGTGATTCGGACTCCCAGCTGGGGGCACCCCCAGTGACCCCCAGCATCACTTGGCACTCTGCCAGTGGCTGAAAAAAAAAAAAAAAAAAAATTTTTTTTTTTGGCCAATAAGGAGTGACCCCCAATACCCCCACTGGGGTCCAAGTCATTTTCCTATAAATAAACAAGGCTCTTTTTTTTTGGTTATTAGGGATTTTTGTATTCAGAAATAGCGAATCTCATATATTGTAAAAGTAGGATATATCCTTACAAATGAAATGATATTAAACTAAGAGAAATTATTAAGGATGGGGCATGCCAAGTTAAGTAGAGGGGTGATTTTATTTACACTAAAATAGTAACTCAGTACGTTTAATTAAAATTTTAAAATTTTAGTTATTATTATATCTTAATGTAAATTTACTAATAAGGACAATAGACATTAAATCTTAAAAAAATTTTTTTTTTTCTCATGTATACGCTAATCAATTATACATATTTTTCATGTTCAATTTTTTTCATCTTCTTCCCAAGTTTGAATCCTCTTTCATTTTGAGATGCATGAATGATTTGCTTGTAGCGATTTTTTCCTTTCCTTGATTTGTTTGTTTACATTGACTGCTCATTCAATACAAGAACAAGGAAGGATTAAATTTTATGTCTCCCTCTAATCGCGCAATAAAACATCTGGGTTTGTAGAATTTTTTTGTTAAGTTCTTCCAAGCCAACCACATCAAAACTAGAGAACCCAATTGTTGCAGAGGAGAGAAAATCCTCTTCCATTATCAATCCAATCAAACATGAACCCTAGGTCGAGAAGCATGAACCCTAGGTTTCATTTGTTGCTTATAATACTACTTGAATCAGGATGCTAAGCTAGGTAAGTTGAACGAAAAGAAGATGTGGATGTGGATGAGGATGAAGATGAAGAAAGATTTTATCTTAAAGGATAATTTGAGTTAATTTGTTTATTATTTGGGTGTACTATAAATTATGATTTTATCTTAAAGGATAATTTGTGAAAAGACATAGAATGTATTAAGAGTAAATTACAATCTTAAATAATTTAATAGAAAATACTGAGAAATTGGACATATTGAATAATTTTGTTAATGCAAATAAAATCACCCGAATTAGAGTTAGGCAAAATGGCTCATGGCCTGACCCATAAGCCTAGCTTGATGGGCTATCTAAAGCTTGGTTCATAAGCCAACCCCCAATGCCTATATTAGAAAAATTTTAAAGAAAAAATAGATAATCGTTACCAATCAAACAACTTGTTATTAGAGTAATCAGATTTGGAAAAGATTCAAACAACTCAATATTAAATAATCGAAATTGTTTTCTATTTAGTTTTTGCATAAGTGTGTATTTTTGGTAAGATAATTATGAAACTAATAACTATATTTTTAATTGTTATGATACACTTTAAAATTTTATATTATGATTTCGTATTCTTCTCTTAATAAATTTTGAATTTAATAAAAATCTAAATAAAAGCACAAAATCATAATAAAATTAAGTCCATATGGGCCAAGTCCGGCTTGAAACCAGCAGTTCATATTTTTAAGTTCATAAATAGGACCTGGTTTTTAGAAATCTAAAATGGGCCGTCAGAAGATAGACCCATGGACCAATTGAAGCACATGGGCTTAAACCTTAAATTTTAAGGTGGGGCCCAACTAGTTTCTACAAACTACGAGCACATCATTTGTTTCGGACCAACGTCAGCAAATATATATATATATATATAATAAAGCAGGATGATTTTTAAATTTGTCCTACACACATTTGTCTTACTAAGATATTTGAACGGCTCAGATCTATTCAAATTATAAAACAACAGATGAGATATATTTTTCGAAAAATATTCTACATGTACATTTTTTATTTTCCCGCTTATCTCTCTTACTTTTTCCTTTTCTCACATATCCTTCTATGATCCCACTTTTCTCTCTCTTTTATTTTTATTTTTTTATTTTCTCCGATTTTTATTTTTCTCTCTTTTTGTTTATTTTTTTTTATTTTCTCCGTTTTGATCACTTATTTTTATTCATATTATATGAAAAAAGTCTGCGATCTCAGAATTAGGAGCCAGATTTTACTGTGTGTAGTGGAGATTATATTAATGAATTTTTTAGTCCACAAATTAAATGAATTTGAACAATTAATTATTATTTTTAAATATATTGAATACCTGATGGATTTCGTAAATTTAGACTTTATATGAATCTTCAATATCTATATAATAAAGCAGTATGATTTTTTAATTTGTCCTGACATTTAGACGGCTTAGATCTATTCAAATTATAAAACAACGGCTGAGATATATTTTTCAAAAAATATTCTACATGTACATTTTCTATTTTCTTGCTTCTCTTTCTTAATTTTTCTTTTTCTCACACCCCTTATTCCATGGTCTCATGATCCCGCCTTCTTCTCTCTTTTCTTTTTATTTTTTTATTTTCTCCTGTTTTTATTTTTCTCTCTATTTATTTTTTTATTTTTTATTTTCTCCTTTTTGTTCAATATATTTTACACATATTTCCATACAATATATGTATGCCCATAATATTATGTCCGTAATACACTAAGACATTACAAGCACACATACAATTTTCATATAATTATATAAGTAAAAACAGTATTGTATGTATACCTATGAAAATTATATGTATGCTAGGCACATTTATATCTAGCTATATATTATATAAGAAAAAATGAGTTTTCGTGAGAAGTTTTGTGAGAAGTCTAAAGTTTTAAAATAAATTTATGATTTATCAAATTAAAAAATAAATTTAAATAATGTTAGGATTACAATTATATTCTAATTTTAATATTATTTATCCTTCCGCATTCATGAACGGACATACGCTAGTGTATATATATATTATATCAATAAATCTATCAACATATAATGTAAACTTCTAGTCATACATATTAAATAGGGGATCATTATAAAAGAAAAAGTTTCACCCAAATTACTTGATTTATATTTTATATAACTGATTATATAGTTGATTTTGTGTTCATAAATCATTATTATTAGACACTTATATTTAATACTCTTGACAAATGAGAAAGAATAATATTATATGTATCAATTAGTGAGCTATCATTTGTATTTAAATTATGTTATAAATATGAGTTAGCATGTTTTACTTGTAAAATATAGGGGAAACTACTTCTTTGTGAATTTTAAAAATTAATTAATAATTAATAAAAAAATTTAGCACTTCACACTTTAATAGTTGTAAAGTTTATCATTAATTTATAAATATTTTTTTAAAATACACACTGACCTAGATTTTTTTAAAAAAATATTTCGCTACATGATCAATTTGGAATACCAACTAGAGAATTACGCACACGTGTCTTCTCCATGGTATTTGGGGTAGGAAAAGGAAATAACATGAGGAGTAAAGATAATATTTAATTTATATTCTTTTTCAAACTTCTATTTAAATTTATAATTCAAATACAGTCTAACTGAGTGTAAAAGCTTATTTGTGATCAATAACCTAGTTGCTCTTTTTTAGTATAAATCAAATCATATCATATTATATTATCATATATATATATATTATTAAAAGTAGTGTTTGTATTCAATTTTTCTTTCTCGTATGTGGCACATCTCTCCTTTGTTTTCTTTTTTTATTTATTTATTAAAATGTCACATCAATATATCGTTTTATCAAAATTCTTTCCAAAATTTAATATTTAAAAGGCTTCAACTTCTAAATTACCCATAAACAAAATAGAATTATACATATTAAAAGTACTTTACTAATTAATTTTATTATACTTTTTTTCACTTTTTTTAAAATAAAATATTAAAATTATTTCTTATTTTATGTCTATCTTATTTATAATATTAATTACATTAAATTTCTTAAATAACTAGAATCACTTTCAATTTTATAACAATTATTTCTAATATCAAGTTATAATTTAATATCATATAATTTATTATATATAATTATTTAAGTTACATTTTTGTAGCATGAAAGATTCAAATTATCAAATGAATGTTTCTTTTTTTGTGTTATAATTGAAAATCATATGTATTTGTTTAATTTATATTTTTGTAATATGATAGAGCTAAAATTATTGAAATATATACAAATAATTTATTTCTCCACAGGACAATGAATTCATGGATACCCTTTTGCAAAAAATGATTACATTAAATTTAGGAAAATTTGCACCATGAACTAGCTCTATAAATATGTTGTCTACTCAACAAACTCCAGAATTAACTCAGGAGGATGAAGAAATTACCCCTTCCTTAATTTATGAAATTCAGAATAATTTTCAAGATATGCAATCTGTTAACAGAACGGTCTTCCTTAAGCAAATAGGGCGAACAGCCTTAATAGGACGTAGTAGGTATTATTATCATAGACCTACACCACATTATATTCTTTATGAAGAAGATTTCTTTCATGGTCAGAACTCTTATCATGGGAAAATCATTTATGAATGGAATATAGATGGTTATTCTGAATACCAGATCTTTGAATGTATACATCAGATTATTATGTTTGCTACTGTTTGCAAACAGAATAATAATTCTGACCATCAGATAGTTAGATTCATTGTTAATGGCTTTACATGCATCCTTAAAGGATGGTGGGATAATGTTCTCACTTCTACTCAACAAAATGAAGTTTTAAAGTTATTAAAACTTAAACTGATCCGACCACTAATACTGCCGTACACCGCGAAGATGCAGTTTATACTTTAGTCCAAACCATTATATATCATTTTATTGGAACAGGCATCGTTAGCAGTGACCGTAGTCGCGAACTCCTCCAGAATCTTTGTTGTCCTTCTTTAACCCATTTTCGTTGGTATAAAGATGTATTTTTAATGAAAGTTATGCAGCGTCCAAATGCTAACAGTGAACATTGGAAAGCCAAATTTATTGATCGTCTTCTTACCCTTTTTTTTTTTCTAAAATGGTTTGGAAAAACTTCGGGATCGCTATGATCGTATGGCTATTCCTTATGATCAGTACACCTATGGCCAACTCATTGGCATAATTTTTGAAGAAAGTCTTTCTTTATGTAATGACCTTAAACTTCAATATCAGATGAAAAAGCAGAATCTTACAGGGAAAAAAAACTAGGTGAATTTTGTGATCAATTTGCTTATGATACCAAGATTCAGTAGCCTTCGAAAACCAGAAAATTTTATCACAAAAAACCTTCCACGCAGTATCGTAAACATTATAAAAATTCCCACAGTATTCCATCTCAACAGAAAAAGTTTTACTCTTGTGAAAAGAAACCCACTAAAAGGCCTTCATCAAAAAAGAATGTTAAATGCTATAAATGTGGTACCATCGGTCATTATGCTAATCGATGTAGATCAAAATTAAAACAGAAAATTAATGAGATGTATTTAGACACAATTATCGCTCAACAGCTATTACAGACTTTATCTGAGGAAGAAACAGACACTAGCTTTGAGTCTGATGGACTCACAGAGCTATACTCTCCATCTACCTCTAGTGATGAGTTAGAAATACCAGAACCTAATTATTCTTGTTCTACAAATCTGAACCAGATTTTTGAAATAAATTATTGGAAATCTATTGTTGAACTGAATGGTTTGAATCTTGGGGTTCCTAATATTCATGTTTTAAGTGATGACTAGAAATCCATACTAGAACTTGCTGAGCAAATCAAGCATCCAGAAATGAAACTAAAATTTTTAGATATTTGTTATCAACAACAGAAGGTTGTTATAGAACCTCCTCTTATTCCTATTCAATCTTATAGCATGAAGGATGTTTTGAATATAATACAGTCTTCATTTGTTATTGAAAAACTAGTCACTATTCAAGACTTAAAAATGGAAATTAATGTCGTAAAAACAGAAATTAGGCATCTTCAAATTGCTACACAAGCTATTCAAGCTGATCTACATCAGCTTAAAACTGCCAAACAAAAAGATAAAGCTATTGCTCCAGAAACTTCTAAACAGATAGATAACCAGTATTTGATGCTTGTTAATTAGGTTACATTTCAGAAATGGTATATTCGTGTTACTTTTGTTATTCAACCTGATTTTATTATCAAATATGCAATGGCCCTTGTTGATAGTGGTGCTAACATGAATTGTATACAAGAAGGACTTATTCTAACCAGATATTTTCAGAAAACTACCCAGTTACTTACTAGTGCTAGTGGTAACTCTATACATATCAAGTATAAAATACCTGAAGCTCTTATCTATAATCAAGGCATTTGTTTATCTACATCTTTTGTCTTTATCCGAAATATGTCTTTAACTATTATTTTGGGAACATCATTTTTATATCTCTTAATGCCTATTACTAGGATTGATCCTATAGGCATTCATACGACTATCAGTAATCAACCACTTATGTTTGAATTCATAACTGAACCATATATAAAAGAGCTAGATCAAATTCGTGATTTTTTTACTTTTAAAGAAAAACACATTAATTTTCTTCAAATAGAAATTCATTTTCTTACAACTGAACAAAGGTTACACCAATCTTCTTTACAGAATAAAATCAAGCTTATTGAAACAGAATTTTAAACAGAAATTTGTAATGATCTTCCGAATGCTTTTTGGGAAAGAAAAAGACACATTGTTCCTTTTCCCTACGAACCTATTTTGATGAAAAATTCATCCCCACTAAAGCTCGCCCTAGTCAAATGAAAAAAGACTACCTCAAACTTTGCAAAATAGAAATTAATTCTCTTCTTCAGAGAAGATTGATCAGAATTAGCCACTCACCTTGTCACCTTGGAGTTGTACAGCATTTTATGTTAATAAAAAATACCGAAATAGAAAAAGGTGTACCAAGATTGGTTATAAATTATAAACCTCTTAATGACGCTTTAAAATCGATTAGATATCCCATTCCGAATAAAAAAGATCTTTTAGATCAATTACAGGATGCTGTAAATTTTTCTAAATTTGATCTTAAATCCAGATATTGGCAAGTGCAAATTGATAATCAGGGTCGTTATAAAACCGCTTTTACAGTACCTTTTGAGCATTTTGAATGAAATGTTATGCCATTTGGTTTGAAAAATGCTCATTTCGAATTTCAACATATCATGAATGACATTTTTACTCCTTATATAGAATTTGCTATCTGTTATATAGATGATGTTCTTATTTTCTCATCTTCTATTGATCAGCATATTAAACATCTAATATCTTTAAGAATATAATTATCAGAAATGGTTTAGTTATTTTTGCACCAAAAATGAAACTTTTTCATACAACAGTACGATTTTTGGATCATACCATTCATAATGGAAGTATTATACCCATTAACCGTAGTATAGAGTATGCATCCAAATTTCCTGATGAAATCAAGGATAAAACTCAATTACAGAGATTTCTTGCTAGTTTAAATTATATTCAAGACTACTATCAGCAGTTATCTCAGGAGGCATCTATTCTTTATACTAGATTACAAACAAATCCTCCTCATTGGTCTCAGGAACATACTAAAGTAGTACAGAAATTTAAGGCTAAAATTAAGCAACTTCCTTGCCTCCATCTTCCTAATCCATCATGGAAGAAAATTGTTGAAACATATTCTTCTAACCAGGGTTATGGTGGTATTTTGAAACAAGTTAAGCCCTACCAATTCAACAAAAGAACTTTTAGGTTTTCACCCTGGTAGTTGGAAAGGACCTGCTTTAAATTATTCAACTATTAAACATGAATGTTTAGCCATTGTTAAAAGTGTTTTAAAATTCTAGGATGATCTTCTTAATCAACATTTTTTTATTCGAGTCGATTGTTCTGCGACAAAACAGATTTTCAAGAAAGATGTTTTGAACCTTGCATCTAAAAAGATATTCGCCACTTGGCAAAGTATTTTATCAGTATTTGACTTTAATATTGAATATATTAAAGGCGAACAAAATTTATTACCCGATTTTCTCACCCATGAATATTTACAAGGACCAACAAACTCATGACCAGCAGAGTCCCAAGGCTGCAAGCCTGTATCAGTAAAGGTGAATCCAGTCAAACAGCTAAGGATGTTCTCCTTAAGTTTGAAGAACAGTATACCGTTAACAGTATTACTGAGGAAATTGTCCTCTATATTGAACCAGCAACTGAACAATGGATGTCAGATCCATGGGAAATCAAGTGTCGGTATTTAACCACGCAACAATTTCCTCTTTATTTTGATCAATACCGCTATGTTTATAAACAGATACTCATTGAAACTGTCATTGCTGAGATCTAGCATACTTTGCATGATCCCTCCAAAATAGCTAGTCCTATCTAGTCTAGTAAAATTACTGTCTGTAATATTATGCCCATTACTACATAGGGCATTCATCTGCATACTACTCGACAACTTTATATTCGCAACAGAGAAACCCGGTATAGTTATTAGGACTATATCGATGCCTTTACTTAAACGTTTTACTACCAGAATCCCATTAATAACCATTTTTGGTGTATCCGTATCCACCTTGATGTCCTAAAAAATGATGTCCCTTCTTTGTTTCTTGTTTGGTGGGATAAATTTGGGTTACGATTAGAAGTTTTACCAGTACCAATCAGGAAAGCCTATAATGAATGGCATGTTGCATATTCCCATTTACCAGCAAATAAGGATATCTCTATTACAAAATCCTTAGTTTATTTCATAATCCATTTTGCTATTCCATGGATTTGGAAATGGGACTTTCAGTGTGATTATCAGAATAAGATCCCACGTCTCAAAAGGGTTTTCCTTGTGAAATGGTGGCATAAGGGTATAAACCTTACTTTTCTAGAAACTGTCCAAAAAATCCTGGCACATTCTCAAGCCTGTTAGAATGCTATTCCAAAAACTATTCCCATCCAACCAGTTATTCAAAATCCGTTTTTACAAATCCAAACAGAATTACGACAAAAATATCTTACTTTGTCAGAAACAGAATTAATTATTAAAAGTATGGATTTCATGAAGGAACAATTTCTTCAAACTCTCTCTAGTAATGATACTTCCATAAAATCTGTTACCAGTAGTCAAGGTCATGAAGATCTAGACCATGATGAAAATGAATTTGCTATTTTAGTTGGAGAATCACAAGCACCAAAAGATGACGAACCTAACTTTGGTGATTTTGGGATTCACTTATTAGTATGATTGCCGACAAAATCGACAAAGAAAAGGATAAAAAAGATAAAGGAAAAGCATGATAGGCTTTGTTCCCCACCAATAAAATTGTCGGCATAAGACGACAAAAACTAGTACAACCACTTTTGGTAAAAGTAGATGCCCTGTCTGCCATCTACCCATAACTAGACAAAAAAGATAAGGTGCTAACTCATTGAGGATGAGGATGATCGACTCCATTTCACTAGGACACACCACCTGTCCTCTTTGAACCTTATCTTTTCCATTTTCATGTCTATAAAAGGGAAGGACCTCACCTTTGTTGAGGTAGAGTTTTTTAGAGTTTTTTTTTTTTTTCATAAAAAGTGTGTTTTAAGAATTGTTTTCGAAGTACTCCCTCTCTCTCCTTTTGTAAAAATTTCTCCACTACATAAACTAAGTGTTGAAGAATTAAGCTGCTTTGAAGATTGTGATTGTAAGTGTTTTTTTCTTTGATGTATGCCCTCTATTGATATACTTGTAGATTTATTAAACGTTTTAGAATTTTATATCACAAGCCGTAATAATTATTTAAGCTTTCTAAAAGATCCGTATCTTCAACCGTGGGCTTCCCAATAGGTAGAATTTTGTGAACAACAAATTAACCAAATTCAATAGCAAATACAAGAGCATATCTGTATGTGGGCGGCCGCTGTTAGGCCTCCACCCTAATAGTAAAATATGAGACCATATATGTTATAATTTGTTTTTAATATACTTGTAATATGTATATCTCTATTCCTGGGTTTGTGTCAACAAAGAGTAGAATAATGTTAGGAGAAGTGCGATGTCACCCAAGTCGCGTAGAGGATAGTCCAATAGCAAGGATTGCATTAGGACGAGTCACCTTATAACTTGTTGACAGACGTGTGTTTAGCCTAGCCTCTTTAGAGCATTTAGTTGGTATCAGGGCCAAGTTTATAGTTAAACATATTAGAAATATATTATAAATAAATTATACATGTATGGTCACACACAACCAATGACAGAAGAATTGTCAACCACCACAATAGTAGCTAATACAATAGCTTCTACCTCAGAAGCAACAGAATTAGTAGCCTACTAGGATGTTAGAGAAGCCTTGGATAAATCGACAATTCCAAAGGTAAAACCAGAGACAATTTATAAAATTGGAACCTTTGATTTCACCGGTAGAAAAATCATTAAGACTTTTGAACATGAAGTCCCTTTACAGAATGATGATGAAGTAATTCAATTACTACAAATATAGGATTTAGTACCTTTTCTGAAAAAATATAAATATGTCCACATAGAATTTGTCTAGATAGCTTTTAAACCCTTAAATTTGTTAGGACAAAATACTAGTCTTGCTTGCACACTCAGGGATGGTAGATGCCTTGATTGGAAGGCTTCTTTGATGGAAGCCATTGAAACCAGTTTATCTCATGGACAAGTATATTTCAACATTTATCCGAATTTGAGTACAGCACTTATAGACCCAAACTTGTCTAAAGTTCTTGAACTCGGAATTTTGACTAATGGTTATCAATATTTACTAGGATCACCGCCGTTATCAGCTATTTTCAAAATTCATCTTAAGGTTTTGAGTACTTTAATCCTTATAACAGAATACATAGTGAGTTAGGACAAATTGTCCTTATTGATACTAATCTTTTCAGTAGCCAGGTAGTTGTTCCTAAAATGATTACTTAGAACAATATTACTTTTCCAAAAAGATGGCAAATTAAGAATACTATACCAGTCAGGCCAATCATCAGAAAAACCTTAGATGATGTTATTTAGACACAAGAAGGTAACGTTTATCTTAAATTTCAACGACCTCTCAGCCGAAGCTTGTCCAATATAAGTCATCACTCCTCTAATTTGCCTTATCGTGTAGATTTACCTGAATCCTCTAGACATTCTATATCTGAACCTATAGAATCTGTAAATCAAGGGATGCCTTCTCGGCCTCCTAATCAGTCTTCTCATGACCCTCTTCCTGAAACCCTAATTTATGAAACCAGAAGGCCTGAGAGCCCAACTGCCAGTGATATGAATTTTGACATTTAAATGGATTTTACACCAGGAAGTGAAATTAGAAAACAATTAAACCAGGAATTTATGCAGGATAAATATCTGGAATTTAGATTATGGTATTTTAATAACCATACTAAACACGAACTTCAACAGTTAAAAAATCAAAATTATTTTCATCTAGAGAAATACTAAACTCTTAGACCTTTTCCAGAATGGTTTTATGAATTCAGCACAGTTATGGAATCTATTTCAACATCCCAACTTAATGTCTTGGAAAATATACAGAGAACATGGCAAATCGTAGGTGGTCAAAAAATAATTTCTGTTCATTTACCACCACAGTCTTTAGAGTTAACCCCTAGTAATGTCTCTAATCAACCGCTAGTCATCACAGCTTATGTAGAAACTCCCTCCAGAATGGCTTAGAAAGAATCTTTGCAGATTAAAGATATTGTGCCAATAATTCACAATAAAATATATTTGGATAAAATTTTAAAAAAGAAAAAAGAAAAAATGGGTGAAATATGAATAAAATATAATATTTCACCTACATCTTACACATATTTTCTTTTTCCAAATCGATAAACCAAACACAACCTTAGGATTTTTCAAAATTTGATTGGTTGTTATTGTTGCTTTATTTTTTATTATTTTTAAGGAGTCCAAATACTCTAAAGTGATTTTTTGTAAAGTAATTTTGAAATGATTTTTCCTATAGTTGAGATTTTTTTTTAAAAAAGTAATTGTTAATACTATTGTACCCTCAACTTAGTATTATTGTTGCCAAATCTCAACTTGTATAAAATTAAATCCTAGTCATTCAAAAAGTCAATTTAAAATTACTTTAGGAAAAATTTACTTTAGAGGATCTTGATTTGTTTTTAACATAAAGATAATAAGAAAAATGATATTTTATGGAGAAAAATATACTTATGCCATGACACATTTGAAATAATATTATAGTTGGATGATTATTTTGGTTTTGAAATAATAAGATACGAATGTGTTATGTTATTCTGTGCGATGTTTTTGTTTGTATACAAAAGAGGTTCATCAGCACAAACAAAATTAACTCACTAAATCCATAGACCTAGCAAACACTTCCTACAACTTAGAAAAAGGCAAAAAAGAGAGAAACATCAAATTGTCATGCATGGATTGAGAGAAGTTGCAAAATCTATGTCCAAATGAAATGTGAATTTAGTTCCATTCCATCATTAAGAAAGTTGAGGAACAGTGTTGATACAGAGTTGCCTTTTGGTTGATGGGTGGTGGTTTTGAGTTGGAACCTCTCCAATTATCATCCCCCTGATCATGTTCTATTTTTTTTTTTTTTTCTTCTCCCTTGTTATAGCCTTGTTTGCTTTGCTTTGGGTTGCATAATATTTTCCCTTTATCTTGATTTGTTGTGTTTTCTTATACTTTTTCTCCCTATTTTTATAAAGTGTTTTGCTAATAAAAAAATGAAAGTTGAGGAAGAGATGTTAGAGCCCTCTCCCACTTACTTTTTTTGCACTAAAAGCCAACAAAAAAGTAACAGTCACCTTAGAGATAAGCCTCAACTCAAGTCAACCATTGTCAAATAAAAAGAGACAAAATCACTAGATTTAATCAGTAATAACATTTTCTTGCATGCAAATAATGAATGTGATGAGTTATACCAATGTAGAGCCTTCCCATTGTAGAGCCTCAACTTGTATCTCGATAAATAGAATCAACAACATGACTATAAAGGAGGAATTTTGAAAAACTAAAAAAGGAAGAAACTTGAGGAGGGAAGCAAGAAAACAGTATAAAAAAAAAGAAGAAGGAGAGAAAGTAAGGATGAAGACAAAGGAAGAGAGAATGGGTTAGGGATTAGGTAGTTAGTAGGTTTGATTTTTTAAAATAAACCTTGTACATGCTAACAATCTTGAAAAGTTTAATTGAAACTTAGTTCACAGGGACAGATCTATTAATAGACCATTAGGGTCGTTGGCCCCCCTTTCCAAAGTGAGAAATGTTGCTTGGATGGTTCTATTGCTACCTAAAACTTTTCACTTATTACATATTGGCTATCATCCAATGTATAAAAATATTTAAAAAATCATTTTTTTTTTAATAAATAAAACAAGCTTTTATGTGATGTACAAAAGAATGGGAACACTAACTAGACCTTTAACCTTTGCTTGTTTGGTTGTTTATTTGTTTTTTTTAAAGTTAAATCTAACAATATTATTACATTAATCATATTTTTTAATCACATTTTATTCACCATGACAAGCAAATATTCGACCCAAGAACTTCACTTGTAAGTGGTGTCTTTTATAAGAGTCGAGTTTCTTATACTGATTAGATATTAATGAGATTCATGCAAAATCCATTGAAGACTATGTTTCATTTTAATAGATAATTGAGTTGATATGTACAAAAAAAATAATAAATAATAAATAAATAAAAAATTTATGATTTCTCTTTTAGTTATATGTTAAAGTTGAATGGATATGACTTTTCTTCTCTTTATGTTAAAACTAAATATATATTAGTTTTTTTTTATTAGATTAGTATTACATGTTAGTTTTTTTTTAATTTTATTTTTAAATTGAAATATGACAATTTATAACAATTGATAAATAAAAAAGATATACATACCTTGGCCCATATGGAATTAAAATTCTGGTTCCGTCCCTATTAGTTTGGTTTTCATTTAGTGACAAATCTTCACTGTTTGTTCATGTTCCATTAATTTTTGATCTTGCTTACAAATATCAACAATGTTAGGACATAGAAATCAAACACAAGTTGGATACAAAAATAAACAGGATTTTTAAGAATAGAGTCCCACTAATAATCCTTGAATTTTTTTTTTTTCTATTCATGTCCTGTCGTGTTTTTTGTTTAATATATGTTAATAGACTTACTGATGAAACATCGATTACATTTAGGATTTGAAAACTATTTGTTACCTTGATTATAAGGTTTTCTCATTTTCATTTATTTAAAATCGATTTTAGGATTTGAAATCTCAAGAATTTTCTTCTCTGTCCTTTATTTAGATCTTGATTTATATAATGAGAAAAACTTGGAAGGGGAAATTTAGGAAAAGAGAATAATGGGAAAGATGCAAAAATTGTTATTATTTTTTGATTAAGAAAATACCAAGAAAAATGAGTTGAAATTTATCACCCAAAAAAAAAAAAAAAAACCATTTTTTATTCAACTATCCATAAAAAAATGAATTAGTAATTTATATCTAATATATTTTCTTCTATATAAATCTAAGATTCAAATTTAGCACTAGTATCCCATATGAAGAATGTCTCCTTCTAATTTTTTTGGGTTATAGTTAGAAGTTTTACCAGTACCAATCAGGGAAGCCTATAATGAATGGCATGTTGCATATTCCCATTTATTAGCAAATAAGGATATGTCTACTACAAAATCCTTAGTCTATTTCACAATCCGTTTTGGTATTCCATGGATTTGGAAATGGGACTTTTAGTGTGATTATCATATTAAGATCTTGAAGTTTTTTCCGGACCTTTTCAGAAAAAAGGGTAGGAAGAACATCAATAAATTTGGCTTTCTAATGTTCATTGTTAGCATCAGGACGCTGCATAACTTTCATTAAAAACACATCTTTATACCAACGAAAATGGGTTAAAGACGGACAACGAAGATTTTGGAGGAGTTTGCGATTACGGTCACTGCTAACGGTGCTTGTTCCAATAAAATGATATATAATAGTTTGGACTAAAGTATAAACTACATCTTCACGATGTACAACAGTATTAGTAGTCGAATCAGTTTCAGTTTTAATAACATTTAAAACTTCATTCTGTTGAGTAGAAGTGAGAACATTATCCCACCATCCTTCAAGGATGCCTGTAAAGCCATTAACAATGAATCTAACTATCTGATGGTCAGAATTATTATTCTGTTTGCAAACAGTAGCATACATAATAATCTGTTGTATACATTCAAAGATCTGGTATTCAGAATAACCATCTATATTCCATTCATAAATGGTTTTCCCATGATAAGAGTTCTAACCATGAAAGAAATCTTCTTCATAAAGAATATCCAGTGGTGTAGGTCTATGATAATAATACCTACTGGGTCTTGTTAAGGCTGTTCGCCCTATTTGCTTGGGGAAGACCATTGTGGTAATAGATTACATATCCTGAAAATTACTCTGAATTTCATAAATTAAGGAAGGGGTAATTTCTTCATCCTCCCAAGTTAATTCTGGAGTTTGTTGAGTAGACAACATATTCATAGAGCTAGTTCTTGATGCAAATTTCCCTAAATTTAATGTAGTCATTTTTTGCAAAAGGGTATCCATGAATTCATTGTCCTGGTGAGAAGAACGTAACTTGAAATTGGTTACTTCTAACGGTGGCTTTATGTTTACTGGTTCAAGTTTAGGATCAACAATAGGTATCATCCTGCAATTCTTAAAAGTATCAATGGCTTCCTTAATTCTGATTAATTGTTTGCCAACTGTTTGAAAACATAAATTAGTATAATTATTTTGTTTTATTATTGGCACAATATCGTTAATCTGTAAAGATTCTTTCTGAGCCATTCCGAAGGGAGTTTCCACATAAGCTGTGATGACTAGCGGTTGATTAGAGACATCACTAGGGGATAACTCTAAAGACTGTGGTGGTAGATGAACATAAACTATTTTTTGACCATTTACAGTTTGCGATGTTCTTTGTATATTTTCCAAGACATTAAGCTGGGATGTTGAAATAGATTCCATAATTGTGCTGCATTCATAAAACCATTATGGAAAAGGTCTAAGAGTTTGGTATTTCTCTAGATGGAAATAATAATGATTTTTTAACTGTTGAAGTTTGTGTTTAGTATGGTTATTAAAATACCATAATCTAAATTCTTGATATTTATCCTGTATAAATTTCTGGTTTAATTGTTTTCTAATTTCACTTCCTGGTGTAAAATCCATTTAAATGTCAAAATTCATATCACTAGCAGTTGGGCTCTCAGGCCTTCTAGTTTCATATACTCCATGAGGAATTTGGTTTTCAGATATGTGAATACCCTAAATTAGGGTTTCAATAAGAGGGTCATAAGAAGACTGACTAGGAGGCCAAGAAGGCATTCCTTGATTTACAGATTCTATAAGTTCAGACGTAGAATGTCTAATGGATTCAGGTAAATCTACACGATAAGGCAGATTAGAGGAGTGATGACTCATATTGGACAAGCTTCGGCTGAGAGGTCGTTGAAATTTAAGATAAACGTTACCTCCTTGTGTCTGAATAACATCATCTAAGATTTGTCTGATGATTGGCTTGACTGGTACAACATTTTTAATTTGCCATCTTTCTAGAAAAGTAATATTGTTCCAAGGAATCATTTTAGGAACAGCTACCTGGCTACTAAAAAGATTAGTAACAATAAGGACAATTTGTTCTAACTAGGGGTGAGCATGGTCCGAATTGGACCGGATTGGGATAAAACCAGAATCAATCCATTATTTACGGTTCTTGAAAAATCAGAACCAATCCAATCCAATCCATTTAAATCTTGAAACCAATCAGAACCAATCCATTTAAACACGGATTGGATCGGTTTAGGACCATGGATTCACATAATTAAATAACAAATATATATATATATATAACACTTTAATTTCATAAAAATATAAACATAGCACTATATTAGTTCCACAATAGCAACATGTTTTTCTATAATAGCGACATAATGTTCTAGAATTTAAACAATCATAAGAAAACTGGTTTCACCATAAGTATTTAAACCATTACAAATTAAAACTAAAAACTAACAAACAAAAGTAATAAAAGAAGATATTATAGGGGGTTTAGGTTTGAGTTTAGGTTTTATATAGAATAAGAGAAGATATTATAGGAGAAGATGTATAATAAAAATATAGACTATTTGTATACAGTTCAGATCGGTTCCAATCCGGAACCAATCTGTGGATTACGGATTTTTAATTCTTCAATCCAGAACCGAATCACGGATTCAAAAAAACCAATCCAAACCTATCGGATTGAATTGGACTGGATCGAATTTTACGGATTTTTTGCTCAGCCCTAGTCCTAACTCACTGTGTGTTCTGATATAAGGATTTAAAGTACTCAAAATCTTAAGATGAATTTTGAAAATAGTTGATAATGGTGGTGATCCTGGTAAATATTGGTAACCATTAGTCAAAATTCAGAGTTCAAGAACTTTACATAGGTTTGGGTCTATGAATGCTATACTCAAATTCGGATAAATATTGAAATATACTGATCCATGAGATAAACTGGTTTCAATGGCTCCCATCAAAGAAGCCTTCCAATCAAGGCATCTACCATCCTTGAGTGTACAAGTAAGACTGATATTTTGTCCTAACAAAGTTAAGGGTTTAAAAGCTATCTGGACAAGTCCTATGTGGACATATTTATATTTTTTCAGTTTAGGTACTAAATCTTGTATTTATAGTAATTGAATTACTTCATTATCATTTTGTAAAGGGACTTCATGTTCAAAAGTCTTAATGATTTTTCTACTGGTGAAATCAAAGGCTCCAATTCTATAAATAGTCTCTGGTTTTACCTTTGGAATTGTCTATTTGTCCAAGGCTTCTCTAATATCCTGGTAGGCTACTAATTCTGCTATTTCTGAGGTAGAAGCTACTGTATTAGTATTGTTGTGATGGTTGATGATTCTTCTGCCATTTGTTGTGTGTGACCATACATGTATAATTTATTTATAATATATTTCTAATATGTTTAACTTTAAACTTGGCTCTGATACCAACTAAGTGCTCGAAAGGAGCTAAGCTAAGCACGTCTGCCAACGATTTATAAGGTGACTCGTCCTAATGCAATCCCTGCTATTGGACTAACCTTTATGCGACTTGGGTGACGTCCCATTTCTCCTAACATTATTCTACCCCTTGTTGACACAAACCCAGGAATACACACTACAAGTATATTAAAAACAAATTATAACATATATGGTCTCATATTTTATTGTTGGGGTAGAGGCCTAATAGTGGCTGCTCACACACAGATATGCTCTTGTATTTGCTGTTGAATTCGACTAATTTGTTGTTCCCAAATTTCTACTTGTTGGGAAGCCCACGGCTGAAGATACGGATCTTGTAGAAAGCTTAAATAATTATTATGGTTTGTAATATAAAATTCTAAAACATTTAATAGATCTACAAGTATATCAATAGTGGGCATACATCAAAGAAAGAAATACTTACAATCACAATCTTCAAGGCAGCTTAACACTTAGTTTATATAGTGGAGAAATTTGTACAAAAGGAGAGAGAAGGAGTACTTCGAAAACAATTCTTAAAACACACTTTTTATGAAAAACAAACTCTAACAAACTCTGCCTCAACAAGGGTGAGGTTCTTCCCTTTTATAGACATGAAAATGGAAAATATAAGGTTCAAGGAGGACAGGTGACGTGTCCTAGTGGAATGGAGTCGATCGTCCTCATCCTCAATGAGTCAGCACCTTATCTTTTTTGTCTGGTTGTGGGTAGATGGCAGACAAGGCATCTACTTTTAGCAAAAGTGGTTGTACTGGTTTTTGTCGTCTTATACCGACAATTTTGTTGGTGGGGGACAAAACTTATCATGCTTTTCCTTTACCTTTTTTATCATTTTCTTTGTTGATTTTGTCAGCAATCATACTGGTAAGTGAATCCCAAAAATCACCAAAGTTGGGTTCATCATCTTCTGGTCCTTGTGATTCTCCGGCTAAAAATAGCAAATTCATTTTCATTCGAGTCTGGATCTTCATGACCTTGACTACTGGTAACAGATTTCATGGAAGTAACATCACTGGAGAGAGTTTGAAGAAATTGTTCCTTCCTGAAATCCATACTTTTAATAATTAATTCTGTTTCTGACAAAGTAAGATATTTTTGTCGTAATTCTGTTTGGATTTGTAAAAACGGATTTTGAGTAACTGGTTGACTGGGAATAGTTTTTGGAATAGCATCCCAATAGGCTTGAGAATGTGTTTGGATTTTCTAAACAGTTTTTAGTAAAATAGGGTTTATACCCTTATCCCACTATCTTACAAGGAAAACCCTTTTGCGACGTGGGATCTTATTCTGACAATTACATTGAAAGTCCCATTTTTAAATCCATGAAATACCAAAATGGATTGTGAAATGGACTAAGGATTTTGTAATAGAGATATCCTTATTTGCTGGTAAATGGGAATATGCAACATGCCATTCATTATAGGCTTCCTTGATTGGTACTGGTAAAACTTCTAACTGTAACCCAAATTTATCCCACCAAACGAGGAACCAGGAAAGGACATCGTTTTTTAGGACATCAGGGCAGATACGGATAAACCAAGAATAGTTATTAATGAGATTCTGGTAGTAAAACGTTTGAGTAAAGGCATCAATATAGTCCCAATAACTATACCTGATTTCTCTGTTGTAAATATCAAGTTGTCAGGTAGTATGTAGGTGAATGCCCCACGTAGTAATGGGCATAATATTACGGATTGTAATTTTACTATACTGGATAGGACTAGCTGTTTTGGAGGGATCATGCAAAGTATGCTTGATCTCAGCAGCGACAGTTTCAATGAGTATATGTTCATAAACATAGCGGTATTGATCAAAATGCGGAGGAAATTGTTGCGTGGTTAAATACCGACGCTTGATTTCCTATGGATTTGACATCTATTGTTCATCTGCTGGTTCAATATAGAGGACAGTTTCCTCAAGAATACTGTTAGTGGTATACTGTTTTTCAGGCTTAAGGAGAACATTTTTAGCTATTTGACTGGATTCACCTTTACTAATAGAGGCTTGCAGCCTTGGGAATTCTGCTTGATAGGGATTGGATCCCTGACCACGGCCTCTATAGCCTCGGCCTCTGCTGGTTATGAGTTTGTTGGGACCTGTAAATATTCAAGGGTGAGAAAATTAGGTAATGAATTATGTTCACCTTTAATATATTCAGTATCAAAGTCAAATACTAATAAAATACTTTGCCAAGTGGCGAATATCTGTTTAGATGTAAGGTTTAAAACATCTTTCTTGAAAATCTGTTTTGTCGCAGAACAATCGACTCGAATAAAAAAATGTTGATTAAGAAGATCATCCTGGAATTTTAAAACACTTTTAACAATAGCAAAACATTCCTATTTAATAGTTGGATAATTTAAAGCAGGTCCTTTCTAACTACCAAAGTAAAAACGTAAAAATTCTTCTGTTGAATTGGTGGGGTTAACTTATCTCAAAATACCACCATAACCTTGGTTAGAAGCATCTGTTTCAACAATTTTCTTCCATGATGGATTAGGAAAATGGAGGCAAGGAAGTTGCTTAACTTTAGCCTTAATTTTCTGTACTGCTTTAGTATGTTCCTGAGACCAAGGAAGAGGATTTTTTTGTAATCTGGTATAAGAATAGATGCATCCTGAGATAACTGATGATAGTAGTCTCGAATATAATTTAAATTACCAAGAAATCTCTGCAATTGAGTTTTACCTTTGATTTCAATAAGAAATTTAGATGCAAATTCTATACTGCGGTTAATGAGTATAATACTTCCATTATGAATGGTATGACCAAAAAATTGTATTGTTATTTGAAAAAGTTTCATTTTTGGTGCAAAAATAACTAATCCATTTCTGAAAATAATATTCTTATAGATATTAGATTTTTAATATGCTGATCAATAGAAGATGAGAAAATAAGAACATCATCTATATAACAGATAGAAAATTCTGTATAAGGAGTAAAAATGTCGTTCATGATATGTTGAAATTTGAAAGGAGCATTTTTCAAACCAAATGACATAACATTCCATTCAAAATGCTCAAAAGGTACTGTAAAAGCGGTTTTATAATGATCTTGATTATCAATTTGTACTTGCCAATATTCGGATTTAAGATCAAATTTAGAAAAAATTACAATATTTTGTAATCAATCTAAAAGATCTTTTTTATTCGAAATGAGATATCTAATCCATTTTAAAGCGTCATTAAGAGGTTTATAATTTATAACCAATCTTGACACACCTCTTTCTATTTCGGTATTTTTATTAACATAAAATGCTGTACAACTCTAAGATGACAAGGTGAGTGGCTAATTCTGATCAATTTTCTCTGAAGAAGAGAATTAATTTCTGTTTTGCAAAGTTCGAGGTAGTCTTTTTTCATTTGACTAGGGCGAGCTTTGGTGGGGATGAATTTTTCATCAAAATCAGGTTCGTAGGGAAGAGAAACAATGTGTCTTTTTCTTTTCCAAAAAGCATTCGGAAGATCACTACAAATTTCTGTTTCAAATTTTGTTTCAATAAGCTTGATTTTATTCTGTAAAGAAGGTTGGTGTAACCTTTGTTCAGTTGTAAGAAAATGAATTTTTGTTTGAAGAAAATTAATGTGTTTTTTTTTAAAAGTAACGAAATCACGAATTTGATCACAAATTATATGTATTTGTTTAATTTATATTTTTGTAATATGATAGAGCTAAAATTATTGAAATATATACAAATAATTTATTTAAAATTATTATAAGTGTTGATTTAAATAAGACTTTTATAAAACTATGGGACTAAGATTATCATATGCGGCGCATCTCCCTTTTTTTCTTTTTCTTTTTCTTTTATTAAAATTCCAGATCAATACCCATACCAAAATTCTTTCTAGAATTTAATATTTCTACTTAATCTAATTACCCATAAACAAACCAAAAATATTTTACCAATTAATTTTATTCTACATTTTTCACTTTTTTTAACAAAATTAAATATTAAAAATATTTATTTTTATGAAATTTATTATTTATATTTATGTAAGTTACATTTTTATAACATGACGGTGCTAATATTATTAAAATACACATAAATAATTTATTTAAAATTAGTGTATGCGCTGATTTAAGCAACATTTTTATGGAATGATACAGCTAAAATAATTAAAATAAATAATTAGAATTATTATTTAATTTTAAATTATTGCTTATTTTTTCCCTCCAATTTGACGATTATATTAAATATTTTATATATTCAAAATATAAATACTTTGACTAAATTTCATAAAAATATATATTTAAAACAAATATGTTTAGCATATGCATCGCATGGGTTAACTACTAGTATTATATATGTAGTGTTTTTCGCTTTCTTAGGTGACACATTCTAAGGACTTACTTTAAAAAAAAAAAAAATTATATCAGCATGCCGTTTTCATTTACATATAAAGTTCTACATAAACTCAATTTTAATTATAATAACTAATGTTATATGGACTCTATTTGAAAAATATTTATTTTTCATATATACAATTATAATTTAATTATTATAGTATTTGAAAAAGCATTATCTTAATATACAAATAAATAAATAAGTCAGAATGTGTTTAATTATGTGTATCTCACGAATCAAATTAATTTTCTTTTATATTTTTTATTTTTTGTCTATCTTATTGATATCTTAATATTAATTTATATTTAATTTTTTATTTAACATGAAATTATTTATTACAAAATATTTATATTTAATTTAAATTTTATATACTTATTATACAATATGTATGAATAATTCAAAAAAAAAATATTAAAGAAAAAATCAATACTCTACATAATTAATTTATGTATTTTCTTCTTAATCCAATAACAACATATTTATATTTAATCTTTTAAATAAATTTTATGTAGTTCTATTTCTATATATTTTTATTTTTATAAAATAAATATAAAAATAAAATTAACATTAAATAATTAGAATCACTTTTAGTTTTATATTACTAATTCTCTTTCTAATTTAACTATTATTTTTTATATCAAAATGAGTGTTTTTTTTACTATCATATAATTTAATATATATCACATGAAATCATCATATATATATATATATTATTAAAAGTAGTTTTTTTCTAATTCTTTGGCGGCACATTATAAGAGCCTACTTTTTTCTAAGAGAACCATGTCAGCATGTATTTTCTTAATACACAAACCTAAACTTAATTCAAATTATACTAATTTACTTATTTTATATGGACTCTATTTGATAAATATTCTTTTTCATATATTTTTCAGAGTAAATGAGATAATTCATAAACTCAATACTACTAATTTTGCGTTTCACATTTTAACAGCACTCATATACATATAATGGTACACATATGTGAAGACATGATAAAGTAATATGTGTAGATAACAACAACACAAATTGAAATCATATAGCGAAATATGAGCATACACACAAAAATTCACACTACACTACAGTAACAAATAAGAGGCAACCAAGCAAAATCAAATTGATTATTGAAATTAAAATTTGTTCTTTGTACTAGTATTCTTTGATTTGAATTTTTTCTCCACGCTCCGCATGGCGGTTCAAATTTGGCTACACATATTTTTGATGGGTCGGGTGAGTAGATCCGGGCTGGACTTGGCTGCTTCAATTTTTAATGTACTTAGATCTTTAGCTTTTTGGGTAAATTATACTTCACTTTATTTATGTTTGGCTATTTTTTTAATTGTGGCCTTTAAAATATTTTTTCTCCCACTCTTTATATTTTAAAATTTTCCAATTTACTCCAAAAACTTGTTTATGTCCAAAATTAAATAGAAAATGCCACATTGATAGCCACGTGACATAAAAATATTTTAGAAAAAATTACAAAATATATATATATAGAGAGAGTTTGAGCCCTATAATAAAATAAACCATGAGTTTTTATTTTATCAATTTAAATTCTGATAATTTGATTTGTTTTCATTCTAAATTATTTACCTATTTTTGTTGAGTAAAATTGATGAAAAAAATATTTTAGCCATTAAATTCAATGAAAAATGATATTTTAAACATTTTTCGTTTACTTACATTTACTATAATGACTAAAATATCATTTTCCTTTCAGTGGTTTATATTAAAAATAAATCAAATATTAGAGTTTAAATTGATCAAATTAAAAATTCAGTATTTATTATGTTATAAAGCTCAAATCCTATGAGCTTTTTTTTATTATAATTTTTTTAATATTTTATTATACATAACTCACACCTCTGATATAAATCGAAGTTTCAATATAATAATATATTTTTTATGTAATGTTACAATTAACCTAACATTTTCTTCTATTTTTTAATAATTTAAAATTTATTTAAATAATTTTTAATTCTTTTTGAATATCATTTTACTTTATTAATTTAATCAAGTGGACTAGCTATCAAATTTCACATTCAAATCCACTACTAGCAAGATGGTATTAATATTGAATGGCTATGTTTGTGTAACGAAAGATTGTATTTGAAATATAGTCAAAATATATGGTCATTGTAAAATCACTGGTCTTTATATTTATCTTATGACTATCTATGTCATTGGCTTTTAAATTTATAAAAAAATTATTATTTTAATTATTAATATCTATAAATTTTATCACTAATTTATAATTATTTTTTAAAATCTTAACTGAACTGTAATTTTTCTTTAAATTTATATATAATATTTTATTTTATAATTAGTACTTTACGTTTGTAATGCACGATAACAATTATTTTCTAAGATTCAACCATTTTCAAAATTTGTTTGGATTAAAAAAAATAATACATTGTAACTGTTATAATAACCCAAAAAAGAAAGAGGAAAAGAGTTCGATCACAGGCTGAAACAAGAGTTGAGTAAGCGACTGAAATTAATTTTAGTCATCAACTTTGAAGGTTGAAGCAATAGCTAATCTTCAAACATGAGACTTTCAAATTATAGTAACATTATTTCATTAAATTAATGTTTATCCTTGATTAAAAGTTTTTGTGGTTTTAGGTATATATACTATGTATGATCTTAGTTTAAAAGCCTTATAATGACATTAACTAACATTGTTTCTCCACATTTAACGGCATTTTTTAAAGATCTTGATCGCACGAAGTATTAGACCAAAATCGAAAGGTTTCTAATTCTAGAATTGTCTCGGCCCAAAAGGCCTAAAAAAAAAAAAAAAAAAAAAAAAAAAAAAAAAAAAAAAAAAAAAAACGGTAGGGGGCCGGGCGTGGCTAGCTTTAGCTCAACAAATCAAAATCAATCATCATCAATTAATTTTTATTTTTTTTTTTATCAATTTAAAAATTAAAAGTTAGTTACACTTTGTCATTTTAATTAAAAAAAAACATTCATTCAACTTTTTCTTTTTCACAAAAACAACTAAAAATTCATCTCATCTTCAAAAACATAAAAACTAAAATAGTCTACTAAAATAGCTAAAAAGCCAAAAAGCCTCTATATATTCCAGCTCCTAGTTTCCATTAAGATCAAGATCACCTATTTTTTGTCACAATTTTTTTTTTTAATTTTTAAATTGCCCTTTTAATTGTCAAATTTAAACTCATTTAAGAATTTCGTAACTACTAATTTGTAATTACAAAATCATCTAGATTTATGCACCTCCTTATATATATATATATACCCTAGTGATTAAGCGTACGCAATGTGTGTGTAATTAAGTAACTGAATCAATTTTGCATGTGTTTGAACGTGAGGTCTATGGGTGTGTCTATTTTAATGATTTAAATCATTCATTATATTGTACCTACCAAGTAGATTATTCATGCAAAATTGTATATTAATCGAATATCAATAGTAATATGTTTATACCACATTTGTCATATAAAAAAAAGTAAACGATAAATATAATTTTGAAAACAAATCATTCATTTTAAGAATTTATGAAAAAAATATTTTCTCCCAAAATAAAGGCAAGATATATGGACCGACCAATACTCCATACTATATGATTGGCTGGAATTGAATTGATCGCCTAATAGGTTCAATTGCTTTGGTGATTCAACACTGGACAACTTAATAAACAAATGAAAATCCTTTATTTTTTACTATTTTTATATAGTTTGCTTATTTGTATATAAATTTGTATTTGTGGAATAGCAATCTGTAGGTCCGGATGTTATGATATGTTTTTTATTTTAATTTTTTATCAATCAATATAAGATAGTCTTTTAAATATTATAAAAACAACATCAAATTAAAAATATATCTACTACTACTCCCCAACTTTTCTTGGAATACCTTGGTCGGATTGCGGTGAGTTGTTAAATATTTTGAAGTTCAAGTACAGGCATTTGCCACCTAAACATAATTTCATCTTGCAGGTGGTTGGGGTGGTCGTCGATCGGATGTGAGGCAAAATTCAAGGCTGGTCTCTGCTAGAAAAGATTTTTTAAAAAAAAAAAAAAAAAGAAATGAAATTACATGTTCAAGTTTAGCACCCAGCATTAAGCTTAAAAATCTACTCCAATTCTAAACTAACTTTCATTCCAATTTCAAACATGCCCAATAAACTTATATTAAATAAAAATTAATCTTAAAAACTAAAAAATTAACAATGTTGTAATTATTGCCATAAGTTCAAAACTTAGAAAGTTTATTTTCAAATAGAATGTAACAATTTGTATATAAATTTAATATATATAATCAATAATAAGACTGGAACGGGCTCAATAATTATTCCAAAGCTCAACTTATTTAATCAACATATTTAAAAGGTCAATTTAGCTTGATTCTATGAATTTAGTTATCAATTCAAAGTGGTTAAAAATGAGAGCCAGACTCCTAAGTGGGTCATCAAGCGAGTACCCACCCTAGGCTTTTCTTTTGATTATTAATCAATGTCTTCCTTCTACGTGTATAGAATTTGATTGTAAAACTTAATACAATACATTTGGTAGGGTTCACCTCATGTAAAAGAATTATATTCGATTCCATGATTGAATTTTGTGTACTTAAATTGTATTGTAATCATGAATTTAGAAAAAGAAATAGATAAAGTAAGGATAATGTGAATGAAATATGTGTTTCGTTTAGTTTTTGAAATGAGTTATGAGTTTTGAATTGTATTTTGAGATATAAGTTCTTGAAAAGAGTTTTAAAAGTTGAAAATTTGTTTGGTTATGATTTTTAAAAATAATTTTGAGATAATTTGTAATTTTTTAGATTTATTTTTAGTTGAATAGATGTGTGTAAAAGCAAATTTGATTGATTGATGTATAAAATGTAAGAGAATCACCTAAGATACATGTCCTATTTGGATTCAAAAGCAGACCTAGCTGAAAGAGGAGAGAAAAAAAATGATTGATTGATTTATTAATTAAAAAAAAAAGAGAAAAGAGAGAGAAAATTGAGTTTTGAGTTGTATTTTGAAAATTTGTTAACCAAAATTGAGTTTGAGTTGTATTTTTATTTCTTTGATTCAAATCATGTTTTAAAAACTAAATCAAACATTCACTTTATTTTTCAAATTCATGATCATATACAATATTATAATTTTTTTAATCAATGGCATGATAAAAAGTCAATGGAATAAAATAAGTTCCTAAATCTTGATTTCAGTCATTCGGAAAGTTTGTTTGGTTGGTATTTGGTTTCAATTTTTTGAATTCAATTTTTTTGAAACTGAATTTTTTGTTTTTGTGCGTTTTTTATTTTTAGTGAATATTTTTAAAATTTTAAGTAATTTTTTAACTTTTTTAGTTGTACTTTATTTAAATGTATCTAAATAGTAAAATATTTGTGAAAAAATATTTTAAAAAATTAATAAATACACAAAAATACGAAAATATACTAAATATCTATATTTTTTTTGTTTTATATTTTTTGGTATTTAGTGTATTTTTTAAAGATATTTTTCACAAATATTATACTTTTTAAGTGTATTTATGTTAAGTGTGTCTAAAAATTAAAAAAAAATGCTTAACATATTAAAAAAATTCATTGAAAACATTTAAATACGAAAAATAAAAAAGTAAAATTTTTTAAAAATTGGAACCGAATAAGCTAAATTTTAAAAATAGTCAAAATACATGTAAACGTATCTGAATATTATTATTTAAAAGAAATTATTATACAAGTTTAAAAATTAAACTTAATTTTCAAGTTTAAGATGTAGCAATTAATTAGGATATTTAAGGTAACACTCTTTCTCATATGTTTTCAATTATCAACTAATCATATTATTTATACATTATTGAATTTAGAAAATAAATTCAAAAAGTAAATTTATACATTATTTTTTAAAAATATATTATATAAAAAGATTATATCAAATTTTCTAATGGAGCTCTGTCCCAAACAATATGATCCCAAACAATCCGCATAGTTAGCGTGTTGAGTTCGTAACGCCGACTCTAGACCACCGAAGAGAGGAGCGCAGCGGAGCGGGGTGGGGGTCGACTCCGAAATTAACGGTCCGAAATTGCGTGACGTGCCCATGAGTGGCCCGTATCTTATCTTATCTATCTAATCAATCCAGTTGGCATTTGTCACGGCCCCACGTAACTCTCAGGTGTTTCATTTCATAACTCAAGATTTATTTTTTTTAGAATTAAATTTTTATATTTTTTATTTTTAAGATAAATTATAAATACACTCTCTGAAATTTAATTAAAATACAAATCGTTTTCTGTGGTTTTAGAAATTACATTCTACCTATGAGGTTTCTAATTTCATAACAAATCGTCTATTTTATTAATAAATCATCAAGTCAATTAGCAGTTTTTAATGATGTTAGAAATATATTTCAATTAATAATTTATGTAATTTTATTATTGTATAGGAGACTACTTATGAATTTCATTTTTTTAGTTAATTTTGTTAAATAAAAAATACTAACAATGAGGTATTTGTAATTTTTCAAACCATATGGGACAATCTGTACTTTAAGCAAACTCAGGGGTGTATTTGTAATTTAATATTTTAAGTATTTTTTTTAATTTTTAGATATAACTAAAATAAATACACTTAAAAAGTATAATATTTATGAAAATAATCTTTAAAAAATTCACTAAATACCAAAAATATAAAAAAATACAAAAATTCAATACATTTTTCGTATTGTTATGTATTTATTGATTTTTTAAAATATTTTTTTACAAATATTTTATTTTTTAGATACAACTAACCATGGTACATTTAAAAAATTAAAAATAAAAATAAAAAATTATTTAAACTTTAAAAAATATTCACTAAAAAAAAATATGAAAGAACAAAAATTCAATTTTAACAAAATTAAATTTAGAAAATTGAAACCAAACACAGTGAATTTGATTCTAAAAAAAATTACTTTTTTTTTTTATAATTTTAATTATTAATATTTATTAGCACTGATTTGATTTTTTTTTTTGGCACATGTTATTTTTATATTGTAAATAAAAAATACTTTTAGAATTTTTTTAATTTTTATATGAGCTTTGAATAAAATTTGGGATTGTGTGTTTGGTTATGAATGGTAAATTTTTGAATCAAATAACTTTTCTAATTTCAAAAACTCAAAACTTCTTCCAAAACACAATTCAGAACTCTTTTCAAAATTTATAACCAAACTAATTTTTCACACTCAAATTATAATTTCAAAACTCATAAACTCAAAATACAATTCTATTATCAAATCATATTTAGAAAACTCTACCAGACGCTACCTTAAAATATGAAGGGTTTACGTGAGAAAATGACAAAACATAGAGGGAGCAAAGTGTAATTTACCCGATAATACCAAAATATTTTTCAAATAGATGAAATATTTTTGGGTAAATTAGAAATACACCCCCTGAGGTTTGTTTGAAGTGCAGATTGTCCTCTGTGATTTGAAAAATTACAAATATCCCATTGTCAGAATTTTTTATTTAACAGAATTAATTAAAAAAATAAAATTCATAATTATTCTTCTAAGCAATAATAAATTTACCTAAATTATTAATTGAAACATATTTCTAACATAATAAAAAACTGTTAATTGATTTCAAAATTTATTAATAAAATGGGCGATTTATTTTGAAATTAGAAATTTCAAGAGGGTAGAATGTAATTTTTAAAATTACAAGGAGTGATTTGTATTTTAATCAAACCTTAGGGGGTGTATTTGTAATTTACCCAATATTTTTAGATCTAAGGCCTCTTTTGAGAATATATTATTTTAATAACTTTTTGACTTTTTATAAAAAAAAATGTGCAGAAAAATAAAAAGAATGATATAACAACTTATAATAATTTTTTGAGTCTCCAAACGAGACCTTAGAGTGTCTAGGGTACAACATATTCAAAGATTATTATGGGTTGTTATGAAAAGTAAGTTAAAAGTTGATTTTTAATTTTTTTAAAATTTTTTTTGAAAAAATATATAAAAAAATAAAAAAAAATATATATTCCAAAAGAGATTAAAAGTCAGAAAACAACATTTTGCCCATTTGTCAAAACAAGTCTAAACAATGCTACTTGAGATTGACTGAAAACAAAAAAAAAAAAAATAAAAGGAAAATTGTTTTCTTTGGCCAATCATGGACGACCCCCGGCACCCCAGCTGGGGTCCAAGTCATTTTTCATATAAAAAACTCTTGCTGATATGTACTGCCACTTTCTTTTGATAAGTTGTCCTCCAATAATAATCTGATGTATACAAATTATCGAATTATAAAATAAAAAATATTTATATATGTGACATTTATCATTCATTGAAGTGACCGTTTTTAAAGTTCTACTGTTGCATGTCATCCATAAGGAAGATAAATTTATAAAATTAATTAGTTTGTATGAAAGAAGCCCAAACAACGGCACATTTTGTGGTTGAGAAAGTGATAAATAATAGGAAACATATGCTTAAGGGCATCTTTAATGGTGTGTTAATTTTTTTATTAAATTTAAGTAAAAATTTGAGTAAAAATTCTTTTTGATATCAAGTATTCTAATGGAGGGTTTTGTGATTTTGTCAAACCACCGGTTGACCGGACAGATGACTAGGCAGATGTTCGGCTAGTCGATCGACCAGTGCAAATTTTTTACAATTTTTCTTCTCGAGGTGGTCATTTGGGGGTTTGACCGGCCAGTGTAATTTTTTCACAAACTTTTACCTTGAGGTCGTCATTTGAGAGGATATCCGGGAGGACATCCGGTAGTGAAAATCTAACGGCAATGAATAGTAATTTGATAAAAAGTATATTGGTCCTTAGTTTGATGATAAAAATGTAAAATTCTCGATATGATACCAATTTAGTTGGCTATCTTTTTTTTTTAGTCCTTTTTTTTTTTTTTTTTTTTTTTTTTTACATCATCAAACATCTCCTCTCTATTTTTTCTACACATAATTCAATAAAAGTCAAAAAGTACACTTATTTAGTCTTCCCAAACTTGGCCTAATAGAACCGTTAGAGCTGAAAATGAATAATTTTTCATTAAATTCAAATTTAATGATAAATTTGATACATGCCTGGAGATAGTCTAAGTAAGAATAAAATAATCATATAATATCATTATATGCTATTGAATAAGAATAGAGATAGTAACATATTCAATTTTACATCCAAACACACACATGTAGAGAGATTAACTGTATGGGTCTTAAATACATGTGTGTGGATTCACATACTCGTCTTCTCTGTAAATGTATTTGGATGTAAAAATAGATGGAATCATATTGGTAGGCGTGACAAATGAGCCAAATAAGTCAAACAGTTAAATATTCATATTTTTAGTTTGAAAACTTTATAACTAGTTTCAAAATTTAATCAAGTTCGGTTAATTAAACTTTCAAAACGATCTCAAATAAGTTTTTGTCCAGTCAAATAATTTAGTATTTTTATATAATTTTAGGCTTATCAAATCGAGCCAAACAAGTAATTAGCAATTCAAGTTTAAATAATGTTATAAGTATTTATTTTTATTATTTTGTTTTATTATCTGATTTGACAATTTAATTGTCAATATTACATTGGAGAAACACATTAATAATATGACTCATTATACTAATATTGTATTGATAAGTAAAATGATAAATGATAAGTGTGATATTATTACATTTAATATATACAATATATAGAACAATAATCATGTGTTCAAGGCCATTCCCATTCAAAAAGGCTATGGAGAAGAAATTACCAAACATCAATAAGGAGGCTTGCAAGGATAGATACAACTTTAAATTTTTTTATTTTTTTATTTTTTACACAAGTTAAAAAAATATTATGGAGTTTAAGAACCAGAGTAATGATTATTCTTCAATTACCACAACGATTATGTCTGGATATATTTATTTTTTTGTTCCAATCTATTTTTGCATCACATGATTAGAGTAAAGAAGTTAATTGTGTAATATAAAGATGTCTTGAAACAGAATAAATATTGAATAAAAGATCTTGCCTCTTCTATTATAAACAAGGTTTTTTATTTTTAATTTTATTTTTTGGGTTATTAGGGATTTTTGTTTTCAAAAATAGCAAAACTCATATATTGTAAAAGTAGGATATATCCTTACAAATTAAATGATATTAAACTAAGAGAAATTATTAAGGATGGGGCATGCTAAGTTAAGGTTTATGTTGTATGGGTTAGAGGGGTGATTCTATTTACATTCAAATAGTAACTCAATATGTTTAATTAAAATTTTAAAATTTTAGTTCTTGTTATATTCTAATATAAATTTACTAATAAGGACAATATACATTAAATCTTCCCCCCCCCCCCCCCCCCATGTATACCCTACATATTTTTCATGTTCAAAATTTTTCATCTTCTTCCCAAGTTTGAATCTTCTTTCATTTTGAGATGCATGAATGATCGCTTGTAGCAAAATTTTCCTTTCCTTGATTTGTTTGTTTATATTGCTTGCTCGTTCAATAAAAGAACAAGGAAGGATTAAATTGTGTATCTCCCTCTAATTGCACAATAAAACATCTGGGTTTGTAGATTTTTTTTATTAAGTTCTTCCAAGCCAACCACATCAAAACTAGAGAACCTAGTTGTTGCAGAGGAGAGAAAATCCTCTTCCATTATCAATCCAATCAAACATGAACCCTAGGCCGAGAAGCATGAACCCTAGGTTTCATTTGTTGCTTATAACTCAACTTCTTGAATTAGGATGCTAAGTCAGGTAAGTCGAACGAAAAGAAGAAGATGAGGATGAACATGAAGAAAGATTTTATCTTGAAGGATAATTTGAGTTAATTTGTTTATTATTTGGGTGTACTACAAATTATGATTTTATTTTGAAGGATAATTTGTGAAAAAAACATGGAGTATATTAAGAGTAAATTATAATCCTAAATAATTTGATAGAGAGTATTGAGAAATTGGGCTTACTGAATAATTTTTTGAGTACAAATAGAATCATCCGAATTAGAGTTGGCAAAATGGCTCATGGCCTAGCCCATAAGTGTAGCTCAATTGGCCCCATTTGTTTTCAGAGATAGAATGGAGGGGATTGATAGTGAGGGGATAAAGTAAAATTGTGTTTGTTTTGATAATAGTTGTTAGTGTAGGAATTGTTAAATTATTTTTATATAAAATAATAAAACAAATAAAAATAAAATAAAAAATTAAACATTAATATTTAAAAAAAAATCCTAATATATAAAAAATAAAAAAAATAAAAAAATTTCTAATTCCCTCGCTATTTTTCTAATACCATCTCCACCTCTTCCACCTCAATCCCTCTTCCAACCTCCATCTATATCACCTCCTCCATCCTAATCCCCTTCCCAACCCTACAAACAAACACAATACTAAATAACCCTACCTCCATCCTAATCCCCTCCCATCTATTTAACCCCAAAACAAACGGGGCCAATGGGCTATCTAAAGCTCGGCTCATAAGCCAACCCCCAATGCCTATATTAGAAGAACTTTAAAGAAAAATTAGATAATCGTTACCAATCAAACAACTTGTTATTACAGTAATCAGATTTGGAAAAGATTCAAACAACTCAATATTAAATAATCGAAATTGCTTTCTATTTAGTTTTTGCATAAGTGTGTATTTTTGGTAAGACAATTTTGAAACTAATAACTATATTTTTAATTGTTATGATACACTTTAAAATTTTATATTATGATTTCGTATTATTTTCTTAATAAATTTTGAATTTAATAAAAGTCCAAATAAAAGCCCAAAATTATAACCAAATTAAGTCCATATGGGCCAAGTCTGGCTTGAAACCCGAAGTTAATATTTTTAAGTTTATAAATAGGACCTGGTTTTTAGAAATCTAAAATGGGCCGACAGAAGATGGACCCATGGACCAATTGAAGCACATGGGCTTTAACCTTAAATTTTAGGGTTGGGCCCAACTAGTCTCTACAAACGACGAGCACAACCTTTGTTTCGGACCAATGTAAGCAAAAAAAAAAAAATATATATATATATCCATATAATAAGGGAGAAAGGTTTTTGAATTTATCCTAGAGACAATTGTCCTACTAGGACATTTTAATGGCCATGATTCACTTATGTATTTAGATAGACGGATGAGATGAGCCCCTTTAAATATATATCAATTTACTTCCCGCCCAAACACTAAACTTCCTACTCACTCATGTCTCATCTCCATTCTATCTTCAAGATCACTTTATTATTCTATCTTTATCTCCTCCCTTTTTTGTTCTCACCCACCCCATTCCCTCTTTATCTCTCTCTCCCTCTCTGTTCTTCTTCTTCCATACCCTCACTCTCAAAACTGCTGCTCTCCAGGTAAGATCACTCTGTCATGAAAGAGACCCGTTGAGTTCCCTCTCTCTCTCTCTCTCTCTCTATCTCTCTCTCACTCTCTCTCTATTGTGCTTTACAAGTTCCGATCATTGTTCACTCTGTTGAATTCAATCTAGGGCTTTCACTTTACTTTCTTGCGATTTCTTGTTATCACTCTGCTCTTGCTTTCAATTGATCTCACAAATGATTTCTTTTTAGATTTTTTCTCTGCTGCTCTCCAGCCTTGTTCTTCTTCTTCCATACCCTCGCTCCCAAAACTGCTGCTTTCCAGGTAAAATCACTCTTTTCATTTTCGTCAATCTATAGATTGTATAGATTTTATTTGTTTAGATTTTTTTTTATAGATTCTATAGATTTTTTTCAAAGAATTTGGATATAGATTGCATAGATTTTTTATTTATATATATATTTTTTTACAAAGAATTTGGATATAGATTTTTTGTAGATTTTTTCCAAACATTACAAAGAATTCTATAGATTTTTTTTATATATATTATCTTTGTGAGTATATTTTTATTTGAAATTTCAGATTTGGAAAGATCAATTCCATCAAATGCAGAAAGAGCACCTTCCACATTTTCCTTTTCGTATTCCAACCTTCCATGAACGATTAGTTCTTCTTCCTGTAGTGATTTCAAAAATTTATACCATAAAGCGTCACATTTGATACATGTCCTCAAATTTTATAATGCATGCCATTCAAATTTTATGTGAATAAGGCAATAGAAATGACAATAATACCAACAAAGACCATAAAGGAGGGTCTCTCAGTGGTGGTAATAAGTCTTGCCTACATCCATGTTGGGTGGATTTATGTGGGGCTACCATTTACCATGTAACTCATAACCATTGATCAAAAGAAAATGATTGTGGTTGCATGAGGCCTCACTAATGCTTATAACAACGAAAGTTTTGCCTGCTAACATATCATTTAATCCAAGTACAAGTTGACATCTGTGCACAGTTCTAATAATGTCCTTGGTGATTCATTTCATATTTAAGATATCTCATTCTTGCTTTCAATTGATCTCACAAACGATTTCTTTTCAGATTTTCCCTCTGCTGCTGTCCAGCCCTATTCTTCTTCTTCCATACCTTCGCTCCTGAAACTGCTGCTCTCCAGGTAAGATCACTCTTTTCATTTTCGTCAATCTATAGATTGTACATAGATTGTATAGATTTTATTTGTTCAGATTTTTTTTTTTATAGATTCTACAGATTTTTTTACAAAGAATTTGGATATAGATTGTATAGATTTTATTTAGATATAGATTGTATAGATTTTTTTACAAAGAATCTCGATATAAATTTTTTATAGATTTTTTCCAAACATTACAAAGAATTGCGTTCTCAGCAAAATAATAAGCACGAATCAACCTTAGTTTTTTATTTTATTTTGTTTGTACTATAATGATATTCCGAAGTATCATGTTTAGTTGCTTTGCCATTGAAGTAAAATGAGAATTGTTGGGAAAGAAAAAAAGACAAAAAAAAACTTAATGGATGTGTCATTAGGTGGTTGGTGCCGTGGTATTGTTTAGTGAGATGATAAGAAAATTATTATCCAGTTAGAGTCGGTTTACTTTTTTTCAAATATGTTTTGGATGCTCTACAAATTATATGTCCTGTTCTTTTGTATTTCTTCTCTTTCATATATCTTTTTATTTTCTTATGTATATTTTTTGATCTTATGGAGTTGTTGACTGGTGATTATATGTCTCCATTTAGCTCAGCACATATTAATTGGTCGAATGGTCATACTAATATCCTATGTTTAGCTCACTTTTTGTTTTTCTTTATTTTAATGAAACATTGGAGGAGACTATTCTTAATGCCATGAACAACTATGATATTAATCAGATGTGTCTGCAATTTTCTTCGCCTCTCAATGAATTTCTGTTTGCATCAATGTATACGATGAATCCGCTGCAAATCACTGAGCCTCAGTTGGGTGAAGAAACAATCAGCAGCGACACTGATTCTCAAGCCAATCCCAGTCTGAATGTAAACATGGATCGGATTATTTAGTTGGTTTATTTACTTGCTTTTTTTTCCCCCTTCAATGCTTTGCACTGCAAATTGTAGGCTGTATGAGTCATATTTTTTGTTACATTATCAGTTGTATCTATTCTATTCTTCAATTTTAACAAACTTGGAATTATAACTTTTGTATCTGTTGCCCTTAGTTATTATTGTTGATGCACTATCTGGATTCTTACTATAATTTATGTTTGAACAATTCTAGGCAAATAGTTTAATTTCTCTCCAAAACTTACACATGGAATCCTTTTTGGTAAATACAGGGAGAAGAAAAAAAAAAAAAAGACAAATTTTTTTCTCCAACTTGTGTATCTTCAAGTAGCAAATCCTTCTAATGAAAGACTTTTTGACCAATAATTTTGCTGACCCTGTTAGATAGTATCAACCAAGGTATAATCCCAACCTGCATTTCAGAGACCTCATAACAGAAATCATCAAGCTCAAGTCTTATGATTTGTGTCTGTAATAATTATTTTATTTGCTTCATATGATGACATTTCAAACTGGTAGCATATGCATACTTCATTGGAAGAAGAAAAAAAGGTTTAATCAAATGTCTCCTCCATACTACACACACATTATCAAATATTCCCTTTTATATTTTTAAATTTGTTTTTAATAATTAGTAGAAGGGCATATTGAAATTCTATTACATAAAATAATGGTATGGTTAAAACAAATGATGCTCTTTTAATAATTTATTTATTATTATTATTATTATTGTGAATTAATTTGATTTATGTTGATTTATTATGGTGTTTTGATGATTTATGTTTATTAGAGGTTAATTTGAATGTCATGTTTCATCTATTTTTTCAGTGTTATTTTAGATTGTTTATGGGTTAATTTATAATTTATTAAATAGTGTTGGGATTATAATTATAGTTTAATCCTAACATTATTTACATCGTGCCTTCAGGCATGGGCATACGCTAGTATATATATATTATATCAATAAATATATCAACATATAATGTAAACTTCTAGTCATACATATTGAATAGGGGAATCATTATAAGAGAAAATGTTTCACTCAAATTACTCAATTTATATTTTATATAATTGATTATATAGTTGAATTTGTGTTCGTAAATTATTATTATTAGACACTTGTAGAGTATGTAATGTATATAATACTCTTGACGAATAAGAAATTTTAAAACACACGCTAAGTGAGTCATCATTTGTATTTAAATTATTTTACAAAGATGAGTTAACATGTTTCACTTGTAGAATATTGGGAAAACTACTTCTCAATGATTTTTAAAAAAAAAAATTAATTACTAGTTAATGAAAAAATTTAATACTTCACACTTTAATAGTTGTAAAGTTTATCATTAATTTGTAAATATTTTTTTAAAATACACCCTGACCTAGAATTTTTCTTAAAATATTTCGCTACGTGATTAGTTTGGAATACCAACTAGCCAATTATGCACTCGTCTCATCTCCATGGTATTTGGGTAGAAAAAGGAAATAACACGAGAAATAAAGATAATATTTAATTTATATTCTTTTTCAAACTTCTATTTAAATTTATAATCCAAACACAATTTAACTGAATGTAAAAACCTAATTGTGATCAATAACCTAGTTGCTCTTTTTAAGTATAAATCATATCATATCATCATATATATATATATATTATTAAAAGTAGTGTTCTCAATTTTTCTTTCTCATATGTGGCACATCTCTCCTTTTTTCTTTTTATATTAAAATGTTACATCAATATATCATTTTATGAAAATTCTTTCTAAAATTTAATATTTAAAAGACTTCTATTTAACCTAAATTAACCAAAAACAAAACCTAATAGAATTATACACACTAAAAGTACTTTACTAATTAATTTTATTATATTTTTTCACTTTTTTTTAAAAATAAAATATTAAAATTATTTCTTATTTTTATGTCTATCTTATTTATAATATTAATTATATTAAATTTCTTAAATAATTAGAATCACTTTTAATTTTATAACAATTATTTCTAATATCAAGTCATAATTTAATATCATATAAATTTATTATATATAATTATTTAAGTTACATTTTTGTCGCACGAAAGATTAAAATTATCAAATGAATGTTTTTTTTTTGGTGTTATAATTTAAAATTATATATATTTATTTAATTTATATTTTTCTAATATGATAGAGCTAAAATTATTAAAATATATACAAATAATTTATTTAAAATTATTATAAGTGTTGATTTAAATAAGACTTTTATAAAATGATAGAATTAAGATTATCAAAATAAATAAATAAAATACTGTTTACCTTTAACCATTTTTCTTTCTCATATGTAACACATCTCTCTTTTTTCTTTTTCTTTTTCTTTTATTAAAATTCCAGATCAGTACCCTTACCAAAATTCTTCCAGAATTTAATATTTCTACTTAATCTAATTACCAATAAACAAAACTTTTAATATAATTATGCATACTAAAAATATTTTACCAATTAATTTTATTCTACATTTTTCACTTTTTAAAAAACAAATAAATATGAAAAATGTTTATTTTTATGAAAGTTATTATATATATTTTACTAATATTTTATATGTATGACTAGAATATCATATAAATTTATTATATATAATTATTTAAGTTACATTTTTGTCGCACGAAAGATTAAAATTATCAAATGAATGTTTTTTTTTTGGTGTTATAATTTAAAATTATATATATTTATTTAATTTATATTTTTCTAATATGATAGAGCTAAAATTATTAAAATATATACAAATAATTTATTTAAAATTATTACAAGTGTTGATTTAAATAAGACTTTTATAAAACGATAGAATTAAGATTATCAAAATAAATAAATAAAATACTGTTTACCTTTAACCATTTTTCTTTCTCATATGTAACACATCTCTCTTTTTTCTTTTTCTTTTTCTTTTATTAAAATTCCAGATCAATACCCTTACCAAAATTCTTCTAGAATTTAATATTTCTACTTAATCTAATTACCAATAAACAAAACTTTTAATATAATTATGCATACAAAAAATATTTTACCAATTAATTTTATTCTACATTTTTCACATTTTTAAAAAAAAATAAATATGAAAAATGTTTATTTTTATGAAAGTTAACAAATGTTTTACTAATGCTTATAACAACGAAAGTTTTGCCTGCTAACATATCATTTAATCCAAGTACGAGTTGACATCTGTGCACAGTTCTAATAATGTCCTTGGTGATTCATTTCATATTTAAGATATCTCATTCTTGCTTTCAATTGATCTCACAAACGATTTCTTTTCAGATTTTCCCTCTGCTGCTCTCCAGCCCTATTCTTCTTCTTCCATACCTGCGCTCCTGAAACTGCTGCTCTCCAGGTAAGATCACTCTTTTCATTTTCGTCAATCTATAGATTGTATACACTTTTTGACATATTTCAATACTAGCGTATGCCCGTGCTTGAAGGCACGGTGTAAATAATGTTAGGATAGTTTATATACTGGATAATTAAAATCTTCATAGGCCAGAGAAGAATTAAAAAAAAACCCTAAAACTCTGGAAGAGAGAGATGAATTTTACCTTGCAATCAAAAAATACCGAAGAAGAAGAGGCTTGGAGAACAGAGAGATAAAAGAACATTTAATCAGTTCAGTTTACAATTGAAAGCAATTGAAATCAAAAAATGAAAATTGGAATTGAAAATCTATATAAAGATACATACTCCACAAATCTACAACTCACCCAATTCAACATTTATTTTCCTGTATCCGTTTAACATTTCTGGGTATTGTTTTAATCAGTTTTTCTGTCTCCATAATCACTTCTTTTTTGGTTTGATATTTCTTATTTGAATTGGGTTTGGTTTCATTTTTCTTTGTTCACCCGTAAAGATTATAATTTTGTTTCTTGGGTATAATTCTGTGATGTTTTAGGTAGGGTTTTAGATATATTCTGTTTATTCTCTTTGTTCTGCGTCATTCTTTATATGAATTCTTTATATATATCTGTGATTGGTTTTAGATATATTCTGTTTGTTCTCTGTCATTCCATCCCTGTTATCAACATTTGTTGATCAACATTTTGTAAGTGGGTATATATATCTGTGATTGATCAAAACACAGATATATATATGTTTCCCATGATTATAGTATTATGGCTTACTTGTAAAAGCACATTTGCAAAGACAGGACAATCCTTTTTCCATAAGACCAATGAAAAATAAATAAATAAATAAATCCAGAAAACAAAAAATCCTCTTTCTATATGACCAATGAAAAATAAATAAATAAATAAATCCAAAAAACAAAAAATTGATATAAGAAAAATATTCAATTACTAAGAACAGTGGATGGTAATGCAATTTTCTGTATGAGTAGAATTTTGCTATATGAAAGATCCTTTGTTTTACCTCACAACAGTGGATGGTAATGCAATTTTCTGTATGAGTAGAATTTTGCTATATATAAGACTACAGCCCTAAGTTGAACCAATGGAAATAAGACTACAGCTATATATACCCACTTCGTAATCACTATTTTTTATGTTCATAGTTCATAATACTTCATGAAATATAAGATGCAAGTAATCATTGGTTAGACAGTAAAATTATTTACCCCCAATTGCTACTTATGAACATTGGTTGCTGGAGGAGTTTACACTGTAGTATCGTGACACATATAGGCTATTATTATTCTCAATTAAGTAATTGAGCCCTAAAGAGCAATTGCAATTATTAAGTGAAGTTAATTGGAATTAATTGGTTGTCTTTATCCTTATTAAGAGACAGGGGTGAAAGAATCCAACTGGAGCTAGAATTTGGGGAAGCCTAAGAGGTCCCAATCCAAAACATAGAAGGATTTGGATACATTAAGAGGTTCGAGAAAGTCTCTAAACTAAAAGGATCCCACAATCCTCTGGCCATACAACATCCCAGAGGACATTGGATTGAAGGCTTCAAGGCATTCAAAATGAAAGATTCTTTAATAATTCATCAAGAATTAATGATGCTTCATCAAGATTCAAGTGTGCTCTTGAAGAAAAGCACTCAGCTCAAGAAGCATTCAAATTTTAAGCTCTACAAGGGGATAATCTTCTTGTATCATCTTTACATACATCAAAGGTAAGTTTTTAATTAATTTATGGGCTGGAACAATTTAAAGTTCTAAAATTTTTTAAAACATATGTTTCCACTTGGAATTAGATTTGAATAGATAGTTGTAAGCCTTATAGACTACAATACGAAATAGTAATCAATAATATGAATTAATCTTTCTTTTTTGGATGAGACCAATCCTCAAAAACCACATATTTCAAGCTCTGAACTGTTCCACTATATTTTATACTATGAGGATTTTGAACCTGCATTTTTCAAGACCAAATAAACGCATAATGTTTTTTCCATGCAGAGGACAAAAATAACATAAAACAATGTCAAACAACAGAGATTAAAGTATCTAACCTAGAAGATTTCTGCAAATAGAATGCTCAACATGGAATTTCTTCCTTTAACATGCCGAAAAACTGATGATAGGTAATGTCTTAAGGATGTGATCGAACAATAATAATCACTATGAATTTGCTTCATTTGTCATTGGTTCAATGATAAATCCTCAAGAAGGCGTCAGACATTAAGAGATAAAATTGATTTTTGATATTCTTATAGCTGAATCTCATGGAACTAAACTCTCAAACTTAGACCTTGGGTTTTTGATTTACATGTCATAGAACTTTTTGTGTTAGACAAAATAATCTTCGATAATGCAAGTTTTACAAAGACATGTAAAGAATAAAATAAAATGCGTTTTGATTCCATATTGCTATTAGTGTGACAATGGTCAAAGTTAATATAAATGCATGGTCATCCGTATAGGCAATTTTCAGACCATAAGTGTTTTGATTAATTTTTAATTTGATTCATTAAACCCAGAATTTCATCATAATGAAGTACTTAAAATTTAATCTTTTTTTTTTTTTTTTTTTTGTGCAGTTGAAGTGACATACTGCTCACAAAACAACATAAGGAAGTTAGGAAGAATTAGGATTCCTTAATGTTGCTTCAAGTCCAAAAGCTATAGGAGAGGAAAGGAAAGGAAGAAATAAGATAGTTTTTGAATTGTAATCAATATATATACACAAAAAAAAAAAAAAAAACATTACCCATAAAAGTATGTAACAGAAAAAAAAAAAAAAATTTGTAAAAATTTGTATAGATATATTATCTGTAACAGAAGAAAAAAAAAATCTATAAAAATTTATTTAAAATTAGAGCTAAAATTAGTATATTTTTACATTTTTATAACATTTTTATAACGTTACATTTTTATAACATGATAGAGCTAAAATTATTAAAATACACATAAATAATTTATTTAAAATTAGTATATGTGTTGATTTAAGTAACGTTTTTATGGAATGATACAATTAAAATAAATAATTAGAATCATTATTATTTAAATGATTGCTTTTTTCCCCCTCCAATTTAACAATTATATTAAATATTTTATATATTCAAAAATATAAATAATTTAACTAAATTTTATAAAAAAAATATTTTAAAACAAATATGTTTAGCATATGTATCGCATGCGTTAACTACTAGTATATATATATATGACAGTAGTGTTTTTTAACTTTCTTAAGTAACACATTATAAGGCCTTACTTTAAAAAAAAAAAAAAATCATATCAGCATGCATTTTTCATTTATATATAAAGTTCTACACACACTCAATTTAAATTATAATAACTAATTTTATATAGACTCTATTTGAAAAATATATATATTTCATATACATAATTATAATTTAATTATTATGATATTTGAAAAAAAAATTATCTTAATATACAAATAAATAAATAAGGCAGAATGTGTTTAATTATGTATATCTTACAGATTAAATTAATTTTCTTTTATATATATATTTTTATTTTTGTCTATCTTATTGATGTCTTAATATTAATTTATATTTAATTTTTTAATTAACATGAAATTATTTATTAAAAAATATTTATATTTAATTTAAATTTTATGTACCTATTATACAATATGAATGAATAATTCAAAAAAAAAAAATATTAAAGAAAAAAAATCAATACTCTACATAATTAATTTATGTATTTTCTTCTTAATCCAACAATAACATATTTATATTTAATCTTTTAAATAAATTTTATGTAGTTCTATTTCTATATATTTTTATTTTCCAAATAAATATTAAATTAAATAATTAGAATCACTTTTAGTTTTATATTACTAATTCTCTTTCTAATTAAACTATTATTTTTTATATCAAAATGAGTGTTTATTTTACTATCACATAATTTAATACATATCATATAAAATCATCATCATATATATATATTATTAAAAGTAATTTTTTCTAATGCTTAGGTGACATATTATAAGAGTCTACTGTTTTCTAAGAGAGTTACGTCAGCATGTATTTTTTTAATTACATATAGAGTTTTACATAAACTTAAACTTAATTTAAATTATACTAACTTTACTTATTTTATATGGACTCTATTTGATAAATGTTTCTTTTTCATATATTTTTCATAGTAAATGCGATAATCTACAAACTAAATACTACTAATTTTGTGTTTCACGTTTTTCTTCTTAATTCTTTCAAGGATATTAGAAATTTTTTTTTTAATGCTAAATTGCCTTCTTCTTTTTTCTTTTTTTCCCATGCATTATTCTATACCCAATATCAATTCTATATTATGTATTTGTCATTTAAATTTTATAGTGATTCTATATATGAAATTATATACTTCATTTTTTATATTATTTTATATAATCACAGCTCACATGATGAAAAACATGTACAACAATGATATTCTCTAAGAACCTGTAAAATTTGAATTTATTGCTTGAGTTAATTTTTCAATTGTTGAACAGTAAGTTCTTTTATATTTTGACATCATATTATAGATGATTAATCACTTTATACACTGAGATGTATCTATCATTTGGATGTTTTCATTATTATTATTATTTTTTTTAGTTTAGATGTTGTTATGTGATTATTTCTTGATTAGTCGTTATTGAATTTCTTTTATATAATTGATGTTTTAATTTAATTAACAGTTTTATTTTACAATCTTATAATATATATACCAGCGGTAACCCATACGATGCACGAAAATTAGATTATATATATTTTGTGTAATAAATAAATCATCTTAATCTTAAATTATGGCTTAATAGCGATAAGCCATGATGTTAAGCCATTTGGGTAGATGTTAACAATAATTAACTCATAAAATTTCACAATAAAATTTGATATGTAAAAAATTATTAATTATAAAAATTGTTGAGAATAATAGTATAACAATCACTTGATAACATAAATAATTTGCATCAAACTAAACAAAATGTTAAAAGAAAGAAATTCTGTAAACTCAGAAAAGTTATCATAAATTTACTTGGACTTTTAAATCAGTGGTGTATATTATTATTGTGAGATCAAATTTTGAATAAAATCAACTTTTAATTATAATTTCTAAGTAGTTTTTAAAAATTTTTAATCTAAGTTTGTCGCCTTGCTCATAAAAAGAACTTCTCAAACAAATAATTAATTGATTATGTTAGCAACTCTCTATCTTTGATTTCTTCTATTAATGATATACGCATATCATATCAAAGTATAAATCATTCTCCATAGTTTGAATAATACTTGCATAGTTCCTACATTATTTTAAAAAAATTAATCAAGATAAGAATTTCGTAGGATTATAAAAATTATATAAAAAAATAGTTTTAATCCATTTTATTTATAAAAAAAAAGGGCAAATTACACAAATAGTCCCTATAATTTGGAACTTATGTCACTTTGGTCCCTGAGTTTTCAATTGTGACACATTTGACCCTGAATTTTGAATATTGTTCCAAATAAGGACAATTGAATATATAATTAGATTTTTCAAGGGTAAAATTGTCAATTTGATAAAATATAAACTAATTTGACAAAAATAAATGTCAAACAAATATTTTTGAATTTTTAAAAATTATTTCTACCTACTAAAAATAAAATTATGTAAAATTGATAAATCTTTTAGACATTTATTTTTTTTTTACCAAATTAATTTTTATTATGTGTTTAGATGATGATCATGTAAAATTAATTTTAAAAAATTAATAATGTAATTTTTATTAATTTTACATAATTTTATCATTAGTGGATAAAAATAATTTAAAAAAAATTAAAAATATTTTTTGATATTTATTTTTGTCAAATTAGTTTATATTTTATCAAATTGACGATTTTACCCTTGAAAAATCTAATGATATTTTCAATTGTCCTTATTTGGAACAAACTCTAAAGTTCAGGGTCAAATGTGTCACAATTGAAAAATCAGAGACCAAAGTGGCACAAGTCCCAAACTATAGGGACTATTAGTGTAATTAACCCTAAAAAAAATGAAGAAAAACTATTTGATTTGTACCGGAAGAAATATAGAAAATGATAGCTTTAATCATTATATACCAAAAAAGGTCGAATACAAATAAAGTTATGGGCATTGAATTAAATCATATGGGTTTTAAATTAATAGCATAATCTAGCAAATCAACTAATAATAACATAGAGATATTGACAAATATGTAGTACTTCCTTATCATCTTTGTATTATATTTATTAATTTCATATATCATATGAAAGTTTTACTCGTCTCGATCCTTCAATAAAATAAGGACCAAGAAAACAAATTTAATAAGAAATTGATTCTAAACTTTATTATTGAAAAAACAAAAATTTCAAAGAGAGAGATGGGATTGAAGAAATACTTTAATGAATGAAAATCTTATAATTTAAAAAAAAAAAAAAAAAAAACATAACAATGATCTAATGCAAACTATTTGTAATAACTAATAAAAAGGATGTCAAATTATTACATTGGATAAATATAGTGACGAAAATCAATTTTGTCAGATTTTTGTGCTACCTTTTCCCATGCAGCCTTCATTATTTCATTATTAATACTCTTCTCATTTAAAGTCAACCAATTTTAGTATTAATAGTCTTCTCATTCAGAGCCAATAATTCTTTTTTTTTATTTTTATATTTATCACTTGGTAGATAATAACGAACAATAAAAATTATCAAGAGAATGTTAAGAATTTAATAGGAGATAAAAAGTTATAGATAAGGACATTTCATAAGATAAAAATTTAAAATAAAAAAAGATAATATGTGATAGAAGGAGAAAAAAATATGAGTAAATCAAAATAAAGATTTAAATATATATGTTTTTGATTGATATAAAGATTAACAAATCATATCTTTATCTAATCAATTATTTAATCTTTATTTTTATCCATAGGCCACAAAATTAATCTTTATAAATTATTTATCAATTTTTATATGTTTATTTATCTATAAGTCATGAAATAATTTTTTTAATTTTTTTTTTATCTTTATCTATAGGTCATGAAATACATTTTCATAAATTATTTATGAATTTTTATATGTTTATCTATAATGAAATTAATTAAAGTACAAAATGAGGGGGAAGGGGGGGATTTGTTTTAAAAATTAATTATTTAATCTTTATCTTTATTTGTAGGCCATGAAATTAATTTTTATAAGTTATTTATCAACTTTTATATGTTTATTTATAGGAAGAAATTTTAAATTATCTATAAGTTATGAAATTAATTGTTTAATTTTTATCTTTATCTGTAGACTACAAAATTAATTTCCAGTTTTTATATGCTTATTTATATGGAGGAATTTTGAAATTCAAATCTTTATCCATAAGCAATGAAATTAATTTTAATTTTAATTAATCAAACAAATAGAAAATGTAAAAAAATAGAAAACATAAAATGCAATCAAAGAAGGTTGCTACGTAGGAAAGAGAGAGTTTTAAAATTATGGGAATTTAGGAATAAATATTTGGAGTCTTTTACAAAACAACTACATTTGGTTATATATATTATATAATATATATATATATATATAAATATAATATATATATATATCATATAAAATCTTTATATGATAATCCAACAACAACATATTTATATTTAATTTTTTAAATAAATTTTTAAATAATTTCTATTTCTACATATTTTTATTTTTCAAATTAATATAAAAGAAAATTAAATAGTTAGAATTACTTTTAATTTTATGTTGTTAATTTTCTTCTAATTTAACAATTATTTTTAATATCAAAATAAGTATTTATTTTACTATTTTATAATTTAATATATATCATATAAAATTATTATATGATAATTATATTTTTATAACTAGCCGTTGACTGTGCGATGTACGGGCTAATATATATTTTTTAAAATAATATTTTATGTTATAATGTATATATTACAAAAGAATAATATTAATTTTAATTTAAAATAAAATTGCGATTCTAATTATTTATCTTAATAATCTTAATTCTATCGTTCTATAAAAATTTTTATTTGAATACTTATATATAATAATTTTAATAAAATTATTGATGTATTTTCATAATTTCAGTCCTATCGTACTACAAAAGTGTAATTATTATATAATAATTTTATATGATATATATTAAATTATAAGATAGTAAAACAAACACTCATTTTGATATTAAAGATAATAGTTAAATTGAAAGGAGAATTAGTAATATAAAACTAAAAGTGATTACTTAATTTATTTAAAAAATTAAATATAAATATTTGTGGTTGGATTAAGAAGAAAATAGAGAGATTTGTAGAGTATTAATTTTTTTAATATATATATATTTTAAAATTATTCATACGTATTGTATATAAATTTTATTTTAAATAGGAAACTCAATATAAATTAATATTAAGATATTAATAAGGTAGATGGAAAAATATATATAAATTTAATATTGAATAGAAAAAAAATTAAACATAAGGTTGAAATCAATCAATTCATCTGGTTCCAAAAAAAAAATATATTATAATTAAATACTTCAAAAATACATAATTACAAAAAAAAAAAAAAAAAAAAAAACGGAGTAAAAAGGCAAAACCATCAAAAATATTAGAACTATACATCAAAGACGACACTTGAACAACTTACCATCGCCGTGATTGCATAGAATAATATAAGGAAGATTTTGTACAATTAAAGTTTATTCTTTATAAGATTTATAGATTTGTAAATTTTTTTTTAGAATTGAGGATTTGTAATTAGATTTCATGTAAAACTCAATCAGCAAATAGAATCTATATAAAATTGGTAAAGTTGACATAATTAAAATTGGATTGGTGGGTTTGTTCAAATGTTGACGTGGTTTTTTTAAAAAAGTAAGACCTTAGAATGTGCTGCCTAAATAAGGAAAAAATACTACTTTTAATGTATGACACGATAGAACTAAAATTATCAAAATAAAAAAATAATTTAACTAAAATTAATATATATAAGTATTCAACTAATAATTTTATAGAACGATACCGTCAATATTATCAAAACAAATAATTAAAATCATACTTTAATTTTAATTTTAAATTAAGATTATTATTTTATAACACACATTGTACCATCAAATATTTTTTGAAAAAACAAATAACATGTGCATTGCCTGAGTCAATTTCTAGTTATATGATAATTCTACTTTTATAGCATAATAGAACTAAAATTAATAAAATTAACTAAATTTATTATATATAAATATTTAAATAACACTTTTATAGAACGATAAGATTAAGATTATTAAAATAATAATTTAAATTTAAATTTAAATTTAAATTATTATTTTGTAACACATATTATAATATAAATTATCATTACATTAATTAAAATTAACTCTATTGTGATTATATGTCAGACATCATATTTCTAGAAGTGATTTACATACACGTGTACCGTCCAATTTGATATTAACTGATAAAAATAATAGAACTTAATACTTTTTTTCGTGAAGTTTTTAGAAGATAAATTGACAAATATCAAATGATAAAATAGTGTAGAGTACTATTTCAAAAAATAATGATTCATCAAAAATGATTGTGTATATTTAAGGCACCTATTGATGTTTCTTGATAATTTTTAAATAAAAATTTTGAATTTATAGTATTACTGAAAATGCACTTTTATGAGCCTTGCCAGAAAAGATATGCAAAAATAATTTGGTTGAAATAAAAAATTTATGTTTATTATGACGTGTCACATAATTAATCAGAATCCCTTTGAGAACTAAAATTATTAAGGTTATAGAGATTTTTTTACTTGATTTCTTTTGCAGACACTGTTTATGATTTGAATTTATAATTTTTTATGTATCAATATAAATAACTCTTACGATCTTACTAATATAAGCATAAATCTTACCTTTGAGTCAACCCACCTTAAGCACTTTTTTCGTGTAATAAATAATTAAATTTTGTCATACAAAAGTATTATAACACATCATAATCAAACACTATTTGAATCATAATTAAATACCCAATGTACCACTTTAGACATAACCAAAGATATAAGAAATTAGCAAACATTTTTTTTAATTAAAATAATACACCATAAATTATAACTAAGTCATAATTTGTATATTATAGGACTTTTCGTCATTTTTTATTTTTTTCCATTTTTTTTTATACAAGTGCAATTTATGGTTATTGGTAAATTTGATTAACACAAATGAGAATTTGATTTCTGGTTAATTATTTTTATGAGTTTTTTTTTATATAGGATTACACATACATAGTGACAAAAATTTTTATCGGCCATTAACAAATCTATTTGCATTTGACTTTCAATTGTTAAAATTTTCTACATAAAAAGTATTAAGACTCAAAATCAAAATTTCATTTTAAAAACAAATTCTCGTGCATTGCACATGTCACCTACTAGTATGCTAGTACGATTATAATTAAAATAAGATTTTGCTAACAAATATCCTTAAAGTACAAATAAAAGATAAAATATTTATAAAACTGGGTATGTTTGGTTTGTGTTTGAGAGATGTGTTTTAGAGATAAAAAGTACGAAAATATGTTTGGTTTGGTTTTTTGGGAAATTTGTTTTGGAAAATTGTTTTGAGAGAGAGTTTTGGAAAAAGTGATTGATTTGATGTGTGTGTGAGAGAGATTTGTTTAGAAAACTTGTTTGGTTTGTGTGTTTTGAAAAAAAATTTTGGAAAAATTTGTTTGGTAGAGAAATTTTCTGAAATTTGTTTGTAGAGAAAATTTTTGAAATTTTTTTCAGAAACACAAACCAAACCTACCCGTATACATTTTTCACTAACTTTAATACACTTTTGTTGAAATTAATAGACTTCCTAATACTTTTACATATTTTCAAAATAATTTTTACATGCTTCTCATCATATTCTAACTGGTGCCTTTTTTTGTTATGCTCGTATGTTCATATTTCACATTCACGTACGTTCTTAACACTGACGAATAAAATAAAATACAATATTAGTACACCCTCTTAGGGAGACAAAATCTATTACAATGTTCAGATTGCATTAACCAAGTTCAAAATTGTGCTTGCTCGTCGTTTTTGGTTTAATCAAATTCCAAACAACCTATAGAAAACTGAACACAGAACAATGCTTAGCTTTCAATTCTCAACCAATATAGGGGAGTGTTTTGGGAAGATAGTTAAAAGAAATTTTTAACTTTTAACCAAGCTTTTTAGCCTTTTTAGAAAGTGATTTGAAAAATTAATAAAAAGTTACTTTTAGCTTTTTTAATTAATATTTATTTATGATGTCATATCACAATAAAATGATCAAACTATCCCCATTCAATTAGAAAATTTATATATTTTCATACATGTATAACCGTAAACAACATAAAGGGTATAATTGCAATTTCACGGGTAATTTTTTAAGACCTTCTCAAATGACTTTTGCGTTAAAAAGGCCAATCTAGCTTTTTTGGATAAGCTGCAAAATGCAGTTTTTAACCAAAATTCTCAAATGAGCACAAAATAGCGAGAAGTTGGGGTGCAGTTTGGGCGAGTTCAACCTGAACAACCCGAACTTAACCTGAATTTTTTTAGGACTTGGACAAGATATTTTCAAATTCAGTACGGGTTTGGGCAAAAATTAATTCAGAAGCCTGAATTAAATTTGGACGGACTTGGACAAAGACATCAAAGAAACCGAGCAACCTAAAACCCGAATTATACATATATAGATATATAAAAATATTAAATATATATATATATATATAAATTATTAACCATTACATGATATTAAAATAATTTAGATTATTAAACCATATTGAATATATATTATATATATAAATAATATAAAATCTTACTTTTTTTCTTTTAATTTTTACTCATAAATTGTAAATACTACTATAGCGATATATTTCTTACATTATATAAATTATTTGTTTTGATGGTATTAATGATTTTCTATATATATAAAAAAATGTAAATAGAGTCAAATTTTAATAATTTAATAATGTAGCTGCAAAAAAAAAAATACAATTCAGGCAATTCGAGTTTAACTTGGGTCGGGCTTGGGCAGGTAACCTCGAGTTACAATTTGGACTTGGGCTGAGTTTGGACAATCTCCCAACTCGACTAAACCCGCCCGAGTTGCACTCCTAGCAAGAAGCTCAAAGCCCAAGTAGCATCTTAAAGAAATTTATATATCCAAAGTGAGGTTTTCAAATCCCACACTTGATTCATATGGTTTTACCAATACCCATATACATATAATAATACATATATGTGAAGATACGATAAAGTAATGTGTACATGACAACAATACAAATTGAAATAATATAACTGTGTGAGTGTTATTCCGATCACACTGTCCTCCTTAGTAATCCAGCTGTAGAACACAGGCAGAGTAGACGGCTCCCTGTAATTTGCACAGAAAGAAAAGTCACCGGCGGTGGTTCTTCCACCCGGGGGCACTCCGACGATCAAGTCAGTATCTCTCAAAGACAACAAGTGCTAAAATTACTGCTCAAGACTACAAATTGCGTACCTTAGACCCGCCGGGGGTGCCCTTCTTTTATAGCTTAACTCTCTCCCAATCCCACTAGAAGTCTCACTTTTATGGACTCCAATTCTGGATCTACTTTGGACTCTTCAAGAGATAAGGATAGACTCCCTAAGAGTTTTACCTTTATCCATCTTGTAGTCTTTCTTCTTTCTAGGACTCCTGTCCCTTATCCACTTATCTCGGACTCCGGTATCTTCGGAGATAACCTCGGCAACCCCAAGATTACCTCGGCGTAATTGTCAAGTCACGTGGCACCTCGGCTGACACTTCGGTGTCACCTCGGCCACGTGTTGGTACTCAGAAAATACTTCCCCACAACTGCCCCCTAGGTTCTATTACCTCGACATTCTGAGGTGATGGAACCTATATTCGAACTTTTTCTCGTATGTCGGCTTAAAAACTTTCTAGCCGAGATCATTCATTTCAGGCCGATATGTCTTCTTCCAAGAACAAGAATTCAGATCAATCTTACTTCGCGCATGAGCTGTCATGCACAATTTTTCAACCGTTTCACTGACGCGTTTTTCCCTTATTGGTCCGTGCTGGTGACGCGCCTGCAAGCCGCCTTTTCTCTATTTGCGCCGTCTGACGCATGCGTTAACCTAGGCGCATTTAATGATCTTCATTTTGCCGCCGTTTTACTTTTTGGACAAAACATTTGCCTCTCTCTTCTTCGCTTCACTTTTGCATTTTGAATACTCTATATTTTCTCTCTCTAAAGTTCTTTCTTCGAATCCGCCATTGCTCAAAGCTCTTGACTCTGCTACTGTCTTGCATCCGCCATTTCTGCGAAGCTTTCGCCACGGTAGCGTCCGTCATCTGACCTCGGCGTAGCTCATTCCGGCCTTCACCTTTTCTGGTAAGCCAGTTTCCCCTCTTTTCTCAGTTCTTGATTATTTCTGGAATTTCTTGTTCGCTTTATTCTGCTCCATCATTCAATCTGTGAATCACTCACTTGAATTTATCCTATTTTATGGTTTCGTACATGTTATGCACACTTGCACTGTTGCACCTCTTGTTCTTGGTCTTCCACCCTTTGTGTTCTTGAATCTGAAGCTTCGTTCTTGCTTTTCTGTTTTCCAGATTTTTCGCCTTCATACTGCCTTTTCAGAGATCTAGGTTTGGGATTTGCTTATAGATCCATCAATCCTTACAAAAAACTGAAACCAACTTCACCAATATACACCTAGGTTTAAGCCGAGGTCCCTAGAGCCCATTAGTAATACTCTGTCTCTGTAGCCAAATACTCGTACACCAAAACCATGGGTATGTGGAGAAATAGGGTTAACACCCCAACCAAACTAGAATATTTTAGGCAAGAATTCTCTGTTCCCGCCGATGTTCCCCTTAGGCTAGCTGGTGATGACGACTCCATCATGCCTACAGAAAATACCATGTCTTTCCCTATTATAGCTTTTGTTGAGTGTGGACTTCGGCTCCCACTTAATCCCCTTTTTCGCGAAGTACTCCACTTCTACAAACTGAACCCCATGCAGCTTACCATCAACTCCTATAGGGTGATTAATGGTGTCATAGCCTTAGCTCATGAGAGAAGGTTAGGATCACCCTAGCCGACCTTCAATATCATATACAATGTGCCCCTTAACTCAAGGAGAAGGGCTTCGTATACTACCTTAAGCCAAGGTCCACTCAATTCAAAATTATAGCCGATCTCCCAGATTCCAACAAGGGGGCTGGAGATGATTATCTCATTGCTTCGGGTAATTGGGAGTTCGGCCCCGATGAAGATGTCCATATTTTTCCTCTGCCTCGAACAGTTAAAGAGGGCAAGGGTAAGAGCCCTGTGTCACTGCTGACTTCTTTTCTCTTTAAGTCTTCCATACTTATCTCGTTTCTAATGTCAATTTGTTTGTCTTGCAGACCTCCATCAGCCACCCAAAGGCTTCCGTCAAACCTACTTTCCAGGCACTGACCTGAAGAAGCTTCTAGATCTTCCCATCCACAAACGCAAAGCCCCACTACTGTTAAATTTCATCCCCACCTATAAGTCAACTTTGCCCGACGTTCCAAAGAAGAAGAAGAAGAAACTCTCACCATCTACCACCACAACTCAGACTGTATCAACATCTCGGGCTGATCAAGGGTCAACCTCCGATCCAGCCGATCTACCATCGACTTCTGCCCAATTCCTGATCCCAGTAACAGAAAGAAAACGTCGGCGACGACTTGTCAAAACAGCCGATATGGTGCGCCCAAGACCTGTTGCCCAAGATCTCTTAGCCGACCTCCCAACCGACGTTGACACAATTCCTGCTCAAACCGCTCCCCTCCCCCGAAGCCGAGAAGAACAAAAAAGGCCCAGCCTAAGGATAAAAATGCTGAAGTTGAGGCTGAGGACGCCCAGCCTATCTCCAAGCTGGCGGAAAGTAGCAAATCCCAAACAACTGCTGGGAAGAGGCATGCAGAGGCTCAACCATCAGAATCCCAAAAATAAAAAAAACCGAGGTCGTATTCCGTGAAGACTTCGAAGTCCAAGATACCAAGTGTCCCTTGGGCCCCCCAATTTACCTTGGAAGACAGACCAATAATGGCGAATGAGAGTGCCGACGACATAAATGTCGGCGTGGCTCTCAGTACTGCACTACTTTTGCCTGGCGATTTGGAGCGAAATGCTGGGAATAGTGAGTATGAGAACTACGCTTTAATGCTCCAGCACTCAGTTCAAGTAAGTGCTTCAGTTTTAATACTCGTCCTTTCTTTTTGTTTCATACTTTGAATTTGTGTTTTCTAACACTTCTGTTTTCTGTCAGGCTGTCTAATACGCTCATTCCTTTTCAATGCAATCATTTGAAAATCGGGAAAAGTTGGCCGAGATGAAGACTGAATTTTCTGCTCTTCAGAAGATCAATAAAGGCCTTCAAGCCAAAATGAAGAAGTTAGAAGATCAAGCCGAGGCTGTTACCAAGGCCCAGACCTTGGCTGAAGAAAAATCTGAAGCTGCCGAGGCTATAAAGAACGTTGCCGAGGCGCAAAAGAAGGAGGCCGAAGAAAGAGCGGCCCAAGCCGAGAAAGAACTTCAGGAAGCCTTGGCTACAAAAGAAGCCGAAATCAAGGATGCCGACGAAAAAGCTTACGCCTAGGGTGTAGCCGATGTCACTGAAGATTACAAACTTCAAGTCAGGCAAGCATGCAATAGGGGATTTTCCCTGGGTTGGATGTCCCTGGTAAAGAAGCTTGATCTTCCTGCTGACTCGCCCTGGCACAAGGCTGAGGCAATTCCTCTTCCCTTTCCTCCTCCTCCCCCCCCCCCCCAAGTCAGGCTGAGGAAGAAACCGAATCCGAATATGAAGCCGAGGTTGAGGATAACGAGGCTGGTGCTCTGGTAAGGAAGGCCAAGGATGCCAATGGGACCAAGTCTCTACCTCAGGGTGATCAAGTCATGGACTTAACCCAAGATGAGGAGACTGAGGAAGTGTCCAAGGGGGCTGAGCCAGGGTATCTATCATCCGACCTCCTTCTGGCTGAAAGAAGTCTGAGTAAGACACTTGCTGAGATTGACGCCGAGATTGCGGCAGACAAGGAAGATGAAGTTCCTGTAGAAGTAGAAGCCGAGGTTCTTGGAGAAAAAGATGCTGAGGTTATGGGAGAACAGGATGTCGTGGTTGCTCTTCAGGAGCCCTCCGAGGTCCCAGACCAACCTGCTGCTGAAGCTTGAAGAAACTTAGCTTTTTTTTTTCTTTTTTTCTTTTTTTCCTTCGTACTTTGTTTCTTCTCTTTGCTCTTGTTAATGTTCCCTGAACAATGTAAGCTTCTTCTTTATGACCGATGTGCCTTTTTGTTGCTTAAGAACAATTTACTTTTGCTAGGCCACTGTGCCTCCTTTATATACAACTGCTTCTCTTTGAATGCTGTAGTCTTTAATTTTTTTTTTCAGTGCTTCTGTTTGATTCTATACTTAGAATATTTTGCAAGTCTCCCCTTCTTTGTACAATCTCCTCAGGAAGAAATACCTCGGGTATGTTTGCCTGAAGTTTTATCTCGGCCAGGATTTCACCTGTAAATTTTCCATAAACTTCAACAAGTATAAAGCATATAATCTTAATTTAACTTATTCTTGTAAATTGCTACAAATTTCAACAAGTGAAGATAAACAATTATATCGGCTTAACTTTAACTTGTAAATTGCTACAAATTTCAACAAGTAAAGATAAGGAATTTATCTCGGCTTAACTTAAACTTGTAAATTGCTACAAATTTCAACAAGTAAAGATAAAGAATTTATCTCAGCTTAACTTTAACTTGTAAATTGCTACAAATTTCAACAAGTAAAGATAAGGAATTTATCTCGGCTTAACTTTAACTTATAAATTGCTACAAATTTCAACAAGTAAAGATAAGGAATCTATCTCGGCTTAACTTTAACTTGTAAATTGCTACAAATTTCAAAAATTAAAGATAAGGAATTTATCTCGGCTTAACTTTAACTTGTAAATTGCTACAAATTTCAACAAGTAAAGATAAGGAATTTATCTCAGCTTAACCGTGTTTAAACACAATCTCGGCTTAACTTCGCTAAGCATTACTAATGTCTTCTCTCTTCGCCTCCAATGTGAACCTAAGTTCCCTTGGGTTCTCATTATTCAAAAACAACATCATGCAAAGTTGTATAAGTTCGAAAAATTTCGCTAAGATTTTATTGATCATATCGCAAAAAATCAAAGAACATCTAATGATAGAAAAACTTTAAATTACAAGTGTTCCATGGTTCAGGCAATGCTTTGCCCTCATTATCTTCGACGATATGCCCCATTTCCTAACACCAAGTGATTCTCAGAGGGCCTTCCCAATTTGGGCTAAGCTTGCCCTCTCTGGGATCCTTCTTATTGCCGACGACTTTTCGCAAGACTAGGTCGTTGACTTGAAAATCCCTTGGATTGACCTTCTTGTTGTAAGCTTTGGCAAGTCGTTGTCGGTATGTCGCAGTCGGATTGCGCCTTTCTCTCTTCTTTCTTCCAAGAGGTCCAGATCTCGGGCTAAGAGCACATCATTAGACCCGCTTCTCAACTCCTGTGTTCTCGATCCTCGATGCCGATCTCCAATGGAATGATCGCTTCGTACTATAAGCCATGGCAAAGGGGATTCCTGTTGATCTTCTCGGCGTAGGCGATATGCCCAGAGCACGTTGTAATTCGCTCTACCACTTTCCTTTGGTCGTAGCCTCTTCTTTATTCCATCCAGAATGACTTTGTTGGATGCTTCGGCTTGCCCATTACTTTGGGGAAAGCTTGGTGTTGAAAAATAATTCTTTATCTTGAACTTTGCGTAAAAATTCTTGATGAGTTTGCTGTCAAACTGTGTTCCGTTGTCGATAACGATTGCTCTTGGAATCCCAAATCTAGTGATGATGTTTTTCCAGATGAAGTTCTTCACATCCACATCTCGGATTTTGGCAAGAGGCTCTGCTTCTATCCACTTTGTGAAGTAGTCTGTTGCTACCAGTAGGTACTTCCACGCCCATTGCTTGGGGCAATTGTCCAACGAGATCCATGCCCCATTGGGCAAATGGCCAAGGGTCGAAACAGGTTCAGTCAAGAATGGTCGATGTATCAATCTGCAAACCTCTCGCATTGTTCACACTTCTTCACATAGGCTTCTAGATCTTTTTGCATATAGGGCCACCAATACCCCCGGTAATGGCCCTATGAGCTAACGATTCCTGCGTGGCTTCCACAAACTCCTTCATGAATTTCATACAAAAGTCTTCGACCAAGAGGGTGTACACACCTTAAAAGAGGTCCATGAAGGATCTTCAGAGATGTCCTTCATTGTCAGTCAATCTTGCCGACTTTCACCGACCTTGTGTGCTTCCTTTCGATCTTCCGCGCTTTTCCTCTTTCAGAATGCAACAATTGCATCCATCCAAATTGGTCCCATGTCCACACATAATGCTTCTTGCATTGTGTGTGATGACTCTATGCTCGCCCCGATAGGTAATCGATCATTATTGTCCTCGTCTTTTCGGTTTGCATCGAGCTTGCTTAAATTGGCCAACGCTCGGCGTGGTTGTTATCTTCTCGCTAACTCGAAGAAGTCGGCTTTTGAAACATGTTTACCACCGATGACTTCTTTTGCGTATGCCGACATCCTTTCATCTCGGCAAAGAACTCTCCGTAGTTTGATTCACTATAAGTTGTGAGTCACAAAAACTATTACCTCCGCCTCATTGCCATCGCCACCAGTCCCAAAGAATCAATGCATCATACTCCCCCTCATTGTTCGAGGCTTTGATCCCCATCGAATAGATCGCTTCCAATATCTCCCCATCGGGGAAATTAACACTACTCCTCGCCTCGCCGGGTTTGAGCTCCCATCAACAAAAGTTGAAAGGAGTCGCGATGTAAATGCCGCAGGTCTGAGTTTTTCCTTCCTTGGTTCCTTAGCCTTTGGCCGGGCTTCTCCTCCTTGTTTGGACATCGCTCATCTCGGCTCAACGAGCCCGATGTTCGATGTATTCTCGTGAGAACTTCGGCCACGAAGTCGGCCAAAACTTGGCCCTTAATTCTTGTTCTCGGCGAACTCCAGTCATATTGGCCCAAAAACTACCCATCTTGCGATTCGTCCACCAAGTCTCCTTGTTGCAACAAGGATTTTAGTGGGTGCTCTGTCAGACCACTATCTTGTGAGCCCGAAAATAATGGTTTAGCTTCTTTGAGGCCATTACCAAGGCCAAGATTAATTTCTCCAAAGGGTAAATACCTTGTTTCAGATCGCCAAGGTTTTACTTACATAGTACACCGCTTCGCTCTCCCTTTTCTTCTCGGATTATCACAAATTCATCGTGTGCTCAAACCGCTAAGTATAAAAACAGCCTCCTCCCGGGTTGAGGTGTTGAGAGGATCGGAGCCGAGGTAAGATATTTCTTCAGTCGGCCAAAGCGCCTCACATTCTTCGTCCATAGAAAATCCGTGGCCTTTTTCACCAGATTGAAAAAGGTTTACATTTGTCCGAACTTGGCTTATGAACTTTGTTTAGGGTCATGCCCCTACCAGTAAGCATTTGAACCTGTTTAGCCGATGTCGGACTCTGTAATTCCAAAATGGCCTTGATCTGATCTGGGCTGGCTTCAATGCCCCTTCTAGTCACCAGGTATCCCAAGAACTTACCGGATCCGACTCCAAACGTGCATTTCGATGCGTTTAGTCGGAGCCGATATGTTTTGAGTATGTCAAAGACCTCTTCTAGGTTAGCAAGATGGTCCTTTGGTTCCTTGGTCTTCATGACCATATCATCAATGTAGACTTCTACAGTTCGGCCAATCAAGTGTTTGAACATCTTGGTCACCAGCCTTTGGTAAGTTGCTCCTGCGTTCTTCAACCCAAAAGGCATGACTCTGTAACAATACAAACCTTTCGGAGTGATGAACGCAGTCTTCTCTTCGTCTGGGGGGTACATGGCTATCTGGTGATACCCCCTATAAGCATCCAAGAAGCTCATCCTTCCATGTCCAGATGTGGCGTCCACCAACTGGTCGATCTTTGGCAGAGGGAAGCTGTCTTTGGGACAAGCTTTGTTCAAATTTGTGAAGTCTACGCAGACCCTCCACTTGCCATTCTTCTTCTTTACTACCACGGTATTTGATAACCATGTCGGATAATTGGCTTCTCGGATGGCCTCGGCCTCTAGAAGTCCGCTACTTCCTCTTCCATCGCTTCGACGTGCATCAACGCCGGTCTTCGGCTCGTTGTATCACGGGTTTGGCCGACCATTAACGTTGAGTCTGTGACATGTGACCTCGGGGTCAATGCGGGCATTTCATATGGTGTCCAGGTGAACACCTCAATATTTTTCCTTAGAAAGGCTTCCAACTCCCTTTCTTCTTCTTCGGCTAATCCTGTGCCGAGAAGAAAGAAACGTTCCTCATCGCCCTCTTGGACGAAGATTTTCTTCAATGCTTCTTCACTTTTCTCGGTCGGCTCCTTGCCGACGTCATCTAGGACCTTCATGTCCTCTTCTTCAACTTCTGCCTCCTTTGGTTCCCGAATGCTGCAGGTTAACTTCATTGCTGCCATGGAGCAATTTTTCGCCTGCAACTGATCTCCTCTGACTTCCTCGATCCCATGTTCTGTTGGGAACCGTAGCAGTTGATGCAATGTTGAGGGTACTGCTCCATTGCATGCAACCACGGCCTCCCCAGGATGATGTTGTAAGGCGAGGGTGTGTCAATCACAATGAATTCTGTCTTGATCTTCTTCGTGCCAGCTTGTACCTCCAAGCTTGTTGCGCCTAAAGGCCATGTCGGCGTTCCATTGAAGCCGACCATCGGGCGCTTGATCGCTTCCATGTCATCAGGGTGAAGGCCTAACTCCTTGTAACATCTGACATACATGATGTCGCAGGAGCTGCCTTGATCAATCAAGATGCGTTTCACCTGGCACTCCCCAACCTGGAGGGATACTACCAGGGCATCATTGTGCGGGTGCTGAACCATGTCAAGGTCGGCCTCTGTGAAGGTTATCATCGGTCCTTGGCAATCTTCAGGCCGAGGTCTTTTCAGTCCGACCTGGTTGACGTGCTGCAGATGTTTCACCCTCTGTGTCTCCCCCCGTATGTCGTTTTCATTCACCTTTGAGTGGATCACATTAACCACCCGAGGTCCACCTACCTGTGGTTGCTGCGCTGGGGGAGGAGGGGCTGCTGGCGCTTGAGGCAATCGTGCCTGTTCTTCCCTTGTTTTGGCCTCATCCACAAGGTCTCTCAGATGGCCTTGCCTCACCAAATCTTCTAAGTGGGCTTTAAGGGCTCTGCAACCCTGAGTTGGGTGCCCCTGCTCATTGTGGTAGGCACAACGCCTACCAAGGTTTCTCCCCATAAATTCTCCTGGTGCTCTTTGCATACTCAAGTAGGGATTTGAATTTGATCAAGGACTTTTGACCGGAATTAAACACCGTAAATCCTTGCTTGCTTAGCCCTCAACTCTGTCTCCTGTTTGTTCTGTCCATTGTTACCTCGGCCTCGCTTCGGCGAGCCGTTGCCCTTTTCTGGCTTCGTCTCCTTATTCCCCGACGTATCTTCCTCAGCTCTAGCATACTTCTCGATTCTTGCCATGAGCTTTTCCATACTCTTTGGCAGGGTTTTTGCCAAGGACTTCCGCAGTGGACAGTCATCCTTCAGACCGTTTTTGAAAGAGACGACCGCCACCTCCTGGTTGCATTCGGGTATTCGATTGAACACCTCGTAGTACCGCTTTGCATAGGCTCTCAGGCTCTCATCTTTGCCGATCTTCAGAGCCATCAATGCATCCACCCTCAATGGCTGCAGTTTGTTTGTTATGAACCTGGCCACAAACATCTCGGCCAGGCCTTCCCAGCTCTTCACGCTCCCCTTCGGTAGTTTGTGGAACCAATCTGATGCAATCTCCCCGAAGGATGAAGGGAACACTTTGCAGAGCAACGGCTCGTTCCCACTGTATAACGCCATCGAATTCAAAAATAATCCAACATGAAAGTTAGGGTCTGACTTACCATCATATATCTGGAATCTCGGCATACTAAATCTTTTCGGCGCGACGAATCTGTCCAATTCCGTCGAGAATGGAGTCCTCGGCTTAACCGAGGAGGTCACTTCGGCTCCGGCATTCTCCTACTTTCTCTTGAGGTAATCTCTCAAGTCTTCTTTACTTCTTCCTGCAGCCCGGCTGTCATTGGACTTCAGCCTTTTCGGCGCGCTACTCTCGGCTTCATGGTGGCCCCTTTTCGATCCTTCCGCGCAGGACGCATCAAAGCACAATACCCGCCCTAGAACATACCGATGTTCTTTGGGATCTGCTTCCTTCTCGCGATATGTCCATCGGGATCCTTCTTTTCTCGGCTCTTCTCGGCCGACTTCCCTAGAGGGTCGGTGAGAGTGCCTTCCACTCCCCGTGTGCTGAGGGGCTTCGGGGACTTCTTTCCGTCCCTTCTTCTGGACGTTTGCTGCCGGCATTGGTGTGTCCTGCTGGCAATGAATGGCTACGATGACATTATTCTCAGATCATGAAGTTGACGACCGATTGAAGGTCTGTCAACTTGTTTGCCATCTCTTTTACTTCCTCATCCCTCCTCAGACATCTGTCTTTCCAAGTCTGGAGGTCATCCTCATTATAGTACTTGCCTCTGTCCGCTTTCTTCGATGTATCACCATCTTGTCCGACGGCTTTCTCTGCTTGATTCTGATCACGAGTTTCTTCGTTGTGGTCTCCTCCTTCATGCGTTAGAGTCGACGGGTCTTCCACTCCCAGCCGGAGCGTTGTCCCCAATCTTTTCCTTCTGCGTGTTACTGGCCATCTACTCTTCTTTCGTTCCCACAGACGGCGCCAAATTGTGTGAGTGATATTCCGATCACACTGCCCTCCTTAGTAATCCAGCTGTAGAACACAGGCAGAGTAGACGGCTCCCTGTAACCTGCACAGAAAGAAAAGGCTCCGGCGGTGGTTCTTCCACCCGGGGGCACTCCGACGATCAAGTCAGTATCTCTCAAAGACAACAAGTGCTAAAATTACTGCTCAAGACTACAAATTGCATACCTTAGACCCGCCGGGGGTGCCCTTCTTTTATAGCTTAACTCTCTCCCAATCCCACTAGAAGTCTCACTTCTATGGACTCCAATTCCGGATCTACTTTGGACTCTTCAAGAGATACGGATAGACTCCCTAAGAGTTTTACCTTTATTCATCTTGTAGTCTTTCTTCTTTCTAGGACTCCTGTCCCTTATCCACTTATCTCGGACTCCGGTATCTTCGGAGATAACCTCGGCAACCCCAAAATTACCTCGGCGTAATTGTCAAGTCACGTGGCACCTCGGCTGACACTTTGATGTCACCTCGACCACGTGTTGGTACTCAGAAAATACTTCTCCACAATAACAAAATATGAGCATACACACAAAAATTCACACTACACTACAGTAACAAATAAGCGGCAACCAAGCAAAGTCAAAGTAATTATTGAAATAAAAATTTGTTCTTTTTACTAGCATTCTTTGATTTGAATTTTTTCTCCACGCTCCGCATGGCGGGTCAAATTTGGCTACACAGATTTTGTGATGGGTCGGGTGAGTGGATCCGGGCTAGACTCAGCTTGTTCAATTTTTACTGTACTTGGATCTTCAGCTTTTTGGGTAAATCATACTTCACTTTCTTTTATGTTTGGCTATTTTTTTAATTGTGGCCTTTAAAATATTTTTTCTTCCCTTAATCCTTTATGTTTTAAAATTTTCTAATTTACTCCAAAACTTTCTTACGTCCAAAATTAAATAGAAAATGACACATTGATAGTTACATAACATAAAAATATTTTAGAAAAAATTACAATATATATATATAGAGAGAGAGAGTGTGAGCCCTATAATAAAATAAACCATGAGTTTTTTATTTTATCAATTTAAATTCTAATAATTTGATTGGTTTTCATTCTAAATTATTTACCTATTTTTGTTGAGTAAAATTAATAAATATATAAATATATATATATATATATATATATTAGTCATTAAACTCAATAAAAAATAATATTTTAGACATTTTTCGTACATTTACATTTACTATAATGACTAAAATATCATTTTCCTTTAAGTGGTTTATATTAGAAATAAATGAAGTATTAGGGTTTAAATTGATCAAATTAAAAATTTAGAGTTTATTTTATTACAAGGCTCAAATTCTAGAATTTTTTTTATATAATTTTTTTAATATTTCATTATACATAACTCACACATCTGATACAAATCCAAGTCTCAATATAATAATATATTTTTTTTTTATATAATGTGACAGTTAACCTAACATTTTTTTCTAATTTTATTTAAATTATTTTTATTCATCTTCAATATCATTTTACTTTATTAATTCAATCAAGTGGACTAGCTCTCTCCACATTCAAATCCCCAACTAGCAAGATGGTATTAATATTGTGTTACGAAAAACAGTATTTGAAATATAGTCAAAGTATATGGTCATTGTAAAATCACTTGTCTTTATGTTTATCTTTTTGATCAGTAAAAGAGTTTTACTTTATTAATGAACGAGGAGAGTATTACATCAATAAAAAAAGAGATGAGTGCAAAAATTATCATAACAAAATAAATTAATCCCAACTAAGTTGATACCGATAAATCTGTTTAATCATATGCTAGCACACTATCAAGAATTGGTGAGTAATTAATCACAAAACGAAGAAACCAACCAAAAATACAAAGGAAGAGCTGAACAAAAAACAAACAATAGAAACAGAAGATAAAGACCCAAAGCTCCTCTGCCCATAGAAAACAAACCGCCATCCTCAATGAAGCTCCTCTGCTCACAGCCCCACCTCAGATCATCACCTCAATTGGTTAATGAAAGGTAGCAAACAGCAAGTCTTTATATTTATCTTATGACCATCTCATTGGCTTTTAAATTTATAAAAATTACCAGTGGTAATTTTATAAATTTATTACAAATTCACGAAAAAAATATTATTTTAATTATTAATATCTATAAATTTTATCACTTATTTATAATTATTTTTTAAAATCTTAACTGAACTATAATTTTTCTTTAAATTTATATATAATATTTTATTTTATAATTAGTACTTTACGTTTGTAATGCACGATAACAATTATTATCTAAGATTCAACCATTTTCAAAATGTGTTTGGATTAAAAAATATAATACATTATAACTGTTATAATAACCCGAGAAAAGAAAAAGAAAAGAGTTCGATCACAGGCTGAAACAAGAGTTGAGTAAGCGACTGAAATTAATTTAGTCATCAACTTTGAAGGTTGAAGCAATAGTTAATCTTCAAACATGAGACTTTCAAATTATAGTAACAGTATTTCATTAAATTAATGTTTATCCTTGATTAAAAGTTTTTGTGGTTTCAGGTATATATACCATGTATGATCTTAGTTTAAAAGCCTTATAATGACGTTAACTAACGTTGTTTCTCCGCATTTCACGGCCATTTTTTAAGATCTTGATCGCATGAAAGATTAGACCAAAATTGAAAGGTTTCTAATTCTAGAATTGTCTAAATATTCCAGCTCCTAGTTTCCATTAAGATCATGATCACCTATTTTTTGTCACATTTTTTTTAAAATTACCCTTTTAATTGTCAAATTTAAACTCATTTAAGAATTTCTAACTACTAATTTGTAATTACAAAATCATATAGATGTGCACACCTTCTTATATATATATCCTAGCATTTAAGTATATGCGATACTTGTGTAATTAAGTAACTGAATTAATTATGCGTGTATTTAAATGACTTTCAAATTTTACTGAAACCATTGAAATTGTAAAAAAGAAAAAAACTTGGTATATGAAAAAGAAGATACCGGCATAAGACTTTGCTTTTTTGCGTCAAATCTAATAATTTTTGATTGAGTGGGTGTTGTATACTTATATTATGTCTATTTCAATGATTTAAATTATTCATATTATTGTACCCCATCAAGTAAATTATTCATGTAAAATAGCATATAATCGAATATCAATAGTCATATATTTATATCACATTTGTCATATAAAAAATAAACGACAAATATGATTTTAAAACAAACCATTCATTTTAAGAATTTATGAAAAAATATTTTTTCCCAAAATAAAGGCAAGATATATGGACCGACCAATACTCCATACTATATGATTGGCTGGAATTGAATTGATCGCCTATTCAATTGCTTTGGTGATTCAACACTGGACAACTTAATAAACAATGAAAATTCTTTGTCTTTTACTATTTTTATATAGCTTGCTTATTTGTATATAAATTTGTATTTGTGGAATAGCAATCTGTATGTCCGGATGTTATGATATGTTTTTTATTTTAATTTTTTATTAATCAATATAAGATAGTCTTTTAAATATTATACAAACAACATCAAATTAAAAATATATCTACTCCCCAACTTTTCTTGGAATATACCTTAGTCGGATTGCGGTGAGTTGTTAAATATTTTGAAGTTCAAGTACAGGCATTTGCTATTGCAGGTAATTTCATATTATACAAACATAATTTCATATTGCAGGTGGTTGGGGTGGTCATCGATCGGGTGTGAGGCAAAATTCTACATATTCAAGTTTAGCACCCGGCATTAAGCTTAAAAATCTACTCTAATTCTAAACTAACTTTCATTCCAATTTCAAACATACCCAATAAACTTATATTAAATAAAAATTAATAACATAAAATAAAAAATTAATCTTAAAAACTAAAAAATTTACAATGTTGTAATTATTGCCATAAGTTCAAAACTTAGTAAGTTTATTTCCACATCCAATGTAATAATTTTTATAAAAATTTATTTTATATAATTAATAATAAGACTGGAACGAGCTCAATAATTATTCCAAAGATCAACTTATATTTAATCAATAGATTTAAAAGGTCAATTTAGCTTGATTCTATGAATTTAGTTATCAATTCAAAGTCGTTAAAAATGAGAGCTAGACTCCTAAGTGGGTCATCAAACGAGTACCCAACCTAGGTTTTTCTCTCCATTAGTAATTAATGTCTTCCTTCTACATGTACAGAATTTGATTGTAAAACTTATCACAATACATTTGGTAAGGTGCATCTCATGTAAAAGAATCGTATTCGATTCCATGATTGAATTTTGTATATTTAGATTGTATTTTAATCATGAATTTAGAAAAAGAAATAGATAAAGTGAGGATAATGTGACCGAAATATAAGTTAATTTTTATTTATTTATTTTTTCTTTTTGACTTTGTTTGGTTTAGTTTTTGAAATGAGTTTTGAATCATATTTTGAAATATAAATTGTTGAAAATTTGTTTGGTTATGAGTTTTGAAAATAATTTTGAGATAATTTGTAATTTTTTAGATTATTTTTAGTTGAATAGATGTGTGTGAAAGAAAATTTAATTGATTGATGTGTAAAATGTAAAAGAATCACCTACGATACATGTCCTATTTGGATTCAAAAGCCGAGCTAGCTGAGAGAGAAGAGAAAAAAAGTGATTGATTGATTTATTAATAATAAAAAAAGGAAAAAAGCGAGAGAAAATTGAGTTTTGAGCTGTATTTTAAAAATTTGTTAACCAAAATTGAGTTTTGAATTGTATTTTAATTTCTTTGATCCAAATAATGTTTTAAAATCTAAATCAAACATTCACTTTATTTTTTAAATTCGTGATCCATATACAATATTATAATTTTTTTTAATCAACGGCATGATAAAAAGTCAATGGAATAAAAATAAGTTCCTAAATCTTGAATTCAGTCATTCCGAAAGTTTGCTTGGTTGTTAAAATTAGAATTTTAAAAATAGTCGAAATACATGTAAGCCTATCTGAATATTATTATTTAAAAAAAAATTATTACACAAGTTTAAAAATTAAACTCAATGTTCAAGTTTAAGATGTGATAATTAATTAGAATATTTAAGATAACACATTTTTTCATATCTTTTTAATCATTAACTAATCATATTATTTATACATTATTGAATTTAAAAAATAAATTGAAAAAGTGAATTTATATATTATTTTTAAAAATAATATTATATAAAAAGATTATATCAAAATTTCTAATGGAACTCTGTCCCAAACAGTATGATCCCAAACAATTCGCATAGTTAGCGTGTTGAGTTCGTGGCGCCGACTCTAGACCACCGAAGAGAGGAGCGGAGCGGGGTGGGGGTCGACTCCGAAATTAACGGTCCGAAATTGCGTGACATGCCCATGCAGTGGCCCCGTGTCTTATCTCATCTTTCTAATCAATCCAGTTGGCATTTGTCACGGCGCCACGTAACTCTCAGGTGTTTCATTTGTATTAGGATCCTCTTCTTGCAACTTCCGTTTTTGTGCCTATCATTACAGGTTTTCGAGTTTATTTTTAGGCTCAATTTTAATAATCCGAACCGTTCATATTTTATAATTTATATCATACCTGTAAAAAATCAAATTGATCAGATATCAGAAAGCATGTGTTCGGAAAACTGTTTATTAAATTATTTAAAAAATAATTTTTAGTTCAATTTTTCGAACACATACTTTCTGATATCCGATCAACTTAATTTTTTACAGGTATAATATACTGAATAAATCATAAAATATGAACAGTTCGGATTATCAAAATTGAGCCTAAAAGTAGACCCAAAGGCCTGCAAGAACGGACGCAAGGACGAGACTGCAAGGAGAGACTCTTGACTCGTTTCATTTCATAACTCAAGATCTATTTTTTTTTAAAATTAAATTTTTTTATTTTTCATATTTTTTATTTTTAGAATAAATTATAAATACACTTTCTAAAATTTGATTAAAATACAAATCGCGCTCTCTGGTTTTGAAAATTACATTCTACCTATGAGATTTCTAATTTCATAACAAATCGCCAATTTTATTAATAAATTATTAAGTTAATTAACAATTTTTAATAATGTTAGAAATATGTTTCAATTAATAATTTAAGTAATTTTATTATTGCATAGAAGAAGAATTATAAATTTCAGTTTTTTAGTTAATTCTGTTAAATAAAAAATATTAACAATGAGGTATTTGTAATTTTTTAAACCACAGGGGCAATCTGTACTTTAAGCAAACCTTAAGGGGTGTATTTGTAATTTAATATTTTAAGTATTTTTTTAATTTTTAGATACACTTAAAATAAATATGCTTAAAAAGTATAATATTTATGAAAATAATCTTTAAAAAATTCACTAAATAACAAAAATATAAAAAATACTAAAATTCAATATATTTTTCGTGTTCTTATATATTTATTGATTTTTTAAAATATTTTTTTATAAATATTTTATTTTTTAGATATATTTAACTATGGTACATCTAAAAAATAAAAAGTAAAAAATTATTTAAACTTTTAAAAATATTCACTAACTAAAAATACGAAAGACAAAAAAATAAATTTCAAGAAAATTAAATTCAAAAAATTGAAACCAAACACAGCGAATATGATTCTAAAAAAAATTATTTTTTTTTTATAATTTTAATTATTAATATTTATTAGCACTGATTTGTTTTTTTTTTCCCCCTTCTACATGGAATTGTAATTTTTTTCAAAAATATAAGGGCCAATTAGGCAACAATGAATAACACTCGGTAAATTGGCCCTTCCTTGTTTCAAGTGTTTTTTTTTTCACTCTACTTGTAAAGTTAGCTACGGTTTAAAATTTAGCAGAAAATGTCATGTTAACTGTCACATAATATAAAAATTATATTATTATGTTGAGATTTGAGTTTATGTTAGAGGTATAGTTATACATAATAAAAAATAATTATGTCACGTGATTGTTAATGTATTGTTTTTCTATTTAATTTTAGAAATAAGTTAGCTTTTGAATTATTGGGAAAATAAATAAATTTTAAGAGTCAAAGTAAGAAAATGACAAAATATTGAGGGAGCAAAGTGTAATTTACCCAATAATACCAAAATATTTTACAAATAGATGAAATATTTTTGGATAAATTAGAAATACACCCCCTGAGGTTTGTTTAAAGTACAGATTGTCCTCTGTGATTTGAAAAATTATAAACATCTCATTGTCAGAATTTCTTATTTAACATAATTAACTAAAAAAATGAAATTCATAATTGTTCTTCTATACAATAATAAAATTATCTAAATTATTAATTGAAACATATTTCTAACATAATTAAAAACTGTTAATTGATTTCATAATTTATTGATAAAATGAGTGATTTGTTATGAAATTAGAAACCTCAGGGGGTAGAATGAAAATTTTAAAATCACAGGGAGTTATTTATATTTTAATCAAACCTCAAGGGGTGTATTTGTAATTTACCCAATATTTTTAGATCTAAGGGCTCGTTTGAAAATATGCTATTTTAATAATCTTTTGACTTTTTATAAAAATATATGTAAAAAAATAAAAAAGAGTGATACGATAATTTATAATAATTTTTTAAGTCCTCAAACAAGACCTTGGAGTGTGGAGGGTACAACACATTCAAAGATTATTATGGGTTATTATGAAAAATATGTTAAAAGTTGATTTTTAATTTTTTAAATTTTTTTTAAAAATATATATATTAAAAAAAATAGAAAAATAATATATTCCAAAAGAGATTAAAAAGTCAGAAAATAAACATTTTGCCCATTTGTCAAGACAAGTCTATATATAAAAAAGCTCTTATTGACATGTACCACCACTTTCTTTTGAAAAGTTATCCTCCAATAATAATAAAGAAAATAATGTATACAAAATATCGAATTATAAAATAAAAAATATTTATAAATGTGACATTTATCATTCATTGAAGTGACAGTTCTACTGTTACATGTCATCAATAAGGGAGATAAATTTATAAAATTAATTAGTTTGTATGAAACAAGCCCAAATAACGGCACATTTTGTGGTTGAGAAAGTGATAAATAATAGGAAACATATACTCAAGGGCATCTTTAATGGTGTGTTAATTTTTTCATTAAATTTAAATAAAAATTTGAGTAAAAATTCTTTTTAATATCAAGTGCTTTAATGGAGGGTTTTGCGACTTTGTCAAACCATCGGTTGACCGGCGCGGACGACTGGACAGATGTTTGGCCGGTCGATTGACCAGTACAAAATTTTCACAATTTTTCTTCTTGAGGTGGTCATTTGAGAGGGCCAGTGTAATTTTTTTTATAAATTTTTTCCTTGAGGTGATCATCCAGGAGGTTATCCAGGGGGCCATTCGGTGGTGAAAATCCGACAGCAATAAACATTGATTTAATGAAAGGTATATTGGTCCTCAGTTTGATGATAAAAAAGTAAAATTCTCGATTTGATATCGATTTGATAAAACCATTAGAGCTGAAAAATGAATAATTTTTCATCAAATTCAAATTTGATAATAAATTTGATACACACCTGGAGATAGTCCAAGTAAGAATAAAATAATCATATAATATCATTATATGCTATTGAATGAGAATAAAGATACTAACATATTCAATTTTACATCCAAACACACACATATAGAGAGATTAACTGTATGAGTCTTACATACATGTGTGTGTGGATTCACATACTCGTCTTCTCTGTAAATGTATTTGGATGTAGAAATAGATGAAATCATAGTGATAAGCGTGACAAATGAGCCAAATAAGTCGAATAGTTAAATATTCATATCTAGTTTGAAAACTAGTTTCAAAATTTAATCAAGTTCGGTTCATTAAACTTTCAAACCGATCTCAAATAAGTTTTTGTCCAGTCAAGTTCAAGTAATTTAGTATTTTTATATAATTTTAAGTTTATCAAATCGAGCCAAACAAGTAATTAGCAATTCAAGTTTGATAACCTTAAGGGGTTGGACTAATGGTAATAACTTGGGCTTGGGGTGTCTTCCCTCCAAGGTCTTAGGATCAAAATCTTTTAGATACAAATAATTTCTTGGGATCAATCCATATTAGGTTTTTCCTTACCTTTAATTGAGAACTCTACAGGTGTATGGTAGGTTGGTACCCAAATTAGTCATTCCAATAGATTGATTACCAATTTGTAAAAATATATATATTCAAACTTAATATTTTAATAAGATTTGAAATATGTTCACAATTAACTTGTTTACCTAATGAATTGAGCTCAAAGTATTTGCTTCGTTTATCACCTTCACGTCATAGCATGGTTGATTGAAAGAAAATTCACAATTCAAGTGTTTATAATTACGTGCACGTTTTGGGAGTAGCATGCAGTGACTTCTTTATTGGTGTGCTTCTGTGCTTTATGTAGCATGTGGGGGACTGGGAATGGGACGAATTAATGGTCCATCAACATGAAAGCTTGACTTCCCCAGTCCATCTTTGATTTACAACATGTAATCACCACCGTTCATCATCTTCCTCTGATTCTAATCATGGGTTTTGGGCCGTTTATTAATTTTCATCTATGTACTCCTGAGAGTAGCTAAGTTCGTTGTTGTGGGAATGTGAAGTTTTGTGATAAGCAATTGGGTCATACCAACCATATTCCATTAGACTATGGAAAATTATTTGGTCACGCCAATAATAAAATGTCATTCTCATTCACTTGTCATTCCTAACCATTCAATATAAAATGATAAATTATGTGTGATAATGAAATTATTTGAAAGATGATGAATCCACCTTGAATATTACAATCTCATTTGGCATAAGCCGGATACATACTTTGATATTTAAGTCATCATAATCAAACGTCATAAAAATGAAGGTGTAAGTATAGAATTTCTATGTAAAAAATTGTGTACCTCATCCAATTGGAATGTAAGCTTTTTATAAAGCATGAATGTCTTCACTAGAATCACAAACTCAAGTTGTTACCCCATTTGTGGGATAGTGGCTCTTTATTTGAAGGTTTAGGCTTAAGTTGGAATGTCTCATAATACTCTTCACCAACCAAAAATTTAATTGAGTAACTATATTTTTTGTGTTATAATTTTACCTTAAAATTTTAATTTTGTCCTTATCTCTATTTCTAATACCATAATCCTAATCTTACCCCCATCCTTAGCACATTACCAGCTTCGATCACTACTGTTGCTCGTCCTTCTTCAATTTACCCTGCTAATTCAGATCTCTTTTCAGCTCATCTCCGCTACTTCCTACCTTAGCCCTAATCCTCTACTTTATTCTCTTTCTTCAATTACTCTCTCTCTCTCTCCCATTCATCTTTTTATCATGGTGATAGAGAAGAGACTGCTGAAGGTGGGGTAGAAGAAAATAATAGGAGGAGACTATTGAAGGTCAGCAGATGATATGAGAGGATAAAAAAAGATAGGAAGAAGGCCATCAGGGATAAGAATGGGGATTGTAGAAAGAAGTTGGAATGGGTTGAGGTCCAAATTAGTGACTATGATGGGTGTAAAAAGAATAACTAAATAAATAGTAAAATAAAAGGGTCTAATTTAGGTAGGGTGGAAGTACAATGTAATAGGTGGGGGCTGTGCATAATTGGGAATGATGGTTCGTGTGATGGGGTAGGAGAAGTGGGACGCACACGTGAAAAGGAAACATTCAGAGCCCACAAAGCAAGAGAGATTCTCTTCAATTAGCCGTTTTCACACACACTTTGATGCCCAAGATTCGACTCTTAATCCATTTCACACCTAAAAAGTCCATTTAATTAAAATAATGAGAATATCATGATAGCTATGAGATTATGTTGTTTTATTCGGAAGGTAGTAAGATTGGATTAATAATTCAATTAATTTTACATAGAGCAATTTGTTTTGGAATAATTACGAATTTCTTCCAAAATGGTATTAGGGGTTGATTTAACAATTCAATCTCAAGAGATTAAAGATAAAAATGCTATTATATTATAACTTTATAAAAATGGAAAAGTTATTTTTTATGTATTGAGAGTTTTTATGTAAATTTATAGATTTAATTATAACTAATTAATATCACTATACTACTATACGAACAAATATTATTTATCTTACATCTCAAAACCTTTCACATGAGGTGAGCTTCACTTTTTTTGTGGATCCACTCCCACTTGAGTGTTGTTTCGTGATTAGTTTGTGTGCAAATAAAAGAATTAAAAAATTTAAAGGTAGATTTTTTTTTTTTTTTTTTACTTTAATTGTTAGATAGTTAAAGAAAAATGTTATGAATCTCAAATAATCTACTAATTTTTTTTACCAAACCTATACATGCGAGTATGTGTAGATCCCACACTCATGTAAGAGATTTAATAAAAATTTAATAAATTATTTGGAACTCCTAGTATGACTTTAGTTAAAAGACAATAAATAATCCATCTAACATATTTATAATTTCTTATTTATTAAAAATATTATATAAAATAATATCACATATTTACAATTCCTTATTTGTCAAAAATATTATATAAAATAATATCACAAAATATTTTGAAGGGATAATTTTTCACCGTAAACAATAAAAACTAAAAGAAGTGAGGTAAGGTCAAACCCAATCACCCCCTGGTAGAGCATCCCAATCCCATAGTCCCTCGTGGCAATCCAGATTGGTTTTGACCCATTCCCTCCCACCGCCACCCTGCCCTCTCTCTCTCTCTCTCTCCCCTCTATATTTAACACAAACCTCAGCATCTCTCAAATCTTATTCTCTCCTACACCAAACATTAAAATCCACAACAAAAAAAAACACATAGTAAGATGGGAAACTGTATTAAAAAAGAGTCGCCAACGCAATGGGGAGGCGAAGACTGGGGATCTCCAGTGTCGCAAAAATTAATTTCCGGCAACGACAAGGTGACGAAGATAGAAGAAGATCAGAAGAGGTCTTCTTCTTCTTCCACCGAGGTGAAGATAAAGATTACAAAGAAGCAGTTGGAGGAGTTATTGGGTAGAATGGAGTTACATGGGATGTCTTCGGAAGATGTGCTTGATCAGCTGATCAACGGCGGTGATCAGAAGTACCAGACTCGTCAGAGGTCTTGGAGGCCTTCCCTGCAAAGTATTCCAGAGGTCGATTCATGAGTTCGTCTGTGATCATGTGTAAATGAATAGGTTTTTTTTTTTTTTTTTTTCCTTTTTTTTTCAGAATCCATTCTTCCATATTTGTTTAGTTTAATTACACTAAGACCCTATTAGTGAATATCACGTTACTTTATTTCTTTATGAATTTGTAATTATAGAAACTGTATACAAATGTTCCACTTTAATTTAGAGTTGAACGAGATGAAATGAACAAATACATAAATGAGGTGATAATATGATTTTTGAAGGGTCTTAGTGTAATTAATCTTCTTTGCTTTTGTATTATAGAAATTTCCTAGATTTTCTTCTTTTCATGTAAATTTCTCTTTTGTTGGGTTTTGATCTCATACAGAAAGTAAAATGGGTTCTTTCTCTACAGTTACTTCTAAATCCTCTGTGTATATATATATATATGTATGTGTGTGTGTGTGTGTGAATCTTGTGATAGTTTTTTGTTGTACCTGTTTTGCTGTATATGTTGGTTGCTCACCAATTTAGAGTTTGGAGTTAGTGCTCGCAGATGATTTTGTGCACTTCTTGATGCCAACTTGGTTGAAATCTTGATGTATCACTGTTATGTTTTTTGCACCATCCTCTTTATTAATCTACTTTTACATACTTCGTATGTTTTTTTATTAATAAAACTTCATTTTGTTGATTAAAAAAAAAAAAATTATATCTCAAGATCTTAGTATTTCAAAATTTTCATGAGTAAACAAGTGATTGTTTTGAAATAAAGAGAGTATACATATATAAAGGTGAATACGAACAATGATTACTTGCATGATTTAAAGTATCAATGATTACTTGTATGATTTAAAGTATTTATGATTTTTGTTCCTGCTATTGAAGTAGGATTCTCTCCTGTCATGAAGATTAACTGGACAATTTACTCCAGCATTTTGCCAATGTCATATGGTCAGTTTTGATTATTCGATCTGATTCAATAGAATAATCATACATATTTAATTATATTTATTTTAAAAAAATTAAAAGACAAATCTGATTTTGAGAGTATACTATTTATTTCTCTTAAAAAAATAATAAAATGATATAACAATAATTATTAAATTAATTCAATTAATGATCTACGCATAAAATTAAAATATGATTGGATTGAATCATCAAAACCAATAATATGGCATCCGCGTATCGCTGGATTGGTTTGTCCACTGCTTCTATCTTATTGGAGAGAAGTTGGTTCTTTTTTACTAATGTATCAATTTAGAAACGAATATGAAGGTCAATAAATGATCATGATAATAGTGATGAAATACAATATATAATTAACACAAAGAAAGTCTTAAATTACGAGATAAAAATTCCCAAACAAATACACAATACACAGGTGAAATGTTTTGCATTTCTAACATCCAACTAAAATTTAAAGATTCTGTCAATGGCCAAACCATAGTTGTTGAGTATTAATTTATGGGTTATGAATCTATATTTTTTTCCTTATATTTTTTACTTAACTAGATGAGTGCACATTAATTATTATTATGATAAAAATGTAAGGATATTTATATTCAATAAAAGGGCAGAATATTGGGTCAAACAAGGCATAGAATTTAAAAGAACTAGTCTTTTTTTTTTCCAACTAGAATTTAAAAGAACTAGTCTAATATTTAATGAGATGGAGAATTTTATTTATTTGTGTTTGGTAGGTAAGAAAAAAAATTGTATATATGAGTAAGCTTTCTTAAAACTTTGATGTGATTTATAACTTTACACTTCGAAATTTTCTATCTTGCATAGATGAAAGGAGAACTACTCTTTCTCTGCTAGCTCATTTATGCACCAAATAGTCTAATATAAGTGGCTTCAATGAAACATCCATGGATGTTACTTTTGTTTAGGGAAAAGTTTTTGTTTGTTTTTTTCTTTCCAATCTAGTTATTTGTATTGTACCACAAGGATGTTGAAACTAACAACTTTCTTTAGGTGAGGACAATGATTATCATAAATGCTTTGCAATTTTTAATAGAATAAGGTTATATATACTAATTGATATACTAATTAGTGTAATATCACCGTTTTTTAAATTATTATGTGAAAGAAAAAGTTTATGATTTCATAATTATGTTGGATTTTTTTAGCCTTAATTTGTTGTAAGTCGTAATTAGAGCGAAGTAAAATATAAGTCATCGCTGACAAGATAATTACTTACATTATTATTAACAATTATATTACAAAAACAAAAAACGATCATAGATTTGGACATAAAATACAAATTAAGAACACATGATTTTTGTAAGTTTTTTAAAAATTTGTGGGTTCCTAAAAATTATGTTACTTTTTTTGGATGTTCCTCATGCATTATTAGATAATGAATATTGTATTATATCTAGATCATTAATCCGAATGTTGAGTACATAATATATAATTTAGTGTATAGTGAATCACATTGAGAATTAGTACGATACAAACTTTTTTGATCAATTTTGGGGTCATTTTTTTTATTTTGGGTCCATAGCATTATTGAAAGGAAAAAAAAGAAAGTAGTTCAAAAAGTGCAAGAAAATAAAGTGTATTTGTATAAATACAAATTTATTGTGTTATAAGTTAATTTAGTTCACACACTTTACTTTTGAATCATTTTATGAATATATTTTTTGGTCAAATTGTACTAACCTCTCCTGAGATGTAAAAAAAAATTACACTAAATCTCACAATTTTAATATAATTACACCGATTTTCTTTTTAATAAGATTGAATGGATCAAAATTAATACAACTAGTGTAAAGGTTCATAAGAAAAAATATACATTTTAGTGTAAAAAGGCACAATGATAAATGCAAAAAATATATATATATTAGTGTAAAAAAGATGACAATCATTTTTTTTATCCATATGACTTATTGATGAACGGATGAACGGGGATGAAATATTATATGAATTAAAATCTTAAAAAAATTTAATATAATTATATCCAAGTTATAAATTTTATTATATTTTTGTATACTTTAAGAGAAAATGAGCGTAATTTATTTTTTATTTTTTAATTCAGTAACATTCTTGTAATGGATTAACATTGTTGACGTAGCAACTCGATCTGATTGCGTAGTTGAAAGTGATATTTCATACTGATACTTTTGTCAAATGCTAATTTTTTTTAAAACTATTGAATAGATTAAAGCTTCGTTTGAAAATTGGTTATTGTAATAATTTTTAGACATTTTATAAAAAGATATATAAAAAATAAAAAATGATGTGATAATTTATAATAATTATTTAATTTTTGACTAAAATATATAATCGATAAACGAGACTAAGAAAAAATAGCCCACCTTAAAAGATCATATATTAATAATTTTCTATGGACGAATTACACTAACGATTCTTATAGTTTGGAGTTCATGTCATTTTGATTCATGATTTTTTAATGGTGACACATTTGATCATGAATTTTAAATTTTGTCCAAATAAGGATAATTGAAGATACCATTACTTAATTTCACGGGCAAAATCGTCAATTTGATAAAATATAAACTAATTTGATCAAAAAAAATTAAAATTTTTTTTATTTTTAAAAATTATTACTACCCACCAGAGATAAAATTATATAAAATTGATAAATCTTTTAAACATTTATTTCACCAAATTAATTTTTATTATTTGTTTAGATGATGATCATGTAATGGAGGTAATTGTTAAGTTTTTAATGTGTAATCGATGCATTTAACATATGAAATATTTTTAGTTTTAGATTTTTTGATTTAATGGATTTGTTTAATAATGATATCAAAGTTATCACCATGTTTGACTTTTGAAAAAATATAAACTAATTTAATAAAAATAAAAATAACTACACATTACATGATTATCATTCAAAATAATAAAAATTAATTTGGTAAAAAAAAAATGTCTAAAAGATTATTAATTTTACATAATTTTATCTTTAGTAGGTAGAAATAATTTTTAAAAATTTAAAAATATTTTTTTGACATTTATTTTTGTCAAATTAGTTTATATTTTAATTTGGTAAAATAATATTTCAGCTTGTGTCCAGTCTGAGATCGGACTGGATGGTGCTGTTAGGCACGTGAGGCTCACCACGAGTCCCGTTTTCATAATCCGAACCGCTTAATGTGTAGAGCTCGTCGAGTACTATATGTCTGTAAAAAATCACATTAATCGGATATCGATAGTTATATGATCAAATCAGTTTTCTATAAAAAAAAAAAATAAACAGTGAACAAATAAACGATTGACAAAAAAAACTATTTTAAAATACTCTTACTTTTTAAATTATGTCTCAAGATCTTAGGCCAAGTTTGGCATCCTCAAAAAAATCTAAAAAGTCATTATCCTATTTAAGTCATATCATCTTATTTAAACCACATCATCTCTCTAACACATCACTTCAAACACAATCCAAATTCAACTCATATTTTATAAAAAATAAAAAAATACACTTATTTAATCTTTTCAAACTTGACCTTAGTATGTCAAAATTTTCTTGAGTAAACGTGTGATTGTTTTGAAATAAAGAGAGGATGTATACATATATAAGGATGAATACGAGCATACATATATAAGGATGAATACGAGCAATGATTACTTGCATGATTTAAAGTATTTATGATTTTTGTTCTTGAAATAGGCTTCTCTCCGGTCATGAAGATTAACTGGACAATTTACTCCAGCATTTTGTCAGTGTCATATTGCCAGTTTTGATGATTTGATCCGATTTAATAAAATAATCATACATATTTAATTATATTTATTATTTGAAAATTAAAAGATAAATCTGATTTTGAGAGTATACTATTTATTTCTCTTAAAAAAATAATAAAATGATATAATAATAATTATTAAATTAATTTAATTAATTATCTACGCATAAAATTAAAATATGATTGGATAGGATCATCAAAACCAATAATATGGCATCGGCATATTGCGGGATTGGTTTGTCCGCTGCTTCTATCTTATTGGAGAGAAGTTGGTTCTTTTTTACTGATGTATCAATTTAGAATGAAGCTCAATAAATGAACATGGTAATAGTGATATATAATTAGGTTCCGAACTGTCTGGGGTATAGATTTGGATAGTCCGGTCCAATTCGGTTTATTGGGCCAATTTTTAGATCCCTTTTCGATAATCAAAACTGTTTATATTTTAAAATTTATTATGTACATTATTCTTATAAAAAATCACGTCGATTAGATAACGGATACTTTATATTCCGATCACTTTTGTCTGAAAAAAAAATAGACGGTCAAAAAATTAACAGTTCATAAAAAAATGATCCGAATACATAGTATCCATTATTCGATCTACGTGATTTTTTTATAGGAATAATATACTTAACAAATGCTAAAATGTGAACGGTTCGGATTATTAAAAAGGGGCCCAAAAGTGGGCCCAATGGGCCGAACTGGATCTTCCAATCTAGATGGTGGACTGGAGATAAGCCCAGCCTATAATTAACACGAAGAAAGTCTTAGATGAAGAGATAAAAATTCCCAAACAAATACACAATACCCAGGTGAAATGTTTTGCATTTCTAACATCCAACTAAAATTTAAAGATTCTGTCAATGGCCAAACCCTAGTTGTTGAGTATTAATTTATGGGTTATGAATCTATATTTTTTTTCCTTATATTTTTTACTCACTAACTAGATGAGTGCACATTAATTATTATTATGATACAAAAATAAGGATATTTATATTCAATACAAGGGCAGAATATTAGGTCAAACAAGGCACAGAATTTAAAAGAACTAGTCTTTTTTTTTCAACTAGAATTTAAAAGAACTAGTCTAATATTTACTGAGATGGAGAATTTTATTTATTTGTGTTTGGTTGGTAAGAAAAAAAAAATGTAAATATGCGTAAGCTTTCTTAAAACTTTGATGTGATTTATAATTTTACACTTTGAAATTTTCTATCTTGCATAGATGAAAGGAGAGAACTACTCTTTCTCTGCTAGCTCATTTATGCACCAAATAGTCTAATATAAGTGGTTTCAATGAAACATCCATGGATGTTACTTTTGTTTAGGGAAAAGTTTTTGTTTTTTTTTTCTTTCTGATCTAGTTATTTGTATTGTACAACAAGGATGTTGAAACTAGCAACTTTCTTTAGGTGAGGACAATGATGATCATAAATGCTTCGCAATTTTAGAAATAATAATGTTTTATATATACACATAATATTACCGTTTTTTAAATTATTATGTAAAAGAAAAAGTTTATGATTTCATAATTATGTTGGATTTTTTTAGACTTGGTTGTAAGTCGTAATTAGAGCGAAATAAAATATGAGCCATTGCTAACAAGATAATTACTTACATTATTATTAACAATTATATTACGAAAACAAAAAACAATCATAGATTTGGACATAAAATACAAATTAAGAACACATGATTTTTGTAAGTTTTCTAAAAATTTGTAAAAATTATGTTACTTTTTTTGGGTGTTCCTCATGCATTATTAGATAATGAATATCATATTATATCTAGATCATTAATCCGAATGTTGAGTACATAATATATAATTTAGTGTACAGTGAATCACATTGAGAATTAGTACGATACAAACTTTTTGATCAATTTTGGGGTCACTTTTTTTATTTTGGGTCCATAGCAATATTGAAAAGAAAAAAAATTAAGGGTTGTGCTACATCCCCCTAATTTTTGGCCCCCTAATCCCCATAAATTTCAAACCAAGGCAAAAAAAAAAAAAAAAAAAAGAGCCCAAAACGACGTCGTTTTGGACATTAGGAGGATTAAGGGGGGCTTTTTTAGGGGGACAAATTATTTTCCAAAAATTAAGTTGTTCAAAAAGTGCAAGAAAATAAAGTGTATTGTATAAATACAAATTTATTGTGTTATAGGTTAATTTAGTTCACACACTTTATTTTTGAATCATTTTATGAATATATATTTTTTGGTCAAATAACTCTGCCAAAGTTGTTAACAACTCCACCAGTCCCATGCTCGAGTTAAGGAAGAGAATTGTGTACTAGGTAGCCGACAGCCAACGCATAAAAAAGTCGCTCGGATCTCTTATAATAATGAATCCTACTTTGAATCGTTTAAATGTTAGGTCGTTCCCCTTAAGTGACGTGTTGCGCCTGCCTCCAGGTGTTTCGAAAAGTGAGCAAATGGCGCTGCATCGACGCCTAAGTGCATTAAAATATGGGCAATGGTTCCTAAATTTTTTTGGACGAGCACGGATAAAGATGCTAGACCAAGACTGTAGGTTTAGGGTAGCCACTTGGAATATAGGAACCTTAACTAGTAAGACGATGGAGTTGGTAGATGTTATAATTAGGAGGAGAGTTAGTATAGCTTGCGTACAAGAAACTAAGTGAACGGGTGAGAAAGTTAGGAAAATTGAGGATACCGGTTTAAAACTATATTATAGTGGTAAGGATAGTGTAACAAGTCCGCGGGGAACCTCGCTACAGTTCGGACTCAAATGTTGTCACGGTTCGTAATCTGAACCAAAGAGTCCAAATCTGGCAAATCGTTTTGAGAAAACAGATTTTTGAAAGAAGTGCCAAACATGGACTGCTTTGCCAGATACAGAGTCGCCACCTAAATATTTTATTTTTGAGAAATTTAGGAAACCTTGACTCGTTTGCCTAAAGTCACGTGTCCGTCATCACCAAAGTTACCTCGGCTCGGGAACTTGGGTACGATTGGAGAAGGTCACTTCGTGAGCACCCCCGCTCGCCCGATCAAAGATCGGCCTCTACTAACCATGATATCGAAAACGTTATGCGTTCTTTTTCCGGTTATTAGCCTAGATTTACTATGTGAAGCACACAGCATACAAGTATAGACCGGGTCACCTGAATTGGAACAAAACACTTCATGTTTGTTTCTGAAAGATGGTTTGCTACCCGCAGGTAGGCTTAAAATGCAGATTTTGCCACCCTCAGGTGGGCTTAGAAAAGATGGTTTTGCCACTATCTAGTGGGCTTAAAACTCACAGTTTGATGATTTGTTCAAATCCAACTAACCCAACCTTCACCTACAGGCATTCAAGCAAGTATATTACATAAGCACATAGCCTCATGGTAAGCATGCTATTCATGGCAGTCACTCACACGCATGCAAGGATGCTAAAGCATAAAACTCACCGAGTACTCCAAGCCAAAACAAAAGCTAATTAGAAATCCATGCATGATCCTAACTATACAAAAATATCTAATACAACACATGCAAAGATGCGATTATAGCAGGCTCGGATATTCTAAACATGGCATATGAGATGCGACAGCTATCAAGTATTCAACTCGGAATTGAAATACAAATGCAGTTAGTATGATGCGCCGAGCCCGGTGCATGCAAAACAGATGAATGAATGCAAACATGCTATCATACTGTATGCTAATTGAAACATGCCCTAATCTAACCATCATAAGCTGGTAAATAAAAGGGAAGAAAGACGTGGGGTTGGAAGACATACATCACACTCACGCACACTTATTACAACATTGCCCTCGCACAGAGGGTCCGAAAGAATAATATACAGTCCCGAATAAATACAGTCCAAATAAATAGTACAGTCCGGATAAATACAAAATCCTAAGTAATTAACAAATTAAACTAGGAAAGCTATAAACTAGCATGCAAGCTAGGGACTGCTTCGACTCTGTTCCGGATGATGGATGATGCATGCTCGGGTTACCTTGGCGCGGAAATCTACTGCGATGCCCCGATTAGCCTCTGTTTGCAATTGTTCTTGGAAAGCGCCAAGCTCGGAAGGTCACGATTCTTGATTTGCTGCAACAAAGAGCAGGAAAGGGGCATGACAATGTATTTTCACATATGTATGCTTGCCTCGATCCTCGTGCCACTGATCACGCATCTCGATGCATGATGGCCGAGGAGTCGAATTGCACAACTCAATATGGAATGAATGCACATGAAAACTCAACAAAACCTAACTCCATCATGGATAATCCAGGTGTAATGGGTGGTGGGGAATTGAGACACGTTAAAGTCACTCGGTCTGAAAGCGTCCCTCGTTTCCCGTGCTTGGGCTAACTCCTATCCCAAACAGAATGTAATATGCATGACATGCATGAATGCAACTAAGATACAACCTAACATGCACAATGTTATGAAATGGCATACACGATGCACGAGGTAACATGGCATACACAATGCGCTAACATACAGCCTAGCATACACAATGCTATGGAATGAAATGGTATACACAATGCATAATGGTCTTACACTAATATGAGTGGACCTCAGCCACACTCACATCAGAGGCCATTAGATGAAAATGAGACACTCAAGATGCGTGCACACGTGTACGCAAACCGAGGACCGATCCTAAGGCACAAATGCCACTCTAACAAGGCATGGCAAGGCATGGAATATGGCATACAAGCATGAAAATTTCAGTACCAAAATGTGATGCTAAACAGCCCCAAAACATAGAAACATGGCACCCGATGCATGAGATGAATCCCGAAACATGAAATTAGGTACATGGAATGACCTATAGCTATGCAAAGCATGCATTATTTGAACATGAAGTGTGAAGACAGAATCAAGATAGTCCCAAAAAAACCATATTTCCAGTTTTAAGTAAGGCCAAAAGGTGAACACAAATAAGGCTAAGCTAACATGCAAAAATGGCCCCAAAAGAGAGATAAAGAAGCAAGTAATAGCTGCTGGCCCCAAATGGCAAGGAGCCCTTCAAAAAAGTTGAATAGAGACTCATAATAATGCACTTTAGAGTTTACAATAAGCCATGAAAATATATACAAGTAAGGCTAAACTATCATGCAAGGAATGGGCCTAAAAGAGGGACAAAGAAGCAAGTGGCCACTGCTGGCCCCAAAAAATGAAGAGCCCTTCAACAAAGTTGAAGAGGGGCTCAAAACAAGGTATTTTACAGTTTATGACTAAGCCCAAAACAGTGTACAAATAAGCTTAAAATATTATGCAAAAATAGGCCTAAAAGAAGGTTTAAACACAAAGAGAAAAAAGGGAGCCTCAAACAGCAAAATACCCTTGATCAAATATGAAGAATGGGTCAAAATATGACTATTTACAGTTCGGGTCAGAGTCCAAAAATACAAGCACAAAGAGCTAAAAAAACATGCAAAAATAGGGCCAAACGAGGGACAAAGAGGCAAGTGACAGATGGAAGCCTCAAATAGTGAAGAGCCCTTCAACAAAGTTGAATAAGGGATCAAAATAAGGTACCTCACAATTTATAGCAAAGTCTGAAACAGCTCACAAATAGGCCTAAAATACTATGCAAAAATAAGGCATAAAAGAGAGCTTTAACACAAAGTGTAAAAAAGAAGCCTCAAACAGCAAAAGACCCTTGACCAAACATGAAGAGTGGGTCAAAATATGGCTATTTTCAGTTAGGATCGGAGCCCAAAAATGTAAGCAAGTAAGACTTATAAATAAATCAAGAAAAGGCTAGAAAATGGAAGAAGAAGGCTCACCCTTGAAGACCAATGGACCAACAGCTTTTGGTCTGAGAAAAGGTGCTCCTAAGCTCTGAAAAACAGCTCCAAGTTATTGGAATGGAGTATGGAGGCCTTGTGCTATGGGTTGGTGTAGAAATGGTATAGGACTTTTAGGGTTTTGATGGTTGGAATATAGAGAGAGAGAGATTGAATGCAAGAGGCTTAAACCAAAAATTTCTAACCTCCAAAACACAGCTGGGGGTGCTAGTTATATAGGCAAAGGTGTGGAAAAGAGGGGGAAAAATGGGAAGGGGAAAACCAATTCAAGTTTCCCCCCAAAATGCCAAACCCCCGGATACAAAATCTGGGGGAAAACAAAATACACAGCTGGAATGTACTCACAGGGGCAAAAATGGCTGGCCAGTTTTTTACGGTTTAGGTGGCCGGCCGGCCTTTACCTAGCCGGCCGGCCAGGTCAAAAGGGTCAAATGTGGCTGGCCACCCCCTAGGATGAAGCCCTAGAAGTTAGCTTTCCAATGCCGTAAAACGTGCATTAAAATTCCTCATGTGAAAAAAGTTATGCCAGTTTCTGTGAAGCCGCGCAGATTCGGTCCAACCGGACTTCAACCAACCATATCTCCTCCACCCGGACTTGGACATAGGAGATTCTTGAGTGCAAAATGAAGCCCCGGAAGTTAGCTTTCCAATGCCACAAACCTTGCATTAAAATTTCTCTTGTACAAAAAGTTATGTCCATTTCGGTGGAGCCACGCAGTGTTTTCTCTCCTTCCCAGATTCATGCTGAATCATTTTTGACCAAAGAAAGGTGGCCGGCCAGAACAATTGCTGGCCTCCCATGTGGCCACCTTGAAGCCCCAGAAGTTAGCTTTCTAATGGCGCCAACCTCGCATCAAAATTCCTCCTATGCAAAAAGTTATGCCCGTTTCGGTGAAGCCGTGCAACTTTGGCCCTACCTGGATTCATGCCGAACTTCTCCCAAACTAGTTTTCTTCTCTCTTCTCCTCCTTTCTTCAACTCCAAACCCTTAAGTAAGGTGTTTTGAAAGATTTTTTTCAAAGATTTCATCTCTCTTTCGTTCATTTCCACCTTGTCCTCACTCGGTTTACCAAAAAGCGCAACGTTTAACAAAATGTGAGCCTCGGAACATCGTAAAAACTTTATTTCAAAAACGTTTTGAAAGAGAGGGTTTTAAGACTAAAATATTTTGATCAAGATTGTTTTGGTCTAGAACAGGGGTATGAAGTTGGGATTTGACTCTCTTCTTGCCGAAGAAACTGAACCTTTCCCCTGCATACCTTTCTCCACCGTGTATGTCACGACCCAAACCCGCCCCTAAAAGTTTGGCATCGTAACCGGCCAGTAATCCTAGATTACCACAGGCCTTACTGTACAAAACATAATTAATCGGGGCTCGCGGAAGCGAAAATAGAAACTACAATAGTCCAAAGAGCTGTGCATATATATGAACATACATTAACATGCCAAAAATGTTAATTTACCCACTATCTTTACATAACATGTATCAAAAATTCATATACAAAACACATAGGCACATGCCACTAAATACAACTGAAACAAAATCGTCTGACCTTCCGGGCCTAGCAACTCGGGGCACCATACTGGTAGGCTTTCAAAACGGAGGCTCGGTGCAAGACTCGCTAGGCTTGACTCTCATTGCTCACCTATAAATACATATATACAGGGGTGAGCTAAAGCCCAGCAAGTAACATTAACGTAAAGGGGTGGTGAACGAACTCCAACATAACATGTATCCGTAAAACAAATCATCATAAACATAATCAATTCGTATCAGAACATAATAATGGCATACTCCACAGAACATAAACATAACAGAACGTCTTCCGACTAGAGTAATCAGTTCCGGATACTGATTAAACACAGATCGTCACAATGAAGTGACTCACGAGATCTTGCAACTAGTCATGGACCCGCATTTTCATGCCGTCCCCCACGACTTGGGACTCTCTATGGATGCCATACTAGTTTCGCAAATAGGACATTCGTTCACAGAAAACATTAACGTTTCAGAAATCATAACATAGCATAGCATTTTCAGAACATACGTTATAAGAATATAAATTTACAGAAATGTTACTTACAGTGGTTTTCCAAAACCGGTTGTACGGTCTTCGCAGCTTGACCTGCAAATATTAACAGTATAGCATGATCCTTTAACACATATCATCATCAAATCAAGTCCACATATTCGCTTAATGATGTTTCAATCTCATAACTTCGTTATCATAACTTAATTAAGCCCCAAGAATGCTAAAAATGCAATGAGGATGCCGAAATCATGCATTAAAACACTTTTTGAAATTCTCTAAAAGAGTCCTCGCCGAGGCAAAAACCCGCCAAGCGGATCAAAACTGGAGAAAATCTCGAAGTTGAAATCTCCGCTCGGCGCCAAACCTCCGCCGAGCGATCAGGAAAATCTGGGTAGAAAAACCAGTCCATTTTTCTGTCAAACCGTGGCCTCCATTTTTACAAAATCAACTACCTTTTAATGTAATTCAAGCCCAAAACATTTGAAAACCACTTTCAATTTACAAAACTAAGGCCAAACACATTTGGAAACAACTTGAATTCAAACATTACAACTTCAAATAACAATCATATTTCCAACTAAAATTCACATGTTTCATGTACAAACTTAAACTTTGAATTGAGATAGAATTTCATAAAACATGCTCATAAACTCAACTAAACTCAAATCCATGAAATTCCTCCCCAAACATGACTATCATGCAAGAAAACATGATTAAAAACATGGATTTCACACTCTTATGCCAAACACAACATGAATCATAATATTTAAAGCCATGTATGCTCATGGATGCAATCTAGATAAAAATACAACACATCCTCTCAATTAAGCATAATTTCCCCTTTCAATTCATTCCCTTGCCATGAGATCATGAAGGAATCAACCTTAATTCAAGAAGTTAAAGAGTAATCCTTACCTTGATTATTTAATTTGGAGAAGATCAACTTGTTTCTCCCCTTTTCTCACTTCTTCTTCCTCTTGATTTCCTCTTCTCCCGAATTCACTCTCTCTTAGATATTTTATTTCCTTTGCCTTTTGAGTCAACATTGGGTCAATAAGCCTTATCTATAGCCATTTATATCAAAAAAATGGAATTGTGCCAAAACTTACAAATAGCAGAGCTTAGCAAATCAGACGAAATTCAGTTCTAAATTAAACATCCCAAATGGTTCCAAAAATTCCCGGTATCACATAGGCATGTTAAATTTCGTCTTCCGAACCCGTTACGGTCGTCAATTTCAGTCCCGAAGTTATAGTTCCAACACATATTTTTTTTTTTCTAATTCAAACAGAAAATTCCCAATTAATTCATCTTAATGCATAATTAGTTACCAATAATGGTGGCGTATATTCTGGAGTCATTACACTCTCCCCACCTTAAGAAGTTTGGTCCTCCAAACTTTACTTATTCTGGCAGAATCTCAATCAGAAATCGTAGTCACATGTCATTCAATAGTTCACAAAAGTGTCATCACGTAAAGAGAACAATGCAACGGTTCTGTTCAGTCACTCAAATAGTTCATGTATGAATCTCATAGCAGTCTGACATATAATAAACATATTTCACACATGCTGTATTAGTCCACTAACATATCTCATAGCAAAGGGAAGTTGTTCTATCATAATCATAGTCAATTTGTGTCATGTCAGATCTAATTCATTTCATCATAGTCATATGATCACATGTTCAGTATTTTCCATTGCATAGGTAACAGTGCTAACATCATAATAAGTAATTGAAATCATACCTGCATTCGCTTTTTCACTATTCTGTGTCTTATCTGAAATTAAGGTATTGGAGGGAATATAGTGAACGTTATTAGTTATTGGAGGGAATATAGTGAACGTTATTAGTGCATACACCCCTCAAGTAGGATTAGATGATCAGATTAAGAGGGATTTTTGGAAGCAAATGGATGAGATCTTACAGGAGATACTCATAGGGGAGAACTTGGTTATAGGTGGAGATTTTAATGGCCATATAGGCATAGATAAACTAGGCTATGAAAGGGTGCATGGTGGATATCATTTTGGTGACAAAAATGAGGCTAGAGAGAGTATCTTAGATTTTGCGTTGGCTTATGACTTGGTGGTGGCCAATACTATGTATAAGAAGAGGAAAGAACATTTGATAACCTTTAAGAGTGGTTCACTTAAGAGCCAAATAAATTACTTCTTAGTGAGAAAAGTGGACTGCCTAAAATGCAATGATTGTAAGGTAATTTCTAGAGAGAGCCTAACCTCTCAACATAGGATTTTAGTATGAGATTTATGTTTTAGAAGGAAATACCAAGCTAGGAAGGATAGTGGGCGTCGTAGGACGAGATAGTGAGACCTAAAAAGGGATAAATTAGAAATATTTAAAAATAGAATGGATAAAGAAGGTACTTGGAACTTGGAAGATGATGGTAACACTATGTGGAATTCGATGACCAATTGTATGAGGAGAATCTCAAGGGAAGTACTTGGAGAGTCGAAAGGAACGAGACCCAGCTCTAGAGAAACTTGGTGGTGGAGAGAAGAGATTCAAGCGGTAGTTAAGGCAAAAAAAGAGTGCTTTAAAAAGTGGCAAAATCATAGAACTGAGGAAAACCTTAAAAGCTATATAGATTGGCTAATAAGGGGGTCAAGAAAGTAGTGAGAGAAGCTAAATTGAAAGCTTATGATGACCTGTACATTAGATTAGATAGTAAGGAGGGAGAAAAGAGGGTATACAAACTTGTTAAAATACAGGAAAGGAAAATAAGAGATTTTAATTAAGTTAAGTACATCAACGGTGATAATTCTAAGGTATTGGTGAGGAATAAAGAGATTAACGAAAGATTGAAGAACTATTTTGAGAAACAATTAAATGAGAAATATGGAGGTATGGTAATTGGAGAAGAAATAGCCAGTAATACGATAAACTAAGACTATAGGTTCTATCGCAAGATTAGAAACTTTAAATTGGAGATTGCAGTTAAGAAGATGAAATCGAATAAGGCTTTAGGATCAGATGATATCTCTATTGAAGCTTGGAAATGTTTAGGTAAAAAGGGGTTGCTTGGTTGACTAGGTTTAGCAAAATTTTGTTAATTAGGAACATGCCAGATGAGTGGAAGAAGAGTATTTTAATGTCAATCTAATAAATCAACAAAATTTACAAAAGAATTACGTTAGATGGAGAAAAAAAAATAAAAATTTGAAATCATGTTTGATTTGTTGTTTAGAAAAAAAAAATTCAAAATTAAAAAAAACAAAACTAATTTAATAAAAATAAATATGAAAAAATATATTTAATTTGTAATAATTATTTCTAACCACTCAAGAGATAAAATTATATAAAAGTAATATTTATTTTTTATTTTTTATTTCTTAACCAAATTAATTTTTAATTTTTTAAAAAAAATTTAAAAATAAATTTCAAAAATCAAACCAAACATATTCTAAGAATTTTTTGACAAGCAATTTCTTGTGTTTTTAACTTATTTAATTATTTATTAATTTTATGATATTTTCACCATCTGGCACAACAATATATAAGAGTTTTAGAGACTAATGTTTTTGATCTTTGAAAGTGAAAATTTTGTTATAAAAGATATTAAGAAACTAGTTTCTATCGTCGTGAGGATAATTATTAAAAGGTCGTTCTAAAAAGTAAAAAATATGGCTTTTAGTGATACAATTTCGAAAATGTCAATAATAAACAAACTTTTATGGACAAAATAATTTGGTCTCAAAATAATTTATTTTTTGAGATAAAAAATTTGATACCAAAAAGATAATAATTAATCACTAATGTTCAATTTTCGTTGCTAAAAATATAATAACACTTTTCGCAATAAAAATATTTGGTCCCTGAAAAATAATTTTCTCTCTAAATTTTGGTCTCTAAAACCTTAATTTCTTGTAGTGTGATATGTGTTTTTCCATTTTAATTTTGCGTTTCATAACTTATTTTAAAATGATAATTTAGCTAAACCTCAGGGGAGAATATGCAATTTACCTAAACCTCAAGAGAGTGTAAGTAATCTGCCCTTATTTGTCAAAAGGACATTTTAGTCAATTTATGATATCCGTTAACGGCGTTAATTGCGATAGGGTGGGATGTAATTTTTGTAATTTGCCTTTTTTTTTTAATAAGATTGAATGGATCAAAATTAATACAAATAGTGTAAAGGTTCATAAGAAAAAAAATATACATTTTAGTATTAAAAAGGCACAATGATAAATACAAAAAACATATACATTTTAGTGTAAAAAAGATGGTAATCATTTTTTTCATCCACATGACTTATTGATGAACAGGGGACGAAATATTATGTGAATTAAAATTTTAAAAAAATTTAATATAATTTTATCAAAATTATAAAATTTATTATATTTTTGTAAACTTTAAGAGAAATGAACATAATTTATTTTTTGGATAAATTACAAATACACTTCCTGAGATTTACTTAAAATATGAATTGCCTCCGGTGATTTGAAAAATTACAAATACTTCCTTGTCAAAATTTTTTATTTAACAAAATTAATTGAAAAAGTGAAATTTCTAACTGTTCACCTATACAATAATTAAATTATCTGAATTATTAATTGAAATAAAATTCTAAATTATTAAAAACTGTTAATTTTAACTTGATAATTTATTAATGAAAGGATCTATTTGTTATGAAATTAGAAATCATAAGGGACATAATGTAATTTCTAAAATTACAGAAAGTAATTTATAATTTAAGTAAACTTCAGGGTTGTTTTTGTAATTTATCCTTATTTTTTTAATACATTCTTGTAACGGATTAACATTGTTGACATTGCAACTCGATCTGATTGCGTTGTTGAAAGTGATCTGATTGCTTTGTCAAATGCTAATTTTTTTTTTAAACTATTAATTAGATTAAGGTCCCTTTTGATTATTTTAATAATTTTTTAATTTTTTTTTTATAAAAAATTAAAAAAAATAATATAACAATTTATAATAATTTTTTAACTTTTTGATTAAAATATATAATTGACAAACAAATCCTAAGAAAAGGCAAATTAGAAACAGCCCACCTTAGAAGATAATGATATATTAATCAGTGTCTTAATTTCAATTTTTTGAATTCAGTTTTCTAAAAATTAAATTTTTTATTTTTCGAATCTTTTGTTTTAGTGAATAGTTTTTTAAATTTTAAGTAATTTTTTTATTCTTTTAAATGCACCTTATTTAAATGTATCTAAATAGTAAAATATTTGTGAAAAAATATTTTTAAAAATTAATAAATACACAAAAATATAAAAAAATGTACAGAATTTTCGTATTTTTTTTTTATATATTTTTTGATATTTAGTGCATTTTTTAAAGATTTTTTTTACAAATATTATACTTTTTAAATGTATTTATATTAGATGTGTCTAAAAATTTTTAAAAAAAATAAAATATTAAAAAAATTCATTCAAAACATTGGAAAATGAAAAATAAAAAAATAAAAATTTTAAAATATTGTTTTCTAATAACCAGAACTAAAAGAGTCGCCAATACAATGCGGCGGCAAAGACTGGGGATCTCTAGTGCAGAAAAATTATTTTCTGGCGAAGACAAGGTGGCGAAGATAGAAGGCGAAGATCAGGAATCTTCTTCTATTTCTTCGAAGGAGGTAAAGATAAAGATTACAAAGAAGCAGTTGGAGGAGTTGTTGGGTAGGATGGAGTAACATGGGATGTCTGTGGAAGATGTGCTTGATCAGCTGATCAACGGTGGTGATCAGAAGTACGAGACTCATCAGAGGTCTTAGAGGCCTTCCCTGCAAAGTATTCCAGAGGTTGATTGAATAGATTGATTTTTTTTTTCTCCTTCCATTATTTGATATTTGTTTGGGTTAATTATATTAAAACCCTTAATCTATTAGGCTCCTTTTGTTTTCCTCTATCACGGTCCACTCTGGACTGTGAATGATGAACAGTGAAGATAGTTTACGTTTATTTTGGTTTTAGAGCTCTGGATTCGTAATCCCCTTCGGACTACAATAGGCTTTGGTGAGGGTATTGTTAGTTTGGACGAGGAGGTGATATTAAAAAATAGTTCGTTCGACTTAGGGTGTTATCGGTCGACTTAGGCGAACGTCTAGCAGTCGACCGTCGATCAACGATCCATTGAATTTTTTTTAAATTTTTTTTAACATGTTGGGCATTTTTTTTGAACATTAATGTTTAATGTTTTTATTTTTTTTGTTAAATAAAAATCATAATTTAATTTGTTTTATTATCTTATATTTATTTAATTTAACAATTCCTACACTAACGACTATTATTGAAATACATATAATTTTACTAATCCCTTCACTATCAATTCTCTCTATTCTACCTCTGAAAACAAACGGACCCTTACTATACTATTCATTTATGAATTTTGTACATTTTGATCCATCGGTTGTAAAAACTGCACGAATGTCTATCTTAAAGTTAAAGTTGAGCGATATAAAATATACAGGTGCATAAATAAGGAGGAAAACTGATATTTTGAAGGGTTTAGTATAATTAATCCTATTTACTTTTGTATTATAAGGCTCCGTTTGGTTTAGTTTTGGAATTATAATTTGAGTGTGGAGTTGTGATTAACCTCGTTTGCGAACAGACTATTTTAGTAATTTTTTGACTTTTTAGTTAAAATATGAGGTGAAAAAAACGTATATATTTGGAATAATTTTTTAGTTTTTTTTTTTTTTTTTTTTTATATGAAAAGATGTACAAAAAGTAGAGAGAAAATAAAATTTTTGACTTTTTGGTATACGTTATAGGTTTTTTGATTTTTTTAGTAATTTTTTGACTTTTAGGCTAAAACTATTACTTCCCAAACGAGGCCTTGTCAGTTGAGTTTTGAAAAAAAAAAAAAAATTGGTTATGAGTTTTGAAAAGAATTTTTGAATTTTGAATTTTAAAAAAAGTTTAAAGTTTTGAAAAAAGTTTTCAGTTGTATTTTGAGTTTTAAATTTTTAATTTTGAGTTATATTTAAAAAAAAATTGAATTTATTTTTTTAAAATAATAAAAATGTTTAAGAATATTTTTTATTTGTTTTAAATATATAATTTTTATTGAATTTTTTTTTTAATTTTAATATTTTAAACTCAAAACATAACTCCACACTCAAATCAGAATCAAACACATAATTTAAAACTCAATTAAAAAATTATTTTCATAAGGCATAACCAAACATATAACTCGTAACTCTACACTATTTTTAAAACTCCACACTCAAATCATAATCAAACACATTGATGGGTCGTTGAACACACCAAAATTAAATACTAAACTATACCAAATTTTTTTAGAATAATGGTAAGTCCAGGTATCGATCCACATGGACTATTGTGAAATTAAACTAATTTAATTGTTAAATTTCTAAATTAATTTTGATAAAAAGATTGAATGATCATAACCTAATTTAATAACGAATAAATTAAACTAAGAAATTAAATTATCAATAATAAATGAAATTGGGTTTACTGAATTGGAGGAAAATCCTAGGGTAGAGAATTCACCACTAACCACATAATTAGGGTTTCCAATTGAAATCAATTATGCTATGGTTTGAATGGATTAATGTTTCGCAACTACAAGCTCGAAGCATTTGACAAGAAGATCATCACATTCAATGTACGAGCACGAACCATCTCAAGTAATACGAATCGTTCACTCTAAACTAAGGTAGTGATATGACTCGTTCCTCATAGCATGGTTCGTCTCACACCTTGAATGTGAAGGAATAGAAAACACATGTATGGATAACATTCAACAATCACAGAAAGTCAAATATTCGAAGAGATAATGAATAATATATAAAAAAAACTTCTAAATCATCATACAAATGTTCAAATCTTTACATAATTAAAAATCAAAAAGAAAACAAAATAATTACATGGTTAGGGTTTCATCAAAACCCTAGAAAAGAAGACTAGCCACTCATGGAGGAGTAGAAGGAGGTAGATGGAGAAGAAACCACCATGGGAGACATCCTTGAAGCTTTTGTTTCCCTCTCTTTCCTAAACCCTAGCATCTCCCTTTTGGTCAAAACAATTTCAGACCTCTAGAAAAGCATTTTTCTTTTCTTTTTATACTTCTACTCACTTCCAAACAGGTTTAAAACATCGGTTTGACTTTTCCAGAAAAAGTCAACTTTGTCCAAATTTTGTCTTTTTACCCATTTTATGCTCCGATGATGTACAACCTGATTGACATTCAATACACATAAAGTATACGGTTTGACCAGCAAGTGAAGTTAAGAGATTCTAATTAACGGCCTCAATGATGTACATTTCAGCCTTAATCACATCCTCCAACTTACTACTTGCTAGTCCTCAAGCAAGTAAAATAAAATAAAATAAAACAAAATCTATCTATTTCCTCTTTCGTGGGAAAACGGTTGCATTTAGCATATGCAACAAGCCTTTAAATCACAAGGTTACCCCAAGTAGATGAGTAAAGTCTCGTGAGGGTTTCCAAAAATGATACCCACAAACATTAACATATTCATATATACTTAATAACAAATGACCACACTACTTCACATAACAATCAACTTATGTGTCATTACAGTGTGATATTGAGATATAATGAGTCATTAAAGACACAGTGGACAAGCATGAAGGAACCTATTGAGTCAAAATCACAATTCAGTTAATACAAAAGTAAAGTTCCCTATACTTGTGCATGCTAGTAGACAAGTCATGAGTACTCTCGGTGTAAAGTGCAATCTCCATATTAGTTAACTGTCCACTATAATAGCCCAGTGTAACTTATAATAACACCCAACATATACAGAAAAACTAATCTATTACAGCCAAGATTCTCAAAAAAAATTTTATTTTTTTTATTTTTTATTTTAAGAATCTTGGCTCCTCATTTATTCTTTTCTACAACTCTAGCTATTATCAATGATGTACACCAGGGATTATAATAAAAAGATCACCGCTATGATAGTGTGTTCATGTGAATTAAGGCATACTCATGACAAATGTACTAAAACCACAAACACAGACAACTCTTCTCGTGCAAACATCGCATGCAAGTATCTACCCAATAAACCCTTTTCATACAAGTCTACTATACTCTCTAATAAACATATGCAAATATCTTCACCCTACTAGCAAAAAGTCATATTAAGTGAAGTAATGCAATTAAGTGAAACAGGTATAAGCATGAATTATGAGCTAAATAAAAATGCACAAAAGAAAATATAACCCTCATCCCCAACTTGAATATGACATTGTCCTCAATGGAAAAGTAAAGAGAAATAAGAGAAAATTACCAGAAATATAGGTGCAATCCAGGTAGGTAGAGAGTAATAGAGACACACTCACACTTTTTTTTTTTTTTTTGTAAATAAAAACGAAAACAATTAAATAAATGAATAAAAATGACCTTAAATTAAATTAAATAAATTGTAAACTAAACTAAGCTAAACTACTTATTCATTAAATGATAAACTAAACTAAACTAAACTACTTAATAGAAGAGAAGAAAATAAAATAAAATAAAAACTAAACTACTTATTAATTAAATGAACAATTACAGTATAGAAGACAACTAAAAATAACATCACTAACTACACAAGTATAATAAAAATAAAAATAAAAATAAAACCAAAATCTACTAACTAATTAAACTAACCAGAATCACTACGAAGCAATTTAAACTAAACAAATATAGCAAATTAAAAAAAAACTAAATTAAGATTAATGTTAGCACCATGATTTCTGAAGGTTTTTTTTTTTTTTTTTTTTTTTTTTGCAAAATAGAAAATAGAAAATTAAAAATAAAATAAATAAAATTCAAAATTTTTTTTAATAAAAAATTATAAATAAAATAATTGTATATTTATTTATTTAGTTTTAAAATTTATTTATGTATTTATTTACTTAAATAAATTAAAATAAAAAAATAAAACAAAACCTAACAAATTTTTTTTTTTTAAAGATTTGGTCGCACTTGGCGGTTCACCTGCTTTAATAGCAGAGTGCAACGTCTCAATCTCACAAATTGTCCAATTTCCCGTACGTGCGGCGATCTGCACCCCTCGCGCGAAATTTTTTTTTTTTTTTTTAAACGTCGTCCCGAACGTGCAGGGCCCAAGCCGTACGTGCGGCTTGGTTGAGGTTCTCCAGCCCGCACCTGCTTTTAAAGCAGGGGCAATTTGTTCAAAGTATTTTTTTTTTTTTTTTTTAAATTTGTATTTGTTTACAATTGAACATGTATAACAACAAAAAAAAAAAAAAATTAATTTTTTTAAAAATTGAACAAGTATAACCCTCTTTTTTTTAAAAAAAAAAAAAAAAAACGCAGAAAATAAACATGAAAGTATTTTTTTTTTTTTTTAAACTAACTCTTAGCACCTAACAAAAAGCACTAGAGTTATGACATAAAGTTGCCACTTCAGAATCTCCCAGGTAATAAAACCCAGCGTAGTTTATAGCCTTCGGGCTAGTACAACCCAAATATACTTAACCATTTCTACCTTCAATTGACATCCGAAATAAATATAGCACATAAGAACATAACGGAATGCCCACTAAAAGTATAGGGCATGTTTGGTTTGTGTTTGAGAGATGTGTTTTAGAGATAAAAAGTACGAAAAGTTGTTTGGTTTGGTTTTTTTCAAAAGATGTTTTGGAAAATTATTTTGAGAGAGAGTTTTGGAAAAAGTGATTGATTTGATGTGTGTGAGAGAGAGATTTGTTTGGAAAACTTGTTTGGTTTACAAGTTTTGGAAAAAAATTTTTGAAAAAATTTGTTTGATTTGATTACTTTTGAAAACTTATTTGTAGAGAAAATTTCCCAAAAATTTTTCCCAAATACAAACCAAACGAACCCATAATCTTTACGCGAAAACCACGGGTACTACTTTTCTCTCTAACTGTGTTTGTAACTTTTCCTATTCTCCAACAGGGTGACAGACTAGGTTGATTCGGTATCCAGAATCGAGGCGCATAAAGCTACCTCAACCTATGGGGCTGCTATACAGAGTTCAAGCCGAGATAGTTTTGAAACAATCTCCACACCCCTGGGTATTTAAACCAGACTCTAGTCTCGAAAATCCCAAACCTTTGTGTTCTAGGCTTTGCCATTCGAACTCTAGTTTCCACCGTCTTAGTTGTCTCCTAGGAACTCACTACAAACACGGTTAGGTGGCTATACTAGACCGTCAGATGCCGTTTGGGCACGACTAACACCAAAGGAATTACATCTTTAGAGGATTTAAAGTCTTCTAGACGCAAATAAAGCATAACGAGAATAAAGAAAAACATAATAGCATAGAAGGAAAAGAAAAGAGAATAAGGAATCAATCTATCAATCATAATAAAATGGGTCCATCAAACCCCTGCGTAAAGGAAAATGATCATTTTTAGTCGAGGAGTTTAGTCTTCTATAATCAATGCACACTCGCCACCCAGTAGTGGTTCGTGTGGGAACTAACTCTCCTCCCTCATTCTCAACAACGGTGATACCCGATTTCTTGGGCACCACTTGTGTAGGACTCACCCACTTGCTATCTGAGATGGGGTATATAATACCCGCATCCAACAATTTTAATACCTCCTCAACTGACCCATTAATATCAAAATTTTCAAACCCAAAATGAGCTAGATAAGCCTCTAAAGGGTCCTCTACAAGAATGGAGGCCAAAGCCTCCTCCACAATCTCATCCACAACATCCATTAATAAGCACTCCTCTCTCTCATGAGGTTGTTGGGATGCTTAGAAAACATTAAGTTTCACTTGCATGTTGCCAAATGAAACTTCCATAACTCCGGTCTGACAATTTATGCATGCATTGCCCGTAGCCAAGAAAGGTTGACCTAAGATCACCGGGATTTGTTTCTTAGAACTGGCTACCGGCTCCATATCTAACACCAAAAAGTCAACAGGGAAGTAGAACCTATCAACCTTAACTAGCACATCCTCAATCATGCCACGTGGCACTCTGAGGGACCGGTCAGTCTATTGAAGAGTGACAGTAGTGGGCTTCAACTCGCCAAGCCCAAATTCCTCGTACACAGAGTACGGCAATAAATTGACACTAGCCCCTAAATCTAATAAGGCCCTATCAATGAAATGGTCCCCTATAATGCATGCAATGGTTGGCGCACCCGGGTCCTTAAGCTTAGGAGGTGTGTCATTCAACAAGATGGAGCTTACTTGCTCTGTGAGTAGGACCTTTTGGGACACATGTGTCCTAGATTTACGCTTTTGCATACAAAGGTCCTTCAGAAATTTGGCATATGATGGTACTTGCTTAATCGCCTGCAACAGCGGGAGGTTAATTTTTACCTGTTTAAAGACATTCATCATTGCCTCCATAGATGCTGCCTTCTTATTAAAAGGGGACGGTGTATCAAGGCATTGGGAAAAGGGTGCCTTGGGCACATATGGAGTGCTAGGGACTAAGTCATCCCTCTTAAGTGTTTCCCTCTCACCCTTGCTCTCATTAGGTGTACCTCCGTGGTCACCCTTCTTAACTCTAGTTGCATCTGGCGCAACTGACTGAGGCTCTAACTCCCTACCATTTCTCAAAGCAACCACCGCCTGCACTTGCTCATGTTGCTTACCATTCCCATCCGAACTCTCTGCCTCGTATTGTCTCTTAGGGTTGGCCATAGTTTGACTTGGTAATTTTCCCTCCTCTCTCCGATTCATGTTGTTAGCCATTTGACCCAATTGGGTCTCTATCTTGGCAATAGAGTGAGTGTGGGAGTGAACTATCGGTGCTAACCCTTTAAGTTCTGAGAGAACTTCCAACACTTGAGTCTCAAAGGCAGAGTTACCCTGAGGAACAAGCAGGGGTTGTGGTTGCTGGTACGGTTGTGGGGGTCGATAAGGTTGCGGTGGCCGGTAGGATGATTGGTTGGCAAAATTATTGAAATTCTGCCTTGGTGATAGAGGATTGTAAGAAGTGCCTTGTAAAGGAGGTCTCCATGAGAAATTAGGGTGATTTCTCCATCTCGGATTATATGTGTTGGAGTATGGGTTATTGCCCGGGTTGGAGAATCATTGAGCCACATTCACATGCTCTGGGACTAACTCCGAAAATTGTGATACCGAAGGGTAGTCACTCAAGTCATGCGCAGGGCTCGCACATATAACACACGCCGCACAGAATTGAGGCTGATCCTGCTGGGTAGGGGCATGTCCTGTAGCTAAATAAGTGGTCTATCTTGCGGGATAGTGCCTCTACTTGTTGGGCTAACTCTATGTTTTGCCCGACCTCATAAATGCTCCCTCTTTTCGGGGCTCCAACTACAGGTTGCCGGACTTGCAGGGCTGCGGAGGCATGGTAAAGGGAATTATCACTTAAGTTCTTAAACAATTGCCATGCCTCAGCATCATCTTTAGACATAAATGTCCCACCACAGGACGAATCCACCATTTGACGGTGCGGCTCAGTTAAGCCATAATAAAATGTTTGAACAAGTTGCCAATTAGGCACTTGGTGGTGGGGACACTGTTGGAGAAGGTCTCTAAGTCTTTCCCACGTCTCATGGAATTATTCGCCATCCATTTGAGCAAAGTTTGTGATGGCTCGCCTAAGTTGGTTGGTTTTACCTATGTGAAAGTACTTCTCCAAGAACTGTTGCTGTAATTGGTCCCAGGTTGTGATTGAATTAGCAGGTAAAGAATTTAGCCAGTGTTTGGCTTTATCCTTTAACGAGAATGGAAACAATCGCAACATTAAGGCCTCATTTGTGAAATTCTGGATCCTCACTGTCGAGCAAATTTCTAGAAATTCATTCAAATGCTTATAAGGGTCATCATGAGTTAGTCCATGGAATGATGGAAGCATTTGTATGGTGCTGGACTTAATCTCATAATGAGCAGCAGTGGTGTTGGGTAATTGGATGCATGATGGTGATGTATATGCAGTGGGTGTAAAATAATCCTTAAGTGTCCGGTTGGGCACATTCGGGACATTAGGATCTGCCATCTCTAATGGCTCAATGTATGAATATGAATATTCAAGCCTAGGAACACAGGCAGAGGCCCTAAGTCTTCTAAGGGTCCTTTCTAGTTCAAGGTCCAAACTCCACAATTCAGGGCGACAAGAACAACGCCCGTGCATACACTACCCACACACACACAATAAGATCGACTTGGTGCACTAAGTTACGAAAGCAGAATGCTAAAAGAGAAATACTCACAGCGGTTTAACGAAAACGCTTTACTCGTCTTGCGGGTGCTTGGCGTGTAGACGTTGTCTCCAACCCTCAATTGAGCTTTGACTTTTGTTTTAGCACTTTGGTGCTTTGCTTATGAGTGTTTGTTTATGTTTACTCACTTAAGTGCTGCGGTTTTTTTTTTTAAAAACTCGGCTGCGCTCCGCTTGCACTTCAATGATAGTTCAATTTCAAATGCTCTGCACACTTAGCAACACCAAAAGCATAAAATCCTAAACTAAAAATTAAAATAAGAATGTAACTTTAAATTAACTAATTTCGCCAGAAATCCCCGGCAATGGCGCCAAAATTTGATGGGTCGTTGAACACACCAAAATTAAATACTAAACTATACCAAATTCTTTTAGAATAATGACAAATCCAGGTATCGATCGACAGGGACTATTGTGAAATTAAACTAATTTAATTGTTAAATTTCTAAATTAATTTTGATAAAAAGATTGAATGATCATAACCTAATTTAATAACGAATAAATTAAACTAAGGAATTAAATTATCAATAATAAATGAAATTGGGTTTACTGAATTGGGGAAAAATTCTAGGGTAGAGAATTCATCACTAACCACATAATTAGGATTTCCAATTGAAATCAATTATGCTATGGTTTGAACGGATTAATGTTTCGCAATTACAAGCTCGAAGCATTTGACAAGAAAATCATCACATTCAATGTACGAGCACGAACCATCTCAAGTAATACGAATCGTTCACTCTAAACTAAGGTAGTGATATGACTCGTTCCTCATAGCATGGTTCGTCTCATACCTTGAATGTGAAGGAATAGAAAACACATATATGGATAACATTCAACAATCACAAAAAGTCAAATATTCGAAGAAATAATAAAAAATATATAAAAGAAACTTCTAAATCATCATACAAATGTTCAAATCTTTACATAATTAAAAATCAAAAAGAAAACAAAATAATTACATAGCTAGGGTTTCATCAAATTCCTAGAAAAGAAGACTAGCCACTCATAGAGGAGTAGAAGGAGGTAGATGGAGAAGAAACTACCATGGGAGACATCCTTGAAGCTTTTGTTTCCCTCTCTTTCCCAAACCCTAGCCTCTTCCTTTAGGTCAAAACAATTTCAGACCCTTAGAAAAGCTTTTTCCTTTTCTTTTTATACTTTTACTCACTTCGAAACAGGTTTAAAACATCGGTTTGACTTTTTCAGAAAAAGTCAACTTTGTCCAAATTTTGTCTTTTTACCCATTTTATACTCCGACGATGTACAACCTGATTGACATTCAACACACATAAAGTATACGGTTTGACCAGCAAGTGAAGTTAAAAGATTCTAATTAACGGCCTCAATGATGTACATTTCGACCTTAATCACACATAACAAAAAAAATTAAAATATTTAAAAATATATTTATAAAATAAAATATTTAAAATAAAAAATAAAATTTTTAAGTTTTTAATATTTTTAAAAAAATACAGTATACAAATGTATGAAATATAGTGCATATTAAAATAAATAAATAAATATTTAAAATATAAAATGTTTACCCTAAAAAAATAAAATTAAGAAAATATTTAAATATTAAAAAAAATAAATCCAAAAACTTCAAAATACAACTCAAAACTTTTTTCAAAACTCATAACTTAAAATACGACTTCACAATCAAATCATGATTCTAAAAGTAATTTGAAAAACAAAATAAAAAAATTTTGAATTTTTTTTTTAAATAAAGTTTTGAGAAGAGTTTTGTTTTGAATTTTGAAAAAAGTTTTTAATTAAATTTTGAATTGTATATTTGGTTATGAGTTTTGAAAATAATTTTTGAATTGAGTTTTGAATAGTATATTTTATAAATTTTGAAAAGAATTTTGAAAATTTTTAATTGAAATCATAATTCCAAAAAGAACTAACAGAAGGCTAAGATTCTTCTTTTCACGTAAAAAATAAAAAATAAAAAATAAAAAATAAAAAATAAAAAAAAAAATTGGTTGAGTTTTGATCTCATACAAGTAAAATGGGTTCTTTCTCCACAGTTAATTGTAAATCCCCTCTCACATTTAATAAATAATTGAGAAATGTATTTTGTAATTTCTCAGTTATTAAAATTTCACCTAAATAATGTCAATATTGAAACATTTAATATTTTTTTTGGCGAAAGATATAAGACAGAAGCTCTCAATGAACAAAATAAAGTCTATAATTTGTTTAAATGTTTTTTAAAAAATGAAACGTTAAAGTTGTGTCGGGTTAAAAGATTTGATGGGAAAAATAAAAAGGAAAAGAAAAATAGAAGGAAAAAGCGAAAATAAATTGATAAGATTCGAATTTTAAATTATGTTTGGTTGAATTAAAAAATGAAGAAAGCAAAGAGTCTAATTGAATCTAAAACACAAAACGTGGAGTTACATTTTCTTCTCACTTTCTTTTTCTTTGTATTTTTCATTATAACTAAACAAAAAGTGAAATTACATTTCTTTTTCTTTTTCCCTATTTATTTTTCTTATCAAATTCTCCAACCAAATCCAGTCCACGGATACACAGAGGTAATATTTCATTTATTAATAACTTGAAAAATGAGGTACAAGTAGGGATTAGAGAAAGACATAAAACCAAAACAGAACAAATCAGTAGCCTCCAGGGCAATGGCAACACTAAAAATTCAGAAAACTTAAAATATATATATACATATATTATTATTATGTGTGGTTGAGATTCTCAACTTATTCAAATCTGATAGATCCCACCCGATACACTTGTAGTGGGATTGTGATCCTCCTCATTATATGATCGAATGGTGAGTTATTAAGTGTAGAGAGGAGTTGGATTCAAAGAAGCAAAAGCCAACAAATCAGGGTTAGTTTCGAACAAGGGTATGTCTTGTGGAGTCAAAGTGACCCAGGCTTCAACTCCGTGACCATCTTTGGTATCCAAAAATGTAGTTAGACCAAGTGGAATACCACTTCTCCCAGGCGACATCGGAGCAATACTCACCCATGTAGGCTTTCCCCACCCAAAATCCGATTCATAAAATGGGAACCTACACCAACTGGTATGCCCATACATCTCAACCTCTTCACTAAATTGCAGTTCCATAATCTCTCTGACCTCTTTTAAATACGCCTCCCTGCGGTTCTCCCCCTGAAGTTCTTTCCCATAATTATCGCGGAATCCTTCAATGCCTTTCCTCAGCTGGCAAACTAAATCGGACAAGTCTATTTCTTTTTCTTCTTCTTTAATGCATTGTTTGTTGGGTTGTTCCATATGACCTATCCTCAGTACCACCGACATGTTTCCAAAAGAATTCTCTGGTAATGGTGGATCGATCCTAGCACGAATGTTGATAGCCCAATTTAGTGCAAACGCTGATGGGGATGGAGGAGGGCTTGATTTTAAACAGGCGGTGGCCATCATGCATTTCCAAATGAGGGCAGAGACTGCCTCGACACGAGTTGGGTTTGGAACACTAGCGCTGGCTGCTTTGGCCTTGAGGGATGAAATCTTGGAGGACACAAACACATACCTTCTTGGAATACCATCGAACTTCAGCTTGTTGAAGTTGATGGGCTTCATTGAGACTTCTTCCTCGGTGGTCGCGGGTGGAAAGTGAGAGCTTACTGCTGTGAAATCAGGGACCAACACCGGGGATCCGAGGAGGGCGGTATCAGCCCAAGCCTTGATGAATGAGCTGAATGTGGCAGCGTCAGTGATCTTGTGGGAGATGGATATGCCTAGTGCCATTCCACCACACTTGAGGAACGTGGCGTGGACAACTAAGAAAGGTGTACTATTAGTAGTAGATGATGGAAGCTGTGGGACAGCACAGAAATGGCTCAGCGTTTTGGGATCGGGTTGTTGAAGAAGGTCTGATAGGGTACAGTTGGCTCGAGCTTCTACGTATTCAGCACCCGCGTCGTTGCAGTCGACTGTTAAATGATCTTTGATTCTTCCGGCAAGTGGGTAGAATCGAGTTAGGACTAGTGACAAAGATTTTTTCAGCCGTTGCGATCTTTCATCACTAGTACTATCGTATTCAGATTCTGATTCAGATTCAGACTTGTACTTCGATAAACCAGGATCAACCTCGGCCTCAGCAGCATAAAAAAGTATGAATTTGTTAGGAAAATGAACAGCAACTTGATCCAACAAAGAGAGCTTAAAGCTTTGGAGGTGAGTGGGAGTTGGAGAAGATGGCTTTATGGTTTCTCTCGCAATTACCTCAACCTCCATTTCTGTTGTCATGGTGACGGTGACCGGTGATGATGGTGGTGACAGTCTCTATATTCGGAAAGTTAATAAATAATATAATTGAAATATAAAAAGACCAATTTCATTTTAGGTCTCAAAGTCTGCCCTTTATATATATCACTTTCAAAAATGCTTTAGACCACTAATTAGTGGTGGCTCTAATGATGTGGCAGTGGGTCCCATCCACTGCCACATGTGTTTTGTGCCTTGATTTTTGTATTTTTTTGTTTTTTTTCAATTGCCACCTCACTAGTGGTGAAGTTAGTGATGATAAATTAATGATATATAACATTGCTCAGATAGGCCTCATTTAAGGTTGTGTCATGGCCTGGGTTGGATTGGGGAAACTTGCTTCTCTTTTGTTCCCTTATTATAAATAACCGAGTAGTGATATTCAAATTTAAAATTTGAATTTACCTTTCAATCAATCAACTAATTATTTTTATGTATTATTTTTCTTTCATATTTTTTTTAATAGTCAATCAAACATGTTAAGTCACATACCTACCATACATCTTAATGTATATAATCCTACCCACTTATCTATAAAACCAAACCCAAATTTATATTGTTTTACTTTTCTCTTCTATTTTCTATGGCGCTAGAATAGATTTTTTTAAAATTATTTAGCATAATTTTAATTTTGTAATTGTTGTTGCCACCACAATATTTATTTGATGGGAGTTTTGTGCCTATTACATGTTGAAAAATATGTTTATTAAAAAATATTTGAGACTCTACAAAATTATCCACAATTATGGTATAGAATATATGTCAACTTTTGATTTGTTATATACGTAATGATGATGGGTCCAACTCTTATGTCACATGATTATGGGTAAATTTCTGAGTATAAAATGTGTGGATCTCTGGTATTACTCATGTTTATTTATTAGATATTATTTTTGTTTAAATTAATAATAAAATAATATATTTTATATTTTAAAAAATCATGAATAAATTAATATTAAACAATGTTGTTTAATATTAGTTTGTTTGGTGAATTATATATAATTTTTTTTGAAATCATAATTTTAAACTGAATCAAACTGTATTTAAATAGTTTAATTCGATTCACATTGATTCTATAATTTAAATAGATTAATTTGACTTTAATTTTTATAGAATCACAGATAATAAATTGATTCTAATTTTATTCCAAATTAAACCAATCCCGCGGTAAAAATAAACAAAAAGGTACAACCGAGTTGGCAAGAGGAACGTGGGCAGCGTGGTATGCGTGGTCGGCGTGATCAGACAATTAATATTTTAAATAATTTTTTTAATATACTATTTAATATAGAGTTAATTAGTGATAAATCTATAGTGAAGTATCAATAAATCTTAAAATATAATTTTATGAATTATTTAGTTTTTTCATTTTTTTAATAATGGAAAGGTCTCATTAAAATAGAAATCACACAAAAGGATAATCACTTTCTCGTTTTGGTTTAATTTTTTAGGAATAAAAGTGAGTTTCACTAAATGTGAAATTATACATTTGGAAAATCCGCACTATAGAGGTTTTGGATCTTCTCTTTTTCTAAAACAAATCTCACATTATGAGTAAGAACATAACACTTTAATGTAACACTCTAGCAACGTAATACTTCAAAAAAAAACTTTTTAGTGTACTTTTTTTTAAACGTAACACAAAAAAATTCTTAATATATATTTTTTAAACGTAACACTCTAATCAATATAATTTCAAACATGACACTTCAATGTAGCACACTCTAATTTAACACACACAAAAATACTAAAAAACTACTATCTAATATATTTTTCCAAATGCAACACTCACAGTTTGAAATTATACATTTACCCAAAGCTTTCTAAGGCATTTTTGTATTCCTTTTTGAATGGTTTGTAGAATTTCACTTCTTTTTAGAATGGTTTGAAAAATCTCATATCCTTTTTTTGGAGTATTACATTAGAGTGTTATGTTTGAGAAAAGTGTACTAAGGAATTTTTATGTGTTGCATTGAAGTGTTACAATAAATAATTTTTTTGGAATATTATATTGAAGTATTTCGTTTGGAAAAAGTATACTAAGTATTTTTTTTTAGTGTTACACTAAAGAATTTTTTTGGAATGTTATACAGAAATGTTACATGAGAAAAGTATATTAAGAAGTTTTTTTGTGTATTTCATTGGAGTATTACGCTAAGAATTTTTTTGGAATGTTATATTAGAGTATTACGTTTGGAGAAATACACTAATTAGTTTTTTGGAGTGTTACAAGAAGGAGTTTTTTTGTAATGAAATATTAGAGTGTTACGGTTGGAAAAAGTACACTATGGAGTTTTTTTGAAATGTTAAATTAGAGTGTTACAGTTCGAAATTATACATTTGTCCAAATCTTACTAAGGAGTTTTTGTGCCCCTTTTGAAATGTTTGAACAATTCCATATCCTTTTGAAATGTTGAAGAATTTCATATTTCAAGTCATTTTTGTACTCCTTTTGAAATATATGAAAAATCTCACATTTTAAGTCATTCCAAATATAAAAGATTCCTATATAAAAATCCATCCAAAATTTAATTCTCATACGTCATGTATCTTACCTTTCTAGCACAACAGAGGAAAAAAAAAAAAAATGAAGAAGGAAACGTAATAGAAATAAAATTATAACTATAAATTTAATTTTTAAATAATCTATTAAATCTATCTTTCCAAAATCAATGAAACTAATTGGTTTATAAGAAAATCTTTGGGACTCAATGGATTACTATTCCTTAAGATGGGATTTATAGGTAAATTTTTTGTAAATCTAATATAAAAATGATATAAGACATTAGATTTAAGGAATATTTTCCATTGATGAGGAGAGGTTCATGTTTTGTAAAATAATTTGGTAAGAAATTCTAGAGAACATTTTGTTTTTAATTTTACTTCATTGACTTTTTTTTATTAGTTTGACTTTTCGTTGACTATTTGTTGAAATTATTTTCTATCTGTTCAAATTATTTTTATTTGTTGAAATTTTTTTTTATCTATTTAAAATTTGGGTTAATTAAAAAAAAAAACTCAAGGTTTCGTGTGTTTCTCAATTTAAACCTCGGAATTTTAATTTTGATAAATTAAACCCTAAAGTTTCATCTGTATTTCAATCTGACCCCTTCGCCCATCTTCATCATATTAAACTAAAGGAAATCTTGACAAAATTTCATATTCAAACCCGCATATTTAAACACTTGTATTCCCTTTGTCGTAACTCCGTTTTAAATCATTTTTGCGCCATTGAATTCACCTTATGGCCTAGTTTCCATTCCACTCTTCATACGTGTTGTTTCACATCTTTTTACTTGCCGTCGAAGCTTTGAAAATCGGCCAAAAATAAGATTTCTCTCTCTTTGGGCAAAATTTTCAGATTCAAACCCACATATTCAAACACTTGTATCTCCTTCGTCCTAACTTCGTTTTGCCTCATTTTTGCATCGTTGGATTCACCTCATGACCCAGTTTTCATTTCATCCCTCATTTGCCCCGTTTCACCTATTTTTGCATATCGTCGAATCTTTGAAGTTGGCCAAAAAATAAGTTTTTTCTCTTCTCTTTTTTTTTTTTCCTCTCTTCTTCCTCCTTCTCTACAACTCCTCTTGGCTTACTACTATTACTACTGCTGCTCCTGCTTCTTCATCATTATTATCTACAAGATGAGGTGGTGGTGGTAATGGTGGCGGTGTCGTTGAGTAGTGATAGGTATACAATTACACATAAAAATCAAAAACCAAATGGGTTGTTGAACATGTTAGGGCGCCTTGGTTTTCAATCAAGAATCATTCATTGTATCTCCACTGCCAAGAATAATGTTGCAATGGCAGCAAGAAAAAAAAAATTCTTATTTTTGGCCAACTTTCGAAACTCCGACGGTATGCAAAAAGAGGTGAAACAAGACATATGAGAGGTGGAATAAAAACTAGGCCATAAGGTGAATTCAGGATGCAAAAATGAGGCGAAACAGAGTTACGACGAGGGAGATACAAGTATTTGAACATGTATGATTGAATATAAAAATTTTTCCCAAACAGAGAAAAATCTTATTTTTTGCCAACTTTCAGAAGCCTAAGTGAATCTGAAACACAAAATGTGGAATTGCATTTTCCTTTCACTTTTATTTTCTTTGTGATTTCCATTATAACTAAACAAAAAGTAGAATTGTATTTTCTTTTCTTTTTCTATTTTCCTTTCTATATTTATCTCATCAAATTTTGCAATCCAACACAGCCCAGGACACATAGAGGTAATATTTCATTTACAATAATAATAGAGACCCCTTTTTCGAAGACTCCATAACCCTCCCTTTTTGGAAAACCTCCACAACTCCCAAAATGATTCGCACCACTCATGACGTGGGTCCCATATATCATGAGTGGTGTGAATCACTTTGAAGGTTGTGGAGTCCTCCAAAAATAAGTGTCACTCATTTTCCTTTCATTTATTATTATTAACTTGAAAAATAAGGTACAAGTATAGATTAGAGAATGACATAAAACCAAAATAGAACAAATCAGTAGCCTCCAGGGCAATAGCAACTCTAAAAATTCAGAAAACTTATATATATATATATTATTATGTGTGGTTGAGATTCTCAACTTATTCAAATCTGATAGATCCCACCCGATACACTTGTAGTCGGATTGTGATCATCTTCATTATATGATCGAATAGTGAGTTATTCAGTGTAGAGAGGAGTTGGATTCACAAAATCAAAAGCCAACAAATCTGGGTTAGTTTCGAACAAGGGTATGTCTTCTGGAGCCAAACTGACCCAGGCTTCAATTCCTTGACCATCTTTGGCATCCAAAAATGTAGTTACACCAAGTGGAGTACCACTTCTCCCAGTCGGTATTGAAGTAATACTCACCCACATAGGCTTTCCCCACCTGAAATCTGATTCATAAAATGGGAACCTACACCAACTGGTAGGCACATACATCTCAACCTCTTCACTAAATTGCAGTTCCAAAATCTCTCCGGCCTCTTTTAAATATGCCTCCCTGCGGTTCTCCCACTGAAGTTCTTTTCCATAATTATCGCGGAATCCTTCAATGCCTTTCATCAGCTTGCAAACTAAGTCGGACAAGTCTATTTCTTTTTTTTCTTCTTTAATGCATTGTTTGTTAGGTTGTTCCATATGACCTATCCTCAGTGCCACTGACATGTTTCCAAAAGAATGTTCTGGTAATGGTGGATTGATGGAAAGCTTAGAGGAAAGGCTAAGGTTAAAGAAAGGAAGAACAACAAAGAAGAGAATGGGAAAATTATCAATAGATTATCGATCAAGAACTCTAGGTAAGGATTACATACTTGATTCTTGTAGATTAATTATCTAATAATTAAAATAAAAAATGATTAGGCTTAATTGGAAAGAAATTAGGTTTAATTTGCATGTCATATAGGTATATTAGAAAGAGGATGAAGAAATTGAGCTAGGTTTAAAAACAAAAATCAAAGGAATTAAGAATTGGTTTGATTTTGGCTCTAAATTCATACCCTGTCAGATATATTTTGCTGTTGCTGTGGACAAATTCTTGGCTGGAAATATGTAAGCTCCCTCAATCTAATATATAGGATAACTAAACTAATAAAATCCCATAATTAAAACCGATTGCTTTATAGTGTATGTTGAAGCCAAGGAAATTGGCATATTTGCAAACTGGGTTTTGTTATTGAAGATAGAGATAAGGGGATACATAAATAAAATTCTTTTCGTGAAGTTTTGTCTCTATTTTTCTTATACCTAATGTGTGTTTGTGTGTGTGTTCTTTTTTTTTTTTTTTTTTGGTAAACCCGAGACTTGCAATTATGTCTCTTATTGGTAAAATGTTTTGTCATGTTTACTATTCCATTGAATTTGTGTAGGTCACAGCACATGGCAAAGCCCAGAATTGTGTTGAATTTGTGTATGTCATTTGGGTCCTCATTTGGTATTGACCTTAATTGTGTTGGATTTCAGTTTGTCTTTATTTATTTATTTATTTTTATCCATATTACTCCTTCATTTGACCCAATGTGCTTGTGTGCCTTGTTCAATGGTCTATGATTTTAGACTCAATCCCTATTTTGTGTAACATCTTTAGCTGAAGCTATTACTTTTGTACTCTTTATCTACTACTTAGAAGATTCATGGAATATATTCACTTTGTGGCCTGAACATTAATAAAATGATTTGATCACGTTGATACGTCCCTAGTCAATATCACTACCTTAGCCAACAAGCCATTATCTCCAAGAAAGCAAGTCAAAGAAAATAAAAGTACAAAAAGAGAGCTTAATGACTTGAAAATGCAATTCAATTCCTTTCAACTTGTTTTGAGACTAGGACCTATATACATTCATTTAAGTTAATTGACAAAAAATTTAAAATAATTAAACTTAAATAAATGCCTTTTTACCTATAAAGAGCACATTCAGTTTTAATTGATGAAAGATTACTGATATAATGTGCTATCATAAAATAAGAAGACAAATAAGGAAGCCACTAAATTGACTTGCTGTGAAAGTTGCCTAAAATTAGAAGACACTGCACCATAACAGAGGTTTAGGAATTTATTTAGACTCAAAAACACCTTTCTCCCACACTTCAAGTTTCTCACTACAACAAATTTGGGATTTAAAAATGAAACAAATTTGTCCTAAAATATATATATTTCGTCACCCAAACTAATTACGACGAATATTTTTTGTCACCCATTTTGTCACCAAAGGGTTGTCGCTAAAGGGTCTTAGAGACGAAAAAACAAATTCGTCATTGAAAATGATAAATTTGTGACGCATTTTTTTGTCTCCAATACACTTTGTTGGGAACATACTTGTAAGTAATTAGCGACAAAATATTTCATCATTAAAGGAGAAATTAGAGACAAAAGTATTTTGTCATAAATATAAGAAATAGAGACGAAATAATTTTATCACATTTAATATAAACGAAGACGAAAATTTTTTGTTAAAGAAGCTACCAATAGAGAAACAAATTCATCATTAAAAATGATAAATTAGTGACGATTTTTTGTCTCCAATACACTCTGTTGGGAACATACTTGTAAGTAATTAGCGACAAAATATTTTGTCATTAAAGGAAGAAAGTAGAGACAAAAGTATTTTGTCATAAATATAAGAAATGGAGACAAAATAATTTTGTCACGTTTAATATAAACGAAGACGAAAATCTTTTTGTTAAAGAAGCTACCAATAGAGACAAAAACAAATTCATCATTAAAAATAATTAAATAATGTCAAAAAAAATTCGTCACACATTGAGGGTAATAGTGAAAAAATGTGACAATATTTTTTGTCATGACAAATTCATTTAGCGACGAAATAACAAAATTAATCATCCACCTAAGCCAAATAAGAGACAAAAAAAACCTTCTTTAGGGATGGAAAGTTTTGTCAATAATTCCATAATATTTTTTTCCACATTATATACCTATATTATCAAAATCTAAATTTTAATTCAACAAATATAACCCTGTTCATGTTGAAACCTGTTGAATATAACAATTCCATCACAACTTAACCTAACCTATTATTAACACATTTACGAATTAACAAAATGAAAATATCCATTCATCATTACAAATAATTTCATCCTAATATAATAAAATAGTGAAATATCCACAAAATATCCAAAAGTTATAACTTGTTCAATTCTACCAAAAATCCAACAATAACTAGTGCAACTCCAAAAAGTATGTGTATCCTTATCAAACAAAAATGAACATTCAACCAAATTACATCATTGTTGCACATCAAAAATGCCACCCCAATCCAATCTGCAAAAAAAAAAAAAATTAAAAGTTTTAGTAATTAATCAATTATACAAAAGATTAAAAACATTAATAGCTCATCAATTTACAATTAGATCAATTATACAATTTATCCCTGTAACAGACTTCTTCCGAGATTATGAGAACAAAAAATTAATTTTAAGGCTAATTCACAAATGGTGCATCCCATTAATGTGCCGTAAGTTTATATAACTTATATTGGTCCCTCCTGAGGTGTTTCTATTGGTTCCTGTACAAATCTGTAGTTGTGTGATAATTTAGCATTTCGACGGCCTTTTTTGAAGCTTTAAGTATAGAGAAAAAAAAGTATTTTTTAGACTAATTCATAATTTATACATCCCGTGTACCTGTACAAATTGGATGTCATATGCATGTTTCCATTACTTCCTAATTCTTCAAACATGTATTCTTTTATAAAATTTGTTATATTAAAGTTAATATACTTTACCAAGAAGTATGTCCACTTGTGGATGAGTCCCCTTCACTTCCAAAGTGTCCAGTGAATCCTTTAGTCCTCAAAAAGTTGACAACATTATCCATTATCTCCCCTTGCTTCTTCTTACCCTCTTCAAGATCTTCTATTTTATTGTTCTGCATTTGTGTTTGTTCCTTCTGTGTCTCTATTTGCATCTTAAGGCACTTCACATAATCATTTGTTTCAGCATATATGGTAGTGGTCCTCTTAATAGAGGATGAAGGTCTCATGCCAAGTCCTTTCACATAGCTAGACCTTGGCTTTAGGACTTTGATTGATAGCTCTTCTGCAATCAAAGGGGTTGATCCCGGCTATGAGAGGTGATTAGCCTGTGTTTGTATCATATTTTCCTATCAAATATAAAAATAAATTAAATAAGATTATAACAAATAGTATTCTAAAATTTTGTTAATAAAAATTGTAATATATACTCATATAATTACACTGAACTTGAGATGAGATTCACTCATGTGTTTTCTCATTATAGTGAGTTTCCTTGTACAACTCTGCTAGATCAGGTAGCATTTTCTTTTCTCATGCCTAATTCGATAGACCAAATATTCAATAAATAAAGCTAAGAATTTAATATAATTCTGAAAGTGCAAGGATACGTACCAGTTTTTCTACTCTAACAAGGATTGACCTAGAACCACACCTATGTTTTGTATACATCCTTTCTTTGTTCACGATGTTGGCCTTTGATTGTTCCTATAAGGAAGAATGACCAATATAACAATGAAATGTATCATTAATAAGACAAATATGTTGGCTTTTGATTGTTCCTGTAAGGAATAATGAACCAATATAACAATGAAATGTGTCACTAGTAAAACAAATTTAATGTTTGATAATAAAGAAATTGTATTGTTTCTCTCTATCATTTTCCTATATATCATTTCAACTTAAAAGATATTTTAAATTATTCACTAGTTTCATTCAATTCTTTGAAAAATAGATTAGAGGACTTGTTGAAATTTCATCATGAGATGGTTTTTCTGGGTGAAAAAAGAAAAACGAGTAATTTACACCGTTCACAAATAGAGGGCATATAAGCATGGGCAAGATAGATTATGAAAAAATCCATTTACATTTTACAAGATATGGAACAATTACTGATACCAAACTCATAACCCTTTCTTTCTTCCACAACTCTATCAAATCTAAAGTTCTGTCTCAATACCCTATATTAGTTACTTAGCTAGTTGCTTACCATTATCATGAAACTTCAAACCAAACCCAAGAACAAACAAAAAATTAATACAATCATAGAAACTGAAATCTTAGTTCTTTATTCTATGATGTGAAAGATGCACTTTAATGAACCATAAATTAATCTCCTATTATGCGAGCCTTCCAATCCATGTTTAATAGTTTCCCTTTCTCATTTTCCCACTTATTTTTTAATTATGTTCCACTTACATGCCTAGAAGATAAAGGGAAAAGAATATAAATGGAATTTCATAGCAAATTGATTGTGTTCTTTCTAGTTTTTTTAGAATCTCTCCCTATTCTAATCAAATTCTTTCTTCGTTGATATAATAAAAAAGATGAAAATGTTACCAGAAATTCTTTAGTGTTCCACTTTTTATTAAAAAGATCTATCCACTTGGTAGGATCAAAATCCTTCGGTGGATGGTTTCTTGCATACTCCTCCCCTTTAGCCTCTTTCAGCTCCATGAATTGTTTGTGCAGCTTATAGGTATGGTTACTCAATCTCCGACCAAATTTTGTGTTCATTGCCTTCTCTATATCAACAGGGTCTCCTTGTAAATCAAATTGATCCTGCAAAAAATAGATAAGTCATAGCTAATTCTTATAAAAAATAAAATAATTACAATAAATAATTAAGATTTCTAACCTATTATAAAAATGAGTAAAATGTCCTATAATAGAGTAGATAATGAACTTACATTTAAGCATTGAAACATCGCCTCCTTAACGGAGGCATCAACATACTTCCACCTACGAACACTTAGATCTGGTAAACGTGTTCGCACTTCTATATCAATCTTTGAAGCATAGTCCTCTACCGGTGCACGAAATTCTGGAGGGATAGGCACGTTAAGCTTTCCATCTCTATCAACAAGGCCTTGAACCTCTTTGTCTTGAGTTGGGCCACGAACACGCTTAGCAGCTGATATTGTGAAGCCATAATATTGAAATAGTATGTGAACAAATTTAATTAAGATCTCAAATCAATGTAAATAAAGAGTGCGTCTTACCAATAGTATTACCAGTAGCCACCTCAAGTTGAGGCTCCACATTGAGAGGTGGTGATGAATGGCTAGCCACCTCAGGACGTGAAGAGGCATCCCTTTCTTCCAATGCGTGGGTCAATGCCTCATGATGAGATTATGAACGAGCTCTCGATGGTATCTCTAATAGCTGATAACATAATAAAATTTGAATATATATGTACAAAGATATACATGTCTATGTGTGTATGAATTGAAAGTAACAAGAAAGAATATATTTCACAATGCATAAATGTATAGTACCTCATGCTCAAACGAATCATAAGATTCAGTGTCACTGCCATCTTCAACCTCTGATGGTCGATGATCATCGTCATTTTTCTTAATTGGTATTTGTTTTTCCTTCCTTAATTTCTTATGTTGAACTGCAGCCTTCAAACAAGTTGTTATATTCTTCACTCTTAGAGCATTTATTCTTTCACGGTTTTTATTAATTGATTTCATTCTTTGTTTCTCATAGTTCGTTACCTTCTTAGTTGCGGTACTTGGTTTGGTCAACTGTTTTTTTTTTTTTGTAGCATCCATTTTGCCCAACTATAAAGCATAATTGAACATTTTTTTGGTAGATAAGCATAATTGAACATTAGATGTAAAGAAAAGATAATTATATATTTCTATACATAAAGCATAAAGCAACAACAATCTCAACAAGTGGATATGTCATATAGGCTCTAAATCATTGAAATATGGCTAGAGTGAGATGGGTGATTTTTGTTTTTATCTTTTACTTATCATAGAATAAATTAATTATAAAGCCATTAGACACATAATATAACCAATCAACGATAAACCTACATAACAGTGGATGAACCCCACAACTGAAATTCAACTACATTAATTAAGAACAATGTTCATATAAAAAGTGCAAAATAACTACAAATCCTAGTCTACATCAAGATCCATATCGTTATCCATATCAGGTTCGTCACAGTCTTCATTTTGTTTGTCAGCTCTATTCTCTATCATTATTTCATCAGATGACCTAACCCTTGTAACAACTTCTACTTCAACACCATCTCTGTAACATTGAACATTAGGGCCAATGTCTATTAGAACAACATCGGTAATATTTTCTTGTTGAAACACATCATTTTCTTCTGGTTCATCTAATGATTCTCCATCACCTACCTCTGGTACATCAAAGACACCCCTATGTTGCACTCGTTGAACGACTTGCCAAGGTTGTCCCCATTTGGTATCATTTAGGTAAAAGACTTACTTAGCCTAGCTAGGCAAGATGAAAGGGTTGTATTGATACCATCAACTTGTGACATCAATACTTATGCAATAATCATCGGTTCACAATGTTTTACTTCAACTTGTGTTTCCTGTGTTGTACTATTCACACTGGAACAATACAACTTTGTTATGACACATGTACTCCAATTCCCAAACATTGCACAAGTGACCATAAAATTCATGTGTCACTCCCTCATGATCCTCTTCCGTAAGCACACCACTATTCTGACTCTTACGGCGATTGTCTACTTCTCTTGTACGAAACCATACGCCATTGATTATACAACCTGAGTACTTTTTTACTAGCAAATTCGGGCCATTTGCTAACGACCATAAATCATTGGTTGCCTCTGGTGACTTTTCTTCTCTCAATATATTTATCTACAATCACATATAACGTACATCAAGATAGTAAAAATAAATTAATAAATTATCAAATCTTATACAAATTTTTAATCATGTCTTAAAATTGAAAATGCCTTACCCACTCTTTGAACCACTTGGGAAACTCTTGTTGTTGTATACAGGTTATGCCTTGGTCAGATGGAGTCCGTAATAGATTTTTGTGTATCCTACTCAAAAGAATGTGATTATTATGCACTGCTAACTACATTAATAAAGCTAAGAATACACATATTTAAATGAAAAACATACTCTAGATACTTCTCTATCTCGGGGCTATTGTTTAACAAGAACCAATGAGCCATATCATGATATTCTTGTGACATATCAGCATCCCTTGTGATTAGGCCAATAGGACAGGCAGTTTCTATGAATACAGTCAACCCTTTGCGACGTTCGCCACGATCTTGATTTCGTTAAGATTCGATTATACCTTTGTTTGATCCTATCAACAAACATTGAACAAAAAGTAATGCACTCTTTGACAATGTAAGCCTCTGCGATTGAACCTACTGGTCAAGCTTGGTTTGTAACAAACTTTTTTAAAGCTCCGAGAAACCTTGAAAAGAGAATTAGTTAAGAGCAAGGTTACACATGCAACATATAATTACGAAACTTTCAATTTAGCAATTACCTTTCAATCCGGTACATCCATCGATATTGCACCAGTCCTCCAAGAATAGCCTCATGCGGCAAGTGAACGACCAAGTGAACCATCACATCAAAGAAGGCTAGAGGAAAGATCTTTTCAAGCTTGCATAATATGTGTACTATACGTTCCTTTAATTTCTCAAGTTCATTACGGCGTAGTGTCCTTAAGCACAAATCCTGGAAAAAGTTACCTAACTCAAATAGTGTTTTACTAATCTCTTTGTCTACGTAACCACGCATCCCAATTGGAAGAATCCGTTGTATGAGTACATGGCAGTCATGACTTTTTAAGCCTGTTGCTTTACCATTTCTCGCATTCACTGATCTTGATATGTTTACAGCATAGCCATCCGGATACTTCATTGATTTCAAGAATTCAAAGAGACCCTCCCTCTCTTCAGGGGTCAATGAAAAGATTGCCCTAGGTTTGACATAAGTTCCATCATGACGAAGTGTTAACCACAACTCTTTCCTTATATCCATATCTTCCAAGTCCATCCGTGCTTTGTCGGTGTCTTTGTTCTTTCCATCAATGCCTAACATAGTTCCAAAGGTATTTTCACTAAAATTCTTCTCGATGTGCATGACATCAATGTTGTGTCGAAGCTTCCGTTTCTTCTAGTATGGTAACTCATACAAGATGCTTACCTTTGTCCAATTTGGTGCCTGACGGAGTCTTTTCTTGTTTCTTGGATGCTTCCCATATGACACCTGTCACTCTGTCCAATTGCTCTAATATATTTTCCACTGGTAACTCTAAAAATCTCTTTCGCTTCTCATGCTTACCATTGTAAGCCTTACTCTTTCGCCTTTCGGGGTGGTTTTGAGGCAAGTAGTATTGATGGTTAGTGTATGCAGTCTTAGCTTTCAAGGATTGAAAATATGGTTCATCATTGCAAGTGTAGCAAGAATAATGACCCTTTGTTCTCCACCCAGATATGTCACAAAATGCGGGCCAATCATGTATAGTCCACATCAAAGCTGCACACATCTAGAAAGACTCACCAATTACGGCATCATAAGATAATGCACCATTTTCTCATAACTCATTCAACTCATCCACCAAAGGTCTCATGTAGACATCAATATCGATCCCTGGTTGTGATTCTCCAGGAATAAGTAATGACATCATAAGAAAGGGATCTTTCATAACCAACCAAGGTGGCAAGTTATAAGGAATGAGTACTACAGGCCATAAACTATACGAGTTGCTTATGTTTCCAAAAGGATTGAACCCATCAACAGCCAACCCTAGCCTCACATTTCGAGGCTCTAGGGCAAACTGAGGATGTTGCACATCAAATTCCTTCCATTCATCACTATCGGTGGGATGTCTCAATATTCCATCATCTATATGTTTGTCCTTGTGCCATCTTATGTCCTTAGCAGTCTTCCTTGACATGTACAATCTTTTCAACCTTGGTGTCAATGGGAAGTACCGCAACACCTTATGGGGAATCTTCTTACCCCTACCACGATTGATCTTGTATCTGGATACCTTACATTTTGGACATTTATCTAACCTTGCATTTTCCTTCCAAAAGAGTACACAATCATTTATACAAGTATCAATTAACTCACATGACAAGCCCAAATCACGAAGTATTTTCTTAGCTTCATAAAATGACTTTGGAACCAAATTATCTTTTGATAAAAGTTTTGTTAAAAACTCCAATAGTGTGTCAACCGACTTATTGCTCCAATGGTTTGTTACCCTCATATTAAGCAGCTCGATGACAAACTTTAACAGAGTGTAGTTTGTGCAACCTAAGTACACCTCACGTTTGGCATCATTCAATAGTTTATCAAACGTTTGTACTTCCTTATTCTAGGGTGCATCGTTGGGTTCTCCTTTTATTCGATCTTCCACTAAGGCATCAATATCACCTAAAACCTCATCTTCATCAATTGCCATTTCATAGTGAGCCTCATTTGATACACGTGGTTCCTCGTGCTCATGCCAAATAGTGTACGTTTGCATAATCCTATATCGAAGCAAATGAATTTGCACATTTCGAAGATTTTGGGAATAATAGTTCACACAGTTTAAACATGGGCACGAAATTTTACCTTCCTGGTCAACAACTGCCATTGCAAATTTAATAAATGATGTCACCCCATCAATAAATGGCTGACTCATCCTTCCATCAGGTGTCTCACCCAATGCAATCCAACTCTTGTCCATGTCTTATCACAAATGAAAGATCAAGTTTTTTTAACTTGTTTATGTCATAAAACGTATCATGTGTACTATTAACCTATTACATTTAGGAATGCACAATTTGTATCATACAAATAAAATCATATGACGTTGTCTATCTCTAATCTTTCCTTAGTTCTCCAAGTATATAACATAGATTGAGATGGAACATATTTAAGTAGTAAAGTTGCAAAGTGCAATGTAGACTAATGTATTTTCAAATTGTTTGAATTTGGCCAAAATAGAACAGATTATGAACCAGACATCCCAACAAATTATGTACTAGACCACTGAGAGCAGCTGCTGCTGTCCAAATACCTTGATCAAAGTATATCAAATTAACTTTCACTTGACTCATGACTAGTGCTCTCTAAATCTACAAAATACCTTGATAAAAATTTGCCACAAATTCAGAGAGTTTCCTTTCCCATTACTGATCAACTAGCATATCACCCGTGCTATGCACGGATTATGTTTACAATTATCTATATATGTGAACTAATGGTAACCTGTGCTATGCACAACATGTAAAAAATTAATAATATATTTTTATACAAAATAATATAAATAGTTAAATTTTTGTATGCAAATTATGAAAACAAATAATATTGAAATTTATAATTTAAGTCCTACAATTTTATCACAAATTTAATCATGTAATTTTCAACCCCCCTTGCTGGAATTGCAAATTTAGTAATATAATTTGAAAAAAAAAATTAAATTTGAAATTTTATTTTATAATTTAATAAATGATACAAAATTTAAGGAATGAATATTGGTCTCATTCCAATTATAGTAACATAATTTAAGTAAGAATCCAATTTGAAATTTTATTTTAGGGTAAATTAAGGAATGAATATTGGTCTCATTCCAATTAGGCTTTTTGCCTTTTTTTAATTTTTGTGAGAGAAAAAAAAAATAAAATGATTATTATTTGGATGTGAAATTTTGTCTTATTTACTTTTTAATGTATTTCAGTTTTTTTTTTAAAATTTTTTTTTATACTATTTTAGCCTTTTAGTCCCAAAAACCAACATGCCAAACGAAGGCTTAGGCTTCGTTTGGGAAGTAGGTTGACTTTTTGGCTTTTAGTCTGGGCTAATAAGCCTCGTTTTGGTTGAATTTTTTAATTTTTTTGACTTTTGTAAGAGAAAAAGTGAAATGATTTTGTGACATTTTGTCTTGTTGACTTTTTAATCTATTTTATCATTTTGTATCTATTTTAACCTTTAGCATCCTAACTCAACATGCCAAATGAGGGCTTAAAATATTTGTGTTCAATTTCGTAATTAATTTATGTAAATCTTTCTATTTATTTTGTCGGTGAGGGTAATGTAGTGGTTGAGCACAATAAAGCGTGTTAACACTACATGCGATCTTTAAAAATAATTGAATTTGTGAAAAGTGTCAACACTATATTAGTTTGGTAAAAAAAAGATTAAAACTCATTATTTATATATATATATATATATATTTTTGGGGATGAAAATAATTTTATAAAATTCACAAATATATATTTTTTTTGGTGTTTATTCATGGTTTTCCTATATGTTGATGACTTGAAAATTAAAGTTTGACAGGAAAAAATTCTTTGGTTCAAGTCCCATTTTAAAAAATAATTAAAAAGTGTCAACACTATATTAGTTTGGTAAAAAAAAAGATTAAAACTCATTATTTATATATATATATATATATTTTGGGGATGAAAATAATTTTATAAAATTCACAAATATATATATTTTTTGGTGTTTATTCATGGTTTTCCTATATGTTGATGACTTGAAAATTAAATTTTGACAGGAAAAAATTCTTTGGTTCAAGTCCCATTTTAAAAAATAATTAAAAAGTGTCAACACTATATTAGTTTGGTAAAACAAAGATTAAAACTCATTATTTATATATATATATATATTTTTTTTTTTTGGGGATGAAAATAATTTTATAAAATTCACAAATATATATATTTTTTGGTGTTTATTCATGGCTTTCCTATATGTTGATGACAGAGACAAATCCTATATGTTGATGATAGAGACAAATTGTGAAGTTTTTTTTTTTTTTTTTTGATTCAAAGGAAAGTAATAAACAGGAGTTCGCAAAAGCAAAACAGCAAGCAGAGGGTTCATCCCTCACTACACTAACATCACACATATCATCAATGATCAAAGGTGCGACTTCAGGTGGTGAACAAGCAGAATGGTGAACAATGAACATACAAATTCCATAGTTGTGGAATAAATTTCCAGCGACAATAATCAATTGATCAAACCCACGCATACATACGTCTTATTAGAAGGTCATATAAATATGTATTGATTGTTCCTAATGGGAGGGAAGAGAGGCCGGGAAAGAAGGATACATGTGTACCATGAGAGTCCCTTCCGGTCAGATTGTGGAAGAATGCTTCAGCAAAGAGCCGATCCCTCAGCCGTGGGTTGCAACAGTAAGCACACCAGAGAAAGAGCAGAGGAAGTTTGATGGTCTTGAAGATATTTGTTTTTTTAAGTTTGATGGTCTTGAAGTTTGATGGCCTTTTAACTTCTTAGCCTTTCAACTTCTCAGCCTTTCAATTTTATTTGGTTTCATTTTTTGAAAACCATTTGGAGTTATTTATTTTTTTTAGATACACTTAATTATACTTAAAAGGAAAAATATTTATGAAAAATAAAAATTAATAAAAAAATGACAATGTACTAGATTTTACAAATATCATTTTTTTACTAACACAATGTACTAGGACCTTTTTTATTTTTAATTTCATGCAGTAACTCATCTACGATTCTCACCGGAGATGCCGACTTTTGAGGTTATCTTGACAGTATGGAACTTTTTATTGATGATTTGGCTCTCTCTCTCTCTCTGTCATGTTCTATTTTAGAACAGCTTTGTCCAATTATGAAACTAGAGATTTTCATCTATCTTCTATCTATCTATCTATATCTATCTATCTATGTATGTTATTATAAAGTGAACATCCCTTATGGTATCTTGAAACCTTTGTTTCTTATGCTGTCACATGTTTACTTTTTTAACATCCCGTATGGTGTCTTGAAGCTTTTGTTTCTTATACTGCCACGTGTCTACTAAAAATTAGATAGATGAGAAGAGGAGATTTGAACTTTAGACTTATGTCAAATGAATAACACTCTTGCCACACAATATATGGTAAATGTTTTATTTTATTTATATTTATTAGAATTGCACACGCATCGCGTGTGGCAACCACTAGTCTTTCTAAAAGCTAGCTTTTCAGCTTGTTTTGATTTCATGGGACTTTCTCAAAGTAACTTGGAACATTGCAAGTTAATTGAAATTTAAAATATTAGCTTGTTTTGATTTCATGGGACTTTCTCAAAGTAACTTGGAACATTGCAAGTAAATTGAAATTTAAAATATTAAAAACTGATCAGAATATTGTATTTTGAGTCTTGTAGTATTAAAAGGTATCAATCAATGGTGTCGAGAGTTACTGGAAAATTGCAACAAAGCTTTGTGCTCGTTTATGAATTCCTTGTGAATGTCTTCTCTTGAAAGTCTTTTTCTTTTTTGATGAAGAGGTCTAGTTTGGTTGTTTTTTATTTTTGATATTTTAATTTTTTTTATGAAAAGGTTGTTTAACATTTTTTTCACCCAAAAAAATAAATTAAAAAATATGATTGTATCAACCTCGCTGCCCAATAATAAATTACTTTGTAATTAGTTTTATTACGTATATGTGGCAGTTATAAAACTATTTTGAAATGTGTATACGAATAACAGGATTCACTATCTCATTTATAGTCTTATTATTAATTGGTGTCATCCCGTGTGTTAGTAATGTGGCAGTATCTAACAATTAGTAGATCGAACTTTTCTGCATAGATTATTCTGTTTATATAGTAATGATAATACTAAACTTGCATCATTTACATAATAAAAGGTTTATGGTAATCAATAAAAAAAAAATGATATTCGTATAAAACTTTTATACAAAAATCAAGTATAATCAAGATTTTACAAATATCATAGAAATGGTTAAATTTTTGTATGCAAATTATGAACACAAAGAAGATTGAAATTTAAAATTTAAATCTCACAGTTTTATCACAATTTATTTATTATTTTTTTAATTTGTCACAAATTTAATCATGTAACTTTCAATCTCCCTTTCTAAAATTGTAAACTTAGGTGGACTCAACCCAAGCAACTTGAATCAAGCTTAAATAATGAATAAAATTAATAGTTATGCAGAAATTCAAAAATTCAAACTAAATTTGAGTGGACTTGGGCAGAAACACCAATTAATAACTTGAGCAACCAAAACAAAATTATATATATAAATATATAAATTATTTTCTAACTTATTTTTTTAAATAATGAATAAAATTAATTAAAAATTTAATAGTAATGAATAAAAGAAAAAGCAATATACTTAAGATTTCCAATAGAATTTTTCTTGAAAATATTTAAAAAATATACCTTTTAGAAATGGATCATTGAATAAAGGGTTGTTTGGGAAGTGTCATATTAGCTCACTTTTTTTTTTTTTTTAATCTTTTTATCTTTTTTTGATCCTATCACATCTCTACTTTTCTACACAATATTTCGTAAAAAGTAAATATATATATATATATACTTAATTATCTTTTTGGGTCACATTACATCTCTACTTTTCTATACATATTTTCGTAAAAAATAAAAAAAATATACTTATTTGGCACTTCCCAAACTACCACTAAGTTGATGTTAAAAAAATTTACTTTTTATAATGGCATACATAATTTAAATATGATTTTTTAGAAATTCTTTTTAATTTAAAATTACAATAAAATATTAAATAGAATAAAAACAAATTTCTTACAAAATAAAAGTATTTGAATAAAAAAAAAAGGTAAGAAGGAAATTTAATATGGTATTTTTATTTAATCTGAAAATAATTTTAGATGAATAATAAATTATCACCTATAACCCTCTTCTTTTTTTTAAAAATAAAAAAGTTTAATGAACTATCACTTTTAATAAAAAAAGAAAAATTAAGGTTTCCTTCTAATTTATTTTAACAAAAGTAACTTTTTAACAATTTGAGCTAAATATATCTTTATTTTTTATTTTAATTTCTTTAATTGACAATTGAGATAAATAAAAAAACAAATCTAATAAAATCCACCATGTTTCGTAAATACTACAAAAATTTATGTTTTGTTCTTTTTTTTCAAAAAAAAAAAATTATATTAAAAAATATTATTGTTTAAGTCCTTATAGTTTAGAAGGATATAATTTTTTTTATAAAATTTAAAACAAAAAAAAAATTAATAGCGATTAATAATTTGAACACATGTATTTAACGCAAATTATATTTAAACCAATAATATTACGACACATGTGAATGTTGAGCTCATTCTAATCGTATTAATATAATTTGAAGAAGAATTCACAATGGAGAGATTATGAAATATGAGAGAAATTACAATGGAGAGATTATGAAATCGATGAGAGAAATTACAATTGAGAGATTATGAAATATTTTTGTTACCTTTCTACTTGAAATCCATAAATTAGGAGATAATTATTATTTCTAGAATAATTAAATAGGTATGGGAGAAGTTGAAAAGGGGGGATAATTATTATTTTCAAAATAATTAAATAGGTATGAGAGAAGTTGAAAAGGGTATCTATGGAAGAAGTCAAAAAAATTTGGGAGAAGTTAATAAGTGTTGAATTTGTTTATTTTTTTAAATCAAAAAATTAAGAAATTAAGATTGAGGTATTGGAGCTCCCACAAAGCTTGTGAGATAGAAACCCCTTTTCCTTATATAATACTAGTGTATGCCCGTGCCTAAAGGCACGGTGTCAATATTGTTTTGCTTGAATAATTTTCATTTATCACTCTCTCTTAAGCTAGAAACATTGAGAATCAAGTATACCTAAAATTCTGTTTTCCCATGACATACAAAAAATGAATAGATAACATACATTTGAGCAAGAGAATCCCCTTTATTATAGACACAACTTCAAAATAAGAGGAACAATAAAATGGTGTTCTCCCTTTCGAGCACACCATACCAATACGAAAATAGTATTCTTGATCAAAATCTAAATAACAAACACCTCCAAATGTCTACCTCTCAAACCAAACCAAATCTATATAAATTTACATAACGTCAATCTGCCTCTAAATAATCTTTAACTTTATACAACGTCAATCATTTTCAAAGTTTGTCAACGATAAAACCAAAAATAGTGTAAATTCTGCCATCGAGATTGTTGCTCACTCGAGATTGCCCCTCTTTCAACACTCATCGATCAAAGAAGTACATGTTCAGTTTACACAACAATAAATACAAAATCATTAGAGAGATAAGAAAAACTTAAACTTAAAAAAATGTAGACCTGTAAAAAAGGAGTCAATATTACCATTCACTTCTAGTCTTCAATTCAAAAAGCCAATATAAGTCAATATTACCTATAAAATACAGAAAAAAACCAATATGATAATTAAAAGAAACTATCCAATTCAAAACATGCCAATACGAAAATAGTATTCTTGATCAAAATCTAAATAACAAACACCTCCAAATGTCTACCTCTCAAACCAAACCAAATCTATATAAATTTACATAACGTCAATCTGCCTCTAAATAATCTTTAACTTTATACAACGTAAATCATTTTCAAAGTTTGTCAACGATAAAACCAAAAATAGTATAAATTCTGCCATCGAGATTGTTGCTCACTCGAGACTGCCCCTCTTTCAACACTCATCGATCAAAGAAGTACATGTTCAGTTTACACAACAATAAATACAAAATCATTAGAGAGATAAGAAAAACTTAAACTTAAAAAAATGTAGACCTATAAAAAAGGAGTCAATATTACCATTCACTTTTAGTCTTCAATTCAAAAAGCCAATATAAGTCAATATTACCTATAAAATACAAAAAAAAGCCAATATGATAATTAAAAGAGACTATCCAATTCAAAACAAACACGTGCACTGTCACACTAATGAAAAGTTTTTTATAGACCACCCAATTCAAACTAAACACAAACATTGTTGCAAAATAATAATTGGTTACCCAATGCATACACTACGAACAAACACAACACATTGTCAACACAGATACAAATTAATGATTGATAAAAACATTAATTTACAAAAATCAATCAATCTTTTCTTTGGGTTTTATTTTTTTCAACTCTTTCTTTTTGGAACTTCCTTTAATTGATCACATAAGGTTATGAGGAAAATTTAAGAAAGAAGTGTTCTGAAGAAAGAATTTAATAAAATAAAATTCAAAAAGCAAACTCTTCACTTGGTAATTCAACAACAAATTCTAACTAACTTAATTCCTCCATCATTTACAAATTAATACAGCCTAAAAAATCCCATTTATTTTGTCCAAAAACCCAAAGCCATTAATTATATCAATTTAGTCCTATTAGTTTTGTGTATGTAACCCTCCATCACCTTCTTCAATCTTCACCTAGACCGATTCAGATTCATTTTGCTTCCAACCTTAAATTAATTTTGAATATTTTTTAGCAATACATGACCATAAGCAAAATATCAAACCAACCCCTTTGGATCTATTTGGTTAGCTCGTATGTAGCAACCAACAAAATTTAGATTGAAATTAAATAAACTATAAGACTAAACTAATATAATAAAATTCAATGGATAAAACAACAAATCAACAACATGCAGTAAGGGGACAATTGTTTACAGGGTCTTAAAAAAGTAATAGGCAATGCGAAAACACTATATATATTTTTATCACAGCTTACCAATCCCCACTCCCAAATAAAGGGGAAAAAAAATAGAAAAACACAAAAAGTCCAATAAATATAGGAAAATCCATATCAGTATTTAAAGAGTATTTAGCAAACTCAGAAGTATTTATAGATCCGTAGACATTTATGAGTATTTAGCAAACAATAGCAAAACTCATAATATAGAAAAACTCATTTTATAAATAAAGCACTTGATAAAAAATAAGCACACATATTTTCTCTTACCAATTGAATCATATTTTGAAAAAAATGAGCTCACATGTAGGAAGAACAATGGGACAACAAAAGCAATACACTATGATTTTGTTAGCTTTTATTCCAATGGGGATTAAAACAAATTGTGATAGAGATGGGGAAGGGAAAAAAACGTTTGCAATTTATAGTTTCTCTGTAAATAAAATGGATATAAACCAAAAGCCCAAATAACTTCAAAAGAAAGAAAGATTAAGGAGAGAAGAGGAGGAGAGGGGTGGAGGGGAAAAAAAAAGTACAAAATACCAAAAGATCCAACAAAAGACCCAATACGTAATAGACCCCAAAAAAATAAATTTTCTAAAATTTTGAGTAATGAAACAGATATAATAAAAAACAAAAAAATCGCTTAGAGTTTATACCTTTGATTATATCGAAAACCCATAAATTGATGACCTACAACAAAAAGACACAACACAATATGAAAATGACAGAAAGAAACAAACTGAAATTTAGGAAAACTAATTATTAAAGGGAGAAAGGCACTCCCATATACACTTTAAATGGACAAAGTAAAAAATGGCCAAAGTAAAAGGCTTCCAAAGCCATCCAATAGATAATTTACTTGTGACTAAAGCCATTCCCAAATATATTCTAATCCAAACTTAAACCAATGCCTTATAGATAGAGTGAAACTTAATTCAATCCAATAAAACATAGCCCATGAAATATAATTCTGACAAAACAAAATTCTCAGACCAACCTCAATGTAAAATGCAACCACTTCCAAGTCTTCTTATTAGTCCCAGCAATAATATGTCCCAGAAAAACCACCACTCTTCAGGCTATCAAATATCAATACAATTTACCCATTAAAAATCAGCATATATATTGATTAAAAATCAGCATCCAATTGTGCATGTAGTGACAAAAACCCAATAGACTTCATGTGTGAAATAATGAGAAAAAGAGAGGGCTAACCAAACCAAAAAGAGAACGCTGGTTTAAAAAAAAAAAAACAAAAACAAAGTGACAAAAACCCAATAGGCTTTATATGTGAAAGAATGAGATAAGAAGCGAGTGTTAACCAAAACCAATAGAGCATGCTGTTTTCTTTTTATAATTGTTATAATTTGAAATGTCAATTTTATTGAATAAGTTCTAATGGTTAAAAAGAAAATTGACATTTCAGCCAAATTGCCACTCACACCTTGAAACACTTCACAAATCAGTAGAAAACACCAGCACCTAGAAACAGCCAACACCAGCAAACACGACAGAGATGGGCAACAGAGAACAGAAATCTAACCATATTTATAACATCTATAAATACTCACAAACCTGAAATCCATGTATTAAACAAACAGAAAAAGCAAAATTATTTATTTATTTTGCTAGGCCACCTGTGGTTTTTCATTTGGAAATGACTGATAAAGCACATATTACTGGAATTTTGCAAAAGTAAGTGTTTTTTCTGTTTTTTTAGCCTTTCATGTCTGGGGCTACTTTATGTCCAATTATTTATTTCTTGCTTGTAGATTTTTATAAATTCATTTTTTTAGCTGCCTTATCACTTGATTGTACCACATTACCTATATGATTTGTTAGTTGTATGCTTAATGCTTTTCTAAAACTGTTGTATCTTTATTGCTTTCTAATTGGCTTCAGGGCTTTTCCTCAGGTGGATCTGTGTGACCTGGATTAGATGGAGCAGGTAAAGAACTTTTCATTCCTGTTATTTAGTTATTTTTGTATTTTATTAGACTGATTTCTTTGAACATTGCAGTACGAAAAAGTTGAGAAGATTGGTGAAGGAACCTATGGTGTGGTCTATAAGGCTCGGGACCAAGTGACCAACGAAACTACAGCTTTAAAGAAGATTCGTTTGGAGCAGGAAGATGAGGGTGTACCAAGCACGGCAATTAGAGAAATTTCTCTATTCAAAGAGATGAAGCATGGAAACGTTGTCAGGCATGTTTCCAATTTCCATAATATGTATATTTAAATTTCTGTCGATAGCACTATGTTTTTAGTATGAGCCATTAAATATCCTGAATGTACCGAATTGAGCTACACAACTATAAAAAAAAAATCCTAGTCTTGAGCAACACAACATGTATGTACCGAATTGAGTCAACCTGTCTTTCATCCAAATATTCTTTGTTTTGTGACTATATTTATTTGTACTCTTCTTGTTATTAATGGTGTATTTAATTTAATAACTCCTTTTCATTTATTTGCATACTTCTGTGTATCATACAGGCTTTAAGATGAGCAAAATGTATATTTTTTTGACAACTTCATGAGTTGGTCTACGTTGTCGGCTGAAATTGCATCCTTAGAAAAATTGAAATTGGATGAGAGTAGGAACAATCCTTATGAAAAGCGTGACGTAGGAGGAGCAACATGATTTGATGATGTGCATTTCTAATTCAAAGTCGTTTCTGAATTTCAGATTCTAACAAATTGTTTATGCGAGCATGCACCAATAACAGCATGTTTCTAGCTTGTCCTTTAAATCAATCGTAAATTATATACACACAAAAAAAAAACATGAAATTGCTTTAAATCAATCACACACTTAAAATTCAATACAAAACATGTAAATTCTAAAAACAAACTTCAAAATTCAAATAATTAATAAACAAAACTTTCAAAAACCAAGCTTCCTTATTATATAGATGATTTAAATCAATACCCTTTGTTAACCCTTTATGTTTCAGTTGTCAGTAATAATTTAATCTATCTATCTAAATCTATCTACCTTTGCCTAATCAAATCTTTGTTAGTTGAAATGGTCACTGTCTAAGCCTGCCTACACTTCAACAACTTCGGAGTTAGTAGAGATAGAGGCCAATGGCCATGTTTCATTACTTTCATTGGATTAGCAATTGGAAGGAAGTAAACCATGTTTGGACCTGAAAATAGAATTATTAAATTGTGGATCATAAATTTAAATAAGAATTAAAAAAAAATGAGATAAATATGAATAAAATATAAATTAATTTTTTTTTCATTTCTATTTTACATTCCAAATCTCAATTCAAATTCATCGTCTAAACATAGCATAAAAGAAAATTATTAGGTACCCATGAGACATCATATGGCACATTTCACACACCAATCACAAACTAATAGTATGTCTGTTGCTATTTTTTCAGAGATAGACTCTCCTTTATACCTTATTTATCTATATCTCTCCACACTCTTATTATGGGCTTAATTCTAAAATCGTACTGATCATCTGAATCATCTACCTCATCGAATCATCAGTGCAGGTTTAAAATTGAACCTTATAAAAAAATATAAAAAAATATATCTAATTATTTACCTATCCCTCTGATAATATATATCTAATTATTTACCTATATCTAATATATATCTAAATATAAAAAAGAGATGAGATATGAAGGAACCTATCCCTCTGATAATATATATCTAATTATTTACCTTGGAGTTTGGAGGGTTCTTTCGGAATTTGGGTTTGCTGCCTCTTCGCTTCTGTGTATGAGGCTGACCTATGTTGAACACCATTGTTCCCTGTTCCAGAATTGAACACCATTGCTGACCTCTAATTCCGGTTCGGAATTGAACAATGGCAATGCTGCCTCTTTCGGAATTTGGGTTTGCTGCCGAAGCGAAAAGCAATGCTGTCTCTTTCGGAATTGAACACCATTGCTGCCTTTTCGAAAGAACCCTCCAAACTCCATGGTGTTCAATTCCGAAGCGAAAAGTAATGCTGCCTCTTTCGGAATTTGGGTTTGCTCCGTTGACGGCACGTGACTTCCGTTAAATTTTCCGTTGACAGAATTTGGGTTTGCTGCCTCTTTCGGAATTTGGGTTTGCTGCCTCTTCGTTTCTTTGTTGAACACCATTGTTCCCTGTTCCTCTTTTGCAACGGCTCCGTCGTCAATGGGGTTTGGGGCTGCCATTGCTGATTAAGATTGGGAGAGAGAGGGAGGAAGAGAGATGATGAAGAGAGTAATACAGGGTTTGGGGCTCAGTCGCTGGCAAGGGTTGGGCGGAATGGGCTCCGCTGGAGGTAGAGAGAGAGGGGGGGTGCCGTCGGAGAGATGGAGGGAGGAAGAGAGAAGATGAATGGGCTCCGACAGAGAAGGTTGGGCTCTGATGGAGAAGAGAGAGAGAGAAGAGAGAGGGGTTGCGTTTTCAAAATTTGAAATCAAAAGGAGATAAATGGGAGAGACAAATGGGAGTGAGAGAGAGGGAGAGGCTGTCTTCTGTTGAAAATGGGAGACAAAAGGGGTGAGATATTTTGAGCCATTAGATTAAATCAATCTAATGGTTCAAATTTTGACACAAGTATAAGAGTCACATCAAAGTTTAAAAATCGAGCTTTCTTATTATATAGACTAGCCTATCACCCGTGCCATGCATGGGATACTTATAGATATTTATATTTATTTTAGATTTTTTTAATATATAAATTATGTTTTTTGAGATTTTTTATAAAAATAATTTAAAAATCTTATCACTAATCATAGTGTATGAGAGAAGTTGAAAAGGGTACTGCAGTAATTATACACGGATTGTATTTATAATTATTTGTATGAAGAGATTTTAAATGCTGATCAAGGGATTTTAACCAAATCAATAAATGCAGGCATGTGAAAAGACATGTGGATTGAAAAAAGTTAATAAATGTTGATCAGGGGATTTTGACTAAATCAATAAATACTGATTTTTTTTTTAAATAAAAAATTTAGAAAATTCAGATTGAGATATTGAAACTCTTAACAGCCTTGGGGGTTAAAAACCCCATTTTGTTTAATATATAGTATAGATATATTAGCATATTGGAGCCTCCACCCGGCTTCTGAATTGTGATTTTTAAATAATATATATATATATACATATATATATATATTTTAAATGTCTTCTTTTTTTCCTTTTTTATATTATATTAAAGTTTAATATTTTGATAATAATCATATGTGTTAGACTTTTCAAGGAGTTACATGTTTTTTTTTTTATTATATTATATTAAAGTTTAATATTTTGATAATAATCATATGTGTTGGACGTTTCAAGAAATTTTTTTTATATTTGTTCTTAATTCATTAAAGTGTTATTATGAAGGATAATAATCATATGTATTGGGACTTTTCAAGGAATTCATATGTGTTGGATTTCAAAGAATTTTTTTTATATTTGTTCTTAATACCTTAAAGTGTTATTATGATGGTAAGACTTGGGAGTTGGGAGAAGTTAATAAATGCTAAGATTTTTTTTTTTTAAATCAAAAAATCAAGAAATTTAGATTGGGAGATTGGAGCTCCCACAAGGCTTGGGGTTAAAAATCCCCTTTTGCTTAATATATAGTATTAGCCTATCACACGTGCTATGCACAGGATAATTATAGATATTTATATTTATTTTAGATTTTTTTAAATATATAAATTATGTTTTTTAAGATGTTTTTATAAAAATAATTTAACAATCTTATCACTAATCATAGTGTATGAGAGAAGTTGAAAAAAATACTGCAGTAATTATACACAGATTGTATCTATAATTATTTGTATGGGGGGATTTTAAATGCTGATCAAAGAATTTTGATCAAATCAATAAATGCAGACATATGGAAAGACATGTGGATTGAAAAAAATTAATAAATGCTGATCAGGAGATTTTGACCAAATCAATAAATGCTGAGTTTTTTTTTTTTTTAATAAAAAATTTAGAAAATTCATATTGGGATATTGAAACTCCCACAGGCCTTGGGGTTAAAAATCCCCTTTTACTTAATATATAGTACTAACCTATCACTCGTGCTATGCACGGGATAATTATAGATATTTTATATTTGTTTTAGATTTTTTTTAATATATAAATTATATTTTTTAAGATTTTTTTCTTATCACTAACTATAGTGTGTGAGGATGTTGAAAGGGGTACTACAGTAACTATACACGAATTGTATCTATAATTATTTGTATAAGGGAATTTTAAATGCTGATCAAGGAATTTTGACCAATCAATAATTGCAGGCATGTGAAAAGATATGTGGATTGAAAAAAGTTAATAAATGTTTAATCAGGGGATTTTGACCAAATCAATAAATGCTGAGTTTTTTTTTTTAATAAAAAATTTAAAAAATTCAGATTGGAATATTAAAGCTTCCATAGACCTTGGGGGTTAAAAACCCTCTTTTGCTTAATAAGTGTTTATTTATTTATTTAAGAGGCATTTACACAATAATTACATGGGTTTCTTGGGGATGCAAAAAGTAAGGAAATTAGGATTTCATTTATTGCGTTATTCATTTAATAAGTGTAATTATTATAAATTAAGTGTTTATTGTAATCAATAGTGTAATTATTACAATCTTTGAACCAATCACCAATCACCAAGTCAATTTTTTTTAAAAAAAATATTAAAAAATTAGGAAATTAGGATTGACATGTTGGAGCTTTCATTTAAATTAGGATGTCATTTATTGCTTTATTCATTTAATAAGTGTAATTATTATAAATTAAGTGTTTATTGTAATCAATAGTGTAATTATTACAATCTTTGAATCAATCTCCAATCACCAAGTCAATTTTTTTTAAAAAAAAATATTAAAAAATCAGGAAATTAGGATTGACATGTTGGAGCTTCCACAAGCCTTGGGTTTTAAAAGACCCTTTTGCTTAATATATAGATAAGTATAGATATAGATAGATAGATAGATAGATATATCTTTTTATTTTTATTTTCATTTTTGTATGGTTTCTATTCGGGTATTTTTTTTTTCAATTTATTTAAGATGGAGTTGTGGGTATCTTTTTTTTAAAATTTAATTTATCTGTGGTTTTCATTTGTTTCTAATTATTATTATTTAGGTAAGTTATGATGTGAGTTAGATATGTGATAGATATGTGAGTTTTATTGATTTAAAGTTTATTTAGATAAACTTTAAAGATTTTTTTTTAGTTTTTTAGTTTTTTTTTGTTATGTTATAATATAATATATAAAATATAGGTAGATATCTATAACTTTAATAGAAAATATTATCTGATTTTTTAGGGAAGAGAAAATTAATGTAAGTTTTAATATATTTTTTTTGAAAATTTGTGAGAGAGATTAGGAGTGAGAGATTATGAAATATTTTTGTTATTAAATAAATAAATCAGTCAATAGTTTTTTTTAGTCTATTTTGTAAATTAAAAATCAATAATTTTGGAAAATTGATTAATTTGTCCCATTAAGTAATTTAAAATTTTGATAGATATACATAAAAAAAATACATAATTATATTATTAAATCACAATTCAAATTTAGATGTTATATCTTTTTGAGAACTATAGCTAAATTCTTATTTATTTTTTTTTAATTTTTGTGTGTAACCATAGTGTATGGGAGAAATTGAAAAGGGTGTTGTAATAATTATGAGAGAAGTCAAAAGGGATTGTGGGTTGGGAAAAGTCAATAAATGCTGATGTTTTTTTTTTTTTAAATCAAAAATTAGAAAATTAAGATTAGGAGATTGGAGCTCCTATATGATTTTTTGGGGAAGAGAAAATGAATGCAAGTTTTAATTTTTTTTTGAAATTTGTGAAAGAGATTAGGAGAGAGAGATTATGAAATATTTTTGTTATTAAATAAATAAATCAGTCAATAGCTTTTTTAATCTATTTTGTAAATTAAAAATCAATAATTTTGAAAATTTGATTAATTTGTCCCATTCAGTGATTCAAAATTTTGATAGATATACATAAAAAAAAAATACATAATTATATTATTAAATCATAATTCAAATTTAGATGTTATATCTTTTTGAGATCTATAGCTAAATTCTTATATTTTTTATTTTTTAGTTTTGTGTATAACCATAGTTTATAGAAGAAATTGAAAAGGATGTTGCAATAATTATGAGAGAAGTCAAAATGGATTGTGGGTTGGGAAAAATCAATAAATGTTGAGATTTTTTTTTTAAATCAAAAAATTAGAAAATTAGGATCAGGAGATTGGAACTCCCACAGGCCTTGGGGTTAAGAACCCCATTTTGCTTAATATATAGTATAGATATAGATAGATAGATAGATGTGTTGGACTTCTCAAGAAATTTTTTTTATGCTTGTTCTTAATGCATTAAAGTGTTATTATGAGGGATAATAATTATATGTGTTGGGATTTTTCAAGGAATTTATATGTGTTGGCTTTCAAAGAATTTTTTTTATACTTGTTCTTAATACATTAAAGTGTTATTATGAGGGTAAGGCTTGAGAGTTAGGAGAAGTTAATAAATGTTAAGATTTTTTTTTTTTAAATCAAAAAATCAGGAAATTTAGATTGGGAGATTGGAGCTCCCACAAGGCTTGGGGTTAAAAACCTTATTTTGCTTAATATATAGTACTAGCATATCACCCGTGCTATGCACGGGATTAAATTTAAATTAAAAAAAAAAACCATTCATAGTTATGTTAAACATATTTTTAAATTGTTAGCATAAAATATATGTAATTTTAAAAGAAAATATTGACATTGCATAATTAAAGTACTAAATATAAGAATTTATTACATTTGTTCGAAATTCACTGAATAAGTAAAACAAAAAATAACTAAAATCTAAATTGTTGTGGGCCTTCCATCAGCATTCCTGCATTGTCAACATGATAGTTAGTATCATAATTAATGAACAATACATATACTATGTATTTATAAAATGTTATAAAGTAAAAATGTTATACTTACATTTTTTTTTTACTTTCTGAAAGATATAGACATTCTTCAGACCAATCTATATTTAAAACAAAGGTAACGCACGGTGCACAATCTAGTTGACGTGGCATTGTTGGTACAGGTATGATAAATGCATAGGCACGGTCTTGGCATGAACTAACTTTAATCATATTAAAAAATTAAAATAGTAAATAAAAAGATTAAATAACATTAATACAATCACATTAAAAAAAAAGAATCATTCAACTAATTATAATCACATTAAAAAATCAAGAAAACCAAAAATAAAATCAAGAAAACCATTGAACTAATTTTTGATTAACTACAATATTTTTTATCTAACTTTAATCATATTAAAAAATCAAATATAAAATCAAGAAAACCATTGATTTTTTCTTTTTATCTAACTTTAATCATATTAAAAAATCAAAAACTAATTATAATCACATTTTTTCTTTTTATCTAACTTTAATCATATTAAAAATTCAAAAATAAGAAATAAAATCAAGAAAACCATTGAACTAATTTTTGATTAACTACAATATTTTTTTATCTAACTTTAATCATATTAAAAAATAAAATCAAGAAAACCATTGAACTAATTTTTGATTAACTACAATATTAAAACAAGAATAAAATCAAAAAACCATTGTACTAACTACAATATTAAAACAAGAAACAAAAGAAAAAGTTAAGAAGGAGAAATAAGGATAAAATTAAGAGAGAAAAATTAAGAGGGAAAAATAAATAAACCCTTATTAAATAAGACTTGATTACAATTGTCTCTTGGGATGAAAATTACATGTATAGGATTTTCTTTTTAATCATATTAAAAATCAAAAACTAATTATAATCTTTTATCTAACTTTAATCATATTAAAAATTCAAAAATAAGAAATAAAATCAAGAAAACCATTGAACTAATTTTTGATTAACTACAATATTTTTTTATCTAACTTTAATCATATTAAAAATAAAAAATAAAATCAAGAAAACCATTGAACTAATTTTTGATTAACTACAATATTAAAACAAGAAATAAAATCAAAAAACCATTGTACTAACTACAATATTAAAACAAGAAACAAAAGAAAAAGTTAAGAAGGAGAAATTAAACAAAAATAACACTTACTGCTTGCATATGTAGTCACCGTTTGAAAGTATGGAAATGAGAACTGAAGAAGGAGAAAGCAAAAAAGTTAAGAAAAATATGTGTATTGGAGGAGTTATAAAGAAAAAATTAAGAGGAAAAAAATGTCTTGGGAAGGATAAAATTAAGAGGGAAAAAATTAAGAGAGAAAATAAATAAACACTTATTAAATAAGACTAAATAAGACTTGATTACAATTGTCTCTTGGGATGCAAATTACATGTATAAGATGCAAAAAGTAATGGCCTCAAGAAGAAAACCGAGAAAAAATGTCTTGGGAAGGATAAAATTAAGAGAAAAAAAAAATTAAAAGAAATAAATAAACCCTTATTAAATAAGACTTGATTACAATTGTCTCTTGGGATGAAAATTACATGTATAGGATGCAAAAGTAATACCCTGGGGTTTGACCGAGGCTTTAAAAAATTAAAAGTCATTTATACCGAGGCTTTAAAAAATTAAAAGTCATGTACACAATAATTACATGTATAGATGGGTCTCTTGGAAATGTAAAAAGTAATTTTTTTTTTTAAAAAAAATAAAAAATCAGAAAATTAGGATTGGCATATTGGAGCTTCCACAGGCCTTGGGGGTTAAAACCCCCTTTTGCTTAATATATAGTAAGTATAGATAGATAGATAGATAGATAGATAGATAGTATAGATAGATGGTTATGTTTGGTTAGAGATTTAAGAAGAAATTTATTATTAAAAAAAAAAAAAAGGTGTGAAATTATATAAAATATAAATATATATTTTATTATTTTCCTTTTCAAATATTTTTCAAAATACCTCAACTAAGCACGATGTTAAGAGCAACTTCAATAATGTGTTGTATTAAATTTAGGCCACAGCTTCTCTCCATTCCAAATTTAGATTGGACGGTGCTGTCCGGCCTTTTGGAGCCCACTACGGGTCGTGTTTCGATAATCTAAACCGTTTAATGTGTAAAACTCGTCGAGTACTATATATTTGTAAAAAATCACGTTGATCGATATCGATAGCTATATGATCAAATCAGTTTTTTATGAAAAAAAAATGGACGGTGAAAAATAAACGGCTTACAAAAAAACTGATTTAATCATATAGCTATTGATATCTGATCAACGTGATTTTTTACATGCATATAGTACTCGACGAGTTCTACACATTGACGGTTTAGATTATCGAAACACAACCCGTAGTGGGCCCCAAAGGGCCGGACAGCACCGTCCAGTCCAGATTTGGACTGGAGAGAAGCTGGGCCCTAAATTTAATACAATAATCTAGCATATCACTTGTGCTATGCACGGATTGTGTTTACAATTATCTATATATGTGAATTGCGATTTTTAAATGCCTTTTTTTTTTTTTTAAATGCCTTCTTTTTTTCATTTTTTATATTATATTAAAGTTTAATATTTTGATAATAATCATATGTGTTAGACTTTTCAAGGAATTAAATATCTTTTTTTGTATTATTATATTATATTAAAGTTTAATATTTTGATAATAATCATATGTGTTAGACTTTTTAAGAAATTTTTTTTATGTTTGTTCTTAATGCATTAAAGTGTTATTATAAGGGATAATAATCATATGTGTTAAGACTTTTTAAGAAATTCGTATGTGTTGGGTTTTAAAGAATTTTTTTTGTGCTTGTTTTTAATGTATTAAAGTACTATTATGAGGGTAAGACTTAGGGATTGGGTGAGGTTAATAAATGCTAAGGTTTTTTTTTAAAAAAAAATCAGAAAATTTAGATTGGGAGATTGGAGCTCCCACAAGGCTTGGGGTTAAAAACCCCCTTTTGCTTAATATATAGTATAGATAGACTAGCATACCATCCGTGCTATGCACGGATTGTGTTTACAATTATTTATATATGTGAATTATGATTTAAATTTTTTTTTTAAATGTCTTCTTTTTTTCCTTTTTTATATTATATTAAAGTTTAATATTTTGATAATAATCATATATGTTGGACTTTTCAAAGAATTAAATGTCTTTTTTATTATTATATTATATTAAAGCTTAATATTTTGATAATAATCATATGTGTTGGACTTTTCAAAAAAAATTTTTATGCTTGCTCATAATGTATTAAAATGTTATTATGAGGGATAATAATCATATGTGTTGGGACTTTTCAAAGAATTCATATGTGATGGATTTCAAAGAATTTTTTTTATACTTGTTCTTAATGCATTAAAGTGTTATTATGATGGTAAGACTTGGGAGTTGGGATAAGTTAATAAATGCTAAGATTTTTTTTTTAAAATAAAAAAATCAAAAAATTTAGATTGGGAGATTGGAGCTCCCCCAAGGCTTGGGGTTAAAAACCCCCTTTTGCTTAATATATAGTACTAGCGGTAACCCGTGCGATGCACGGAAAAATAGACCATATACATTTTGTGTGATAAATAAATCATCTTAATCTTGAATTATGTATTAATAGTGGCAAGTCATGATGTTAGGCCATCTAGGTAGACATTGACAATAATTAGCCTATAAAATTTTACAATAAAATTTGATATGCATAATAAAAAATTGTTAATTATAAAGATTGTTAGGAATAATAGTATTACAATCACTTGATAATATAAATAACTTATATCAAACTATAGTGTCATGCAGAAAAAAGAACAAGAAGAAGAAAAAAAAAGAAAAAGAAAATCATTAAAAGAGAGAAATTCTATAAACTCAGAAAAAGTTATTATAAATTTACTTAGACTTTTAAATTAGTGGTGTATATTATTATTGTGGAACCAAATTATGAGTAAATCTCAACTTTTAATTATAATTTATAAGAAATTTTTAATAAATTTTAATCTAAGTTTGTTACCTTGCTTATAAAAAGTACTTCTCAAATAAATCATTAATTAATTCTATTAGCAACTCTCTATCTTTGATCTCCTCTATCAATGATATATGCATATCAAAGTATAAATCCTTCTCCATAATCATTTTCTCCATAGTTTGAATAATACTTGCATAGTTTCTACAGCATTTAAAAAAAATAAAAATAATCAAGATAAGAACTTTGTAGGATTATAAAAATTATATAAGAAAATAGTTTTAATCCATTTTATTTACCAAAAAAAAAATGATGAAAAATTATTTGAATTGTATTTGAAGAAATATAACAAATGATAGCTTTAATCATTATATACCAACAAAAAAAAATTAGGATAAATTACACTAACACCCATTGAGGTTTTTGTTTAATATAGATCCCCTTCACATTTGAAAAATTACACTTACCCCATATCAAATTATAATGACATAATTGCCCATTAGCTTTTATACATATAAAATAATAAAATAATACAGATATTTTGTTCATGTTATTTCAAGGGAAATAACAATCATCTTTTTTTGTTTAACTTACACAAAAAATTAGATTTTTTTTTTATTTTTCATGTTTTTTTTATTGAATTTTTTAAATATTTAAAGTAATTTTTTATTATATTTTTTAGACACACCTAATCTAGATATACTTAAAAAATATAATATTTTATGATTTTTTTTTTGAATTGGCCAAATATAAAAATACAAAAATTCAATCCATAATCTTATTTTGTTGTATTTAATGGATTTTTTTAATAATGAAAAGTTGTAGAATGTAATCATGATGATAGGAAGAAGAAATGGTAGGAAAAAGGACATGATGGTCATTTAGAAAATTTTAGGGCATGACATCAGCAATCCAAGGGCACTTTGTAATGAGATTACAAACCTTAGGGAGAGGAATGTAATTTTTCAAATATGAGAGAGAGATTTGTATTAAACAGAAACCTCAGGGGGGTGTCAGTGTAATTTATCCAAAAAATTATATAAGTTACTCAATGAAAAAATGGTCGAATGCAACTAAAGTCATAGACATTGAATTAAATCATATGGGCTGTAAATTGATAATATAATCTAGCAAATCAACTAATAATAACAGAGAGATATCGAAAAATATATAGTATTTTTCTACCATCTTTATATTATATTCATTAATTTCATATATCATAGGAAAGTTTTGCTTGTCTCGATCTTTTAATTAAATATGCACCAAGAAAATAAATTTGATAAGAAATTAGTTCTAAACTTTACTATTAAAAAACAAAAATTTCAAAGAGAGAATTTAGAGATGGGATTGAAGAAATGTTATAACAAATGACAACCTTATAAAAAAAGAAAAAGAAAAAATACATAGCAATGATCTAATGCAAATTATTTTTAACAACTAAAAGAAAGAATATCAAATTATTACGTTGGATAAAATAATGACGAAAATTAATTTTGTAAGATTTTTGTGTTGCCTCCTCCCATGCAACCTTCATTATTTAATTATTAATACACTTTTTATTTAGAGCCAACAAAATTTTATTTATTTATTTTTATCTTTATCACTTAGTAGATAATAACGAATAATAAAAATTATTAAGAGAATGTTAATAATTTAAGAAAAGATAAGAAATTATAGATTGTAACGCCCTCAAAATTAAACCCATTAAATATAAAACAAGACATGCATTATTAAAAGGAAACATTATACTATTTCAATCATCAGAGTCTTAAGAAATAAAAACATCATAATATTTGCCTTAAAGGCTTACATCTTGCCAAGTCAATGCTTGGACACAAAACATGAGTTCTAACTCAAAACAAATAAAGCCCTAGGCTTGAATTACATATAACTCAAATAAAGCAAATAAAGTAAAGCAAGTCTTCGAGAGTCCAAATCCTCACAAGCTAAGTCCTTGGAGGTAGTGAACCACCTGAACCTGAAAATGAAGTTCCCATATAGGGTGAGCCACAGCCCAGTAGAGAAATACTAAACCAAGCATAAGAATTAACTAAAGCAGTAGTACCCAATACATGGTTAATACAAAATATTCAATTTACAATATTATGACACAAATGTCTACGTTGTCTATGACACATGGTCTATGACACCTTTTACTTTCCATTTACACAGACATGGCTCAGAACCTGGCCAAACAACTCAACAAGGTTAACAAATCAGGTTAAACCTTTCTTATAACATAATAAACACACATGCTGGTGTTATATCAATCTCAATCAATTTCACTTCCATACTTCCCAACTGATACACATGGTAGTGATATATCATATCAACAACAAATAGAAATATTTCTATTATCAATAAGTACACACATATGTGATACTACTGGAGTCCATCCCCTATCTCCTCCCAACAAATCCGGTTTAGAGGTCCATCCCCTATCTTCCCCTAAACCGTGGAGTTCATCCCCTATCTCCTCCAAAACCAAATGCATATGCAACATAATCAATACTTGCCATATACAACACATAATCAATACACGAATGTTCTGTATTAACTCAACAGTCAAATAAATGACTCAATTTGTTATACCTAAGCATGCAAGGTCTACAACAATCAATGGCTATCCTCCACCGATAGCCCAAAACAATTATTTCTAAACAAGAAATAAATATAACAACACAAATAATCTCAATTTCACAGATGAGTGATTAAATATTCAACTACGTCAATTTATCTCATAATCCCCCAATTTCATGAATTAAACCCAATATTACAATTTCCCTTAGATTAATTATATAAATTAATCTATGACAAACCCTAAGGTTTCTCCCAAAATTACCAAACCACCCCCACATACCAAAATACCACCACTTAGGATTAAAACGTATAAATGGAGTAGGAAATCCCTACCTCGAAGAAATAACTCAAGAAGAAGAAGATGAAGATGATGCCCAAACTTCAAAGTGCTCCAAACCAACAATAGCTCAGATTAAATGAAAGCCCTCGCTCTCCTCTATCTTATTTGTGAAGGAACTAGGGTAGAAATCCACTCTAGATAGATCAATCCTAGGGAAGAAGGTGAGTTGGGAGAGAGAGAACTCGTAACCTAGGGTTTAGAATATAAAAGGGGCTCAAAAACTGAATTAAAACACGCTGCTGCGTATTTAAGTCTGACAGGCTCGCTCGAGCGAAGACCTGGTCGCTCGAGCGACCAGACACAGACAAAACTCGCTCGAGCCAAGAAAGGCTCGCTCGAGCCAAGAAAGGCTCGCTCGAGCCAGCTAACACTGCTCTCAGGTCTAGCACTGGACGCAATTCTCGCTCGAGCCAAGAAATTCTCGCTCGAGCGAAGAACCAAAAACGAAGACCTCGCTCGAGCGAAGAGAAGCTCGCTCGAGCGACCAAGCCAAAAACTGAACATGCAGACTTGGTCTCTAAGCCCAACCAATCTGCAACCAACCTGCTAAACACATCCTATAACCCAAGAATAAGGAATTAAAGGACAACAACAACAAATATAACAGCGGAATCCACGGAACGTAAGTCCGGATACAATAATCAAATGGGAAAAAGACCGGGGTCGCTATATAGATAAAGACATTTCATAAGATAAAAAATTCAAAATAAAAAAGGATAATATGTGATAGATGGAAAAAAAAAATATGAGTAAATCAAAATAAAGATTTAGATATATATGTTTTTTATAGATATATAGATTAACAAATCATATCTTTATTTAAATTTTATTATTTAAATTTTTTATAAATGAATTATTTAATCTTTATCTTTATCTATAAGTTATGAAATTAACTTTTTTAAATTAATTATTTAATTTTTATCTTTATCTGTAGAATATAAAATTAATTTTCATAAATTATTTATTAATTTTTATATATTTATCTATATTGATCAATTTTGAAATTCAAATCTTTATCCATAAGCAATGAAAATAATTTTCATTTTAATTAATCAAACAAATAGAAAATGGAGGAAAATAGAAAACATGAAAGACAATAAAAGAGGGTTGTCACGTAGGAAAGATAGAGTTTTAAAATTATGAAAATTTAGAAATAAATATTTAGAGACTTTTGACAAAACAACTACATTTGGGAAGTTATAGATAAGGACATTTCATATGATAAAAAATTCAAAATTAAAAAAAGGCTAATATGTGATAGAAGGAAAACAAAAATGAGTAAATCAAAATAAAGATTTAGATATATATGTTTTTGATAGATATATAGATTAACAAATCATATCTTTATCTAAATTTTATTATTTTAATTTTTTATTAATCAATTATTTAATCTTTATCTTTATCTATAAGTTATGAAATTAACTTTTTAAAATTAATTATTTAATTTTTATCTTTATCTATAGAATACAAAATTAATTTTCATAAATTATTTATCAATTTTTATATGTTTATCTATATAAGTGAATTTTGAAATTCAAATCTTTATCCATAAGCAATGAAAATAATTTTCATTTTAATTAATCAAACAAATATCATAAATTATTTATCAATTTTTATATGTTTATCTATATAGATGAATTTTGAAATTCAAATCTTTATCCATAAGCAATGAAAATAATTTTCATTTTAATTAATCAAACAAATAGAAAATGGAGGAAAATAGAAAATATGAAAGACAATCAAAGAGGGTTGCCACGTAGGAAAGAGAGAGTTTTAAAATTATGAGAATTTAGAAATAAATATTTAGAGACTTTTGACAAAACAACTACATTTGGGAAGTTATAGATAAGGACATTTCATATGATAAAAAATTCAAAATAAAAAAAAGCTAATATGTGATAGAAGGAAAACAAAAAAAGAGTAAATCAAAATAAAGATTTAGATATATATGTTTTTGATAGATATATAGATTAACCAATCATATCTTTATCTAAATTTTATTATTTTAATTTTTTATTAATCAATTATTTAATCTTTATCTTTATCTATAAGTTAAGAAATTAACTTTTTAAAATTAATTATTTAATTTTTATCTTTATCTATAGAATACAAAATTAATTTTCATAAATTATTTATCAATTTTTATATGTTTATCTATATAAGTGAATTTTGAAATTCAAATCTTTATCCATAAGCAATGAAAATAATTTTCATTTTAATTAATCAAACAAATATCATAAATTATTTATCAATTTTTATATGTTTATCTACATAGATGAATTTTGAAATTCAAATCTTTATCCATAAGCAATGAAAATAATTTTCATTTTAATTAATCAAACAAATAGAAAATGGAGGAAAATAGAAAATATGAAAGACAATCAAAGAGGGTTGTCACGTAGGAAAGAGAGAGTTTTAAAATTATAATAATTTAGAAATAAATATTTAGAGACTTTTGACAAAACAACTACATTTGGTTATATATATAGTATAGATATAGATAGATAGATAGATAGATAGATAGATATAGATAGATAGATAGATAGATATAGATATAGATATAGATAGATAGATAGATAGATAGATAGATAGATAGATAGATATATGGCACATACCATTTATATGACACAAGGACCAAAGTACCAGGACAACTGCTGTAATTTGCCCTCATCTAAATTAAAGGGATTTAAAAAGTAAAAAAATAATTATAATTATAATATTAAAAAATGTTCACTAAAAAAATATAGATTAAAAATTAAAAATTAATTATTGAAAACTCCATACTGAATAAGGTAATATTTTCTATTAATTTTGAAAATTAAAAAATCATTTTTAATTTTTCCTCTTTTTTTTTTCTCACAAAAAAATAGCTACATTAGTTATCTTTTTTTTTTTTTTTTTTTTTTTTTTTGGAGAGGGGTTTTGACCTGCAATTTTTTTAAAATGGGTGTTCTAGACGGAAAAGGTAAAGTTGGTTCAGACAATAAGAAACAGTTCTTATGCAAGAGGCGCCTTCACTATGTGCAAAAATAGTCAGTTTTGCATAAGGTGCCTTCTTGGATAATAGTTTCAATACTGGCATGCATGAAGGGCTTAAGTGTGAGACATATGAGAGGGTTTAGTGCGAAAATAGAAGAAATAGTTTACAGAATGTCTTCTTGCTTCACGACTTTAATACTTGTGAGAGAGGAGTAGGCTCAAGTGCGAGAGAGAAATGAGGGTTTGTAGGAAGTGTCTTCTTGGGTCACGACTTGAGTGTCCATGCACATGAAAATGAGTGATAAGGGTCAGAGTGTGTCACTTGGGGTCACGATTTCAGTGCTCCGAAACACAAAACCATAGCATATTAATAAAGAGAAATAATTAGTGATAAAATATTTTTGTCTCCTGAAATACAAGAATAGAGAATTTATTATTGGTGACGAAATATTTTTGTCTTCCATAACATAATCTTATGAGACGAAAAATATATTCGTCGTGCAATCAATCAGAATTTATTAGTGACGAAATATTTTCGTCTCCCATAACTTATTCTTCCGAGACAAAAATATATTTGTCGCCCATTTAATAGAAAGATGAAACGGCATCGTTTGCATGATGGAGTGTTTATTGGTGACAAAATATTTTCGTCTTCCATAACTTATCATTCCTAGACAAAAATATATTTGTCGCCTAATAAATAGAAATATGTAACAACATCGTTTAATAGCTAGGGAATTTATTGGTGACGAATTACGTTCATCGCAAAAAAAAAATATATATATATATATTTTGTGACAAAAATGTTCGTCTTCAATGAGTTAAAATAATTCGCCAATGCAAATGAAATTGGTGCCTGAATTTTGGAGACGAAATTTTTTTTCGTCTTCTATACGTTTGAGAAAAATTAAAACAAACGAAAAATTAATATTTTGTCATCTTTGGGTTAAATTTTAAGACAAAAAAAATTTCGTCACCAAATTTTGTCACAATAGCCTAGATTTCTTATATTTTGTTTCCTTGTTTAATTATTATTATTATTTTTTTCTTTTTGTGGAGATGGGTTTACTGTGAGAAAGAATAGTAGCTTTGTACAAAATGTCTTCTTGGATAATAATGTTTGCATGCACAAACGGCTTAAATGTGAGATAGAATAAAGGAGCTTCAGTGCAAAATAGAAGAGATGATTTATAGAGATTGTTTTCTCGAGTCACAGCTTCAATACTTGTGAGAGAGGAGACTCAAGTGCGAGAAAGAAATGAGGGTTTGTAGAGGGTGTCTTTTCGGGTCACGACTTTAGTATTTGTGTGTGTGTGTGTGAAAGTAAGTGATTAAGGTGAGAGTGCCTCTTAGTTTCTGACGACATTTTAATAAAGAGAAATAATTAGTGATAAAATATATCCATTTTCAACCACTGTGAGAATCATATTTAATTGTTTTTCGCTAGCAAAGATTTTCAATTGAACCATGGAAACAATATTAAAAGATGAATCTAACCTATAGATTCTAGCTTCACTTCCTTTACATGCACTAAGCCAAAGCAATCATTCAAAGAAAACTTTGAAAGCCTTCTTTTAAGCACAAAAGTTCATAAAATATAGATGTTGATTTAGAGTTGATTTTGTGTTGTCCCTACTCTACATTTTATTATGTATTACAAGGATTCCTTTCTTCTCTTGGTGATACTTGTTTAGGATTAATCTAAGATAAAGACAGTTTGAAATACGAAGCATTGTTCATCTGTTGAGTTGCTTTAATGTTTTATTATCTTTTTTTTTTTTCCATTCAAATGTCCCTTACGGGCTGTGATAATGTCATTAAATTCAGTTTAGCTGCCTGTGCATTATATTTTTCATTGGCAATCAGATGCCTTCTACATATTGAGAGGAACAGATTTGTAATTGACTGTGGTAATAGAAACTATTGATTTTACTTCCTCTGCCACGTCTTTATTGTAGTGTTGTGGTACTACAAGTTTTTCTCTGATAATTGTAGCATCTTCTTGCGGCCGATCCCATTTGATGGGACTTAAGACTCGGTTTGGTTTAATTGTAGCATCTTCTTGTAGCTGCTTATGTTAGATGTGCAGGGCTAGTTTGCTTTCCTATAGGAGTAGGAAATATGTATTTGTATTTGTATTTTTTATTTTATTATTTTGGCTTGATAAAATGTCTATGTATTTGTATTTACGTGTCTTTGAGGGTACTTTGAGGCTTACGCTATATTTGTTTTGTCCTTTTGTAGGTCGAAAGAATGGGTAATAGACAGAGAGTATGATTGGCCTCCTAAATGCTGCCTATGTCATACTGTGATTGAAGAGGGGACTGATCCTCAAACTACTCAATTGGGTTGCTTGCGTATGTGATCATGCCACATATTGTCAAACTTCATACATGCAAATTTTTTCTTTGCATGCAAGCTAGCTGAACTTATACTAAATAATTTCTCTTCTCTTATTTGTTTTGTATGAAATTATTATTGTAAGTTGAAATATACTTGGTTTGTATGCAATGTTGACATTACAAGTTTTTCTCTTGTTTGGATGGTTGTAAGTGAAATAGATGTAGATTGTAGAATGGGTGATAATATATATGTATTGTTTTGTTTGTATATCTGTTACAGGTTGCATGGGATACATACATGTTGTGGATAAATTAATAAAAATAAATAATAAAAAAAACATAAAATGATGATTTTGGTGACTAAACAATTGATAACCAAAAATGGTGTTAAATATTTTTAGCGACTACAAAGTTAGTAGCTAAAAAAGAATTAAATGGAAACAAATCTTTTGGCGACTAAATATTTAGTAGCCATTTAAAAAAGACTTTAGGTGACTAATGATTTAGTAGCCAAAAATTTTGGAAAAAAAAAAGGAAAAAAACCTCTGGCGACTAAATATTTAAGTCGCCAAAACATAAAAATTATATGATAGGCAACTAAAATTTTAGTAGCTAAATAAAAAAATTAGACTTTAGGTGACTAAACTATTTAGTAGCTAAACAACAAATTGGACTTTCGACGACTAAACATTTAGTAGCTAAAAAAAGTTAGATGAACCAAAAAAGAAAATTTGGGACTAAAACTTTGGTCACCCTAGATACCTCAAGTTTTGGCAACAAAAATTTTAGTAGTTGAAAATGTGATGTTAAATTAAATTGAAAGTTTTTGGCGACTAACAGATTAGTTGCCAATTTAGCCTAATCAGCGACTGAAGATCATTTTGTCGCCAATACATTTACTTTTGGCGACTAAAAAATTTCTAGCCATTTATAGGACTTTTGGTGACTAAAGATTTTTTAGTTGCCAATACCTTCCTCAACAATGTTCCCGCGACAAATCCGGCGACTGAAATGTTTAGTTAGGAAAGCTTTTCGGAGACTAAAATCTTACTTTTAGAGACTAAAAATTTAGTCATCAAAAATGCAACTTCTTGTAGTGTTTTTTTTAAAAAAAAAAAATAAAACCTTAAAGTTGTGTTTGGTTGAAGGATTTGATAAGAAAAAATAAAAAGGAAAAAAAAAAGTGAAAGAATTGATAGAATTCGAATTTCAAGTTATGTTTGGTTGAATTGAAAAATGGAGAAAGAAAAGAGCTTAAGTGAATCTAAAACACAAAATGCGGAATTGGATTTTCCTCTTATTTTCTTTTTCTTTGTATTTTCCATTATAACCAAACAAAAAGTGAAGTTGCATTTGCTTTTCTTTTTCTATTTTCCTTTCTATTTATCTCATCAAATTCTCAACCAAACATAGTCTAGAAAGATACAGAGATAATATTTCATTTATTAATAACTTGAAAAATGAGGCACAAGTAGGGATTACAGAATGACATAAAACCAAAACAGAACAAATCAGTAGCCTCCAGGGGAATGGCAACACTAAAAATTCAGAAAACTTAAAATATATATATATATATATTTTTATGTATGGTTGAGATTCTCATCTTATTCAAATCTGATAGATCCCACCCGATACACTTGTAGTGGGATTGTGATCCTCTTCATTATATGATCGAATGGTGAGTTATTCAGTGCAGAGAGGAGTTGGATTCAAAGATGCAAAAGCCAACAAATCAGGGTTAGTTTCGAACAAGGGTATGTCTTCTGGAGCCAAACTGACCCAGGCTTCAACTCCTTGACCATCTTTGGTGTCCAAAAATGTAGTTAGACCAAGTGGAATACCACTTCCCCCAGGCGACAACGGAGCAATACTCACCCATGTAGGCTTTCCCCACCCAAAATCCGATTCATAAAATGGGAACCTACACCAACTGTTATGCCCATACATCTCAACCTCTTCACTAAATTGCAGTTCCATAATCTCTCCGGCCGCTTTTAAATACGCCTCCTGCGGTTCTCCCCTGAAGTTCTTTTCCATAATTATCGCGAAATCCTTCAATGCCTTTCCTCAGCTGGCAAACTAAGTCGGACAAGTCTATTTCTTTTTCTTCTTCTTTAATGCATTGTTTGTTGGGTTGTTCCATATGACCTATCCTCAGTGCCACTACCATGTTTCCAAAAGAATGTTCTGGTAATGGTGGATTGATCCTAGCACGAATGTTGATAACCCAACTTAGTGCAAACGCTGATGGGGATGGAGGAGGGCTTGATTTTAAACAGGCGGTGGCCATCATGCATTTCCAAATGAGGGCAGAGACGGCCTCGACACGAGTTGGGTTTGGGACACTAGCGCTGGCTGCTTTGGCCTTGAGGGATGAAATCTTGGAGGACACAAACACATACCTTCTTGGAATACCATCGAACTTCAGCTTGTTGAAGTTGATGGGTTTCATTGAGATTTCTTCCTCTGTGGCCATGGGCGGAAAGCGAGAGCTATTTGCTGTGAAATCAGGGGTCAACACCGGGGATCCGAGGAGGGCGGTATCAGCCCAAGCCTTGATGAATGAGCTGAATGTGGCAGCGTCAGTGATCTTGTGGGAGATGTATATCCCTAGTGCCATTCCACCACACTTGAGGAACGTGGCATGGACAACTAAGAAAGGTGTCCTATTAGTAGCACAAAAATGGCCCAGCGTTTTGGGATCGGGATGTTGAAGAAGGTCTGATAGGGTACAGTTGGCTCGAGCTTCTACGTATTCAGCACCCGCATCGTTGCAGTCGACTGTTAAATGATCTTTGATTCTTCCTGCAAGTGGGTAGAATCGAGTTAGGACTAGTGACAAAGATTTCTTCAACCGTCGCGATCTTTCATCACTAGTACTATCGTATTTAGATTCTGATTCAGATTCAGACTTATACTTTGATAAAGAAGGATCAACCTCGGCCTCAGCAGCATAAAAAAGTATGAATTTGTTAGGAACATTCACAGCAACTTGATCCAACAAAGAGAGCTTAAAGCTTTGGAGGTGAGTGGGAGTTGGAGAAGATGGCTTTATGGTTTCTCTCGCAATTACCTCAACCTTCATTTCTGTTGTCATCGTGACGGTGATGGTGGTAGCGACAGTCTTTATATTGGGAAAGTTAATAAATAATATAAATGAAATATAAAAAGACTAATTTCATTTTAGGTCTCAAAGTCTGCCCCTTATATACATATATATATATATATATATATATCACTTTACGCCTCATTTAAGGTTGTGTCATGGCCTGGGTTGGATTGGTCAGACTTGCTTTTCTTTTTTTCCCTTAGGAAAATGTTTTGCACCTCGAAAATTTTGCCCCCGAATCCCCCGAATCACTGAAACGACGTCGTTTCAGTGATTTTGAAATTTTTTTTTTTTTTTTTCTATTTTTCCGCCATTGTTGAGGGAGAAGAGAGAGAGGGAGAGAAGAGAGAGAGAGAGAGAGGGAGAGGGAGAGAGAGAGAGAGAAGATCAGGGAAGAGGATCGAGGACCTCCCGCAGCTTGTCGCCTCGCCTCGCCCGCCGCCCGATCGTCGCCCAGCTCCGCCGATCGCGCCACCGCCTCGCGCCTCGCCTCTGCCTCGCCTCTCTCCTCCATTTTTAGGCCCTCCATTCCTCCCCCTCCCCCTCCTCCCTCCTCCTTCTTCGTCTTCCTTCTTCTGACCTGCAAAGGAAAAAAAAAGGGGGATTCGGGGGATTCGGGGACCTCGGATTCGAGGTCCCAATCGCTACTGTTTCCCTTATTATCGGGTAGTGATATTCAAATCTAAAATTTAAATTTACCATTGAATCAGTCAACTAATTATTTTTATGTACTATTTCTCTTTCATATTTTCTTTAATTGTCAGTCAAATATTTTATTTATATGTTATTAAATTTAAAAAGTGAATTTATATATTATTTTTCATAAATAAATATTATTACATAAGGATTTGCGTCTGGTAAGGTTGAGTAAAGAATTCAAAAAAATCGTAAATTGAATCAATCCAGTCCAATCCGATAAGTTTGGTTTGATTTTTTTAATTCGTAATTCGGTTCTAGTTTGAAATATTAGAGAACCAGTCTCCATAGATCAATTTCGAATTTAAGTTCACTGTGACCATATATACCTTAAGGGATGGTTTGAGATTATCTAAATAAGTGTACTTTTTAACTTTTTATGAAATATGGGTTAGATTTGAAGTGACGTGACTTAAATAAGATAATGTGACTTAAATAGAATAGTGACTTTTTGACTTTTTTAAATTATGACAAATAAGGCCTAAGTCATATACCTACCATACATCCTAACATATATAATCCTACCCTCTTATCTATAAAACCAAACTGAAATTTATATTGTTTTACTTTTCTCTTCTATTTTCTATGCTGCTAGAATTGATTTTTTTAATTATTTAGCATAATTTTAATTTTGTAATTATTGTTGCCACGACAATATTTATTTGATGAGAGTTTTGTGCTTATTACATGTTGAAAAATATGTTTATTAAAAAATGTTTGAGATTCTACAAAATTATATGTAATTATGTGGTAGAATATATGTCAATTTTTGATTTGTTACACATTTAATGATGAGTCCAACTCTTATGCCACATCAGTATGGGTAAATTTCTAAATATAAATGTGTGAATCTCTAACATTACTCATATTTATTTATTAGATATTATATTTGTTTAAATTAATAATAAAATAATATATTTATATTTTAAAAAATCATGAATAAATTAATACTGAACAATATTGTTTAATATTTAGTTTGTTTGGTGAATTATATATAATTTATTTTTAAATCGTGGTTTTAAACCGAATCAGATTGTATTTAAATGATTTAATTGAATTAATTTGATTTTAATTTTTAGGGAAAATTATTTAGAAGTCCTATTAGGGAGACTTGCGCTACATTTGGTCCCACAAAAAAACTTATGTTCCCATAAGTCCTGTGGGAAGTTTCTTGACATATTTACCCTCAATATTAGTTGTTAATATCATAAATAATAATAAAATCATATATAGGGGAAATTGATATAAACGTAACGTAACGTGACACCTACATAAACGTAACGTGACATTTACGTAAACGTAACGTGACATATCTACATAAACGTAGCGTGACACTTACATAAACGTAACGTGACACCTATATAAACGTAACGTGACATATCTACATAAACGTAACGTAACGTGACACCTATATAAACGTAAAGTGATATATCTACGTAAACGTAACGTGACACCTATATAAACGTAACGTGACACCAATATGAACGTAATGTGACACCTACATAAACGTAACGTAACGTGACACCTATATAAACGTAATGTGACATTTACATAAACGTAATGTAATGTGTCACGTTACGTTTCGCAAACTTAATAAGTTTTTATTTTTTTAATCCGTTTGTTTTGAAATAGATATATAATCTTAATATATTTTTATTTTGTATTATTAATTGTAAAATTTTAAAAATTATTTATTTTTTGAATTTTTTTTTTTTTTATATAGAAAAACCACAGAAAAGCCCAATCGAGTAGTGGTGGTGAAGATTGGTCAGTGGGTTTACTTTCCCAGGTCCAAGCCAAAGCCGCCACTTCTGATGTAAAAAAAAAAATACTATGTGCAATTGAAATATGTATTTATACTCTATATTTAGATTAATAAATCATGAAACTTTTTTTTGTCATTTAACAATATGAGGCCTGATTTGGGATCATCGACGAGGATGTCGAGGAATGATTGAAGATTTGGGCGAGAGAGAGAGAGAGGGGGGAAGGTGTGAAAATGAGGGGTAAAAAGATTAGGATCTTGTGGAATACATTCTTATGAAAATAGGACTTGAGACTCTATTAGAAATTATACAGAACTTAACCTAGCATAAGGTTCTGAAAAAGGACTTATAAATAAGTCTCCCTAATTTTTATAGAATGACAAACAATAACTTGATTCTAATTTTATTCCAAATTAAACCAATCCCGCGATAAAAATAAACAAAGAGGTACAACCGAGTTGGCAAGAGGAACGTGAGTTCGGGATTCTCGGCGCCTACCCTACCCCTTTCAGAAATTTCAAAACGACGCTGCTTTGGGGGTTTTTTCTTTTTCTTCTTCGTTTCGTTCTTCTTCGTCGAACCTTGAAGGGGAGAGGGAGAAGAGAGGAAGGAGAGGAAGAGGAGGAAGGGCCGACCGGAGGGGCCATAACCATCGGAGGAGGAGGAGGAGGAGGAGGAGGAGGAGGAGGCGGCGAGGGCGACGGCCCGGCGTAGGCGAGTCAAGGAGTCATGACGGCGAGCTCGCAGCCTCCTCCTGCGAGCTGCGACGGCGAGCTCGAGCCAGACGACGGCGATGGCCGAACGAGGAGAGAGAGAAAGCAAGACGAAGAAGAAAGAAGAAAAAAAAATCCCCCAAAACGACGTCGGTTTGGCCGTAGGGTCACGTTGAGCGGCCGAGGATCCGGATTCGGCAGCGTGGTACACGAGGTCGGCGTGGTCAGACAATTAACATTTTAAATAATTTTTTTTATTTTTTTAATATACCATTTAATAATTAGTGATAAATTTAAAATAAAGTACCAATAAATCTTAAAATATGATTTTATGAGATATTTAGTCTTTCTTTTTTTTTAATAACGCAAAAATCCTATTAAAATATAAATTACACAAAAGGTAATCACTTACTCGTTTGGCTTTAATTTTTTAAAAATAAAAGTTAATTTCTCTAAATATGAAATTATACATTTGGTTAATCAGCGCTATAGATGTTTTGGATCTTCCATTCTTTTGGAATAAATTTCACATTACGAGTAAGAACGTAACACTCTAATGTAACACGTTAAAAAACTCCTTAATGTACATTTTCCAAATGTAACAACGTAATACTCCAAAAAAAACTTTTTAGTGTATTTTTTTTCAAACGTAACACACAAAAAAATTTCTTAGTATACTTTTTTTTAACGTAATACTCTTATTAATGTAATCCCAAATATGACACTCTAATGTAACACACTCTAATGTAACACACACATAAACACTAAAAACTTAGTGTCTAATAAATTTTTCCAAACATAACAGTCACAGTTTGAAATTATGTATTTGCCTAAAGCTTACTAAGGTATTTTTGTATTCCTTTTTGAATGGTTTGTAGAATCTCACATTTTTTTGGAATGGTTTGAAAAATCTCATATCTTTTTTTGGAGTGTTACATTAAAGTGTTATGTTTGAGAAAAGTGTACTAAGGAATTTTTTTGTGTGTTGCATTAAAGTGTTATACTAAATAATTTTTTTAAAATGTTATATTGGAGTGTTACGTTTAGGAAAAATATACTAAGTAGTTTTTTTGGAGTGTTACACTAATGGTGTGTTTGGTTGGGAGATTTGGAGAGGGATTTGGAAAGGGAAAGGGAAAAGGTGCGTGAAACTAGGTGAAATGTGAGTATATTTTATTCACATTTCACCTAACTTTTCCTTTTCCCTTTCCAAATCCCTCCTCAAATCCCCCAACCAAACACAGCGTAAGGAATTTTTTATTGAAATGTTACGTGAGAAAAGTACATTAAGAAGTTTTTTTTGTGTATTTCATTGGAATGTTACGCTAAGAAATTGTTTTGGAATATTATATTGGAATATTACGTTTGGGAGAAGCATACTAATTAGTTTTTTTTGGAGTGTTTACAATAAGGAGTTTTTTGGAGTGAAATATTAGAGTATTACGTTTGGGAAAAATACATTAAGGAGTTTTTTTGGAGTGTTAGATTAGAGTGTTACAATTTGAAATTATACATTTGCCCAAATCTTACTACGGAGTTTTTTTACTCTTTTTAAAATGTTTGAAAAATCTCATATCCTTTTGAAATGTATGAAAAATCTCACATTTTAAATCATTCCAAATATAAAAGATTCCTATATAAAAATTCATCTAAAATTTAATTCCCATATGTCATGTATCTTACATTTGTAGCACAACAGAGAACAAAAAATGAACAAGGAAACGTCACTACTACAAAATCATAAATAGATCACACTTTTTTTGTATGATCACACATTTTAAGTTTTATTAAAGTTTGATATTTGAAAGTGTGATTAACATGGGTCATTTTTAATCTCACATTTTAAGTGTCATTAAAAAATGATTCAATCACATGTTTTGAGTGTGATAATAAATATTTAGATCACATCTTTTAAATATGATTAATAACATTTAGATCACATATTTTAAGTGTGATTAATAATACTTAGATAATATCTTTTAAGTATAATTAATAACATTTAAATCATATCTTTTAAGTGTGATAAATAAATAATAAAACATGTGATAATAAATATTTAGATCATGGATTTTAAGTATAATTAATATCTAATAAAACATGTGATTAATAATGAAATAATATCACACTTTTGTACATGCATTTGAAGAATGCAATACACACTATATACTATGTTTGAATCACAACCACATATTGAATAGAATAACATCATAAGGGGTGGTTTGGGATGATCTAAATAAGTGCACTTTTTGACTTTTTATAAAATATGGGTTAGGTATAGGTTGGGTTTGAAGTGATGTGCTAGAGAGGTGATGTGACTTAAATAAGATGATGTGACTTAAATAGGATAGTAACTTTTTGACTTTTTATTTTTTTTAGATCATGTCAAATAAATGAAAGTTAAATATTAAAAAGTACATACAAAGAAATTAATAAAAAGTTTTTAACTGTGATTACATATATTAAAAAATAAAAATTTTGAAAAAACTAAGTTCTTAAATTCTTTGACCATATTTTGCATATTTTCAAGAAATTTCTGATCTGAAAAATGAAAACACAAATTAAACCGCCAGAAGCACATGAATAAACTTACTATTTGTAGAGACCGTTCTAGTCTTACAAAAGATAAACTCAAACATTTTCTCATTACATTGACTTTTCATCTCCTGCATCAATAGAAAATGAATAACCACATTGATTGTTACTAGTGTTAGGGAAAATCGATGATTCCCACAAGTAAATCAATCAATGGGAATAAAAACTAATGTGGAAAAATTAAATCAAAGGCAACACAAGAATTTTACGTGGTTCCTTCAATGTGAGGTACGTCCACGGGATCGAAATCCGATTCCACTATCAACCAAATAAGTTCCAAACGATTACAAACGAGACATTAATGGTCTCACAAAACCACCCTCAGGTGAATTCCAAATAATCACAAATAAATAAGAGGAAAGACCTCACCAAATAGATGAATCAGAGTTAAAGAAGACCCAAAATAATATCCCAAATCAACAAGAGCCTTGGACCAATCTTAGCCACCAAAATTTGTTAATGCACACATAGCACTTCAACGAATTAAATTACCGATGCACTATCTCCAAGGAAAAAGTGTATGCTGCCGTTTTGTCCTTATGGGAAAAACAATACACCAAAAAATTATATTGTGAATCTAGGGTTTTGTAATCAAACCCTAATTGTATCCAAATTGAATTGGGCCTCCACAAATATAATATATAAAAATATATTATACCTAAACCAAGCCAAATTAAAACTCTTTTTCCAAAACCAAGTGGGTCCCACACTCCAATAAGGAGGTATACCCAACAATTCTCCCCCTACCGACTTAGATGGAGACATCAACCATACCTGCCAAAGTTCGACACTTTAAATGTTTGTCCCTCGATAAAGTCTTTGTCAACATATCTGAAATATTATCATCCGTGTGAACCTTTTCAAGTTGCAATAATTTCGAATCTAACACATCACGAATCCAATGGTATCTCACATCAATGTGTTTCGATTTCGAATGAAAAGTAGAATTTTACTCAAGTGAATAGCACTTTGGCTATCACAATAAAGCACATACTTTTCTTGCTTCAAACCCAACTCTTGCAAAAATTTCTTCAACTATAACTCTTCTTTGCAAGCTTCTGTAATGGCAATAAATTCAACTTCGGTAGTTGAGAGAGCAACACATTTTTGTAATTTAGATTGCCATGCCACAGCTCCCCCTGCAAAAGTCATCAAATACCCCGAAGTAGATTTCCTATAATCAGCATCACCAGCCATGTCAGAATCTGTAAACCCATCAAGCATCGGCTTACCATCCCCAAAACACAAACACACCTTCGAAGTCCCTCGAAGATATCTTAGAATCCATTTTACCGCTGCCCAATGTTCTTTACTCGGATTAGAGAGAAACCGACTCACCACACTAACGGCGTGAACAATATCCGACCTTGTACAAACCATGGCGTACATCAAAGAACCAACTGCTGAAGCATAAGGAACTTTCAACATTTCTTCTTTGTCTTTCTCACTTGTAGGACATTGATTCGAACTAAGTTTGAAGTGACCCGCAAGTGGACAACCAACCGACTTTGCTTTATTCATGTTGAACCTCTCAGGAACTTTCTCAATGTAGCTTTCTTGAGATAACCAAATCAGCCCCTCTTTGCAATCACGAACAATTTTCATACCAAGAATTTGCTTTGCCGGTCCCAAGTCTTTCATAGCAAAAGATTTACTCAACTCCAATTTCAACCTGTTAATCATGGTAGAATCTGGACCCACAATTAACATGTCATCAACATAAAGCAAAAGAATAATAAATTTGCCATCCGGGAAATTTTTCACAAACACACAATGGTCCGAAGTGGTTTTAGAAAAACCATTATTCATCATGAAAGAGTCAAATTTTTTGTACCATTGCCGTGGAGCTTGCTTGAGGCCATACAAACTTTTCTTCAATTTGCAAACAAATTTCTCTTTCCCTTTTTCCACAAAACTGTAACAACCCTCGTCTTGATTACCGATTAACCACTGAATTACATACTGATTACTGTTAAACCGAACTGATAATGACTAATAATTGAATTAACTAAAGTACTGAATGGACTGATTGAAATCGAAACTGAAATTAAATAAGTTTATCTATTGAATTGCATATTGCATCTGTGTGATCGATTGAATATCTGTTTGAATTCATATGTTTAAACTGCTAATTGAAGGCCTTATCGGCGGCCGAATTAGGAACCGTTTAGAGTTTTTGGATCAGTAGAATATTTGTGAATTAATGGTATATTCATCCGAAAATTGATTAGGAATGATTAAATTAGATTTAAACGAGTTAATTACCAAGATTGACTTAATTACCACATTGCCACCTTAGTGGACCCATTGTTTAATATTATTTGAGCCTTGCATACATTGAATCAAAGCTTCTCCTCAGCCTTCCCTTAGTCCCCACCGAAATTAGAAGAGAGCTAGAGTGAGAGAGTGACTTCATTTGAAGTGTTAAGCTCATCTTGTAGAAATTGCTTGGAATTGAAGTATAATTGGCATAATCTAGCTTCCACACCTTGAAATTGAGACTTAGTAAGGTAATTGGACCTCTCATTGTTGTCCTTAAGGTTTATTCTTGCATGCTCTATGTTTAATTAGAGAGCTAAGACATGAATTTGTTCATAATTGTTGAGTTAGAGCTCCATTCATGCATGCATGTGTATATTGATGAGTTTGAGTTGAATTCATGCAAGAATTGGACATGCATGTTCATAATCATGGTTAAGTCCATGTTTTCACTTTGTTTTCCAACCATTGAGCTCATGAGAGCAAGATTTGAAACTTGAAATTGGTTTAAAACTCATGCATTGCATGTTTTGAAAGTGTTTTTGAAAATGGGTTTGAAAAATGGTTTTAATTGACTCACCTTTGGGGCTTGAATTCATAAAGTGGCTTTTGAAACTTGTTATTCATTGTTTTGGGATGTGTTTTCCAGAATTTGGGCCTAAGAGGTCGAGTTTTGAGTGAGAGAATGCTTGGTTTGAGCTTGGAAGGCAAATCTGGAAATTCCAGATTTGGCTTCTTCGCTCGAGCGAAGGATTCCTCGCTTGAGTGACCAACGTTTTCCTCTGAGCCACGCTCGAGCGAAGGATTGGTGGCTCGAGCGTAAAAATCGAGCATCCAGTACTTTTATTGTTTCATCAGACCGCTCGAGCGAAGGAAGGCTCGCTCGAGCGAACCCTGTGATTTTGGAAGCTCGCTCGAGCGAGCATCGAGCGAGGAAAATCAGCAACCAGTACTTTTACTGTTTCATCAGACCGCTCGAGCGAAGGATTGTTCGCTCAAGCGAAGCCTTTGATTTTGCAACCTCGCTCGAGCGAAGGAAGGCTCGCTCGAGCGAGACCCCTGTTTTCAGCAACTTTTGAAAAATGCCTTCCAACTGTATTTTTGCATCCTCATCCCATCCTAGGCATTCTTAGGCCTAGTTTAAGACATCTTAATGAGGATTTAGACATAGAACCACACCGAGGAAGTTTAGGGATTTAATTATCATCCTTCCGACTGCGAAACTTAGTGTGTGTTCTATTTGTTAACTGTTTAGGGTTGGCTCTCGGGGACACGCTCTAGCTGCTATAGCCCAATCTCTGTGAGTAACAGTTGTGTAAAGATATGTTCAAAATGATCATCCTTTGAATACTGAACTGAATTGTTTATTGAACTGATATTGTTTATTGAATGAATGTATGTCCTTTATTTCTGAACTGTACTGTGGCATCCTTAGCACCTACTGTTATCGACTGTTACAGAGCTCTGTCGGTTCCCTTGTGGGACCATACTGTTTACTGAATGATTGGCCATCATTACTGTTGGGTCTGCTAAGACCCGGTCCTTTTGGACCTACTGTTTATAGGCTAATGGATGTAACACATATGACTGATTGAGTGAAATACTGAAAGACTGAAAGACTGTTTAATGAACTGATTTCATTACTGTAAGGACATTCATTCATAACCTCTTTATGCATTATGTTATTCACTGGGCTTTAGCTCACTGTTTATATATATATATGTAGGTTCTCAGCAGCCAGACCGGAGCTAGGAGCGTGGGTCGGTCCCCAGTTTTGTCAAGCCAGCCTATGTGCCTCACTGCGAGGTTCCGAGTTGCCATGCTATGGCTTGGGGTGTTTTTGTTTCCCCCACCTGTCTCCCTACTGTTTTGTATTACTGTATAGACCGTCTCTTGTTTTCTTGTCTTTGTTATCGAGGATTCGATCCGTCTTGAATGTTGTATAGATCGTATATAGATGCCGTGTGAATGCACGAAAAATGTTTTTGGCATACAGATTTTCACAGCTCAATGGACACTAGTTATTTACTGTATTGGCTTCCGCCAGTACAGTACTGCTTTTAATCAGTATTCTTGTTCAAAGAGCCTTTGGTAATCACGGACATCTTGGCGATTCTGATGCTAAACCTATAGGGCCGGGTTTGGGTCGTGACAAAAACCTTCCAGTTGCTCCATGTAAATTTCTTCTTCAAGATCACCATGAAGAAATGCGGTTTTCACATCAAGTTACTCAACTTCAAGGTTCATACTTGCAGCCATGCCAAGTACAACCCGAATAGAAGACATCTTTACAACCGGTGAGAAAATCTGGTCAAAGTCAATACCTTTCTTTTGCCTAAAGCTTTTCACAACAAGACGTGCTTTGTACCTCAAATTCTTCCTATCATTCTTCAATTTGAAGACCCACTTATTTTTCAAAATTTTCCTCCCCTTAGGCAACTTCACTAAATCATAAGTGTGATTTTCAAGCAAGGAATTCATCTCCTCTTCAATGGCCTTTTTCCAATCATCTTTCTTTTCATGCTCAATTGCTTCTTGGTAGCTCTCCGGCTCCCCTTGATCGGAAATCAACACAAATTCATTGGGAGGATACTTTCTTGAAGGTTGTCGGTCCCTTGTAGATTTTCTTAACTCAAGTGTTGGTGGCGGTTCTTGAGTAGGATGCTCTTCCTCAATTTCTGGCTCAACTTCATTAGGATTAGCATCATCCTCCACTTCTTCAATAGGTGGCTGCACATCTCCCCTATTTTCATCATCAACTGAAGATGAAGGAGATGGATCCATATCAATGAGATCACTAGTTTTTGGCTCCGGTTGATCACCTTTACCAAAGTCTTCAATTATTTGGTCTTCAAGAAACACAACATCACGACTTCGAATGACTTTCTTGTCGACCGGATCCCACAATCTATACCCAAATTCATCACGCTCATAGCCAAGAAAAATATATTGTCTTGACTTACTATCAAGCTTGGACCTCTCATCATTTGGAATGTGAACAAAAGCTCGGCAACCAAACACTCTTAAGTGCTCATAAGACACATCTTTGCCAGTCCAAACTCTTTCAGGAACATCACCATTCAAAGGATAGCAAGGAGATAAATTGATCACGTCAATCGATGTACTTATTGCCTCACCCCAAAAGGATCTTGGCAATTTAGCTTGTGAGAGCAAACACCTTGTTCTTTCCACAATGGTGCGGTTTATCCTCTCGGCAAGGCCATTTTGTTGAGGAGTCTTCTTAACTGTCTTTTGGTGTTGAATACCTTCGCTGCGACAATACTCATCAAATGGCCCCGTGTATTCACCACCATTGTCTGATCGGATGCACTTCAATTTCTGCCCTGTTTCTCTTTCAACCATGGCCTGAAAATGCTTAAATACTTCTAGAACTTGATCTTTAGTTTTTAGTAGAAAAGCCCAAACTTTCCTTGAACAATCATCAATGAAAGTAACAAAATAAAGTGCACCACTATGTGTTCTAACTTTTAAAGGTCTACAAACATCCGAATGAATCAACTCCAAAACCTTTTCTTTTCTAGAAGCAATATTTTTATGAAAAGAAACTCTATGTTGTTTACCCGCCAAACAATGAACACAAGTTTTAAGATGTGTACCATTCAAACCGGGTAGAAGCTCTTTCTTGAACAAAACTTGTAGCCCCTTTTCACTCATATGGCCAAGCCGCTTGTGCCATAATTCGGTAAAAGTATTATCTTCAAGTGCATTGACAACACCTTTACAAATTTTTCCTTGCATCGAATAAAGTGTATGAGTCTTCTTGCACTTAGCCACCACCAAAGAACCCTTTGTGAGCTTCCATATTCTATCACCAAATTTGTTGTTGAAGCCTTCATCATCTAGCTTCCCAGTAGAGATCAAATTGAGGCGAATGTCGGGAACATGCCTCACATCTTTAAGCAACAACTTGCACCCCAAATTTGTTTCCAAACAAACATCACCCATGCCGATAATCTTGGATAAACCTTCATTACCCATTCGAACAGAACCATAATCTCCTGCAGTGTAGGTAGTGAAGAAATCAACTCGAGAAGTCACATGAAAAGAAGTACCAGAATCAATCACCCAACTGCTCTCTTGGCCCACAAAATTGATACAATCATCTTCACAAACGACCATGAGATCATCGGTAGTAACTGCCGTTGTGTCTTCTTGCTTCTTATCCACACTTTTGTCACGTCTTTTCTCCTTATTCTTGAGCTTTCGACATTCCCGCTTCATGTTCTCTTTTTCATGGCAATAATAACACTTAACGTCTTTCTTTGAAAAAGAACCATCTTTTGATTTGTAACGGCTTTGATCACGACCATAAGGAGTCTTACTCCTCCCCTTTGTTTTGCTTCGACCTCTCACAACAAATGCTTCCGAATGAGACGAACCGGCTGATTTTCTTCTAGTTTCTTCATTCAATAAGCTACTAATGACTTGGCCCATTATGACAACTCCATTGGGTACCGAATTACTAACTGTCACAACCAAAGTCTCCCAACTTTCGGGCAAGGAACTAAGTAGCATCAAAGCCTGCAACTCATCATCAAAAACAATTTTCATATAAGCAAGTTGGTTAACAATACTCTTTATTTCATTCAGATGTTCCGGAATAGGGCTGCCCTCTTTATATTTTAAATGAACCAACTTACGAAACAGAAAGGCTTTATTTGTGGCTGATTTTCTATCATAAAGACTCTCTAATTTTTTCCATAAATCATGTGCCGAAGTTTCAGTAGCAACATGATGAAATACACTGTCATCAATCCATTGACGGATAACACCAACGGCTTTTCGATTAAACCTCTTCCACTCATCATCTTTCATATCAGTAGGTTTGCCACTATCACCCTCAATGGGTCCATACAAGTCTTTACAAAATAATAGGTCCTCCATTTTAGTTTTCCAAGTTACCCAATTGTTTCCATTGAAGCTAGACATACGACCCACATTCCTCTCCATTGATTTACACAAATAAATAGACCCCAATAAACCGTAAGCTCTGATACCAGTTGTTAGGGAAAATCGATGATTCCCACAAGTAAATCAATCAATGGGAATAAAAACTAATGCGGAAAAATTAAATAAAAGGCAACACAAGAATTTTACATGGTTCCTTCAATGTGAGGTACGTTCACGGGATCGAAATCCGATTCCACTATCAACCAAATAAGTTCCAAACGATTACAAACGAGACACTAATGGTCTCACAAAACCACCCTTAAGTGAATTCCAAATAATCACAAATAAACAAGAGGAAAGACCTCACCAAATAGATGAATCAAAATCTTCAGAATCAGAGTTGAAGAAGACCCAAAATAATATCCCAAATCAACAAGAGCCTTGGACCAATCTTAGCCACCAAAATTTGTGAATGCACACACAGCACTTCAACGAATTAAATTACCGATGCACTATCTCCAAGGAAAAAGTGTATGCTGCCGTTTTGTCCTTATGGGAAAAACAATACACCAAAAAATTATATTGTGAATCTAGGGTTTTGTAATCAAACCCTAATTGTATCCAAATTGAATTGGGCCTCCACAAATATAATATATAAAAATATATTATACCTAAACCAAGCCAAATTAAAACTCTTTTTCCAAAACTAATTGGGTCCCACACTTCAATAAGGAGGTATACCCAACAACTAGTATAAAATGTTTGGATTACCATATAAATATGACATAAATATAGAATCAATAAATCTAAAATGAAAATCTGAATGACACAATTGCATTACTATAGGTGGAAGAATGACACCATTGTCCATGTTCTGAATGTATGGCCGCACCTTTTCTTCCAACATTTCATTCAATTGTAAATCAAAATGAATAACAGACTTTTGAACCAAACTTACCAATCATTAGTCATGACAGCTCAAATAATAAACTGTGACTCTCAAACGAATCAAACAATATTTGCAAAAATGATATTAGTTTGTGTGTTTCAGCGTTTCCATAGGTCTGTTTAGTAAAAAAAACTAATCTTTCAGAGCCAATAACAACATCAAACACTTAAATTTAACAGAAGCCTAATCCTATTGCACTTTTGTTGGCTCAAATTTTTTTCCCTCTCAACCAATGTTGATCAGGATGTCATTTTGATAGCAATTGAGCCACCATTGTGATCAAGTTCATGCATCACAATTTATATCTATATTTAATACAAATATTTTTCTCAAGGATATTGCAAAGATTACTACCTTTTCTTGACGCCACTTTGTTCCCCACTCTGCTTCCAAGATTTTACCAACAATTTCTCTTTGGGCATTAAGAAGGACTATCATCTCATATAATTTTTTTGGATCTTTGAGGTCCTCTTCACTCCAAGCTAATGCATTCAATGGAAGGTTCATCTCCTACAAATGCTCCGCAATCATAGGATTACTGTGTGAACTAGAAAAGAAATTTCTCCTTCAAATGGGAAAACTAGTTTAGAAGGGCAGATCACATAGGATATATATTGAATCTACTAGATAATTTCTCCTTTAAAGTCCTCTGAAGTGACATGTTATCATATGACATGGCAAGTGGTTACCCATTTGGTCACGACCCAAACCCGGCCCTATGGGTTTAGTACCGTAACCAGCCAGTAATCCGAGATTACCGAAGGCCTACTTAACAGTAATACAGTAAAACAGAGTACAGGGCCTGGCAGTAGCCACTACAGTAAATAAAAAATGTCCAATGAGCTATGACAATCTGAATGCCAAAAGATTTTTATCCACATATGCATAGACAGTACAGTACATATAGACATATATACATATCCTTCAGTCAGTGGAATAGGGACCTAAGCCCTATATACAGTACAGTACCGTGCAAACATTCCATCAACACAGTATGGCAAAACAGTACAGTAGGGGAAACACACTACGCCCCTAGCCTTAGCTTGGTAGGTTTGGAACCTCGCAGCGAGGCACGATGGTTGGCTTGAAAAAATTGGGATTAACCCTGACGCCTCTAGCTTTGACCCGGTGCTTGATCACCTACATGTACATATGAGCAGTGAGCTAAAGCCCAGTGAATAACATAATACATAAAGGGTTAAGAATGAACGTCCTTTCAGTCTCGAAAATAATCATTTCAATTTGCTCATTAATCATTCATTTTGTGACTCTCACTTGAGGCCATAACAGTCATTCATTAGCATAACATTATAGTAGTGGTTCCAACCTGGAAACCGTACACAATTCCACCCGTTCATAGACCGTCGGTGGGGGCTATCCGTTCATAGACCGTCGATAACACGCTTGGCAAATCCACCCGTTCATAGACCGTCGGTGGGGCTATCCGTTCATGGACCGTCGATAGCAAGGAAATGTCTCCTCAGTGGCAGTAACAATGTACAATAGTTACTAAGGATGCCACATTATCATTCAGGATATCAGATATACATTCATTCAGTAACCAGAGAACAGTTCAATAAACAGTTCAATGATAGCTCAATCTAGTAGACAGTTCAAGAGATAGTCATTTTTGAACATATCTTTATGCAATGGTTACTCACAGTGTTTTGGGCTATTAGTAATTAGAGCGTCTCCTCGCAATGCCAACCCTATACAATTAACAGATTGAACACACTAAGTTTCATAATTGGAAAAGATCACAACTTAATCTTTACATTTGTCTTGGTGTGTTCTACACCTCTATCTTCATTAAGATGTCTTAAACTAGGCCTAAGAATGCCTAGAATGGGATGAGGATGCAAAACTACAGTTAGAAAACAATTCCAGAATTTTCAGTGAAATAAGGCCTCTGCTCGAGCGCAGGTTTCCCCGCTCGAGCGTACAAGCAAACAAAGGTCCCCGCTCGAGCGCCAACTTCCCCACTCGAGCGTGACACACAATCCTCCGCTCGAGCACACCTTCCTCCGCTCGAGCGGACTGATGAACAGTGCAAGATGCTGGATGCTCGATTTCTCCGCTCGAGTGCACGCTTCTCCGCTCGAGCGGACTGTAAAACAAGTCGAAGAAAATGCTGGGAGCATGATTTCTCCGCTCGGCCGACACTAAAGACAAAAATCTGGAAAATCCAGGTTTGTGTTCCAAGTTCAAAACTCAAGTTTGATGCTCCCAACTCGATCCTCTTGGGCCCATTTTCTGGAAAACTCTTTCAAACACATAGAATAACACGTTTTAAAGCTCAATTTAAGAAATCAAGGCCCAAGGGTGTTTCAATTAAACTCAATTTCAAACTAATTTCCATGAATACCATTTCAAACATGACATGCATGGATTAACACAACTCCAAGGCTTCAATTCTTGCTCAATTGAGCTCAATAGTTGGAAAACAAAATGAAAACATGGACCTTAGTTTAAACATGGACATGCATGGACAATCTATCATGAATTCAACTTCAAAATGCACCAAAATGGCCATGCATGCAACAATGGAGTTCCAATTCAACATCTTAGCACTAAATCATGGTTTAATCCTACAATGGAGCATGAACCATGCAAGATGAAGCTTAAAGACAACAAGAAGAAGATGATTTCCTTACCTAAGTCTTGTAATTTCTTGTCTAGAAGTTCAATTATACGATCTATGCCTCAAATCTTCAAGTTCTTCTAGCAATCCACAAAATGAACTCAACTCTCTCTCTAATTCTCCTCTCTTGGTCGACTAGAGTGTAGAAATGGCTGATCAATGAGTTGGTTCAAGTGTAGTATGGAATCAAAGTGTTGACATAGTGGGCCACTAAGGGTGGCAATATGGTAATTAAGTCAAACTTTTCAATTGGCTTTATTTAATCTAATTTAATCATTCCTAATCAATTTTCAGATAAATATACCATTAAATCACAAATATTCTACTGATCCCAAGACTCTAAACGGTTCTTAATTCGGCCGCCGATAAGGCCTTCAATTAGCAGTTTAAACACATGAATCCAAACAGATATTCAATCAATCAAACAGATGCAAAATGCAGTTCAATAGATAAACTTATTCAATTTCAGTTTCGATTTCAATCAGTCCACTCAGTACTTCAGTTAATTCGATTATCAATCATTAGCGGTCCAGTTTAGCAATAATCAGTATATAATTCAAGGGTTATTCGGTAATCGGTACGAGAGTTGTTACACAAAGGTTCAACCCAATGCCTACACAAAGTAGTGGGTTACTTATTAAAAGACAAAATTTAGCCTGATTGTTCTGTTTTTCTCATTCATAGCTATCCCAAAATGTTGCACTTATTGAAAACAGGTGAAATACTATAGATGAATGCTTAGATATAACAAATTCCCGCAAGTGCACGCAAAACTAATAGGACTTTTACCATTTCTTTTTATTAAATTGCAGTCTTATAAATACACACAGGTTAATTCTCACCATGAATGATAAACACTGGAAGAATCCTCCCTAAAAAAAAACATATAGCATCACATGAAGAAAAAGAACATACTCCCCAATTTTCTGGTCGAGGAGGAGGATCAAGCTTCAGTACTTCTGCCTCCAGTGCCTTCTTGGCTTTAAAGTAAGGGATGTTTTTCACAATAATCGGATCATCCCTAGCACGAACAAGATCTATGGAGATTAGGGCCTGTGAATGACAAATACTATTAATCCAAAATTTCATGAGAAATTAAATCTAAAGAAAATGTTGATATTTAATAATAAAGATCATTCAATCAACAAAGACAGGAGGCACAGTTTAATTATCAAAAGCAGGCAGAGTAATTCAGCGTAAAATAAAAATAAAATAAGTACAATGCACAAATGGGGTCAAGTTAATGTTTCATCCAAACCAAACACGGTTGTATATCTAGTAGAGGTATGTCTGCAAAAATCTATGAATCATAACTCTTGCATGTGTATGTTTATCAACAAAGATTGGAAGATCTTATTATGTTCTATATGAGTATTCATCCTGTATGATTTATTCCAAAAAAGGATTTGGGTCTCTCTTTATCATTGACACAAGATAAAATATCAACTTACCTCTTGTAAGTATTCTCACCCAGGTTTTTGCTTGGCTATCACATCCCCGAAGTCGATCATACCGCATAGATTCCTAAACAAAATAGAAAATCATACAATTGTTTTCCCTAAATTGTAAGTAGAAAATAGCATCACAGAACTGAACACAATTCCAAAATTCTACAAACAATAAACAAATAAAATTTGTTCAATCGAACAAAAACTTGAACTAATTACTGTGTTCTTCTTAGATACACGTATACATGTATTTGTAGGCACAGAGAGAGAAAGAGAGACTGAAAAGGCACCAAATGACTCACTGTGCTAACTAAACTAATCACTATGTCCTCCTCCATGTCTTCCACACCTCTATTCTTTGCGTTGCTGATTAGGGTGTCATCGACCTCTCCCTCATCGATCTCAATGACTCACCACAAGAGTCTCAACAAAAACTCAAAAACGACTTCAACAATTTCACTAGCATCAAGGCCACCGATCTCTCTAGCCTCTTGTCGAAGCTCAGATTCCATCCAAGATCCATATAGTCAAGTACCACGATATGAAAGAGAGATTGTGCTTGGGGCATCGAGGTAGACCAGTAAGGACACCTCAGAACGGCTAGCGATTATTGCGTGCATCATTGAATTTGTATGATGGTAGTGATTCGGCGAGAAAGGTGGATGAGATAGATTCGAAGCTAAGCCCTATCTCCAAATCTCTCTTGCGACTCTATATCTCCATCTCCAAATCTCTTTCATAACCAAACACATCAGATAAGAACAGTATGAATTGTTTCCGCAGATAAAACAAACTAGGGAATGGAAAGAGTCGTCCTCCCTCATTTATAGGTAGAATAGAGGCGCGAATTTGGGAATATTTTATATAAAAATTTGAAATATCTTATACAATCACACCTATTTAGGGAGTGTGATTAAAATATATATATATATATATACAAAGCTGCTACAGGGTCCGAATATACAACTACTCGAATGGCTCAAAATTGGTTTCCCTCCGAAAATTTGATGCACGTGGAGCTCATGTGTTCTGCATAGCAAACTAATGAAACAAAAAACAGAAACAAGAGAGAAGAGAGAAGAGAATAGAGAGAGAGGAAGGTTGCGACCACGACCACGACGGCGAGAGAGACGACCACGACCGACCTAGTGTTCACCGACGAGCGTCGCTAACCACCATCCACCGCTATTCGGAATCTCCATGCTGAATGTCCTAAACATTTTGTATCTGTGCATGCAGGTAAGTAATTGGTTTATTTAAGATGCATTTGTCTCTTACTCATAAATCTCATAAACATATGAACTCCATGAACCAAATTATCTGTGCAGATAAATAGATTATCATAAATCTCATTTGTCAAATAAACAGGAAGCAGATAAACAGATTATAAATAGATAAATCTCATTTGTCTCTTACTCATAAATCTCATAAACAGATAAACAGATTATCTGTGCACTCCAAAAACCAATAACTTATTGTCCTAAACAGATTGAACATCTCGTTATTGGTCAACATTTTTTTTTCTGAGATGCATTTGTAAAAGGCAATTTATTTGATCTGTGTTTGTAAAAAAAAAAAAAAATTTGGTTGCTCTGGAAGCAAGCCCTCTGTTAAATATTTCCATTGTAGTGATGTATACCAATTGTTTGATGAAAGTCCCTATAGAGAAATTGTCATGATTTTTTATGTTTTAGTTGATGAAAGTCCTGATGCATGGCAATTGTTTTGGTTAATGAAATTATCCCCATAGATTCCTAATGCATGCCAATTATTTTCAAACAAACAAGTAAATAAATTATGTGTCATACTAATCTGTGTCATACTAATTTAGTGACATGATGCTAATCCGTGTCATACTAAATTATGTTTGAATTAATTAATTTTGACATTTAGGGTAATTTACCTAATCTCAATGTTCTCACTTAAATTATGTTTGAATTAACTAATTTTGACATACAGTGTTCTCATTAGTTAACTAATCTCAATGTAAGAATGAACTCATTACTGAGATCAGTGTTCTCATTAGTTAAATGAGATCAATGTGTTGAATTAATCTCAGTGTTGTCATCCATTGTTGCACATTACTATTTGAAAACTTGAAAATCATTGTTGTATATTAATAAAGCATAAAACGATACACACTACAATCTCATAAATCATAGTGTTGAATTTTTTGTCCATCCTTTGAAGCCTTCTAGCATGGTCATGTATTTCATTTTTCATCTCAGAAAGCCTTGCCCTGACATCATTCAATTCTTCTGTTCGGATAGCTTTACGAGGTCCACTATTGGAATGGATTGTCAAGGTAACGTCCCCATCATCATCGTCCACAAACTTGAAGTAATTGCCGGTTCTTTGTTACTCCTACTCTACAATGCATGACAATCAATTATTTAATTTACACAAATAATTTCTGAAATACTACAAGTTTAATTTCATAATACATACTTACATATTTGGATAGGCAAACAAAAAAGAGACGCCCTTAATTTCCATTCTCATTGGTTCGTACAATATACATTGTAGCTGTTTTTCCACAATCACATATTCTTGGTCTTAATCTAATGTTGTTGTTGTTAGTAGAAGAAGAAGCCATTTTTAATCTGCATAAACAAAATTCATAATATTTGAATATTAATTTTAAACCATGTTTCCATATTTCATGTCTTCAATGCTCTATGATATTAATGATGGTTTCAACCTTCACTGCATAAGGTTGGAATAACTAGCTGGTTCTTATTGACTATATGTCATCATCCTCTAATCTTAGTTTAGCATACTTTGTTTTTACCCCACAAGGATGTCCATACCTTCGCCTCTACTAATCTCGCGGGTTACTTTTCCCAACTAATCTCTCAAGTTACTAAGTATTGTAGTTATCGTCTTACATATACCAAGTAATATTATTAGTTTAGTATACTTCCTTTACGCATAAAGTAGCTAATCCTTGTCAATTTTTTTTTGATTTTCCTCTAGCAAATTATCTTCAATGATGTTGGGAGGGAAACAAAAGATAAAAAGCAAGATTTATGTAGAGTTCACAAAACATGTAAACAAGAAGCATTGAATAACATGTACTAAAATTCACTAAAATGAGGTTATCTTGAATTATTAGTAGAATTTCTCTAGTTATTTCTCAGCTATAGATTAGACACTTTTTGACCTAAAACTTCATAATTTTCTACTTGCTTAATTAGCATAACTTGTACTTTGAACATGCGTAAACGGGTAAATTTTTAATCTAATTTAAGAGGTTTACACAGATAATCTGTTTAAAAATTAGCATAACTTGATTAGCATAATTCTACTTAATCAAGCAAGTAGAAAATTTTTAATCTTTTTGACCTATTTATGTTAACAAAAACTAGTTTTTAATCTAATGGAAGAGGTTTACACAGAGTCTCAATTGGGGACTTTCATCAAAACATGAAGGGAATTTCTGTAATGAACAAAATCAGTTGGGGACTTTCATCAAACACTTGGAATGCATCAATATAATGGAAGATGTTTAACCGAGAGGGATTGATTCCAGAACAACCAAATAATTTTTTTTTTAACAGATGCATCTCAAATAGCTTACTTCAGAACAAATGCATCTCAAATCAATTGGAGAGATGTTTAACCGAGGGTCTCGAATTGTCCACTGCTTCTATCTTATTGGAGAGAAGTTGGTTCTTTTTTACTAATGTATCAATTTAAAATGAATATGAAGGTCAATAAATGATCATGATAATAGTGATGAAATTCAATATATAATTAACACAAAGAAAGTCTTAAATTAAGAGATAAAAATTCCCAAACAAATACACGATACGCAGGTGAAATGTTTTGCATTTCTAACATCCAACTACAATTTAAAGATTCTGCCAATGGCCAAACCATAGTTGTTGAGTATTAATTTATGGGTTATGAATCTATATTTTTTTCCTTATATTTTTTACTCACTAACTAGATGAGTGCACATAATTATTATTATGATACAAAAGTAAGGATATTTATATTCAATAAAAGGGAAGAATATTGGGTCAAACAAGGCACAGAATTTAAAAGAACTAGTCTTTTTTCTTCTTTTTTTTCAACTAGAATTTAAAAGAACTAGTCTAATATTTAATGAGATGGAGAATTTTATTTATTTGTGTTTGGTTGGTAAGAAAAAAAAAATGTATATATGCGTAAGCTTTCTTAAAACTTTGATGTGATTTATAACTTTACACTTTGAAATTTTCTATCTTGCACAGATGAAAAGAGAACAACTCTTTCTCTGCTAGCTCATTTATGCACCAAATAGTCTAATATAAGTGGTTTCAACGAAACATCCATGGATGTTACTTTTGTTTAGGGAAAAGTTTTTGTTTGTTTTTTTCTTCCTAATCTAGTTATTTGTATTGTACGACAAGGATGTTGAAACTAACAACTTTCTTTAGGTGAGGACAATGATGATCATAAATGCTTTGCAATTTTTAAAAGAATAATGTTAAATATACAAATTAGTATATTAATTAGTGTAATATCACCGTTTTTTAAACTATTATGTGAAAGAAAAAGTTTATGATTTCATAATTATGTTGGATTTTTTTAGCCTTGGTTGTAAGTTGTAGTTAAAGCGAAATAAAATATAAGTCATCGCTGACAAGATAATTACTTACATAATTATTAACAATTATATTATAAAAACAAAAAACAATCATAGATTTGGACATAAAATACAAATTAAGAACACATGATTTTTGTAAGTTTTTAAAAAAATTGTGGGTTTATGTTGCTTTTTTTGGGTGTTCCTCATGCATTATTAGATAATGAATATCATATTATATCTACATCATTAATCCGAATGTTGAGTACATAATATATAATTTAGTGTATAGTGAATCACATTGAGAATTAGTACGATACAAACGTTTTTGATCAATTTTGGGGTCACTTTTTTTATTTTGGGTCCATAGCATTATTGAAAAGAAAAAAAATAAAGTTGTTCAAAAGGTGCAAGAAAATAAAGTGTATTGTATAAATACAAATTTATTGTGTTATAGGTTAATTTAGTTCATACACTTTATTTTTGAATCATTTTATGAATATATATTTTTGATCAAATAACTCCACCCAGGTTGTTAACAACTCCGTCGGTCCCATGCTCGGATTAAGGAGGAGGGTTGTGTGTTGGATAGCTGACAGTCAACACGTAAAAAAGTCGCTCGGATCCCTTATAACAATGAATCCTACTTTGAATTGTTTAAATGCTAGGTCGTTTCCCTCAAGTGACGAGTTGTGCCTGCCTCCGGGTGTTTCGAAAAGTGAGCAAGGGGCGTTGCATTGACGCTTGGGTGCCTTGAAAAATGGGCAAAGGTCGCATTTTTCTGGACGAGCGCAGGCAAAGAAGTTAGTCAAAGACTATAGGTTTAGGGTAGTCACTTGGAATATAGAAACCTGTGACAACCCTAACCTATGGTTAGCGTTAATTCATGATTATGCATGACAAGTAAATGATTAAGATGAAATCCCAAATTGATTATGTGAGTGTGTTGTCTTAATTGCATTTCTATCTGTTTGGTATAGAATGATCTGTTCATGTTTTGTTTTCGGTTTACGAATTGAAAACCTTATCAGCGATCGATTCAGAAATTGATTTGTGTTATATGCTAATTAGGATTTATAGAATTTCATGGTAGGTTTAATGAAAATTCGATTAGGAATGATTAAATTAGAATAAATAATGCTAATTGATATAACCTAAGTTAATTACAAGCTTGCCATTAAGTGGACTCCTCAAGGCCATTGTTTTGTTCTTATTTCATATATGTTTGGCACCATTAGCCTCCATCTTCTTGCACAAAACGTGAGAGAGAGAGAGAGAGAGAGAGAGTTGGAAGAAAAACTGGATTCAACTAGGCAATTGCTTGAAGTTTAGAGGAATTAAGAGAGACTTGCATAACTGAGCTACCACACTTGGAAATTCAAGACTTAATGTAGGAATTTACCCTCTTAATTGTGAATTTAAGTTGTTACATGTATGGTTCATGGAAAAATTGGGGACTAAAGTCAAGAAATAGCCTAAAGAGTAGGATTGAGAATCAATTCATGTATGCATATCCATATCATTGAATTTTGAGATTATTTTCATGAAAATTCACACATGCATGTTCATATTTTAGTTGTGATCCAAGAATTCACCATGTTTTTTAGTTGAATCTTGCATTTGATCATGCTTTGAGGTAATGGAGTTCTAGAGAACTCATGTATGTTATGTTCTTGCATTGTTCATAAAGTTTACATTGAAGTTTGGTACAATTGACACACTCTTGGGCTTTGATCTTATGAAATGATCTTCAAAACATGTGGTGTTATGAGTTTCTAAGTATTTTCCAGAAAATTGGCCCAAAATGATGAGTTTTGGCATATTAAATCCATGGTTTAAACTTTGGGAGCAAATTTGGAAAACCTAGAATTCTGCCTCCTTGCTAGAGCGAAGAATTTCACACTCGAGCTACCAGCTTTGTTTTCATGCTTTTGCTCGAGTGACGAAATTCTGGTTCAAGCGTAAATTGTAAGCTCTCAAGTTTTTGTGTGTGTAGAAGCACGCTCGAGCGACAAGACTTGCGCTCGAGCGAATAACTATGTCTCACGCTCGAGCGAGCATCGAGCGGAGATTTTCAACAACTAGTACTTTTCACATTTTTGTAGATCGCTCGAGCGAAGGAGTCGACGCTCGAGCGATTAAGAACATCCTGCATGTCCGCTCGAGCGACCCCTGTTTTTAGCAAGTTTTGAAAAATATTTTTAAGTATATTTTTGCATCCTCATTTCCATCTTAGGCATTCCTAGGCCATGTTTAAGGCATCATAATGAGGTTAATGATTTAGGACCACACCAAAATGAGCAAGGGGCTAAGTTATTAATTTTGTGTATGTAATTTAGTGTGTGTTCGTCTGAACTGTGTAGGTTTGGCATGCAAGGACGCTGATTAACCTGCCTATAGCCCAGTATTCTGTGAGTAACGATGTTGTAAAGCTATGTTAAATTATAATTACTTTCTGAATGATTAACTGTACTATTTTCTGAAATGATATTATTTACTGAATGAATGTTTGTCCTATTTTATGAACTGTACTCGTGGCATCCATAGCAACTGATTGTTACTGTTACTGTTATTGCTACTGCTACTGTTATAGAGATCTCTGTCAGTTCCTATCATTGGAACTACTGTTACTGTATTGATGGTCATCAACTGACTGTTCGATCTATTAAGACCCATCTTGATCTTGTTACGCTATCGGATGTATCACGTATGACTGCTATGATTCCTAAATGACAGATTTGACTTGAAACATGAGTCATTGATTGAATAAGCGATTTCTTCGCAAATGACTGTTTCAATTACTGAAAGGACATTCATTCTTAATCTCTTTACACAGTTGTTATTCCCTGAGTTTTAGCTCACTGTTTATATATATATATATATATGTAGGTGGCCAAGCACCAGACCAGAGCTAGAGGCACCGACTTAGACTCATGTTTTGTCAAGCCAACCATCGCGCCTCATATCGAGGTTTCGAACCCACACGAGTCAAGGCTGTCTGGGGTTCTTCAGATTTACCATTTTTGTCTCTGTTAATGTAAAGAATGTTTAAGACCTCAAATGTACAGTTATGATAAGGGGATTAGGCCCTTAACTTGTATGTTACTTTGTACATGTGTTTTTGGTATATGGCTATGAATGTGGTTTTGTCCATGAAAGTCTTTTCCCATTCAGGTTTTCACAGCTCATTGGACATCTTTTTATTACTAATTGGCTTCCGCCAGCCCCTTTGTACTGTATTATTGTCATCACTGTTAAGCAAGCCTTTGATAATCACGAATTACTGGTCGGTTACGATACTAAACCCTTAGGGGCGGGTTTGGTTCAAGACAAAACCTTAACTAGTAAGATGATGGAGTTGGTAGATATTATTATTAAGAGGAAAGTTAGCATAGCTTGTGTACAAGAAACTAAGTGGACGGGTGAAAAAATTAAGAAAAATGAAGATACCAGTTTTAAACTATATTATAGTGGTAAGGATAAATGCAGGAATGGAGTAGGAATCTTAATTGCCAAGGGTCTTATGGAGAATGTAGTGGCGGTCATTAGGAAAGCGGATAGGATTATGTTAGTTAAATTAGTTATTAGAGGGAATATAGTGAACGTTATTAGTGCATACGCTCCTCAAGTAGGATTAGATGATCAGACTAAGAGGGATTTTTGGAAGCAAATGGATGAGATCTCACAGGAGATACTTATAGGAGAGAAGCTGGTAATAGGTGAAGATTTTAATGGCCATGTAGGCATAGATAAACTAGGCTATGAAATGGTGCAGGGTGGATACAATTTTGGTGACAAAAATGAGACTGAAGAGAGTATCTTAGATTTTGCATTGGTTCTGACCTGGTGGTAGCCAATACTATATGTAAGAAGAGGGAGGAGCATTTGAAAACTTTTAAGAGTGGGTCACTTAAGAGCAAAATAAATTACTTCTTAGTGAGAAAAGCGGACTGCCTAAAATGCAATGATTGTAAGGTAATTCCTAAACATGGAGGTACGATAATAGGGGAAGAAATAGCTAGTAACACGATAAACTAAGACTATAGGTTCTATCGCAGGATTAGGAACTTTGAATTGGATATAGCAGTTAAAAAGATGAAATCAAATAGGGATTTAGGACCAGATGATATCTCTATTGAAGCTTGGAAAATGTTTGGGTAAAAAAAGGGTTACTTGGTTAATTAGGTTGTTTAGCAAAATTTTGTTGACTAGGAACATGTCAGATGAATGGAGGAAAAGTATTTTAGGCCTCGTTTGGGAACAAGCTAATTTAGTAATTTTTTGGCCATTTGACTAAAATATGAGCTAAAAAAAACTAGTATTTTTGGGATAACTTTTTTCCTTTTTACGAAAAGATATGCAAAAAGTAGAGAGAAAAGAGAATCTTTGACTTATTGGTATGGGTTGTTTGCTTTTTGATTTTTTGGCTAAATTAGCTAGTCTCCAAATGAGGCCTTCGTGCCAATCTAATAAATCAACAAAATTTACAAAAGAATTATGTTATATGGAGAAAAAAAATTAAGTTTTTGGAACCATATTTGATTTGTTGTTTAGAAAAAAAATTCAGAATTTAAAAAAAATAAAAACTAATTTAATAAAAATAAATATGAAAAAATATATTTAATTTGTAATAATTATTTCTAACCACTCAAAAGATAAAATCATATAAAAATATTTTTTATTTTTTATTTTTTATTTCTTAACCAAATTAATTTTTAATTTTTTTAAAAAAATTTAAAAATAAATTTCTAAAAATCAAACCGAACATATTCTAAGAATTTTTTGATAATCAATTTCTTGTGTTTTTAACTTATTTAATTATTTGTTAATTTTATGATATTTTCACCATCTGACACTACAACATATAAGAGTTTTAGAGATCAATTTTTTTGATCTCTTGTAACGATCCAGATTTTTAATTATTCTGTAAAATTTATACTAATATTATTTAATTACAGTTGAAAAAATATATGATTTATTTTGTATTATTATGTATACTTTTGTAAAATAATATAATTATTAAGAATTTAGGGGTTAAAGTATAAATAATAATATTAATAATAATAACAATAATAATAATGGGTGTAGTAGTAAAATAAAGGGAAAATTATTTATAAGTCATATTAGGGAAACTTATGCTACATATGGTCCTACTAAAAAACTTATGTTCCCATAAGTCCTGTGGGAAGTTTGTTGACACATTTACCCTCAATATTAGTTGTTAATATCATAAATAATAGTAAAACCATATATAGGAAATTGATATAAACGTAACGTAACATGACACCTACATAAACGTAACGTGACACCTATACGTAACGTGACATCTACATAAACGTAACGTGACATATCTACATAAACGTAACGTAACATGACACCTACATAAAACGTAACGTGACACCTATATAAACGTAACGTAACATATCTACATAAACATAACGTAACGTAACACCTACATAAACGTAACGTGACACGTATGATCTATGATAACATTCAATTTTTTATATAGGAAACTGATTTTATGTTATTTATATTATCTCAGGCACAATAACATATAGCTTTGCAGGTAAGGGATAATGCTATTTTCCCTCCCCTGTTCGATTTCTACCTTTTCATCGCTCATACATTTTTCATTCCTGACTTGTTTTGTAGAAAATGGTCTTGCGAGCTGGTGGTGTGAATCTTCCTGGAGTAGGGACAGGACCCACAACAACTGCAGAGACTCCAACCAAAGTTCTATGCTTGACTGAGGGATGATTAATAGTAACCTCTTGAGAGGGTAATTTATACTAAATTGGGCCGAGCTGATAGTTGGGCCGAGGTAAGCCCAAATGAGAAAGGTAGCTTGTACACCGGTCAGGGGAGTGTTGCGGTAGTTCGGTTGTCAGACATACATGATGTAGCCCGGTTTCTATTCAGTCCGGTCGTGTCTTAACCAGAGTATGAGAGCAACTTCTTCAGATCGTATGCATTAGTCCGGTTAGTCACTCCTACGGTAGTCCGGTCTTGGCATACGAAACCGGAGTAGGAGTGAGGTAATGGAGAACCGAACTAAAAATCAGTTCGTCTGTATTCGCCGGATTAGTACAGCAGTGGGTAGTCCGGACGTCATTGATTACTTCGGTTGAAGCGTATGGGGAACCGAGGTAGTCAATGACTCTGAATGTAGTTCGGTTTAACTCTCTTACGTCTAGCTCGGCCTAAGCATGGGAACGCCGAGATAAGGGAGAGAAGTAAGGACCAAACTAGTGGTTACTCCGGTCAGTTGGAGTTCGGCTGTAAAAGGACCAACTCACTTGGTTTAAGCAGTGAGAAGGGTGTTGGAGGATAAGCATTATCTTCCAAGAGTTTGAATCCTAGGGGGACTCTATGATAGGAGGAGTAATCCTAGAAGGACTCTACATTTGGAGGAGTAAGAGTCCTACCAGGATTGTGCCACGTGAAATCTATATAAGCTCATCAATAACACCTTTGGAGAGGTAATACAATTTTGCTCCCTGAATACATTGAGCTTTTGCCTTCTTGTCTTGCTTACTGACTTAGGCATCGGAGAGGTTTCCGGCACACACCCGCCGGCTAGCTCACGTTGGTATTTTCAGGTGGTGGAACGACATCGTACAGAGGAACGAAGACTTGATCAACAGGATTATACGAGAAGGTGAAATTCTTTCCCGTACAATAACATATATTATCTCAGGCACAATAACATAGAGCTTTGCAGGTAAGGGATAATGCTATTTTCCCTCCCCTATTCGATTTCTACCTTTTCATCGCTCATACATTTTTCATTCCTGACTTGTTTTGTAGAAAATGGTCTTGCGAGCTGGTGGTGTGAATCTTCTGAGTAGGAGGACCCACAACAACTGCAGAGACTCCAACCAAAGTTCTATGCTTGACTGAGGGATGATTAATAGTAACCTCTGTAGTTCGACTTTTTTCTTTCCCATGCCAACCACTTTTACAGTAATTATTGTCTATTCGTGCTCACTACAACAAGTTGGGTCTTGAGTGACGATTTTTTTTTGTCTTCAAAGAGCTAATTTCGTCACTATAGATATTTGTGACGAAATATTTTCGTCACCGGTTTCGTCATTGAATGTTTGTCACTAAAGACCAACGTGATTTAAAAATAATTTCGTCACCGATGAAATTACTCAATGATTTAAATTTTTGTCACCAATAAAAGAACATTTTGTCACCCAAAATTCTCATTTTCGTCACCAAATAGTTATTCAAGCCATATTTATAACTTTAGTTGATTTAATAAATTTGTCACGCATGTTGATGATTGATGAGGAAATAATTTCGTCACAATAAGATGTAAAGATGATTTAAATTTTTCGTCTTCAAAAGTCATAATTTTGTCACCAATAAAACAACATATTGTCACAAAAAATTCTCATTTTTGTCACCAATTAGTTATTCAGTACCATATTTATAACTTTAGTTGACGAATAAATTTGTCACGCATGTTGATCATTGATGAGGAAATAATTTCGTCACAATAAGATGTAAAGGTGACGAAATTTTTCGTCTTCAAAAGTCATACATGGGTGACGAAATATATTTCGTCACAAATATATATATACGTGACGAAATTTTTAGTCACCAAATAACAAAATAAATAAAAACTTTCATATATAAACTGCAGTAAATTTTGTCACAAAAAAAATTTATTAGTGACGAATAATCACTTTGTCATAATAACAAGTACAAATGACGAAACAAATTCATCACTAAACTTGTCCCATATTTTATATTAAATTTAAATTGTTATTTTACAAATATCCCTGCTCATATCCCAATAGCCTTTTAATTGTACTAAGAAATCCACTAGCTATTATACATCACTCCACAAAAAAATTCACTAAACAATTTATATTATAAATCAAAATATATCCATCAAACAACTTGAATAATAATCCATTAAGTATCACAAAAAAACCATCAAAGCAAATCCGAAAATGAACTAATGTGGAGTCCACAAAAAAAAATTAATACTCAATCTTGATTTGCAACTACAACTAAGCATCAGTTTAGGAAAAAAAATTCAACAATTGATCTTCATTTGTAAGTATGCTTCCGAACGTTATCAAAACCAATCTGCAAAGAAAATAAACAAGGCAAACATTAATATATTATCAATTACATCTAAACTCATATATAAATAATTTTTTTTTATAAACCAATTTAGTAGAAATGCATATAACAATTCAAAACTTCAAAGAGTTGAGATAATCCGTGATGATAAAGCAACATGGATACCATAAGATGACAAAAGATCGCAAGAATACCATATATCACTATCACTAATGGCAGAATATATATAATAGTGACAAAATATAACGTAGCATTGAGATACATTTTTTTTTTTTGATCGGCAAAACAAAGAGACTTTATTGATGAAATTATAGTACAAATACAAGATAAAAACATCAATAAAGAAAGGCGAGCGCAAAAGCATCACAAGGAGCTCAATCATCCCAACCAGGTTGGCACAAAGGAGCTCATCCTATCATTTGCTAGCGCCACCAAGGTTGGTGAGCAACCAACCAACCAAAACAGAAAAGAAAGACCACAATGACACCCACTGCATCACTACACAGCTGTTGCAACAGATCAGACAGAACAGAACTCAACACAGGTGAATTCTCCATCCCATACAACAAAACATAACAGCCAAGCACAACAGAACTCAACTCAGAAGCACAGCAAAATGCTACCAGCAAACCACTAGCACAATGCTACCAGACCACTAGCACACTGCTACCAGCAAACACCAGCAGCATCAAAAACTCCCCAATTCATCCTCATACAGCACAGCAAACAGATCAGACAAGGAGCATACCACCACAAACCAGATTGCAGCCTAGACAACTAAACCAGCCTTCCATATCCTTTCATGTTACTTGCTAATGAATGACCTAAGCCCAACTAAATCAGAGAGGCACAGACCAACAACCCACAGCTGCAGGACTTCAGCTGCTACATGCCCATCTGCTACACACCACACTACTACGAACTGCATCGCAAACCCATCTCGCATGCATCAAAGACCCACATACATGCCAAGAGCACTCCACCATACACCAACATTACAACTCCATGGACATCACAACATCAGGACATAGCAGATCCAGTGGCCTTGATAAAAGGCCTACTTAGCATTGAGATACATTTGATTCATGACAATGGGCCGATGAGTTCTTCAATGAGGTAAATTTGATCGGTGGAATTCAACACAACAACCTTGTAAGACTTTTGGGTTGTAGCATTGAAGCCCCTCAATGCCTTTTTATTATGCCTTTTTATTTATGCCAATTTGCATCCATGTATAAAGTAAAAGAAACCCTTCAGTCCTAGTCATTACAACAAAGTTGACAATGATGGATGCATTTCAACTAAAACTTATATGAAATTTGAAAAACAAACCTCATGTTTACAGTGTATGCATTTTCAACAAAAAGTTGGGATTAGAGAACCCCAAAGAAAGGATTACTTATCGCATTATTCAACTCGGTCCCAGCTGAGTTCAATTTCTATTTTGCTTCTCAATCTTAATTTATGAGCCGGAAATCTTTACTAACCCAATCTAGTGTAAAATACAAACAAATTGGCAAGAGGGAATAATAGTGGAAGAGAAGGAGAAGGATTTTCTAATAGTGTAAAACTCATAATGACTCGTATAATAGGTATCATGACAAGTAAATGTATTATATCGTTCACTCGCCCGCCTAAACACGTGGTGTTATCTCGCGACAAACTTGATACCTCGCTAACCGCCTCTTCGATGGTAAAAACTGTTTGTGAGCCTATCTTTGATCTGATGTTCGGTTGGACCCGACAAGAAGAGCATCTGGTTATGGAATATCTTCCTAGATCGCTTGATGATTTTATTTTGATAAGAAGTAGCGATTTGGATGATGACTTAAATAAGGTGAAAATTATGAACCATCAACTAAGACCCCTACCATCGACCTTCAAGATTCGTTAAATGCTCATGGAAGCATTATCCCATTAAATGGTTGTCATGGGATCTCAATCGTTTGGACTTGCATAAAGATGATTCGTATTCTCATCGACAAGTTCAAGGATCAATGGTGATCAAGCCAAGAAATCAAGAGTTTGGCATGTAATGCTGCCTTGAAGATATTCAAATCTGTCTTGAAAGGAGTCCAGGAAGTGTTAAAAAACTCATCACAGGTCAGTAGTAGCATACTGCTGCAATACACCATAAAACACCTACAGCATACACACTAAGACAAAGAACACCTACAAAGATACAAAGATACACCTACAAAGATACACACTAAGACAAAGAGACACGAAGACAAGAAACCCCAAGCAGTAGCCTCAAATGGCACAACAAAGACAAAGCTTTTGGACACAAAGAGAGCAAACCAAAGACCTAACTTCAATGCCATTCCAGATCAAATATAATGCACCACACCTCACTTAACCTTTCATGGCAATTAAGATTCAATTCAACCAACCAAATAGATGAGCACAGAGGACATGAATTCCCACCGCACCATGATTTTACCTAGAACCATGATTTTACCATCAATTCCAAGGCTAAGACCTTGAAATTACAAATCAGAACTAACCAAAGAAGATTTTACCCACTCAATCCAGAACCAACCAAAGATACAGCCAGATCATGCTTTAGACTTAGTTGATGACGACATTACAAGCGGTGGTGGGTAGTTTAATGTATCTCAACGCCACAGATCGGACATGATGTTTGTTACTTGTCTCATAAGTACATATATGGCAAAACCAATGGAAATTCATCTACAGGCAGCTAAGAGAGCACTTTGATACTTAAAAGGGACTATGAACTATGGAATTCATTATAAGAAAGGAGGAGATGGTGAGTTGTTGGCATTTACGGATAGCGACTATGCCGGACATATTGAAGACAGAAAGAGTACATTTGGTTACGTGTTTTTAATGAGTTCAAGTGCTGTTTCATGGTGTTCAAAAAAGCAATACAATCCAAAAGAATAATTAAAGCAAATAAAAAACAGCAGCAATCATTAAGTCATATACAAACCTGACCAACCCACTACCTGAGACTCAATAAATGTTCATTCATTTCTACGACTGTGAAAAACTCAATCAGAGAGACACCCATTATTAATCACATCACTAACTTAGAGCAACTCCCAACACTGCCTGGCAAAAATACACAAAAATGTAAACACATAGTTTTGTCTCTACTTTGGTTATTGTGTATTTTAACTAGGGTCATGCTAAGTAAGAATTTTGATAATGAATCTATTTTCATTAAATACATCTTCAAACTTGTTAAATCTTAGTTAATAAGTAGTCAAACTGCTGTACTTTAACTAGTATATACTAACCAACATGAGAAAAATAAAATGATAAAACAAGCGAGACTTACCAAAAAGGCGATGTACGAGTTCATGGGATACCTCCTCCTCTAAATTGTCCTTTGAAACCTTGCTTCTTAAGAAACGCCATGATGCTTGATGTGATCTCAAAATGCTCGTCAATCGACCCATTCATCTTCCCTATCTCTTTATTTTGTGCTTGAATTTCCTCTTTTTGTACTTGAATTTCATGTTTCTGTGCTGTAATTTCCTCTTTATGCAACTGAATTTCTCTTTGTGACCGAATTTCTCCTTTTGCTCTTGTATTTCCATCTCTAGACGCCTCACATAGTCACTGCTTAATCGAAGTCCTGACAGAGAAGGAACGCCTCAACCCGAGTCCTTTAACATATCCCGACCTTGGCTTCAGCACCTTCACAGATAGCTCCTTCCGAGTAATTGGAACCACACCAGGTTCAGAGCAATGTTCAGCTTGGATCTTTATCATGTTATCCTATCATTTTATAAATTAAAAAATAGAAAAATGAATAAAGATACAATTAAAATTGCAATCATCCTAATACAAAAGGTAAATATACATACATAATTCTTTTCGCACTCCGGAGAAATCCACTGGTTTGTGACATCATTAAAGTGTGTAGATTTGTAAACACATGGCAACTCTGGCAGTTTGCCCCCATTTGCAATTGTCTGATTTTTTTTGTGCCACTAGTAAGTTAAATAAGAACGATGGTAGTATAATCATGTCTTAAAAAAAAAAAAATGGGAAAAAAAATTAAAGAAGACCCACCGCCTTGTGTACCCTAACTGGGAGAGATTTTGACCCACACCTATGCTTCGTCTTCAATTGATTTCTATTGCCAATGTTAGCTTTTGATTGCTTCTACAAGGAGCAAGTTCCAATAGAAAAATATATATATTAGGAAGACAAGGTAATTGTCAACAATAAATAAACATAAGAAAAGTTTACCAGCCAATTGGTATCATTCCACTTCTTGTCAATCAAGTTTTTCCATTTCTCGAGGTCACATTCAGGCGGTGGATGGCTTCTAGCATACTCCTCTCCCTTAGCACTTTTAAGGTTCAGGTATTTTTTTCGTAGTCTGTAGGTGTGGCTGCTCAAGCTCCGTCCACACTTTGTTGCCACCGCTTTCCTAACATTAGTGGATTCACCTTCCATGTCAAATTGATCCTAGCAATAGCCACAAATCTTGTAAGTCATAATTAATTATATTACATTAATTCAATCAATTATGTAAAACTTTTACCGTTAGACGTTGAAGCATAGGTGCCGTAACTTCTTCGTTGACATGTTTCCACCTGCGAATGCTAAAGTCTGGCAAGTGTGTTCGGACCTCAACACCAATTTTGGAGACTAATTTAGAGGCATGATCCCCCACTGGCGCAAGATACTCCTGTGGTATGGGAACTTTGAGCTTTCCATCTTTCTCAACCATTGCTTGAACCTTAAACCCGCGTGTCAAGCCACGAGGGTGTCTACTAGGCACTATTGTAAAGACATTACATTGACTGGTTAGTAATTAAATAAAGCAAAATCCTAAATGCAATATAAGCAACTTTATTTTGTTGTTGTTGAATAAGTCATAAAATAAAATGATAACATATAGAGATACAAGGAGCAACTTGAAGCTGATTATTCAGCTGGTTGAGGCACATTAGCATGTTAACAAGTCAAGCTCAAGACTGGAGCCCCTGTTTGGTGCAGCTTTTATAGTCGCTTTTTTTGTGGGAAAGCGTATAGAGTATTTGGTGCAGCTTCTTCTACTTACAACTTTTGAGGCTAAAATAGAGAAAAGTTGATTATTGAGAAGTAGGAGAACGGGTGCTTTTAGTTTTGGTTTTCTAATTATTAGCTTTTAGATTACAAGAAGTGATAACAAGTTAATTCCTTATTAGGGTTATATAAAAAACATATAGACCTCTAATTTTATTGGTATGAAATGTCGATTTTTCCACACGGCAAAATGTTGGATTTTGTGTTAGGCCTTGTACCATTTTGTTATTCTTTCTTAGGGTCGCAAAACAAGACGAGTAGCTCACAAGCAACCTAAGTCCAGATCATCATCTGCACTTTTGTTAAGCCAGAGCTTGAGCCTAATTTTGAGCTTGTTTTGATTGTCAATCCAATCTCAAACAAACAAGGATTCAAATCATAAAAGCTTCAGAAATATATAATTTCAAAGTGGTGGTCGAATGTTGAAATGATTAGTTAACCATGATTAGTTATCCTAATTTATGTGTTTTCAGAATCTGCCTGAAGCAAGCTTTTAAAGTGCTTCAATTGCAAGATAACTCTTTATTAGCCACAACACATGACCAATTTTCAAACTACATGGTGAAAAGTTGTTTCCAAAACAGATTGTAAGAGCAAAACAGACCCAAAAAAACACAGATATATGGCAACAGATATATTGCAAGACCAAAACAACACAGATATATTGGAAGACCACAACATCACAGATATATCTTGTCCGACCAAAACAGACCCAAATCAATACCAACACAGGTCCAGGACTGGAATAAAAAAAGTTTGCAGGTTTTATACATCTATTGTACGTGCTGTTTGTGCTTCCTAATAGTGACAACACAATCCGTTAGTCCAGCACCAATCCAGCACAATCCATCATCAATAACTATCTATTAGTCTATCACAATGCAATCCATTAGTCCAGCATCTTAAAGTTCAATTTCAGAAAACAAAAAATTCAGTAATAAAGGAATTTTGCACCAAGAAATTTTTCAGAGAACAGAGTATGCTTTAACTGTTAGGCACTCAAGGTCAGTAAAACTTTTTTATTGAAAACTTTCTCTGCAATTTATTAGAGTACAACTCAGGTTTCAGTAAGGCACTCAAGTTTTCTTTAACTGTTAGCCACTCAAGGTCTAGAACATTCATTAGAGTCTGCTCTTTTGCAACATAGAATTATATTAAAACAGAGGATTTCATTTTAATAGTAAAATTCAGCATCTTACCGACACTAGATTGGGGGGCTGCCTCCGTCGCTGCCTCTATATCGACATCAACTGGTTGTGAGTGTTGGGTCTCCACATTGTCATGTAAATCCCCATTCGGAACAACAATTGCCTCGTGCGAAGGTTGAGGAGATGACTGCGGCAATCGTTTGGGTGGCATTGGTAAGCCCTACAAAACATAATACAAAAGCATAAACAATAAATACATAAAAATGGATAAGTAAATATATGTATATGGAAACTCATCAAGGCCACTGTTGAAAATATGACTTATCAGTAATTATGGAAGAGCATTGATCTAGGGTTCAAGTCTTTGCGAAATCTGTATTATTCATTCTTTGAAAAATGGCAAAACGATGCAACATGGTACCACATTTTTTCCTAACTGGTTGCTTTTGCAGGTTTCTAATTGTGCTGGTGCCTTGTTAGGGAATTTGTTGTTGAGGGTCTACTGATGTGAGGTTACTTTTTTGGATTGGTTTCTATATGCCTAGTTTGAACACTGAAGTTGATGTTATGGAGGTTGTATGTAGGATGTATATTTTCTAGTTTTATTTTATGACTTATTCACCCAAAAAAGTATATGGAAATATAAAGATGGTATTAACAAAGCATCATTAACAAATATATAGCTATGAGACATGATAACAAAAATGAATGGCCATACATATAGTACCTCATCGTCAACACTTTCAAAGGACTCAGCATCATCAGTGTCATCTTCATGATCTGACGGTATGTAGTCATCATCATCTACCTGAACCCTAATGTACTTTCCCTTCTGATTAACACGATTGCAATGAGTAGAACCCATCAAAGAAGCCGCTAAACGTTCAATTGTAGAGCATCCATTTTCTTTTTATTCTTCTTGATTGTCTTATTTCTTTCCATTTCGTATTGTGTTCGCTTTTGTTTCGCTAGAAAACCTGGTTTGAGCCATTGTTTCTCCCCTTTGGCCATTCTGATAACTAAAAAGCATAAATTGATATAAAACATAACATATTAAGCGTAATATTTACTTGAAGAGACACAACAAAATATAGCATAACTATGTAATGCATTAAAATCATATGTCCATATAGAATCCTAAAAAAAACAAGAACTAAATATCATAATCCATATCAGGTTCCATATCAGGATCCATATCATCATCAAGTATGCCAAGTTCTTCATCTTCTTCGTCATCTCTACCATCTCTCTTTGTTTTATTCGGAATAACCTCAGCTTCAATATCATCCCTATGAAATCGAATAATATCTTCAATGTTGATCGGGACAACTGAGTTAATGTTTTCTTGTTGGAATGCATATTAAATTCTGGTTGATCCGGTGGTTCTCCATCACCAACCTCTAGTACATCAAACACATCCCTATGTTAGACTTGTTACACGACTTGCCAAGGTTGCCCCCATTTGGTGTCATTCAGGTAGAACACTAGTTTAGCTTGACTAGGCAAGATAAAAGGGTCAGATTGATACCATCGGCTTGTGACATCGATGCTTGTGCAATATGTGTCAGCTAGTACTGTTCTACTTGTACCAGTGTTACCGATGTTGTACCATTCACATTGAAAAAAAACAACTTTATTTTGACACATGTACTCAAATTCCCAAATATTGCACAAGTGACCATAGAATTCGTGCATCTCTCCCTTGTAGTCCCCTTTGGTAAGCACACCACTATTTTGACTCTTACGACGATTGTCTAATTCCTTCGTATGGAATCGTACACCATTGATTATACAACCCGAGTACTCTTTCACTAGCAAATTAGGACCATTCGCTAATGACCACAATTCTTCGGTTGCTTCTGGTGCTTCATCAACTCTCAATCTATTTATCTACATCCACATGCAATGTGTAACACTTGAATTATGTTAGTAATGTTTGTATTTTATACAAGCCTAATAGTGTTTGGGCAATTGTGAATATGAAAAATGACTTACATATTCTTTGAACCACTTCGGAAATTCCTTCTGTTGTATCTGAGTTACATCTTGTCCAGTGGAAATTTGTAACAAATTCTTGTGTTCCCTACTCAAATAGTTTTGGTTAATGAGTAAAATACTACTATTATTAATGACTAATAACATGAAAAATGTTAAAATATATATAATTATAAGAAACACGTACTGAAGATACTTCTCTATCTCAGGGCTATTGTATAATAAGAACCAATGAGCAATATCACGAAGTACGTGTGACATCTCAACATGCTTTCTGATTTGGCCAATAGGACGAAAGCTCGTGAATATTGTCAAACCTTGACGCCGACTCCATAATCTTCATTTCGCATCTCGATTATGCACGGTTTCAATCCCTTCAAGATACATTGAGCAAAAAGTAATGCACTCCTTGACAATGTAAGCCTCTGCAATAGAACCTTCTGGTCGAGCTCGGTTGTTGACAAACTTTTTTAAAGCTCCGAGAAACCTTGAAGAGATAACCAATTAGGATATTGGTTAGGCACACAACATAATCTACACCTTTCATTTGAAACTACAATTTTAGAAATTACCTTTCAATCGGGTACATCCACCGATATTGCACAGGTCCTCCGAGAATAGTCTCACGTGGCAAGTGAATGGCCAAATGAACCATCACATCGAAGAAGGCTGGAGGAAAGATCTTTTCAAACTTACATAGTATGAGTACTATGCGTTCCTCTAATTTCTCCATTTCACTTCGTTTGAGTGTCCTTGAGCATATATCTTGGAAAAAGCTACCTAACTCAAAAAGTGTCAGATCGATCTCTTTATCTACGTAACCACGCATCCCAATAGGAAGAATCCGTTGTATAAGTACATGGCGCCGTGGCTTTTCAATCTGTTAATCTACCATTTTTGCATTCATCGATCTCAAATGTTTGCCGCTGCACTATCTCGGATACTTTATCGATGTCAAGAATTCAAAGAAACCCTCTCTCTTTAGGGTCAAGGAGAAGTCGGCTCGAGGTTTGACATATGATCCATCGGGATTTTTGTCAACCACAATTCTTTCCTTATATTCATATCTTCTAAATCCATTCGTGCCTTATCTCGTATCCTTGTTCTTCCCATCAATTCCCAACATAGTTCCAACAACATTTTCACAAAAGTTCTTCTCCACGCATGACATCAATGTTGTGTCGAAGCCTCTTTTTCTTCCAATACGGAAGCTCATACAAGATGCTTACCTTCGTCCAATTTGGGTTCTGACGAGGTCTTTTCCTATTGCTTGGATGTTTTCCATATGTGACACCCGTCACGCTGGCCAATTGTTCTTCAATCTTTTCTATCGGTATCACCAAAGATCTCTTCCGTTTTTCATGCTTGCCATTATATACTCTACTCTTTCGCCTTTCTGGGTGGTCATCAGGCAAGTAGCATCGATGGTTAATGTACGCAGTCTTATTTCTTAAAGATTCAAAATATGGTTCGTCATTGCAAGTGTAACAAGAGTAATGACCCTTTGTTCTCCATCCAGACATGTCACCAAATGCGGGCCAATCATGTATCGTCCACATCAAAGCTGCACGCATGCAGAAAGTCTCACCAGTCGATGCATCATAGGTTAATGTACCATTTTTCCATAATTCATTCAATTCATCCACCAAAGGTCTCATGTAGACATCAATATCAATTCCTGGTTGTGATTCACCAGGAATAAGTAATGACAGCATGAAAAATGGGTCCTTCATAGCCAACCACGGTGGCAAGTTGTATGGAATGAGTACGACAGGCCACAAACTATATGAGTTATTCATATTTCCAAAAGGGTTGAACCCATCAGTAGCCAACCCTAGCCTCACATTCCGAGGCTCCAAGGCGAATTCAGGATGTTGTGAATCGAATTCCTTCCACTCATCACTATCTGCAGGATGCCTCAATACACCGTCATCTAGACGTTTTTCATTGAACCATTTCATATCCTCGGCTCTCTTTCTCGACATGTACAACCTTTTCAATCTCGGTGTTAACGGGAAGTATCGAAGGACCTTACGAGAGATCTTCTTACCTCTACCATGATTTGTCTTGTATCTACAAGCATTACAATTTGGACATTTATCCAATGTTGCATTCGCCTTCCAAAATAGCACACAGTCATTTACACAAGCATCAATGAGCTCGTATGACAAACCCAATTCACGTAGTATTTTTTTAGCTTCATAAGTTGACTTTGGAACCAAATTATCCTTCGGTAAAAGTTTTGTTAAAAACTCTAGCATCATGTCAACTGACTTATTACTCCAATGGTTTGTTACCTTCATATTAAGTATCTCGATGACAAACTGTAACAAAGTGTAATTTGTGCAACCTGGGTACACCTCACGTTTGGCATCATTCAACAACTTATCAAAAGTGCGAACCTCCTCCTTCTGGGTTGTATTAGTTGATTCCTCTTATTCGATCTTCCACTAAGGCATCAATACCTCCCAAAACCTCATTGCCCCGAACGGGTATATCATGGTGATGAGCCTCATTTGATTCACGGGTTCCCATGCACGTGCGATAGTGTAAGTTGAAATAATCCCATGTTGCAAAGAAATGAATTTGAACAATTTGAAAATTATGACGAACAACATTCACACACTTTCGGCAAGGGCACAAAATTTTACCATCTCGATCGATAACCGCCATTGCAAAACGAAGAAATGATATTACCCCATCATAATATGCCCGACTTATCCTTCCATCAACTGTGCTACCTAGTGCAATCCAACTCTTGTCCATGTCTGACTATGCCGAGTTAATCAAAGGTAGGTGAATAGGACAAATTTTAGATATAAATATATATATATATTTTTTAATTAAAAAAAAAAAAAAGTTGAAGTCCAATGATTATACTAAGTTATACAAATTTCAACCACATAATTCACATGACAAAATAGCCAAAGCAATTTAGCGTAAACAGAAGAAGTATTCAAAACCAAAACATAAACCACAGCAAAATAACCATCAATAAGAAGACAAATAACATAATTCAGAGAAAATTTAACCAATAAAGCACTGAGCTGAGAGTAAAAAACAGATAACATGACACGGAAAGAAAACCCACAATATGCCACATTGAGTTTCTAAAGCAAATAATTTAAGTACTCAATTTAAGTACACATATTTGGAAAAATATATATATGCCCCAAATACCGTAATTGACACATCTATCAACTACATTGGGATATTGAATAAATAATACATTGGGAAACAATAACTATTTTGGCTCACATTTTACTCGGTAAACAAAATGTGATAAAATTTCAGAAACGCACTTAATAATGTACGTAAGGAGCTATGCATATAAGAAATGAACAATGCCAATAGAATTGATAGCCACATGCGACAATTCCAATGAATGGCCCGAGACTATAATTTAGTACTTATGGCCTCATATCGCAGCTTAGTACTGCTTGATTTTCTCTTTACTCAACTATATACGCAGTCCAGAGAAGTTAAAGCAAGATATGCTAATTTAAGGGTGTAATATTCCAATTTTCATTAAATCGATAGTTGTGAGAGAAAAAATAATTAATTAATAACTATTGAGTAAAAACCTATAGATATAAATTTTTATATAAAACAACGCCCAATTAATACACATTAATATATAATGAAATGTTTCCAGAGTCGGTCAAATGAGTTTGCCATACAGTGTTCCCACAAAGATATTACATAACTAACCAAATGTTTCCTGGACTTTTGGATGGTAATCATATGACAACCAATATGGTACCTAATGTTAAAAGCCATCTCAGTGATGCATGCACTGGTAATTTTAAGAGAATAAATCAGTTTCATAACCTAATATATATCACAGTCAGACATGGATAACACGGTAGAGATGAGCTACAAAATTTTATCTATATTATATACATATGCGAGAGACAGACACTGACTGACTGACTGACAGACAACAACAAAAATGGAGACTGAACTGTACTGTGATAACTTATTTGGGCTGATGTCGAAGAAGTTCTATCATAATTTAATTTCTTTTAAAACAGGACACATTTGGATGCTTGTGGGACTATCACCTAGCAACACGTGAGACAAACTAGGTCGTGGCTAAAGTTAAAAGGTATAAAATGGGGCTCAAAATGGATAATTTGCTTCTATAGGAAATGTATATGTTTATAAATAAAAAAAATGATATTAGTGTGTCCTTGCCCACTCCTTGTCTTCATTTTTTTAAAAATTGTTAATGTAGACATGTTTGTGTTGTGTCAGATCAGATCAATTTCATGTGTCTCAGATATCGCTTAGATGTGGACCATAAAATTGTCCTCTAAGAAGCTTTAGCACTAGAAAAGCTATAGCAACATCAAAATCCTCTTCATAACCGCAGATCCATTTTTAGTCATATAAAATCTACATATATCAATTTCAATGGTTTACCTAGTCATAACATCTATTTATTATAGAATTGACAAAATCAATGAAAATTTTCCCAAATTGTAAGTAGACGATGAACTTAATTACATTTGTGATGCATTTTCAACAAAAATCATATACAGATAACTTCTTTTGTTGTCTTTATTTATTTATTTTAGCTATTATTTCGGCTTGTATTCCAATTCCGATGCACCCAAAAATATATATATATATATATATATTACATATAGTTTTTTGATCTTTATTCTAGCATATACTTTGTATAGTTGCAATCCCAACTATATAGGCACCTGAGAACTCCATGCTATATGTCACCAGTGATTGCCACATGATAACCATCAAATGTGGCATGTAGACACCTTACCTAAATGACATTTCGACACTTCTATTAAGGATAGAACTACAATGCTTAGTGGCAAAGACCATAAGCCGGTTGACGCCTTCATCATAAACCCATTATAAGAGACGATGAAGCACTTTCTTCGTAGTCCCTTGGGAGTCAAAACTTCAGTGATATCTGAAGTCATCATGGGTGAAGGATATCTCAGGTCTCCATGGGTGAAGGATATCATAAATCCTTTTTACTTCAACAAATCACTTTTATAGTACATTTAATAATTTAACTCCAACACTAATTGTCAATTTCAAGAAGCTCTACCATGGAAAGTCAGATGAGTAAAATTTAACAAGATGGATATTTTTCTTAACAAAAGCAAAGAACAAATTACTTGGTGTCAGATAATCTACACAATGGGAGAAATTGAACTTACACATCTTCATATTATGGTGGTGTATTTGGGAAATGCTAAAGACAGCCCAATGGGCGTTGCTTAAAGTGGGGAAATATTTATTATATATGATAAATGAAAATATTTATTATTACGATTATTAAAAATGTCAATCTTACATCATTCCAATTGAGTTTTAACATGTCTAAGTCACACTATTATGAATGGAGAAGTCATAATTCAACATTTAGAAGATAGGCAAGTGGAATCAATCATGTCCACCTCTTAGATAACATCAGACCAACCAACCGTAGCATGATTCCAACTCTGAAAAAGCAAAAGGCCCACTACTTCTCACTCTTTCCACTACAAACAAACTCTCCATCAAGTGCAGAAATTTAGACCCTCACATAGCATTCTATTTCAATCCAAATGATCAATATTTATCCTCACATAATACCCATTTTTAATATTTAAACAACTTTCCCATATCTTCTCTCTTCATTGGTTTCCTCTGTTTTCAATATTTCAATACCCATTTTCAATATTTCAATCCAAATGATCAATATTTAACCTCTGTTTCTTGGGCCTCTTCATTGGTTTCCTAGATGAGAACTTTTTTTATGACAATGTACCCTTCCTCAAGCTCCTTGATTTCTCTCTTAGGTTATTTGTGATTCCCGTAAGTGTTACCTCCATATGGTTAACTGTGACTAACCATCAGAACAGCACCTATGGGAACCTAGACCTCAAGTAAGAAGTATATATGATTATGTTGTTTCTTATGCTTAATTTATGTCTATTTTGCTTTATGTTGTTAGGTGTCTTGTATTTTTATCGTAAAGGCACTGCATGAGTACTGCAAGATGAGCAAAGTACTCATGTGGACTTATCAAGAAAGGATCGACTTCAAGCTCTTCCCTTACTTTTCTGGGTTAATCCATTCAATTTTAGACATTCTCAAGTCCCTTACTTTTCTGGGTTAATCCATTCAATTTTAGACATGGTCAAGTCCTTTCCATTCAATTTTAGACATGGTCAATTCCTTTTCTCACCCATCCTTTCTCCTAGGTCTCAGATCTTATTTTAAGTTATAATAACGACATTATGGCAAGATCATAATTGCATATAGTCACACAAGTATTTAAAAGTCTAAATATGAATGTGTGCCCTCTCAGATTGAAAAACAGGATCACGCAAATAAACAACTCAAAAAGATTTTGATACAAACCTTCTTGGCTGGAGCTGCTTCTATTGTAGTACGTTGGCCTGCTATCCTCACGCCAGCAGCTTTTCCAAGGAAGCTACAAAATTTAAAAATAATGTGAGATGAAGCAATGTAAGGTCTGAAAGGGACATCCCAAATCCCAGAAAGAAAAAAAATGAAAATGCAATGCACAAGGGACATGTTGATACAGTTTGAAGGAGCACTCGATAAAAACAAAAATGTACACACCATTTCATTTCACATACCTAACAGACTAACACTAAAGATGCAGTTAAAAGTGCCCTTTCAAAATAACTTAGGGCATCTCCAATCCTTTATCAATTCACAATTTATGAAAAAAATGGTTTAACAACGTAGAAGTTAGTGGGTGTGGATGGTGCCACCAGGTTCGACCAATCACAAATGATTATACCCATGTTGTCTCCCAAATATGATAGACCCTGGTGTCTTAACAAATCACATTTACTGCCAGGTGACTTCAATCACAAATGATTATGTTGGATCTTACTTGGAGAGCAGAAGTGAAGCAACTGCAGAAATTTAGCTATTTACATTGGGTTTTTTTTTCTTCACAAAAGATTAACATGAATACAAAAGTTCTGCTTCCTTTTGTGGTATTTTCTTTGTGTTCTTAGTGCTATAATGACTGCCAACCATTTAAAACAAATATATGCACCACCGATAAAATTACAAAAAGGTGCATCTATTGGGTAAAATTAAAGTGATGCAGATAATCCCATTCGTAAAGAAAAAGAAGAAGGTCAATGCAAGTGACTACCTGCTCTGGTGGTTTGTTTAAGGCAGGTGATACAGAAATGCTAGAAGCAAGGCCTGAACCTGATAGTATATCTTTAAGAATACCGCTGATGCGAAGGAGTAGCAGAGTGTGATTTCGATCTATCAGAATTCAATTTGAAGGAAAATTGTCAAAACTCGAAGAAAATTGACAGAGAACAATTGAAGATTGCAAGGACAATTATGCTGGATCTTACCTAGAGAGCAGAAGTGAAGCAAGAACTCTACGAATCATGGTTTGAACTGCATTTTCAGGCAATTTTCTTTACTGTAAGTCAAACTGAGACCTAGACACAGAAGAGAGTATTGGTCAGTCAGCCCTACAACTCTTAAATGCTCCAAACTGTTTCCCTTATCAACAAATTTGGCTATTAAAAAGGTTATTTTCAAATTTTTTGACATGGTCATATAGTACGTATCTAATTTTGGTTTGATATCAATTTATACCAGGGTCTCTGTTAAATGAATAGGAAGTGGGGTCCCTTGTTTTTACATCATTAACCATTTGAACATTTACATTCAGGGAAATTATGGGGAACTATGCAGATGTTGTGTTTGCAAATAGTGATGAAGCAAGAGCATTCTGTCATTTCTCCTCAAAGGAAAGCCCCGCCACAAGGTACCGAGACATTTTGTTCCCTTTGGTTTCAGCATGATGGGCGAAAGGGTCTTACATTGGAGTAAAAGGGAAGCTGTATATCCCTCCTTCACCATGTGTGCCAAGGACACTTAGGAGCCGGTGATGCCTATGCATCAGAATTTCAGTATGGTATATTACGGTGTGTCGATTTGAAAGGTATGGGTGCAGTGGCGACTAAGGTTGCAGATGAGTCGTTAGACAACAGGACTCGCTTAGGGTTGAAGATGTCTTGAGTTGGCAGAGTCATTTGCATCCATCTCAGAGCTCTACCATTGGGTCGATGTGAGTTCGATCAAATTTCTAGCTTGTAGCCTGTTGAATTGGCCATGATGTCAATTCCGCAAATGTTTGTATTAAACTTGAATTCCTTTTGTATTTTGTGTTTGTAACTCTGTATATTCATTCATTGTACATTATTATTATTATTTATGGTTAAAAGTTAATTCCAAAAAAAAAAAACAATGGGGAGGAATTTGTTATTTGCCAGACATCCTAGGAAATTTGTTCATTGTCAAATGTGATGGTTAAGTATAAAACTATAATGCTATATGCTTATCATTTTACGTGTCAATATTACATTTGTTTCATGAGTTCCCCACTCGTGCGTCTCTAATGTAATGCTAATCTTACCCTTGTCTAGTTATTTGTTGTACCTTCTTTTAAAAAATATCTTTTTTATAAGTCTTGTTGCATAATTTCTTCTGTGAAGCAAACCAACCAAAAGGGAGACAATAAAAAGCAAAGGATTTTTCTTGGAGAAAGGAAAAGGAAAAGACCCAACTAAGCATGCACGGAATTATTGGGAGAATTACGGGCAAGGAAATAAGAAAAAAATTACACAAAATATATAAAGTGTAAGTGATTATGTGATGAGGTGTCTTTTTTCACAAAAGTGAAAAACATAAAAATAAAAATCAAATACAACTGCTCATGAATGCTATTTCGAATAGGAGTGAATCAGTTTCTAGAGCATTCATGTTAATCTCGAATCAATTTTCAAGTGACCATTCATGTATATATATATATCAAGTGAAACCCATTTTAGAAACTGAATGCTCACTCCTATTGTATTTGATTAACCCATTTACGAAACAATAAAAAACAAATTTAGCTATTTATATATATATACATGAATGCTCACTCCTATTCTCGCCTTCTTCTTTATATATATACATGATTCAGAGATTAACATGAATGCTCTAGAAACCGATTGTAAACCGATTAAAGATACAACTGCTCATACTCACAAGTCTTCCTCAACTACCGTGTATGAACCTAATGCCCTTCAACTCTTTTTATAGTTGTGCTACGCTTTTATGATGCACCAATCCTATTATTCCACCTGATGACTCATACAATACCCATTACAGATTAATGGAAAATTATTAAATAATCCCAAATTATCTCATACTTATCAACTAAAGTCTGAAAAAATACAACATTAATTCTGAAAATTAATTTCAAAAATTAGGGAAAACATTAATTTTGAAAATTAGGGAAAGCAGAGATTGAAAAATAGAGAAATTGAGTGAGAGAGAGGGAGAGAGAAAGAGGACCCATACCTGATGGAAGAGAACGCACAGCAGTAAACGAGATACGACGTCTGTGGCGACACTGAAGGAGGAGAACAGGGACGTTGGCAGCGGCGCTGGGGAAGAACACACTGAAGGGGCGCCGGAGAAGAACACACCGCACTTGTGTTTTGAGAGGGAGAGGGAGAGGGAGAGGGGGAGAGGGGGAGAGGGAGAGGGATTGATAGGAAAACTGATCGTGTTTTGTTTTGAGAGGGAGATCGACAGATAGAGATACAGACGAAGACTGATCCCAAAAAAAAAGGAGGGAAAAATAAACTGATCAAAAAAAAAAAAAAGAGGGGAAAAATAATTTAGGAAAATTGATCCAAAAATAAAAAATAAAAAAAAGAAGAAGAAGAAGGAGGGAGGGAAAAATAATAAACTATTTTTTTTTATCACTGCTTAATATGTCAAAATTTTTCTTTTAAAATTAGTGACAAAATAATTTTCTCACTAAAAGGCCTAAAAATATTTAAAAAAATTAGTGACGAAAATATATTTCTCACCAAATGGTTTTAAAATCGAATTTTTAAAAAAAAAAAAATTTATTGGTGACGCAAATATATTCCTCATTATTAATTTTTTAATTGTTGAAAAAAAAAATTCTCACCAAAAGTTTTTAAATTTTGGCACCATCAAAAAAAATTAGTGGGAAAAAATTAGGTGACGAAACTTATTTTTTTCTCACCTAAAGTAAGTATTTATTGACGGAAATAAATTTCGTCACCTATTATTTTTATATTCTTATTATACGTGACAAAATTTATAATTCCTCATGGTTTATTCTTATTTAGTGACGAAATTTGTTTTCTTCACTAATTTTCGTCACCATACCAATACAGAGAATAAGAGAAAGAGACACCAGACAAAGAGCAAAGAGATAACACGTACCAATTCACCAAGTGAATAAGATGTGGCGGCTACCGGCAAGCCTACTAGTGGCGGCGGTGATCGGGAAGGCTAACAGAGGTGATGATGACGATCGACGTGGTGGGGGAGCAAGCGGTGAGACAAATAAATATCCTATATTCAGAGAGAGAGAGATAGAGATGATAAACAGAAAATGGGTAAAAATAATTAATCCCTATTTTTTTTTATTGCCGCTCAATATATCAAAAATTTCTCACCAAAATTGGTGACAATATTATTTCCTCACTAAAAGATATCAAAAATATTAAAACATTTTGGTGACGAAAATATATTTCTCACAAATAATTTTATAATTAGTGACAAATTTTTTTCTCACCAAAAGTCCCAAAATTTTGGCGCCACCAAAAAAAAAAATCGGGAAAATTTTTGGTGACGAAACTTAATTTTTCCTCACTTAAAATGAAGTATTTATTGACGAAAATAAATTTTGTCACCTACCATTTTCATTTTTTTATAATATGTGACAAAATTAATAAATTCCTCACGAATTATTTTTATTTAGTGACGAATTTTATTTTCTTCACTAGTTTTCGTCACCATAGGTTACTTTTGTTGTAGTGGCTAATGGTGTTTCATTTTGGGGTACCGTGAAGCTAATTACTGCTAATGAACTGATGGATGATGGAGAGTATGAGGAAATTTTAGAGGACATGGGGGAAGAAGGGGAGAAATTTGGTGAGTATTTCATCCCATAATAGTTGCTGTTGTGTTTTAAATTTGTGTGTATACTCTGATGTATGCCTTCCATTAAACAATCATCTCTATGAATTAAAAAGAAATAAAATGATTTGGACATGTGTTACACAAAAGTGCTTAGACAAGGACCTGATTACACCATCTTGTTATGTAGACATTGCATTCATAGCAAAAGATGCGAGTCCACATCCCACTAGTCATAATATTATTTAAAAATCAGAACATATTCTGCTTTAAAAGTGAATTTCTTCAAATTATGTTTTAATAAGTTTGCGAAACGTAACGTCACACGTTACGTTACGTTTATGTAAGTGTCACGTTACGTTTATATAGGTGTCACGTTACGTTACGTTTATATATGTATCACGTTACGTTCATATTGGTGTCACGTTACGTTACGTTTATATAGGTGTCACGTCACGTTACGTTTATGTAAGTGTCACGTCACGTTATGTTTATGTAGGATCTTATGGAATACATTCTTATGAAAATAGGACTTGAGAGTCTATAAGAAATTACATAGGACTTAGCCTAGTATAAGTGTCTGAAAAAGGACTTTTAAATAAGTTTTCGTAAAATAAATAATTAATTTTTTCTTGGTATATGATAAATTATAATTTAATTAGAAATTAATTTATTTTTATAATTATATTAAAGAATTTGATCAAAATATAATTATTTTAAATATTTATAAAAAGATAAATATGAATCATGAAATTTATGATCAAATCTCAGAATAAAGATTTGGGCTGCCACGTGTTGGCTCAGGAGGCGTCTACCTTCTTATAAATAGGGATCAACGGGGTGAAGAAAAGAAAAGGAAAGGGAAGAAAGGAAGGAGAAAAAAAGGAAGAAAATGTAGGAAAAATAGTAGAAATCAAGAGTGTTTTTGGTAGTGAAAAGAAAGAGTGAGATATTAAAGTTAAGGTGGGTTATATTATATCTTGAGTTATCTTTATATATTTTATGTATGTTTTGATTTACCATATTATTTTATACAAGTTATATTTCATAAATTATTATAAATTATATAAATATTTCAGTTAGGTGGTTTAATTTATGAATTATATTTGTTAAAATGAAACATATGGATATATTGGTTAATATTTTAAAGAATATTTGACTATAACCTTATAAACAATTATGTTTTGTAAGTACCACCACGGGAGTCCCACGCCTTGAGGGACTTAAATAACTATTGGCCTTTGTTTGATCACTTTGTGGTCCTCTGTTTGTCATGGATCCATTGACATCTATTCGATGCGGAGCAAAGTGCTGTACAGAGCTAAGTGCTACACTTTATTGTGGGAGCTACCTCTAGAGTTTGTACGAGTCACCTCTTGAATCCATACCTTTGTTCTAACTGTCACTTATGTGACCTCTGTTTTGTTCTGTTCTGTTCTGTACTGTGGTTATGGTTATATATTTACATAATTTCTGTATTTCAATTTCTGCCACTTAAATGATTTGTTTACCAAATTACCGTGGTTATGGTTATATATTTACATAATCTCAGTTTTGCTTTTTAAATGATTATTTGTTCAGATTAAGTTATCTTAAATGTTTTGGCCTAATTAACTATCCATGGTTATTTCATGTTCCTTATACTCTTTGTATAATATTTTTCACTCTGCCATGTGCTTATAGTTGTTTACCAATTTTCAGGAAATAATGCAATTCAGAAATAGCTTTTGGAAGGTCTTAGATGCGGGGTTGCGGAATAGACACACACAGCACTTTTATGATATTTTTCTATGTAAATATCGGCCTTTTTTGTCAATATAATTTTGTAATAAAAATAAAAGTTCCGATGATTATTTTGGTACCCTTACTTAAGTATTTCTTCCGCTTGCGTTTATTAATTTGTTTAAGAATTGGTCGGAGGTAACCTCAGTTACTGGCCATCACGATGCTTAACCCTTAGGTACGGGGAGCGGGTTGTGACATCTTTGAAAGTAAAAATTTTGTTATAAAAGACATTAAGGAACTAGTTTCTATCGTCATAAGGAGAGTCACTAAAAAGTTGTTCTGAAAAATAAAAAAATATGGCTTTTACCGATAAAATTTCGAAAATGTCAATAATAAATAGACTTTTATAGACAAAATAATTTGGTCTCAAAATGGTTTATTTTTTGAAACAAAAAATTTGATACCAAAAAGATAATAATTAATTACTAATGTTCAATTTTCGTTGCTAAAAATATAATAGCACTTTTCGCAACAAAAATATTTGATCCCCTAAAAATAATTTTGTCTCCAAATTTTAGTCTCTAAAACCTTAATTTTTTGTAGTGTGATAAGTGTTTTTTCATTTTAATTTTGCATTTCATAACATTTTTAAAAATGATAATTTAGCTAAACCTCAATGGGGGGTCTGTAATTTTGCTAAACATCAAAGAGGTGTAAGTAATTTGTCCTTATTTGTCAAAAGGGCATTTTAGTCAATTTATGATATCCGTTAACGGCGTTAATTGCGATAAAGTGGGATGTAATTTTTAAAACCTCAAGAAAAAATCTGTAATTTCGTTAAATCTCAAGAGAGGTGTAGCTAATTTGCCTTTTTTTTAATAAGATTGAATGGGTCAAAACTAATACAAATAGTGTAAAGGTTCATAAGAAAAAAATATATATTTTAGTATTAAAAAGGCACAATGATAAATACAAAAAACACATACATTTTAGTGTAAAAAAAATCACAATCATTTTTTACATCCATATGACTTATTGATGAACAGGGGACGAAATATTATGTAAATTAAAATTTTAAAAGAATTTAATATAATTTTATTAAAATTATAAAATTTATTATATTTTTGTGAACTTTAAGAGAAATGAACGTAATTTATTTTTTATTTTTTGAATAAATTACAAATACATCTCCTGAGATTTGTTTAAAATACGAATTGCCTCCGGTGGTTTGGAAAATTATAAATACTTCCCTGTCAGAATTTTTTATTTAACAAAATTAATTAAAAAAGTGAAATTTCTAACTGTTCACCTATACAATAATAAAATTATCTGCATTATTAATTGAAATAAAATTTAAAATTATTAAAAACTGTTAATTAACTTGATGATTTATTAATAAAGGAACCTATTTGTTATGAAATTTGAAATCATAAGGGACATAATGTAATTTTTAAAATTACAAAGAATAATTTATAATTTAAGTAAACTTCAAGGATGTTTTTGTAATTTACTCTTATATTTTAATAGAGTAACATTCTTGCAACCGATTAACATTGTTGACATAGCAACTCGATCTGATTGCGTAGTTAAAAGTGATATTTCATACTTATACCTTTGGGGGTGTTTGTTTCAGCTTTTCAGAGCCAACTTATGGCTTTTAACTTTGAAAAAGTTATTTTGAACTGTTTGGTTAAACTTATTTCAAATAGCTTCTGATTTTAACAGCTTATTTTAACTCAAAAAAGTTGATTATGAGAAGTTGCTCACCCCTTGCTTCTGATTATCATCTTCTGCTGTGGACATGTTAATTTATGGTTATACTCTTAAATTTTTTTATTTTTTATTTCTTTAAAAATAGAAAAAGACTCAAATGGACTATAGATTATTATTATTTTTTTTATGAGAAATGTAGACAAACAAAAAATAAAAATTAATTGAAAAAGCTATTTCACAACTTATTTAACAAACACTACTCAGCAACTTAAATCTATAATCCAACAACTACACCAAACAGATTAACAACTTCTGATTAAAGTCATAATCTATAATCTATTAAGCTATAATCTATAAGCTGTTTTAACAGCTACACCAAACGGGGCTTTTGTCAAATGCTAATTTTTTTTTTAAACTATTAATTAGACTAAGGTCTCGTTTGACTATTTTAATAATTTTTTAATTTTTTATAATAAGTAAAAAAAAATAATGTAATAATTTATAATAGTTTTTTAATTTTTTGACTAAAATATATAATTGGCAAACAAATCTTAAGAAAAGGCAAATTAAAAACAGCCCACCTTAAAAGATAATGATATATTAATCAGTGTGTTTAGTTTCAATTTTCTGAATTCAATTTTTTTTAAAATTAAATTTTTTGTTTTTCGAATCTTTTGTTTTTAGTGAATAGTTTTAAAATTTTAAGCAATTTTTTTTTTTTTTTTTTAGATGCACCTTACTTAAATGTATCTAAATAGTAAAATATTTATAAAAAAATATTTTTTAAAATTAATGAATACAAAAAAATATTAAAAAATATACTAAATTTTCATATTTTTTAAAAAAAATTTCACAAATATTATACTTTTTAAGTATATTTATATTAAATGTGTCTAAAAATTAAAAAAAAAAACTTAAAATATTAAAAAAATTCATTGAAAACATTATAAAAGGACAAATAAAAAAATAAAAATTTCTGAAAACTGTTTTCTAATAACCAGAACTAAAAGAGTCACCAACACAATGGGGGCAGCGAAGACTGGGGATCTCTAGTGCCGGAAAAATTATTTTCCGGCCACGACAAGGTGGCGAAGATAGAAGACGAAGATTAGGAGGAGTCTTCTTCTATTTCTTCGAAGGAGGTAAATAACAAGAAATGAGAATATTGAGAAATTATATTTCATTCACGCTAAAGATTACAAAGAAGCAGTTGGAAGAGTTGTTGGGTAGGATGTAGTAACATGGGATGTCTGTGGAAGATGTGCTTGATCAGCTGATCAATGGTGGTGATAAGAAGCACGAGACTCATCAGAGGTCTTTGAGGCCTTCCCTGCAAAGTAATCCGGAGGTTGATTGAATAGATTGATTTTTTTATTTTATTTTATTTTTTCTGCTTCCATTATTTGATATTTGTTTGGGTTAATTATGTTAAAACCCTTCAACTATTAGGCTCCGTTTGTTTTTCTCTATCATGGTCCACTCTGGACTGTGAATGATGAACAGTGAAGATATCTCATGTTTGTTTTGGTTTTGGAGCTCTGGATTCGTAATCCCCTTCGGACTACAATAGGTTTTGGTGAAAGTATTGTTAATTTGGGCGAGGAGGTGATATTAGAAAATAGTCCGTTCGACTTAGGGTGTTGATTGGACGTTCAGCAGGTCAACCGGTCAGTCAACCAGTCAATTGAAATTTTAAAAAAAAAATTTTTTTTACATGTTGGGCATTTTTTGAACGTTAATGTTTAATTTTTTTTTTGTTAAGTAAAAATCATAATTTAATTTGTTTTATTATTTTATATTTATTTAATTTAATAATTCCTACACTAACAACTATCATCAAAATAAATATAATTTTACTAATCCCCTCATTATCAATCTTTTCTATTCTACATCGGAAAACAAATGGACCTGTACTATGCATTTATGAATTTTGTACATTTTGATCCATCGGTTGTAAAAACTGCACAAATGTCTATCTTTAAGTTAAAGTTGAGCGAGATAAAAAATACAGATGCATAAATGAGGAGGAAAAGTGATATCTTGAAGGGTTTTAGTGTAATTAATCCTATTTACTTTTGTATTATAAGGCTCTAGTTGGTTTAATTTTAGAATTATGATTTGAATGTAGAGTTGTGATTAGTCTTGTTTGCGAACAGATTATTTTAATATTTTTTTGGCTTTTTAGTTAAAATATGAGGTGAAAAAAACTTGTATGTTTGGAATAATTTTTTAGTTTTTATAAAAAAAAATGTGTAAAAAGTAGAGAGAAAAGAAAATTTTTGACTTTTTGTTATACGTTATAAGTTTTTTAGGTTTTTTAGTAATCTTTTGGCTTTTAAGCTAAAACTATTACTTCCCAAACGAGGCCTTGTCAGTTGAGTTTTGAAAAAAGAAAATTTGTTTGGTTATGAATTTTGAAAAGAATTTTTGAATTTTGAATTTTGAAAAGAGTTTTTAGTTTTGAAAAAAAGTTTTTAGTTGTATTTTGAGTTTTGAGTTTTCTAATTTTGAGTTATATTTAAAAAAAAAAAAAATGAATTTATTTTTTAAAAATATTAAAAATGTTTAAGAAAATTTTATTTTTTTTTTGTTTTAAATATATAATTCTTATTTAATCTTTTTAAATTTTAATATTTTAAACTCAAAACATAACTCTACACTCAAATCATAACCAAACACATAATTTAAAACTCAATTAAAAAATTATTTTCATAAGTCATAACTAAACACATAACTCGTAACTCCACACTACTTTTAAAACTTCACATTCAAATCATAATCAAACACACAACAAAAAAATTAAAATATTTAAAAATATATTTATAAAATAAAATAAAATATTTAAAATAAAAAATAATTTTTTTTAATTTTTTTATATTCAAAATTTTTTTAAAAAAATACAACACACAAATGTATGAAATATAGGGCATATTAAAGTATATAAATAAATATTTAAAATATAAAATATTTACCCTAAAAAAATAAAATTAAGAAAATATTTAAATAATTTAAAAAATAAATCCAAAAAATTTCAAAATACAACTCAAAACTCTTTTCAAAACTCATAACCAAATAAATTCTCTTTTCAAAATTCATTACTTAAAATATCACTTCACACTCAAATTATGATTCTAAAAGTAATTTTAAAAACAAAATAAAAAAAATGATTTTTTTTTTAAATAAAGTTTTGAGGAGAGTTTTGTTTTGAATTTTGCAAAGAGTTTTGAAATAAATTTTAAGTTGTGTATCTGGTTATGAGTTTTGAAAATAATTTTTGAATTAAATTTTACATAGTATATTTAATTATAAATTTTGAAAAGAATTTTAAAATTTTTTAATTGAAATCATAATTCCAAAAGGGAACTAACGGCAGGCTAAGATCCTTCTTTTCATGTGAAAATAAAAGTTAAAAAAAAAAAAAAAAAAAAAAAATGGTTGGGCTTTGATCTCATACAAGTAAAATGGGGTCTTTCTCCACAGTTACTTCTAAATCCCCTCTCACATTTAATAAATAATTGAGAAACGTATTTTGTTATTTTTCAGTTATTAAAATTTCACCTAAATAATGTCAATATTAAAATATTTAATAATTTTTGTTGAAAGATATACGACAGAAGCTTTCAATGAACAAAATAAAGTCTATAATTTGTTTAAATTTTTTAAAAAAAATGAAACCTTAAATTTGTGTTTGGTTGAAAGATTTGATGAGAAAAATAAAAAGGAAAAGAAAAAGTGAAAAAAATGGATAAGATTTGAATTTTAAATTATGTTTGGTTGAATTAAAAAATAAAGAAAGCAAAGAGTCTAATTGAATCTAAAACACAAAATACAGAATTGCATTTTCCTCTCATTTTTTTTTTCTTTTTCTTTGTATTTTTCATTAAAACTAAACAAAAAGTGAAATTACATTTCTTTTTCTTTTTCTTTTTTCCTATTTATTTATCTTATCAAATTTTCCAACGAAACTCCAGTCCACGGACACACAGAGGTAATATTTCATTTATTAATAACTTGGAAAATGAGGTACAAGTAGGGATTAGAGAATGACATAAAACCAAAATAGAACAAATCAGTAGCCTCCAGGGCAATGGCAACACTAAATATTCAGAAAAACTTAAAAAATATATATATATATATATATATTATGATGTGTGGTTGAGATTCTCAACTTATTCAAATCTGATAGATTTCACCCGATACACTTGTAGTGGGATTAGTGTAGAGAGGAGTTGGATTCAAAGAAGCAAAAGTGATTAAACGGGGTACTTACCAATTAGTCCTGTTAACTAGATTTATTTATTTATAGATCCTAACTAATAAATTTAACATTATAAAAATAAGAGAGTGATAAATTTATCACTAAAAATTTATTCATAAAACAAAGAGACTGATAAATTTATCACTATAAAATTATTCATAAAGAAAAAGACTGATAAATTTATCTTTATCACTTAATAAATTATATCAAATAGGACTTAATGAGTAATAAGTCTCTAAAGTAGGACCTATTGGGTAATAAGTCTCCAAAGTAGGACCTATTATTAGATATTATATTTGTTTAAGTTAATAAAAGGACAATATATTTACATTTTAAAAAATCATGAATAAATTAATATTGAACAATGTTGTTTAATATTAGTTTATTTGATAAATTATATATATATATATTTTTTGAAATCGTAATTTTAAACCAAATCAAACTATATTCAAATGGTTTAATTCGATTCAGATTAATTCTATAATTTAAATAGATTAATTCAATTTCAATTTTTATAGAATCATAGTTTTGTTTTTTTTTTTTGGGTTATAGAATCATAGTTATTAAATTGATTCTAATTTTATCTCAAATTCAACCAATCCCGCAGTAAAAATAAACAAAGAGGTACAACCGAGTTGGCAAGAGGAACGTGGGCAGTGTGGGCAGCGTGGTACACGTGGTCGGTGTGATCACAATTAATATTTTAAATAAATTTTTCTTTTTTGTTTTTGGATATACTATTTAATATAAGGTTAATTGATCATAAATCTAATATAAAAAGATTATAAGATATTAGATTTGAGAAATATTTTCTATTGATGAGAGATTCATGTTTTGTAAAATAATTTAGTGAGAAATTTTGAAGAATATTTTGTTTTCAATTTTACCCCTTGACTTTTTTTTATCTGTTTGATTTTTCGTTGACTATTTATTGAAATTATTTCCTACCAGTTGAAATTATTTTTATTTGTTTAAATTTTTTAATCTGTCAATTTTTTTATATATTTAAATTTTTTAGTTGTTCAAATTTTTTATCTGTTGAAATTTTCTATTTGTTCAAACAAATCTATTATATTATCTATTCAATTTGTAATTTATTTCTTCTTCAACAAGAGAGAGAGAGAGGGAGAGAGATCTAAACAACAAAAAGGTGATTATAGATCATTAAATCAATACAAAAGAAACCATTAAGAGCTAGGAAGATTTGAATAATCATCGAGAATAAGAAAAAATGAAGGAAATGGTGACGATGTTAATGAGAGGTGTCCTTTAGACATTGATGACCACAAAGATGAACCTTTTCTATGCCTTAATCGATTCATTCCAACGTAGTATTGTTGCCACCATACACGCATTTTCAAGACAAATTTGATGGAAAACTTTCTGAATTTGTATCTTTTTGTATAAAATTTTCATATATGTACAAATCTTGCAAGCAATCAAACCAGACTACTCTCTCTGATGGTTGTGTTTGCTCTGGTCTTCAGATGTCTTTATCGAAACAAGAATTATGATGAACACATTACAAAGAGAGAAATTGGACCAAAGTAGACAAACCTTAAAAAAAATAAAAAATAAAAAAAATTGACCAAGACATCACTACAAATCAAGAGGCAACCATAGAACACATATTATACATATATATACACAAAGAACACAAATTTGTACATATATATAATATGAAATCAAGACTTCATTGCAAATATAAAGGTAACCATATAGAGCACAGATTTATACATATATATATATATATATATAAACATGTTTGAGGTAGATCTGAGATCTTGGATACACGACCGCGGCTCTGGATTGGGCTTCTCCGGAGCAACGACACCAACACGGTGTTGAACTCTGTTTGTCGCCGAACAACGATTGTGATCTCAAATTTATGACCAGAGAGAAGATTGGTGATGATCAGAGATGACAGAGGGTGAAGAAAAAAAGAGAAGAGAGAGAGAGGAGGCGGCAACGGAGGTGGTCGTGGAAGTCAAGGTGGTAGTGGTAGAGGAGGAAACGTCAGCGTAGGAGGGAGGGAAGAGAGCCAAACGATGGCGAGGCGAGCGACGGATTCAACAGTGCTGCTACAACAGTGAGCAAGAAAAAGAGAGAGAGTAGAGAGAAATGGGGGTTGAAAATGGGGTTTGGTAATGACCGTATAACTTATATATATATGGGTAGTTTGGTCTTTTTACACTAATTTGCCCTTATGGATAAATTGTTTTAGCGCCTAGACCTACTGACAAAGAAGATTTAAATTTGGATTTTGGCCTGAGCACCCTGTAATATAAATATAATAAAAAAATTAGGAAAATTTACCCATAAGTCCTAGTTTTTGAAACGTTGAACCATTTAGTCCTAAAAGTTTTCTTATGCTCCATTTAGTCCCATTTTTACATCAGCATGATGTAAATGATGTAAATGATCTGATATTTCATTCTATAATTTCAAAATTTATTGAAATCTGATGAACATTAGATGTTTTTCATCCTATATTTTCAAACATTATTGAAATTTGATGAACATTAGATGTTTGAAATCTAATGTTTGTAACATGACTCTGATGTTATTAACATTGTATCTGATGTTATTAACATTGTAATGGGACCTTTCAGTCTATAAGAAAACTTTTAGGACTAAACAGTGCATAAGTTATTAATTTGGGATTTATTGGTGCATATTTGTGAATTTTTTTTTAAAAAATTCATTAAATATCAAAAATATAAAAATTCAGTACATTTTCATATTTTTGTATATTTATTAATTTTTTTACAAATATTTTATTTTTTAGGTACATTTACATTAGGTTCATGTAAAAAAAAAAAATTTAAAAATTATTTAAAATATTAAAAAAGTCACTAAAAATAAAAAATTACAAAAAATAAAAAATTTAATTTTCAAAAAACTAAATTCGTAAAATTGGAACCAAACAAGGAGACTATACTAAAAATTTGCTTCACACACTGTGTTATTTGCTTGAATTTGTTAAATAGATTTTCCTTTTACAAATCGGTATTTAGCTCATTGGATTGACTAATAGAGGTAAATATGGTTCGGTTTGGATTTGTTTCGGATAAAATCAGGACCAATTCATTTTTTACTGTTTCATAAAAATTATAATCAAACCAACCTATTAAAATCATGGAACCAATTCAAACCAAACCATTTAAACACAATTCGGTTCGACAAAGGTTACTTAACTGTAACGCTCCCCAAATATAATACAAATAATCCATTCCATAAGATCTGTGAACATATTAAAATGATATACTTCATTCATCAGATTTTTTATTATAAAAGATATTACATGCATTATACATTCATAAGCATTCATTCTGAATGTACAGCATGTAACACAAGTTAATGATAACAAAATAAATGCCCTACAGGCTTATATCTTTCCAAGATATCACTTGGTTACAACAAAAAAAAAGAGTTTTAATAAACATTTAAGCATAAATGTAAAGCCCTCGGCTTGAATAAATATTTAAGCATAAATGTAACAAAATAGAGCCTTCAGCTCCTAGTCCTCCTAAGCTATGTCCTTGGAGGTGGCATGTCATTATTACCTGAAAATAATTTTTCAAGTAGGGTGAGTCAAAACTCAGTAGCGATAAACTAACACAATTTATGATTTAACTAAGATATAAATGTCGAGTATATATATCCATTTTTTTTTTAATTTATGTTTGTAACAACATACATTCTCCACATAGGTAAACAATATTGATATCCGTATCTCAATTCTTTTCCTTTTATTCTTTTCAATTTAATTCATTTCCATTAAACTCCCAAACCAAGACTATAGCTCCCCGAATGACCTAACTGAGATTTATAACTCAGGGGCTTCCAATCATCACAGCAATCACATGGACACTTCAATCTTGCCATTTTACGAAAATTTCGTCCGCGGGATCGGCACCTATGTATACAAATGATTTCGGGACTTTCACCCTGGACACTTTGGCCAACTTAATTTCAATGGAATCCATCCCCTATTTCCTCTCAAAACATGGAGTACATTCCCTTTCTTCTCCCAACCAAAATATATATACAATGTATTTAAGACACCATCATATTCAATGACAATTAATTTCACATATTCAATGTATCTAACATACCGTCATATTTGATGACATAATTATATGATTAATTTCAATTCACCTATTCCTCATGCAGTTTCTACAACAATCATATATATCCTCCACCGATAGCCCAAGACAGATATTTCTAAACAGGTATACAATCATTGTAATAGATAATTCATCTAATTTTCTATAGGTAAGTGATTTAACAAATCCAACTACACCATTCATTCACACATCCTCCAAATTTTACATTTTTTCATACCAATTTCATTATTTATACAAAATAATTAATTCAACATATTTAGGGCAATTTCCCCCCTCTTTACAAATATTGCCCAAAGGCCAAAATCAAAAATTTCTAACATAATAAACTCTCATAATCAAACCCCACGGTCAATTATATAACACTACATAGGCAGCCCCTCTTTTACATCTCACAAAAACCCTAGGTTTGTGTTCAAAATACTCCCAAAGTTCACCATTCACACATAACGACGAATAACTAGGTTAAAGATCATAACAATGTGTAGAATATCCCTATCTCAAAGAGAGAAGGCGAGCTAAGCAAGAGAGAAGCCTCAAAGATGCCGAAATCCAACTTCAACCGATTCAAAATGATGATCTTGAGGAGCTTTACTTTTTTAATGAAGGCACAAGGGTGGATAGATCACTAGATCTAGGTGAAAATCTAGAGAGAGAGGATATTTTAGAGAGAGAGAGAGGGTCTCACTTTAGGGTTTTAAGAAGAATAGATCTGAAAAAGTGATGTAAAAGTGCTTTTCGCAATCTGATATACGTGCAGTCTACTCTAGCGGAGAGTTTGATGCTCAAGTGTCGGACACAACATTTTGTTCCGCTCGAGTGGGCGCTCGAGCGCAAGAAAAGCCCGCTCGAGCGTAGGATACACATATCCAGTAATTATGCAGACACAGACAACCCGCTCAAGCGCAAAGAAAGCCGCTCGAGCGTCCACCCGCTCGAGCATAGGAAAAGCCGCTCAAGCGTAAAAAAACACTCCTCTAGTACTTTGCAGACGTGTCAAGTACTGAGAGTTTGCAACTCCCGCTCGAGTGCAAGAAGGCCTGCTCGAGCGAAGGACAAAAATTCTGGGCAACTAAGTTTGGGAAAAACATGCAACCAACCTATTCCAAACTCAATCACAACAACCCAAAGGCCAATTTCAAGAGATACAAGGGAGAAAAGAGGTAAACAACAATATGAAAACATTAAACTCGAGTCCGAAATACAACAAATGATGGGTCAAAACCGAGATTGCTATAACCTTCCCCCCTTAAAGAATTTCGTCCCCGAAATTACAAATTAAGTTCAAAATCAACATTAAATCATTCATAACAATGTCATCCTTACAAGTCCATCATCATGACCCATTCTTTAGTCATCTATTCTCATCGATTAGATACACAAGTCCCATATTAAAATGAAATTCATAATTTTTCCCAAAACATTACAATGTTAAATCAAATCCACATTTCCAAAATTTACCTAGCATATACAATGCCTCCAAAGGTGATAAAATACATAATATTTCATATTCCCAAACATATGCAATGTTCAAATTAAAGTTCAAGGTTTCAAAATCTTACAAAGCATATACAATGCTTCCAAAAGTAACATAATATATAAGACATCCATAACATATACAATATTTACTACTTTCATTATCATAATCAAAATCTCAATACATGCTTAGACATCAACAAACAAGTCTGGATATTTCTCTCAGACTTCCAATTCATGCTCTCAAGTCGCTTCCTCGACCCCGTGATGTTTCCACAATACTTTTACCAAGGGGATTGTCTTGCCTCGCAAGACTTGGTCCCTCCTATCCAAGACCCTCATCGGTCTCTCTTCGTATGAGGCATCCTTATCTACCTCCAAGTCGGTCCAATCCAACACGTGCAATGGATCCGGCTCATACTTCCGAAGTATACAAATGTGAAACACATCATGCACTCCAGACAGTTATGGTGGTAGCGCCAAACGGTATGCAACCTCCCCAATTTGCTCAAGAATTTCAAAAGGGCCAATAAATCGAGAAGACAACTTCCCACTCTTCCCAAACCTCATCAAACCCCACTTAGGTGTAACCAACCTCTTACGGATAAGTGCAGCTTTCTCCGTTGTTTCTTGCAACAAGTCTGGGCCCAACAAAGGTGCATCACCCACCCCAGCCCAACACATAGGGGATCTATACGGTCGGCCATACAAGGCCTCAAACGGTGTCATGTCAATACTCGATTGGAAATAGTGTTATAGGCAAACTCCACCAAGGGCAAATGCCTCTCCTACGACCCCTTAAAATCAAGCACACAACCTCGAAGCATATCCTCAAGGATCTGAATAGTACGTTCGGACTGCCCGCCTATTTGAGGATGGTAAGCAATGCTAAATGTCAATCTAGTGCCCAAGGCACTCTGTAAACTCTGACACAACCGAGCTGTGAAACATGGATCTCTATCTAAAATAATCGTCATAGGGACACCGTGCAACCTCACTATGTCCCTAATGTACAGGTTAGTAAGATAATCTACCGAATCACTCACGCGCATAGGAATAAAATGCCCTAACTTAGTCAACCGATCAACTATCACCCAAATGGTATCACTACCCTATTGAGTCCTCGGAAGGCCCACAACAAAATCCATCGTGAAATGCTCTCACTTCCACTCAGCTATAGGTAAGGGTTGCAACAAACCCGCAGGCCTCTGATGCTCAACCTTCACTTGTTGACAAGTAAGGCATTTTGACACAAACATGGCTACATCCTTCTTCATACCTCTCCACCAAAACTGGCGACTTAGATCGTGATACATCTTTGTGCCTCCTAGATGCACCGCAAAGGTATGAATGGTGAAACTCTCTAAGTACTTCCTCTCGGCAAGACTCTGACACGAACAAACGGTCATGGTATCTCACACTCTGGTCGGGATACACAGTCAATTCTACCTCAAGGTCACCCCTCTGCGCTTCTAACACTCGGTTTACAAGTGTAGGTTGTGCAACTACAGAAAACAAGGCCCTAGATTCAACGGACTCGCCAAGATGCAAGTCAAACTCCCCGAGAGCACTTAACATTTCCCATTCTCGAATGACGATACAAGCCACACTACCAATAGACTTCCTACTCAAGGCATCGGCCATAATGTTGGCCTTCCCCGGATGGTAATGCAACTCAAAATCACAATTTTCTATGAATTTCATCCACATTCTCTGCCTCAAATTCAAATCCTTTTATGTAAACAGATACTTCAAACTCTTGTGATCAGAAAGCACCTCAAATTTCTTACCATACAGATAGTGCCTCCAAATTTTTAAGGCAAAAATCACCGCCGCTAACTCTAAGTCGTGAATACGATAATTCCTTTCATGGGTTTTCAACTGTCGTGAGCCATAGGCTACTACCTTTCCCTCTTAAATCAGAACACAACCCAAACATTCCCGTGAAGCATCACAGTACACTGAATAGCCCAAACCCCTCTCCGGAATAATAAAGACTAGAGCAGTGGTAAGTCTAACCTTAAGCTCTTGAAACGACTTTTCACAAGTCTCACCCCACACAAATTTGATTCATTTCCTCGTCAACCTAGTCAAAGGTGAAGCTAGTCTAGAGAAGTCCTTTACAAACCGACGGTAATACCCGGCTAATCCCAAGAAACTACAGATCTCGGAAGCGTTCTTAGGTTGTGCTCGATCTTGCATTGCCTCTATCTTGCACTGCCTCTATCTTGGATGAATCTATGGTCATCCCTTCCCAAGATACTACATGACCCAGGAATTTAACTTTTTCACCGTAACTCACACTTCCCAAACTTAGCGTATAACTTGTGGGCCCTAAGCAAATCAAGTACTACTCGTAAGTGTTTCTCGTGCTCCTCCTCAGAGGGTGAGTAAATCAAAATATCGTCCACAAAGACAACTACAAAACGGTCTAGGAACTCACGAAAGATCCAGTTCATCAAACCCATAAATACGGCTGGAGCATTGGTTAGCCCAAAAGGCATCACTAGAAACTCATAATGGCCATACCGAGTACAGAATGTCGTCTTTGGGATGTTCTCTTCCCTTACCCTCAACTGGTGATAACCCAATCTCAGGTCTATCTTAGAAAAAGAACAAGACCCTTTTAACTTATCAAACAGATCATCTATACGAGGCATTGGGTACTTGTTCTTAACAGTCACTCGATTCAATTTCTAGTAATCGATACAAAGTCACAACGGTCCATCTTTCTTTTTAGTAAAGAGAGCCGGTGCATCCCAAGGTAAAGTATTAGGGTGAATAAAACCCTTATCTAGTAATTCCTGGAATTGAATTTTCAACTCACTCAGTTGAGCAGGTGCAAACCGATACGGTGCCATAGAAATCGGTGTCGTGCCAGGCACTAAATCAATAGAGAACTCGATCTCCCGGTGAGGTGGTAAACTAGTAAGATCATTAGGAAAGACATCGAGTATTCACAAACTACCCTTGGCAACTCAACCCAGACTTCCTCACACTTGCCACTCAAGAAGCTAGCAAGGAGACAACTAAGTTCACTCCGCCCACGCGGATCATATACCGGTGATAAGGCTCTATCTACCCGGTCCCCAAAGAAATAAAAGCAGTCACTGCTCAAGGTACATACAGTAACCCTCTGAAGGTAGCAGTCTATAATAGCCCGGTATGACGATAACCAGTCCATATGCAAGATGACATCAAAACTAGTCATATCAAGTAATACAAATGCAAATGGAAGTCGACGACCAGCAACTTCTATATCACAATCCCGACACCCCTGTTTCAAGATAACTTCACCCCCAATAGGTGACTCTACATAAATAGGAGATGCTAACTGTGCCAACTCCAACTCCAAAATCGATACAAATGCAGACGAGATAAAAAAATCAGATGCACTCGTATCAATCAACACATTAGCAACAGAATTGCAAAATAAAAAGGTACCTCTCACTACAGAATGATCAAATACAAGATTTGGCACTGTAACAGCATACACACGCCCTGTAGGTCTCTGCTCAACCTACTCACCCCTCGGAGCATAAGTCTGATGCACAGATTGAGACGAAGAGGCTCACTGTATGGCCCTCGAGGCCTGTGCTGACTGTGCAGGCTAGTGACTTTGTGTCTGCCTCAAACTAAATGTGCCACCCAACTGCGGACAAAACCTCTTCAAGTGCCCCGCATGCCCACACTGATAACAAGTGAGCAGCTAGCCTCTACCCTGACTTTGGCCCTGAGAATGAGCTGAAGACGATGCTGCTCATTGCCCTCATTTTCTCTGCGGGCAAGCTGGTGACTTGTGACCCAACTGGCTACATTTGAAATAGGTCACATCACTCTGGCCACCTCTCCCAGAACTAGAATTCTATACTGGAAAAGTGGACCTCGACTGAGCTCCCTAAGACTGTTGGGGATTAGAACTCTTCTGCCTCTTATCGTCCCCCTAATTCTCCTGACTCCTTATGGAACCCCTCATCCTCTCCTCCTCCACATACATAATAGTCTCAAGATGGGTTGTAGCCTCCACAAGGCGTCCATAATCTCTAATCATGGATCCGACCACTCTAAACATGAGCCCGGTCCTTAACCGCTTCTCAAATTCTAGACAACGGCGCTCTTCAGTCGCCACTAACTCTGGTGCAAACCTTGATAAATTGGTGAATGTGGCCTCAAACTCGGCCATCGGTGTGTTCAACTGCACCAACTTGGAGAATTGATTCCTCAACTTCTCCCTCACTGTAGCAGGTAAATACTAGTCTTGGAAAGCATCAACAAAAGCCTCCCAAGTTCCTTTAATGTGCCCTTGCACATACTTTCACCACTGACCCGCGTCTCCCTTCAGCTAGAAGGACGCCAAGGTCACTCTCAAAGCCCCGTCTTCGATACTAAGCATCTCGAACGTCTTCACCATCTATTCTAACCACTCATCAAGCCTCAGTGGCTCATTGGGATCTCCTAAAAACTCGTCTGGATTCGACCAAAAGAACTCCCTCTTTAGAAAAGACGGCCCTACTTCAGCTACCTGGGCCTGGACTTGATTCTCGGCTTTGAGAATGTCCATGGATTCCCTTAACGCTCCAGCCATTTCATGGGCTAAGGCACCCATGGCCTGCTGACCTCCTAGCTCAGCCACATTGGCCTGACCAACTCCTTCATCCTGTGCTGGAATATCAGTTGGCGTCGGCATTTCCTGTTGCCTAGGCCTACCATGCCTACCACCATGACCACGTCCTAACATCCTAATAAAGATAATAACAGAGATTAGCACATTACAAATGTGCCGAAGCTAAACCACTCACATCCTAATATGATGGACAATCAGAATTCACTCTACATAAGCACATAATCACGTAAATACATACGAATTTCCTTCCTAGATAATGACCGTCCTGCGGCGTTGCTAGAGTTCCAATTAGAAACAATTGTGATCAAGTGCTCTTCTATTTTCGTAAAAAAAAAAAAACACTCAGAAATCATGGTGCTAATACTAATCCTAATTTAGTTTTTTTTTTTATTTCCTCTATTTGTCTAGTTTAAATTGTTCGTTAGTGATTCTGGTTAGTTTAATTAGTTTTTAGATTGTTTTATTTTTATTTTTAATTTTATTTGTTTAGTTAGTAATGTTATTTTTTTTTTATTCTATACTTTAATTGTTCATTTAATTATTAAGTAGTTTAGTTTTTATTTTATTAAATTTCTTCTCTTAAAAAAAAAAAAATTACTTAGCTTAGGTTATTTTATTCTATACTTTAGTCTCTTTTGTAGTTTAATTATTTCATAGTTTAGTGTAGTTTATTTTATAGTTTAGTTAATTTAATTTAATGTCATTTTTATTCATTTATTTAATTATTTTCATTTTTATAAAAAAAAAAAAAAGAAAAAAAAAGGTAGGAATTGCATGTGGTACATTAGTGGGCCAACTTGTGTATATGTTACTCTCTGCCTACCTGGATGTGCACCTACAATTCTGGTAATATTCTCTCATTTCTCTTTCCTTTTCCAATGAGGACAATGTTATATTCAAGTTGGGAGATGAGGGTTATATTTTCTTTTGTGCATTTCTATTTGGCTCATAATTCATGCTTATACCTGTTTCACTTGATTGCATTACTTCACTTGATGTGACTTTTTGCTAGTAGGGTGATGATATTTGCATATGTTAATTGGAGAGTATAGTAGACTTGTATGAAAAGGGTTTATTGGGTAAATACTTGCATGCGATGTTTGCACGAGGAGAGTTGTCTGTGTTTGTGGTATTAGTACACTTATCATGAGTATGCCTTAATTCACATGAATACACTATCATAGCAGTGATCTTTTTATTATAATCCCTGGTGTACATCATTGATGATAGCTAGAGTTGCAGAAAAGAATAAATGAGGAACCAAGATTCTTATAAATTAAAAAAAAACACTTGACTTGTTTGGGTTCGTAGCCTTTTTAACTCGAGTTATTAAGCCCGTAGGGGTGTCTTTACACCTAATGCCCTAAAACCGTCTGGTTTGGGAGTTATTGGCCCAAAACTTGCCACATGGGTTAATTAGAAAGCTTAAGGGACTTGGACATTGCACAGTTAAGGAAAAATAAGAAGAATGACTTGTTCGGATTCGTAGCCTTTTCAACTCGAGTTATTAAGCCTGTAGGGGTGTCTTTACACCTAGTGCCCTAAAACCGTCTGGTTTGAGATTCATTGGCCCAATGCTTGTTACATGGGTTGATTAAAAAAAAAAAAAAAAAAAACAACAACAACAACTTTTGAAAATCTTGCACATGAGTTAGTTTTTACTGTATATGTTGGTGTTATTATGAGTTACATCTGGGCTATTATAGTGGATAGTTAACTAATATAGATTGCACTTTACAGGGTACTCATGACTTGTCTACTAGCATGCACAAGTATAGGGAACTTTACTTTTGTACATTGAATGTGATGATCTTTTAGAGTCACATTGAATGTGATGATCTTCTTGTCAAATTTGACAAGAAGATCATCACATTCAATGTACGAGCACGAATCGTCTCAAGTAATACGTATGGTTCGTCTCATACCTTGAATGTGAAGGAATAGAAAACACATGTATGGATAACATTCAACAATCACAGAAAGTCAAATATTCGAAGAGATAATGAAAAATATATAAAAGAAACTTCTAAATCACCATACAAATGTTCAAACATTTACATAATTAAAAATCAAAAAGAAAACAAACTAATTACATGGCTAGGGTTTCATCAAAACCCTAGAAAAGACGACTAGCCACTCATGGAGGAGTGGAAGGAGGTAGATGGAGAAGAAACCACCATGGGAGACATCCTTGAAGCTTTTTGTTTCTTCCCTTCCAAACCTTAGCCTCTTCCTTTAGGTCAAAACAATTTCAGAACCCCAGAAAAGCCTTTTCCTTTTCTTTTTATACTTCTACTCACTTCCAAACAGGTTTAAAACATCGGTTTGACTTTTCCAGAAAAAGTCAACTTTGTCCAAATTTTGTCTTTTTGTCCATTTTATGCTCCGACGATGTACAACCTGATTGACATTCAATACACATAAAGTATACGGTTTGACCAGCAAGTGAAGTTAAGAGATTCTAATTAACGGCCTCAATGATGTACATTTCGGCCTTAATCACATTCCCTAACTTACTACTTGCTAGTCATCAAGCAAGTAAAATAAAATAAAATTAAACAAAATCTATCTATTTCCTCTTTCGTGGGAAAACGGTTGCATTTAGCATATGCAACAAGCCTTTAAACCATAAGGTTACCCCAAGTGGACGAGTAAAGTCTCGTGAGGGTTTCTAGAAATGATACCCACAAACATTAACATATTCATATATACTCAACAACAAATGATTACACTACTCCACCTAACAATCAACTAATGTGCTACTACAGTGTAATATTGAGACATCATGAGTCATTAAAGACACAGTGGACAAGCATGAAGGAACCTATTGAGTCAAAACCACAATTCAATTAATACAAAAGTAAAGTTCCCTATACTTGTGCATGCTAGTAGACAAGTCATGAGTACCCTCGATGTAAAGTGCAATCTCCATATTAGTTAACTATCCACTATAATAGCCCAGTGTAACTCATAATAACACCCAACATATACAGAAAAACTAACCTGTTGCAGCCAAGATTTTCAAAAGTTGTTGTTGTTGTTGTTTTTTTTTTTTTTTTCTTTTTTTTTTTTTAACTAACTCTCAGCATCTAACAAAAGGCACCAGAGTTATGGCATAAAGTTGCCACTTCAGAATCCCCCAGGTAATAAAACCCAGCGTAGTTTATAGCCTTCGGGCTAGTATAATCCAAATATACTTAACCATTTCTACCTTCAATTGACATCCGAAATAAATATAGCACATAAGAATATAACGGAATGCCCACTAAAGGTATAATCTTCATGCGAAAACCACGGATACTACTTTTCTCCCTAACTGTGGTTGTAACTTTTCCTATTCTCCAACAGGGTGACAGACTAGGTTGATTCGGTATCCGGAATCGAGGCGCATAAAGCTACCTCAACCTATGGGGTTGCCATACAGAGTTCAAGCCGAGGTAGTTTTGAAGCAATCTCTACACCCCTGGGTATTTAAACCAGACTTTAGTCTCGGAAATCCCAAACCTTTGTATTCTAGCCTTTGCCATTCGAACTCTAGTTTCCTCTCAGTTGGTCTCCTAGGAACTCACTACAAACACGGTTAGGTGGCTATACTGCATCGCCGATGCCGTTCGAGCACGGCTAACACCAAAGGAATTACACCTTTAGAGGATTTAAAGTCTCATAGACGCAAATAAAGCATAATGAGCATAAAGAAAAACAGAATAGCATAGAAGGAAAAGAAAAGAGAATAAGGAATCAATCTATCAATCATAATAAAATGGGTCCATCAAACCCCTGGGTAAAGGAAAATGATCCTTTCTAGTCGAGGAATTTAGTCTCCTATAATTAATGCACACTCGCCACCCAGTAGTGGTTCGTGTGGGAACTAACTCTCCTCCGTCATTCTCAACAACGGTGATGCCCGATTTCTTGGGCACCACTTGTGTAGGACTCACCCACTTGCTATCTGAGATGGGGTATATAATACCCGCATCCATTAATTTTAATACCTCATTTTTCACCACCTCTTTCATGTTAGGATTCAGTCTCCATTGCATTTCGTGAGAAGGTTTGGTGTCCTCCTCTAGGTGTATATAATGCATGCACACGGAGGGATCTATCCCTTTTAAATCAGCCACTGACCACCCTATAGCACTCCGATGTGCCACGAGAACACTCATTAACTGACTCTCCTGCTCTACAGTCAAGTCAGATGCAATGATGACTGGTAAGTATCTTGGGGCCCTAAAAATGCATACTTGAGTGTGGCCGGGAGTGGCTTCAACTCAAGTGTAGGTGGTGTGACCAAAGATGGTATGGCTGGCTCTCTCGACAGAGGAAGAAGTGACTCAAACCGGGCTTTCCATGGAGGAAAATCCGGTGTAAAAAAAGAATTAAGCAAGACATTCACCTCCTCAACTGACCCATCAATATCAAAATTTTCAAACCCAAAATGAGTTAGACAAGCCTCTAAAGGGTCCTCTACAAGAATGGAGAGCAAAGCCTCCTCCACAATCTCATCCACAACATCCACTAATAAGCACTCCTCTCTCTCATGAGGTTGTTAGGATGCTTGGAAAACATTAAGTTTCACTTGCATGTTGCTAAATGAAACTTCCATAACCCTGGTCCGACAATTTATGCATGCATTGGCCGTAGCCAAGAAAGGTCGACCTAAGATCACTGGGATTTGTTTCTTAGAACTGGCTACCGGTTCCATATCTAACACCAAAAAGTCAACAGGGAAGTAGAACCTATCAACCTTAACTAGCACATCCTCAATCATGCCACGTGGCACTCTGAGGGACCGGTCAGCCAATTAAAGAGTGACAGTAGTGGGCTTCAACTCGCCAAGCCCAAATTCCTCATACACAGAGTACGGCAATAAATTGACACAAGCTCCTAAATCTAATAAGGCCCTATCAATGAAATGGTCCCCTATAATGCATGCATTGGGGCACCCGGGTCCTTAAGCTTAGGAGGTGTGTCATTCAACAAGATGGAGCTTACTTGCTCCGTAAGTAGGACCTTTTGGGATACATGTGTCCTAGATTTACGCTTTTGCGTACAAAGGTCCTTCAGAAATTTGGCATATGATGGTACTTGCTTAATCGCCTCCAACAGGGGGAGGTTGATTTTTACCTATTTAAAGACATCCATCATTGCCTCCATAGATGCTGCCTTCTTATTAAAAGGGGATGGTGTATCAAGGCATTGGGGAAAGGGTGCCTTAGGCATATATGGAGTGCTAGGGACTAAGTCATCCCTCTTAAGTGTTTTCCCCCTCACCCTTGCTCTCATTAGGTGTACCCCCGTGGTCACCCTTCTTAACTCTAGTTGCATCTGGCGCAACTGACTGAGGCTCTAACTCCCTACCACTTCTCAAAGCAACCACCGCCTGCACTTGCTCATGTTGCTTACCATTCCCACCCGAACTCTCTGCCCCGTATTGTCCCTTAGGGTTAGCCACAGTTTGACTTGGTAATTTCCCCTCCTCTCTCTGATTCATGTTGTTAGCCATTTGACCCAATTGGGTCTCTATCTTGGCAATAGAGTGAGTGTGGGAGTGAACTATCGGTGCTAACCCCTTAAGTTCTTAAAGAACTTCCAACACCTGAGTCTCAAAGGCAGAGTTGCCCTGAGGAACAGGCGGGGGTTGTGGTTACCGGTACGGTTGTGGGGGTCGATAAGGTTGCGGTGGTCGGTAGGATGATTGGTTGGCAAAATTATTGAAATTCTGCCTTGGTGGTGGAGGATTGTAAGAAGTGCCTTGTGAAGGGGGTCTCTATGAGAAATTAGGGTGATTTCTCCATCTCGGATTATATGTGTTGGAGTATAGGTCATTACCCGGGTTGGAGAATCCTTGAGCCACATTCACATGCTCTTGGACTAACTCCGAAAATTGTGATGCCAAAGGGCACTCACTCAAGTCATGAGCAGGGCTCGCACATATAACACATGCCTCACGGAATTGAGGCTGATCTTGCTGGGTAGGGGCATGTCCCGTAGTTAATAAGTGGTCTATCTTACGGGACAGTGCCTCTACTTGTTGGGCTAACTCTATGTTTTGCCCGACCTCATAAATGCCCCCTCTTTTCGGGGCTCCAACTATTGGTTGCCGGACTTGCCGGGCTGCAGAGGCATGGTGAAGGGAATTATCACTTAGGTTCTCAAACAATTGCCATGCCTCGACATCATTTTTAGACATAAATGTCCCACCACAGGACGAATCCACCATTTGGCAGTGCAGCTCAGTTAAGCCATAATAAAATGTTTGAACAAGTTGCCAATCAGGCACTTGGTGGTGGGGACACTGTTGGAGAAGTTCTCAAAGTCTTTCCCACGTCTCATAGAATTGCTCGCCATCCATTTGAGCAAAGTTTGTGATGGCTCGCCTAAGTTGGTTGGTTTTACCTATGGGAAAGTACTTCTCCAAGAACCGTTACTGTAATTGGTCCCAAGTTGTGATTGAATTAGCAGGTAAAGAATTTAGCCAATGTTTGACTTTATCCTTTAACGAGAATGGAAACAATCGCAACATTAAGGCCTTATTTGTGAAATTCTGGATCCTCACTGTCAAGCAAATTTCCAAAAATTCATTCAAATGCTTATAAGGGTCATCATGAGTTAGTCCATGGAATGATGGGAGCATTTGTATGGTGTTGGACTTAATCTCATAATAAGCAGCAGTGGTGTTGGGTAATTGGATGCATGATGGTGATGTATATGTAGTGGGTGTGAAATAATCCTTAAGGGTCCAGTTAGACACATTCGGGACATTAGGATCTGCCATCTCTAATGGCTCAATGTATGAATATGAATACTCAAGCCTAGGAACACGGGTAGAAGCCCTAAGTCTCCTAAGGGTCCTTTCTAGTTCAAGGTCCAAACACCACAATTCAAGGCGACAAGAACAACGCCCATGCATACACTACCCACACACACACAATAAGTTCGACTCGGTGCACTAAGTTACGAAAGCAGAATGCTAAAAGAGAAATACTCCCAACGGTTTAACGAAAACGCTTTACTTGTCTTGCGAGTGCTTCGCGTGTAGACATTGTCTCCAACCCCCAATTGAGCTTTGACTTTCGTTTTAGCACTTTGGTGCTTTGCTTGTGAGTGCTTGCTTCTATTTACTCACTTTAGTGCTGCGATTTTTTTTTTTTTTTAAGCTCGGCTGCGCTCCGCTTGCACTTCAATGATAACTCTAATTTCAAACGCTCTGCACACTTAGCAACACCAAAAGCATAAAATCCTAAACTAAAAATTAAAATAGGAATGTAACTTTAAATTAACTAATTTCGCCAGAAGTCCCCGGCAATGGCGCCAAAATTTGATAGGTCGTTGAACACACCAAAAATAATCCTTAAACTATACCAAATTCTTTTAGAATAATGGTAAGTCCAGGTATCGATCCACAGGAATAATTGTGAAATTAATCTAATTTAATTGTTAAATTCCTAAATTAATTTTGATAAAAAGATTGATGGTTCATAACCTAATTTAATAACAAATAAAATAAACTAAGAATTAAATTATCAATAATAATTGAAATTGGGTTTATTGAATTGCAGAAAAATCTTAGGGTAGAGAATTCACCACTAACCACATAATTAGGGTTTCCAATTGAAATCAATTATGCTATGGTTTGAACGGATTAATGTTTCGCAACTACAAGTTCGAAGCATTTGACAAGAAGATCATCACATTCAATGTACGAGCACGAACCATCTCAAGTAATACGAATTGTTCACTCTAAACTAAGGTAGTGATACGACTCGTTCCTCGTAGTATAGTTCGTCTCATACCTTGAATGTGAAGGAATAGAAAACACATGTATGGATAACATTCAACAATCACAGAAAGTCAAATATTCGAAGAGATAATGAAAAATATATAAAAGAAACTTCTAAATCACCATACAAATGTTCAAACCTTTACATAATTAAAAATCAAAAAGAAAACAAACTAATTACATGGCTAGGGTTTCATCAAAACCCTAGAAAAGACGACTAGCCACTCATGGAGGAGTGGAAGAAGGTAGATGGAGAAGAAACCACCATGGGAGACATCCTTGAAACTTTTTGTTTCTTCCCTTCCAAACCCTAGCCTCTCCCTTTAGGTCAAAACAATTTCAGAACCCCAGAAAAGCCTTTTCCTTTTCTTTTTATACTTCTACTCACTTCCAAACAAAGTTTAAAACATTGGTTTGACTTTTCCGTAAAAAGTCAACTTTGTCCAAATTTTGTCTTTTTGCCCATTTTATGCTCCGACGATATACAACCTAATTGACATTCAACACACATAAAGTATACGGTTTGACTAGCAAGTGAAGTTAAGAGATTCTAATTAACGGCCTCAATGATGTACATTTTGGCCTTAATCAGACTTCCAGAGACCCGTAGACCCAATCAATATCTTAGGAACTAAATCTCATACCCGTATAATCATATAAGCATGTTATCACAAAAGTACCCAATGCATGCTAAAGTCTCAACTTAGCGAGACAGACCTATTGTGATTCTAACCACTTCCTACGTACCCAAAGTATTCAAACCCGGTACGCTCTGATACTAAGTTGTAACGCCCCTAAAATATAACACAAATAATCCATTCCATAAGATCTGTGAACATACTAAAATGATATACTTCATTCATTAGATTTTCTATTGCAAAAGATATTTACATGCATTATACATTCATAAGCATTCATTCTGAATGTACAACATGTAACATAAGTTAATGATAACAAAATAAATGCCCTACAGGCTTACATCTTTCCACGATATCACTTAGTTACAACAAAAAAAAGAGTCTTAAGCTCTTTATACATGTAAAGCCCTCGGCTTGAATAACCATTTAAGCATAAATGTAACATAATAAAGCCTTCAGCCCCTAATCCTCCCAAGTTATGTCCTTGGAGGTGGCATGTTACCAGTACCTGAAAGTGGTTTTCCAAGTAGGGTGAGCCAAAATCCAGTAGAGATAAACTAACACAATTTATATGATTTAACTAAGATATAAATGTCGAGTATATATATACATTTTTTTTAAAATTTATATTTGTAACAACATACATTCTCCACATAGGTAAACAATATTGATATCTGTATCTCAATTCTTTTCCTTTTATTCTTTTCAATTTAATTCATTTCTATTAAACTCCCAGACCAAGACCATAGCTCCTCGAATGACCCAACTGAGATTTACAACTCAGGGGCTTCCAATCATCATAGCAATCATATAGACACTTCAATCTTGTCATTTTACGAAAATTTCGTCCGCGGGATTGGCACCCATATATACAAATGATTTCGGGACTTTCACCCTAGACACTCCGGCCAACTTAATTTCAATGGAATCCATCCCCTATCTCCTTTCAAAACATGGAGTACATTCCCTTTCTTCTCCCAACCAAAATACATATACAATGTATTTAAGACACCGTTATATTCAATGACAATCAATTTCACATATTCAATGTATCTAACATACCGTCATATTCAATGACATAATTATATGATTAATTTCAATTCACCTATTCCTCATGCAGTTTCTACAACAATCATACCTATCCTCCACCGATAGCCCAAGACAGATATTTCTAAACAGGTATACAATCATTGTAATAGATAATTCATCTAATTTTCTATAGGTGAGTGATTTAACAAATCCAACTACACCATTCATTCACACATCCTCCAAATTTTACATTTTTTCATACCAATTTCATTATTTATACAAAATAATTAATTCAACATATTTAGGGCAATTTCCCCTATCTTTACAAATATTGCCCAAAGGCCAAAATCAACAATTTCTAACACAATAAACTCTCATAATCAAACCCCACGGTCAATTATATAACACTACATAGGCAACCCCTCTTTTACATCTCACCCAAACCCTAGGTTTGTGTTCAAAATACTCCCAAAATTCACCATTCACACATAACGACGAATAACTAGGTTAAAGATCATAACAATGTGTAGAATATCCCTACCTCAAAGAGAGAAAATGAGCTAAGCAATAGAGAAGCCTCAAAGATGCCGAAATCCAACTTCAACCGGTTCAAAATGATGATCTTGAGGAGCTCTACCTTTTTAATGAAGGTGCAATGGTGGATAGATCACTAGAACTAGGTGAAAATTTAGAGAGAAAGGATATTTTAGAGAGAGAACGTCTCACTTTAGGGTTTTAAGAAGAATTGATCTAAAAAAGTGATGTAAAAGTGCTTTTCGCAATCTGACATATGCGTAGTCTACTTGAGCTAAGAGTTTGATGTTCGAGTGTTAGACACAATATTTTGTTCCGCTCGAGCGCGAGAAGGGCCCGCTCGAGTGCAAGAAGGGCCCACTCGAGCGTAGAATACGCATATCCAGTAGTTATGCAGACACAGACAACCTGCTCGAGTGCAAAGAAAGCCACTCGAGCGTAGGAAACATCGCTCGAGCGTGAAAAACACTCCTCTAATACTTTTACAGACGCGTCAAGTACTGAGAGTTTGCAACTCCCGCTCTAGCGCAAGAAGGCCCGCTCAAGCGGAGGACCAAAATTATGGGTAACTAAGTTTGGAAAAAACATGCAACCAACCTGTTCCAAACTCAATCATAACAACCCAAAGGCAAGAGATACAAGGGAGAAAAGAGGCAAACAACAATATGGAAACATTAAACTTGAGTCTGAAATACAACAAATGACAGGTCAAAATCGAGATCGCTATATTAACGGACGCGTGTCTCGTATGGCGCTATTTTCCCAGCGTCCAACTAAAGTTGGCTAGGGCACTTTCAGCAATTCGTTAAAAAAGAACGCTGAATGGAGGGCAATTGTAAAGGATAAAAATATTGACCCAAGGCCCAAGCCACTTGAGATATGGCCCAAAGCATTTTAACCCAGCCAAGACAAGTTCCAAATAAAGTCCAGGGCCAAATCCTTGGTAGGTCTATTCAAATAGAAAACAAAGTCACGTGATAGGAGAATCGAACAAGATCGCTCTCTGAAAAGAAATCCGTAACATAAAGGAGAGCCTTTGGATCAGTTAGAAACCAACGATGGAGATCAGAATTGACATAGGAGGGGATACGAGATAAACCTACCCTGACAACTTGAGCATCCGGTAAGAGAGATCCGACGATCAAAGATAAGATCCCATATCTGAATTAAATCCATGCCATCCAAAATGCAGCAAATCCAACAATGGTAGATCTAGACAACTTGCCCACTTGCCCGACTAGTGTCTGAAGGCATAAAACACCATTAGATCAAATTAGTCATCAGACGGTTGAGATACAAGGTATCCACACTATAAAAAGGAGAACCAAGGATGATAAAAAGAGAATGAGAGATATAAACAATTATAATCAAGTATTTTTCTCAAAGAAAAATTATGTCTAAGTTATATTCTAACTTGATCGTCGGAGGGTCTTCCCAACCAACTATGGTCAGGAGAGATCACTGACATCTTGGTACTTGTTTCCTCTACAGAGCATAGGAAGGAGCAGCCCATCTTGATTTCCCTGTGGGGAACAAATTTCATCATTCCACAATTGGCGTCATCTATGGAAAACTCGAGAAAAGATGAGTGCCCATCCCGCTCTGGACAAGATACCAAGTGACCCCCAAAATTTGCCAATCGAAAATATGGCTAATGAAAATTTCAGCCACAATCCCGATGATACACCTGAAAATTCAGCACGAATAACTTCACCGGATCCCAAAAATCAACAAGGTCGTCTCATTGAACGACTAATGGTAGAGATGGAGGCCTTTATGGAAGAACTACGCCTGACCCGAAGAAGGCCCACCAAACGAGCTAGAATTTCCGATCGAGATAAAAACGACCAAATCTCCATCGGGCCACAAGTCAAACTGCCAGCAGCAACCCTGATCGAAGGCAGAAAAAGCGTTAGGTCATCTGAAAGGATTCTTCGAATAACCCAGAGAATGACCTGTGAAGCTGGCTCGATGGTCGAACCAGAGGCCATCCAAAACTCGTCAGACGGAAACTTTTCACAGATGATTTAGCATTCCCCTTCTCCCGAGCAATACATAGTGCGGATTCGCCAAAGAGGTTCACCTTGCCAAAATTAATCTTGTATGATGGCAAAGGGGATCTAACTAGCCACATCCAACATTATACGCAGGCTATGACATTATGGAGCAATAATGGCCCAATCATGTGCCGAATGTTCTCCTTAAGTTTAAGAGAAATGGCGTTAGCCCGATCCATTAGCGATTGGGCACAGCTGTAACAAGCATTCGTCTCACGCTTTATCACCAACAGTCGGCCGCCAAAAGAGGTTGATGTACTCCTCACAATAAAGAAAGATGATACAGAGAGGCTACAGAAATATTTCAATAGATATTGGGCAGCTTATAACGAGATCGATAATTACAATGAACAACTAGTAGTATCCTCGTTCAAGTTAGGGTTGTTACTCAAGAGCAAGCTCTGATAGTCTCTGTCATGACCCAAACCCGCCCCTATAGGTTTAGCATTGTAACCGGCTAGTAATCCTTGGATTACCAAAGGCCTCTAAATAGAATGACATATAATTAGATGTTGTGGAAGCAAATATATATAAACATAGGCAATCCATTGAGCTGTACAGACATACATGGGATAGAAATTTAAAACTTGTATAATATATACATATATGATGTCAAATCTACATCGAATCCATATAAGTCTTGCAGCACCGTACAAAGAGTGCAGATGTAACAACCCCAACCTTTGATTAGTTGTTTAACCATGAATACTTATGCCTAATAAGTAATTAAGGTGAGATTCTGAAAAAATTGCATGTGTGTCACATTATTTGTGCTCATATCTGTCTAATGTAGAAATATTTGTTTAAATTGCTTTTGTCTTGTGAATTAAAGGCCTTATCCAAGATCTCGATCACAAAATTGACTTGGTTTTTGTGTTAGTTGGAATTTTTAGAATTTTATGGTAGGTTTAATTAAAATTCGAATCAGAACAAATTAATTAGAGTAATTAATGTCTATTTGGTTAATAGTAAGCTCAATTATTTAAATCTTCTTAATTAAGCCTGCATAAGGCATGTGAGAACTCTAAGACACATTTTTAGACCTTCATTTCTACAATCTTGAACTCAAAGAAACGTGAGAGTGAGGGAGAGTTAGAGTTAGAGACCAAAAACAAGCGAAAGACCAAGAATTGGCTTGAGATTAAGCTAGAGACTTGAATTCTTGCAATTTAAGACTTAAGGTAAGACTTTAACCCTTTAGCTATGAGTTTGAGTTGTTCAGTATGTGAAATCAAGTGGAAGTGTTGAATAGACATAAGAAATGGGCTTAAAGGAAGGAATTGGGAACCAATTCATGCACGCATGTGCATCTCATGGTAAATTAAACATGTTTTCTAAGAAATTCTCACATGCAAGTGCTTACATTGGCCATGTTTTAAGAATTTACCATGTTTTAGTACCAAATATCCCAATTGTTTATGCTTTGAAAGAGGGGGATGCATATCACTTCATGTATGTTAGATATACATATATCATTCGAGATTGTATTTGGTTAAACCACTTACTTTTGAGCCTTGATTTTGTGAAATGATCTTTAATTCACCATGTTTTCCAAGATTATATGAGTTTCCTCTAGTTTTTGGACCAATAGATCATGATTTGCAGCTTTGGAAATGAGTTTTACACTGGGAAAAGCAATCTGGAAATTCCAGATTCTGCCTCTTCGCTCGAGCGATAGATCCTGCGCTCGAGGGACCACTCTGTGTTTTGCACCTCCGCTCGAGCGACCAATAGTTAGCTCAAGCGTAAATTGCATGCCCCCAGAAGTTTTCATGTTTTGCAGACTGCTCGAGCGACAAAAGTTACGCTCGAGCGAAGACCTCAGTTACACGCTCGAACGACCATCGAGCGGTCGTCGAGCAGAAATTTCACACAACCAATACTTTTACAGAATTTACAGATCGCTCGAGTGAGGGAATCTACGCTCGAGCAACCACTCACATTTCATATGTCCACTCGAGCGAAGGATGTTGTGCTCGAGCGGGACTGTTGTTTTCAACAAATTTGACTAAGTGTTCTGAATTGTATTTTGGCATCCTCATTGCGTCTTGGGCATTTCTAAGCCTAATTAAGTCAGAATAATGAGGAATAGAAGTAGAGCACACCAACTAAGAGAGAACTAAATTATTGATTCCGAGTGTGTAATTCTGTACGTATTCGTTCTGTGTCTGTGTAGGTCACGCGCCGCAAGTTACCTGATCTATCTACTCTGTCTGTTTGCTTGGAGCCATTTGTGAGTAATAACTTTGTAAAGTTATGTTTAATTATAAGTATTTTCTGATTGATACGATACGATCTATTTTTTGAAATGCTATTTTATGAATTATGAATGAATGTTCATTTTTCTGAAATGTATTTGTGGCATCCTTAGTTCACATAGTCCCCGCCCCGGGGAAATAATTACGTGGTCAATATGCACGTAGCCTCGCACGGGGTAACAATACTATGGCTTATATTCACATGGCCCTTGTCCCGGGTAACAATATCGAGGCTTATATTTACGTGGCCCTCGCTTGGGAGTAATAATACCATGGCTACTATGCGTAAGATATGGACTTTTATGGTTGTTGGTACCAACTATGCAAATTTAATATGTCATGATAGCTAAATGGATGTACCACAAATACCAACCAATGATTCTGGAAAGTATGTGAATATAAATCTGTTTCTGATTTGAAATCTGATATGGGACATCATTTATTAAATTCTTTACTTTGTTATTATTCACTAGGCTTTGCTTACCATTTATATATATATATATATATGTAGGTGATCAGATGCGTGACTAGGCTCAGTGATGACCGCCTGGAGAGTTTTTGTCAACCAGCCTTTGTGTCTCCCGAAGAGGAGGTTCCATACGTCTTGTGGTCATGTTTTGTGGACATAAAAGACTTCGTTTTCTTTTGAACTATAAACAAGTTTTCTATTATCTGTATATTGGGCTAAGCCCTTTTTTGGCTATATCTGTAATGAATGTGACGTGAGACTACTGCAATATGACGTCATGTATATGTGTATAAAGCTTCAAAATTTCTGTCCCATATATGTCTCCACAGCTTAATCGACTATGTATGTTTCTATATTTGCTTCCACAGCCCCTAATTATAAGTTATTCTGTTCAGAGGCCTTTGGTAATACAAGGATTACTGGCCGATTACGACGCTAAATATAACAACCCCGACCTTTAATTAACGTTAATTCATGATCAAATATGCCTAATAAGTAATTAAGGTGAAATTCTGAAGAAATTGCATGTGTGTCACATTATTTGTGCTCATGTCTGTCTAATATAGAAATATCTGTTTGAATTCCTGTTTTGTTTTGTGAATTGAAGGCCTTATCGGCATCTGATCACGAAATTGACTTGATTTATGTGTTAGTTGGAATTTTTAGAACATTATGGTAAGTTTAATTAGAATTCGATTCGGAACGATTAAATTAGAATAATTTAATGTCTACTTGATTAGTTTGATCAACAATTTAATTATACTATTATCCAAGCCTATATAAGGCACCAATTGTACCACCACTCAACCTTTTTCCTTCATTTCAATACACTTTGAGCCTACACAAGCAAACAAATGTGAGAGAGGAAGAGAAATGAGAGATTTGAGCTCAACTAAAGAACTTGCTAGGAATTGAAGAATTGAACTTAGAAACACAAAGATCAAGCTCCTAACTCTCTCATTGGCAAGCCTAGGTAAGAATTTAACCCTTAGATTGTACAATTATAGTGTATAGGACATAAACTCTAGAGAATTAAGTTGGTTAATACAAGAATTGAATTAGAGATGAAGAGAATGGAACCATATCATGCATTCATATATCATGGCATTTTGAGTTTGATTCTAAAGAATTCTCACATGCATGTATCTATCTTGGCTTAGTTTTGAAAATTCATCATAATTCTTACCATTTAACCTTAATTAATCAAGTATTGGAAAGCCTTAGTTCAAAGTAATTCATGCATATCATGTTCATGGCATATTCATAAAAGTCAAGTTTGAGTTTTTAGTAATTGGCATACTTTTGGAACTTGATTTGGCAAAATGATCTTCAACTTATGATATTCTACAAGTTTGTAAATATTTTATGGAATTTTGGCCCAAAAGATGAGTTTTGAAGTGTGTAATTCGAGTTTGAACTCTGATTTCTGTATGTAGTTTGAATAAGAACATGATTATAAATCTATATCTGATATAAACTCTAATTTCTGAATCTGTCATGGGCATCGTTCATTAAAAGCCTTTACTTTGTTATTATTCACTAGGCTCCCACTCACTATTTATTTTATGTATGTAGGTGAGTAAGCGTGTGACCAAGCCTAAGTTGCTGCCTGGAGTGTTGAGTCAACCAACCACTGTACCTCTCGAGAAGGTTCCCTTTTTGAAGAAGTCAAGTTTTATGAACCTAACAATGATGTTTTGTAGTTTATTTTTTTGCTTATTTGTATACAGGGATAAGTTTCCTTTTTTATTACATTTGTGTATACGAGTGATGTAAGACTAATGTATTTACGACGTATATATATATATATAAGTTTGTTTTGAAAATTTCCATCTCATATACGTTATCACAGTTCTGTAGACAATGTATAATTCTATAATTGCTTCCGCAACCCCTTATCATATGTCATTCTGTTAAGAGGCCTTTGGTAATCCGAGGATTACTGGCCGGTTACAACATTAAACCTATAGAGGCAGGTTTGGGTCGTGACAGAGTGGTATCAGAGAACATGTAATATCGTACACACGAGTCCAAACGAGCTATAGGATGTCCTAGAAAAGAATTAGGGACATTTCATCTGCATGTGTGAGTGTATGCTAATCTTTGTAAATGTGAAAACTAAATTTGAACCTAAACAACTGAAATGTAAATAAAATGAACAAGATTATTCCTGTGTTTATTATTACCCTGTCTCTCTATTGCAATATGGAGAATGCAAGAGGAAATGATACAAGTGAATCTTCTGAGGCCCGAATGAACAGAATGGAACAGATGCCTACAGCCCTGACTGAAACAATGACACAACGACTGAGGCAACAACCTTTACCACCTCCACCTCCATCGGTGCAAGTTGAACCAGACAACAATGATATAATCAACCTCACTTAGAAATTTATGAAGATGAAACCGCCAACTTTCCTTAGTGGTATTGAACCATTAAAGGCTGAAACATTGTTGTTGGAAATGGAGAAATTATTTGAAGTGTTTCCCTGTTCACAAATCCAGAAAGTCCTTTTGGCCACCTACACCCTAAAGACGAAGCTCGGAGATAGTGGTTATTGATTTGAAATAGCAATGGGAATATGACATCAGCTCAATTTAATGCGATCTTCTATGACAAGTATTTTCCTTAGTATTTTCGGGATCAGAAAGTTTTTGAATTTCAAGAATTGAAGTAAGGCAGGATGTTCGTAGCTAAGTATGAGGCTAAGTTTACTGAGTTGGCCACATTTGCTCCTCATATGGTCGACACAGATTATAAGAAGGCCTGGAAATTCGAAGGGGGCTTAGACGTAGATGTGTATGATTGAGTAAGCGTATTGAAATTGCCTACCTTTGTAGAGGTACTTGATAGGGCATTGATGGCAGAGGCCATACTAACAGCAAAGAAACAAGTTACAATTCCAACAACTGAATGGAGGGGTAAAAGGGTCGGATTCAAATTCAAAAAGGGCCAATCATTAACAAAGAAGCAAAATACTGGGTCTTCAAGTAGTTCAAGCCAAAGCAATGGGTCTATGCCAGTTTGTCCAGAATGTAGAAGGAAGCATAAGGGCACGTGTCACCGTGCATCTAGCGCTTGTTTTCGATATGGCAAGACAGGCCACATGATTAGAGATTGTCCGATGAGACTCAACACGACTACCAAATTTCAAATGACAAGTTCAAATTGGTCCGCTTCCTCGCACCAAGAACCAATGTAAGAGCCAATACTGGGGGAGAAACTTTGAGACAATGACAAGTCTTTGCATTAGTGCCAGGGATGTACAAAATATTGAGTCACAGATAGGTATAATCTCTCTATCCGTGCTCGTAATGCCTATATACCGATTAATTCGTTCCACGATTCATTCAGACGCATGTTTTTTTTCAAAAATTAACTAGACCATTAGAACCCATGAATTGTTTTCTATCTGTGGCTACATTGACTGGGGGTTCTATAATATGTGCTTATGTTTATCCGGCATGTGATATTATGGTTGGTGATATGACATTGTACGTTGATTTACTGCCCTTAAACATTGATTATTTCGACTGTATTCTGGGCATGGATTGGTTGACTAAATACTGTGCCACCATCGATTGTGTGAGTAAATCTGTTGTATTTAGACCACTTGGTATGCCTAAGTTTGTTTTTACTGGAAATGGGATAGTTCCTCTACCATATTTGATCTCAATTATGAAAGCTAGGAACTTGTTAAGGAAAGGTTGTCGAGGCTACTTGTGTTGTGTATTGACTGTATCTTCTGATAGTGCTGATGTGGAAACCATTCTTGTTGTTTGTGAATTTCCTGATGTGTTTCCGAATGAATTTCCTAGGGAGTTAATTGATAGGGAAATTGAGTTCACCATTGATGTAGTACTCGGGACACAACCAATTTCTAAACCCCATACAGAATGTCCACCTTTGAATTAAAAGAATTGAAAACTCAACTTCAGGAACTATTAGACAAAAAGTTTATTCGCCCGAGCAATTCACCTTGGGATGCCCCAGTGTTATTTGTTAAGAAGAAAGATGGGTCTTTACGACTATGTATAGATTACAGAGAACTAAACAAAGTAACCATGAAGAATAAATATCCACCACCCTGAATAAATGACCTGTTTGATCAACTTCGAGGAGCACAAATGTTCTCTAAAATAGATCTTAGATCCGGATATCACCAGCTTAAGGTGAAAGCAGAAGACATTGAGAAAATCGCTTTCCAAACTAGATACGGACATTATGAATTCTTAGTCATGCCATTTAGGGTAACTAATGCACCTACAGCATTCATGGATTTAATGAATAAAGTGTTCAAACAATTCCTTGATGTGTTTATTGTTGTGTTCATCAATGATATATTGATTTATTCTAAAAGCAGGGAGGAACATGAAAATCATCTAAGAATTGCTTTGCTGACCCTAAGGGAGAAGAAGTTATATGCAAAATTTTCCAAATGTGAATTTTGGCTTGACAATGCGGCATTTCTGGGGCATGTAATCAACAAGAATGGTATCTCCGTTGACCCACAAAAAATTGAAGCTATTGTGGACTGGCCTAGACCGACAAATGTATAAGAAGTTCGAAGTTTTCTGGGACTTTCAGGTTACTATCATAGATTTGTGAAAGATTTCTCTAAACTTGCTTTGCCACTCACACAATTGACACAGAAAACTATGCCATTTGATTGGAGTGATCAAAGAGAGACTGCTTTCCAAGAGTTAAAGACCAAGTTAGTAACTGCAACAATTTTGACCTTGCCTAATGGTACTAATGGATTTCAAATTTACAGTGATGCGTCCTATAAGGGCTTGGGGTGTGTGTTAATGCAAAATGGAAAAATGATTACTTATGCTTCTCGACAACTTCGCCCTCATCAAAAAAAACTATCCAACCGATGACCTTGAATTAGCAGCTGTGGTATTTACTTTGAAAATCTGACGCCATCATCTGTATGGAATAACTTGTGAAGTATTTATAAATCATAAAAGTCTCAAATATTTCTTCACCCAAAAAAAGCTAAACATGAGACATAGACGATGGCTTGAGTTAATCAAGGATTATGACTTACAGATCTTGTACCATCCCGGAAAAGCCAATACCGTTACAGATGCCTTGAGCTGGAAATCCATGGGTAATTTGTCATGCTTACTCACTGGTCAGAAGGAGTTGATATATGATCTAGAAAAGAATGAAATTGAAATTATACTGTGTGAACAGGGTGGGATCTTAGCTGCCATTTCTGCTCAACCTGCAATCATTGAAGAGATTAAAGAGAAACAACATAAAGATGGGTTCTTGAAGAAAATTTTCGATAAAATTGACTCAAAACTGATGCCTGGGTTTGTGATTGAAATTGATGTGTTAAGATTTCATAATCACCTTTGTGTGCCAAATTGTTTTGATTTGAGGAAACGCATCATGACTGAAGCTCACAATTCGAAATTTGTTATGCATCCAGGAAACACAAAGATGTATCATGACTTGAAACAAGATTTTTGGTGGCCGGGAATGAAAAAGTGTATCGCAGATTTTGTGGCTAGATGTTTGCACTGCCAATAAGTTAAAGCTGAACATTAGCGACCCGCTGGTTTGCTACAGCCACTTCTAATACCGGAATGGAAATGGAAACATATCACGATGGACTTCATTGTGGAGTTACCTCGCTCTTCTCGAGGTATGGACTCTATCCGGGTAATTGTTGATTGTTTGACTAAGTTCACACATTTCTTACTTATCAAATCCTTGTATAATGCAGATAAATTGGCTAACTTGTATGCTAATGAGATTGTGAAATTACATGGCATGCCAGTATCTATTGTATCTGACAGAGATCCTAAGTTCACTTCAAGATTCTGGCAAAGTCTACAGCAGGCTCTGGAAACTGAATTAAGACTAAGCAGTGCTTATCACCCACAGACAAATGGCCAATCCAAACGGACCATTCAAACATTGGAAGACTTGTTACGGATGTGTGCCCTAGACTTTCAAGGCAGTTGGGAAACTTACTTACCATTGGCTGAGTTTGTGTATAATAACAGCTACCATTAAAGTATCGGTATGGCTCCTTACGAAGCTTTGTATGGTAGAAAATGTTGATCTTCGATATGTTGGGCCGGGGTAGGTGATAGACCTTTGTTGGGACCGGAATTGGTGCAAGAAACGACTAAAAATGTGAAATTGATTCAACAAAGATTGAAAACTACACAAAGCCGCCAAAAAAGTTATGCTAATGTCCGAAGAAGGAATAAAGAATATAAAGTCGGGGATCACGTGTTTATTAAAGTAACTTCGATGAAAGGCCAAACGCGGTTTGAAGTGAAAGGCAAGTTAGCACCGAGATATGTTGGACCGTATGAGATCCTTGAGAAAATTAACCCGGTGACATATTGGGTAACCTTGCCTCTAGTCATGGAAAATATGCACAACGTTTTTTTATATTTCAATGCTTCAGGATTATTTGAGAGATCCGTTACATGTTATTGAGCCGACATATGTGCTTTTGAAAAATGACTCCATCTGTGAGGAAAGGCCAATTCAGATCGTGAACCGTAGAATCAAAAGATTGAGGAACAAGGAAATTCCATTGGTGAAAGTTGATTGGCAAAATCATGGAGGGATTTATGCTACATGGGAAACGGAAGAAGATATGATAAAGAGATATCTGGATTTGTTTCCACTGGACCCGACATTCTTCCAAAACAAAAGGAACTCGAGTTTGGCGGACCAAACTCTTTAAGGGGGTAGACTGTATCAACCCTAACCTTTAATTAACGTTAATTCATGATCAAATATGCCTAATAAGTAATTAAGGTGAAATTCTGAAGAAATTGCATGTGTGTCACATTATTTGTGCTCATATCTGTCTAATATAGAAATATCTGTTTGAATTCCTATTTTGTTTTGTGAATTGAAGGCCTTATTGACATTTGATCATGAAATTGACTTGATTTATGTGTTAGTTGGAATTTTTAGAACATTATGGTAAGTTTAATTAGAATTCGATTCGTAACGATTAAATTAGAATAATTTAATGTCTACTTGATTAGTTTGATCAACAATTTAATTACACTATTATCCAAGCCTATATAAGGCACCAATTGTACCACTACTCAACCTTTTTCCTTCATTTCAATACACTTGGAGCCTGCACAAGCAAACAAATGTGAGAGAGGGAGAGAAATGAGAGATTTGAGTTCAACCAAAGAACTTGCTAGGAATTGAAAAATTGAACTTATAAACACAAGGATCAAGCTCCTAACTCTCTCATTGGCAAGCCTAGGTAAGAATTGAATCCTTAGATTGTACAATTATAGTGTGTAGGACATAAACTCTAGAGAATTAAGTTAGTTAATGCAAGAATTGAATTAGAGATAAAGAGAATGGAACCATATCATGCATGCATGTATATATCATGGCATTTTGAGTTTTATTCTAAAGAATACTCACATACATATATCTATCTTGGCTTAGTTTTGAAAATTCATCATAATTCTTACCATTTGACCTTAATTAATCAAGTTTTGGAAAGCCTTAGTTCAAAGTAATTCATGCATTTCATGTTAATGGCATATTCATAAATGTCAAGTTTGAGTTTTGAGTAATTGGCATACTTTTGGACCTTGATTTGGAAAAATGATCTTCAATTTATGACATTCTACAAGTTTGTAAATGTTTTCTAGAATTTTGGCCCAAAAGATGAGTTTTGAAGTGTGTAATTTGAGTTTGGAGTTTGGGAGTGTAATCTGGAAATCCTAGATTCTACATTTCGCCGGCGCGAATCTGTGCTCGAGCGACCACTCTATGATCTTACACTTCCGCTTGAGTGATCCGAAGTACGCTCAAGCGTGAAATGCAAGCTCCTAGAACTTTCATGTTTTTGCAGACCGCTCGAGCAACAAGATTTGCGCTCGAGCGAGGTCCTAAGTCTCACGCTCGAGCGTCCGTCAAGCGTGAAAATCACATAACTAGTACTTTTTCAATGTTTGTAGACCGCTTGAGTGAAGAAAATTGCACTCGAGCGGCCCCTCACATATTTGCATGTCCGCTCGAGCGAGAGATGTTACGCTCGAACGGCACCCCTGGCTTTAGCAAGATTTGTTAAGGGTTCTCGAGTGCATTTTGGCATCCACATTCCATCCCAGGCATTCCTAGGGCATGAGTAAGACTCAATAAGAGGTTAAGACATAAGAACACACTAAGAATAAAATGAAAGTAGTTAAGTACCAATCGAGTGTGTGTTTCATTATATGTTTTTGCTATGTGTGTGTAGGTCACGCGTCACAAGTTATCTGACTTCTCTGTTCTGCAAGTGGAGCCATCTGTGAGTAATAATTCTGTAAAGTTATGTTTAACTTAATTATTTTCTAATGCTATGAAATGATTAGTTTTCTAAAATACGATATTTTGTATGAATGAATGAGTGTCCAAATTTCTAAAATGTCTTCGTGGCATCCTTAGCACAAGGCCCTTGCCCGGGGATAATAATACTGTGGTCTACAAGTACAAGACCCTTGCCCAGGGGTAATAATACCACGGTCTCATGGCCTTTGCCCAGGGGTAATAATACCGTGGTCTCAAGGCCCTTTCCCGGGGATAATAATACCGTGGCTCAAGTATGTTACAAGTTTCTCGGTACCGGAGGTTTCTTAAAAGAACTAACAAGCATGTTAACGCTAATGGATGTACCATGTATGATTAAGCATGAACTCTGATTTCTGTATGTAGTTTGAACAAGAACATGATTATAAATCTACATCTGATATAAACTTTGATTTCCGAATCTATCATGGGCATCGTTCATTAAAACCCATTACTTTGTTATTATTCACTGGGCTCCCGCTCACTATCTGTTTTATGTATGTAGGTGAGTAAGCGCGTGACCAGGCCTAAGCTGCTGCCTGGAGTATTGTGTCAACCAACCATTGTGCCTCCTGGAGAGATTCCCTTTTTAAAGAAGTCAAGTTTTGTGAACCTGACAATGATGTTTTGTAGTTTATTTTTTTGCTTATTTGTATATAGGGATAAGTTTCCTTTTTGATTACATCTGTGCATACGGGTGATATAAGACTAATATATTTACGACGTCACATATATATATATATATATAAGTTTGTTTTGAAAATTTCCGTCTCATATACGTTATCACAGCTCTATGGACAATGTGTAATGCTATAATTGCTTCCGCAGCCCCTTATCATGTGTCATTCTGTTAAGAGACCATTGGTAATCCAAGGATTACTGACCGGTTATGACACTAAACCTATAGGGGCAGGTTTGGGTCGTGACACTAAACTTATAGAGATGGGTTTGGGTCATGATAGAGTGGTATCAGAGCACATGTTATACCGCACACACGAGTCCATATAAGCTATAAGATGTCCTAGTAAGCATTAGGAGCATCTCATCTACATGTATAAGTGTGTACACTAATTTCTGTAAATGAGGAAACTGAATTTGACCTTGAATATTTGAAATGGAAGTGAATAGACCGTGATTGAATGATCTAAACATTGTGAAACAAACTATTTTCCTATGTTCATAAGTGTTCTGTTTACCTATAGCAATGGAAAATACAAAAAGTAACAGTACAGCTGAATCGTCAGAGGCTCACATGATCTGAATGGAGCAAATGTTCGCAGCTCTAACTGAAGCAATGACACGGTAACAAACACAACAACCATTACCTCATCCGTTGGTCCAAGTTGAACCGAATAACAATGACCTAATCAACCTCCCTCGAAAATTCATGAAGATGAAACCACCAACCTTCTTTGGTGGTATTGAACCCTTAACGGCAGAAACATGGCTACTAGAAATGGAGAAACTATTCGAGATGTTCCCTTGCTCTGAGATTCAAAAAGTCATTTTGGCCACCTACACTTTAAAAGATGCAGCCTGAAGATGGTGGTTATTAATTTGCAATAGTAATGGGAACATGACATGGGCTCAATTCAATGAAATCTTCTACAACAAGTACTTTCGCCAATGCTTCAAAGATCGAAAAGTGTCAGAATTTCAAGAACTCAAGCAAGGCAAGATGTCTGTAGCTAGTACGAGGCTAAGTTCACCGAGTTGGCCAAATTTTCTCCTCATATGGTTGATACAGATTACAACAAGGCTCGAAAATTTGAAGCGGGATTAGATCTGGACATGTTTGATCGAGTAGGCGTCCTAAAGTTGCCTACATATGTGGAAGTACTAGATAGAGCATTGATGGCAGAGGCCATTTTGGCAGCAAAGAAACAAACTTCAGCTCCAACAACTAAATGGAAGGGTAAAAGATCCGGATTTAATTTCAAGAGGGGTCGGTCATTTCCAAAAGGACAGAATACAGGATCCTCTAGTAGCTCTAGTCAGAATAGTGGCTCAATTCCGAATTGTCCCGACTGCGGAAGAAAGCATAAAAGTGCATGTTACTGTGCATCAAGTGCATATTTTTGATGTGGCAGACTGGCCACATGGTTAAGGATTGTCCACTGATATTTGATAATGTTAACCGTCTTATGGCAAGTTCGGCCGGGTCTGCTTTTAAAGCAAAGTCAAATGCAAGAACTAATGCTAGGGGTAACACTGGAAATGAAACACTAAGGCAAGGGAGAGCGTTCGCACTAGTGCTTAAGGATGTACAGAATACTGAGTCAGTGGTGTCAGGTATAATCTTTATCTGTGCTGAGAATGCCTATGTACTAATTGATTCTGGTTCCATGCAGTCATTTATATCACATGTTTTTTCTTGGAAATTAACTAGACCCTTAGAATCCATGAATTATTTATTATTTGTATCTACGCCATCTGGGGGCTCTATGTTATATGCGTATGTGTATCTGGCATGTGATATTGTGATTGGTGATGTGATGTTATATGTTGATTTATTGACTTTGGGAATTGATCATTTTGACTGCATATTGGGTATGGACTGGTTAACGAAGTACTGTGCAACTATTGATTGTGTGAATAAGTCTGTTATATTTCGTCCACCAGGGTTACCTGAGTTTGTGTTCACTGGGAATGGGGTGGTCCCTCCCCCATACTTGATTTATGCCATGAAAGCTGTTAAATTGCTTAGGAAAGGATGTAGAGGGTATATGTGTTGTGTTTTGACTGTAACTTCTGATAATCCCACTGTAGAGAACATCCTTATAGTAAATGAATTTCCTGATGTATTTCCAACTTAATTTTCCGGAGATTTAATTGATAAGGAGATTGATTTTACTATCGATGTTGTTACCGAAACACAACTAATTTCCAAAACCCCATATAGAATGTCAACTTCTGAACTGAAGAGTTAAAAGTTCAACTCTAAGAACTATTAGACAAGAGATTTATCTGTCTGAGCACCTCACCTTGGGAAGCTCCAGTGTTGTTTGTCAAAAATAAAGACGGGTCTTTAAGGCTGTGTATTGACTACCGTGAGTTTAACAAGGTAACCGTGAAGAACAAGTATCCATTGCCCCGAATAGATGATCTATTTAACCAACTTCAGGGACCCCAAGAGTTCTCCAAGATAGATCTTAGATCTGGGTATTACCAGTTAAAAGTCAAGGCAGAAGATGTTGAGAAAATAACATTCAAAACTAGATACGGACACTATAAATTTTTGGTAATGCCATTTGGAGTAACTAATGCACCTGCAACATACATAGACTTAATGAATAGAGTGTTCAAACAATTCCTTGATGAGTTTATTATTGTGTTCATCGATGATATATTGATTTATTTTAAAAGCAGGAAAGAATATGCAAATCATCTGAGAATTGCTTTACAGACCTTAAGGGAAAAGAAGTTATATGCAAAATTTTCCAAATGTGAATTTTGGCTTGTCAGTATGGCATTTCTGGGGCATGTAATTAACAAGGATGGTATCTCTGTTGACCTACAGAAAATTAAAGCCATTGTGGACTGGCCTAAACCAACAAATGTGTCAAAAGTGAGGAGTTTTCTGGGACTTGTTGGCTACTACAGAAGATTTGTGAAAGATTTCTTGAAACTTGCTATGCCATTGACACAATTAACATAGAAAAATGTACCATTTGACTGGAACGATCAACAGGAGTCAGCCTTTCAAGAATTGAAAACTAGACTGGAAACTACACTAATTTGGGCCTTACCTAACGGAACTGATGGATTTCAGATTTACAATGATGCCTCCTACAAGGGTTTGGGTTATGTGCTAATGCAGAATGGGAAGGTAATTGCTTATGCCTCTTGATAACTCCATCCTCATGAAAAGAACTACCGGACTCATGGTCTTAAACTGGCGGCCGTGGTGTTTGCTTTGAAAATCTGGCGTCATTATCTATATGGAGTAACTTGTGAAGTATATACAGATCATAAAATCTTAAAATATTTCTTCACCCAAAATGAGCTGAACATGAGGCAGAGAAGATGGCTGGAATTAATCAAGGACTATGACTTGCAAATTCTGTATCATCCAAGGAAGACAAATACCATTGTAGATGCATTGAGTAGAAAATATATTGGGAATCTATCATGTTTACTCACTGGTCGGAAAGAATTGTTGTGTGAATTGGAATGAAATGAAATTGAAGTGGTTTTGCGTGAACATGATGTAATTCTAGTTGTTATTTCTGTCCAACCCGCAATTATTGAAGAGATAAGAGACAGGCAACTGCACGATGCATTTCTGAAAAAGATTGTGGATGAAATTGACTCAAAATCGAGATCGGGATTTGTGCTTGACAATAATGTGTTGAAAATTCAGAATCGCCTTTGTGTACCAGATTCTTGTGATTTGAGAAAACGTATTATGACTGAAGCCCATAATTCCAAATTTGCTATGCATCCGGGAAACATAAAGATGTATCATGATTTGAGACAGAACTTCTGGTGGCCTAGAATGAAGAAAAGCATTGCTGACTTTGTGGCTAGATGTTTACATTGCCAGCAAGTTAAAGTGGAATATCAACGGCCTGCTAGACTGCTTCAGCCGCTTCCTATACCGAAATGGAAATTGGAGCATCTTACCATGGATTTCATTGTCGGACTACCTCGCTCTTCTCGAGGTGTAAACTCTATCTGGGTTATTATTGACCATGTAACTAAGTCTACCCACTTCCTGCCTGTTAAAACTATTTATAATGTGGACAAATTGGCTAATATTTATATGAATGAGATTGTGAGATTGCACGGTGTGCCAGTATCCATTGTATGTGACAGAGACTCGAAGTTTATGTCAAGATTTTGGCAGAGTTTACAACAGGCTTTGGAAACTGAACTGTGATAGAGTAGTGCCTACCACCCACAAATAGACGGCCAATCTGAATAAACCAATCAGACCTTAAAAGATATGTTACGCATGTGTGTCCTAGATTTCCAAGGAAATTGGGAAACCTACTTACCATTGGCCAAATTTGTGTACAACAATAGTTACTATTCAAGTATCAGCATGGCTCCTTATGAAGCTTTGTATGGTAGGAAGTGTCGTTCTCCGATTTGTTGGGCCGAGGTAGGTGACAGACATTTTGGGACCAGAACTTGTGTAAGAAACAACTAAAAATATGAAATTGATTCAACAGAGATTAAAAACTACACAAAGCCGCCAAAAGAGTTATGCAAATGTCCGAAAACAAGACAGAGAATTCAAAGTCGAGGATCACGTGTTTATCAAAGTGACTCCTATGAAAGGGCAAACACGGTTTGGAGTGAAAGGCAAATTGGCACCGAGATATGTTGGGCCATATGAGATTCTTGAGAAAATCAACCTGGTGACGTATCGAGTAGTCTTATCGCCGGTCATGGAACATATGTATAATGTTTTTCATGTTTCTATGCTTCGGGTTCATTTGAGAGACCCATTACATGTAATTGAGCCGAGCCATGTGCTTCTGAAAGATGATTTTACATACGAAAAGAGACCAATTCAGATTGTGAACCACCAAATCAAAAGATTGAGGAACAAAGAAATATCATTGGTAAAAGTTGATTGCAAAACCACGGAGGAACTTATGCTACATAGGAAACAGAAGAAGATATGATGAAGAGATATCCAGATTTGTTTCCGTTGGACCCAACATTCTTTCAAAATGAAGGTAATTCGAGTTTAGAGGACCAAACTCTTTAAGGGGGGAAGACTGTAATAACCCTAACCTGTGATTAGCTGTTTAACCATGATTAATTATGCCTAATAAGTAATTAAGGTGAGATTCTAAATAAATTGCATGTGTGTCACATTATTTGTGCTCATATTTGTCTAATGTGGAAATATCTGTTTAAATTTCTGTTTTGTCTTGTGAATTGAAGGCCTTATCGGCATCAAATCACAAAATTGACTTGGTTTTTGAGTTAGTTGGAATTTTTAGAATTTTATGGTAGGTTTAATAAAAATTCAAATCGGAACGAATTAATTAGAATAATTAATGTCTATTTGGCTAATGGTAAGCTCAATTATTTAAACCTTCTTAATTAAGCCTATATAGGCGATGTGAGAACTCTAGGACACATTTTTACACCTTTATTTCTACAATCTTGAACTCAAAGAAACATGAGAGTGAGGGAGAGCTAGAGTTAGAGACCAAAAACAAGAGAAAGACCAAGAATTGGCTTGAGATTAAGCTGGAGACTTGAATTCTGGCAATTTAAGACTTAAGGTAAGACTTTAACCCTTTAGCTATGAGTTTGAGTTGTTCAGTATGTGAAATCAAGTGGAAGTGTTGAATAGACATAAGAAATGGGCTTAAATGAATGAATTGGGAACCAATTCATGCATACATGTGCATCTTATCATAAATTAAGCATGTTTTCTAAGAAATTCTCACATACAAGTCCTTACCTTGGCCATGTTTTAAGAATTTACCATGTTTTAGTACCAAATATCCTAATTGTTTATGTTTTGAAAGAGAATGATGCATATCACTTCATGCATGTTAGATATACATATATCATTCGAGATTGTTTGGTTAAACCACTTACTTTTGGGCCTTGATTTTGTGAAATGATCTTTAATTCACCATGTTTTCCAAGATTATATGAGTTTCCTCAAGTTTTTGGCCGAAAAGATCATGATTTGCAGCTTTGGAAATGAGTTTTGCACTAGGCGAGCAACTGAAATTCCAATCGCCTCTTCGCCGGCGATAGATCCTATGCTTGAGCGATCACTTTTGTTTGCACCTCCGCCCGAGTGACCAATAATTGGCACGAGCGTAAATTGCATGCCCCCAGAAGTTTTCATGTTTTGTAGATCACTCGAGTAAAGACCTCGACCACACGCCGAGCGACCGCTGCTTAAAATTTCACACAACTAGTTCTTTTATAGAATTTACAGACCGCACGATCAAGGGAATCTACGCACAAGCGACCACTCACATTTCAGATGTTCGCTCAAGTGAGACCCTTGTTTTCAGCAAATTTGACCAAGTGTTCTGAATCGTGTTTTGGCATCCTTATTGCATCTTAGGCATTTCGAAGCCCTAATTAAGTTAGAATAATGAGGAATAGAAGTAAAGCACACCAACTAAGAGAGAACTAAATTATTGATTCTAGGTGTGTAAATATGTACGTATTCGCTCGTGGTTTGTGTAGGTCACGCGCCGCAAGTTACCTGATCTGTCTACTCTGTCTATTTTCTTCGAGCCATTTGTGAGTAATAACTCTGTAAAGCTATGTTTAATTATAAGTATTTTTTGACTGATATGATACGATCTGTTTTCTAGAATGTTATTTTATTTTATGAATCATGAATGAATGTCCATTTTTCTGAAATGTATTTGTGGCATTCTTAGTTCACGTGGCTCTCGCCTGGGGGTAATAATACCGTCGCCAATATACACGTGGCCCTCGCACGGGGATAACAATACTGTGGCTTATATTCATGTGGCCCTTGCCCGGGGGTAACAATACCGAGGCCTATATTCGAGTGGCCCTCACCTGGATGTAACAATATCATGGCTACTTGCGCGTAAGATATGGACCTTTATGGTTCTCAATACCGACTATGCAAATTTGATATGTCATGATAGCTAAATAGATGTACCACAAATACTTGCTGATGATTCTGGAAATTTTGTGAATATGAATCTGTTTCTGATTTGAAATCTAATATGGGACATCATTCATTAAATTCTTTACTTTGTTATTATTCACTGGGCTTCATTCACTATTTATATATATATATATATGTAGGTGATCAAGTGCGTGACCAGGCTCAATAATGACCGCCTAGAGAGTTTTTGTCAGCCAGCCTTTGTACCTCCCGATGAGGAGGTTCCATACGTCTTGTGGTCATGTTTTGTGGACATAAAAGACTTTGTTTTCTTTTGAATTATAAACAAGTTTTCTGTTATCTGTATATTGGGCTAAGCCCCTTTTTGGTTATATTTGTAATGAATGTGATGTGAGACTACTACAATATGACATCATGTATATGTGTATAAAGGTTTAAAATTTATGTCTCATATATATCTCCACAGCTCAATGGACTATGTATGTTTCTTTATTTGCTTCCACAGCCCCTAATTATAAGTTCTTCTGTTCAAAGGCCTTTGGTAATCCAAGGATTACTGGCCAGTAACGACGCTAAACCTATAGAGGCAGGTTTGGGTCGTGACAGCGAATGAACAAAAACAAAACAAAACGTTATTCACAAGACAACTTTAAGCATAGTTCACAAAACATGACTTCTTAAACGGGAACCTCTTTGGGAGGCAGTGGTAGTCGACCCAAAACTCTCCAGTGACTTAGGCCTGGTCACGTGTCTGCTCACCTACATAGATAATATAAATAATGAATAGAAGCCTAGTGAATAATAACAGGGTAAAGGGTTAAATGAATGATGCCCCAACAGATTTAGAAAATAAATACATATTTATATTCATAGTTTTGTTTGAATCGTATACGGAAATCAAAATTCATGCTTGTTTATATGTGGTACATCTATTAGTGCTATTAAATCAAATACAGAGCATTAAGGGTCATATTTGTCAGTTCTATAAAGGAACCTCCGGTACTGGGAACAGATAACATACTGTAACATGCCTGGAGGGTACCCGTGCACGTTAAATAGTTCAGACCCTTAATCTCTTTGATCTAGTCTCACTAGTGCAATGTGAAACATAGATGAGAGTCTAAATTTGACAACTTTTAGAAAATCCATTTTATCGCAAAATCTTTTGCTAGAAATGGACTATGTCATCAGAGCTCAGAGTTGCCACCTTATATTTTTTGGGAAATTAGGAAACCCATGACTTATGCTAAGGCCATTGTTCGTCATATCTAAAGTTGTCTCGGTTTTGAACCTTAAGCATGAGAGGGGAAGGTCATTAATTGAGCACCTCCGCTCACCCGATCAAAAGATTGGCCTTTATTAAACCATGATATGAATTTTATTTACTTTATATGTTCATATTCTGATTATTTAATAAATCCTAAAAATTACTATGTGAAACATACAAGTATAGACTATGTCATTTATTTTTGAATAATTTGATTTCATATAGTTTTGAAAGAGTTTTGGAGATGTACAACTCAAATAAATTGAGTTTATAATCATGAAAATCAACACCATTCCAAATTAAGTGACACAACCTCCATCCACTAGCATTCATACAGTTATATCAAGTAAGCAAGTAGCCACATGGTAGGCTACTTAAACATAATAAGAAAAACACACATAAACGGGATGCTAAAGCATAAAAACTTACACATTTACCAACGTCCCTCGAACAGCTACAAAACAAAGTTAGTAAAACATGCATGATTTTATATACAAAATCCTAATGCAATTCACTCATGAGATGCAACTAAAGATTCGGCTTCTAAGATATGACATGTGAATCATCTCAAGAACATGAGGTAGCGCACATAATCACATAAGAATTGATTAAATCCACAAATGCAAAATTAGCCAAATCAAGATGCATGAAACATGGATGTAAAACATAGATATAATGAAAGACAAAATATGATACATATTCACAGATAAAGAAAGCAAGTAAAAGAACAGGATAGAAAGAAGCGGGCGGGGAATTATTACAACACTTCAAAGAATAATTACAAACCAAATTAGAAAGGGATGAGGACAATATTACATCAAAATAAAAACCTCGCAAAACAATAAAAATAAAAATAAATAAAATAAAAGCTTCATGTTCCTTGGAAACGTCAACGGAAATTGGTCAACATTGGAAGAATACGTCATCTTGTCCGAAAAAAGCTAACCGACCGGCCAAATATGCCGGCCGGCCAATTAGGCCTAGCACAACCAGTCTTATTGCGAAACCAAGAAAAGGAACAAACAAGAAATATGTAGGTGACTCAACTAACCACTACCGGTTAGATTAAAAATAAGAAAACAAATATATAAAAAATAAAAAATAAAAAGTGCAAACTTATAACAAAACTAACATAAACCTAAAACAAGAAAATAAATATAAGGTAGAACATGCAAGATTATAACAAAACTAATATGAGACCAATATAAGAAAAATATAAATTAGGAAATGCAAGATTACAACACAATTACTATGAAACTAAAACAAGAAAGCAAATATAAGATAGAACATGCAAGATTACAACAAAACTAATATGAAATTAAAGCAAGAGAATAAAAATAAATAAATAATTATGAGCTAAACAAACCACTTAGATTACAACAACAAATATAAAGTAAGAAAATAAATATGAGATAAAAAATATAAGAAAATGAAAGACTAGAAATTCACCTTCCATGAAAGATTGAACTTCTTGATTTCCAAACTTCCTCTTGATTACCCTCAAGTTTAGGAAATGTGTTCTCAATCCTCAATTTGAAACTAGAATGGAACTCTAGGTATGTATTGTGGAAAAGTGGCTAACTCTCTTATTTTTTTCTCACTTTCAACAACACTCACTCTTTCCTTTGATCAATCACTGCTGAAATTTAGCTATTTCAAAATCTTTGGAGGAGTTTTGGGTGTAAGAAAGATGGAATTTCAGTTTATATGGAAGGTATGGGGTGTATATGAAAGATAAGAATTTTTTTTGCTCAAAAACTCAATTTTTCTCTCTTTTTTCACCATTTTCTCTTCAATTTCGTAGTCCTCCCTCTCTCTTACAATATAATCATTCTATATAGACAATGAGAGAGAGTGAAGGTCAAAAAGAAAGTGGGAGACAAAAATGTGATAGGAGGACAAATTTTCAAGGTAGTTGCATGGGATACTCCTTTATAGATGCAAACAAAACTTCTTTTTGACAATGGGGGGTGAGTGGAGATAATGGAGAATGAGTGGGTATACTTGAATGGATTAGAAAATGGCTTAATGGAGTGTCCCTACCAAGCCAAAACCACAAAAAAAAAAAGGGTCTGCTACTGTTTTAGGCCGAGTCAACAAAATATGCTATTAAGCCCAACTTCAAATGGGCATATCTCCCTTATATGGACTTGGTTTTAGGTGGTTATTGGGTCTAAATTGAAATCCCAGAAGTCTACTTTCTAATGGTGGTGGCCTCACATCTAAATTATAAGTGTACAAAGAAATATGCCTAATTTAGTGAAAGCTGTTCATTTCTCTCAGGCCAGGTCAACAAAATCTGCTCTTAAGCTCAACTTCAACTGGGCATATCTTCCTTATCCGGACTTAGTTTTAGGTGGTTCTTAGGTCTAAATTGAATCCCCAAGAGTATACTTTCCAATGGTGATGGCCTCACATTTAAATTTCAAGTGTACAAAAAGATATGCCTAATTTAGTGAAGGTTGTTCATTTCCCTCAGGCTAGGTCAACAAAATCTGTTCTTAAGCCCAACTTCAAATGGGCATATCTCCCTTATCCGAACTTGGTTTTTAGTGGCTCTTGGGTCTAAATTGAAGCCTCAGAAGTCTAATTTCCAATGGTGATAGCTTCACATTTAAATTCCAAGTGTACAAAGAGATATGCCTAATTTAGTAAATGTTGTTCATTTCCTTCTTAATGATTTGATGTTCATTCTTTGCCTAAACCAATTTTCTTCTATACCCTCCTGTTTTCTTCAAATCCAAACCTATCCAAACCTATAAAGAAGATGTTTTTAAATATTTTTTCAAAGAGTTCACCTCTATTCCATTTATTTCCACTTTGTCCTTACTAAGTTTACTGAAAAGTGCAATATTTTAATTGAAATGGAAGCCTCGGAACATCGTAGAAACATTTGGAAAAATATTTTGAAAATATGGTTTTAAGGTCTAAAATAGTTTGGCCAAAAATGTGTAAAGGTTGGGATTAAAACTCAAATTTCATTTTTCTTGTTGAGGACTGTTGGGGAATGCATTCTGATTATCATCATCGGGTAATCAACAAAAAGCGCCCAAGTCTTAGGGCTAGTTAAAATGGAGTGTCTACACATACTTGTCAATTCCATAAAAAAACCTCCAGTACTAGGAACAGATAACATACTTGAGCCATATAATTGCTGCCACAAATACTTTTCAATATATGGACTACCATTCATTGTACAAAACGTAATTGTTCCATAAAACAGATCTTATTGCATCATACAGAAAATAAATAACATGGCTTTACTAAGTTATTACTTATAGATGTCTCCAAAGCAAACAACAGGGCCAACAAATTAGGTAACTTGTGGCACATGTCCTAATGTTCTCAATTCCTTGAATTCCTAGTGAGTTCTAACTCAATTCTTCAATTGCCCTTCAATTCCCTAGCAATTCCTTCCTTTCCTTCTTGAATTCAACTCTCTCTCACTCTAACTCTTTCTCTCTCTCCCACGTTGGAAGCTCAAGAAGGAAGAACATAAGAATGTAAAGTGTAGTCTTGAAGTCTCATATGCCTTGTATAGGCTCAATTATGAAGGCTTAATACACTTGGCTTAAACTAAGCAAATGGGTATTAGTAATTCTGATTAATTCGTTCCGAATCAAATTTTAATTAAACCCACCATAAATTCCTAAAAATCCCATATAACACAAAAATCAAGTCAATTTCATGATCAGATGTTGATAAGGCCGGCAATTGGCAAAACAAAACGGAAACACGAACAGATATTTCTACGATAAACAAATAGAAACACAAATAATGTAACACACATGTAAATTTCATCTTAATTAATTATTAGGCATCCATAATCATGGTTTAACAGTTAATCATAGGTCGGGGTTATTACAGTCTCTAATGAAAAAGCCATCAACCGATGTGGGAAGCCTAATAATACGACTAGAACAGTACTGTAAGATCAAAGACGACATAAGAGACGCCTGTAGACACCCCATTTTTGACCGACCTTAAGACTTAGACGTCATTAATTGAGCGCTCGGTGATAGTGCATGTCGTGCTCATTTTGAGGTTTCGGAGTTTTGGCTGAGAGCCTTGCCTCCGGGCCTCCGAACTCTTTGTGCTTTGGCTCGGTTTGTGGACCGAACCTTGTTTCTCTTCCCTGGAGGGAGAGAGAGGTCTTGTAGACCACCTCTTTGTGGTCGTAGACCACTTTTCTCATTTGGAGACCAGTTTTTGATTTTCGGAGCCTTCGGTCACGCTCCTTGACTCGGGACCGCTTAATGTTCTCCATTTGGCGTGGTTTTTGAACCACACTTTGTTGCCTCAGCCTAGAGGGACACTATGGTCCGGACGACCACTTTTGGGGTCACAGACCACTTTTGGTGCCGGTAGACTAGTTTTCGAGGCTTTCGGTCGTGTGCTTTGCCTCCTGAACTTTTGTCTTGCATCTGTTTTGGTTTGTTTTTGGTACAAACCTTGTTTTCCTTGTTTGGAAGGTGGTACAAGTGTGGGAGACCAGTTCTTCCCCTTGGAGACCACTTTTCTTCCCGCCAGCCAGTGTTCTGGTCAGCCAACTGGTTTTCTTGGTCTTTGAGCCACCTTTTATAGTCGGCCACCACACCATTGCATTGTTTTCATACTCTAGACCTTCTCCCACCATGGCCGACCACTTGTTGTCTTGGGAGACCAGTTGTGGTGGTCGGCCGACCACTTCAAGTGGTCGACTATTTTTTGTTACCTTTTTGGAGATATTTTCATCTAGCTGTCACAGCTGGAAAGCACTAAAACCATCCACCATACACATGTATGGAGGGATGGCCTTGAACCCTTAGCTTGTCCAACAAGCTTGAGCATTGGTTCTCTATACAAGAGAACCTCATCCTCCCTCCTCTAGGTTCAGATTTTGTGCCTTGAGCTATACATACACACCTTTGTATCTATCTTGCATATTCTCTTCATTTTTGTGCCTTAAAGTGTTATTTTATCATAGTTTAACACACAAACACACACTCAAACACCTTTCTTTTGTTGCTGAGGCTACTTGAGGTTGTTTTTGGTGCTTTTGGACTGGATTTGATCCAAGAAAGCTGCTGGAGTGGTAGCCTTGAAGAGGTTCTACAAGAGTGAGTCAACTAACCCTTTAACCCTTTGTTTTGCTTAAGCTTTAAGCCCTATATGCTTGCTGATTTAAGCTTAACTTCCTACTGCAAAAAGTTCTATTTTTCAGTCCTTAAAATGTTTGTTTAAGGTCACTTTTTTGTTGGGGGTGGTCTACCCCCTCTTAGGCCTTGTTAGGCCTTGTTTTGAGCCATCCCTTTTGGCTCTTGCTCTAGCCTTTGCATGACCTTTCTACCACTGAAATCCAGAGGAATTTCAGTGGCGGAAAGATGGTTTTGGGGTCCCAAATAGAAGAGGGTCATCCCCTCTCCTTGTATCTTTAATACTTGCTTTATATGCCTCATGTTTAAGCATGTTTATTAAACTTGTGTTGGCTTGTTCTTAGCATGTTTTTGGGGTTATTTTGAGAGCAGCTCATGCATGCTTAATACACTTGTAGTGTAATCCTCATAAACTAGTCTTGTATGCTTCATGAAGTAGCATGTCATTCTAGCTTATTTTGAGTCCATTTCAACATGTTTTTAGTGTTGTTTTGCCATGCCTTAGGTCTGTTTTGGTTTGATTTGATGGCCCTATGCATGTTTCATGCACTTGTAGTGCAATTCCATGAATTAGCCTAATATGCATCTTGCTTTTAGATATCATTCTAGCATGCTTTTGGCTTAACTTTAAGAAGCTTTTATCCATATTTTAGCATGCTTAAGCTCTGATTTTTATTGTTTTGGTCATGCATGCATTGCTTTGTATATCTATGGTTCATTCTAGCTTGTTAGCTTTGTGTATCAAGTCCACTAGCATGCATTGTTTGGCCTATTTGAATGATTTGGCATCATTTGAAATGTGATTTCAGTCCATGTAATGTTGCCATGCACTTGCATTTGTCACTCATTCAATGCGTTGGAGGGTTTGCCCTTTATGCCTTAACATGAACCATTGCATATGCCTTCATGCCTAAGCTTGTGAGCTTTCATTTTAGTGTGTTTTTGGGGTTATTTCGCCATGATATAACTCTGATTTTTGTTGGTTAAGTCATCGCATGCTTGGTCTTGGTAGGTGTAGTGTAATCCACCTTACTTGCCTTGCATATTCCATGCTCATACCCTTCATGCTAGCATATTTTGGCTTCCTTCCATACATGTTTTAGTATCATTTGACATGTTCTAGGACTGTTTTGGGTTGCCCTTGCCATATGCTTCATGTTTTGCATAGCTATAGTGTAAGTGTCTATGCTAGCTTCAAGCTTTGGGGACCATAGCATGCTTCATTTATGATGTGTACATGATTTGGCATCCTTTAACATGACATTTCAGAGCATATAGGACTGCCATGTTCCCATTTCTTTCATGCTTTGAATGTCTCTAAGGGTTGTGCATTGTTGCCTTGTTTATGGCCTAGCATGTACGCCATCTTGCCTAGGCCTTTGAGCCCTCATCTTAACATGTTTTGGTCTTTGTTTAGACCTATTTGAGCTCTATCCATGATTGGTTCATACATTTGTGCCATGTTCTGCATGCCTCCTATGTGTTGCTCTGTGCTAGCCTTACGCCTTAGGCCCCCTTGCATGCTTTACTTGTGTTGTTTGAATGATTTGGCATCATTTCTTACTATATTTCAGGCTTATAGTGTTGTTACACTTCCATGCTTGTCACTCTTTGAGCACTCTTGAGAGTTGTGCTCTTATGCCTAGTTGATGGACCAATGCATTGAGCTTGCTTGTCTTGATCTTCATGCCTTTATTTTAGCATTATGGCCACTGATTTGGGCATGACTGAGGTCTATCCATTTTTGGTTTAAGTCCATTGAGCATGTTTATCTTCATGTTGCTTGCATGCTTAGATTACATTGCATTGAGTATGCCATGTTGTTACCTTGCATTGTGCATGCTCATCTTACATTATGTTGTGTATGCCATGTTCATTGCATTGTGTATGCCATGTAGTTGCATTGTGTCTTGCATGTCTTGTATTACATGTTTACATGCTTAAGTTGCATTGCATGTTTGCATGCTTAAGTTGCATTGCATGCTTGCATGTTACATGTTGTTGCATTTTGTTTGGATTAAGTGTTAATCCGAACACGAGAAGCGAAGGACGTTTCATACTTGAAGTGATAAAACGTGCCTCAATTCTCGGTCGCCGACCCTCTTGATCCCCCATGATAAAGTTCTAGGCTTTATGTGTTTATGTGTGCATTCATTTTACATTGATTCGTGCAATCTTGGCTTCTCGGCCATTATGCATCGAGATGCATGATTGGTGGCCCGAGGGTCGAGAACCACACTCCTTTGAGCTTATGAAATGATAGGGAGGATGGTTGTGCATACATATGTTGCAAATACATTGCCATGCTCTTTCTTGCTCTCTATTGCAGCAAAGTGGAGAAGTGCAGCAAAATTGGTCGGCCGACCAGATAAACTAGCTGTTCGACCACTTTTTCTGGTTTGCAGCAATAGAAAGTGGTCGGCTAGTGGCTGGAAACACCCCTAGGTGGTCGGCAGCCCTCCCACAGGTCCCCAAGGTGAGTTGGAAGCTTTCTGGAGCTTGGTGCAAGGTTCTAAGAACAATTGCAAACAGAGGCAAGTTGGGGCATCGCGACGGATTTCCAAACGAGGCAACCGAGCATGCGTACATTCTTCTCCCTCTAAGGACATTGCTTTATTGCTTTACTTAGCAGCTAGCTTATGCTTTGGTTCTGTACCTAATTAGTTAATGTGTTTAACTATTCAATTTGTGTTGTAATAGCTTAATTAGTTAGCTTGTTAGTTAATTAGTTTTCTTGTAATAATTAGTTTGATTAGCTTAGATTTGCTAGTTGGCTTCTTATTCGGACCCTCCGTCGAGAGGGCCAACTGTTGTAATAAGCGTGCGTGTGTGTGATGCATGTCTTCCAACCCTCATTTCTTTCTCCCTTTTACTTAACCGCTTACGATGGTTAGTTTTAGGGCATATTTTGTTTAGCATACCTTATGCTTCACATGCGTGCATCTATTCATCTATATTACATGCACCGAGCTCGGCGCATCATACTAACTGCATTGTATTTCAATACATTTACTTGAATACGTGTTCAACAGCATGTTATGAAGTTGCATTTCACATGACATCTTAGAATAGCCGAGCCTATCTGAGTTGCATTTTCGCATGTATTGTATTAGCCATCTTAACATGAACTAGGATCATGCATGATTTCTAACTAGTTCTCTGTTTTGGCTTGGAGTATACTGTGAGTATTTACACTTTAGCATACTGCATGTGTGTTAGTGTTACCATGAAAGCATACTTTCCATGAGGCTAATTGCTTATGTGATTAACTGCTTGAATGCCTGTGGATGAAGGTTGGATTGCTTGAATTGGAACAATTCATCAAAATCTTCATCTTAGCCTACTTGCGAGTAGCAAACTTCAAATTATTTTCACAAACAAACATGCAATGTTTTGTTCCAACTTAGGCAATCTAGTCTATACTTGTATGTTGTGCGCATCACATAGTAATTCTAGGTTAATGACCGGAATAACAACATATTTGTTTTTAAAAACAGAATATCATGCTTAGTACAGGCCGATCTTTGATCAGGCGAGCGGGGGTGCTCATTGCATGACCTTCCCCTCTCGTACCCAAATTCCCGAGCCGAGGCAACTTTGGTGATGACGGACACGTGACCTTAGGCACAAGTCAGAGTTTCCTAAATTTTTTCAAAATAAAATATTTAGGTGGCGACTCTGTATCTGGCAAAGCAGTCCATGTTTGGCACTTCTTTAGTAAAATCAGTTTTCCAAAACAATTTGCCGAATCTGGACTCTTTGGTGATTTATCGATCTTGCATTGCACTGTGCGAGATTAGATTCAGAACCATGGCACGAGTCCGAACTTGTAGTAGCTAGAGAACAAACGAATTCGCGCCCTCGCATGAGCTGAGGAGTTCTCCGTGGTCTACATACCAAGAACCAAACCTATTCAACATCAGAGACCGCCGGAACTCGCTTGAGGGCGCAAATTGGGTTTTAGCTACTACGCGGGACTCATGGTTCTGAATCTAATCTCACAAAGTGCAATGTAAGACTGATAAATCACCAAAGAGTCCAAATCCGGCAATTGGTTTTGAAAAATCAATTTTGAATCAAAAGCGCCAAACATGGACTGCTTTGCCAGATTTCAGAGTCGCCACCTAAATATTTTGTTTTGGGGAATTTATGAAACCCTGACTCGTGCCTAAGGCCACGTGTCTGTCATCATCAAAGTTGCTTCCGCTCGGGAACTTGGGTACGAGGGAGAAAGGTCATGAAATGAGCACCCCCGCTCGCCCGATCAAAGGATCGGCCTCTACTAAACATGATATGTTATTTTTGAAAACACATGTGTTCTTATTCAAATTATTAGCTAATCTTTACTACGTGATGCGCACAGCATACAAGTATAGACTCAATCACGAAAATTGGAACAAAACAACTCATGTTTGTCTTTTTTAAAATGGTTTGAAAGTGCTACTTGCAAGTAGGCTAAAGCACGGATTTGTCACCCTCAAGTGGGCTTAGAAAAACATGATTTTGCCACTTCAAGTGGGCTTAAAACTCACAATCATCGAGTTGTTCCAATTCAGGCAATCAAGCCTTCATCCACAAGCATTCAAGCAGTTAAACACTTAAGCAAATAGCCTCATGGCAAGCATGCTGTCATGGTAACACTTACACGCATGTAAGATGCTAAAGCGTAAACACTCAACGAGTACTCCGAGCCAAAACAGAAGCTAGTTAGTAATCGATGCATGATCCTAGCTATGTTAAAATGCCTAATGCAACACATGCAAAATGCAGCTAAATAGGCTCGGCTATTCTAAGATGGCATATGAATGCAACACTCGATAACATGCTTTGAAACACATATTCAAGTAAGTATTGAAATTTAATGCAGTTTGAATGATGCGCCGAGCCCGGTGCATGCAATACGAATGGATGATGCACGCATGCAAAGCATAAGGTATGCTAATCAAAATATGCCCTAATCTAACCACTGAAAGCGGGTAAATAAAAGGAAGAAAGACATGGGGTTGGAAGACATTCACACACGCATGCACACTTATTACAACATTTGCCATCTCGAAGGAGGGTCCGAATAAATAAGAGCTAAGCTAAGCTACTTATTACAAACCAACTAATTAACTATGCTAAGCTAATTAATTACAAACCGAATTGAAACTAGCTATGCTAAGCTAATTAGAATATTACAAAGATGAATTAAATTAGCTAAACACATTAACTAATTAATTACCAAAAATCGGCAAATTAACCAACTAAGTAAAGCAGTTAAAATGGCCTCGAGGGGAGAGAGATATGTATGCTCGGTTCGCCACGCCCGGAAATGCATTACCATGCCATAAGTTGTCTCTGTTTGCACTTGCGGTGACCTCATAACATCGAACGCACTTTCAGGTCGCATCTGTCTCAAAATAGGAGCATTCTGGACAAATTTGCTGCAAGTGGCCGGCCGGCCACTTCAACTGGTCGGCAGGCTACCTCAACTGGCCGGCCGGCCACTTCAAGTGGTCGGCAGGCTAGTGCAAGTGGCCGACCGGCCACTTTCCTTTCCAGAACCTCAACTTGCTGCAACAGAGATCAACAAAGGCACAACAATGCATTTACAAGGAAATGTGTGCACAACTGCTCTCCTTATCATTTCTCAAGCTCAAAGGAGTGTAGTACTGGACTCTCAAGCCACCAATCACGCATCTCAATGCTCGATGGCCAAGAAGCCAAGCTCGCACAATATTAGTGAATGCACAAACAACACATAAGAGCATCCGCCTCTATATGCATGATCAAGAGGGTTAGCGGCCAAGAAACGCAACACGTTTCATCACTTTGAGTATGAAACGTGCCACATTCCTTGTGTTCAGATTAACGTCTGATCCAAACACAATGCAATGCAAACAAGATGCTTATCTTTCAATGCTAAAGTGGTATGCACAAAATTCTATCATGTAAACAATGCATGCATGGCATGTTTAGAAGCTAAGGCATCAAAGCTAGTGAAGTGTATTACACATGAGGCATGCACTACAATGCTCAAATGGTCAAACCACATATGGGCAGACCTAAGATGCTCCAAAACAGTGGCCAATACACACCAAAACTTAGGCACAAAAAGCAAGGAACGCATGCTCATCCGTTTGCTCGCAAGCAAGGCACAAAGCTTAATTTTCAAACACATTGAAAGAACGACATATATGAGAGCATGACAGAGGTATAAGCAATGAAATTATATGTCAAATGATGACATATCATGCAAACAACACAAGTATGGCATGCTAGAGTCCTTAAGCATTAAAGCTAGCAAAGTACACAACACTAGGGCTATACAATGCAATGCTCAATGGACTAAACCAACCCTAAATAGATCTCATACATGCCAAGACAGTGGCCAAAATGCTCTGAAATGATAGCATGAGAAGCAAGCAAATGATGTTCATGCATTGGCTCATCAATAAGGCATAAGGGCACAACTCTTAAACACAATTAAAGAGAGATAAACATGAGAGTATGACAAGGCTATATGCTCTAAAATTATGTGCCAAATGATGCTATAACACAAATGTCACAAATAAGGCATGCTAAGGGTCTCAAAACACAAGACTAGCAAAGCCAATTACACTATAGCCCTACAAGGCAAGCCACACATGACCAAGATCACTTGGAACAAAGTTTAAGCATGCTAAATCAAGGCCAAAAGCATGCTGAAACAGAGCTAAAACAAGCTAGAATTAGAGGCATAAAGCATGATGCATGTTAAGCCTACAAGAAGGATTGCACTACAAGTACAAAAACCAAGCAAGAGGTGACCCCACCAACTAAAATTAGAGTTAAAGCATGTCAAAATAACACCAAAAACATGTTGGAGTGAAGTCAATACATGCTAGAATAACAAGCTAACTCATGAAGCATGTTAGGCTAGTGAACAAATTTACAGTATAAGTGTATGAAGCATGCATAAGGTGACTCAACCAAGCCAAAACAGAGCTACAACATACTAAAATAAGACTAGAAATAGGCTGAGAACAAGCCAACACATGCTAAAAAAACATGCTCACTAATTAGGCCAACAAGGCATGGAACCAAGAAGCAAGGAGAGGAGGCCACCCCCTCTTATTTTGGACTTCAAAGCATGGTTTCCACCACTGAAATTCCTCTGAGTTTCAGTGGTAGAAAGGCCAAACAAAGGGTGCCTCCAAAGCTTTAAAAGAATGCACCAACCTCAAGCAAATAAGGCACACAAGAAGGTGAAACACCCCCAACACCAAAGAGGCCTTAAACAACCTTTCTTAACACTTAAAATCAAAGCTTTATGTAGTTAACAACCAGGCCTAAATCATCATACAAAGGTGGCCAAATACTTAAGCAAAACAAAGCTTAAAGAGGGCATACGCTTACCCTTGAAGAACAATGGCAAGACAACAACTTCTAAGCCAAAAACCAGTTATAGAAGGCCCAAACAAGCCTTATGGAATCTCAACTCCAAGGTCAAGATGTTAGGCTAAGAGGGTTGTGTGCAAATATGCCAAGAACAATCACTTTCAAGCACTATAAGGCACAATATAGAGAGAGAGAATGAGAGAATTCTAGAGAGAGAGTCAAAATTTTGTCTCTCAATTTTCTGAACCCTCAATAAAGGGGAAGCACCTCCCCTTATATAAGCAAAGCAACCAAAAGCTTGCTTGACAAGCTCAGAACTTGTTCCAATCCCTCCATATACGTGTATGGAGGATGCACTCAGTGACCCACAGCTAGCGCAGCTGGCACCCAAAATATCTGCAAAAACAGAAAAATGGTCATAGGCTACTTTAACTAGCCTACCGGCCATTTCAAGTGGCCTACAGGAGGAAAAAGTGGCCTACAGCCACCAAAAGTAGCCGACAGGCCCTCCCCTCCCTCAAGGCAAGGGATAACAAGGTATGGTCCAAAAACAAACCAAAAGGAAGGGATCCAAGAGACCCTAAGACAAGGCACTCAGCCGAAAGCCCCGAAAACTAGCCTACGGGCTACTACAAGTGGCCTACAAAAGGAAAAAGTAACCTACAGCTACAAAAAGTGGCCTACAAGCCTCTCTCTCTCTCCAGGCAAAGGCACCAAGGCAAGGGTCCAAAAACAAACCAAGAAGAAAAAAGTTAAGAGGTCCCGAGACAAAGCGCTCAGCTGAAAGCCCCGGAAACTCGAAACAAGTACAAACATGTGCAATCATCGTGTGCACAAACGATGACGTCTAAGTCTTAAGGTCGGTCAAAAATGGGGTGTCTACAGATACCAACTAAGGCTCCAATGAAAGATGAGAAGAAATCTCCGAACAACAAAAGAAAGGAGTCTAATGCAATCACCGATCAGCCAAAAATTCGAAAAGAAGCCTTCCAAGCAATTATCACCACTTTTAATGAGCCAATATATTGTTTGATGTTAAAACTCCAGAACAAACCTTACTTCTATTAGCTAAAGAGTCAAAAAGTTACTAAAATAACTTATTCTCCTTACATTATTATTAACAATTATATTACGAAAACAAAAAATGATCATAGATTTGGACATAAAATACAAATTAAGAACACATGACTTTTGTAAGTTTTTAAAAAAAATTGTGGGTTCCTAAAAGTTAGGTCACTTTTTTTTGGGTGTTCCTCGTGCATTATTAGATAATGAATATCATATTATATCTAAATCATTAATCCGAATGTTGAGTACATAATATATAATTTAGTGTATAGTGAATCACATTGAGAATTAGTACGATATACAAACGTTTTTGATAAATTTTGGGGTTACTTTTTTTATTTTGGCTTCATAGCAAAGAAAAACAGAAAATTGTTCAAAAAGTGCAAAAATAAAGTGTATTGTATAAATACAAATTTATTGTGTTATAGGTCAATTTAGTTCACACTTTATTTTTGAATCATTTTATGAATATATATTTTTCAGATAAATTGTACTAGCCTCTTCTAAGATTTGAAAAAATTACACTAAATCTCAAAATTTTAATATAATTACACCGATTTTCTTTTTAATAAGATTAAAAGGATCAAAATTAATACTGATTCATAAGAAAATAAATAAATTTTAGTGTCAAAAGGCACAATAATAATACAAAAAACATATATATTTTAGTGTAAAAAAGATGATAATTCTTTTTTTTTCATCCATATGACTTATTGATGAATAAGAGATAAAATATTATGTGAATTAAAAATTTTTAACAATTTAATATAATTATATTAAAATTATAAAATTTATTGTATTTTTATAAACTTCAAGAGAAATGAACGTAATTTATTTTTTATTTTTTAATTCAGTAACATTCTTGTAATGGATTAACAATGTTGACGTAGCAAGTCAATCTGATTGCGTAGTTGAAAGTGATATTTCAGATTTCTTTGTCAAATGCTTTTTTTTTATTATTGATTAGATTAAAGAATAGATTATTTTAATAATTTTTAAATTTTTTTATAAATAAATATATATAAAAAAATAAAAAAAACGATATAATAATTTATAATAATTTTTTAATTAAAATATATAATTGACTATCGATGCTTACGAAAAGGCAAATTAGAAACAGCCCACCTTAAAGATAATGATATATTAATAATTTTTTCTACCACAAACCTCAGCATCTCTTAAACACCACGCATTAAAATCTACCAAAAAATAAAAAAAACAGTAAGATGGGAAACTATATTAAAAAAGAGTGGCCAACGCAATGGGGCGGCGAAGACTGGGGGTCTCCAGTGCTGGAAAAATTATTTTTTGGCGACGACAAGGAGGCGAAGATAGAAGACGAAGATCAAACGGGGTCTTCATCTACTTCTTTGAAGGAGGAGAAGATAAAGATTACAAAGAAGTAGTTGGAGGAGTTGTTGGGTAGGATGGAGTAACATGGGATGTCTGTGGAAAATGTGCTTGATCAGATGATCAACGGTGGTTATCAGAAGTACGTGACTCATCAGAGGTTTTGGATGCTTTCCCTGCAAAGTATTCCGGAGATTGATTGAATAGAAAAATTTTTTTTTTTTCTACTTTCATTATTTGATATTTGTCTGGGTTAATTACATTAAAACCCTTCAATTATTATTGTACTATTCATTTATGAATTTTGTACATTTTGATCCATCGGTTGTAAAAACTATACAAATGTCTACCTTTTAAGTTAAAGTTGAACGAGATAAAATATCAAAAAAGATTGGGAGCTCAAAATCTGTGGCTCGAATATGGCCCGACTTTTATATCCACCCATATATCTTTGTACACCCTGTTTGTTATTCATCAGTTTTACGTTTCATTTCAAATTAAAGAGAAAAAAAACAAAAAAGATAAGCAGAGTAGAGAGAGAGAGAGAGAGAGAGAGAGAGAGAGGAGACCCATATTGCAACCCATATCGCCGATTTCTGTGTGTGCCGACAAGGTTAGTGTTGCCGCCGACAAGGCTCGTGTTGATTCTATGTGTGCGGGCGCTTCCGCTGCTGCTCTGTGTGTGTGGGGGGGGTTTGATTTTCCAGATGTGTGTGTGTTGGGGGGGTTTGATTTGTTTGTGTGATGATCTCCAGATGATGCTCTGTGCTGGTTCTATTTGTGTGTGTTGGTTGTTGATAATGATGATGATAATGATGATGTCGTGTTGATGATCTCCAGATGTGTGTGTGTATGTGTTTGTTGATGATCTTCTCCTCTTCTTTCTTCTTCTTCTTTCTTTATTATTCTTCTCCTTTCTTCTTTCTTCTTTCTTCCTCTTCTGAGTTATGCAAAATTCTGAGTTACGAAAAAAAAAAAAAAAAAATCCCAAAACGATGTCGTTTTGAGATTTCGGGCCACTCGAGCCACGGAAAATTCGAGCTACAAAACGAAGCTAATAAAATATACAGGTCCATAGATAAGAAGGTAGAGTGATATTTTGAAGGGTTTTAATGTAATTAATCGTATTTATTTTTGTATTATAAGGCTTCGTTTAGTTTAATTTCGGAATTATGATTTGAGTGTAAAGTTGTGATTTAAGTGTAGAATTATGAGTTGAATTTTGAAAAAATAAAATTTGTTTATTTATGAGTTTCGAAAAGTATTTTGAAAAAAAAAAATGAATTTTGAATTTTGAAAAGAGTTTTGAATTGTATTTTGAATTTTTAATTTTGATTTGTATTTTAAAATTTTTTGGATTTATTTTTTTTAAATATAAAAAATGTTTAAGAAAATTTTATTTTTTTATTTTGAATATATCATTTTTATTTAAATTTTTATATTTTAATATTTTAAACTCAAAACATAACTTCACACTAGGAATGGCAACGGGCCGGGGCAAGGCCGGGGATCACACTCCCGATCTTCAATCCCCAATGGTAGAAATATGTAACGCCTTGAAAATAATTACAATAATCCAACTCAAAACAATTAATGCAAACAACATAATTGAAATAATAAACTTTCATTAATCAAAATTGATATACAAAACAGACACATGCGATGTGCATTCATAAATAGTCCATCTTGAATTTACAGTATGTGCTACAAATAGTAAAGAGGAATGAAATTTAAATAGATATTTAAATGTCCTAAGGGCTTACATCTTTCCAAGTCATTACTTGGTTACAACAAAAGCGAGACTAGCTCAATACAAATAAAGCCATGGGTTATACAAAAGAAAATACAACAAATGGAAGCTCTTGCTCCAAAGTCCCTCCAAGCTATTGCCTTAACAAAGGCATATCATCAACACCTGAAAATAATTTTTCCCAAATAGGGTGAGTCAAAGCCTAATAGGAACAACCGAGCATAATATATGGACCTTAACAAAGATATAAGTATAATGTGTATTTACAATGCCAGTGATAAAATATCCATATTCTATATAATCATAAAGTACCAAAATTCATATCTTAATCCTTTTTCCTATTTGTCAGTTCAAGTTAATTTTTTCATCTCACTTCATGAGCCAATTTCATTATCTTTCAGACAACCTATCTGAGACTACAACTCAGTGGTTTCCAAATTAATACAATTATCACACAAACACTTCAATTTGTCATTTTACAGAAATTTTGTCCACGGGATTGGCACCCATGTATACGTATGGTTTCGGGACTTTCACTCTAGACACACATACCAACTTAATTTCAATGGACTCCATCTCCTATCTCCTCCCAAACAATAGAGTACATCTCTTTTCTTCTTCCAAACAATCATACATGTACAATGTATTTAAAACGTAGTCGTATTCAATGACAACCAACAAGAGATTAGTTTCAATTCACCTAATCCTCATGCAATTTCTACAACAATCGTAACTATCCTCTACCGATAGTCCAATACATATATTTCTAAACAGATATTCAATCTTAAGACAGATAATTTATTCAAAATTTCATAAGTAAGTGATAATACATACTCCTCTCCACTATTCATGTCAACATTCATTCAATTTTATATTTTCAATATCAATGCTATTTATTTATACAAAATAAATATTTGAAACATTTTATGGCAAACTCCCTCTTTTCCAAATATCAATCCCAAATACCAAGATCAACTATTTTGTCACAATATAACCTCATAGTCATCCCCATAACCATTTATAACTCATTCACTTAGAAACCCCTCTTTTGATTTAATACCCAAACCTTAGATTTGTTCAGTATACCCAAATATCACCATTGTTACTCAACAACTCATAACTAAGTTAAAAATCATATGAAAGTATAGAAAATTTCTACCTCAAGCTTAAAAGACCAAAGTAACAATTGAGGAACTTCAAATATGCCAAAACCAACTTTTACTCGGATCAAAACGAAACTCTTGAGACGCTCAACCTTTTTCTTAAAGGCATTAGGATAAAGAACCCAATGGATCTAGGTGAAATAGTAAAGAGAATATGAGTTTTAGAGAGAGAAACTCAAGATTTAGGATTTCGGAGAGTTTTAGAGAGAGAGAAAGGGATAAAAAAGTGATGTAAAATGAGGCTGTTACGAACTGATACACGCACATTCTGCTCAAGCGCAACAAGTGCCACTCGAGCGCCAAGACACAATGAAAGAGACGCACACCGCTCGAGTGTAACAAGAAATTACACTCGAGCGTAGAAAACACACATCCAGTAGTTTTACAGATATTTGACCAACCGCTCGAGCGCAAGAAGTGACAGCTCGAGTTGAGCTCACTCGAGCGCAGAATACATTCTCCCAGTAGTTTTGCAGCCCTGCAAAAGTACTGAGAATTTGCAAAACCCGCTCGAGCACAATAAATGTTGCTCCAATGGAGGAGCAAAAATCCGAGCAACAAGAGTTTGGAAATCAAGCAACTAACCTATCTCAAACACAACTACGACAAACCAAAAGACAAACTTAGGGGAAAACCAAAGGAATAAGAGATGAACCACAACACTAAACCATGAAACCCGAGTCCGGAGTACAACAAAGATTGGGTCAAAACCAGAATCGCTATAAAATACCCCCGTCCCCGGCCCCGATCCCCGACGGGAAACCTATCACTGCCCCCGTTCCTGTCCCCTAACGAGGATCGAGTTTCCCTGACCCCAAAAATTTCCCGGCCCAAAAAAAAAAAAATCAGCTCTAAAAAATACAAGAATTCATCAACAACAAATCTAACACATTTATCAATAACAGATTGATTCGTCATCTTCATTTTCTTGATCTTCATAAACATATTTACAACAGATCATCATTTTACAATAGATCAACAAATCTAACACATTTACAAGAATTCATCAACAACATATCATCATTTTCTTCATTTTCATCAACAACAACATCTTCATCTTCATCTTTATCATTTTTCAGATCTAAAGAAAAAAAGCAAAAAACAAAGAGAGAGAGAGAGAGAGAGAGAGAGAGAGAGAGTAACTAGAGAGAAGGAGATACCGTGAGAGAGAGACGAGGAGATACCGTGAAAGGAAAATGAGGAGCTGCCGCCAGTGAGGGAGAGACGATAAGCTGCCTCCGTGATGCCGTAAGGGAGAAGTGACGCCAGTGAGACAGAGAGGAGGAGCCACCTCCAACCAAACCGATGAGGGAGAGAGAAGAAAAGAAGACCCTTTGAAAATCGGTAGTGAGGGAAGAGCGACGGTCATGTGTGTGAGAGAGAGAGAGAGATAGAGGCGATGTTTGTGTGTGTCAAGTCAAACAAACCTAAACACACACATATTTATATATAAACAGGATCGGGGGCTAAACGGGGCAAGGTCAAGGGGGGTGAGTCCAGGGCTGGGAAATGTATCACCGTCCCCGACCCGAATATCATCAGGGATTCATTTTTGAATACCATCCTCAGCCCGCCAGGGGTATTTTTCGAGAAAAAATCGCTCAATTTAGGGTCGGGGGGTCGGTGCCTATCGGGCCGGGTTCAAATTTCCATCTTACTCCACACTTAAATCATAACCAAACACATAATTCAAAAATTATTTTCAAAGTCATAACCAAATATATAACTCGAAACTCCACACTACTTTCAAAACTCCACACTCAAATCATAACCAAACACATAACAAAAAAAATTTTAATTTAAAAATATATTTATAAAATGAAATAAAATATTTAAAATAAAAAAATACGGCACACAAATGTATGAAATATAGTGCACATTAAAATAAATAAATACGTATTTAAAATATTAAATATTTACCTTCAAAAAATAAAATTAAGAAATTTTTTAAATATTTAAAAAAATAAATCTAAAAAATTTTAAAATGCAACTCAAAACTCTTTTCAAAACTCATGATTCTAAAAGTGATTTTTTTTTAAAAAAAATATTTTTTTGAATTTTTTTTTTAAATAGAGTTTTGAAAAGAGTTTGGTTTTGAATTTTGAAAATAGTTTTGAATTGAATTTTGAGTTACGTGTTTGATTATAAGTTTTGAGTAATTTTGAATTGTGTATTTGATTATGAATTTTGAAAGGAATTTTAAAAATTTTTAATTGAAATCATAATTCCAAAAGAGAAGCAACGGCAAGCTAAGATTCTTCTTTTCATGTAAAATTTTATTTTTTGGTTGGGTTTTGATCTCATACAGAAAGTAAAATGGGTTCTTTCTCCACAGTTACTTCTAAGAAAAAATTACCAGTAAGTCCTATGTGGTAGAAAGTTAAACCATTTAATCCTATGAATTTTCTTATGAACCATTAGGTCCTATCCTAATGTTAATGACAACATCAGCAATCTCAACAACCTCATTAACATCATCAAAACATTAACTACATTAGCAACATTAACTGCACCAATCGATAATATCAAACATTAATAAAACATCATCCAAAAAAAAAATATTAACATGAACATCATCTACATCAACAACATCATAATGTTCTTCAGCGATGTTCAAATCAGATCAAATCAAACAAAACAAAACAAAACAATTACAATCTCCTGATGAAAATTTCCAACCTAAAAAGATTTGATTTAAAACATATACAAATAGAAAGCATTCAATCCGCCATTAGAGAAGAAGGATGATCAGTGATCTGAATCCACAGAACAGAGTACAAATTAACAAATTATTATGGGGAAAAAAATGCAATTTTCAATTTTTGTAGATAAGAAAAAACCCAAGTAGATCCACCACGTCGAAGTCACCGCCTCCTTCCTCGCCATGATTCAAACCCTTCAATTTCTCTCCGCATCAATTCAATTGAAAGTTTTTCAGGTTCTGGAGATCTGAGATCGAATGCGTAACCAAACCCTAGCCGCTACCGCGAGATACCGCGGCCTATCGACCACCAAACCCTTCAATTTTTTTATTTTTATTTTTTAGGTTTTGTAGGTGTGGAGTTTGATTTCGTGTTTTTGAGAATTTTAGAGAGAGAGAATGAGAGATTATGATGATTAAGCTGTTCTGGTCTTCGTTTCTGTGATTTTTGAGAAGTAGTGATGTTGAGGGTTCTGAGTTTTAGAACTTTGTCATTATCCATTTTGATGCGAAGAAAAAATAGTGTGCACTTATTTTTTTGTTGGATCTAGAAACCAGTTCAGAGATGATTTGATAGCATCATGTATTGAATAGTGTTTTTGATTCTTCACAAGATTGCTTTTGGATTCATCTCGAGTCTCTGAAACTAACTTCTGTAGATCTATTCAAAGTTTCCATAAACCGTGTTTGGAATATTCAGTGTAATTTTTCTCTTTTTTCTTTCTAAACTTGGAGGTCAATTGGTAGAGGGAGGTTGAGGTGGTTTCTTTTGTTGTTGTTTGTTGTTGTTCTGGGTATTCACATTTTTAAAAAACGATCCGAAGCCCTAATGATAACAAATACGTATAAAGGCAAATGAGGGATTTTTGTTGATGTTTTTGATGTTGTTGCGTTGATGTTTGATGTTGTTGGTTTTGTTTAATGTTTGATGATTTTTTTTTTAGTGATGTTGGTGATGTAGTTGATGATGTTTGATGGTGTTTTTATGATGTTGTTGAATTTTGATAATATTTTTTTTAGTGATGTTGGTGATGTAGTTGATGTTTTGATGATGATGTTTAATGTTGTTTGATGATGATGTTGTGATGTTTGATGTTGTTTTCATAATGATGTTGTGTTGTTTGATGTTGTTTTGATGATGATGTTGTTGTTTTGATGTTGATGATGTTTGATGTTTAATGATCATTAACATTGGGATAGGACCTAACGGTTCATAAGAAAATTCATAGGACCAAATGGGTTACAAGATATAAATTTGGGATTTATTGGTGCTTCCCCCTACTTCTAAATCCCCTCTCACATTTGATAAATAATTGAGAGAAAATGAATGATTTACTTAATGTATTTTGTAAATTTTCAGTTATTGAAATTTCACTTAAATAATGTCAATATAAAAATATTTAATAATTTTTGGCGAAAGATATGCGACAGAAGCTTTCAATGAACAAAATGAAGTCTATAAATTTTTTTTTTTTAAATTTAAAATGAAACCTTAAAATTGTATTTGGTTGAAAGATTTGATGAGAAAAATAAAAACGAAAAAGAAAATAGGCGGAAAAAGTGAAAGAATTAAATAAAAAATTATTTTATTTTATTTTTTGCACAATATTTTAATTTTTTTAATTTATTATTTTCAATTAAATTAAATTTATAATTTATATTTTTTATTTAATATATAATTTTAAATTAACGACAATAAAAAATAATTTTATTTAATATATAAATTAAATTTTCAACAACACAAAAAAATTTAATTTATAAGGCCATAATTTATAATTTATTATTTTTAAATAAATTTAATTTGTAATTTATATTTTTTATTTAATATATAATTTTAAATTAACAACACTAAAAAAATAATTTAATTTAATATGTAAATTTAATTTTTTAACAACACTAAAAAAATTTAATTTATAAGGCCATAATTTATAATTTATTATTTTTAATTAAATTTAATTTATAATTTAAATTTTTTATTTAATATATAATTTTAAATTAACAACGCTAAAAAAATAATTTATAAATGTTCAAAAGACTATTTTATCATTTTCTAATTGTTTGCTAAGTAATAGCATGGAGGGTAAAATGGACATTTCACAAAATAATTCTATGGAATACCAATCTCATGGTTTCTATCCCACCTCTCCCATGGGATAGAATAGTCCTATATTTGTGGGACTAATACTATTAGTCCGGAGCAAAAAAAATAAAACAAACAATGGAGTTCAATCCCACCCCCTAATCCTTCAAAACAAACGCATCCTAATAGGATACGAATTTCAAATTATGTTTGGTTGAATTGAAAAAATGGAGAAAGAAACAGCCTAATTGAATCTAAAACACAAAATGCATAATTGCATTTTCCTCTCACTTTCTGTTCCTTTATGTGTTTATTATAACCAAATAAAAAGTAAAATTGCATTTCTTTTTTTTTAAAACTTTTTCCCTATCTATTTATCTCATCAAATTTTTCAACCAACCAAACACACAGGTAATATTTCATTTATTAATAACTTGAAAAATGAGGTACAAGTAGAGATTAGATAAATAACTTGAAAAATGAGGTACAAGTAGAGATTAGAGAATGACATAAAACCAAAACAGAACAAATCAGTAGCCCCCAGGGCAATAGCAACACTAAAAATTCAGAAAACTTAAAATATATACATATATATATATATTATGTGTGGTTGAGATTCTCAACTTATTCAAATCTGATAGATCCCACCCGATACACTTGTAGTCGGATTGTGATCATCTTCATTATATGATCGAATAGTGAGTTATTCAGTGTAGAGAGGAGTTGGATTCAAAGAAGCAAAAGCCAACAAATCTGGGTTAGTTTCGAACAAGGGTATGTCTTCTGGAGCCAAACTGACCCAGGCTTCAATTCCTTGACCATCTTTGGTATCCAAAAATGTAGTTACACCAAGTGGAGTACCACTTCTCCCATGCGGTATCGGAGCAATACTCACCCACATAGGCTTTCCCCACCCGAAATCTGATTCATAAAATGGGAACCTACACCAACTGGTATGCCCATACATCTCAACCTCTTCACTAAATTGCAGTTCCAAAATCTCTCCGGTCTCTTTTAAATACGCCTCACTGCGGTTCTCCCCCTGAAGTTCTTTTCCATAATTATCGTGGAATCCTTCAATGCCTTTCCTCAGCTGGCAAACTAAGTCGGACAAGTCTATTTCTTTTTCTTCTTCTTTAATGCAATGTTTGTTGGGTTGTTCCATATGACCTATCCTCAGTACCACTGACATGTTTCCAAAAGAATGTTCTGGTAATGGTGGGTCAATCCTAGCACGAATGTTGATAGCCCAATTTAGTGCAAACGCTGATGGGGATGGAGGAGGGCTTGATTTTAAACAGGAGGTGGCCATCATGCATTTCCAAATGAGGGCAGAGACGGCCTCGACACGAGTTGGGTTTGGGACACTAGCGCTGGCTGCTTTGGCCTTGAGGATGAAATCTTGGAGGACACAAACACATACCTTCTTGGAATACCATCGAACCTCAGCTTGTTGAAGTTGATGGGCTTCATTGAGATTTCTTCCTCGGTGGTCATGGGCGGAAAGCGAGAGCTATTTGCTGTGAAATCAGGGGCCAACACCGGGGATCCGAGGAGGGCGGTATCAGCCCAAGCCTTGATGAATGAGCCGAATGTGGCAGCGTCAGTGATCTTGTGGGAGATGGATATCCCTAGTGCCATTCCACCACACTTGAGGAACGTGGCCTGGACAACTAAGAAAGGTGTACTATTAGTAGCACAGAAATGGCCCAGCGTTTTGGGATCGGGTTGTTGAAGAAGGTCTGATAGGGTACAGTTGGCTCGAGCTTCTACGTATTCAGCACCCGCATCGTTGCAGTCGACTGTCAAATGATCTTTGATTCTTCCTGCAAGTGGGTAGAATCGAGTTAGGACTAGTGACAAAGATTTCTTCAAGCGTTGCGATCTTTCATCACTTGTACTCTCGTATTTAGATTCAGATTCAGACTTATACTTTGATAAAGAAGGATCAACCTCGGCCTCAGCAGCATAAAAAAGTATGAATTTGTTAGGAACATGAACAGCAACTTGATCCAACAAAGAGAGCTTAAAGCTTTGGAGGTGAGTGGGAGTTGGAGAAGATGGCTTTATGGTTTCTCTCGCAATTTCCTCAACCTTCATTTCTGTTGTCACGGCGATGGTGACTGTGACGGTGACGGTGGTGATAACAGTCTCTATATTCGGAAAGTTAATAAATAATATAAATGAAATATAAAAAGACCAATTTTATTTTAGGTCTCAAAGTCTGCCTTTTATATATATATATATATCACTTTAGGCCTCATTTAAGGTTGTGTCATGGCCTGGGTAGATTGGGGAGACTTGCTTCTCTTTTTTCCCCTTATTATCGAGTAGTGATATTCAAATCCAAAATTTAAATTTACCTTTCAATCAGTCAACTAACTATTTTTATGTATTATTTCTCTTTCACATTTTTTTTAATTGCCAATCAAACATTTTATTTATATGTTATTAAATTTAAAAAGTGAATCTAAAAAGTGAATTTATATATTATTTTTCATAAATAAATATTAGTACATGAGGATTTGCGTCTGGTAGGGTTGAGTAAAGAATTCAAAAAATTCGTAAATCGAATCAATCCAGTTTAATCCGATAGGTTTGGTTTGGTTTTTCTAATTCGTAGTTCGGTTCTAGTTTGAAAAATTAGAGAACCAATCTCCATAGATCAATTTCGAATTTAAGTCCACGGTGACCATATATAACTTAAGGGATTGTTTTGAATGATCTAAATAACTGTACTTTTTAATTTTTTATGAAATATGGATTGGTATGGGTTGGATTTGCAGTGATGTGGTAGAGAGGTGATGTGACTTAAATAAAATGATGTGACTTAAATATGATAATGACTTTTTGACTTTTTTGAGTTATAACAAACAAGGCCTAAGTCATATACCTACCATACATCCTAACATATATAATCCTACCCTTTTATCTATAAAACCAAACTAAAATTTATATTGTTTTACTTTTCTCTTCTATTTTCTATGCTGCTAGAATTGATTTTTTTTTAATTATTTAGCATAATTTTACTTTTATAATTGTTGTTGTAACGACAATGTTTATTTGATGGGAGTTTTGTGCTTATTACATGTTGAAAAATATGTTTATTAAAAAATGTTTGAGACTCTACAAAATTATCTGCAATTATGTGACAGAATATATGTTAACTTTTGATTTGTTACACACTTAATGATGATGAATCCAACTCTTATGTCACATCATTATCGGAAAATTTCTTAGTATAAATGTGTGAATATCTAGCATTACTCATATTTATTTATTAAATATTATATTTGTTTAAATTAATAATAAAATAATATATTTATATTTCAAAAAATCAGGAATAAATTAATATTGAACAATGTTGTTTAATATTAGTTTGTTTGGTGAATTATATATATTTTTTTTAAAATCATCATTTTAAACTAAATCAAATTGTATTTAAATGGTTTAATTCGATTCAAATTAATTCTATAATTTAAATGAATTAATTTGATTTTAATTTTTATAGAATCACAAACAATAAATTGATTCTAATTTTATTCCAAATTAAACCAATCTCGCGGTAAAAATAAACAAAGAGGTACAACCGAGTTGGCAAGAGGAACGTGGGCAGCGTGGTACATGAGGCCGGCGTGATCAGACAATTAATATTTTAAATAATTTTTTTATTTTTTAGATATACTATTTAATATAGGGTTAGTTAGGTGTCGTTTGGTAACACTTACATTTTTAATTTTCTGTTTATATTTACAAAAATTTTAAAAACTCAAATAAAAACTTGTTTGGTAAATTTTTGATTTATAAATTAGTGGTCTTAGTTTATAAATTTAGCCAAAAAATGTAAACTCAAAAAAGGTGTTTCCATTTTGAGTTTTACCACCCAACACTAGCTACCACCGTCACTATTTCCACCACCACCACCCACCACCACCCCACCACCACCACCACCACCCACCACCATCCACCATCACCACCACCACCACCACCACCGCCACCACCACCACCATCGCCACCACTTTCCACCACACTTGCCATTTCTCACTCTTTTTTATATTTTTAATTTTTTTTAAACATTTTGTCAATTACCAAATGCGTTTGTAGTTTATGTTTTTCTAAAAATAAACAAAAAATAAACAAAAACCAGTTTATAAAATTTTTGTAAATATAAACTGAAAACTTAAACGTTACCAAACAGACCCTTAGTGATAAATTTAGAGAGAAGTACCAATAAATTTTAAAATGTGATTTTATGAACTATTTAGTTTTTCTTTTTTTTTTTAATAACGCAAAGGTCCTATTAAAGTAAAAATTACACAAAAGGGTAATCACTTACTCATTTTGGTTTAATTTTTTAGGAATAAAAGTTGATTTCTTTAAATGTGAAATTATACATTTGGGTAATCAGCACAAGTTTTGGATCTTCCATCCTTCTGGAACAAATCTCACATTACGAGCAAGAACATAACACTCTAATGTAACACACTAAAAACTCCTTAGTGTACCTTTTTCAAATGTAACAACGTAATACTCTAAAAAAAAACTTCTTAGTACATTTTTTTTCAAACGTAACACACAAAAAAATTTCTTAGTATACTTTTTTTAAATGTAACACTCTTATCAATATAATCTCAAACATGATACTTCAATGTAACACACTCTAATATAACACACAAAAACACTAAAAAACTACTATGTAGTATATTTTTCCAAACGTAACAGTCACAGTTTATAATTATATATTTATCCAAAACTTACTAAGGCATTTTTGTATTCCTTTTTAAATGGTTTGTAGAATCTCACATCTTTTTGGAATGATTTGAAAAAAAAAATTTTTTTTTTTTTTTTGAAATGTTACATTAGAGTGTTATGTTTGAGAAAAGTGTACTAAGGAGTTTTTTTCTATGTTGCATTGAAGTGTTACACTAAATAATTTTTTTGAAATGTTATATTGAAGTGTTATGTTTGGGAAAAGTATACTAACTAGTTTTTTTGGAGTGTTATACTAAGAAATTTTTTTTGGAATGTCATATTAAAATGTTAGGTGGGAAAAGTATACTAAGAAGTTTTTTTTTTTTTTTGTTTATTTCATTGAAGTGTTACGCTAAAAAGTTTTTTTAGAATGTTATATTGGAATATTACGTTTTAGAGAAGTACACTAATTACTTTTTTTGGAATGTTTCAATAAAGAGTTTTTTTGGAGTGAAATACTAGAATGTTACGTTTGGGAAAAGTACACTAGAGAGTTTTTTTGGAGTGTTAAATTAGAGTGTTACAGTTTGAAATTATACGTTTGCCCAAATCTTACTAAGGAGTTTTTTTACTCCTTTTGAAATGTTTGAAGAATCTCATATTCTTTTGAAATGTTTGAAGAATTCCATATTTCAAGTCATTTTTGTACTCCTTTTGAAATGTATGAAAAATCTCACATTTTAAGTCATTCCAAATATAAAAGATTCCTATATAAAAATTTATCCAAAATTTAATTCCCATACGTCATGTGTCTTACCTTTCTAGCACAACAGAGGGAAAAAAATGAAGAAGGAAACGTGATAGAAATAAGGGCATAACTGTAAATTTAATTTTTAAATAATATATTAAATCTATTTTTTCAAAATCAATGGGACTAATTGGTTTATAAAAAAATCTTTGGGATTCAATGGATTACCATTCCTCAAGATGGGAATATAGATAAATTTTTCATAAATCTAATATAAAAAAGATATAAGACATGATTTAAGGAATATTTTCCATTGATGAGGGGTTTATGTCTTGTAAAATAATTTGGTGAGAAATCTTAGAGAACATTTTGTTTTCAATTTTACCCCTTAACTTTTTTTTATTAGTTTGACTTTTCGTTGACTATTTGTTAAAATTATTTTCTATCTGTTGAAATTTTTTATTCGTTAAGTTTTTTATCTATTTAAAATTTGGGTTAATTACAACAACAACAACAGCGACAACAAAAAAAACTCAAGGTCTCGCATGTTTCTCAATTTAAACCCTGGAATTTCAATTTTGATAAATTAAACCCTAGAGTTTCATCTGTATTTCAATCTGGCCCCTCCATCTATCTCCGTCATATTAAATTAACGGAAATCTGGACAGAATTTCATATTCAAATCCACATGTTCAAACACTTATATATTTCTCGTCGCAACTTCGTTTCGTCTCATTTTTGCATCATTATATTCACCTCATGGCCTAATTTTCATTCCACCCCTTATATGCCTTGTTTCACCTCTTTTTGCATACTGTCGGGTTTCCGAAGTTGGCCAAAAATAATTTTTTCTCTCCTCTTTTTTTTTTCTTTTTTTTTTCCTCTCTTCTTCCTCTTCCTCTTCCTCTTCCTCCACGACTTCTCCTAGCTTGCTGCTACTACTACTGCTGCTTCTTCATCAACATTATTTGCAAGATAAGATGGTGGTTGTAATGGTGGCGGTGTCGTTGAGTAGTGATAAGTATACCACTACACATAAAAATCAAAAACCAAATGGGTTGGTGAACATGTTAGGGCACCTTGGTTTTCAATCAAGAATCATCCATTGCATCTCCACTGCCAAGAAAAATGTTGCGATAGCAGCAAGAAAAAAGAGAAGAAAAAGAAAATCTTATTTTTGACCAACTTTTGAAACTCTGACGACATGCAAAAATAGGTAAAACAAGGCATATGAGGAATTATCAATTAAATATTTTTAAATATTTTTTAAGTCTAATGATTAATTAACTAATTATTTTTTATGTATTTTTTTCTATATCTTCTATAATTATCAATTAAATATTTTATGTACAAATTATTAAATTTAAAAAGTGAGTCTAAAAAGTGAATTTATATATTATTTTTCATAAATAAATATTAAAACAAAAGGATTTGCTCCTAGTAAGGTTAGGTAAGAAATCCAAAAAATTTGCAAGTCGAAACGGTTTAGTCCAATCCGATAAGTTTGGTTTGGTTTCTTTAATCCGCAGTTCGGTTTTAGTTTGAAAAATTAGAGAACCAGTCTTCGTATATATAAGTTAAGTCATATACCTACCATACATCATGATGTATATAATCCTACCCTCTTATCTATAAAACCAAACCGAAATTCATATTTTTTACTTTTCTCTTCCATTTTCTATGCCGCTAGAATTGGTTTTTTTAATTATTTAACATAATTGTAGTTTCGTAATTGTTGTCGTCACGACGATGTTTATGGGAGTTTTACGCTTATTACATGTTGAAAAATATGTTTACTGAAAAATGTTTGAAAATGTTTGAGACTTTACAAAATTATCCATAATTACAAAATTATCCAAATGTTTGAAAAATATGTCAACTTTTGATTTGTTACATACTTAATGATGGTGGACCCAACTCTTATGTTACATCATTATGGGTAAATTTCTGAGTATAAATGTGTAAGTCTCTATCATTACTCATGTTTATTTATTAGATATTATGTTTGTTTATGTTATAATTGAACAATATATTTATATTTTAAAAAATAGGAATAAATTAATATTGAACAATGTTGTTTAATATTAGTTTGTTTAGTGAATTATATATATATTTTTTAAATCGTAATTTTAAACCTAATCGAACTATATATGAATAATTTAACTCGATTCAGATTCATTCTATAATTTAAGTAAATTAATTTGATTTCAATTTTTATAAAATCCTAGGCAATAAATTGATTCTAATTTTATCCCAACCAATCCCGCAGTGAAAATAAACAAAGAAGTACAACCGAGTTTGCCAGAGGAACGTGGGCAGTGTGGGCAGCGTGGTACACGTGGTCGGTGTGATCAGATAATATTAATTTTAAATAATGTTATTGTTTTTAGATATACTAATATAAGGTTAATTGATGATAAATCTAATATAAAAAAGATACAAGACATTAGATTTAAGAAATATTTTCTATTGATGAGAAGTTTATGTTTTGTAAAATAATTTGGTGAGAAATCTTAGAAAATATTTTGTTTTCGATTTTATTCCTTGACTCTTTTTTTTTTATCTATTTGACTTTTCGTTGACTATTTGTTGAAATTCTTTTCTATCTGTTGAAATTATTTTTATTTGTTGAAATTTTTTATGTGTTAATTTTTTTTATAAAATTTTTATTTGTTAAAATTTTTAGTTGTTTAAATTTTTTATCTGTTGAAATTTTCTATCTGTTCAAACAAATAACCTATTATCTATTCAATCTGCAATCTATTTCTTTTTCAACAAATTAAAAAAAAAATTAAGAAAAAAAAAAGATCTATTTCAAAAAAAAAAAAGAGAAATCTAAACAACAACAAGGTGACTATAGATCATCAAATCAATACAAAAGAAACTACCAAGAACTAGGAAGATTTGAATAATTATCAGGAATAAAGAAAAATGAAGGAAATGGTGATGTTGTTAATGAGAGGTGTCCTTTACACATGGACGAATTACACTAATAGTCCCTATAGTTAGGGACACATATCACTTTGGTCCCTAACTTTTAATTGTGATACATTTGACCTTGAATTTTGAAAAGGAAGCCTGCGGCCTCTACACTATCCAAGCTAAGTCCTTGGAGGCGGCATATCCCCTGAACCTGAAAATGATGTCCTATATAGGATGAGCCAAAGCCTAGTAGAGATATGCTAAACCAAATATGAGAAATAACTAAAATATTAGCATTTAATAAATGTCCAACACATGTAAATCGACATACACCATTTTTAATATAATCCACCAACATTGATATTCATCATTCAACTAGATTTCATTTGTATTTCCAATTCATTTCATTGTCACAATTTGTCTATTCTGGTAATTCAAATGAGACTACAACTCATAAGAAAACAATACTTTGATGCATCAACAATTTCAAATGAGACTACAACTCATATTAACGACACTTTAATCATCGACATCATTCAGATGCATATAAAGTTTCGGAACTTTCACCATGGACACCTCGGCCAACTTAATTATCAATGGGGTCCATTCCCTATCTCCTCACAAATAGTGGAGTACATCCCCTATCTCCTTCTACACAATGGAGTACATCCCCTATCTCCTCCCATACAAATATACATATGCAATGTATTTAAATTAAAGCACATATTCAATGTGTTAATCCAACTATCATATTTAATGACATATTCCAGGTGATTAGTTTCAGTTTTCCCTAATCAACATGTGGTGTCTACAACACTCAAGATTATCCTCCACCGATAGCCCAAAACAATTATTTATAAACAGATAATAAAATTATCAAACAAATAAATTATCAACATTTTCATAGGGGAGTGATTAATTAATCCAACTACACCATTCAACCACAATTCCATCCAATTTCATGATTTTCAACTCAATTTCACATTTCTATATTTTCCCAAATTAATTATACAAATTAATTTATCACATTAATTAAGGCATTAGCCTCATTTTCTCCACTATGGCCCTAAGGCTCAATTTCCTCAATTTTACACTACTAATCTCATTTTTCAAGGTCTCACATATACATGGAGCTCAACAATTGAAAACCCCCTTTTTATAATTTCAAAACAAACCCTAACTTTTCCAAAATTTCCATAACTCACCATTTAATCAAAATGACTAAAATTTATGTCAAAACTCATAAGAAGGAATAGTTTATCCCTACCTTAATTTTCGGAGCTCAAAGGAGAAGACGAAGAAAACTCAAGGTGCTCCAAACTCAAAGATTTTCAGATCAAAACGTAGCCCACACAAAGCTCCACACTTTTTACAAAGGGACTAGAGTAAACACACCCAAGAACCAAGTGTATTTCTAGAGAGAGAGAGAGTGTGTAGAGAGAGAGAGGATCGAAATTAGGGTTTGAGGTAAAAAGGAGATGCAAAAGTGATGAAGAATCACGCTGCTGCAATATGATATACTCGAGGCTCGCTCGAGTGAAGAAGTGGTCGCTCGAGCGACCAGACATAAAAGGATCTCGCTCGAGCGCAAGAAGCGTTGCTCGAGCGAACAATGCGAAGCTTCATGTTTGCAACCTAGAAGCATGCTCGAGCGCAGGAGTCCTCGCTCGAGCGAAGGAAAGCTCGCTCGAGCCAAGAAACACAACCTTCAGTTCAAAAGGAGACGCAAACGCACGCTCGAGTGCAAGAGTGCTCACTCGAGCGAAAAGACACACCGCTCAAATCTCGCTCGAGTGAAGGAACTAAAACCCAAAGCTCGCTTGAGCGACAAAAGCCTCACTCGAGCGAAGACACAAAAATCTGGGTAGCAACCATTTGTTTCTAATCACAACCAACTTGTTTCAAACTTGCCCAACACATCCCAAAACTCAAATACAAAGAATTGAAGGACGGAAACAAGATATAGACAACAACAACCATGATGGAACCCAAGTCCGGAACAAAATAAATGATGGGAAAAACCAGGGTCGCTATAGATAAAGTGTTTTAGCACCTAGACTTACTGACAAAGAAAATTCAAATTTAGATTTTTGGCCTGAGCACCATTTAATATAAATATAATTTAAAACTATAATATTTGTGATTTTTTTTATAAAAAAATTCATTAAATATCAAAAATACAAAAATTCTGTATATTTTCATAGCCTTGTATATTTATTAATTTTTTAAATATTTTTTTACAAATATTTTATTTTTTAGGTACATTTACATTGGCTTCATGTAAAAAGTAAAAAAGAAAAATGCTTAAAATATTTTTAAAAAGACACTAAAAATCAAAATTACGAAAAACAAAAAATTTAATTTTCAAAAATTAAATACATAAAATTGAAACCAAACGAGGAAACTATACTCAAAATTTTCCTAACACACTGTGTTGTTTGCTTGAATTTGTTAAATAGATTTTCCTTTTACAACTCGATGTTTAGCTCATTTTATTGACTAATAGAGGTAAATATGGTCCAGTCTGGATTTGTTTCTAATAAAATCAGGACCAAATCCATTTTTTAAAGTTTCATAAAAATTAGAATCAAACCACACTATTAAAATCATGGAACCAATTCAAATCAAACCATTTAAATACAATTCAGTTCAATTTGAAATTACAGTTTTACATAATTTGTTCACAAAAAAATCATATAACATTTTCAAAAAATTTCAACCTACCATAATTTTTTTAAATAATAATAACATGTCCATCAAACAAACTACTCATAATATTTATCAGTTAAGCAAAACATAACATTAAGCAAATATTTTTTTTGGGTAAGTAAAGCAAACATTGTTCAATATTAATTTGCCATGATTTTTTGAAATATCAATTTTCAAAATATCATTCTACCATTAATTTAAACAAACATAATGGCTTCATTTGGAAAGTTGGCTATTTTAGTAAACTAAAATATTTGTGTTTGAGAAGATAATTATTTTTTTTTTTTTTTTGTAGTTGGATGTGATGTTTGTGAGGAAAAAAAAGTAAAATGATTATGGATTTGATTTGAAATTTTTGTTGTATTGATTATTTTAGCATATTTTATCTTTTTGTGAATTTTAGTTCAAAAAGCACAAAAAAGCCTTTGCCAAACAAGGCCAATATCTACCAAATAAACATACATGGTTTAAGTTAGGATAGGCTTCTCTTTAGTCCAAAATCAGATGGGAGAGTGCTGTTGTGCCTGTTGGGCCCACCATAGATCCAATTTCGATAATCCGAACCGTTCAAAATCTAAGGCTCGTCGAGTATGTTATTTTGGTAAAAATCACATTGATCGGATATTAATAGCTACTTGATCAAATTATATTTTGTCAATGCTAATATGATTTTAAAAATAAATTATTGACAAAAACATATTCTGATCAAGTGGCTATCGATATTCAATCAACGTGGGTTTTTGCAAGAATAAAGTACTCAACGAGCCCTATAAATTTAACGGTTCAAATCATCGAAATAGAATTCGTGATGGGCTTCCAAACAGTGTCGTGGAGAGAATCTAAACCCTTTAAGTTATATAGTCTGGTTTGGTTCAAATCCGGAACCAATCTACTGTGACCGATTTCTCAATTTTTCAAATTAGAACCAAACCATGAATTAAAAAAACCAAACCAAACCTACCGGATTGGTTTGAATCCGTTTGATTTGCAAATTTTTTGATTTCCTTGATCAACCCTATTGACCAATTCAGGGATCAATCATACTATGTCTCAAAAAATTATTTGCACTTATGAGATTTCAAGCCTAAAATCTTAGAAGGAGCACACCATAAGCCCCAAAATCTTGGCCACCAGGCCAATCCTTTGAGATTAAATTTGTGAAATAGATAATCCAGAATAATCTTCTTTGTTTAATTTAAAATAATTATAAATTTATATTTCAATTTCATAATCATTCGATATATGATGGAAAATTTTCATTACAAACATGTGATTGAAAGAATCAAAGTCTTTCGAAATTTATGCAGAGGTGGTTTGCTTTTATTTATTTATTTGTTTGGATAAATTATAATTATAGTTCCTAAAATTTAATATCTTTTTCGTTTAAATCCCTAAAATTTTGATTTTATCAATTAAGTCCCTAAAGTATTAAATTTGAATCAATTTAATTATGAAAACAATATAAAAACAAAACATCAGCCTAAAGGTTATATAAAATTGTGATCAGACTCATATTTTAATTTATTGTTAATTTAATTATCCTTTGCATGTGTGTTTAGTATATTTCTCTCAGACTGATTAATTCTAAGACTAAGTCCAGTCCACCATCTGAACCGGAGGGTGCAGTTCGGCCCATTGGGCCTCTTTTTGATAATTCGAACTATTTACATTTTAGAATTTGTTGAGTACATTATTCTTGTAAAAAATCACGTCTATCGGATAACAAATACTATATATTCGGATCACTTTTTTATGAACCGTTAATTTTCTAATCGTCCATTTTTTTCAGACAAAAGTGATCCAATTACATAGTATCCATTATCCGATCGACGTGATTTTTTACAGGAAAAATGTACCCAACAAATTCTAAAATGTGAACGGTTTTGATTATCGAAAAGAGCCCAAAAGTGGGCCTAATGGGCCGAACTAGACTAGACTGTCCCAAATTTGGACTAGAGACTGTCTGGACCCTAAGTCTAATTGCTTATATAGGTTTTCATTTATTTCTATTCTACTGTTATTTATTTATTCTAATACGCAATCATCCATATATAAAACTAAAATATGATTAGATTGAATCATCAAAACCATCGCCAAATTGCCAGATTGGTTTGTCTAGTGTTTCTATCTTATCGAAGAGAAGTTGGTTCTTTTTTACTAATGTATGAAATTAGAATGAAGCTCAATAAATGATCATGATAATAGTGATGAAATACAATACATAATTAACATGAAGAAAGTCATAAATTAAGAGACAAATTCCCAAACAAATACACAAAACACAGGTGAAATGTTTTGCATTTCTAACCTCCAACTAAAATTTAAAAATTCTATCATTGGCCAAACCCTAATTGTTGAGTATTAATTAATTTATGGGTCATGAATCTATATTTTTTTTTTCCTTATATTTTTTAGGGTCCGGACTGTCTCTCACTACAAGAATTAACACTTTTGGCAACAAAAAAATTAGTCGCTAAAAGTCTATTTTTGGTCGGCAAAAGTTATCCGCGACCAATTTTTTTTGTCGCTAGTTTGGTCGCCAATTGAGGGTCGGCAAAAGTAATTCGCGACCAAAATTTTCGTTGGTCGGGAAAAGTTGCATTTGCCGACTAAATTTTTGGTTGCTAAATAATTATTTACTGCGACTAATCCATTTTGTCGCTAAAACACTTTGGTCGTGAAAAGTCGCCTTTTGCCGACCAAATATCTTAGTCGCCAATTGTCACATTTCGCGACCAAAAATTTTGGTCGCCAATTGTGACATTCTGCGACCAAAATTAGTTTGGTCGCCAATTGTGACATTTCGCGACCAAAAATTTTGGTCGGCAAAAGTGAGTTTCCACGACCAAGAGCTGTGTTGGTCGGCAATAAATGTATTTTTTGCGACCAAAACTCTTGGTCGGCAATTGTGATTTTTTGCGAAAAAAAATTATTTATTTGTCGCTACTAATAAATTGGTCGCCAAAGCAGGAAAACAATACACCTGTAATTCCTAATAAAATATTCAATCCATAATAAACCTATAATTTTAAAGCATCATTCAAATTAACTGAATCATTAACATTCGACACAATACATAATTCATTAACATTCGACGCAATACAACTATTCTAAGTTTTCATTCACAAGTCACATCCATCTAGCATAACAATTTGAAACATAACTATTTATTATACATGCGCAGCTATCAACAAATAAAATTACTAATATTTGTTATCCATACACATCCATCCAAAAATATTTAATCCTCCCTTGTTAATATTTGTTATCCATACAAGATCCAACATTAATCAAAGAAAAATAAAAAGAATTTTTATCCAGTAATTCCCAAAAATTCCACCCCTAAATTCTAAAAGGTAAGAACTTAAAGATTTGTCTTATTCATTTAATAATGTTTAATGCTCGGTTTTAGTAAACAAACAACATAGAGTAGAACTTCTCAGAACTGGAACCTAGCTAGCAGAGAGTTTGTGTCAAAGGCTGCTCCCCACTGTGTGAGAGGGTTCTCAATGGATAAAAGAAATTGAAGGACCTTTAAGGGTGCAGAGGTTCCTATTCATAATCATATCTGGTTAGGATCAATCTAAAATGCCAAATGCATCACAGTATGAGAAAGAAGTGGACTCTAGAGGTACTAATTGACTAGAGGATCAGAGGCAGAAAAAAGTACTCTGTAAAATTAATATTTTTCAGGTTGGAAGGATGAATTTCAAAGGGTTTATTTTTTCTTCGTTTTTACATCCATCGTGCCGTGGTTGGGGAGAATGCCACTCTATATGGAGTTACTTTCTTTATCTCCTGGCAGATATGCCACATGCTGAGGTTCCCTATTCCAGGATCGCATGTTTTTCTATTTATCAAGAAAGGGAAAGGAAAAGGGAATTACTCTCTTCTATTAACTGAGGTTGTCTTCTCCTTATATTAGCTCAGAAAATATAAAAAGAAGGAAGAAAAGTTGTTTGGCTAACATAATCCTTCAGATACCAATAAAAAAAACGTACAATCATTGAATTAACACAAACCTGTGGAATTTCAGAAACACGTTCCACAAATACAATAATTGACTCCCAAGTGAATGGAAAGAGTTCAAGAGTTCATCCTGGGATAAGGAATTGAAAAACTCATTGCTCCAAAAATCAACCATACCATTTGGTTTCTGTTCCAAAAAAAAAAAAGAAAAAAAAAAACGATAAGCCACAAAAGATACCAACATTACGAACAGATATATTGAGTAATCTGCAGCATGAAATCAAGACCTCAGAACCCATTTGTGGAGCGGTGGGTGCTTGAAACTTCAAAGACGCCTCTACACCTCCTTGCAGAGAAAACCCAAACAAACTTGAATCATCCTTTGGAAGTAAAATCAAGAAATCAATCGTTTGATTAATTGCTTGAGTTTTTCTAGCTCTTCCAAAGGTATGTCTCTTAGTAATGCTCTAACAAGCATGGGTTAGAGAAAAATATACAAAGCAGTTTACCCAATAACTATCTCATCACAAATTTAACTAACAATTAAAAAATAAATAAATGCAACAAATAAAACTCACCAAGTATCTTTCTAGCCAATTTTGATATGTAAATCGCATGCCCAACAAAGTAACTTTCAAAAATACAAACTTCCAAAAATTTAAAAACAAAACAAAAAAAGCGCTATTAAGTTATTAGCTACTTAATGCTAAATAAAGTCACAAAAATTCAGCAAAGTATAAGATTTCCTCGACATAGTATAGTAGACACGTCACAATTATTTTACATTAATCATCAATTTTCTTGCCGAGTAACGATGTTAAAGCACAATACCAACTAACTTTGTCATTTTAAGGTCACTTTTGATAAAAATAGGTCCTCTCTTTCGTCTAATACAAAATGATTTTATCTATCCTCCAAAATAATAAAAGTTTGCAATACAAAAATTGTTTTGTTCCACCAAATCTTCTCTCTTTTACTGAGGTCTATTAGGATCAATATGGCATGGTGGTCAGTCACTTGGCCCTTGGTGCCTTATGAAGCATCAAGCCTAAGGTTTGACTCCCATTGAGTGCTATCAATCCCTTTGGGGCCACACCCGCAGGCATAGCTCAAGATTTGCCCGCCCTCATGGGGTACCTTGAATGGGTCTCGGGATTAGATGGGGTTTACCGCAATACCAGATTATCAAAAATTAGATTCAATTTTTTGGAAGACTATTTACTTATTGCCAGAGTTCTTTATCTGTCATTCCATCAAAGTTCCAACTCTAACATCACTTTTAGTAAACCAATAGCATCATATGACTTTAAAATTCCTAGAGAAACAACACATCATAGATTTAATTACTTTCAGCTATTTTTAATTCTATTTTTATTATGTTTTCTATGACTTCCATTTAAACAGCACACACAAATATGATAATTTTTTGGCATTAGTAACTGTGGTATAGTGCCATTCTTTGATGATCCAAATGTTCCATTCTTTGACCCTCATGAGTTGATTTGGAATGATGCCACATAAAAAGTATTTTCAATGGACTGGCTCACAAGAAACTCAATATCATGGACATGTTTTAGGTTAGAAAATTGTTGTTTACTTCTACAGTGGTGTGTATGTGTAGGAGGAGGATGAGGGTTGTGATCATTTGCTTTGCTTTGTCCCATGGCTTTTGGCTTTATGGTGGAGATTGTTTCAGTTAATAGAGTTGAATTGGATACCATATTTGTGTTGTGCTTCAGGTTATTAGGTTGGAAAGGAATACAAAAACAATTTAGGAGAATACTGAAGACAGAGAGAACTTATGGGAAAAAAATTGTTACTTGGAACTCTTTTTGGGTTTTAGTATATCTCCCACTTTCAAGAGGATTCTTTTAGTGCTTCCAAAAAAATAATTTATGTCACGAGAAACGAACACAACATCAACTAAAATGAAATGTATAAATGTAAAATTAGTCATCCCAGTTAACCAACTATTTGTGAAGTCATGTTTCACATTCTAAGGTTCCAAAACAATATGGATTTTATAGCACAAGGAATGCACACAACATCAACAAAATTGTACATTTGTAAAATTAGTTATCACAGTCAACCAACTATTTATGAAGATATTACTTCAACACAGGTAAAGATAGAGCAAAAGGCTAGTCTTGATTAAAATTAACTGCAAAGGTAAAAAAAGCTCATGAGCAATGTTCTCCACAAAGTAACTAGATATAAAATGATGAAATCAGCCTCCTTCTGATAAATAGATTCAGCCAAATATAGGGGGAATATCAAAAAAGTTGGAAGTTGGGAAAATAATTTCAAACTCATGAAAGTACAATTGGTTCATGCACTAGATTTTGCAAGTGAGTCTTCAACTTCCATGAATTTGAAATTTCACACTTCCTAATAATAATAATAATAATAATAATAATAATAATAATAATGCCATAAGCTTGTGTCATACATATGGCAATGATGAAGCAGATGTGCCACAGCCCAAGTTCAGACATGTACAGAAAACAAACAAATTTCTGAAATAGATGTCACAAACAAGCAAATAATATTTTTACCATTGCCCAACTGATTACTCGGTAGTTCTACACTTGCAGATGTGAACTTGTGCAATAATACCTAAATATTTTTGATATGGAACACAAATCGAAACCCCAACCCAACCACACCACCAGGAACAATTCAAAAAAAACCAACATTATCCTATGAGCGTATCTATATGTTACCATCAATGAAATGAGCAAAGTTCTTCATAAGACAAATGATTAGCAAAATGGAAGGTATTCAACTTTTTATGTAGAAAAATCCATGTAGCAACTGTAATTCACTGATATGTACTTAATTCAGAAAATTAATCACCTAGTGAAGTTTTGGTTCACAATAAACAAGATGCAAAGGGTTCACAGAAAATGTGGAACTACTAAAGCACACATCCCAAACATAATACACAAGAAAAAATTGGGATGTCCATCTGACTATCAAAGTAGAAGAAGAGAAATAGAAAACCAAAAAAAATGATGGAACCCATTAATGGGTTGGGCTTGTGGCTTAGGATTTTGAGAAGCCTAACAGACATTTTATCAAACAATTTGAAGGCAAGAAAAAAAAAACAAAAAACACAAATCCTTTGTTATTAAAGTTTTGCTTTTAAAAAAATGTACATACACAATCAATTTAAGTTGGGGCTTTTAAAAAAAATGTACATATTCAGTAAAAAAATGGTTTGAAATCACCTTATGATCGTCCAAGAAGACTGAGATGCTAATCTTTTGAGCGAGTTCGCCACATCAAGATTGTCTGGGATGTGAGTGAAGAAGATCAGGACGGGAGAGTGGATTCTCATATCTCTATCCTCATCTAATTGTTTGAGATAGAGTGAGGGTGAGAGTGAAAGATCAATCGATTGATCATGAGAACAAGAACATCACAACAAAAGCATGAGAATGCAACTGAGAGAGAGGGAGAGTTGACTGTTTTTAGACAAAGTTCAGAGATCGTGAGAGTTGAGAAGAAGAGGCACTGTGAATTTGTTAGAGATTGCCGATTGATGAAGGGCAAGTGGAGAAGAGATGGACTGTTGCAGAAAAAGGGATGCACATGATCGAGCTTGTTTTCTAATTCTCCCCCCCCCCCCAAGTTTCAAATTTCCCCCTCAAATTTTTGGCGACCAACAGACTAAATTAGTCGCAGAAAAAGGTACCTTCGCCGACAAACGTTTTTAGTCGCCAAATCTCAATCAACAGCGACTAAAATATTAGTCGCTAAAAGTTTTAATTTGGCGACTAATTTTTTTTGGTTGCTGAAAATAAGTTTTTGGCGACTAAATTTTTGGTCGCCAAAAAATATGTGACCTTCCGCGACCAAATTTGTAGTTGGTCGGCAAAAGCATACTACTTTCTGCGACCAATAATATTTGGTCGCTAAAAATAATAATCATTCGCGACTAATTAATATTTGGTCGTCAAATGTCATTTTTTTGCGACCAAAATTTTTTTGGTCGGCAAAAGTGGTCGCAAAATGTGTAAATTCTTGTAGTGTCTAATCCAGATCTGAGACAATCCGCTCCAATTCGGCTTATTGGGCCCACTTTTGGACTCCTTTTCGATAATCAAAACCGTTCACATTTTAGAATTTGTTGAGTACATTATTCTTGTAAAAATTACGTTGATCGGATAACGGATACTATGTATTCGAATCACTTTTGTCTGAAAAGAAATGGACGGTCATAAAATTAACAGTTCATAAAAAAAGTGATCCGAATACATAGTATCCGTTATCCGATCGATGTGATTTTTTACAAGGATAATGTACTCAACAAATCCTAAAATGTAAACGGTTTGAATTATCAAAAAGGGATCCAAAAGTGAACCCAATAGGCCGGACTGGACTCTCCAGTGTCGGACTGGAGGCAAGCCCAACCTATATTTTACTCACTGACTAGATGAGTGCACATTAATTATTATTATGATACAAAAATAAGGAAATTTATATTCAATACAAGGGCAGAATATTAGGTCAAACAAGGCACACAGAATTTAAAAGAACTAGTCTACTATTAAATGAGATGGAGAATTTTATTTATTTGTGTTTGATTGGTAAGAAAAAAAAAATGTAAATATGTTTAATCTTTCTTAAAACTTTGATGTGATTTATAACTACTTTGAAATTTTCTATCTTGCATAGATGAAGGAGAAAGGAGAACCGGATGTTGAAACTAACAACCTTGTTTAGGTGACGACAATGATGGTCATAAATGTTTTGCAATTTTTGAAATTATTATGTGAAAGAAAAAGTCTATAATTTCATAATTATGTTGGATTTTTTTTAGCCTTGGTTGTAAGTTCACTACAAGAAAATGCATGTTTGGCGACTAAAATTGGCGACCAAACCAATTTTAGTCGCCAAAAACACCAGATTGTGCAACTAAAAACCTGCTTTAATCGGTATTGATTGAACCTTTTAGCTACTAAATTATTTTAGTCGCCATATACTCTTATTGGCGACTGAATTTACCTTTAGTCAGTGTTTGTTACCAATTTAGGCTACTAAAATTTGATTTTGTCGCTGTATAATTTCATTTTGCGACTAAAACATTTTTGTCGCCAAAAAATGGGCATATTTCTGATTACTTTTTGACGACCAAAGATGGGTTAGTCGTTGTATATTCAATATTGCCGACGAAATTTTGAATTTAGTAGCCAAAGAAGCATCTTTAGGCGACCAATTTTTTGTCGCCGTTAAAGTTTTTTGGCGACAAATAGTCGTTTAGTCGCTAAAGCTTTGAAATTTTTTTTAGAGGGAAAATAATTAATTTTGGCGCCCATGAGTATATATATTACACACACACACACACTTTTTATTCTCTTTTGTCTCACACACCAACATCAACATACAGAGCAGTCCATACCAAACCCGTCGCTCACCACCGACGATCATCACCATCGCAGGCCACCGGCGCTCGCCACCACAACCACTGCAAATCGGCCCCACCACTGATTATAGGTATGTATCTGTTGTCTCTCTCCTTCACGACCGTCTGTCTGGTTCTATCTGTTTCTCGATGTCTCTCACATCCCCTTCTCTCACGATGCAAGTAGGGTTTGACATGTTTTTTTCCTTTCATTTTCCATTTATTTCGTCCACAAATTTTTAGTGTTTTTTCTGATTTCGCGAATGGGTGTGGTTGAAATTGCGGATTGTGGATTTGGATTCTCGATTTTGGATTGTTGAACTATATCACCAAATGTGCCTCTATTTCTTTTAATGCTCCATTTCTGAACTCTTCAATCCTGTGTATTACATAATTTCTAAATTCATTTGTTTTTTTATTTGGAGCATTTTTTTGTGAAAAACGCCATAAACTTAGCCAAAAAAAGGCCTTCGAGGGCCGAAAATTGAAAGCAGCCCCCGAACCACTACGGGGATGGCACGGGTAGCTTCCTCGTGTGAAATAGGACCTATGGGGACAGACGGGACGTAATGAACACGTGTACGTTGGGCGTTGGCGTGAAAAACGGCATGAACTTAGCCGAAAAAAGGCCTTCGAGGGCCGAAAATTGAGAGCAACCCCCGAACCACTGTAGGGATGGCACGGGTAGCTTCCTCATGTCAAATAGGACCTGTGGGGACAGACGGGACATAAGTAGCACGTGTACGTTGGGAGTTGGCGTGAAAAATGCCATGAACTTAGCCGAAAAAATGCCTTCGAGGGCCGAAAATTGAGAGCAGCCCCCCAACCACTATAGAGATGGCACAGGTAGTTTCCTCATGTCACATAGGACCTGTGGGGACAGAGGGGACGTAATTAGCACGTGTACGTTGGGAGTTGACGTTAAAAATGCCGTAAACTTAATCGAAAAAAGGCCTTCGCGGGCCGAAAATTGAAAGCAGCCCGCGAACCACTGCGGGAATGGCACAGATAGCTTCCTCGTGTCAAATAGGACTTGTGGGGACAAACGGGACGTAATTAGCATGTGTACGTTGGGAGTTGGCGTGAAAAACGCTATAAACTTAGCCGAAAAAAGGCCTTCGAGGGCTGAAAATTGAAAGCAGCCCCCGAAACACTGCGAGGATGGCACGGGTAGCTTCCTCTTGTCAAATAGGACCTGTGGGGATAGATAGGACGTAATTATCACGTGTACGTTGGGAGTTGGCGTTAAAAACATCATAAACTTAGTTGAAAAAAGGCCTTCGAGGGTCGAAAATTGAGAGCAGCCCCCGAAGCACTGCGGGGATGGCATAGGTAGCTTCCTCGTGTCAAATAGGACTTGGGGGACAGACGGGACATAATTATCATGTGTACGTTGGGAGTTGGCGTGAAAACGCCATAAACTTAGCCGAAAAAAGGCCTTCGAGGGCCGAAAATTGAGAGCTGCCCCCGAACCACTGTATTAATGGCACGAGTAGCTTCTTCATGTCAAATACGACATGTGGGGATAGACGGGACGTAATTAGCACGTGTACATTGGGAGTTGGCGTGAAAAACGCATAAAGCTTATACAAATATATTAAAGCTTACAAATATATATATGTTCTATAAGCATCTCTATATATGTACAGTTATGAATAAAATATATATATGTTTACACATTAAACTAAACTTGACTTGGGATTGACTTGGAAATTTCTTTGCACTTTAAATACAATTTACCGTGTAAAGAAATTATATTGAAATTCCTAAATTCAAACTATATTTACATACAATTTCAATTACAATTGACATCCTTACAATTTGTGTTTTGTAGATGGCTATAACTTTTTGTTTACAATGGAACTAATGGGTGTAATTTTTGTTGTGTAGATGGCTTTTGGCATTGACATGTGGATCTTCTATTTTTTTGCCCAGAAGATAATTCACACTTATGCAAAGTTGGGAAGTTTTTTGTTGTCCTATACTTTTTGTGTGGACTGTGGATGCATCGAACATATAATTTTTGGCGGGGTACAAAGTATTTTTGGAGCTTGTATTAATTGCTCTAGTGGTATAGAATCAATGAACCGTGGAATTTGGATGCATCGTACATATAATTTTTGGTGGGGTACATAGTATTTTTGGAGCTTGTATTAATGGCTCTAGTATTAATTAATATAGATTACCTTTTGTCGTAGTACATATTACCATAGTAATTTGTACCTTGTCAAATGGTCATTACAATGCATAGTATAGTAAAAATGTTGTATATAGAGGACATTGTTTTGGTAACGTATTTGGAATGTATGACGTTATTATTTGTAATTAGAATATATATAGTTGGTTCGTACATAAGTTTACATTATTATTTGTAGTTGGAATATATATAGCAGGTGTTCTTTTTTGTTTCATGGTTCTAAGTGAAACATACATTATGGAATAGGTGATAATATATATAGGTTGTATACGTGTTACAGGTTGCGGTGGATAGATACAGGTTCAGACGAAATTTAGTAAAATGAAACAAACAAAACAATAATATAAAATGACGCTTTTGGTGACAAATCAATTGGTAGCCAAAAAGAAATAAATCTTTTGGCGACTAAATATTTAGTAGCCAAAACGAATCAAAAATAGTTATGGCGACTAAATGTTTAGTAGCTAAAACTCAAACAACTTTTGGCGACTAAATATTTAGTAGCCAAAACAACTCAAAAACAGTATGGCGACTAAATGTTCAGTAGCTAAAACTCAAAAGACTTTTGGCGACTAAATATTTAGTAGCTAAAACAATTCGAAAACAGTTATGGCGACTAACTGTTTAGTAGCTAAAATCCAACATATTTTTGGCGACTAACGTTTTAGTCGCCAAAATATAATAAAAGAATCATGGCCGACTAAACACGTAGTAGCTGAAGTTGCACTATTGGCGACTAATAATGTCGTTGCCGTAGATATTTTAATTTTTGGCGACAAAAACTTTAGTAGCTAAATATGTGAGTTAAAGGAATTAATGAACCATTTGGGCGACTAACATTTTAGTCGCTAATGTCAGTTATCAGTGACTAAGACTCTTTTCGTCGCTAATACCTATTATTTTTGCCTACTAAAACGTTAGTCGGTATTTTGTACTACTTTTGGCGACTAAATGTATTTTAGTCGCTAATTCCTTCGGCGATTATGTATCCCCGACAAAGCCAACGACCAAATTATTTAGTCGGCAAAGTGTTTCGGCGACTAAAATCAATACTTTTGACGACTAATTTTTTCGTCACCAAAAGTGTATTTTCTTGTAGTGGTTGTAATAAGAGCAAAATAAAATATGAACCATAATTGCTTACATTATTATTAACAATTATGATACAAAAACAAAAAAAAACAATCATAGATTCGGACATAAAATACAAATTAAGACCACATGCCTTTTGTAAGTTTTTTTAAAAAAAATTGTGGGTTCCTAAAAATTATGTTACTTTTTTGGGGAGTTGCTCATGCATTATTAGATAATGAATATCATATTGTATCTTGATCATTAACCCGAATTTTGAGTACATAATATATAATTTAGTGTATAGTGAATCACATTGAGAATTAGTACGATACAAACATTTTTTATCCATTTTTGGGCTATTTTTTTTTTGTTTTGGCTCCATAGCATTATTGAAAAGAAAAAAAAGAAAGTTGTTAAAAAAATGTAAGAAAATAAAGTGTATTGTACAAATACAAATTTATTGTGTTATAGGTTAATTTAGTTCACATACTGTGAACCATTTTATGAATATGTATTTTTTGAATATATTGTGCTGATCTCCCTTGAGATTTGAAAAAATTACACTAAATCTCATAATTTTGATAATTATGCCGATTTTCTTTTTAATAATGATGAATGGATCAAAATTAATACAAACAGTGTAAAGGCTAATAAGAAAAAAATATGCATTTTAGTGTAAAAAGGCACAATGATAAATACTAAAAACATATATATATTTTAGTGTAAAAAAATATTAATAATTTTTTTCATCCATATGACTTATTGGTGAACAAGGGACGAAATATTATGTGAATTAACATTTAAAAGAATGTAATTATATTAAAATTATAAAATTTGTTGCATTTTTGTAAACTTTAAGAGAAATTAACGTAATTTATTTTTTATTTTTTTAATTCAGTAGCATTCTTGTAATGGATTAACATCGTAGACGTAGCAAGTCGATCTGATTGCGTAGTTGAAAGTGATATTTCATACTCATCCAACCTTTGTCAAATGCTAATTATTTATTTTTATTTTTTAAACTATTAGTTAGACCAAGAAAGGGCAAATTAGAAACAGTCCACCTCAAAAAATAATGATATATTAATAATTTTCTATGAATTTTTTATTTATCTATTCTTACTCAAATTGTACACAAAAAGTGACACATAATAATGTGGCAGGAATGTAAACCTATCATTTTAAAATAGAACCTATATTAAAATATTTCTTCTTCATATCAGTTGTCATCGATACATTATTCTAATAAATGACCGTCCATAAAAATGTTAGAAGAATAAGAATATCCTATAACTGAGGTGATTCTATCTAGGCATGAGTATGAAGATGTCCTTTTAGAAACTAACTCATATATATATATATATATATATTTGGTCAGTAAAAGTCAATTGTTGTGCATCTCCAATGAATGAGGCAAATGGAGAGAATTATGCATTTTGCCTATTGGAGTTGCATTTTTAGGGTTCCAACGCATGAGCTAAATGGTGAGGCATTTTGTCCATTCTCATTTTGGCCTTCCACATGTAGCCAGTCTCCATTGCTAGACAAAGTGTGTTCCCACCAACTCAGGTGACTCTCTTTCTCTTTCTCTCTCTTTCTCCCTTTCCCATTCTTCTCCATCAATGATCACCCTTTCCCGTTAGCTCCTAAATTTTTTCACAAATGGTTCAAGTAGAAGCCATTGCTGCTTCTCACAAGTAGCCTCTACAAAAGCCAACTTGCACTTGGATTAGATGGGTACGAAACCATCTTCTTCTTCTACTAGTTCTCTCGGCACAAGCAGTCTTTGGTGGCCAGATTGTCAAGTATTTACTTGGTTTTGATGGTGAACTTCCCTTCAAACTTGAAACAGGGCAAGTCTTTTTTTTTTTTGGGTTTTTCCCCCAAATTTTTTCAGTGATTTGTGGGTACAAATTGGTATTTTGTTTGAGTTGAAATCTGATGATGGGTTTGTTGTTGATTTTGACAGATATATCAGTGTTGATGATTCGGAGTTGTTCTATTATTTCATTGAATCAAAAGGGAACCCTCAAGATGACCCACTTTTTCTTTGGCTCACTGGTGGACCTGGCTGCACTTCTCTCAGTGGACTCCTTTATGAAGTTGGTATGTATCTATATCTATAGATATAGCCATATATTTCTCTTCTATATTCTTCTTTATTTTTCAGTATCAGAATGAAAAAATTGCTGCCTTGTTTGATCTTTAATATTTGGGTTGAGTTCACTCTCTTATCTTAGCTGAAATGGTCAGAGACCAAATTATATTTTTTTTGGGAAAAATAATAATAATAATAATAATTAACTAGAGTTTTACATAAATTTCAAATTAAAACTTGGGTATTGAATTTTGCGAATTAAAGCCCAGTACTTTTCAAATTACTTTTCAAAAGATTATTTATTTATTTATTTATTTATTAATGTTTATAATAGTTTTCTTTTAAAAATTAGTTAAGTTAGTTTGATTGGTCAGCCAAAATAAAAACTATGGTTGGAGTGTACACTAGCTAAACTAGTTAGGCAAAATAAAGAAGGTACTTTTCTGTGTATTTTGAGAAGGCATTTTAGATTAGTATCTATGGAAGTTAGTCTTTCTACATTTACATAGCATTAAGTACTTGCCTCCTATTCGACTCTCTCTTAAATCGAGTTGAACCCATAACCTCTTAAGATAATCATAGTGATCAATTAAGTTAGGCCTAATTGGTTGACTCATTTATATCTGATAGAATCAGATTTGTTTTGGAATAACTAGGAATTTCTTCCAAAATGGTATTAGGGGTTGATTTAACAATTCAATCCGAAGATATTAAGGATAAAATACTATTATATTATCACTTTATAAATATAACAAAGTTATTTTTTATATATTTAGAGTTTTTATCTAAATTTATAGATTCTAACTAACTAATACCACTATACTACTATACTATTTATCTTACATGCCAAAACCTTTCGCATGAGGTGAGCTTCACCTTTTTTGCTCCCACTTGAGAGGGTTGTTTCGTGATTAGCTTCTATAAGAATAAAATAATTGAAAATTTTAAAGGTAGATTTTTTTTTTTTTTTAAAATTTACTTTAATTGTTAGATAGTAAAAGGAAAATGTTATGGATTCCAAATAATTTATCAAATTTTTTATGAAACCTCTCACATGTGTGTGGGTCTCACATCCATGTGGATTTGTGTGAGTCTCACACCCATATAAGAAAAACTTGATAAATTATTTGAGATTCCTAATATAACTTTAGTTAAAAGAAAATAAATAATCCGTCTAACATAGTTATAATTTTTTAGTTATTAAATATATCATATAAAATAATATCACATATTTACAATTTTTTATTTATTAAAAATGTGGGGATATATTTTCTGAGTACCAGCACGTGGCCAAGGTGACGCCAACGTGTCAGTCAAGGTGTCACATGTCCTGGTTGTGACGCCGAGGTGATCTCGGCTAAGCCGAGGTTATCTCCGAAGATATCAGAATCCGGGATAAATGGATAAGGGACAAGAGTCCTAGAATGAGAAAGGACTTCAGCCTGGATAAGGATAAAGCTCTTAGGGAGTTTATCTTTATCTATTTGAGAGTCCAAGATAAGCATTAAGCAGAAGTCCAATGAAGCTAGGCTTTTATTAGGACTAGGATTGTGTTGACCATAAAAAGAGAGGCACCCCATGGATCTAAGGTACGCAATTTATATTCAGAACAGTGAGTAAGCACTATTGATTATCTTTTAGAGATATTTGATTACTGATTTAATTATCGGAGTGCCCCCAGGTGGACGAATCACCGCCGGAATCTCTTCTTTCTGTTGCAGGTCATTCGAGCATATTCTATTCTACCAGTGCTCTCCAGTTGAATACTAAGTTGGCAGTGTGGTCGAAAAATCACTTACACAATTTGGCGCTGTCTATGGGAAAGAAACGATAATAGATGGCCAACGACGGACAGAAAGAGAAGATTGGGGATAACACTCCTACTGGGAGTGGGAGACCTATTGACCTTGATGTCGAAGAAGACAATTGTAACGAAAAAACTCGTGACCAGAATCACGAAGGAAAGGACGTTGGCCAGGAAGGCGACGTACCAAAGAAAACAGACCAAAGCGGGTACTATAACGAAGATAACCTCCAAATATGGAAAGATAGATACCTACGGAAGGGACGAAGAGATGGAGGGGATGGCGAACAAATTGGCAGACCTGCAATTGGTCGTCAATTTCATGATGCAAAATAACGTCATGCAGCCACCGTTCCCGTTGCAGGACACGCTGATTCCAGCGGCCAATGCCCAAAATGGAGGGCAGAAAACAATCCCTGTAGCCCCCCAGTACGCCAAGAGCGAAAGCACTCTCACCAGCTGTGAAAGGAGGTCGGGCGAAAAGAGTCAAGAAGGGAAGAATCTCGAAGGACACATCGCACCAAGGAGGCAGACCCCAGAGAACATCGGCATGTTCAAAGACAGGAGTTGTGCTTCGACGCAACTAATGGAGAAAGGTCAAAAAGGGCTCACAACGAAGTTAAGAGCAGTGCACCTAAAAGATTGAAATCAAGAGATAGCCGAGCTCCTGGGCAGACCAAGGAGGACTTGAGAGATTACCTCAAGAGGAAGCAACAAAATGCCGAGGTGACTTCCCCTGTTACGCCAAGAACACCATTCTCGATGGAGTTGGACAAATTTGAGGCACCAAAAAGATTCAGTATGCCAAGGTTCCAGATATACGATGGGAAGTCAGATCCCAACTTTCATGTTGAATTATATCTGAACTCGATGGCACTGTACACTGGGAACGAGTTGTTGCTCTGTAAGGTGTTTCCCTCATTCTTCGGGGAGATTGCATCGGATTGGTTTCACAAATTGTCGAAGAGAAGTGTGAAAACCTGGGAAGGCCTGGCCGAGATGTTCATAGCCAGGTTCGTGACAAACAAACTACAGCCATTAAGGATGGACGCCCTGATGGCTCTGAGAATCAGTGAGGATGAAGGCCTTAGGGCCTACGCAAAAAGGTATTATAAGGTGTTCAACCGAATACCCGAATGCAACCAAAAGGTGGCAGTCGTGTCTTTCAAGAACAGCATAAATGATGATTGTGCACTACGAAAGTCATTAGCAAAGACATTGCCAAAAAGTATGGAAGAGCTCATAGCCAGAATTGAGAAATACGCCAGAGCCGAGGAAGACACGCCAGGGATTAAGGCGAAAAAGCAAGAGAAAGCAAACGGCTCGCCGAAGCGAGACCGAGGTAACAATGGATCCAACAAACAAGAGATAGGACTGAGGACCGCACAGGCAGTCACAACTGTATTCCGAAACCCCATTCACAAGGTCCTGGATAAAATCCGAACCCAACCCTATTTCAGAGCACTGGCAAGGATACCAGAAGAGTTTATGGGAAGAAGCCTTGGTAAGTATTGTGCTTACCATAACGAAGATGGGCATATGACTCAAGGTTGCAGAGCCCTGAAGGCGCACCTGAAAGACATGATAAGGCAAGACCATTTGAGGGACCTTGTAGATGAGACCAGGACAAGGGAAAAGCAGTAAGATCGCCAGCACCAGCCAGCCTTCGCCTCAAAGACAAAGAACCGCAGTAGAGGACCTCAGGTAATTAATGTAATTCACTCGAAGGTCAACGAGAACGAAATTTGGGGGAGACCCAGAAGATAAAGCACTTGCAGCATGTGTACCAGGTCCGACAGAAAAGACCTCGAGCTGAGGAGTGCCAAGGACCAATGGTGTTCTTTACTAAAGTCGACCTGGAGATGGTCCAACATCCGCACAACGATGCCTTGGTAGTATCCCTCCAAGTTGGGGAGTGCTAAGTTAAGCGCATCCTAATTGACCAAGGTAGCTCTTATGACATCATGTATGTCAGATGTTACAAGGAGCTCGGCCTTCACCTAGACAATATGGAGCAATCCAATGGCCCAATGGTCAGGTTCAATGGAATGCCGACATGGCCACTGGGGACAGCAAGCTTGGAGGTGCAAGCTGGCACCAAGAAGATAAAGACAGAGTTCACCATAATCGACACACCCTCCTCTTACAATGTTATCCTGGGAGGGCCATGGTTGCATGCAATGGGGGTTGTTCCCTCCACATTGCATCAACTATTGCAGTTCCCAACAGAGCATGGGATAGAGGAGGTAAGAGGGGATCAGTTGCAGGCAAAAAACTACTCCATGGCAGCAATGAAATCCACCTGCAGCATACGAGAACCAGAAATGGCAAAAATCGAAGACGAGGACGTCGGCAAAGAGCCAGCCGAAAATGGTGAAGAAGCCCTAAAGAAAATCCTCGTCCAGCAGGAAGACGAAGAACGCTTCTTCCTTCTTGGCTCGGGCTTAGCCGAAAAAGAGAAAAAAGAGTTGGAGGCTTTCTTGAGAGCAAACATTGAGGTGTTTGCCTGGATGCCTTACGAAATGTCTGGCATTAACCCCAAGGTCACTTGCCATAAACTGAACGTAGACAGGTCGGCCAAACCTGTAATCCAACGAACAAGAAGACCGACATTGATGTATGTTGAAGCAGTGGAAGAAGAAGCAGACAGACTTTTGGAGACTAAAGCCATTCGAGAGGTAAATTACCCGACATGGCTATCAAACACAATGGTGGTAAAGAAAAAGAATGGTAAATGGAGGGTCTGTGTGGACTTTACCAGCCTAAACAAGGCATGTCCCAAAGACATTTTTCCTCTACCCAAGATTGACTAGCTGGTGGATGCCACTTCAGGGCATGGATGGATGAGCTTCCTAGCCTACAGGGGATACCATCAGATAACCATGTACCCCCCAGATGAGGAGAAGATTGCGTTTATCACCCCAAAAGGGCTGTATTGCTACAGAGTGATGCCTTTTGGGTTGAAAAACGCAGGAGCAACTTACCAGAGATTGGTAACCAAGATGTTCAAACACCTGATTGGCCGAACAGTCGAAGTTTACATCGATAACATGGTCGTAAAAACCAAGGAACCTAAAGGTCATCTGGCTAACCTAAAAGCAGTCTCTGATATCCTTAAAACATACCGACTCCGACTCAATGCATCGAAATATGCATTTGGCGTTGGATCAGGTAAGTTCTTGGGATACCCAGTGACCAGAAGGGGCATTGAGGCCAGCCCAGATCAGATCAAGGCCATCCTAGAGTTGAAGAGCCCGACGTCGGCAAAACACGTGCAGATGCTGACTGGAAGGGCTGCAGCCCTGAATAGGTTCATAAGCAGAAGTTTTGACAAGTACAAACCCTTCTTTAGCTTAGTGAAGAAGGCCATAGACTTCTTATAGACAGAAGAGTGCGAAGTCTCCTTGGCCGACTTGAAGAAATATTTGACCACAGCTCCAATTCTCTCAAATCCAGAACCTGTAGAGGAGCTGTTCCTGTACTTAGCAGTTTCAGAACATGCGGTAAGCGTAGTGGTAATCCGAGAAGAAAAAAGGGAATAAAGGGTTGTTTACTGTGTAAGCAAAACCATGGCTGATGCAGAAACCAAGTATTTATCCTTGGAGAAGCTAACGCTGGCCTTAGTAATGGCTTCAAAGAAGCTGAACCATTACTTTCAAGCCCACAAGATTGTGGTGCTAACTGAACATCCATTAAAGTCCTTGTTACAATAGGGAGATCTGACAGGCAGAATAGCCAGGTTGGCAGTGGCCTTGGGCCAATATGATCTGGAATACAAACCCAAAACAACAACCAAGGGCTAAGTTTTGGCCGACTTTGTGGCCGAGTTCACTCCAGGATCCATCATACATCGGGCTCCGCTGAGCTGAGATGAACAATGTCCAAGCGAGCAAAAAGGAGCCCAGTCGAGGGCAACAGAACATAGGAAGGAAGAAAACTCAGGCCCTGCAGCATTTACATCGGCGACTCCTTTCAACTGTTTGTTGATGGGAGTTCAAACCGACAAGGAGCGGGGACATGAGTAGTACTGGTATCTCCAGACAGACAGATATTAAAACAGTCCATTCGCTTGGGGTTCAAGGCCTCAAACAATGAAGCAGAGTATGAACCACTAATTGCAGGATTGAAACTGGCAGTAGCAGTAGAAGTAGATGAAGTGATAGTCTTCTGTGACTCTCAGCTTATAGTTAACCAAGCAACAGGGGAATTTACAACTCGAGATGAGCGTATGTTGGCATACGCAAATGAAGTAGGCAAGTTGGTGGCCTTGTTTCAAAATTGCCGACTACAGCAGGTTAACCGAGATGATAACAGTCACGCCGATGCCCTGGCCAACTTGGCTAGTGCAATACAACCTGGAAAGGCAAGGACAATAATGGTCGACTACTTGTCGGGCCTGAGCATTGAACCACTAATCACAGAACGTGAAGCAATGTGTGCGGACATAGGACCAAGCTGGATGGATGCAATAGTAGCATTCCTGAAAGAAGGAAAACTGTCAGATGATCACAAAAAAGCACACAAGATCAGATTGAAGTCGGCAAGATTCAGTTTGACAGCAGAGGGACATCTCTACAGAAGATCCTTCACTAGACCCCTTTTGAGGTGTGTACATCCTTCACAAGTTGAAGATTTTTTATACGAAATACATGAAGGAATATGTAGAAGCCACGCAGGGGGCAGATCACTTGCCCATAGGGCCATTACCCAAGGGTATTTGTAATAACCCTGACCCATAATTAGCTATTAATCGATAATTAAGAATGCTAATAAGTGGATTAAAATGAATTGTGAGATTAATATGTAATTTGCATGATAATTGGCTTCTATCTGCTACTTGTAGCAATATATGTTTGAAATTTTACTTTAATATGTTAATTGGAATTTTTAGAACACCATGGCAAATTTTATAAAAAACTGATTCAGTTTAATAAAATCGCATGTGATTAAATTAAGCCTTAATTGAAACTATTTTTGAATAATTGAATTTCATGTTAACCCGAATAAATTAAGGTTACTTATGTTCGATTTAATTAACGCATGATTAGTGTTTAATCTTATCCTAGTAATAATCCAAGATGAGAATTAGTGTATTATTGGGTGGAGGCATTTGGTGGTGTAGAGTGTAGGGAATCAAAACCCTTATGTGTGTGTGTGTTGGAAGTGTGCATGTTTGTGCACGTGTATGAGCTCAAGTGAGGTGTGTGTTGTGTACTTCAGCCGAGTGAGAGAGCTTTGCACCCTTCTCTTGCTCCTTTGGTCCTGTGTGTTGAGAGAGTTTGGCTTTAGAGAGAGAGAGTGTAGCTAAGCTTTATAAGTTGAAAAAGAAGAAGGAAACCAAGAAGATTCATCCCATGTTTCTGAAATAAAAGCTTTGGGTAAGAATTTTGTGTTTAAATTCTGTAGTTATTCCTCCATGCATCATGTATTAAGAAGAGTGTTGAATCACCTAATGGAATTTGAAATGAAAATGGGTTTTGAGCAAGAAAGTGGCTTGTATGCATGTTTGTGGAAGATTATACTTTGTTCATTCATGTTTTGGGTTTTGTCTTGAAATCCTTGCATGCATGTGACTTTGATCATGTCCATAGTTCCAGAATTCAGGGGTTTGTTGGTCACCATTTGCATGTTTTGAAAAACCCATGGAAGAGTTAAAATATTGCATGAAGAAGTTTTGGTTCAAACCTTTCAAGAATTGATGAGTTTTTGAATAATAAATGTTTCAAGGGTCTTGTATTGAAGTTTTCTAAAGCTATTTTTGTGTATTTGATCAAATCATGCAAGACCCCAAGGTTTGGAGGTGGTTTGGAAGCCATTTTTGTTGAGCTTGCTGCCCAGAATTTTACAGCTGGCTCGAGCGAAGAAGTGGTGGCTCGAGCCAACATTTCGAGCTCTCAGAATTTTGCACTCTGCCAAAGGCTGGCTAGAGCGAAGAAGTCTTGGCTCGAGCGAGCTCTGTTTTTGCCTTCTGCTGGCTCTAGCCAAGAAAAGCTGGCTCTAGCCACCAGCCTATTTTCAGCATGTTTTCAAAAGATGTTTTAAGTACATATCTTCACTCTCATCTCTTTATGGGCATTCTTAGGCATGATTTATGAGCCGTTAAAGATTAATAAGCTAAGAAATAACATAAGTAAGTGAATTAGGAAATATGTGTAGAATCCGAGTATATGGGCATTATGAACAAGTTATGTAGCATGGAATGAATGGGAAATTAAAGTGAGAAAGCTAAGCCATGTATGACCACATGAACGAGTAATAATGAGACATATTTTGTGCTATGTATTTTGTGATTGTAGGTCAAGACTTGAGGATTGATTGACCATTTACGGGAATCACTGTGAGTAACGTTATCGTAAAGATACGTTCATATGAAATTATGTTCCAAATGTGATATATCAAGCTATGATTTCTAAAATGAGATATGTTTCTGTGAACGAAGATCCATGTTTCAAATCTATTATGGCATCCATAGATAATCCCAAGTCATGGGGGACGGCATGAAAATGCGGGTCCATGACAGTTACGAGATCTCGTTAGCCATTTCATTGTGGTGATATGTGTTTAATCAGTGTCCGAGACCAGTTACTCTAGTCGGAAGACGTTGTGTGATATGTTCGATATGTTCTATGGGATATGCCATTATTATGTTCTGATATGAGATGACTATGATTATGCTATGATCTATTTTATACATATGAAATGTTCGGAATTCGTTCACTAACCCCTTCACCTTAATGTTATTCACTGGGCTTTAGCTCACTGTTTGTATATATATGTATATAGGTGAGCATTCTGGAGTTTGAGCCCGAAGGCTTTTGCCTGGAGTTTTGTTCTGTTGTCAGCCAACCTTTGTGCCTCACGTGGAGGTTCCCGAAGTGTCTTGGGTTCAAGTGTTGATTAATTCTGTTTATGCATGGGACTTTATTTTATTTATGTTGTCTGTACGGAAGATACTGTAATGTGTGTGGTATAATATAATGTATGGTTGACTTATGGTTATGTATATAAAGTTTTTAAAATATTCTGTTTCATATAAGTCAGCACAGCTCATTGGACAATTATAATTTTTGTATATTGCTTCCGCTAGCCCCTTATTATATGTTAATCTGTTCAGAGGCCTTCGGTAATCCAAGGATTATTGGCCGGTTACGATGCTAAACCTATAGGGGCGGGTTTGGGTCATGACAGTATTGGTGGCCCTACATGCAGAAAGATGCAGAAGCCTATGTCAAGAAGTGTGAAAAGTGCCAAAGGTTTGTACCACTAATACACCAACTAGTAGCAGACCTGAACCCAGTATCCAGTCCTTGGCCGTTTGCCCAATGGGGAATAGATCTTGTTGGAAAACTACCCCAAGCAACTGGGCAAAGGAAGTACTTGCTGGTAGCAACAGATTACTTCACCAAGTGGATAGAAGTTGAACCCCTTGCCAAGATCCGAGACGTGGACATGAAGAACTTTATATGGAAAAATATCATCACCAGGTTTGGGATCCCAAGAGCACTAATTGCAGACAATGGAACATAGTTTGACAGTAAGCTAATCAAGAGCTTCTGCGCAAAATTCAAAATCAAGAATTTCTTTTCCACCCCAAGCTTTCCTCAAAGTAATGGACAAAGTCATCTTGGATGAGATTAAGAAGAGGCTGCAAGCAGCAAAAGGAAAGTGGGTAGATGAACTGCCAAGTGTACTCTGGGCATATCGGACTACACCGAGAAGATCAACTGGGGAATCCCAATTTGCCATGGCTTATGGCACAAAAGCAGTCATTCCTCTGGAAGTCGGCATCCCATGGATCAAAACCCAGGGAGTAGAGAATGAGACTAATGATGTATTATTAGCCCGAGATCTGGATCTACTAGAAAAAAGAAGGAAGAGAGCTGCAATTCAGCTGGCGGCATGCCAGCAGCAACTTGCCAGGGCATATAATAAGAAGGTCAACCCAAGGGAGTTTCAAATCGGTAACCTCGTCTTGAGAAAAGTCGTCGACAACAAGAAGGATCCCAAAGAGGGCAAGCTTGGCCCAAATTGGAAGGGACCCTATAGAATCATCTCGGTACTGGGCAATGGGGCATATCGGCTTGAAAATAATGAGGGCAAAGAGTTGCTAAGGCCCTAGAATACTTGCAATCTTAAGTTTTTTTATCATTAAATTTTCTTATTCTTTGTTATTAGCCGAAGTAATAAATAAAGCTTGATTTTTCATACTTGTGACAGATAAGATAGTTGATGATGTTTCTAGAATACATGCATAATGAGAACCCAAGTGGAACTTAAGTTCACATTAGAGAGCAGAAAATTGGAAAATGGTTCCTGGCAAGGTAGAATATACAAACTAAAATCAGTCTAACATTTGTTGAAATTTGTGAAAAATTTATAAATTGAAGTTAGACCGAGATCATGTTTAACACTTGCTGAAATTTGAGAAAAATTTATAAGTTGAAGTTAAACTGAGATCATGTTTAACACTTGTTGAAATTTGAAAAAAATTTACAAGTTGAAGTTAAACCGAGATCATGTTTAACACTTGTTGAAATTTGAGAAAAATTTACAAGTTGAAGTTAAACTGAAATCATGTTTAACACTTGTTGAAATTTGAAAAAAATGTACAAGTTGAAATTAAACCGAGATCATGTTTAACACTTGTTGAAATTTGAGAAAAATTTACAAGTTGAAGTTAAACCGAGATCATGTTTAACACTTGTTGAAATTTGAGAAAAATTTACAAATTGAAATTAAACCGAGATCATGTTTAACACTTATTGAAATTTGTGAAAAATTTACAAGTTGAAGTTGAACGGAACACTTGCTTATGTACTGGCCGATGTAAACTGTTAGTGGATATAACCGAGGTATTTCACCCCGAGAAGATTATACAGTTAAGGTGTACGTTAAAGATATACAGAAATATTCTAAGTATGAGAACCATACAAGAGCAGTAAAAAGAAGACAAACATACAAAGCATTTAAGAGAAGAAGCTATATTTACATTCAAAAGAAGGCACATCAGCCACATTGAGAGCTTACATTGTTTCAAAGAAAGGAAAAAGTTCAAAGAAACAGAAAAAATGAGAAAGACATCAAACTAAGACTCTTCAACATCTTTAGGCGGTTGGGTCTGGAGTTCGGAAGACTGCTGGGACAACATCTTTAGGACTAATAATTTTCTATGAATTATTTATTTATTTATTCTTACTCAAATTGTACACAAAAAGTGACACATAATAATGTGGCAGGAATGTAAATCTATCATTTTAAAATAGAAACTACATTAAAATATTTCTTCTTCATATCAGTTGTCATCGATACATTATTCTAAAAATTCCCTTTCATAAAAATGTTAGAAGAATAAAGAATTTCCTATAACTGAGGTGATTCTAAATTGTTTGGGGTGTCCTAAATAAGTACACTTTTTGTCTCTTTGGACTAAATTGAGGAAGAAAATATGGATGTGTGAGTTAACTTTTTGACTTTTTTATGGAAAAATGTGTGATAAAAAATTGTAAAAATTGATTTGTAGGGAAAAAATAGGATTGGGAGCTGTGCAGCCGTAATTGTTGACTTTTGGTGAATAGTGTTAACTTTTTAATTTTTTAAGTAACTTTTTAACTTTTTGACTTTTTTGCAATATGCCAAACTTGGCCTAAATACTTGCCTCTTATTTGACTCTACTTTAGAGAGCGTTGAACCCATAAGCCCTTAACGTTGTGTTTGGTTGAGAGATTTGAAAAGGATTTGGAAAAGAAAAAGAAAAAGAAAAAGGTATGTGAAATATGAATAAAATGCACTTTCATTTCACTTAATTTCACACACTTTTTCTCTTTCCGTTTCCAAATCCCTTCATAAATCCCCCAACCAAACACAATGTAAGAGAATCATGATGGTCAATTAAGTCAGGTCTAGTTGGTTAACTCATTTATATATGATAGAATCGGATAAGTGAAAGACCACATATGGTCCTACAAATTATTTAGTTGAATTTTGGGTAAATTACACTTTGTCCTCCTAAAGTTTCACCCATTTTCTATTTTGGCCATTTAAGTTTGATTTTTTCCACTTTAGCATATCATGTTTGCAATCATTCCCACTTTGACCCTTTGTGTTTGTAATCACTCCCACTTTCATCTTTTAAGTTTTATTTTTTCCACATTGGCCCTTCATATTTGTAATTCTTCTCACTTTGGCCCTTCATGTTTGTAACTCTTCCCACTTTACTCTTAAACTAACTTTCATCCAAAAAACTAACAAAATCTGTCACATCACTAACACATCAACTCCATGTGTGATGTAAAAAATTCACTAAAGATGTAAAAAATAACAAATAGAAACAAAAAAAATATTGAAATTTGTTTTTAGTCTTTTGTGAAAATTTTTTCATAAACATTATTACATTATAGTTGCATCTAACTTAGATGCACCTAAAAAAATAAAAACAAACTTAACTAAAAAAAAATTCACTAAAGGCCAAAAAAAAAAAAAAACGATGGTAAACTTTTCATTTTAAAATTGAAAATACAGATGTTTGAATCAGTATATTTTCATTTTTTATTCTGTCTTTAGTAAACTTTTTTCTTTTTTTAATTAAATTTATTTTTATTTTTTTTAGGTGCATCTAATCTAGATGCATCTATAATGTAATAATGTTTATGAATAAATTTGAAAAAAAAGTTCACTAAAGACTAAAAAAAATTAAATTTTTTTGTTTTTTATTTTTCATTTTTTGTATCTTTAGTGAATTTTTTACATCACACATAGAGCTAATGTATTGGTGATGTGGCAAATTCTGTTAGTTTTTTATATGAAAGTTAGTTTAAGAGTAAAGTGAGAATGATTGTAAACATGAAGGGCCAAAGTGAGAAGGATTGCAAATATGAAGGGCCAAAGTAGGAAGAATTACAAATATGAAGGGCCAAAATGAGAATAATTGCAAACATGAAGGGCCAAAATAGAAAAAATCTAACTTAAAAGGCCAAATTGAGAAATGAGTAAAACTTTAAGACAGCAAAGTGTAATTTATCCTTGAATTTTTTAGAAAAATGACGAATGAATTCAAAAATGTCATGCCATTTATATATATGTATGTATTTATATCTATGAAGTATAACATCTTAAGCCTATGAACATTAAAGCTTTGTTGAAAGGCTAAAAAAAAAAAAAAAAAAAAAACAAATCAAAATCCTACTTTTTCTCTCTTTTACACCTTTAAAAAAAAAAAAAAAAACTAAAAAAAAAATTGTTCCCAAACCAAGCCTAAGTCTCTAAATGCACACAAAATATTGTTGCCATTCAATCCCTAACTCAAATTATCATAAAGGACTGTCTCTCTTTCTCCTGGACAGTGGACACGCACTCTTAGCCACCACTTCTTCCTTTTGGCCATCACCACCACCACCTCCTCTCCAATAGGCACTTTAAACTCTTTTTACAATTGCAAATTGTTGCCACCCTTTCTAAGAAACCCTAGATCTAAGAGAGAAATGGATAGAGTAGTAATAAGTTGTATATAGAAAGGAGAGGGAACGAGGATAATGGAAGAGTGGTAAAAAAGAGATAGTGGAAGAAGTCAGAGGCGCCTGATAGAAAAAGGAAAAGATAATGGGATCGAAAAAGGGTACCAACAAAAGTCATACTAGACATTAAACTATGAGGCCCCGTTTGTTTGGCACCATCACAGTCCGAAGTAGACTGTGATAGATGAACAGTGCATGTAATTCATGTTTATTTTGTTTGTGACCTCCGGATTGATAGTTCGTTTGGATTAGGATGGACCTTGGCGAGCGGATTGATAATCCGAGTGAAGAGGTAGTATTACAAAAATAGTCCGTCGACTTAGTGAGTTGCCAGATGTCTGCCGAGACGTCCGGCTGGTCAACCGATCAACTGATTTTTTTTTTATACTTGTTGGGCATTTTTTTTTAAAACATTAATGTTTAATGTTTTTGTATTTTTTGTTAAGTAAAAATCATAATTTTATTTGTTTTATTATTTGATATTTATTTTATGTAAAAATAATTTAACAATCCCCTCACTAACAAAACAAACACAATTTTATTAATTCTCTCATTATGAAAATAAATACAATTTTATTAATCTCTTTACTAATAATTTCTTCATTATCAATCCCTTTTATTTCACCTTTGAAAACAAACGAGGCCTGAGAATGTAGTAAGGCATTGAGAAGAATGGACAAAAGAAATAGGTCGTGTAGGTATGGGGTGATATGATGATTTCTAATAAACTTTAAATTAAATTATCTATTACGCACAGACGTGGTTATCGCTTTGGAAAGATAAAGCCCCAATTCTCTTTCTAATAGTGATTAAAAATTGGAATTAAATTTACTTTTCAAATTTAATAATATGATAATTAATTAAAATATTTAAGGTAAATCTCTCTCTCTCTCTCTCTCATATTTTAACTAATTATTAACCAATCATCTCACTTACATGTAATTAAATTAGAAAATGAATTTAAAAAATAGACTTATATATATTATTTTTTTTAATTAATTTAGTGTGTAGTTTGTTAGGGAACTCTACTCTAGCTTCTTCTCTCTTTTTTTTCGTGAAAGGTTGAGGCATAGTGGGGCTAGCCCAAAATCTTACCCATTTTTCTCTTATATACACACACACACATATATATATATATATAAGGATAATATTGATTGATAAATCTAAAAGCTAAAGTGCCACAACTTGAAAATATTTTTGCTAAACAAAATGTATCCCATGGGATGGGCCTGGCTGAAACAAATAACCCATTATTTTTCTGGGTTGGGTCTTGGACTAGAAACATGGACATTGACTAGAGCCCAACATGACCTTTCATATTTTTTTAAGGGGCAAATTACACTTTGCCCCTCTAAAGTTTCACCCATTTTCTACTTTGGTCCTTTAAGTTTGATTTTTCCCACTTTAGCACTTTATGTTTACAATCCTTTTCACTTTGATCCTTCATGTTTGCAATCCTTCCCATTTTAGCCTTTTAAGTTTGATTTTTCCTACTTTGATCCTTTATGTTTGTAATCCTTCTCACTTTAACCCTTCATGTTTGCAATCCTTCCCACTTTACTCCTAAACTAACTTCCATCCAAATAAGTAACAGAATTTGTCGCATCACTAACACATCAGCTTCATATGTGATGTAAAAAATTCACTAAAGATGCAAAAAATAAAAAATAAAAAACAAAAAAAATAGAATTTTTTTTGTCTTTAATGAACTTTTTTTTCAAATTTATTTATAAACATTATTACATTATAAATGAATCTAAATTAAATGCACTAAAAAAATAAAAACAAATTTAACTATAAAAAAAAATTAAAAAAAATTCACTAAAGACAAAAAAAATATAGTAAATTTTTCATTTCAGGATTGGCAATATAGGTGTTTGAGTCGGTATATTTTCATTTTTTTGGTCTTCAGTAAACTTTTTCCTTTTTTTACTTAAATTTTTTTTTTATTTTTTTAGATACATCTAATCTAGATGCATCTATAATGTAATAATGTTTATGAATAAATTTGAAAAAAAAAAAGTTCACCAAAGACTTAAAAAAAATTCCAATTTTTTTGTTTTTTATTTTTTGCATCTTTAGTGAATTTTTTACATCACACATAGAGCTGATGTGTTAGTAATGTAGCAGATTCTGTTATTTTTTTTTATGGAAATTAGTCTAGAAATAAAGTGAGAAGGATTGCAAATATGAAGGGCCAAAGTAGGATGGATTGCAAACATGAAGGGCCAAAGTGGAAAAATTAAACTTAAAGGGCCAAAGTAGGAAGAATTGCAAACATGAAGAGCCAAAGTGAAAAAAATTAAACAAAATGAGAAATGAGTGAAACTTTAGGAAGGCAAAGTGTAATATACCCTCTTTCAAGACATCACATATATATATATACACAAAATACAAAATAACTTCAAATAACTTTAACTTTAAAATAACTTTAACAGTTTAAGCAACTTACAATTGTTTACTAGAATGAAGCAAATGTTTCTTCAAAATACATAACTTGAAAATAGAATTGCAGAATACAAATTACAAAGATAGCTATTTGTTTGAGGGATAAGAACTCTCAAACTTTCTAACTCTGCCTTACAATGAACTGAAGAGGCTCTTGTATAAGCAAAAGAGGTTACTGTGAGCCTTGTGAAGGAATCTCGACTGAAAGAAGCACATAGGAGCTAGCTGCAACTTTCGATGAATGACTAAAGCTAATGGATGCTTTTGACTGTAGTAGATTTGTCTGATTGATGAAAAATGAATAGTAAATTTGATTTTTTCACTATTTATTACTTTCGGTGGAGGCATGTGACTAAGGGAATCAATATAGATATAAATATTAGCAGCTTTTCTCAAAAGGAGAGTATTGATTGAAGCTGATAATTATAGCTATATAGACTCTGTTGATTGTATCAAGCATATGGGTCCTCAGCATCTTGAAACTGGGGCCCGTAAGGATCTTGATTGGTTGAACTTTCAGAAGAGTCTGAACCATTTGAACCTTCTTCTGAACTATCTTCATCAGTTTGTAACTTGGCTTGGGCCATGAGTAAACGAGCCATTTGGAGAAGCTCATCCTTTGATGATTTGGACTTGACTTTGGGCTTAGCCTGGGATGATAAGGGCTTGGACTTAGCCTTGGACTTTGTTTGATCAAATTTGGGCTTTGCTAACTTGGGCCTGGAAGAACTAGAAGTTGGGCTTCCAAGATTGACTGGAGGAAGTTGGCTTCCTTGTGTTACTAAAACAGTTGGGTTCTGCTGAGCTTTAACCATGGTAGGTGTTGGAGCATGAAAGTTGACTTGAAATTCTGCCTGAACTTGTTCAATGATCCGTGGAGTTTTGAAATTATCCCATCATTTAACAAAATGTTGGCGAATTGCATATCCAGGGGACTTTGTATTGGGACATAAAAATGAGCAATGAAGAAAATTTCTTTTGTTGTGGACTGAATGAAAAAACAGTGGAGAAATAGTTGACTTGTTCGAGCAAAATAGAGGGGAAAATATCAACAATAGCCCCATACTGAGTCCACCATCTTAGAAACTAAGTGGGGAATTCTGACTTGAATTTATGATCAAATTGAAGGAACCAGAAGTGACTGTTTGACTCATTTTGATATAGGAGAACTTTAAACCAGGCGTCAATATAGTCATAATAATTATATTGGATTGTATGACTAGGTAAGTCTCGGAGTTGGAAAGGAAGACCCCAATCTTTCAAAGAGACTATATTGTGAATATATAAAGAATGATACACAATTTTACTGGTGTAAGTTCGATTATAAATAGGTTTCATAACAATGGACTGATGATTGAAAATGATGTCTTTATAGTAAGTAATTGACTTTTCTGGATGAAGATGAACAAAATGTCATCCAGAAGGAAAATAGGATTTAACTAGGTCAAGAACAGTATGGGTAGTTTTGTGACTGGGTTCTTTGAAAAAGAGATTAGTGGTATAAGATTTAACATAATCAGAACGAGCTAATTTAATAGAATTAGGAGGGTAAGAAGTAATTGACTGAGAAAAAGAAGCAAATGGATCAGTAGCCAGTGCAGATGTATAACTAGGTTTAGGAATATTACCAAGAACTTGGTAACGATTGACTAATTTAGGATGGTATCTGGTGACTAATTCCAAAGGAGGAACTGGTTGACTAGAAGGATCAAGAGCCTTGCTAGAAGGTCTCAAAGGTTTCTGACCAGACATCTGTAGAACAAGTGAACTGAATTTAGCATCCACTGAGGATATCTAATTTGCTCAGATGATAATCAGCACAATTAATGTAATGAGCAAGTAGACTACAGCGACTGCGAATTGTGTGGAAGCGAATAAATTGAGCACGTTTAGTAGATTTTTTGGCTAATTTCAAGCAAGCAATATGATAAGCAGTTTGGTGAATGAGGTTTCTATAATGGGTGACTTGTAATTTATGATAGGAAATAAAAGGAGTTGCCATCCCTATTCCCTCTGTAAAAATTCTCTAGTAAGAAAGTCAGGAATAGAATTTTGACTACCAGGTATATATTCAATATCAAAATCAAAAATACTTAATATAGATTGCCAACGAGCAAAAATGTTTACTAGCAAGATTTTGAACATCTTTTTCTAAAACATATTTAGCAGATTTACAATCAACCCTAAGTAAAATTTTTTGATTTAGTATATCATCTTGAAATTTGCTAATACATAAAACAGTAAATAAAATTTCTTTTTTAATAGTACTATAATTTTTATGTGCTTTATTCTAGACACCAGAATGGAAACGAACGATTTGTTCGGATGACTGAGGAGTGACTTTTTGGAGAAGGATACCACCTTACCCAATATCAGAAGTATAAGTCTGAATAATTTTAAAAGAATTTTCAGTAGGAATACTAAAACAAGGTAAAGACTTGACATATTTCTTGACTTGTTGAATAATAGCAGTATGAGTGGGAGACCAAGGAGGAGGATTATCTTTTAACCGATCAAAAAGTGGTTGATAGGTTTTCCTAAGGTCTTTATAAAATTCAGCAATATAATTGAGTGATCCTAAAAACCGTTGTAATTGGGTTTTATCTAGGATTTCATCAGGAAATTTAGAAACGAATTCAATAGATCGACTAATAGGTAAAATTGTATTCTGATGAATATCATGACTTAAAAATCTGACTTTAGTTTGAAACAATTTAATTTTAGGAGCAGAAATGACTAAACCATGAGTTTTTATTGTGTAAAAGAAAGCTGTAAGATGTTTCCAATGTTTAGTAAGGGATTTAGAAAAAATAAGAATATTATCAATATAAATGATGGAAAAATAACTAAAATGATTGAAAATGTCATTCATTATATTTTGGTATTCACTAGGAGCATTTTTTTAACACAAAAGGCATTACATTCTATTCATAATGACCAAAAGGTGCTATCAAAGCAGTTTTATATCTATCTTTAGGATGAATTTGTATTTGCCAGAATCCACTTTTTAAATCAAATTTACTAAAGATGACGGCTTGACTAAGTCTTTTGATTAAGTCTTTTTTATTAGAAATTGGATAGCGAATCCATTCTATAACTTTGTTTAATGATTTGTAATTAATTACTAATCTGGAAACTCTTCTTTCTAATTCAGCATTCTTATTAACATAAAAAGTCGGACAAGACCATGATGACTTGCTGTGATGAGTAATGTTATTGTGTAATAGTTCATTAATTTCTTTTTTACACATTTCAACTAATTCATGATTCATTTGAATAGGTCTAGATTTAGTAGGAATTTGTCTTTCATTAAACTTTTTAATGTATGGTAATGTAACTACATGTTTTTTCCTATGCCAAAAAGCATTAGGTAAATTGGAATAAACAGTTGATTGTAATTTTTGTCTAAATTGTTCAATTTGAGAAATAATAATAGGATCAATTAATTGATTTTCAATTCTTTTATAATTTACTTCTTCTTTAAGATATCTTAACTGACAGGTTAAACGATTAATAGATTGAGAAATAGAACAATCTTTTAATTGGTTTAATTCTTTAACTTCAGGTGGAGACAAAAATTTAAAAGTTACTGTTTGACCAAAAGTTTGAGTAGTTATTCCTTGATTAGTAGTGGTAAATGGATAGAGTAAAAATATAAATGGGGTTCCTAAAATAACCTTATCAGTCATATTTCTAACTAAGACAAATGATGTTTTAAAACAAACATTATTTTGACAAATGTGGACTTTTGGTAATTTATATTTGATATGCATTTTACTACCATTAGCAGGGGTTAATTGTTCACCTGTTTTATGATAATATTTTGTGGGGAGTAATCCTTCTTGGATACGATTAAAATCAGCACCAGTATCTATTAGAGCTATAACCTCTAACTCAAAATTATTGATAACTAATTTGATTTTTGAATGCCATTTTTGAATATTAATTTTATTGATAAGGTTTAATCGTTTATTTTCAAAATGATTTGATTGTTATGATCGATTATCAAACAAAACATTTTCGAGATTAGTATCTTCATTAGTACCCTCAGATTCATTAGATGAAATGGCATCATTTTGTTGAAAATTATCTATTTTTTTATTAATTTTTAATGTAGTAATTTCATCTTCTAATATTTTATCTTTATTTTGTAAGTCTTTGATAATACTTTTAATCTGGTTAATTTCATGTTGTAAGTCTTGCAGAGTAATTTCTTTGTGTTTAGTTTTAAAGCGTTCCAAAGTTTTTGTTAAGCTAATAATTGGTTTATCATGTTTTGGTTTATTATCTTTGTTGATTAATAAAGATTTTAGTTTTTGAGTATATTTTTGTTTTAATTCAGGATCTTCTAATTTACTAATTAATTCAATAAGAGCAGTTTCTTCTTGATGTTGTTTAGTAAGAACAATGATTTGTTTAACTGGTTTACAACAAGTATCATTACATCCTAATTCAATATTATCATCAAAAGTATCACTAGGTGAATGGTAATCAGATGAATTATTAGAATTGGGTAAGTCGGTAAAAGAGTTACTAGGAGATTGATTTAATTGGAAAATTTCGAATAATTGAGTTTTAGATTCATCATCAATCTGGAGTTGATTAACTTTATCTTTTAATCGTTGTTTTTCTTTGCATTTATTGAAATAATGACCCTTTTTTCCACAATTATAACAAGTAATATTGGTAGGAGATTTAGAAGGAGGTTTGGATTTTGATTTCTTAGTATATTTAGATTTAGAGTAAGATTTTGGTTTATCATAATACTTATCAGGAGATTTGTAATTAGAATATTTCTTGCGATATTTATGACTAGATTTTTTGGAAAATGGTTTATTTCTGTATGACTTTCTTTTTGAGGGTGCAAGAGGAGGTAAATCATATTGTTTGCAGAAATTTCCTAATTCGTATTTAACCTTATGTTTATCTTTGGCAGCTTTTTGACTAATTTTAAGGTCAATACACATTTTTAATCCTTCTTTTTGAATAGTATTAATTATATCTCCATAAGTTAAATTATCATATTCAATTATACCAGTAGGTTGACTAAGAACATCTCTAATTTTAAGAGCAAAAAGACTAGGTAATCCATTAATAAATTTTTCTTTCCAAAATGATTTAGTACAATCTTCGCGAAACATGACTCTGGATGTAAAAACATCTTTATACCATCTAAAATCACTTAATATTGGACAAGTAAGGTTACTAAGTTGATCATGTATGCGGGAATATATATTAGTAGGTATGCCTATAAAATGTCTAACTATAGTATAAATTAGTGTATTAATACCATCAGGTCTATAATATCCAATAGTTTCATCAAATATAGGTAAATCATTTTCATCTTTTTGACTTGCATGTAAAATAGATTCGCGTTGATCTTCAGTGAGATATTTTTTCCACCAAGATTTTAGCACCAGTAAAACTAGAGGTGATTAATGAAACAATTTCAGGTTGAGTATAATCTGGACAATTACTAAGGTAACTATTTGCAACCATAGATAAATGATTTAATTTTTGAAGTATTTGATCTTCACTAAGACCATCTATATTCCATTCATATAGTTTTTTTAGCAAAAACAGAGAATTGATTACTAAGATTGGTTTCTTCGTATTGAAGATTAGGTGGAGTAGGTCGAAAGTACCAATTTTTGGTAAAAGTTGTAGGATTTACCTTAGGATAAGTAATTCAATTAAGATTGGAGGATTGAAATTGTTGAGCTAAAAGATTAACTTCATTATCAAAGGTTTCTAAGTTACTTATAATTTCTAAAGTGGGTTGCTAGTTTAATACTGTAAGACCTTTTTCAGTAGAAGGAGAGGCTAACTTAATGAATAATTGTTCTATAGCCTTAATAGTGGAACTATCCTGAGTAACTAAACTATCTCTTTTGGAGCGATGACTAGGTAAATTAAAAAAAGGTTGTTCTCAAGGATGTTTAATAGAGGAATGGCTAGTAGCATATTCATCTAAATTTGTTTCTATTTTATCTAATTGTTTATCAATTGGTTTTAAGCATTGGTTAGTATAATTATTCTATTCAATGACTTTCTTTAATTAAGGTTCAGTTCCAGCTAACTTAAAGGGAGAAGCATGAATAATAGATCATTGGTGTTCTATAATTATGGCTTCTAGAGGAGGATGACTAGAACTAATAGTAGTATTAGGAGAAGTTTTCCATTTAGTTTTCGTAATTGTATTAACTTTTTTGTAATAATTTTCTAAATTTTCAAAGAAAGGGACTTCTATAGTATGTTCAGTCATAAATTTATACCATTTATGAGTAATCTTAGATTGTTGATGAGTATTATATTTAAGCCTGTAAGCTTGACATTTAAGCTTATTGCTTTTGGATTTAAATTCAATATGTAATTTGTCTCAATCGGGAGCAAAAGTTTTACTAATGGCTAATAGTTGGGGATTAATAGGAGGTATGACTTCAAAGTCAGTTTGTGTTGGTGAATCCTGAGAGATAGTATCTTCTTCAGGAAGATGAGTATAACTAGAATAAACAGGTTTACTAATTTAAGAGGTTGTAGAATTATCTACTCCTTTCATTTTGCTTTGTGAAGTTTGACCAATATGAATTTGACTATTTTTTCTAAATAAATGTGTATTATTCATCTTCAGTTTTAGTATCAGTAGGTATACTAGAAGTACTATGCCTAGAGGATTGACTTGATCTATTAAACTTAATTCAGACTGAGCCATCAATGAATTATTTAATATCTTGGATATCTTGACTAGTGGACTGTTTTTTATTATGTTTGTAATTTTTGTTGACTGTAACCTATTGGTCTGGGAGAGTAATATCTTTCCATTCAATCATTTTAGGAATATTTATATTAGTATCATTACTACTACTTTGAATGAGTAAAGTTTTGTCTTTTGAACTTTTGTGTAAAGCTTGAACATTTAGATTAGTTTTAATACATTTATAATAAACACGATAAATTAAAGCAATATTATGAACTTTTTCTTTCATGTTTGTAAAAGAACCATTTAACTGAATATTTAAAGTTAAAGCATCTAATATGTGTGGATCCCTAAGACTAAGAGTGAAATCAGGAAAGCAATTAAAATGGACAGGTCCTCTGTAGAGGCCTGTTTCCATCATACCCATTAAACTATCATTATAGTCCAGAAAACGAGCATCTCGTAAGCATAATAAAACAGAAGTATTTTTACCTTGTTGTGTTAGTGGTTTATTTCCAACTTGAATTTTTCTTAAATGAATAAAATTATGACTAGTTTTTAAATGGCGTTTAATAGTATTTGGATCAAGTAACTGACATGTTTCTCTAGGTTTTTCTAGTGCATAAACTTGTTCTAAGATTTTGACATGAAGATTAACATTAAAGGTAGATTGCAGAAAAGTAGTTTTGTAAATTTCTTTAATTGGTAATTGTGATATATTCCAACTTAAATCAATTTTATCATTTTGTAATTCTACATCTTCTTCATTAATTATCAATCCTTGATTAGGTATAGAAGGTAAAGTTGTGGATCTAGAGCTGACTGAAGAGTTATTTCTAAATAATCGACTCATAATTACTTCTTTCAAAATGGTTTACAATGATCTTAATACATTGTCTAAACTTATGATGATGTTTTTACATACTAGGTTTTCACACATTCCTTTTTCAGGAAACCCCTATGTGTCCTACACAGCCTAACCAAAGGACTTACTCTAAACCTGGGACGAAAGATGGGTGGCTACTAACAAAGTAGAAAGACACAGATAAAATTATGGACAGATTAAGAGGACTGAAATCAAATTTAGAAAGAAGTAACAAAGTTGACCAAAAAGAAGGTAACAATTCAATAAGCAGACAAAATCAACAAATATATATATATTATTAAAAGTAGTGTTCTTTCCATATTTAGGTGACACATTATAAGGGTTTATTTTTTTCTAAGAGAGTTATATCAGCATGTATTTTCTTAATTACGTACATAAACCCAAACCTAATTTAAATTATACTAACTTTACCTATTTTATATACACTCTATTTAACAAATATTTTTTTTCCATATATTTTTCATCGTAAATTGAGATAATTCACAAACTCAATATCAATTTTACGTTATACATTTTTTTTCTTAATTCTTTCAAGGGTATTAGGATTTTTTTTTTAATGCTAAATTGCCTTCTTCTTTTTTCTATATTCTCGTGCATTAATTTATACCCAATACCAATTTTATATTATTCTATGCTATAGATTGTCATTTAAAATTTATAGTGATTATATATATGAAATTATACTTCATTTCCTACATTATTTTATATAATCACAATTCACAAAAACGCAAAATTTGCACAACAATGACACTCTCGAAAATCTCTAAAGTTTGGATTTACTGCTTGAGTTACTTTTTCAATTGTTGAACACTAAATTCTTTTATGTTTTTATATCATATTACAAATGATTAATCACTTCACACACTGAGATATATCTATCGTTTGGATGTTTGCATTATTTTTTCTTTTTGAGTTTGAATGTTGTTATGTGATTCTCTTGATTAGTCGTTGGTAAATTTCTTTTATATAATTGATATTTAATTTAATTAAAAATATTTATTTTATAATCTTATAATTTATAATATATATATATATCATATAAAATCATTATATGAGATAATCTAACTACAACATATTTATATTTAATTTTTTTAATAAATTTTATATTATTTATATTTATAGATATTTTTATTTTTCAAATGAATATAAAAGAAAGTTAAATAGTTATAATTACTTTTAATTTTATATTACAAATTTTTCTTCTAATTTAACTATTATTTTTAATATTAAAATGAGTATTTATTTTACTATTTTATAATTTAATATATATCATACAAAATTATTATATGATAATTACACTTTTATAATATGATAGAATTAAAATTATCAAAATACATAAATAATTTAATTAAAATGAATGTATATAAGTATTCAAATAACAATTTTATAGAACGATAGCGCCATTATTATCAAAATAAATAATTAAAATCATACTTTAATTTTAATTTTAAATTATTCTTTTATAACACACATCGTATCATCAAATTTTTTTTTTTTAAAAAAAATAACACGTGCATTGCACGGGTCAACTGTTAGTAAAAATCTATAATAAATCATAAAGACATTTGAACGATTCAGATTTATTCAAACTACAAAGCAATAGCTGATACAAAGCAATAACTGAGATGCATTTTTTTTAAAATAAAGCAGGAAGGTTTTTAAAAATATGTTAGAGACAATTGTCCTGACATTTCAATGGTTATGATTCATTTGTCTATTTAGATAGATGGCTGAGATGACCCCCTTAAATATATATCTACACTTACTTCCCACCCAAAGAGTGAGCTTCCTACTTACCCACGTCTGCCCTCTATTCTATCTTTATCTCTCTCTTCTCACCTTCCTGCTTGCCCACGTCTCCCCTTCCTTCTATCTTTATCCCTCTCCCTTCTCTATTCTCACCCACCCCATTCTCTCTTTATCTCTCTCCCCCAACGCTCCTCTTCATTGCAAGGTAAGTTCTCTGATTCTCCTCTTCCCTTCTCGCTCTTTGATTTCAATTCTTCTTTCCTTTCCCTTACATCCCTTTTGCCTTTTTTTGCCCCACCATTTCCTCCGATTTCTTTTCTCTTTTTGGGGGTTTTGAGAAAGAAAACCTAGAAAATAAAATTGACAGAGATTATATACCAACGCTCTTCTTCATCGCAAGGAAAGTTCTCTAATTCTCCTCTTCCCTTCTCGCTCTTTGATTTCAATTCTTCTTTCCTTCCCCTTACATCTCTTTTGCCTTTTTTTGCCCCACCATTTCCTCCGATTTCTTTTCTCTTTTTGGGGGTTTTGAGAAAGAAAACCTAGAAAATAAAATTGACAGAGATTGTATCTTTAAGATCACTCTAGTATTTTTTGATTTCAATATCACTCTAGTATTTTCTGATTTCAACTGCTTTCAATTGTAAACTGATTCAATTGTTCTTGTGATCATAGTTTCATTCACAAACTGATTAAATGTTCTTTTATCTCTCTACTCTCTCTCTACTGTGCTTCACAAGTTGCGATCATAGTTTTGTATTGAATTGATTTCTTTTCAGATTTTCTGATGAATTCTTGCTATCTATACTCTGTTGTTTGATTGCTTTCAAAAACGATTTATTTCTAGATTTATTGATTATCTTTTTTGATATGTTAGTTGAACATTTCAATGCTTTCATTCATTCTTCATGTTTGGGGCTTGATTTGAAACCTTTTCTTTTTAATTTTCTGCCAGTAGTTCTATTATTGGCTACTTAAATAAGATCTGCTAAATCTTTATGTCTTCTTCAGATGTGCGGACGCAAGCCATGTATCAACTTCTAGATTCTGGGTTCATTGGACTGATATTTTCATGTTTTAGTGAAGATGTGCATAAGGTTTGTGGTAGTTACTGACAAATCAAAAGGAAATTTTACAAAAATACGTAGAAGCATGGTTATTTTTAAAACATTCTGGGATTTTCAAGTTAGAAGAATCCAAGTTATTGGTTTCCAGTCCTTGGATGGCAAGCAGAATCATATGTTGAGAGCCCTTCCTCTCGCACCTATAAAGAAAAGTGCAGTTATAGATCTTGAGTCATCATTGAGTTACTCAAAAAATGCACTCACAAGGTCTGGCTCTACAAGGACAGAAAGTCTTGAACAAGATACTGGCGATTCGAGAGCAACTGTTGGGGCTTTTAAGGTATATTGCTTTATTCTTAAACTTTAATAAATAATAAATATTATAAAATTTTTGGAAAATAATGTTTCTATTAGATGTTGGAAGGTTAAAATTCTATTCCTGTATTGATCATGTTGCTAGTGTGTGCATGTACTTTCATTGGAAGTGTTTTTTGGTTAAGAGTACTGTTGTAAGGAACCTTATTATATGTATATATATACTAATTTATAAATATTTGTATATTTTAAATATTAGTTGGATTGCTTTCATTGCCAAAATTTTCACTCAAAAGATATAGGCTTGAATGTTGAGTTAAGTGAATTTTCTGCCTTTGGGTTTAATTGCTTGCTTCATAATTCTATTTTGAACCTTCCCTGTACAGTGATGTTTCTTGAATTCATGTTATGAAGGGTTGACATTTTTCTCCATTTGAATGGTTTTGTGGAATTGATAGGATTAAAGAACTTGGCTAATTTGTATTTTTTTTTATTATAAAAAAAGAAAAAGAAATAATACAATTAATGTTCTGAACAAATTTATGATGATAGTCGAAACACATCATCACCAGGATATGTTTTCTTGAAATCAAGTACAAGTACTTTTAAAAAAGCCTAATGATTTTTTCTTTTATCTTTTACTGTCATTTTCACTCTTCAAATTTGGAATTCTGATGAGTTACGCTTTTAAAGGCTGGTCTCAAAATCAAGGAAAATTAATTCTGTGAATAAACTTGCTGTGTATATATCATGTTTGATTTTTCTCAAGCTTCAATATCTCTAAGATACATGTAAGCTATTCGACTCAACCAAGAGATCATCAGTTATGCTTTGGGAAGAATCGGTGGTCGTCACAAATCTTGTTGGAACAATCTTCTGTGTAAATAAAATAAATTGAAATAAATTCAAACAAAATAAATAAATAACATACCAGATTTATTCTGTCGAACCAAATAAAAATTACAAGACCAAGTCGAGTGTGTGACACTCTGTCCTTAAGACAAATTCGCTCTGCTACGGTGCTTACGGTTGAATGGCGTCTATCTCCCAAGATACAATGATCTTCACAAATTTATAGAAGAACTTCAAATAAATTTGTTCGGCGAACCAGACCTGTTTTCTAACTCTCTGAAAATATTTATTCTAAAACTAGAATGAAGAATAATGGAATAATGCAGAATTTAGGACAATTTTAAACCAGAATCAGACTGTTTTTTTTTCCCCGGATCCAGAGACTGATGGAATAAGGCTCTTATATATAGACCAAACCTGTGTTCCGAACAGGTATGAAAAAGGTCAACAGGGGCAATCCGGAAATCCGAACAGGAGCACTACTTTATCAAACACTATTTGACCGTTGGACCAAATTTTCAAAACCATTGAAAATTGTTCCTTAGTGGAACTGTTGGGAACTTATATTTATTTAATTAAACTATTTAATATATATATATATTAAATTACGAAATCAAAGATGAAACAATTTAAACATAGAATTGGAATGCACAAAACAAAATATAATTTAAATCAAAATATTTAATTAAAACACAATTTTAATTTATTACAGAAAATAACTTGCACTTACAATTGTTGTAATCTGCAAGGATCCTGAATAGAAGAACAGAACAATGGTAAACCTCACTCAGCAGCACACTCTTTTCTTTACAAACTAAAAGGTTCAAGAAAATTGGAATCTGCCGAACAATTACAATAGATTACAAATATATAGAAAACCAAATTAACTATGCAGCATGTGAGTTGGCTAAATGATGAAAGCAGCTGGCAGCATTGAGGACTGAGCAAGGCTGTCGGTTACTTTCGGCTGATTGATTGAAATTAACTATGCAGCATGTGAGTTGGCTAAATGGTGAAAGCAGCTGGCAAAGATTGAGGATCGAAAGGTCGGTTACTTTCGGCTGATTGATTGAAATTAACTATGCAGCATGTGAATAAAGGAATCAGAATAAATATAAATTGACAGCTTTTCTCAAAAGAGTAGTGATTGAAGTCAATTTTATATTTATAACGAATCCTATGTTGATTATTTCAAGCAAATGGGTCCTGAGCATCATGAAACTCAGGACGATCATAACCAGGTTGATTGGTGGATCCTTCTGAACTGTCTGAACTATCTTCTGAACTAGACTGTTGGGCCGGTGCAGGAGATTGTTCATTTTTTAATTGGGCTTGGGCTTGATCTACTAGGAGACGGGCCATTTGAAGCAATTGATCACTGGTGGATCCAAGTTGAACAATGGGTCGAAAGCAGAGGTTGAATCTCGGATGAGCACGTGATTTGGACTTTGACTTGGGTTGGTCCTAACCCTTGGGACTTTGGACTTTCCTTGGATTTGATCTTTGATGATTTGGGCTTGGAGCCACTAGATGAGGACTACCAAGATTGACCGGAGGACTGGCCGACTTCCTTATCGACATGATTGGGGTCTGCTGGGCTTGCTGGGCTTTGACTATTGCAGGTGTTGGAGCACATGAATCAGGAGGAAATTCCTCATAAACAATTTCAATAATTCTGGGCACATTGAACTTAGCCCACTATTTAACAGAGTGTTGGCGAATAATAATGTTGTTATCAATCCCATAATGCCATTTGAATATCCATGGGATTTTGTACTTGGATATAAAATTGAGCAAGATAGGAAATTGTTTTTGATGAGTAGTAAATGGGTAAACAGCAGCAAAATAGGCAATTGTTTCATTGAGTGAACTGGGAAGAATATCTGAAATTGGGCCATAATGAGTCCACCATCGAAGAAACCAGGTGGGTATTTCAGATTTGAATTTTTGATCAAAGGAGATGAACCAGGAGTGACTAAATGACTCATTTTGGTACAAGAACAATTTGAACCAAGCATCAATATAATCATGATAATTATATTGAATAGAATGACCAGGCAAATCTCGAAGCAGATTAGGATTGCCCCATTCTGCAAGAGAGACAATGTTGTGAATGTAAAGTGAATGGTATAGGATCTTGTAAGCATAGACACGATCCTAAATTGGTTTGATCAAAATGGAACGATGGTTGAGCAGAATATCTTTGTAATAAGAGAGATTTTTCTCTGGAGGTGAAGAAATGAAATGACATCCAGAGCCAAAATGGAATTGAGCAATTTCATTAATGGTTTGACTTCGGGGTGACTAGGTTCTTTGTAGAACAAGTTAGCAACATGTGATTTGGTGTACTTTCCGAGAGGGTCGAACTTGGTTAATTGGAAGTGGAGTAACTGAAACTGATTGGCTAGAGGCAAAGGGATCATTAGCCAATGCAGATGAGTAATCAGGACGGTGAATAGTACCAAGAGTATGGTATCTATTAATTATGTCAATGGAAGAGGATGGTTTAATTGACTCCAGAGGAGGAGGAACTATGAGTTAATTAGGTTTACTGGAGGAAGGGACCAAAGCCTTAGAATGAGGCCTTGGGTGAGACATCTGTTGAATAGGAAACAAAGATTAGCAACCAGAAAGAAGATCTAAGTAATTCTGGTAATAATGTAAATCATTGTAATAATTATGTCGTAAAACACGGCGAGCTTGTAACTGTTGGTGATTGATGTATTGGGCTCTTTTAGTAGTTGGCCTAGCTGACTTAAGACGGTTAATCCGACGGTTAACTTGTTTGATCAGGGTTTGGGAATGGATAATTTGGGTTTTAACATAGGAAATATGTGGAGTAGCACTCATCCCTTACCCCCCTGTAAAAATTCTCGGGTAAGAAAATCAGGTAGGGAATTTTGACAACCAGGTATATAGGTAATATCAAAATCAAAAATACTTAAAATAGATTGCCAACGGGCAAAAATCTGTTTACTAGCAAGATTTTGAACATCTTTTTCCAAAACATATTTAGCAGATTTGCAATCGACACGAAGTAAAAATTTTTGATTTAAAATATCATCTTGAAATTTTTGAATACATAAAACAGTAGATAAAATTTCTTTTTTAATAGTACTATAATTTAATTGTGTTTTATTCCAGACACCAGAATGAAAACGAACAATTTGTTCAGATGACTGGGGAGTGACTTTCTGAAGGAGAATGCCACCATAACCAATATCAGAAGCATCAATTTGAATAATTTTGAATGAGTTCTGAGGAATACCAAGACAAGGAAGAGACTTGACATATTGTTTAACTTGTTGAACAACAAAGATGAGTAGAAGACCAAGGAGGAGGATTATCTTTTAACCGATCGAACAATGGTTGATGATTTGCCTAAGGTCTTTATAAAATTCAGCAATGTAATTGAGGAACCTAAAACCTTTGTAATTGAGTTTTATCAAGAATTTCATCAGAAATTTAGACGCAAATTCAATAGAGCGACTAATTGGGAGAATAGTATTATGATGAATATCATAACCTAAAAACCTAACTTTAGTCCGAAATAATTTAATCTTAGGAGCGGATATGACTAGACCATGACTTTTAATAGTATAAAAGAATGCGCTTAAATGTTTCCAATGTTCACTAATTGATTTAGAAAAGATTAATATGTCATCAATGTAAACAATAGAAAAATGACTAAATGGGTTAAAGATATCATTCATTATATTTTGAAATTCACTAGGAGCATTTTTTAATCCAAATAGCATGACATTCCATTCATATTGGCCAAAAGGTGTGTTAAAAGCGCTTTTATATCGATCTTTAGGATGAATTTGAATTTGCGAAACCACTTTTTAAATCAAATTTACTAAAAATAATGACTTGATTAAGTCTTTTAATTAGGTCTTTTTATTAGGAATAGGATATCTAATCCATTCAAGAACAAAGATTTAATGGTTTATAATTAATAACTAGGGAGGAACACCTCGTTTAATTCAAAGATTTTTATTAACATAAAAAGGTGACAAGACCATGGTGATTTGTCGACTAATAATTCTATTTTTTAACAATTCATTAATTTCCTTTTTACACATTTCTAACAATTCGTGATTCATTTGAATAGGCCGGGATTTAGTAGGTATTTGTCGTTCATTAAAACCTTTAATACATGGTAAAGTAACTACATGCTTTTTCCTATGCCAGAATGCAGTAGGTAAAGTTGAACAAACAGTTGATTCAAGTTTTAATTTGAAATCATTAATTTGAGAGATAAGAACGGGATCAGTTAACTGTTGATCTATTCGTTTGTAACTAATTTCTTCTTTAAGAAAATTAATATGCCGAGTTAGTCGTTTAATAGTGTGGGTAATAGAACAATCTTGTAATTGATTTAACTCTAATTGTTCAGGTGGAAATAAGAATGTAAATGTAACAGGATGTCCTAAAACATGAGTAGTAATTCCTTCAGTAGAAGTAGTAAATGGATATAATAAAGATATAAATGGTGTACCTAAAATAATCCGATCACATATTTTTGACTAAAACAAATGTAGTTTTAAAGCAAACATTATTTTGACAAACATGTACTTTAGGTAATTTATATCGAATATGCATTTTACTACCATTAGCAGAAGTTAATTTCTCTTGACATTTGTGATAATATTTAGTAGGAAGTAATCCTTCTTGAATGCAATTTAAATCAGCACCAGTATCAATTAATGCAACTAATTCTAATTCAAAATCTTCAACAATGATTTTAATTCTTGAATACCATTTTTGCATATAAATTTTATTAAGTAAATTTAATCTTTTATCTTCAAGGTTAGTAGCTTGAGATCGATTATCAAATATGAGTTTAGTTGGATCATAATGATCAGAATCATGATCAGAATTATGGTCGGATTCATGAGGTGATTGTGCATTAGGTTGGAAATCATTTAAGTTTTGTTTAAGTTTAAGATTAATAATTTCATTTTCTAATTTATTATCTTTATTTTGAAGATCTCTTATTGTTTGTTTAATTTGATTGATTTCAAATTGTAAGTCTTGAAGTGTAACTTCTTTAGTTTTATTTTTAAATTTTTCTAAAGTTTTAGATAAACTAATGATGGGTTTATTAAACTTAGGTTTAGTTTCGCTTTTGAAGCATTAGACCTTTGAGCTTATCAATATATTGTTGTTTTAATTGAGGATCATCTAATTTACTAATTAAATCAATTAAAGCGATTCTTCTTGACTATGTTTAGTAAGAACGTAAATTTGTTTAACAGTTTACAACAAACATCATTACATCCTAAGGTAATTTGATTATCGTAATCGTAATTATCACTATTGGATGGGGAATTGGATGTAGATGGAAGTACGTAAGAGGAACCATTATCGATTGATTTAATTGGAAGATTTCAAATAACCGAATTTTGGATTCATCATTAATTTGGAGTTGATTGACTCGTCTTTGAGCTTTTGTTTCTCTTTGCATTTATTAGCATAGTGGCCTTTTTGTCCACAATTATAACACGTAATATCTTTATTAGATTTTGATCTCGGATGTGATTTAGATTTATGATATTTCTTTTTGGGTTTAGTATAAAATTTGTCATTAGATTTGGAGGGTGAATAAGGCTTCTTGTATTTATGATAATATTTGGATTTATGTTTTGAATGTTTGTGTGATTTCCTACGAGAGGGTGCAATAGGAGGTAGTCCATATTGTTCACAGAAATTTCCTAATTCATATTTAGCTTTATGTTTATCTTTTGTAGCTTTTTGACTAAGTTTTAAATCAATACACATTTTAAGCCTTCTTTTTGAATAGTGCTAATTATATCACCATATGTTAAATTATCATATTCAATAACATCGAGGTTGACTAAGAACATCTCTAATTTTGTGAGCAAATAAACTAGGTAATCCATTAATAAATTTTTCTTTCCGAATGATTTAGTACGTCTTCTCTCAACATAACTCTAGAGGTAAAAACATCTTTATACCATCTAAAATCACTTAAGGTTGGACAAGTAAGATTACCGAGTTGATCATGTATGCGAGAATATATATTAGTTGGGGTACCAATAAAATGTCTAATTATTGTATAAATTAATTGGTTAATACCATCAAAGTTGGCAACATCCTAAATTTTCATCAAATATAGGTAATCCTTGATCATCGCTTTGGTTAGCATAGATGATAGAGTCTCGTTGGTGTCAATTAAATATTTTTCCCACCAAGATTTGAGTGACCAAGAAAGCGTGAGTAATTAAATTTACAATTTCGTGAGTATATTGGGGATAATTAGAGAGATAACTCGAGACCATAGATAAATGATTTAATTTTTGGAGGAGTTGATCTTCACTAAGACCATCAATATTCCATTCAGTATAATTTTTTAGCAGAGATGTAAAATTGATTATTAACATTATTTTCTTCAAATTGTAAATCCATTGTGAGTAGGCGTAGTGTACCAATTCTTGGTAGTTTGAGGATTAATTTTAGGATAGTGTATTTTCGCAACTTGGAATTGTTGAGCTAAGTTATTAATTTCATTGTCAGTATCAGAGGAAGTAGAATTTGGGTTAACAACAAATTGTTGATTTGGGCCAGTAATACCTTTATCTTTAGAAGGTGAGGGAGTATCATTTGTCGCTAATTTGGTAAATAATTTTCAATGGCTTGGACCGTAGATGATTGATCATTTGTAACTAGGCTAGTTCTGCAGAACGCTTTACTAGGTAGGTTAAGTAAAGGTGCATCTAAAGGTTGTTTAGATAATGAAGTGTGAACAGATTCTAAATTAGTTTCTATTTTATCTAATTGTTTACCAATTGTATTTAAACACTGGTTAGTATAATTATTTTGTTCAATAACTTTTTTGAGTTCATTATCATCGCGAGTAATTTAAAAGGAGAGGCAGAATTTTAAACCTTGTTGATTAAGAACAATTTCCTCTAAGGGAGGATGACTAGAACAAATTGTAGTGGTAGCAGAAGTTTTCCATTTATGTTTAGTAATTGTAGTAAGTGTTTTATAATATTTTTCTTCATATTCTAGTAAGGGTAATTCAAAACCATATCGAACCATAAAATTATACCATTCTTGGGAGATTTGAGACATTTGAGCGTATATATTTAGCATAATAAGCATGGCTGAGTGCGATTAGCTTTAGATTTAAAATCAATAAGTAATTTATCAAGATTGGGAGTAAATTCCTTTTAATTGTCAATAATTGTGGATTGACAGTGGTGTAAATTCTTCCATATCGGTTTGAGTTGGAGAGTCGTTGAATGAACTTCTTCATCAAGGAAATGAGTATGTGTAGAATAAACAGGTTTACTAATTTGAGAAGTTGAGGAATTATCAATTCCTTTTAATTTTGGATTGATTGTAGAACCTATGGTTGGACCGATATTAAGTTGACTATTTTTTCTAAATAGAGGTGTGGTAAATATTTCATCTTCAGTTTCTATTTCGCTAGGGACACTAGATGTACTATGTCTAGAGGATTGACTACGGTTAAATTTAATATGAACGTAACCATCATTAAATTGTTCGATATCTTTAATATCTTGTTCTGAGGATTGTTGTTGATTATGTTTGTAATTTTCATTAACAGTAATCCATTCATCAGGTAAATCAATATCTTTCCATTCAATCATTTTAGGAATATTAATATGGGATTCATTATGACTACTACTTTGAATAAGTAAAGTTTTATCTTTAGGTGATTTATGCAGAGCATGAACATTTAAATTAGTTTGCATACATTTATAGTGAACACGATAAATTAAAGCAATATTATGTGTCTTAGCCATCATATTAGTGAATGAACCATGTAGTTGAATATTTAATGTTAAAGCATGTAAAATATTTGGATCACTTAAACCGAGCGTAAAATCGGAAAACAATTAAAATGTCTTCGGACCTTTATGAAGACCGGTTTCCATCATTCCCATTAAACTATCATTATAATTAAGAAAACGAGCATCTCTTAAGCATAATAAAATGTAGTATTTTTCCAACAGTGTAAGTGGATTAAGACTAACTTGAATTAGACCAATGTGAATAAAATTGTAACCATTATCTTTGTGTCTTTTAATTAATTTAGTATCAAATAACTGACAAGTTTCTCGAGGTTTTTCTAAAGCATAAACTTGTTCAATTGTTTTAACATGTAATGCAACTTTAAAAACATTCTGTAGAAATGTGGTTCTATAAATTTCTTTGATTTGTAATTTTGGTATATTCCAATCTCTATTAAATTGATCATTTTGTATTTCAACATCTTCTTCATTAATGACTAATCCTTGATTAGGTATGGAAGGTAAAGTTAGAAACAATAGGCAGTGTGGACTATTTAATATATATATATATATATTAAACTATTAAAATATATATATATATTAAACTATTGAAATAGTTTAATAAATAAAAGAAGATATACAAATTTTAGGAATTTACTTAGGAACCCAAAATTTGAACTTTAGAATTAAATAAAATTCCCACAATAATTTTTATTGAAAAAATTCAAATGACTTTTATCTAAATAAAAATTAATGTTAGCCCCAAAACCGACGTCTTCCCATTCACTCATAAATGGTTTTAGACGTTCTGTCTCCACCTCTTCGGACCCACCCCAAACAACGTTTGGGGTCCACTCAATTTTTGGGCTCAAAGTCGGCTCAAAATATGCCTTATATAAAAACCAATTTTCCAACAATCCCCCACATGAATGGAATTTGACGGAGAAAAAATGCAACAACATGATCTATTACAGAGAGTACAGAAATTGAAAATATTCTGCAAAGGATAGGTAGCTTTTAGCTTTGAACCTTCCCTTGTGAGACACTATCGGATTTACTAGCTAACCAGTGAACATGATGTCTTGAACTGTTCAGCCATTTGTGTAAACCAAGACAATAGAACTCACACAGTATATTCCCAGACACAGTTTAGTTCTCACTATTGTGTTCATTTTGGCCCTGAACAACCTGGTCTTCATGAGTGCTCTAGAGAATTGTAGCCCTTCACAAATCTCACAGAACCGGCCCAGTTCACACTCACATAGGTGATTCTTATGAAGGGTATCCTGCCATACTCCACTAGATTTACCTAGATATAAAAATCATTAAAAGTTTTAATTAACCTAAAACGTTTGCAAACATCACTATTTCATCAAAGAAATTGGTAGGAGTTAGACTCCCCAGTGATCCTTCTGAGTCATTCACAACTCGGTTGTCCCTTTGAACCTAGATCTTGGGATCTCCAGTCAACTAGGTTGGGTTGCCGTTGTGGTAACTCTTAATTAATAGGCTTAAGTCCCATTCCCCTCGATGAATTCTCAACTAACTCTCTTGCTAACCCTTTGGTTAGTGGATCCGCTATGTTGTCTTTAGACTTAACATATTCTATGGAAATAATTCCATTAGAGAGTAGTTGTCTTACGGTGTTATGTCGATGACGAATGTGTCGTGACTTACCGTTATACATATGACTCTGTGCTCTACCAATTGCTGATTGACTATCACAATGTATGCATATAGCAGGCACTGGTTTTGGCCAAATTGAAATATCTTCAAGAAAGTGGCGAAGCCATTCTGCCTCTTCCCCTGCTTTGTCTAAAGCTATGAATTCAGATTCCATAGTAGACCTAGCAATGCAAGTCTGTTTGGAAGATTTCCAAGATACAGCCGCCCCACCAAGAGTAAAGACATACCCACTGGTGGACTTCGAGTCTCTAGTATCCGATATCCAATTTGCATCACAGTATCCTTCAAGTACTGCTGGATATCTAGTAAAATTAAGCCCAATGTTACGACTAAATCGGAGATATCTAAGAACCTTTATAATTGCTTTCCAGTGTTCTACTCCCGGATTACTCGTATATCTACTTAATTTACTTACTGCATAAGCTATATCTGGGCGAGTGCAGTTCATCAAGTATATTAAGCTTCCAATAATTTGGGCATACTCTAATTGAAAAATACTGTCTTGTACATTCTTAGAAAGATACAAATTGACATCTACAGGAGTTCTAGCAAGATGATCATTATCTTTGCTGAATTTGTCAAGTATTTTCTCAATGTAATGAGATTGTGACAAAGCATATCCTTCTGATGTTTTGGTAATTTTCATACCAAGTATTACATCAGCAATTCCCATGTCCTTCATGTCAAAATGTTTATTCAACATTTTCTTGGTAGTTTTAATCATATCATTATTACTACCTATGATGAGCATATCATCTACATATAGACATACAATGACATAACCTTTAACTGTGTTTTTAATATAAACACATTTGTCACACTCATTAATTTTAAAACCATTTGACATCATTGCCTTGTCAAATTTCTCATGCCATTGCTTTGGCGCTTGTTTTAAACCATATAATGATTTAACCAATTTACACACTTTCTTTTCTTTTCCTCGAAGAAAACCCTTCTGGTTGTTCCATGTAAATTTCTTCATTTAACTCACCATTTAAGAAAGCGGTTTTAACATCCATTTGATGAATTTCTAAATTGTATAAAGATGCTATGGCAATTAGCATTCTAATAGATGTTATTCTAGTAACCGGTGAGTATGTATCAAAGTAATCAAGACCTTCTTTTTGTCTAAACCCTTTGACCACAAGTCTTGCCTTGTATTTATCAATTGATCCATCCGCTTTCATTTTCCTTTTGAAAATCCACTTGTACCCAAGAGGTTTACATCCTGGTGGCAAATCCACCAATTCCCAAGTGTGATTTTGCAAGATGGATTCAACTTCACTGTTGACAGCTTCTTTCCATAAAGAAGCTTCAGGACTGGACATAGCCTCTTTAAAAGTTAAAGGCTCATTTTCTAACAAATATGTTAGAAAATCTGGACCAAAAGATTTTGAAGTTCTAGCACGTTTACTACGCCTAGGTTCTTCTTCCTCATTTTGATCTAACTCTTGTTCTTGATCATGTTCTTGATCCTGACTAATAATGGCATCATGAGATCTTTTATTGTTACTAGTCTCTTGTCCAGTCTTCTTTGGAAATACATGTTCAAAGAATGATGCATTCCTTGACTCAATAATAGTATTTACATGCATTTCGGTATGTTCTGATTTATGAATCAAAAACCGATATGCACTACTATTCTTAGCATAACCAATGAAAATGCAATCAATGGTCTTAGGACCTATCTTAGTCTTTTATTAGGACTAGGAATAGCCACTTTAGCCAAACACCCCCACACTTTTAAGTATTTGTAGGATGGTACTCTACCATGCCACATTTCATAAAGTGTTTGATTCACTTTCTTTCAGGGTATTTTATTTAAAATATAATTAGCAGAAAGTATTGCTTCCCCCCACAAGTTCTGAGGTAATCCAGAACTGATCAACATGGCATTCATCATTTCTTTTAAAGTCCTATTTTTCCTTTCAACAATTCCATTTTGCTGAGGTGAGTAAGGAGCAGTGGTTTGATGAATTATTCCATGTTCTTTACAAAATTCACTAAAAGGTGATTCATATTCACCACCTCTATCACTTCTAAGTTTCTTGATTTTCTTACCAAGTTGATTTTCAACTTCATTCTTATATTGAATGAAAGTTTCCAAAGCTTCATCCTTGGTTCGAATTAAATAAATATAACTATATCTAGTATAGTCATCTATAAAAGTGATTACATACTTATTCCCTCTTGTTTGAATTGATTTAAAATCACAAATGTCACTATGAATTAATTCAAGTGGTTCCGTACTTCTTTCAATTGAATGAAAAGGAGTTTTAGATAATTTTGCCTCAACACAAATTTCACATTTATGATTTGAATCAATATCAAATTTAAGTAAACATTCCATATTAATTAATCTACGCAAAGATCCATAATTAACATGTCCTAGTCTACCATGCCATAAATTTGAAGACTCAAGCAAGTAAGAAGAAGATGTAGTATTATTAATAACAGAGGGTACAACAGTCATTACATTTAACTTGAAAAGGCCATCAGACATGTAACATTTTCCTACATACATCCCATTCTTAGTAAGTACAAATTTATCACACTCAAATACAAGCTTAAACCCATTCTTACTCAGCAGAGATCCGGAAACAAGATTCTTGCGAATGTCCGGTACATGCAGCACATTGTTGAGAGTGAGTTCTTTTCCAGATGTCATCTTGAGTACAATCTTTCCTTGTCCTTCAACTTTGGAAGTTGAGGAGTTGCCCATAAACAGTTGTTCACCATTGTCCACTGTAAAATAAGATGTGAACATCTTTTTGTCGGCACAAATATGACGAGTAGAACCAGTGTCCACCCACCATTCTTTAGGATTTCCGACAAGATTTGCCTCGGAAACAACTGCAGAAAGATTGATGTCATCGACACCATTGGAAATATTGTCCACTTCGGTCATATGGGCTTGAGCAGGCTTCTTGCTTGTTCTTTTCTTACCTTTGCCTTTGCTACGGCAATCTTTGGCCCGATGTCCCTCTTTGTCACAGATGTAACATTTGCCATTAAACTTGTACTTTTTATTATCCCCCTCTTTAGAGCCTTGTGATGAACTTTCTCCAGAAGACTTACGTTTCTTGGTTTTTGAAGCATGTTCCACCACATTTGCCTTAGACTCCATAGGATTCTTACCAGCCCGCTTATCAAAATTGCGGTTGTCCTCCTCAATCCTTAAACGCACAATTAACTCGTCCATAGAAATTTCTTTGCGCTTGTGTTTAAGGTAGTTCTTGAATTCCTTCCAGCCTTTGGGTAATTTTTCAATTAAGGCTGCAACTTGAAAGGATTCACTGAGAGACATACCTTCTGCGTGAATGTCATGCAGAATGAGTTGGAAATCTTGAACTTGGCTGATCACAGTTTTTGAATCAACCATTACAAAATCCAAGAATCTGCCAACCATAAATTTCTTTAAACCGGCATCTTCTGTTTTGTACTTTTTCTCCAACGATTCCCAAAGTTCCTTTGCTGTCTTGATTGGACTATAAACGTTGTATAATGTGTTGTCAAGTCCGTTCAAAACGTAATTCCGGCAAAGGAAATCGGCATGTTTCCAAGCATCAACCGCAGCAACCACTTGCCAGTCGGTTTCATCCTCTTTCAGGATAGGAGCATCTTCACGGAGGAAACGAGTGTAATAACCCCGACCCTGATTAAGCTAAATGGAACTTAATTAAGCCTAATAATAATTAAAAGGAAATTAGGGACTAATTTACATATGCATTGCATGAATTATATGTTTTTATCTGTTCGGTGTTGAAATATCTGTTCGTGTTCAAAACTTTAATTCGCAAATCGGAAACCTTATCGGCACCCGATTTCGAAATTGATTAGTGCTTTAGACTAGTTAGATTTTATGTAAATTTATGGTAGGTTCAATTAAAATTCGATTTGGAATGTTTAAATCTGATTAAATAATATTTTAATAATGAACCTAGCTTAATTACATTTATGCCACTTAGTGGCTTTACTTGGGGCAACATTTAGACTATGTGATTGTACATGGAATCATCTCATATCAGCCATTTCTTGAAGCTAACCAACGACTAGAGGGAGAGAGAGTAGGAGAAATTTGAGTTCAACAAGTTCTAGCTTGGAATTGGAGGAGATTGTAGGCAATTTGGAAGAATTGAAGAGAGTATTGGCAATTAAGCTCCTACAACTTAAATTCAAGACTTAGGTATGGAAATTCAACCTCCCATTGTTGTATTTAAGATGGTTCTTGCATAATAGATGGTCCATTTAAGGGTGGAGTCTAGAATTGGTGCTAGATTGTTGAATTTAAGCTTAATCTATGCATGCATGCTCATATCATGCTATTTTGAAATGTTTTCATATAAATTCTTTACATGAAAGGCCACATTCAAGTTGTAGACCATGAAATCATCAAAATCCTAAGTTTGATGTTGCCTTGGATCATGTTTTGAAGCTTTGAAATGCACTTGAATTCATGCATGTTTGTTTAAACTTGGTTCTTGAAAATTTACGGTCATGATGCTCAAAATTGACTCACTCTTGGGCAATGATTTTACAAATTGGCCTTTGGAACTTGATGTACTATGTGTTTAAAGTGTTTTTCCAGAATTTGGGCCCAAGAGGTTGAGTTTTGGATTGTTAAATGCTTGGTTCGAACTTGGGAGACAAATCTGGAAATTCCAGATTTGGCTTCCTCGCTCGAGCGAAGGATTCCTCGCTCGAGCGAGCACCTTTGTCGAGGCTCCGCCGGCGAGCATCGAGCGACCATCGCGCGTAAAATCACAGCATCCAGTATTTTTACTGTTTCATCAGACCGCTCAAGCGAAGGAAGGCTCGCTCGAGCGAAGCCTTTGATTTTGGAAGCTCGCTCGAGCAAAGAAAGGCTCGCTCGAGCGAGGCTCCTACTTCCAGCAACTTTTGAAAAATGTTTTCTAAGGCAATTTTGCACCCTCAATCCATCCTAGGCATTCCTAGGCCATGGTTAAGACTCCATAATAAGGGTAAGGGGTTAGATACACACTTAGAACCATGGATGCAAGTTTTTGTACAATTTGAGCGCATATTTCAAAGTGTATATCCGTAATGTGTTGTGTAGGTCACGTGCCGCAACCCGTTTGACCCTCTTGACTTCGTCCACTTGTATCAACGCCCACTGTGAGTAATAACATTGTAAAGATATGTTCAATTGCATCTACTTTCTGTGTGATGAAACAAGATCTGTTTTCTGAAATGATGTTTCTGTATGAATGAATGGTTGTCCAATGTTTTCTGAAATGTATACGTGACATTCTTAGCCTCAATTGTGTTCTTTTTCGTCCCTTTATGGGCCAACTGTACGTCTCATGAGCCAACTATTTATGGATCCTTACGTCCCTTCATGGGCCAACTGTACGTCTCATGCGCCAACCGCTTATTACGCCCCTTATGGGCCAACTGCATCGCTCTCCGCACGTGAGTCAATTGTTTGCCTTTATGGCCGTCCCTTTATGGGTCAACTGTTAGCCTTTAAGGCCGTCCCTTTTTGGGTCAACTGTATCTGTGAGAGTTATTGAATGTTTTACGCATATTTACGCAAGACTTCTGATTTCCGTAAATGATCTATACAAGTATGGCTTTGATATGAACTGAATTTGAATTCTGAATCTGTATGGACACATTCATTTCAACCCCTTTACTCTGTTTATTATTCACTGGGCTTTCGCTCACAGTTTACTATATATATGTAGGTGAGCCGGCACATGACCAGGGCCAGAGTTGAGGGCCTCATATTCCCTTTTTGTCAGCCAGCTTTTGTGCCTCCCGAGGAGGTTCCGGTCAAAGTCTAACGCTGTGGCTGTTTTGTTTCATGCTAGTCAATATTTATGTTTGGGTCTTGTAAACTCGGATTTTGGGACATACTTATGTAAATATTATGTACATATTGGTGTACTTTGACTGGCATGCTATGTATATAAATAAGTTTTAAATTTACAGTCCCATGTATGTCATCACAGCTCATTGGACCTTGTTTATTTTACATTATTGCTTCCGCAGTCCCATAATATTTGTTAAAATCTTCAGAGGCCGTAGGTAATCCACGGATTACTGGCTAGTTACGTCGCTAAACCTATAGGGGCGGGTTTGGGTCGTGACAGAGTGGTATCAGAGCACGAGTTGTACCGCACACACAGGTCCTTATGAGCTTAGGATGTCCTAGTAAGAATTAGGAGCATTCCATTTGCATGTGTGAGTGTGTGGTAATGCAATTGAATATTAAAACTGAATGTACCTCTGAATATGCCTATGCTTAATATCCCTTGATGTCTGTATAGCAAAATGGAGAACTCAGGGGGAAGTGGTGAAAGTGAATCATCAGAGGCTCGCATGAGCCGAATGGAACAGATGTTGGCAGCATTGACTGAGACCCTAACACAGCAACAAAGGCAACAACCCTTACCTCCTCCACCCCCACCGGTACAAGTCGAGGCAGATAACAATGACATTATAAATCTGACACAGAAATTCATGAAGATGAAACCACCGACATTTTATGGTGGGATTGAGCCCTTGAAGGCAGAAACATGGTTACTTGAAATGGAGAAATTGTATGAAGTGTTTTCGTGTTCAGAAACCCAAAAGGTCCTTCTAGCTACCTATACACTAAAAGATGAAGCCCGAAAGTGGTGGTTATTGATTCGAAATGGTCACGAAAATATGACATGGACCCAGTTTAATGCAATCTTCTATGACAAGTATTTTCCCCAATGCTTTCGAAACCGGAAAGTCTCAGAATTTCAGGAGCTTAAACAAGGCAGGATGTCTGTAGCCCAGTATGAGGCCAAGTTCACTGAACTAGCTAGGTTTGCTCCCCATATGGTGGACACAGAATACAAGAAGGCCCGCAAGTTTGAGGATGGACTGGATCTGGACATACTGGATAGAGTGGGAGTCCTGAATCTACCCACATATGTAAGTGTTTTGGACAGGGCGTTAATGGCATAATCCATTCTAGCAGCAAGGAAACAAACCCTTGTTCCACGGGCTGATTGGACAGGGAAAAGATCGGGGAACAGCTTTAAAAAGGGTCATTCATTCTCTGGGAATAAGAAGCGTAATACAGGGTCTTACAGTAATTCGAGTCAAAGTAGTGGGCCTCCTCCAGTTTGTTCTGATTGTGGTAATAGACACAGGGGTGTGTCCATCGAGTGTCTGGTGCATGTTATCGATGTGGCCAACCAGGCCATGTAGTGAGAGATTGTCCCTTCAGGAGTGAGAGCACTAACCGTCCTGCCGTGAGTTCAACGGGATCCGCTTTAGTGGCCAAAACCAATGTCAAAGCCAATGCAGGAAAGGAACCTTTGAAACAAGGCCGAGTGTTTGCCTTAGTGCCCGGGGACGTGCCGAACACCTATACTGTGGTGTCAGGTACACTTTCTGTGTGTTCTCAAAATGCATGTGTGTTGATAGATTCTGGTTCTACACATTCTTTTGTGTCCCATGCTTTTTCCCAAAAATTGACTAGGCCACTAGAACATATGACATGTGTATTATCTGTATCTACACCTTCTGGGGATTCTATGATGTGCACTCATGTTTATCCAGCTTGTGATGTTGTGGTTGGTGATATGATATTGTATGTGGATTTATTGCCTTTGGACATTCATCACTTTGATTGTGTTTTGGAGATGGACTGGCTGACTAAATACTGTGCTACCATTGATTGTGCAAACAAAACTGTTGTGTTTAGACCGCCGGGTATGCCTGAATTTACCTTTAGAGGGAATGGGGTAGTTCCTCCCCCATACTTAATTTCGGCTATGAAAGCCGTAAAACTACTTAGGAAGGGATGTAGGGGTTATCTGTGTTGCATATTGACTACATCATCTGACAATCCTACTGTAGGAACAATCCCTATTGTTTGTGACTTTCCTGATGTGTTTCCAACTGATTTACCGGGGGACTTGGTGGATAGAGAAATTGAATTTACTGTTGAGGTGTTTCCGGGGACACAACCTATTTCCAAGACTCCTTATAGAATGTCCATTTCTGAATTGAAAGAATTGAAAACCCAACTCCAGGAACTGTTAGACAAGAACTTTATCCGTCCGAGTACTTCACCTTGGGGTGCTCCAGTGTTATTTGTCAAAAAGAAGGATGGGTCTTTGAGATTGTGTATAGACTATCGGGAATTAAACAAAGTGACTATCAAAAACAAATACCCTCTGCCCCGAATAGATGACTTATTTGACCAACTTCAGGGTGCCTAAGTGTTTTCTAAAATTGACCTCAGGTCTAGGTATCATTAGTTAAAGGTTAGAGCCGAAGACATTGAGAAAACTGCATTCCGAACTAGATATAGACATTATGAATTTCTGGTAATGCCGTTTGGGATGACAAATGCACCTGCTGCTTTCATGGATCTTATGAATAGAGTGTTTAAATCGTGTATGGATGATTTTATTGTTGTATTTATTGATGATATTCTGATATATTCTAAAGACAAGGAAGAACATGAAAAACATTTGAGAACCTCCTTGCAGATATTGAAAGAAAAGAAGTTGTATGCTAAATTGTCTAAGTGCAAATTCTGGCTGGACAGTGTAGCATTTCTGGGCCATGTGATTGACAAAAATGGTGTTTCTGTAGACCCTCAGAAAATTGAAGCTGTTGTGGATTGGCCGAGGCCTACAAATGTGACAGAAGTACGAAGTTTTCTGGGACTTGCAGGCTACTACATGAGATTTGTGAAAGACTTCTCAAAGCTTGCCTTGCCATTGACTCAGTTAACTCAAAAAAACATGCCGTTTGACTGGAATGATCAAAGAGAGGAAGCTTTCCAAGAGTTGAAAACCAGGTTAGTGACTGCACCAATCTTAACCTTGCCAAACGGTACTGATGGGTTTCAAGTGTATAGTGATGCTTCATATAAAGGTTTAGGGTGTGTACTAATGCAAAATGGAAAGGTGATCGCCTATGCCTCTAGACAACTGCGACCCCATGAAAAGAATTATCCGACGCATGACCTTGAATTATCAGCTGTGGTGTTTGCTTTGAAGATATGGCGTCATTACTTGTATGGGGTAACTTGCGAAGTATATACCGACCATAAGAGCTTGAAATATTTCTTTACCCAACAGGAGTTGAATATGAGACAGAGACGTTGGATGGAACTAATCAAGGATTATGACTTGCAAATCCTGTATCACCCGGGAAAGGCTAATACTGTGGCGGATGCCTTGAGTCGAAAATCTGGTGCAACTGTGTCGTGTTTGTTGTCCAGCCGAAGAGACTTGTCAACTGACTATGTACAAGATGGATTGATGTCTGCTATCTCTGCTCAACCTGCTATTCTTGATGAGATTAAACAGAAACAATGTGAAGATGAACACTTGAAAAAGATTATAAAGGAGTTTAATTCGAAACCGAGGCCCGAATTTGTGTTTGAAAATGGTGTGCTGAAATTTCAGAACCGTCTTTGTGTGCCTGATTGCTATGATTTGAGGAAACGTGTTATGACTGAAGCTCACAGTAGTAAATTTGCTATGCATCCGGGGAACACAAAGATGTACCACAATTTGAAACAGAATTTTTGGTGGCCTGAAATGAAGAGGAGTATTGCAGACTTTGTGGCTAGATGTCTACATTGCCAACAGGTTAAAGCCGAACATCAACGACCTGCCGGTTTGCTACAACCACTCCCAATACCAGAATGGAAATGGGAGCACATCACCATGGACTTCATTGTGGGATTGCCTCGTTCTTCTCGAGGTATGGACTCTATTTGGGTTATAGTTGACCGTTTGACTAAGTCTGCACATTTTCTGCCTGTTAAAACTATTTATAACGCTGATAGACTGGCTAACATCTATATGACTGAAATTGTGAGACTGCATGGAGTGCCAGTGTCTATTGTGTCTGACAGGGACTCAAAGTTTGTATCAAGATTTTGGCAGAGCTTGCAACAGGCCTTGGAAACAGAATTGAGACTGAGCAGTGCTTACCACCCACAGACTAATGGCCAAACTGAACGAACTAACCAAACTCTGGAGGATATGCTCAGAATGTGTGTGTTAGATTTCCAGGGAAATTGGGAAACCTACTAGCCATTAGCTGAGTTTGTGTACAACAACAGTTATCACTCAAGTATTGGGATGGCTCCTTACGAAGCTTTGTATGGAAGAAAGTGTCGATCTCCAATATGTTGGGCTGAAGTCGGTGACAGACCTTTGTTGGGGCCAGAACTTGTGCAAGAAACGACAGAGAAAGTGAAATTAATACAGCAACGTCTGAAAACCGCACAAAGTAGGCAAAAGAGTTACGCCGACGTTTGAAGAAGAGAGAGGGAATACGAAGTGGGGGACCATGTGTTCATTAAAGTGACCCCGATGAAGGGTCAAACCCGATTTGGTGTTAAAGGAAAATTGGCTCCGAAGTATGTTGGACCTTACGAAGTTCTTGAAAAGATCAATCCGGTGTCCTATCGAATAGCCTTACCTCCGGTGATGGAACATATGCATAATGTCTTCCATGTATCGATGCTTCGGGAATATCTGCAAGATCCGCTCCATGTCATCGAACCAACGCATGTGCTTTTGAAGAATGACTACACCTATGAAGAAAGGCCTATACAGATTGTGAATCGAATGATTAAAAGACTGAGAAATAAGGAAATACCGTTGGTGAAAGTTGATTGGCAAAACCACGGGGGAACCTATGCAACTTGGGAAACCGAGGAAGACATGAAGAAAAGATATCCGGATTTGTTCCCTCTAGACCCGATGTTGACTCCGAATGAAGATAACTTGAGTTTGGGGACCAAACTCTTTTAAGGGGGGAAGATGTAATAACCCCGACCCTGATTAAGCTAAATGGAACTTAATTAAGCCTAATAATAATTAAAAGGAAATTAGGGACTAATTTACATATGCATTGCATGAATTATATGTTTTTATCTGTTCGGTGTTGAAATATCTGTTCGTGTTCAAAACTTTAATTCGCAAATCGGAAGCCTTATCGGCACCCGATTTCGAAATTGATTAGTGCTTTAGACTAGTTAGATTTTATGTAAATTTATGGTAGGTTCAATTAAAATTCGATTTGGAATGTTTAAATCTGATTAAATAATATTTTAATAATGAACCTAGCTTAATTACATTTATGCCACTTAGTGGCTTTACTTGGGGCAACATTTAGACTATGTGATTGTACATGGAATCATCTCATATCAGCCATTTCTTGAAGCTAACCAACGACTAGAGGGAGAGAGAGTAGGAGAAATTTGAGTTCAACAAGTTCTAGCTTGGAATTGGAGGAGATTGTAGGCAATTTGGAAGAATTGAAGAGAGTATTGGCAATTAAGCTCCTACAACTTAAATTCAAGACTTAGGTATGGAAATTCAACCTCCCATTGTTGTATTTAAGATGGTTCTTGCATAATAGATGGTCCATTTAAGGGTGGAGTCTAGAATTGGTGCTAGATTGTTGAATTTAAGCTTAATCTATGCATTCATGCTCATATCATGCTATTTTGAAATGTTTTCATATAAATTCTTTACATGCAAGGCCACATTCAAGTTGTAGACCATGAAATCATCAAAATCCTAAGTTTGATGTTGCCTTGGATCATGTTTTGAAGCTTTGAAATGCACTTGAATTCATGCATGTTTGTTTAAACTTGGTTCTTGAAAATTTATGGTCATGATGCTCAAAATTGACTCACTCTTGGGCAATAATTTTACAAATTGGCCTTTGGAACTTGATGTACTATGTGTTTAAAGTGTTTTTCCAGAATTTGGGCCCAAGAGGTTGAGTTTTGGGTTGTTAAATGCTTGGTTCGAACTTGGGAGACAAATCTGGAAATTCCAGATTTGGCTTCCTCGCTTGAGCGAAGGATTCCTCGCTCGAGCGAGCACCTTTGTCCAGGGCTCCGCTCGAGCGAAGCCTTTGATTTTGGAAGCTTGCTCGAGCGAAGGAAGGCTCGCTCGAGCGGGGCTCCTATTTCCAGCAACTTTTGAAAAATGTTTTCTAAGGCAATTTTGCACCCTCAATCCATCCTAGGCATTCCTAGGCCATGGTTAAGACTCCATAATAAGGGTAAGGGGTTAGGTACACACTTAGAACCATGGATGCAAGTTTTTGTACAATTTGAGCGCATATTTCAAAGTGTGTATCCGTAATGTGTTGTGTAGGTCACGTGCCGCAACCCGTTTGACCCTCTTGACTTCGTCCACTTGTATCAACGCCCACTGTGAGTAATAACATTGTAAAGATATGTTCAATTGTATCTACTTTCTGTGTGATGAAACAAGATCTGTTTTCTGAAATGATGTTTCAGTATAAATGAATGGTTGTCCAATGTTTTCTGAAATGTATACGTGACATTCTTAGCCTCAATTGTGTTCTGTTTCGTCCCTTTATGGGCCAACTGTACGTCTCATGAGCCAACTGTTTATGGATCCTTACGTCCCTTCATGGGCCAACTGTACGTCTCATGAGCCAACTGTTTATTACGTCCCTTATGGGCCAACTGTACTGTCTCCGTGCACGTGAGTCAACTGTTTGCCTTTATGGCCGTCCCTTTATGGGTCAACTGTTAGCCTTTAAGGCCGTCCCTTTTTGGGTCAACTGTATCTGTGAGGGTTATTGAATGTTTCACGCATATTTACGCAAGACTTCTGATTTCCGTAAATGATCTATACAAGTATGGCTTTGATATGAACTGAATTTGAATTCTGAATCTATATGGACACATTCATTTCAACCCCTTTACTCTGTTTATTATTCACTGGGCTTTCGCTCACAGTTTACTATATATATGTAGGTGAGCCGGCACATGACCAGGGCCAGAGTTGAGGGCCTCCTATTCCCTTTTTGTCAGCCAGCTTTTGTGCCTCCCGAGGAGGTTCCACAAAGTCTAACGTCAGGGTGCTTTTGTTTCATGCTAGTCAATGTTTATGTTTGGGTCTTGTAAACTCGGATTTTGGGACATACTTATGTAAATATTCTGTACATATTGGTGTACTTTGACTGGCATGCTATGTATATAAATAAGTTTTAAATTTACAGTCCCATGTATGTCATCACAGCTCATTGGACCTTATTTATTTTACATTATTGCTTCCGTAGCCCCTTAATATTTGTTAATATCTTCAGAGCCCGTAGGTAATCCACGGATTACTGGCCGGTTACGTCGCTAAACCTATAGGGGCGGGTTTGGGTCGTGACAACGAGCCAGGTTCAGAGTTGTAAGATAGAACAACATTTTCTGTTGCCATCTTTTAAAGTCAGTTCCTGAGAACTTCTCTGGCTTTTCACCATGATTTACTGGTACTGTCATTACAGGAGAGGGGATTGGTGCAATCGCAGCCACCACAGTAGTACTTGTTTGGGCATTTGTTTTTGTAGCCATCAATTCTAATTTATAAAACAAAATTATAATTAGAATTTACACTACACAGAAAATTAAACCAAATGCACAGAATTAAATTCTGTAAAAATATAAGAAACAAGAATGTAACTTTTATTTTTCAATTAATTTGAAAATAAAATAAAATTTTATTTAAACAAATTAATTCCACACAGAAAATAAAAGAAATAAAAACTATAACTTTTATTTTTCAATTAATTTGGAAATAAAATAAAAATTTTATTTAACCAAAATAATTCCACACAGAAAATAAAAGAAATAAAAACTATAACTTTTATTTTTCAATTAATTTGGAAATAAAATAAAAATTTTATTTAACCAAAATAATTTCACACAGAAAATAAAATTCTGTAAAATAAAAGAAATAAGAATATAACTTTTATTTTTTTTTCCAATTAATTTGGAAATAAAATAATAAAATTTTATTTAACCAATTAATTTGGAAATAAAATAATAAAATTTTATTTAACCAAATTAATTCCACACAAGAAATTAAATTCTACAAAATAAAAGAAATAAAAATATAACTTTTATTTTTCAATTAATTTGGAAAAATAAAATTTTATTTAACCAAATTAATTTCACACAGAAATTTAAATCTCTTGTTACACTCCAATAATTAAAATACTGAAAACAGAATTTTAATTAATGAAAACTCAGAAAATAATTTATAAAACCCAAAATTAATTTCTGAAAAAATTCCACAAAAATATATTCTGAATTGTTAATGACACCAATATCGTACTACTAGTTGTTGTCAAAGAAAAGAGACAGTATATTACTACTATCTGTCAAATAGCATACAATCACTATTTATTTTTCCAACCAGAATATTATTTTGTAAATCCACAGAAAATAATTTTCTTTCGAAATTATTTACGAAGAATGACAAAAGGAAACAAACGAAAAATTCTGTAAACAGAATAATTCGAATCTGTCTTAAGATTGTTGGAACAATCTTCTGTGTAAATAAAATAACTTGAAATAAATTCAAACAAAATAAATAAATAACATACCAGATTTATTCTGTCGAACCAAATAAAAATTACAAGACCAAGTCGAGTGTGTGACACTCTGTCCTTAAGACAGATTCGCCCCGCTACGATGCTTGCGGTTGAATGGCGTCTATCTCCCAGGATACAATGATCTTCACAAATTTATAGAAGAACTTCAAATAAATTTGTTCGGCGAACCAAACCTGTGTTCTAACTCTCTGAAAATATTTATTCTAAAACTAGAATGAAGAATAATGGAATAATGCAGAATTTAGGACAATCTTAAACCAGAATCAGACTGTTTTTTTTTTCCCCAGATCTAGAGACTGATGGAATAAGGCTCTTATATATAGACCAAACCTGTGTTCCGAACAGGTATAAAAAAGGTCAACAGGAGCAATCCGGAAATCCGAACAGGTGCACTACTTTATCAAACACTATTTGACCGTTGGACCAAATTTTCAAAACCATTGAAAATTGTTCCTTAGTGGAACTGTTGGGAACTTATATTTATTTAATTAAACTATTTAAAATATATATATATTAAACTATTGAAATAGTTTAATAAATAAAAGAAGATATACAAATTTTAGGAATTTACTTAGGAACCCAAAATTTGAACTTTAGAATTAAATAAAATTCCCACAATAATTTTTATTGAAAAAATTCAAATGAATTTTATCTAAATAAAAATTAATGTTAGCCCCGAAACCAACGTCTTCCCATTCATTCATAAATGATTTTAGACGTTCTGTCTCCACCTCTTCGGACCCACCCCAAACAACGTTTGGGGTCCACTCAATTTTTGGGCTCAAAGTCGGCCCAAAATATGCCTTATATAAAAACCAATTTTCCAACAAATCTAAGAAGTGCAACTCTACCATTTGGCATTGCATTACACACTATGCCTTTTCCCAATTTAACCTCGCAAGTTCGTTTTATTTTATCTACTATATTGTGCCATCTTTTATTTATTTTGAATCCTTCAATGGCTTACTCTCTGTTTCACATGTTTTGTACATTGTAAGAGATAGAGGTTTATTTATTTTTTATTTTTTATTAATTAAGGTGTGAATTGCTTTTTTAATGTAATGTAAATAGAATTGAGGGTTTCTTAAGTCAGAGATTGTCATTTCTTTTTGGTAATGAATGAGGGTATACTGAGTGATCCCAAGGGGGTCAAATGCTTCATGTGTTCTGTTTTGTTGATATCAAAATGTAATTATAGATAGAAAAAGCAGGTGAGAGAGAGAGTTTGTCAATAGATTATAATGTTTTATTGATTTTGCAATGAAAATTTGAGGAGAAACAAATTGTAATGATAGAAGAGATGATTTTTTTAAAGGAGAGTTTTCTTTTTCAATGATTTACTGTTTGATTGATTTTGAAGAGTATACATTAGGAAATGATAGTTTCAAAATAGACTGAAAGTTGGAATTACAATTATATTAAATTGATAATTGATTAAATAGTGTTGGGATTATGTTTATATTTTAATTCCAACATTATTTACACCGTGGCTTCAGGCACGGGCATACACTAATATATATATATATATATCTTAATTAGGATTTAAATTTGTTAAAAAATATACGATAGTATAAATGTATATAATTATATATGCATATTTCTTATTTTCAATGTAAAAAATATACCTTCTCTTTTTTCTCTCTTTAAGTTTTCTCTCTTAGGGTTTTTTCAAAGTGTGCCGCTTGAGAGGGAGAGGGGGGTTCCGGCCACCTCTCTCCTCTCTCCCCCTTTTTTTTCTCTTTTATTTTCTGCAAATTAATCTTTGGGAGCTTTATCTTCCCAATCTCTCCCTCTTTTTGAGGTGTTTCTTTCCCTTCAGGTGGTTTTTTGAGTTTCCTCCTCCTCCCCCTTCATGCCGGAGCACGATCTGCCGTTTCTCGCTGCCGATTCTACAACCTTCGCCATTTCTCGCTGTCGTTCCTCCACCAGATCTGCTAACTCCCTCCCTCCTCCAGATTTATACCACCATTCGCCTTCTCTCGCCGCTGAAGCTACCGTCTCCATGCCGCAACCATCCTCTACTAGATCTGATAGCTTCCTACCTCCAGATCGACAGCTTCGGTTTCGTTTGTTTGAATTTTATTTTCTTTTATTTTTTCAGTCAGTTTGTTTTTTTCAATTTGTTTGTGATACTTGGACTCCATGACTGTGTTTATTAGTAGCTTACCCTCTCTGGGGTGTATGCTTTTGTGTTATCTCTGACTAATCCTAGTGTTGATCTCTTATGATCGCCTCTGCGTTGCAGTATGGGTTAGGATTGTGTTTGATCATGTCTTTGATGCTATTTTAGCTTTATCTGTGTGCTTATTGTCTCATTTTTCCTTTGATTAGTGTAAGCTCTATTTGTTGTGGCATGGAGTCTATTTGTAAGTGCCGTTTGGCTTCTCCTTAATGGATTTTACCACGTTCAAAAAAAAATTGTAAAAAATATATATATATTTACCAATTTAAAAATAAAAATAAAAAGTGGGTAACCAATGCCCTCCCAAACTAACCTTTGTCCGTCTTTAATTGACGAGTTTTGATACGAGGCATATTATAATCTTTAAACCTCAAAAATTTTTAAAAATATTTTCCCGAAGTAAATAGGAGGATCATGTACACTGTCCTTTTTATTTGTGACATGTACCACAATGACTATAGACTTCATGTGATGTCTAAAAATCGCCACCAACCATACTTCTCATGAACTTTTTTTTTTAATATTCTAAAATAATAATAATTTAAAGGATTAACCCGCTTTTCAAATTATTTAAAAAACTAAACTACTTTTGAAATCGTATTTTAAAATTACGATTTTGAAATTGAAATTACATTTTCAATATGCAATTTCATCTTAAAATCGCATGTTGAAAATGCGAGGATTTCAATTGAAATCGCATGTTGAACATATAATTTTACTATGTCATCATAAATTGCATTTTTAACTTACGATTTTAAGGTGAAATTGCATATTGAAAATACAATTTCAATTTTAAAATCACATTTTGAAAATGCGATTTGAAAAAGTAGGTTAATTTTTCAAATAATTTAAAAAGTGAGTCAATTCTCTAAATTGTTTTTTTTTTAAGGATATTAAAAAAAAAAAAAAAAACTCTACTTCTCGTGCCCTAATATAAATGAAAGGGTAAATTCATCAATAAATAAAATTGTGTTCTTATCTCATGAAAAATTTATTTTAAAATACTATACATTAAAAACTGTTGAAATTTCATTAACCTACTAAAAAAATTATATTGAGGGATTTTCAGATAAATTTTTATTTTTAAACCATCCATAACACGGGATGCTTCTAAATGGATCCCAAAATAATTGTTGGACATCCCCAAAATAATCGGGCAATCAATTTGGCACAATTAGGTCCTTTTTTTTCTTTAAATAAAATTAGGATATTATTCAGTGTATTTGCTTTTAATTTTTTGAAAATTATATTTTTTTTGTTTTTCATATTTTTTTTATTTTTAGTGAATATTTTTAAAATTTTAAGTAATTTTTTTAAAAAAAAATTTTAGATACACCTTACTTAGATATATCTAAATACAGTTAAAAAGTAAAATATTTGTGAAAAAATATTTTAAAAAATTAATAAATATACAAAAATATTTAAAAAATGTGCAGAATTTTTTTTTATATATATATTTTTGTATTTAGTGAATTTTTAAAATATTTTTGTTACAAATATTATATTTTTTAAGTGTATTTATGTTAGGTATATCTAAATTTTTTTTAAAATGCTTAAAATATCAAAAAAAAATCAGTGAAAATAAAAAATAAATTTTTTTTTTTTTTTAAAAGTGAATTCTGAAAACTAAAACTAAAACTAAACAGGATGATTGTTTTGATGTAATGTTTATGTTATTTATTTCTAGTATTTTTTTTATGAGAAGATCCACATGATCTGTTTGCATAAATATGCCATCGGCAACGTGCGGGCCTTAACAATTGTACTTTTAAATTGTACAATATTAATTAAGATATAATAAATTAGGTAGGGTAATGTTAGAAATTTTAAAAAACTTATTAAAATTTTTACCAAATGTCTTTTATGAGTGTGAGACTCACACAATGTGGGTCTCACACTCATATGAGACATTTGATAAAATTTTTGAAATATCTAATATTTTTTAATTAGGAAAAATTACCAATAAGTGTTTTTTTTAAAAAAAACTTATTACTGATTCATGATAAATTTTATGTTTTTGATTATTAATATTTATAAAATTTTACTTATTTGTAATTACTTTTCAAAATTACCTTCGAAATGAAAATAGTTACTTTTCAAAAACTACCAAACAAGTTCATAGGGTTCGTTACGTATCTTGTTTCAATAATCTGAATTATTTATTTTGTATATTGTGCCTATTATCTATGAAAATAGTTAGGTCAATTTGATAATGGTAATTTTTTCATTTTATTTCATTTATCTCCAAAAAAAAATGAAGGGCATTTATATTCTAGCCCAAAAGTTAGACTCACTTTTCAAATTAATAATGTGACAATCAATTAGAATATCTAAGATTAGTGATGGCAATTGATAGGGTATGGGTCGGGACCTTCCAACCCCAACCTCACCTCCATTTCTACAACTTGCTCCCAACCCTACCCGATTCACAACAAAATCAGAAATTTAACAATACTATTAAAACTCAATAATTAAAACTAGAAAATAATATTTATAATTTTAAAAAGAAAAATGCTTTGTGGCCTGAATTTGTATGATTCGAATGGCTCGAATGTGTCCAAATGACGTCATTTTAACACATTTGATCCATTTGAGTTATGAATTTTTGAGCCATCAAACATTACTATTTTAAAAATATATTATATATTGTATATACATTGAAATTATATTATATATATAATATATATTAGGAACTCAATAATATAGGGTGTAGATATTATATATATTCTATAAAAAAATCAACCATATATATTATACACATATTACATATATATGTATTATTATTATTTATTTATTACTATATTTCTGAATTAGGTAGGATTTAGGTAAAAAAATACACTCCCCGAGAACCTAATGGAATTATTCAAAAGTTTTCTCAATTCTCAGCCTACTTTATTCAACCACTCTTAGAACCCATTCCATTAGGATCCGGGAGAGTCGGGGACCCGATAGATCGGATATTTTCCCATCTCTATCTAAAGTAAGAAGTTGTTTAGGGTGTCTTAAATAAGTGTACTTTTTGTCTTTTAAAACTAAAAAATTGAGGAAAAAAATATAGATGTTTGGGTTAACTTTTGACTTTTTATGAAAAAATGTATATTAAAAAATTGTATAAATTAGTGTGTAGAGGAAAATTAGGATTGAAAATTGTGCAACCGTAATTTTTGACTTTTGGTGAATAGTTATAACTTTTTAACTTTTTGAGTAACTTTTTAACTTTTTAATTTTTTTTGAAAGTTACCAAACTTGGCCTAACTCTCTCTCTATCAAATATTTTCTAATTATTGATCAATTATTTTTTTATATATTATTAAATTTAAAAAATAATTTATATATCATTTTCTAAAAATTAATGATCCATACTACACCGTGCATCTTTCCAAAAACAAAGGCAATAAAGTGAATGAGGCCAACCGGAACTCTTTAATTCATACGAGTCAGATGTCCTGTTCCTGTATACCTAAAAGTTTTTATATATGGAATAATTATTTTGTGATGGTCCTCTATTTTCCTCTTTAGAAAACACATGAACACATGAACACATGAACATCTCTGCATGTTGGTATGCCATGTAGGCCCGTTTAGGGAGTTGGGTTTTTAATCAAACTGCTAAAAAACTGTTATAAATTGTTATATTATTATTTTTTTTATAAAAAATTTAAAAATTAATTAAAATAGGTAATTTCTAAATAAGACTTAAATAAAAAAAGTTTATAAACAAAAAATAATTATAAAATTGCACACAATCTTAATTTTTTTTAAAATTATTTTACGAGCAAAGTTTTCCAGTAAACAATGGATAATATTGTGCCCATTTGGAAACTTTAGTAAAAGAAAAGTTAAAAAATCATTATAAGCTGTTGTATTAGCCTTTGTTTGGGATTTTTTTTATTTAATATGACTTTTTGACTATTTTGACTTGACTAAAAATGTTTAAAATGAACTTTTAACTTCTTCTTTTTTTGTAATTTTTGTAAAAGAATAAATAAAATGATAATGATTTGAATGTGACATTTTATTTTATTGACTTTTTAATTTATTTTCTTTTAATAGACTAAATTAATCCCAACTATTTTACCAAATAGGACCTTTCTTTATTTTTTTAAATTTTTTTATAAAAAAATTAAAAAGCTAACTAAAATAATGGATTCGTATATATTGAGCTTGATCTCGCCATTAACAGTCATATTGGAGCTTCTATTCTTTCTATCTATCCAGTTGAAAACACTGCGGAGCCGACTCTCAGGGAGCTTTTGATCTCTGGTCGCCGTAGAGGTTTGAATGTCGCCGGTGAGTTGCATTATAGCCGATGGGTTTTTGAGTTTTGCTATTGATGTTGGTGAAGAAATTGGGATACCGGTGATTTCGTTTCGGACTTCGAGTACTTGTAATTTCTGGGCTTATTTTTGTGCCCACAAGCTCATTGAAGCTGGGGAGTCTCCATTTGAAGGTTAGTCCTTCAATTTGCACATAAATTAATCATATAATATTGGATACAATCATGATATGTTAGTATAATTTATATGAGCTGGTTATTATTTTTTTGTTAAGAATTTGTGACAAACTGCTCGGTGTAGCTCATGTTTATAGCTCTTCAACATAGATAATTTAAATAAGTTGAAAAGAAATAAAAAAATATTACATATATCTCTTTTTTTGTCTTTTTCTCAATCATGGTTTATGAGTTAAATCTGGTGAGTTCAACCTGAGCAATTCGAGTCCAGTTTGATTTGTTTTTAGGACTTGGAAAAGATATTTTGTGAATTCAGTATGAGTTTGGCAAAAATTGAAAAAATCGAATTAAATTTGGGTAGATTTGAACAAAAATATTAAACAATCTGAGCAATTCGAAATCCGAATTATATATGTATATATAAATATTAAATATATATATATATATAAATTATTAGCTATTACATGATATTAAAATAATTTAGATCATTAAATTATATTAAATATATATTATATACACAAGTAATACAATACAAAATATTATCTTTTTTATTTTCACTCATAAATTGTAAAGATTATAATAACAACATGTCTCTTACATTATATAAATTAATTATTTTGATGTTATTAATAATGTTCTAAAAAAATAAAAATAGAGTCTAACTTTAATAAATTAATAATTTAGTTGCATGACACACCAAAAAAAAAAAAATTTTGAAATTTATATATAATTCGGGCAATTCAAGTTTAACTCAGGTCGGTCTTGGATATACAACCTTTGAGTTACAATTAGGATATGGGAAAGTCTTAGTACAACTTGGACCGGACTTGAATAACCTTCCAATCCGATTAAACCCGCCCGAGTGATATCCTTACTCATAAACACAAATGAACGGGTTTTATGTGATATGGGCCTCATTATTTCATGTCTCATAGTGAAAAAATGAGATTATGTATAGTATTGTTTGAAAAAAAAAAAAAAAAAAAATTTGAAAGTTAGGAAAGTAAAATGCTTTTGACTTCTATTTTCTAATACCAAACAGCTCTATGTCACATAGGCGTCAGACTCATAAAAAAATGAAATTTACCTTACCTAAAACGATTGTCTGGTTTTGTACTCAGTTTTAGTGTTCCTCAGACTTTTTCTTGGTATGTTCACCGCTTTGCTGATCCTTCTTGTAATTGAAACAGTTTGGATTTTGATTTTTTTCCATTTTATAGATGAAATTTTTGTACTTACACAATTATACAAACCAACTGTCTGTAGGAAACAATTTGGATGTGCCCATAACAAGCATTCCAGGCATGAACCATATTCTTCCATATCGTGACCTCCAAGTTTTTTTCATACTAAAGACTTGAATGACAGAGACTTCCAAATGCTTTTACATATAACCCAACAAACCACTCGAGCACAAGCTCTGATATTCAACATTTTTGAAGAGTTAGAAGAGCCTATACTTTCTCAAATCCGATCTCAATGTCCAAACATATACACCATCGGATCACTCACGCACATATGAACAACAGATTCACGTTCACAGGCATGACAACACCGATCTCTTCAAACAGTTTATGGGAAGAAAATAAGAGTTGCATGAATTGGCTCGATGCGCAACTGTTCAAATCTGTGATATATATAAGTTTTGGAAGCATTACAATGGTGACAAAGGACGAACTCATGGAGTTTTGGCATGGTTTGTTAAATAGTGGGAAACGGTTCTTGTGGGTTGTTTGGCCTGATTAAGTGATCGACAAAGATGGAGAAGGATTAGGTTTCAATAAAGCTTTTGGAGGGTACGAAGGAAAGAAGGTACATTGTAGGGTGGGCCTCACAAGAGGAGGTCTTGACTCATTGAGCCATTGGTAGGTTTTTGACTCACATTGGGTGGAACTCGACTTTAGAGAGTATTGTTGTAGGAGTGCCAATGATTTGTTTGCCTTGCTTTACGGACCAACAAATCAATAGTAGGTTTGTGGAAGAGGTTTGGAAACTTGGGTTAGACATGAAAGATAGTTGTGATCGAGTCATCATTGAAAAGATGGTAAAAGATTTGATGGATGTGAGGAGAGAAGAGTTTGTGGAATCGGAGGATGAAATGTCAAAATTAGCTACAAATGTCATTAGTGAAGGTGGGTCATCATATTATAATTTGGGTCGTCTGATTGACAACAAAAAATTATTAAGTGTCGAATCATTAACATAATTGAGAGAAGGTATTTAGTGTTCCTATAGCAGTAAACTAAGATTTTAATACATTGTTCATGAGCATTTTTTCAATATTTTTTTTGAAAATATTGAGTGCATAATTGATTTGAAAAGAAATAAAAAGACGGTATGGCTAATAGGGTTGAGCACATTCTCGATTTGATATGATATCAAAAAAATAGTTATTTATAATTGAGTTGTCTCTCTGTAGGTGTCTAATATATATATATATATATTTAAATCGTTTGAATTTGATTGGAGTTAATTTGATTACATAAATAATTTGAACTTGAGCACATTCTAATTATTAATCTAACTTTGTTCATATATTATGTAATAGTATCAATTCTATTTGATATGTAAATATCATTTTTTTTTTCAATGAAAATTTAAGAGGTAGATTTATTTATTTACATCTATTATATTTATTAATAAAATGTCTTAGGATAATCATCTGATAAAGGCTACATAGACCTCGATTGGGTAAAGGCTCATTTAGTAATTTTTTAATTTTTTACGAAAAGATGTGTAAAAAAATAAAGAGAAAGATGAGACAAGTTATAGTGAGTTTTTGACTAAAATATATAATTGACAAATAATACTTTAAATTGTATGAAATAATTGAGATGATTATGAAATGGTTGACAGATTTATTAATTTTTTTTATTTTTAATGAAATTCACAACAACATTATTTAATTTTATTTTTAGCATTTATCTTTGATTCATACTCTAATGAGCAAAAAAATAAAATCAACAAATCAAAAACCATTATGTTCAATTATCCATGCATCCATTCTAGGTGCAACTGCAAATATATATTATACTTTTGCCCCTTATGCTTGACCATTTTCTCACTTTGACTTTTAAAGTTTTTTTTCTCTCACTTTGATCCTTCATATTTCAAGTTTTTTTTTTTAAAAATTTACTTCAAAAATTATTTTATGTCCAAAATTAGACAAAAAATGATAAATTGACAACCACGTGATATAAAATATTATATTATATATAACTCACATATCTAGCACAAATCCAAATCCTGATATAAAAATATATATTTTTTTGTCATGTAACAACTAGCATAACATTTTCTATATAATTTTGAATAGAAATTAATTTTAAAAGTAAATTGAGAAAAATATGAAATATTGAAAGACTAAAGTGAGAAAAAAAATTGAAGAACTAAAATAAAATTTTAAAAAAAACCAAACACAAAATAGGCAAAATGTAATTTACTTGAAATGGATAATTATTTTGTTTTCAGTTTATATTTATAAAAATGTAAAAAACAGTCATAAAAACTTGTTTGATAATTTTTTTTAGTTTATAAATGACTGTCTCAGTTTATAAATTTGAGAAAAAAACGTAAACTCAAAAAATGAGTTTACATCGGTTTTTAAACAGAAATTTAAAAATTGACTAATAATTTTTTTTTCAATTAATTTTTTTAATTATAATATTTATGATCCCATTGTCATAATAATAAAAAATAAATATAAATATTTTAAGTTTGAATAAATATATTTTTTAGTTTATGTTTTTAAATTTTTTTAAATATTTTGTTAAAACAAAATTTATATTTTTTAAAAATAAACAAAAATTAATTTATAAAACTTTTATAAAGAAAAAGTAAACGTTATCCAACGGTAACTAAATTTTTAGTATTATTTTTTTTTTGTTCACAATTTCATCTCTTTATTGAAGCCCATTGGGCTATCAATGTTTATCCTTCAGTCACCATTTCACAAGTAGCTGAAAATTGCAGACCGCGCAACACGTATTTCTCATACATTTTTGGCGCAAAAACCCCAAAATTCAACTCAAAAATTAAACAATTCTCTCATTACAAATCCCTCAATTTCTCCAAATTCAATCTTTCTCTCTCAATTTCTCTCTATCTTTATATGAATGGCCGATTTTGAAGCTCCATCGTTCTCTCTAGGGCTCGATTTCGACTTAGATTCAGAGCCCCAAATCACTGTTACAAAACACCCTTCTTCAAGCAATCCGAGCTTTCGTTTAATCGAAGACGACGATTTTGATTTAGAGCCTCAATCAACTGTTACAAAAAACCCTTTATTGAGCGAACAAGCTCGACCTTGTTCAACCAATCCGAGCTTTCGTTTAATCGAAGACGAAGACGATGATGATTTCGAGATTCCAACAGTGGAGCGAGAGCCAGTTGTTTCGGAACCACCGGGGACCCTCAAGCGTCTCAGGCGTGGGCTTGGATCCGACTCCAAATCGGTGGCTCCGAAGAGAAAGTCAGTGGAGTTGTTTTGTAATGTTGATGATGAGATTGAAGATTTCTCTTCTCAGGAGGATCGTTTAGGTAAAAATAAATTTTTATTCTTTTTAGCTTGTTTGGTTCCTTGGAAATTTTGCATAAAGAAAACAAGTGAAATATTGAATTTAGGGTTTTCGTTGTTTTTATTGCACTTTTCAGAATAGTGATTCGAGTATTTGGGGTAGTAAGAGAATGGAAAGTTTGGGTTTTTGCAAGATTACTGATCGTATGCTTTTAAATTCTCGTTGTTATTGTAGTAAAATTGAAGGGTTCGAATGTACAAAAGAGAGTTATTGCAGGATCATTTGTTATTTAGAAATGCCTCATAAGAAACAACCTCTGCCTTTGTTTTATTGTGTGTATGAAAGCTCCTAGAGGAGTTGAACACATTGATTATACCGGAAAATTAAAAGTGAGATTGGGATATTGCACTGCTGAAGTAGACAATATTTATTGTCATGATCTCTAGGGTTTCAATTTGATAAATACTTTACCATTTATTTGTAAGGTTTATATCTAATCTCTTGGATTCATAAGTAGTTAGTGAGTGTTTGGGATGTAAAAAACCAAGCTGACCATACGTGTACCATCTTAGCTTGGACTCATCTTTTGGAACGTGTACTATTTCAATTTCTTATTGAACAAATTCCATCTCCTGGTTATATTAAAATTCAGAATCTAATTAATTTTGATATTTTGGGGGCATAATGGTTTGAAAGGCTTGTCTGGGGTGTTTTGGGAAGATGGTTAAAAGCTAGCTTTTTAAACTTTTTTTGGCTTTTTTCACTGTTTCATGTGAGGGGTAATGTGATTTAAAATGGGTTAAAAGCTGGCTCTTGGATTTTTTAGTGTGTTGCCAATGGTTTGTCTTTTAAACGCCTCAGCATGGTAAGGTGCTTGGAGTGAGAACTTCTGCATGAGCATCATCCACGTGCCTAGGTGGGTACTGATCACTTAGGCACTTGCGTTGCACCCTAATGTGATTGGTTGCATAGCTTGATAAAGTGCCTCTTCTTATCATGAGATATGTTCTCTAGTTTTTAATGAGGGAGTTAAGGTGGTATACTTATACAATAGATAAAGAATACTCCTTATGATGCTAAGTGTTTTGTCTTGAGAAATGATGAAGACCACTACTGTGTTTGTGATTCATGTTCGTGAATTTGGGTGGTTAGATAGATATTCAGGAACATTGCAAAGCATGCAGTTTTGGTGATACCCAGTAAGTAGACTACGATATGTTCTTCATGTTCCACTTGTTGCTCGAAGACTATGTTTTTTTATTGGTATTGGATGCCCATTGCAAGATGGTTGAATCAATATGAGATTTATGCTCTTCAAAGTTTCCTAACACCACGCTATCTAAATTTGGAATCTCTATCCTAATAAATCTGTGGTGGAATAATTTTACTAGTACTTAAATTATTTTTGCTATCCTCCTTAGGCAGCTTGGGAGCTTGTTTTTTACTTCCAAGTTTAAAATTTGATAATTTGGTGACTCACCAATTCCAATGTGGATTCATGTAAAACATTGTGCCACCTATTTCTCTTTTCTTGGATTATTGTTTATGTCATTTTTTTTATTCTTAACAGCAAATGAGCATTCATCAATGCAATACCGTTCTGGATGTAGCAGTTCAAAGTTCCCATTGCATGGACATGGGGTTTTCACCACACAATCGACAAGCCAGTCGAAAGCAACAAAAAGGAAACAGGCTTCAAATTCCCCAGCCTCTGCAAGTTTGGGGACAAGTTCCAATAAATTGATGTTTCCAAAGTTAACTGTCAGTCCCCTTAGAAGGTTCCAGTTGATCAATTCTGATTCTGATGATCCTTCTGTTAGTGAAGATGCAAACAGAGAGGCTAATAAAGTAAATTCATCTTTGAAGGAGAAACAATATGACCCTGGTCAATATCCAACTACAAGTGGACAGAAGAGAATGAAAGCATCATCGAGTACGTCTCAAACAGAGGATTTATGGAAAGATTTCTATGCAGAGAAGAGCTTCCACATTCGAACTCCTGCTCTGGACGAGCTCTGTGCAGAATATTTCAGATCTGTGAAGGATAAGAATGAAGTTTCAAATCTGAGGCATGATAAATGTATGAGTGACAATAAAGGCTCTTATCAGAACTGTAATGTCATCAACAATGATGAGAACCAGTGCAGGTTGGGCGACTCTACTGTTCCTGCTCATAATTATTTTTTCCATGATGATCCAAGGATCCAGAAATTAGTCCGGAGTCGCCTACCCTACTTTTTTCCCTTGGGTGCTATGAACAACAGAGGAAATACGAATCCCATTTCATCAGTTATTGATTACATGTAATATGCTTTAATTCAGTTCATCTTTAATATTTTGTTAAGTTTTCATCTATGTTTTCTTATGGGATGTACTTAAATTGTGTTTTTAGGAGTCAATTTAACCACGGAGAAACTTCAAGACAGCAAGCAACTCAGAAATCTAATGCTGAGACAAGCTCAACAAGGGGAAGAAAGAATTCAAAAAAATCAAATGCTGAGACAAGCTCAACAAGGAGAAGAAAGAATTCGAAAAAATCAAATGCTGAAGAGTTACCAGAAGGCTCTGGAAGTTGGGTGAATCCCAAAAGCAGCGTGGGCATTCCAAAACTAGCTGGGAAAAGAAGGGTTCAGGCAGTTGATCAATCTGCTGGTCATTGGTTCACCGACCCAGATGGAAGGAGAGTAAGTAAAAGTCCTTTCAATGTGTTCTAAATTTTGTAAATCCAAATTTCATTTACAATTATTGCAGTTTGAACTCACTCTCTTTCTTGATGAGTACAAGAGGCCGTACAAGGGGTATGTAAGATCTTTTATGCATAGATCTAAAATTGTTATAGCTATACCTTTTAGCATGTTAATACGCTGCATGGTGGCTAGTGATCTGGCGTTCCTAGAAAACCATATCTTTTAGTGCTAGTCTGTTCTTCACAAATCAAGATGTCATTTATGTAGATCATGGTGTTGCATGCTAATAGTTGCCAATAGATAAGATTTTTCCTACTCTATTTGAGAGCCATGTGCCACAAATTATCGCACTTTGGTTCCGATAATTAGGAAGAATTCTATGGCTCCAATTTTGTTCCAGCAGTTTATGCACATCATTCCCATGTTGCTGTGCATTTGTAGATGGTGCTTGACTTTTAATTGCATGCCTCTCCATTTACAATTTATGGTACTGATCTATTTTACATTCATCAAAATAAATCAAATATTCGTGTCAGACACCTGATACTTTGACAAGGGTGTGGGATATCCGATGCTTTCTGTCAAACACTTCTTAAATATTTGTATATAACACTATCATTATATATATTGTTCTATAGCTGTTATAAAATGAATAAAATACATTTTTGACGCTGTATGTTACATATAACACTATTTTATCTCACATAATAAATTAAAAATATAAAAATGACCCTTTTTTGCTGAGTCAACTTAGCCTTACATTTGACGATTTATGGATTCAACCCATAGATGTACACCCACACCCGATACCTACACCCGAATCCATGTAACATTAGTACTGATCCATTTTGATACTTCAGGTTTATGTGACTAAAAATGGGCAAGAGTTGACTGGTCAAAATGCTTACAGAAACTACAAGAAGGTACTGATCATTATATTTCTACTGACACCTACTTCTGTGAATAATTATCATGCATGCACATGTCCATTCATGCCTTTCTTTTTAGCTTTGATGGTGCTTTAGCTTGATGTAGATTATCTACCAATTATCACTTGGTTTATCTTTAATAAATAATCAACCGTTAATTGATTACATCTTTGCTTCCAAATAGTTTCACCTAGTTTGTTGCTTGAATTGTGATTCAATTTCCAAAGACAGCCTTTAAATAAATGATAGATCTCATGTTTTTCATTGGTCAATTGAGAAAATAGTTAACAAGCATGATGATTTAAGGTCAAGAATGGTGTGGATCAGTAAACAAAGAACCACTCTACGCGGTTTCTGAAATTCTTCTCAATCATCTATATTCCATGACCAAATTAGGAAATTAAGGGAAAAATGAGAAAGAGTTGAATTAGAAAGAAATCCTAAAATTACTAGGCTATCAATTGGCGTCTCTTGCACCTAAAATGTCCTCATTCCTTTCCTTCCTTTCCTTTCTTGATCCCCAACAAAGAAGCTCAAGTAAAAACCTTTCAAACCCTAGTTAACCTTCTGTATTGGGAGTGAGAGATCTCCAATCTTTGCAGTTGTATGTTAATATATATTTGCTGATGACAGGAAACTGGAGCTGGGTTTAAAAGGTCAGGAAATAAAGCTGCCTCAAATAAGAAAACCGCTGCAAATAAGAAAACTGCTGGAAAGAAGACAACCACTGCCAAGAAGAGAACTGCTGCCAAGAAGAAATAACAGCTGAAGCCCAGTGCAACCATTTGTCCATAGTGGCATCGACAAATTTGAGTACACTATGCATATTGGGCACCTACTAGGATTCATCTACACCATTCAAACGAGATATGTGTAATTCACTACTCATAGCGAGAAGTCTCTATTGCCTCATTCAAGGATGGCATTACTAAGGCAAACAGCTGCCGAGTCTGAAGGTTAGTTGATATTGGAGAAAGAGCATTTCTTATGTACTTGTCATCTACAACCCTAGTGAGAGCATGGCTATTCAAACCGACTTTGGCTTATCATTTTTCTAGTAAGTAATTGTATCAAATGTATAGTTTGGGTGCCCGGGTGTCTTTGTTTTCATTGATTTTATATCACCAGGTGCATGATAAGATATTATTTTCCTTCAATACGGAGCATATGAGATCTCAGATTAATGCATTGGCACTCGCATGTATGAGAGGTTACATGAATGGGCACTTATACGTATTGCTATAAGTTTTGAAAGCAAACACTTGCTGATTATGTGAAAAAGGAATGGATAGAAAAGAAAGTATGTGCAACTTTAACAATATGCTAACTTTATTAGTGAAAAGATTTTCAACTTTAACAATTCTGAACTCTTATCTATTGCCTTACGTTTCTTGTTGGGCTAGATAGGATCATTTTAAATTCTAGGACAGGATAATTTCTAAATTCTGCCATCCAAATCTAGTTTTATAACCATTGGCCGAGCCTTTATCCAACCATCTTCTTTTTTGTTTACCCCTCAATTTTTGTTGTCTATTTATGTTTTTGAATAAAAAATGTAAATAAATTTACAGAATTTTACTAAAAACTATAATGGAAAAAAAGAAAAAAGAAAAAGGAAAAGAAGTGTGTTTCACTTGCTTTGAGAATATGCTTTTATTCCTTCTTCATTGGGAGTATTTGGTGGGGTTTTTTTGAGTCAACTTATGTCTTCTGGCTTGAAAAAGTTATTTTGGACTGTTTGGTTAAATTTATTTCAAACAATTTCTAATTCTAACAACTTATTTTAAGTTAAAAAAATTAATTTTAGGAAGTTGTTCACCCCTTGTTTCTGATTATTAGCTTCTGTTGTGGATATGTTAATTCACAGTTATATTCTTACAATTTTTTATTTTTTATTTTTTTAAAAATAAAAAAAGACACAAATAGACTATAAAATATTATTATTATTTTTTATGAGAAATATAGATAGATAGTAAATAACAAAAAATACAAGTTAATTAAAAAGTTACTTCACAGTTTATTTAACAAATATTACTCAGCAACTTAAATCTATAATTCAACAGTTATACTAAACAGATTAACAGATTCTGATTAAAGTCATAATCTATAATCTGTTAAGTTATAATCTTTAATCTGTTTTAACAGCTGCACCAAACAAGACTATTGACCCATACATCCGTCCATCCCCTACCTCCTAACAATTTCTTTAGACCACCACTATTGATAATCCTTTCCAACTGTTATTGCCGACAACCATCTCCGACTATTACAAGTATTCATTCCTTCGACCATCATCTCTCACCGATCAATCTTTAACTTATTTTCAAAAATGTGTATCAATAACATATTTTGTTTTAATTTTTATAAGAAATATACATAAATATGGAAGTCTGGTAATGTTTATATTTATAATTTTCTTATATATTTATAAAAAAAAAAATTCAAAACTATTTTTAAAAAAATTGTAAATAATTCACAAAATTATCATAATCACACAAAAAAAAAAACAAAAACAAAAACAAAAAAATTGATTTAACACGTTTATAATAAAATCTAAAAAAATTATTCGTTTCTCTCTCTTGATTCCTTCGATCACATCCAAAACTCAACACCATGTTCGACCACTGCCACTGATAATCTCTTTCAACCATCACCTCACGTGATTGGTAATACTTCCAATCATCATTAATCATTTCAAGTTAGCAAATTCATTGATTAGCAATCACTTTCGACTGTCATCTCGACAATCATCTAACTAACAACTCTTGTTGATCACCTCTCTCACTTATTTTTAAAAAACGTGTATGAAACATTTTTTAAAATAATTTTTTATAAAAATATATATGTATATATATAACAATACTTAATATTTTATAATTTTAAAAAAAAAAAAAAAAGCTAACAAATTGTGACCCTTACAAAAAAACACACCCACCCACCACTTCGGAGTCCGGATCTCACCTCGTTCTCTCCGCCCCGTGCCCGTATGTGACTCTCTCTACTCAGAATCGAACCGAACCGTTTCGATTTTGACTCCCTCATTTATTCTCTCTCTCTCTCTCTCTCTCTCTCTCTCTCTAAACAAGGCAATAGTAATAAATTTCTCTAGGGTTTTCAGATTGCTCCCACTCAACTCAACACAACACGACATTAATCTTCAATTGCTCTTAATTGAGCCCCAAAACCACTTAACTCTCCCCCAAAGGTACGATCTTTCTCAAACCCTAGCTTCAAATCTCTCTCTCTCTCTATATATATACATTTACATATATGTTGAATCCAATCACTGCACACAAGTTCGGGTCCCTTTGAGTTGATTTTTGTGTTCTCTTGTTGTTCTTGTATGCAATTTCTAACTGTTTTCACTTATCATATGGTTTAGTTTCTTTCTTTCTTTCTTTTTTCCAGATATATAACTCATTTTTTCTTTCTTTCTTTCTTCTTTTTTTTTTTAATTTTTTTAAATTTTTAGTTTTAGTTTTTGTATGTTGTTATGATACTTTAGAAGGTCTGGTATTTCTGTTGATTTTTTTTTGTTGGAAATGTAATATGTAAAATCCTGTTCTGTCAGACAAAAAAAACAAAAAGGCTTGATTGGGTGCCAAATGATATGAAAACATTTATGTGAATGTTTTTGTTATTTTGTAAATATGTTGGATGATTTTTTTCTTTTTCTTTTTTATTTTTGCTATATTTTTCTTAGGACTCCAACCCACCCAACCTGACCTAACCCGAGCTCAAATGGGCGGTTTCGATGCAAAGAACGGGCGTATGTGGGTCTGACAATTCCCAAACGTCAGCCCCTGTTTTTTTAACCAAAAAAAGTCCAAACCAGAAAGGAAAATAATTGAGATATTAAGCCCCAAAAGGCCCCCCAAAATAAGGCCCAATAGGCCACTACCAATCCGCTCAACCCACTTGATCGATTTCGAAAACCATGGGTGGTCAGTTGTGGATGGGATTTTCTCAACCCAATCCCATTCGGTCTGGTAGCAGATGACGTGCAACCCGACCAAACCCGACCCCCAACCCGTCAGCACCCCAAAATTTTCTTATATGGCTAATAGTTTATTAGTTTATCTAGCCTTTCTTTCACAAAGTATTTCTAGATGCATCTTAAATGGCTGGTTGTTCAATCTAGAGTTCATGAAAGAAGCTTTTAACCAAGGGGCTCTAACCTAGTGGCTAACCCTTTAGCCACCAAATCTCTTAAAAGAGAGAGGTCTTGGGTTCCACTCTTAAGAGTGGAATGGGGTTATTGACTTTTGCCAATAAAAAATAAAAAATAAAAAAAGTTGAAAGAAGCTTCTCTCTACTAGGTTTTATAATCTAAGAGGCATAGACATTGCAAAATGACGGCCGTGTCTGCATACACTTGTCGGACACCAACACTGCGCAAACATGCATATCAATGTGTTAAACACGTCACTTGGCATGCCAATTTTTCCAATTATTATTATTATTTTGGCAAGACACATTGGGACCTTCATGGACATGAGGGTCTGGACAAGTCTCATGATACCTTTGTCATGTTTTTTTTATTATATAATTTTAAAAAGTTGGTTTAGGGTCAAAGAAAAATATATGAAAACAAAGCGGGAAAATGAACAAAACATAAAATAAAAATACAACTACATATAGATACTTCTCATGTCTTTATGCCCGAAATTTATATTCATATATATAGCAAATAAAAATGTAACTTTTTTTTTATTTTTTATTTGTATCCCACTGTGTTTATCGTTTTTTTTTCAAAATTGCCTTGTCCATGTCCGTGCTTGTGCTTCTTAGCTTACAATCATATGGACAATGTGGATCTATCTTTATCCCTCAAAAATGGAACAGCGATTTTCAATGTATGTCTTGGATATTTTGATATGTGCTTCAGGATGAAGTTTTGTCCAGAAATTGGGGTTATTTCATGCAATTTGAAAACTATGACTCAGAGGATGCAATGATTAGGCTTTAGCTTATGGGTTTGTTTAATGCAATCATATTTCATATTACTTTGCTTCTATGTACTTGACAATAATTGTACTTTTTTGTCTACAGCGAAGTTCAGTATAGCAAGTTTTGCAATAGGAATTTGAGTTTTTCGATAATTCCTAAAGATGAACCAAGTCAACCAAGTGAAAAATTACGATGCTCCACCGAACATGCCTATGAAACGAAAACGAGGTCGCCCGCGTAAGGATCACACCCTAAATCGTAGGGAAGCTCCTCCATTGCCTCCTGGATTTGGAGTGTTTAACGGAAACCATCCCCGTCAAGTAGATGCCATTGAAGTTTCAAATGAAAGCATTGTGGGTCAGTCTGTTACAGGCATAGTTGAGGAAGCATTCGACGCCGGTTATTTGCTCGCTGTCAAGATTGGCAACTCAAACACCAGTCTCAGAGGTGTTGTTTTCAAGCCAGGACATTTTGTTCCTATCTCAACAGAAAATGATGTGGCCCCACATGTTCAAATGATTCGAAGGAATGTGTTCCCAATGGAAAATCAAAACCAAAGTCGTGTACATGGTCATCGCCCTCGATCCAGAGAGAGGAAAGAGAAGCATGGAAAACTTCGCAGAATTGAAACTGGTAATTTGTTGAATGGATCACCGACTGCAAATCAAGTGCACACACATGATCCTCAAATTGCTGATCTGGCAGCTTCGAAAGGCAAACACGTGTTACCAGTGTCAGCCTATGCTACCCCATCTATGGGCTCAAGAGGCACCATGGTGCCTGTTGTACTTCAGCCCGTCAGCGTATCAAATGGATTGCCACCTGTCAACCAAGTGCCCTCGGTTCCATCCCAAGCTGGTCACATGGCGGACTCAAAACACAAACCGGTGCAAACTGTTGCAACCCAAGTGCCATATTTGCAACCTCAGACCAGCCAAAATGGGGAAGAAGTCAAGTCCATGAATCCAACTGGTGTTTCACAATCCTCTGAAACACGCATTGAGAATGGTATGGCAGTAGGTAAATCATCAGTGGAAGATTCTGGGCTTTCTGGGGAAGCTGACAGTGATGAAACTCTCTTCGTAGAGCCCATCCGAACTATACATTCTTGTGTTCGTAATCAATCTGGACCTGTCCCTATTTCTTTGGAGAATCACAGAATTGGTAGAATGTCCGAGCTTTTGCAGGTAAAATGAAAACTTGAACTCAAATCAGTTGTTTGAATGGTTTGTTATGGACTTGAAAATTCATTGATATAAATGACTGAAATTAAACATCTTGTGAAGGCTGTGCAGGAAAATTTGACAGAGAACCAGAGGAATCCTTGAACGTGTCTTCTCTTTTTCTTTTTCTTTTTTTTTTTTCAGTTGAAAACTCGATCTATGTCAAATAGATTCGCTGCCTTGAACTTGTGTATAGTATCGTTTCTATCACTATACCACCGCCAGAAAAGTGGGCAGAGGAATGCTGGGGAACTGAATTCAAGGAAAGGCTGGAATACAAAACTTTGTTCTGTTGAATCTTAATTTAAAATTAAAAAGATATGTTTTGTTGAAACTGGAGTACCAGAAAAAGTAGTGTTACTTTAAACTACTTTGACTGTCGGATTTCTAATTTTTTATTTCATTTTTTTTTTTTTTTTGGGGGAGACCTAACTGCTTTTTGTCATTTGGTAGTTGTAATTCTAGTACCTGTAAAAGCCTAGCATGTTGCTAAATATGTGCCATTGCATTTACAGTAAAAATTATCATTACCAAAAGTGCTTTCATGAAGCAGTGATTAGATCATTTCCTATTGTGGTTCCCGTGTTGGAATGTTCTAGTGATCTTTTTCAGTTCTTCAGATATGGATTTTTTTGGTTACTTCATATATAGATCTTTTTCAGTTCTGCCATGTACACAAAAGTTCTGTCGTTTTGGTATACAAATGTGTATCAAAGGGTGGGGTCCACCGTCTGCGGGACCCACTTTTTGCCCTCACAATCTATGTTCCGTTATATATGGAAATGTGCATTTAGATTTACTTGTAGCTATGGAGTTTTGTTGATAATGTGATTGTTCTCTTTGAATAGGTGAGATGCTTGTACATGAAAATCCAACACAAGTTGGGAAGAACCTTACGTGGATTAGTGATAAATTGATGGGTTTCATTTTATTGTTGGATCTAGGGGTCCTAAAATGGTCTGTGGAAAAAAAAAATCCAATATTGTTCAACTTGGCCAATCCGTTCCATGGCTTGTATCAAAACTTATTTGAGTATCCAATCCGTCTCAACTCATAAAAGATGATTTAGGATTTTAAATAAAAGTTTGTACTCTGAGACTGCTTATAAATCCGGCTCATAAAAGCTTGCATTGATAAGTCTAATGTTTAGTTTGATTATTTTTATTTAAAGTTTTTATGTTTTTTTTCCCTCCATTTGTAGGTATTATATGTTATCTGATTGTTTTTTTTTATTATATGAGATGTAAGGGGGGGGGGGGGGGGGGAATCAAAATACTTGAATTATGTTGGAAAGTAAATGAGAAAAATAACTAATGAAAATATTAAAAATATGTTAATGAAAAATGTGTAGCTTGATTTGGTTTGATTTTGATTCATAAGATTTAGATTTAAGAGTGAAATGTGAATTTAGTTTTTTAAATAAACTCGGTCTGTACTAACTCGTTAAAGTTTGAAAAATCTGTTAAAAGATAGGATTTGAAAACAATAATTATCGGCTGAATAAGTCCAATTCATCCATTGATGACCCGGATCATAATTGGTGCTTTGTCTCAACTATTAAAAAAATTTACTTTGAAAATTAGCACTTACCTAGCAAGTAATTATGATACATTGATGACCCGGATCATAATTGAGCTTGTCTAGCAAGTAAGCTTCGTTACGAATTTTTATGGTGTCAGTTACAAATCATTGTGATATAGGTACAAAAAGAAAATATTATAATAAAAAAAATCTTAATTAGGAACCACTACAATGAAATGAACCAAGTTATTGTAATTTTGTTAGGAAACACTCTTTTGAGGTGTCTTTCCGATGAGAGAGAGAGAGGACTGGAATGTGAGGCCTGTGGAAAACATGACACAAATTTAACGAGTACGGATTCGAAGCTTGAAACTGAACACTTCTCATCATGCATTCTGTCGTGGTTCACAAGTAGTGTGTCATCTCCAATATACACTTGTGGACAACAGCAATCATCAGTAAAGCTCTGTTTGGATTGGATGTTAGATTTCTGATTCCTTTTCTTTCCCTCCATGAACCAAACACAGCCTAATATATCTAATAGATATAGCCACCATAACTTCATTGTTACCAACAAGGAAAACTGTGTTGAGCATTATTTAAACTTGATGAATCAATCCGAACTCTCTCCTTGACAAAAATTTCAACAGCGTCTAAGAACTAAAGTTTTGTTTGGATCAAAATTTGAGTAGGGATATAGGAAAGGAAAAGTGAATGCAAATCCAAACATAGCTTAATGAAACCAGGAATGAATTCAAGATTATCACTATAAAGGTGCGAAAGTATGTTTGAGAGTACAAATCCTTATAATTTTAAATTATTTTAAATTTTCTAGTATAATATACGATATTTTTCAAATTCTCAACACTAAGTTATTAATGATTCTCAATTTGTACATAGAAATTTCAGTCATTCCATCCACAAAGGGCATGATTAAAAAAAAATGCATAAATTGCAAATAACAATATCAAATAATGTCACCTTACAATTTATATATATAAAAAGAAAAAAATGAAAAAAAAGAAAAATGAAAAAAGAAAAAAAGGGCTCTTTAAACTAGAAAATTTTAGTCATTTCCCTTCATATCAATATTGTCAAAAGAAAGAATTTCCCAACAATTTTCAATTAACCCAATAAAACTTGCTCTTAGACCAGGCTTTACCGAGACTAATACATCCCCATCATTGCATAGAAAACTATACCCCTCATTGATGATTCCCAATTGAGCTAACCACAGTCAAAATTTTGGAGGAAATAAAGAATATTTTACTGGTGAGGCGATGACAAAAAAGAAAACATATTTACGGAAACTTAGTGTTGAAGATACCAGTAGAACCCGGGACTGGTATAGGCCGAATAACAGGAAAGGGAGGCTGCGGAACGGGGAGGGGTATGTTGCTTTGCACTGCAAATGGCTGCTGCTGCCCAGAAGCAATAAAAGGCGGAGTCAAACACAGCTGCAATGCTTGAGCTCCTGCACTTCCTGCAAATTAATGTCAAATTGCTTCCATAAGATGTGCTAGCGGCTAAATTTGAAAAAAAAAATCAACCATTGTAAAGGAGCATTATTGACTTCACAAGTCCATTGAACCAATTCGCTTCAACAAGCTCTTCAAAACTATAAACAAGCTCTTCACAATCACTGGTCCATTGAACCAGTGTCCTTCAACAAGCTCTCCACTTGAGAATCGTGTCACGTATAATTTTGGACACTAAAGACAAATTTTGGAGTGGAACTATAAACAAGTGAATTGGGGATAACAATTACCATTTTTTATTGATTTTATTTCTTGGTTCCCAGAGAACTAATTATCTTTGGTTATAAAACTTTTATTTCAAGCAACTACAAGGCCTTCATATGAATATATGATCCATAGAATTGCCTCTCCCAAGTGTGCATTGGCACACTAGATTGTTACTAGTTACTAAATTGCAGTATCTTCATGTTACCAAGAATTCTTATCAGTCTAACATAAGTCACACTAGATTTCTGCACACTAAAAATATACAACTATGCGTAATATGTTCAAATAATTCACCGTGTTTTGTCATGTTCAGACCTTGGTGCTTAGGAAGATGGCCCTGATGTGTATTCAGCAGAGGATGTGTAGATACTTGAGAGAAAGCCGCCACACCCTGATTCACACCCTTCAAGTAAACATAGATGACAATTAGGCAATCATGATATTGCAGTCCCAGCTACCTTTATTTTGTACTAATCCAATTAATGAACATTTCAAACACACAAAACAATCTGTCATGCAATATTTTCAAGTTGCAAAGACCGACAATATCTTACATGAGAAACAGGATGCATGTAAATAAGCTGCCCCAATCGTCCAACCATAACCTGGGAATATCAATGAACAATTTGACAATGTAAGAGTCAAGACTCGAGACATCTCTTGGTCTTTTGCACAACACAAAAATAACCACTAGGAAGAAACAGCTCAAACAGGGCAGAGCAAAGTAAAATCCCTCCACTACTTACATTTTGGGAATTTGAATGCATGTAGGCAGGCCCTGCTTGGATAGAATGATGATGACCAGCATATCTAGCCGGCTGTGTCCTGCTTCCCACATGTTCAATTATCTGTACTTGGAAAACAAAAATCTAGTAAGAAACATTAGCCCAATTTATACAGCTTGTTGATGATGCTGAATGTCACTTAAACAAGCGACTAAATTATGCTAAAACTGGAGCACTACGATATACCATAAATTTAGAGGGGCGCCGACTTTTTTGGCCTTTGCTCCCTTTTTTCCCCTCCTTTTATTGATAAAAATTCTCTAAGCTATGCCCAAGTAATCTTAATAGGTCAATTAAATTAGTGATGCAACAAAGGCGCATGTTTGAGATTTGTACACAAATTTTGTCTGCAAAATAAAGACAAAAAAGAAATTGAGTGACAAACATCAATTTATAAATTTAGAAAAAAAAAAAAGGAAAAATCTATATAGTTAAGTCTTCTCTAACATGTATGAAGAATATGGTGAATTTGTAGCATGTTGATTTGAGGGCTTGGCAACTCATTCCCAAATCGAATTGTATTATCTTTGTGAAGATGTGGTTTGGAAATACCCTTTGGCCCAAGCAGACTCTCTTGATCCTCGAGTTTGTACCTAAAATGGGAATGAACAATCCGGTCGGGGGGTGCCGGAATTAGCACTCCGATGGGCAAGTTAGTATTCACTCAAGTTTTTCTTATATCTCAAGTTATCTTTTTCTCACATACCTCCCTTCTGGCTGATGCTCCTTTTTTATATTACTCTTCTGGGGCCCACTTTCTTATTATGGACACCCCGCCCTGACAACTGGACCCCCAGTCATTCGGTAGAATTTATAGCCTATTTAGCCCGCAATCTAGTTCTATTTGGCCACGGCCGGCCCACTTCACTCGTCTTCTCGGCAATCTTATCCCAAGGGTAAAGCCATTACGAGCCGACTTACATGCGGCTCCTATTTGTATACGGCATCTCAAACTCGGCCCCCACAATTGCCCCCCAAACATCCGAGTAAGGCCATTCCGGTCGGCATGTTTGGTTGATGCATTCCTCTCGGCTAATGAATCGGATAAAACCTTGAAAGTCGGAAATACGGCAGTTGCACTCCTTTTAGTACTGATTCGTCAGAACAGGCGCGATATTGCAATCATTACAGCTTCCCGCCCCTTCGTATTTGACAATCATTTAATATTAGATTTGAAAACTATCCCTCTGTGTATTCTTAGCTCGAAAGGTTTTCAACTTCTTCTGGCATCCTTCACACTAACCTTTATCACGACCTCTGTAATTCCGCTCCCTACTGTTATCTTCTCCTTCAACCTATAAGTTCCCCTTTCTCTTTTCATTCTATTCTCATTCCAATCCCCTGCGTATTTTGTTGTTTTTAGTGCGCATTTTGTTCATATTCCGATTGAAATGGCGAGGCATTTGAAAGCCCTCCTCTCAAAGGAGCGAGTCACAGTCTTCAGTCGTCATTTTTCAATTCCAGACAACGTCCATCTATCACTTGTTGCAGACAGTGTATTGGACATGGAGAGAGCTGACACAAATACCATTGTTTTCCCCCTCTTGTCCATTGCTAAGGGTGGAGTCCAATTCCCTCTCCATCCCCTTCTTAGGATGGTCCTGCGTTATTGGGGTCTGATTCCCTCCCAACCTAACGTAAATTTCTACCTAATAATCATGGGTGTTGTAGAACTGAATAGGAGACTAGGTCTTAACCTAGGAATCCCAGCCATTCGGCACTATTACGTCATGGCGAAGTCAACCGGTCGGCAGGGCCATTACTTTCTGAGAGCCAAAGACATAGATCATCAATTGGTGACCATGCTTGCCAGCTCTAGCAAAAAGGTTGACGATGTCATGGTCGCCGTCCGAGGTAATTGGGAATTCGGCGAAGGAGAAGATCGCCAAGACCTAGTGCCGAGGCAAAAAGGAAAGCCAGGTGGCCAACTACCATGTTTTAAATAAACCATCTACTTAGCGAAAATATTGAGTACTGATCATTATTTCTGTCATGCAAGCAATGACCTAAAAAGAGTATTGACATTAGCAGACGAAGCTGTTCTTGAACAAGTAAAGGCGGTCCTTAATTATAAAGGCCGCCCAAACCTTCAAGGACAAGGACGCGCAGCCCATGTTTTGTTGAGGTATGATCCGACCTGCTTTACCTTCTCGGCCGTAGACCATATCCATGTGCCGAGTGGTGAACCCCGCTTACTGCACTAAGATTCCCTAATTACAAAAGCCTAAGGGAGATTGGTGTTGACAATTCTGACGTCGGCAAACAAATCGGCGAAGACGCGCAATCAGAGGGCCGTGCAAAGGACTAAGAACTTAACAGAGAAATTGACTTGGCCTTTGAGCATATCAACCCTGACCATCAAACCGACCACCCATCCATCTCTGGCCAAGTAGCTTTATCAGTGCCAGAAGACGATATTTTCACTGGCTTAGAGAATCTTCCTAGGGCTAAATCCGAAGCCGAAGAAATGGGCAGAGAATCTCTTGCCCAATTTGCCAAGAGATAGAATGCCGAGAGGATGGCGACCAAGAGACAAGGCGGCGATTCTAGGGGGAGCCAAGTAACTTCCACACGCGAGGTTCCCCCAGAAGAAATGGCCCGCGAAACGATAGTGGCCGAATTTGTTCCTGCAGAAAGCCAAGAAGTCATGGGAGCCGATCTGATAGGGTAGAAGCGACCTGTCGAGGTCGTATCCGATCTATCGAAGGCCCCGATTGACACAAACGGCCAAGGATAGAGATGTTGTCCACCACAGATGACTTATTCGAGCCATTTGTCGTCCAACCAGGAATGAAGAATGCGTAGGTTCTCACTAGTGGGTCAGCTATCAAAGATCCTGCCGTGGCCCTAGTGTGGCTTCGACTCTCTCTACCAGCAAATAGGGCCACTTTTCGCGCCAAACCGGATGTCTCAATTGCCTTGGAGGCGTAGTCAGCCATATTGGTAAGTTGCGATCCTTTTTGCCTCCGTTTAAGATTTCCTTTTTGACTCCAACTAATAAATCTTAGCTTTATTGCTTTGCCAGGCGGCGGGTAGGATTGCCAAGATCGGCCGTTGTCACTATGACACCGTGGAATGATTCGGCATTCTTGAAGGCCAGCTAGAAGTTGAAAAAGCCAAGGCCATAGCTGCAACCGCCGATTTGGATATGGCGACGGCTAAAGCCGAATCTAAAGCCGCGAGGGCAGAAGAAGAGCAGGCAAGGACCATTGCTGCACAGGAAAAGGCGCAACACACTGACCTGCTACATAGGGCTACTGAAGAAAGAGTGAACTTGATAGACGGCTCCTTCAAGTTGGCGCAAGAAGAGGTCTTAAAACTGAAGGCCGATCTCGAAGCGGAGAAGAAGGCGAGGGAGCTTGTTGAAGCAAAGGCCGCCAAAGCTTTTGACGCCCAAGAGCTGAAGGCTAAGGAATTGTATGTTGATGAAGCTTTGAAGTTCGAGAATCGAGGTTTCAAGCATAGATGGCTCAAAGCTTTGGCGGCCGCCAAAGTGACTCTAGATCAGCCGATTCCCTACAAGCAGTTAGAAGTCCAACTGCTGAAATCGAATCCAGAGGATTTGGACTTTTGATCGGCCACTTTAGAAATAGATATATTTTCCTTTGGTTTTTTGTTACTGTTTCTTTTCTTACCTTTATTAAACGGTTTAGTTTTTTGTACTAAAGCCATTTTCATGTATAAAGTGTCGAATGCATGAGTGCAGTTTATTAATGAAAATGTCCATTTTGCTTATAAATGTGTGGATGAATATGCTTTGCGTAGTAGAAATGAAAACAAGAACAAAGCAGAACTTGTATTAATTCGGCAAAAATGTTGAGAATATAAACCATATGAAAACAAGTGGTGAACTTGTCTTAATTCGGCAAAAATGTTGAGAATATAAACCATATGAAAAAAAGTGGTGAACTTGTCTTAATTCGGCTAAAATATTTCAAAACTACATAAATTTAAAATGGGACATTTGTCTAAATTCAGCAAAACTATTTAAGAGCCGAATAGATTAATAAATTTTCCCTTGCCCCAATTGACCACTAAACGGAACCGCCGAATACGAGCACAACAAGTTCATGGGGTCAGGTGGCGCATTTGTCTAAATTTGGTAGAACTATTTAAGAGCCGAATAGATTAATAAATCTACCCTTGCCCCAATTGACCACTGAGTGGAATCACCGAATACGAGAACTTGTCCCAATTGACCACTGAATAGAACCGCCGAACACGAGCACAAAGCAAATTCATGGGGTCAGGTGGGGCATTTGTCTAAATTTAGTATAACTATTTAAGAGCTGAATAAATTAATAAATCTGCCCTTGCCCCAATTGACCACTGAACAGAACCGCCGAATACGAGCACAAAGCAAGTTCATGGGGTCAGGTGGGGCATTTGTCTAAATTCGGAAGAACTAATGAAGGGAGGCGGCGATTTACGTAGGCGCGTAATGAATCGTTACCCGTAATTAATAAGCGGGTAGCAGGCACATGGGGCCTATGGCCTCTTTAAATAGACACTGCTCAGACCTAGATGAGTGTGAAAGGAAAAAGAGCACTACGTAGACCTAAGCAAATTCGTATGTCTAGTAGAGTATTCTTCAACAGCAGAGGCGAGGGAAAAACACTAGCTGAACTGGATGAAGAGATGAACCGCGGAAATGAATCCACCTAGACGGGTGATATGGCATCAGAGGAACAGGGGAGGCGTCGGTCCTTCGTCGTCGGAGCAAGTCCCCAAGAGGGGGAGAGGTAGAAAAATCACCAAGGATGGGGGCGCAGCAACGAGGGAACTCAAGGACTGGGAGTGCACATGCCTCAACGTGAAGCGAACCAACCAGGCTACCACGCCCACTAAGCTTTTCGATGTTTATTGGGAACAAACCAATGACCAAAGTGGATTCAATTATCCGTGATTCGAATGTTTCAGTAGAGTTTACTCGGCAAATTTTTCCACCCGAAGTGCAGCAATCAATGATTGGACGAGGTGACTACGAAATTTTCAAAGAGGGTGTCCACGGAGCAGTCAAGGGACTTTACAGCTCATATGAGATCGGCATACGCTTTTGAGCCGCGTAGAGAGAAATTGAACAAAAAGACGTGCTTATTCAGAACTTGGAACGCCACGCAGAAAGGGCCGAGGGTGAGCTAAGAAGGGCCAAGGTTGCTGAGACGCAATCAGTGCTCCCAACGAACCCGGTCGCGACGGACAGGGTAAACTAGCGTCTGCTCGATCATGCCATAGTTGATCGGGACACGGCAAACATGTTCGTCAAAAAAGCGATAAGAACACGAGCTTATAAAGAAGGCTTTTTTGACAGTCGAAAAATCAGCATTGAGAAGACCAGGGAAAAGTTGATGGATAACGTTTGCTGATGTGAGAATAGCGGTTTTAAGCATGGATGGATCAAGGCTTTGCAGGCCGTTGGTGTCGACTTGGCGTCTCCATTGTACCTGTAGGAAAATTAATGTATTGATATTATTGATTCATATTCAATATCTTCATATATACAAGACCAAATGACACTCCTTATATAGGAGATATTACAAACATCATCATAACCCATTAAACCCATTATATACCACTTACATATTATATATTTCTACTATCTACCACTATATATTTCCACTATCTACCACACTAATACTAACCTAACACACTCACATAATATACTAACTCACTCACCTACCACACTAAGGTAGAGTAGGTGTGTAGTTTTTATTTTTACATTCATTAGGAACTAACCAACTTGAGTTTGGAGACAGAAAAATAATCGACAAATAAAAGTAGATAGGAGAAGAAGTTTATGGGGTCAAGAAGATAGTTTATGGGGTCATATCGGATCGATGTAGAAACGTGGTCATGTCGGACATCGGGTCATGTCGGACAGAAAGGGTCATGTCGGACCGTTGGAGAAAAGAAGACACTATATGTAGTAGATAACCGAAAACAATGTCAGGACAGTTTACCGAGTCTTGTCGGACCCATATAGGAGCTAACCGGAATCAAAGTCGGGACAGTTTCCAGAGTCTTGTCGGACCCACAAAAGTCGCACCCTCAAAAAGGCGTGCCCAATCTTATTAAAAGGCGTGCCATCAAAAGACGTGCCATCAAAATTGTTCAGCGGAACTGCAGCAAAGGGATCAACTGCATTAGTATTCATCGGGTCAGATTTGGAAGAATTTTTGGCTGGTTGCACAATTGGATCAGCAGCAGCAAAAAAGTCTATCGATGAAGAAACTGCAGAAGATGCAGCAGGTTGGGAAGCAAACAGATCAACTTCCGACAGATTGCTATTCTCAGGAGACACTTCACTGGGGACAGATGATGGTGCATCCATGAGGTCACCAACCAAACTTTGTCCAAACAGAGCCACTTGGTTAGAGTTCCTAGCAGCAGATTTGGTAGTGGAAGTTCCCCGAGGATCAAAATCATCAAATTCTTCCTCATAATTATTTGAGGAAGAAGAGTCTTCTAGGTTGTTCTTCACAGCTGTGCTAGAGAACCCAGCTTCTCTCATAACCCTACTAACACTAGGGTCATCTAAGATAGACAAAATAAGCTGCTCAAGCTCTACCTTGATAGCCAAAAGAGGCTGTTGTTGTTGCTGCTGTTGTTGTTGTTCTATGCAGCCTCTTCTCTGGTGAGCTTGAGCTCTTTTGAGAGCTGCAATGAGAGCATTTGAGAGAGAAGGTTGGGTTTGAAGGAGAGGACTTGCTGTGGAACCAAAGGCTGGTGTGCTTGTAGCACCAAAACCTGGGGAGCTTGTGGCACCAAAGGAAGGAGTGCTAGTTGAACCAAAAGTTGGAGTGGTAGAAGTGCCAAATGTAGGTTGACTTGATGTGCCAAAAAGAGTAGAAGAACCAAATAAGCTGCTCCCAAATGCCGGCTGTGATTGTTGGAATGTGCTTCCAAAAGGACTTGTTTGGGTAATACTGGACCCAAAGCCACCAAAAACAGACTTCTGTCCAAAAACAAAAGAACTGCCAATTGATGATGATGAAGCTCCAAAAGCAGGAGTTGATGAAGCTCCAAAAGCAGGCATGGAACTACCAAAAGTTGGAGCTGACGAAGCACCAAAAGCTGGAGTGGAAGTCAAAGGTGATGATGATTGTGTTGCACCAAAAATGCCAGTTGAAGTGCCGTCAAAAATGGAACCCCCTGTCTGCGAACCAAAAGGGTTTGTACTACCAAAGGGTTTGGGAGCAAATGGATTGCTGCTTGCATTATTAGCCTGTCCAAAAAACTGATTGGGACCCAAATGGGCTATCGGATGACTGCCCAAAAGCTTTATCACCCATAAAGCCTTTTTCAGCAGGAGCTTGAACAAACACAGGTGAAGCATTTGCAGCAACCAATGACAGATCATGGGTAGTTCGGCATGTTTGTGTCATGGGATACTGCAATGCAACACTAGAGTAGTTCCCATATGAAAACCGTCTCTGGTAAGGAGCAGGCTTCTAATAGCCCCCATAGCGCATTTGAGCATTGGAGCTCAGATGTAGCTGGCCAGCTACCTTATGAGTGATGGTTGGGTGCTGATGTTTATCAGCCATTATGTCTTTGAAATGAGAACCCCTGGTTTGGGCTCTCCAAGGAAGTAGGTTGAGGTCGTGAAGCGAAAAATACTAGGTGCTAAACCCGCTCTGATACCATGTAGGAAAATTAATGTATTGATATTATTGATTCATATTCAATATCTTCATATATACAAGACCAAATGACACTCCTTATATAGGAGATATTACAAACATCATCATAACCCATTAAACCCATTATATACCACTTACATATTATATATTTCCACTATCTACCACTATATATTTCCACTATCTACCACACTAATACTAACCTAACACACTCACATAATATACTAACTCACTCACCTACCACACTAAGGTAGAGTAGGTGTGTAGTTTTTATTTTTACATTCAACAGTACCAAAGTTACAAGTTTCCCTTCGAGGCTTATGATGCCGAAAAGACCGATGATAAAGAAGAAAGTGTCGATCTGGAGAAGGCTTAAATAACAAGAAAAACATACTGTATTTTTTTTCTTTTTTATTAGCACCCATGTATTTGCACGTAATTGTTGAAATAAATACATTCTGCTTGTTTGTTTGATGCCATGCCACTCTATTGCCCTTTTAGCACGTAATCGTTACGACTATTTGTTAATTGCATATTCGAAGACTTATTCGGCCAAACGTGTCAAGCACAAATGGCGCTTCGAATTCGGAATTTTTTTGATGGCTAGACATGATCACGCACGAAAGGCGCTCCGAATTCGGAGGCTTATTCGACCAAACATGTCAAGCACGAAGGGCGCTCCGAATTCAGAGTCTTTTTGATGGCCAGACGTGATCATGCACAAAAGGCGCTCCGAATTTGGAGGATTATTCGGCCAAACGTGCAAAGCACGAAGGGCGCTCCGAATTCGGAGGCTTATTCGGCCAAACATGCCAAGCACGAATGACACTCCGAATTCGGAGTCTTTTTGATGGCCAAACGTGATCATGCACAAAAGCCGCTCCGAATTCGGAGGATCATTCGGCTAAACGTGCCAAGTATGAAGGGCGCTCCGAATTCAGAGGCTTATTCGGCCAAACATGCTAAGCACGAAGGGCGCTTCGAAGTCTTTTTGATGGCTAGACATGATCATGCACAAAAGGTGCTCTGAATTCGGAGGCTTATTTGGCCAAACGCGCCAAGCACAAAGGGCACTCTGAATTCGGAGTCTTTTTTATGGCCAAACGTGATATGCATGAAAGACGCTCCGAATTCAGAGGCTTATTTGGCCAAATGCGGTCGTATACGAAAGGCCCTCCAAATTCGGAGGCTTATTCGGCCAAACGTGCCAAGCACAAAGGGCGCTCCGAATTCAGAGTCTTTTTGATGGCCAAACGTGATCATGCACGAAAGGCGCTCCGAATTCAGAGGTTTATTCGGTAATTTTAAATGAGACGGCAATGTGGAAAGCTTATTGTATTGTTGAGTAACATAGATGCATACACGTTTGCACAGTAGCAAAAACAAAAACGAACTGGCATATTATACAAGTTGGTTTTAATGATAAAGTTTACACAAGTGGGTGAAATTCTAAGGTCGTAGTAGACTTCGACCAGTCATGTCCGAAAGGAGATATGCTCCCGTGCCAGTAATCGAATCAATCTGATAGGGGCCGTCCTAGTTGGAGTCTAACTTTCCGTTTGCCGGGTTTTTCGTAGCAGGAAGCACTTTCTTGAGGACCAATTCTCCGAGAGCAAAACGGCGCAGCTATACGCGCTGATTATATGACTTCGTGAGGAGTTGCTAATATCGTACCATGCGTGCAAGAGCCCGATCTTGGCGTTCCTCAAGTAGATTCAGATCCAAGGACAACATCATATCGTTACGCCCTGTATCAAAAGCCTTTGATTTAAGAGTGGACAGGCCGATTTCTAAAGGGATGATAGCACAAGGCGAATGGTGTTTCTCCAGTGGCGCACCTCGAAGTGGTGCAGTGAGCCCACAATACACGGGGCAACTCTTCAACCCACTTGTCCTTGGCCTTCTCCAATCGTTTCTTGATTCCATCCAGGATTACTTTATTTGAGAACTCGGCCTAACCATTGCTTTGTGGATACGCCGGTGAAGAAAAATAAGGCCGGATACCATATGTGTTACATAGTTCCCAATAGACGCCGTAGTTGAATTGGGTGCCATTATCGGATACAAGTGCTCTGGGTATGCCGAATCGGGATATAATACTTTTCCACACAAAGCGTTTAACATCAACATCTCAGATATGTGCCAGCGATTCTGCTTCGACCCACTTCGTGAAATAGTCTGTTGTAATGATCAAGAATCGTTTATTTCCCAAAGCTCGCGGTAGTGGTTCGACGAAGTCAAGGCCCCATTGAGCAAATGGCCAAGGAATAGTAACGGAATTTAATTCTTCAGCAGATAGGTGAGTTAATGGGGAGAACTTCTGGCATTGTTCACACTTCTTTATGTAGTTTTCAGCATCAGTGCACATTGTCGGCCAATAATATCCTTGCGTTATAGCTCAGTGGGCCAATGAGCATCCTCCAGAATGGACACCGCAGCTACCTTCATGTATTTTAGTCAAGAGGTCTTCAACTCTGTTTGGGCAAACGCATTCCAAATATGGCCCTGAGAGAGATTTTTTGTAAAGCTTTCCCTGGGGATCCAGGTAATACCGTAGGGTTTTATTCCACAACTTATGGGCTTCTTTCTTATCTGCTGGCAGTTGTTCTATGGAAAGAAATATAACAATGGGATCCATCCAACTCGGCTCTGAGCCAATGATGTTGACCTGGACAGGTTCGGGGGAATTGATACTCGGCTCTGGGATGAATCCCACTTTGATTGTTCGTTTGATTTCAGAGTTGATGGCAGAAACTAGGCAAGCAAGGGCATCCACATATGTGTTCTGATCTCAGGTTATCTGATTCAGCTCGTGGTGGTCGAATTTCGTGAGCAAGGAATTAGCCGGTTTCATATAGGCTGCCATTTGGTCGTTCTTAGCCGTGTATTCCCCTTTCAATTGGTTGATGACTAATTTTGAATCACAGAAAACCTGTAACCGCTTGGCACCTAGGTAAAGCGCGTTTCAGAGGCCAGTTATCAATGCTTCATATTTGGCCTCGTTATTTGACGCATCGAAACCCAGTTTCACTGCCTGCTCGATTATTGGTTATGATTACTACACCTGCCCTACTGCCACATTAGTTAGATGATCCATCACAATACATCTACCCAATGTCTCTGACATACCTTCTCCAGTCTGGTTGAGGTTGAGGGAAGGGTTGGTCTGACTTGAAGTCGGCATGGCACCCTGTGAACTCGACTACTAAGTCGGCCAACACTTGCCCTTTGATGGCCGTTCTAGGTAAAAATTGGATGTCATGTTGGCCGAGTTCCAAGGCCCACTTAAAGACTAGCCCTGATGCCTCTGCGCTACAGAGCGCTGCTCGGAAAGGATAATCCGTTAGTACCCCTATGGTATAAGCCTGGAACTAGTGCATTAGTTTTCTGGCAACCACCACAAGAGCCAGGATAAGCTTTTCCAATGGTTGGTATCGTGTTTCGGCGTCAACCATCGCCTTGCTTACATAGTAGATTGGTCGCTGCTCCCCGAGTTCCTCCTTTAATAACATGGCGCTGACCGCCCAATCAGATACTGCTAGATATAAGATGAGTGGATCGCCTGGCGATGGGGTTGCCAAAAGTGGCACTAAACGGAGATAAGCTTTCAAGCCGTCTAGCGCAGCCTGGCACCCGGGGGTCCACTGAAATGCTTTGCCCTGCCGAAGTGTGAAAAAATGGTCGGCAATGATCCAAGGAACGACTGATAAACCTGATGAGAGCGGCGGTCATTCCCATCAATTTCTGAACTTCTTTAGCCAACTGAGGTGAGCCGAGTTCTATAATGGCCGTGATTTGCCTCGGGTTGGCTTCTACTCTGCGATGGTTCACAATATAGCCGAGAAACTTGCCGAATCCGATGCCGAATGCACACTTCGAGGTATTCAGTTTCATTTTGTACTTTCGGAGTATGTCGAATGTCATGGATAAGTCGGTCTTTTCCTTGAATTTCACCACCATATCATCAATGTATACTTCCATAGTGCGGCTGAGCTATTCTTTAAACATAGTGGTGACCAGCCTCTAGTATGTTGCCCCGCATTCTTCAGTCTGAACGCCATGACCTTGTAGCAATAGGTTCCCCGTGGGGTGAGGAATGCGGTCTTTTCCTAGTCCTCCGGTTGCATAGCAATTTGGTGGTAACCCCGGTAAGCATCCAAGAAACTCATGCATTGGTGATGCGCAGTTGCGTTCATAAGTTGGTCAATTCGGGGAAATGGAAAGCAATTCTTGGGGTAAGCCCTGTTCAAGTCCGTGAAATCTACACAAGCACGCCAAGATCCGTTTTTCTTCTTAACGACCACGATATTGGACAACCAGGTGGGATAAGTTACTTCACGAATTGCCCCGGCTTCCAACAGCCTGTCGACTTCGTCGACAATGGCTGAAGTATACTCTGCAGCCAACCGTTGACTTTTTTGAAAAACTAGTTTAACCTTTAGGTCAACGTTTAAATGGTATTGGGCTATGCTCGAATCCACCCCCGGCATCTCATACGGCGTCCAAGCAAATACGTCGATGTTGCCGAGTAAGAAAGAAACCAACTATTGTCGTTCAGCTGCGTTCAGAGAGGTGCCGATCATGAAGAATTTGTCAAATTCCCCTTTGATGCCGATCCGATCGAGGTCTTCGGTTGCCTTATCGCTGGGGGTTTTTCCTAAGTCCTCGAGGCTTTCGCGATTCGGAACTTCAATTGAGTTCACTTCCAGTTCCTTCGGCTTCCTCGCCAAAACAATAAGATAGCATGCCTTTGCCGATTTTTGAGAACCGTGAATTTGCTCAATGCCATGTTGTGTTAGAAAACGGAGTAATTGATGGTAGGTACTCAGCACCGCCTGCATCGCGTACAACCAGGTCCTTCCCATGATGAGATTGTATGGTGATGGAAGTTTGACGACTAGAAACTCCACGTCCACTGATTTGGTACCTGCACGCACTGGCAGTACGATCTTGCCCAGAGGGTACTCGGGATTGGCGTTGAAACCGAACAGGGGGTACTCGGCTGGTAGCAAGTCCGAATTGGTGAAGCCAAGTTTAATGAATGCCTTGTGATACATTATCTCCGAGGTGCTCCCTTGATCAATTAGAATGCGTTCCACGACAAATCTATTTACGTACAACTCAATAATGAGGGCATCTTCATGGGGGAGCGTTACCCCTTCAAGATCAGTGTCGTCGAAGCTGATTTTGCCGGTCTCATAAGGCCATTTGGCTGCTGTGTACGGCTTGGGCAAGTTGGGTTATAGCTGGATCGTATGTACCTTAGTCGACGGCGGTAGACTATATATCATGTGAATCACACCAAGTGGAAGGGAATCCGGGCGTAGAGCCACCGTGCTTGGTAGATTGCCCTTTCGGACATATTGTGCCAGTCGGCCATCTTACACCAACTCCTCCAGATGGTCCTTCAGTGCATAACAGCTATCAGTCTCATGGCCATGATCCTTGTGATATTTACACCGCCTATCCCTTCGTCTAGTATCAGGGGTCCAATCATCTTGGACGGCCATTTAAAGAACGATAGATATTGGACTTTAGGTAAGATCTTGCTGATTAATTCTACCAATTCCGTGTACTTCTTGTCCGAACGTCTGGGGCACCTGCTATCCACTTGATACTGTTCGTATCGAACGGCGCGAACACTGTTCGCTTGACCGACGCGAATCTCGCCGATTGTCGCACTTTGATCGGCACCGCGGTTCAAGGCTCCCTGGTAGTACGGCGCTTATCGGTTGAACCAAACCTGATAGTGCCGTCTTCATGACTTTTTTGTCCTGCTTTGACGCAAAGGGCATCGTCTTCTACCTTGCAATACTCCTCAACTTTCTTCATTAGCGCCTAGACCGTTTCAGGAGGCTGTTTGGTCAACGAGCTTCTGAGAGGATTGTCAGGTTGTAACCCCATTTTAAAGGCAGTGATGACCATGGAGTCATTGCAGGCATCGTCTACCAAGTTGAAACATTCCCAGTAGCACGCCGAATATTCACGAAGTGTTTCTTCTGGTTTAATTTGCATTGCGGCTTGCTTAGGCTGAAGCTCGTTGGTGATGAATCTTGCCCTGAAGGACTTTTGGAGCTGATGAAAACTTTTTACTAAGGCCGGCTCCAGTTTATAATACCATCTGACGACCAATGACCCCAGGCTACTCGGAAACATTCAGTACATAAGTGCTTCAGCATCAGCATGCAATGTCATTGCTTGTTTGTAATGACGAATGTGATCCGTAGGGTCTAACTTACCGTCATACAGGGTAAACGTTGGTGCTTTAAACTTTTTTGGCAGTGCAGCCCTTGCAATGGGTCGTACAAAAGGATCGTGTTTATCTTCTGCATCCAAACCATCTCATTTTCCTCGCCTACGCCGTACATACGGACTTCCCTTCGGATGAACTGGATACGTCAACTCACCCCTTCTTCCTGGGTTCCTGAGATGACGAATCGGAGGCACTGCTACTATCATGTTTCCGATGCCAATGTCGTCGATCATCCTTACTCTTTTTTGGCGACCGACCCCCGCCATGACATGGTGCGACGCGGTGCGGTTTGTTGGGATTTGGCTAATTCAAGGGCCAACTCCTTGCGTAAACGTTCGTTATCTGCCGCCATATCTTCCAGACGTTCGTTTTGTTTTGCTTGATCCATGATCGTCTGCATGGTTTCCTGCATCGAGGTTGAGGGCAAAGTTTGAGCTACTGGGTCGAAGTTCAAGGCCCTTCGCGCGGGGATATTCTCCGGACCAAGCATGGTTCTTGGTGTAACATCGTCAGCAACGAGAGAAGGATCATCTGTTAAGTTTGCCATGAACGCGTTTGAGTATTTCCACAGATGGCGCCAATTGTGGAGATGTGATTTGGAAATACCCTTTGGCCCAAGCAAACTCTCTTGATCCTCGAGTTTGTACCTAAAATGGAAATGAACAATCCAGTCGGAGGTGCCGGAATTAGCACTCCGACGGGCAAGTTAGTATTCACTCAAGTTTTTCTTATATCTCTAGTTATCTTTTTCTCACACACCTCCCTCCTGGGTGATACTCCTCCTTTTTTATATTACTCTTCCAGGGCCCACTTTCTTATTATGGACACCCCGTCCTGACGGCTGGACTTCCAGTCATTCAGTAGAATTTATGGCCTATTCGGCCCGCAATCTAGTGCTATTCGGCCACGGCCGGCCCACTTCACTCGTCTTCTCGGCAATCTTATCCCGAGAGTAAAGTCATTACGAGCCGACTTACACGCGGCTCCTATTTGTATACGGCATCTCAAACTCAGCCCCCACAATCTTCCATTTGGCAGAAGAAAATAATAAATTAGTAAGGCTTCACAAAGAACTCTGACTTGAAGGTCAAAACTTACGAGTGTAGTAAAGAGATTGATGGTGTTTCGCTATGAACAATTGCCTCAAGATCAAAGGCTTAGACAAGAGTCCTGTGAGAATATTAGGTTAGGTTTATATATATGGTAGTATATATTATGTATATATTCTGAAAGATTGTGTATATATATATGACAGTGTTTTATTTAGAAAACATCATCCCGATACAGAATTATGAAACCAGGTCAAAACTTGGGAATTATCACGATCCTAAGTGTCATAGGAAGTCAGATATCCTTCTTGTTTTGGATTTGATGGACGAGGAACAAAACCAAAAATATATCCCCATTTTTTTCAACCGAGAAAAAAAAATTTCATAACACTAGATCAATAAGCATAGTTGTCACTAGTAAGTTTGCATTTAATAGCCTGAATTTTATCTTCTGACATTGTAATGAACCAGAAAGAAAAGAAAAGGGAACTAATAGGGCAAAGTGTAGTAACCAAAATAAATAAATAATCTAAGGGGTCAAAGTATAATAAATAAAAATTCGAGAGCTAATTGACAATATATCAATAACCCAGTGTTTAGTAGATAGAACCAGACTCAGACAAGTGAGAAAGTGAGAGGCAGAGAGAGAGAGCAAACTCTTCGTAAGAGATTGCGAATCGCAAACCAGGGGGGATGAACTAGTGAACCAGAAAACCAAGGCTCTGTTTGGTTATGTTTTGTAATTAATTTTCTAGGCATGTTTTTGAGTATGATGTTTGGTTAGGCTTCTGAAATCAATTCTCAGGAGCTCTGCAGAGAGCTCTGTAAATCATCTGTGAATCAGCCGTTGTTCAGGGAAAGTTTTGCAAAGGGGGACAACCACGTGGTTGTTCATGGGGACTTCCATGAGGACATCCAGCCGGATGTCTCTGATGTACAGAAATATTTTTTTTTTTTTTTTTTTTTTTTTGCAATTGACTTATATAATTGGGAAAAATATTTTCTAATTTTTAAATTTTTATGTGCTTTGAAATAATTTTGAATTGTATGTTTAGTTATGAGTTGTAAATTTTTATATCACATATCAAATGTCACATCAACAATTCCCTACTCAAATCAAACATCTTTTCCAAAACTATTTTCAAAACTCTTTACCAAACAAATTTTCTACACTCAAATCATAATTCTACAACACACAAACTCAAAATATAATTCATACTCTCAAATCACATTTACAAAACACAACCAAACGCAGGCCAAGGTTTTGAAACCCGGACCGGACCGGCCGGTTCAACCGGTTGAACCGGTGACCGGATGAGGTTCCGGTCCGGTCAGCCCTGTAAAACCGGCCAATAGTGAAAACCGGGATATTTAGTGAAAACCGGTGAACCCACCGGTTAAACCGGTGAACCGGTTGACCCGGTCACGGGTCGATTGAACCGGTCCGGTGCCAATTATTATTATTTTTTTTTTTTTTTTTTCTGTGTATTTCTTTTTTTTTTCTTTCTTTCTTTTCTTTCTTTCTTTCTTATTTTATATATATATATATATAATATAAGAAAATTTTAATTTAAAACTCTTTTTCAAGGGTCTTCTCTTGTGAGGAATCCCATTAAGAGTTTGATGAAATTATTGTGAAAGTCATCACCTATTTATAAGAAAAAAACTCTTTCAAAAAAACTCAAAAAATCCATGTGGGATTCAATCAAATGAATTGGAGGGAATATTGAAATTTTGATATCCCTCCAAAATATTTACTCTCCTTTCAATCAAATTGTTTGAATTAAAATCATATGGAGGGAATATTAAATATTTGATTTCATCTTCCAAAATTGAAATTAATAATATTTTAAAATATATTATTATATTTTTCAGTAAAAAAATATTAGAACAAATATTTAAGATAATTTAATATTTTTATTATTTTTAATTTATAATTTTATTACTTATATTTTTATTTAAATATAATTTTAATATATTTATTACGTCACGGTTTGATTCCGGTTCAACCCACCGGTTGAACCGGTGACCCGTCCGCCCGATCCTTTTTCCGGTTCGTTCACCGGTCCGGTTTTTAAAACATTGCAGAAAACCACAATGGCAAGACAAGGAGCAGAGAGAAAAAGTGGTGAACGTGATCCCAAAGAATGATCAACTCCGACAAACCCCGATCAATCAATGGACCTAGACAGACTAGTCGATCGAGAGCAAGAGAGGCCTCCGAACCAGACAAGCCGTCAATCGTGATCAAGGGATACGACCACGACTCGCGATGCAGAGAGAGGTGAACAACTTCTAGGGTTTCTAGGGCTCTAATACCGTGAAAGTTTTTCTGAATGATCTGTATATTCAACTTTTTGTCATAATACAAAGAATACATCTAATTATATAGTAATCCTAACCCTAAGACTAAAAAGGAAAAGAAAACACTACTATATATATATACAAAATCTCTCCTAATATATACACAATATACACTACCATATATATAAACCTAACCTAATATTCTCACAAGTCCTTTGGGGGTTTAGCAGTGGGAACTCTCTCTTACATGATGTATGCAATTGTGTATTTAGAACTGTATGGAACATGACCCCTATTTATAGTTGTAGGTAAACAGGAGCCACGACAAGACTCTAACTGCATGATAATTATCTCTTTGTTTATTTGTAAAGACATAAAAATCAATCTATGAAGCATGTGATAGTATTAAAGACAAATAGTTTATTACAAATATGTTATGACAGAATTTCCTTTTTATTTATATGCATACATACATACATCATATAGGATGTACACACACACATATCCTCGTATTCTTAATGTACTTGTACCCAACTTTTTTAGAATTCTCTGTACCAATGTATTCGTATCTTGTCATTACCCGTATCCATATTAATGCTTCATAGAAATCAATATTTCCATGCGGCCAAATTTGGTTGGAGGCCCCAAAAAATATACATATACTCTAGATGAACAAAGTGAAGTCAAAGTAACATATACAGATATTGTTTACATAATTCATTGTATCGCTTCCAAAAAAGCTTGTATCACTATTAAGAATAATGCCTGACTACATGTAAGGAATAATAAAACAACAGAAGCTGATAGGACATACCGGTTGAGAATATTGAGAATCGTTGATGCCATTTCCAGCTATCAAGTTACCATGTGGAACAAACTTGACAGGCAGAGATGAGCGAGGAACAAAAGAGCTCATGTCAACTTCGGGCAGTGCACTAGCAATGGGTACCACAGGAAAGTTGTCTGGAATGTATGACACATTTGCAACTGTTGTCGGCATTGCTGGAGGAGTCACCGATCTATGATTTGCAAATGACGGACAGAATACCTTTGCCCCAGGGTTGAGCTTAAATTCCTAAAGCCAAAATAGTTCAAAAGAATTACCAACTTGGTCTAAAGCAAAAATTAAATGCTATGGTGAGTTTTTGAGGAGGCATTATCATTCACTCCCATCAAATTAATGAATTATACGGTCTGCTTCGAATTTCATAGAGTTGACAACTGTCACATTCCAAAAAAAATTAGGTAATAATTGGAACTTCCTATCAATTTGCCTAATCACCTGTCTGTACCAATGGCAACACTAGCAATGAAGCTATAAGCTCCGAAGTTATTCATACCCCTATTGTTACAATATTTTTGGTCAAGGTCATCTAACATCCAAGGGGCCCAAAAATTGAATGGTGTGGGCTATTTTCAACTATCATAGAATGGACAAAAGAAAGTTACAAACATGAAATCCTATTCCAAGCATTGACTTAACTATGAATTAAGTTACATTATATGAAATAATATTCCAAGCATCCACTTACCTTAGAAGTCAAACTTGAAGTTTTGGGAAGGACCATTTCAGTTGGAGTTGATGAACTGACGCAAGATTCTGTAATAGCCTCCACAAACAAAGTGCCAGAAGTTGAAACACTAGAAGCATTTGAATATGAACTGTCTTCAGAAGTATGCCTTTCTTGATTTTGATCTTTCAGTTTGACAATGGAGGAAGCAGGACGATCAGAAGGTCCACCATTTGGTAGCTGCTTGGATGCAATATCTTGATGCACTTCCTCAACAGCTTTTGACTGGGAAAAGCAAGCATCCACTGCATGCAAAGTGTATAAAGTTAAAATCTGAGGTGAACAGGTTAAATTGTACATAAAGGAATAAACAACTCCAAATGTAATAACAGTTTGTATTTAGTTGGGCATGAAAGGCATCCCGAATAGATGGGATTCAAAATTTTGTGATGTGCTAGCTGCAATTTGTCAGGTAAAGGTTACATCCATACGAATCATAATAATAATCTCCTAATAGCACATGGATAGAAATCCACAACTTGCACCGAATAACAATCCCCAGATGCATCCCATGATCCCATCTAGGAAAATGTTCAACAATGTCAACTGAATCAGATGACGGAAAAGCATCCACCAAATTTCAACCAGTATTATAATAGTAAAAGGGTACTCATTGGTCACAAAAAGAGGCCATATGAGGGCTCTGTTGAATAAATTCTTCTGCAAAATATCCTAAATCGAATTCAAAGGCAGTATATGCCATGTAACGTAAAACATCCAATTAATGTACAGGCAAGCCATTTCTATACAGAGATAGATCAAATCATTTTTAACCATTAACAAGAAAGAGGAATATTCAACTCACAGCTTGAACCTGAACCTTGAACTTCACTTTTCTGCAGAAATGGCAACAGAAATAACATTAACATTGATAATTCCAATTCCTATAAAAATACGTCTACTCATGTTTATCTCAACATACAGTTTCTTCCTTTTGAAAGTCGGACTTCCCTTCGAAATCAAACTGTTTCCCAAACTGTTTCCCTTGTGATCTGCCATCTACAACCTGTCTGTCAGAAACAATTGGAGGAATACAAGTATGACACAGTGGCTTCGTCACCAAACAAATAAAACATAATAAAAATGGAAATCAAATTATTGGGTTGTGGAAAATTCAATCAGAGAAAAACACCAAACATAGCACGTCTGAAAAGAGGGCTGCCAGAAATCAGACGTGCAACATATATCATATATTTGATGACAGTAGTAAGTAAGAACACAAAACATATATTCATAGAAATACAAATATAATGTCCGACACAAAATGGGGAAATCATTGTGGTGGGAAACCAAGCGGTCCAAAACAAGGACTAAAAATAAAACCAATAAAAAATGTTGGAAATACATACCTCCCATTAACTTGAGCACTGGAAGCTTCTTTGTTCTGCATTGGGAGAAAATGAAAAAGAGGAAAAAAGGAAAAAGTGAAAATTCACTAGTTACAACTTACAACATGTCATGCACATGTTCATTCAACATGAGACACATGGCTGGCACACATGCAAGTGCAAGCCACACGCACAAGCACACATGAACATCCAGGATCATGTCACAGAATAGAGCACACGACAATGGGCAACTAAACATCTGCTCAGCACTCACCACTCATGAATGCAAAAAAATGGGGTATACATCCAAGCATATGCATTTAATGTGCCCTCTCCACTTTAAAGTGCGCACCAATTAGAATCATTTAAATTGTAAAATATATGAAGCTCGTGACAAAAAAAAAATCTACATTGGGTACACAAGATCTTTCTAGAACCATAAAATATAGGAACATAGTACTCAATTCAACAATCCTTTGTCCCATGTAGCTAGGACGGGCCTACCAATCCATTTCCTCCAATTAATTGTATTTAAGTCATACCCTCAGTTAAGTTTAAGGCAATCATGTCCTTTCTTACGGTGCAAGTATCAAGCCCAAAAATGTTTTGTCTAGGAGATCTCTATAGGCTCACTTGTTGGTAGATCAATACCAAAATTAAGTGACAACATATCCCTAATATCAAGGAGCCCCTACCTAAATGTTTGCAAAGTTAGTCACTTCAAAGAAAAACATAATCTATTAATGAATTCAGAGAAATTTATCTTTACAGAATCTATGCCATCTGATTTCCCATTTTCAACTATTGGAGCATTGCCTACATGGCACACTGCTGTAGGTGCAAATCCATAAGCAATCCTGTTCTCAACTTGAGGTGGTCTCCTGCATTTACAAATGAACATAAGAACATTATTCTATCCAAAGTAACTGAATATACATGACATTATAGTGGCACCATATAAGAAAGATGACCAACTGTATTACATGGACTCTTTTATTTCTCCCAAAATCCATAAAACACTAATTATCTTTATCAATTGCCTGAATTCAATGTGTCTACTACTCAATTTTGAATATCTATCATAATGTACTATATTTTATAGTTAACTGCCATTGTAGACTACTGCTATTAGTCTAATGCACGTAATGCAAATTGAACGGGATATCTAAACAATGATTTTTCTATCATACATGCACCTATACTCTGCTCAGAATAATGCCTTGTGCTGCTTCGTGCGATTAGACAGCTTTGGCACCTTATTGTCCCTTGAGCCTTTAATGATAATAACTATGTTCCATTTCTAATTTCAGATCAACCATTTCTTCACTCAAAATTATCCTTCCACAAGTTCTCTTACTAATCTACTCCCTCCATCCCATTTTATTGGCCCACCTTTCCATTTTAGTCTGTCCCAAAATGTTTGTCCACTTTCTATTTTTAAATGCTAAATTTGGTTAGATTTCCAAAATTGCCCCTATAAATCATTCTAAAAACATTTTAAAATTGAAATATAAGGGTAGTGGTGGGATTCAAAATTTGCATTAAAATGTAATGATTGCATGTCTCTTTAAAAAGTTGGATTTTCTATAAGGGACAAATATATTGGGACAGAGGGAGTACTATAATTTGTTGATATTACTGAAAAAATTTACGCCTCACCATGGACATTGAAAACATACATTATTTCACTTCTGGAGTTGAAGTTCATAAAATATCAATTTTACTATCTAATGTTCATGCCTACTAGGCTTGGCATCAGCAGAGTGAAAGATAAAAAGACTTAAGTCACTAAACATGATGAAGGTGGAGTCTTAATATAGAAAAACATTCAACACACCTGGAAAGCAAAACTTACATGACAAATGGGGAAAATAAAAATAAAAATTTAACGTTTGCATGTTGATCATAGACATCTGAATTCCAATTACTAACTTAATAGCCTAATGCCATAGAACATTCATGAGTTTTGTGTCGTAAAATCAACATGTTTCACTTTTGAACATTTGTTTTCCATGTCCCAATTATTAATTGTAATTTATTGTATAGCACTGCCTAACAATTAATGCCAATCCAGATCAGATACGAGAGCTAGTAAATAAAATTGTAAAATATTTTATCATTACAATACCTTGTCCGACTAGTTTGAATTCTCCACGTTGATCTTGTTAAGCAAAACTTACATGACAAATGGGGAAAATAAAAATAAAAATTTAACGTTTGCATGTTGATCATAGACATCTGAATTCCAATCACTAACTTAATAGCCTAATGCCATAGAACATTCATGAGTTTTGTGTCGTAAAATCAACATGATTCACTTTTGAACATTTGTTTTCCATGTCCCAATTATTAATTGTAATTTATTGTATAGCACTGCCTAACAATTAATGCCAATCCAGATCAGATACGAGAGCTAGTAAATAAAATTGTAAAATATTTTATCATTACAATACCTTGTCCGACTAGTTTGAATTCTCTCCATGTTGATCTTGTTAGACTTTTTCATTTTTACCCCTCTGTCTGCACATTCAAGGGTAGGAATAGTGCCCACAACACCCCCTGCATCATCTCCAGCAACATTGCAAGCAACACCATCTGTTGGAAGCGAAATTCCCTATTTAAAGACCCCCAAAAAATTGGTCATTCAACATAGCATCAAACTGATCAATTATACTTAAAAGAAAAAAGATAATGACATGCCTTAGCAACCACTTGAACAAGATCTTCTGATATGACCACAAGTGTTTCTATCAGATCCCCACTCACTACATTAGCATCACAATTCCCCTTCTTAATCATCCTTGCCTTTTTCAACACAATACCTAAACCATGCACAAATCAATCTCATAAATAGAAGCTAACATCCTCAATTTGAATAAGAGGCTAAAAGGAGACGAGAGAGAGAGAGATTAAAACAGATCACCATCTTCTTTTATGTTGATTAGAAAGTAAAGAAATGTTATTGAAAATATCACAATCTTAACCAATAAAGCTCAGCTGAGTGTATAGACTCACCCTTTATGAAGTCCTACAGTATGTAGAAATTAAGATTCAAAACATCAATTGATTATCTTTTCCCATTTTTATAAGCAACCAAGCATAGCAATAAGGAGAGAGAATGAAAGATAACTATATTGAACAAATCCAGATCAGAAAGTGGACGGATCGAATCCAATATGAAGCAGACCACGCCACCCAATTCATGAAAACTCAAAACCCAGATACAATTTCATGTAATTAACAAAACCCAGATACAATTTCATGTAGTTAGCAAAACCCAACTAGTGATTCAGAAATTATTGTCTCTCTCACTTCTATCTCACTCTCTCACGTTTCTTCTCTATGCTCTCGTTCTTTTTTTGGGGTTGGCATGCAAGGATAATGTTTAATTTGCATTTGCTTTTACTTTTAGTTTTGAATGTTTTATGAATGTTTAAAACTCTTAGCTTAATAGCAATCCCTCTCTTTATTTATTAATTTACTTTAGGTTTTATTTTCATGCATATTACATTATTAAAGTTAAAAAAATAAAAAAAATTTACAAACGTATCCCCGCCATACCTGCATCCTACTTTTTCAGATTTTGACATATCACCGTATCAGTATCCCCATATCGACGTCACCCGTATCCGTGCTTCCTAGGTCGCTCTCTATGCAGGCAGTGTAGAATATTCCAGAATAAACTGAACCATCCTTGACATGAATATGGACTGGGAGTCCAATGATGCACATGGTGGTGAATATCAAAGGAATTTTATTGAAAAGATCAAAATCTGAACTAATTAAGCTCAGCTGAGTGTATGGATTCATGCTTTATGAAGTCCCAAGTATGTAGAAACTTAAGATTCAAAACATCAATTGATTATCTTTTCCCATTTCTATCAAACAGAACAATATGGAGAAAAATGCACAACATAGTGAACAAATCCAGATCAGAGAACAAACGGATCCAATCCAGTATAAAGAAGACCACCCCACCCCACCCCACCCAATTCATAAAAACTCAAAACCCAGATACAATTTCACGTAATTAACAAAACCCAGATACAAATTCATGTAATAAACAAAACCCAAATAGTGATTCAGAAAAATTCAAACATATTCAATGAAAGCTAGCCAACATACCGTAGTCATTTTCTACACAGGCAGTGTGGAATATTCCAGAATAAACTGAACCATCCTTGACATGAACATCGACTGGGAGGCCAATGATGCACATGGTAGTGAACAGTAAGGCATCGCTGAATGAAGCTGGGACAGCGATTTCTTGCCCATGAAGCTCTCTGTTTCTGTAACCCATCTCTTTTCTTGTTGTTTATACGAGACTGTCACTTTCTATCACTTTCTCTTTGTCGCGTCTATGGAGATTTGGAGATTGAAATCGGAGGTTGCAGAGGAGATCTAAAGTGGGCCTGAAGTGAAGAGACGAGAAGAAACGAGACGAGAGGTAATTGAAGAAATGAAGAAAATGCGATGCGACTGTGTGCGCTTGTATGTATGTATGTGTATGTGCTCTTTGAACTTTATTTGTAAGTGCTTTTTTTTGCTCAGGTACCCCTGTACTTTGACTGTTTTGCAAATCTATCACTTCTTTTTGTGAATCTGCAATCTCTCACCTCTTTTTCTTGGAAAATTTCTTTACGCTCTTGTTTAATTTTGAATTTTTAATCAGTATTTTTTTTATTTTTAACGAATGTTTTTAATATTTTAATAAATATTTTATAATTTAGATAAATATAATTTAACAAAAATAAAATACAAAACTCAATATATTTTCTTTTTTTAATGTTTATTGAATTATTTTTAAAATTTAAAATAAAAAAATTATTTATAATATTAAAACAATCTTGCTAACAAGTGTCCATAGAACATTAGAAAAAGACAAATATATATATATATATAGAATAAAGCTTGGGAGCTCGAAATCGAGCTCCCCCGAATCCCTCGAAATTCAGGAGGGAGAGAGAGAGAGAAGATTGGGGAAGAGAAGGAAGAGAAGAGAGGAGAAGAAGCTCGTCGCCGGCTGCCGCCTGTCTTGCCGTCTCGTAGCTCGTCAAGACGGCTGCCGCTACACTGCCGCCGCCTCCGCCCTCTCCTCCTCCGCCCACCTCCTCCTCCCTCCCTAGTTTGTTGGCCCTCCTCCTCCTCCCCTTCTTCTTCTTCTTTCTTCTTCTCAATGGAAAAAAAAAAAAAAAAAATACGAAACGACGTCGTTTCGAGGGATTCGGGGGAAGGGGATTCGAGCTACCAAGCATAACTGTATATATATATCAAACATAAGACATCTATATCTATACTATATATTAAGCAAAATGAGATTTTTAACCCCAAGTCTTGTGGGAGCTCTAATCTCCAAATCTAAATTTTCTAATTTTTTGATTTAAGAAAAAAAAACCTTAGCATTTATTAACTTCTCCTAAACCCCAAGTCTTACCCTTATAATAACACTTTAATGCATTAAGAATAAGCATAAAAAAAATTTCTTAAAAAGTCCAACACATATGATTATTATCAAAATATTAAACTTTAATATAATATAAAAAAGGGAAAAAAAAAAGACATTTAAAAAAAAAATTAAAAATCGCAATTCACATATATAGATAATTATCTATACTCTATCTATCTATACTATATATTAAGCAAAATGGGGTTTTTAACCCCAAGGCCTATGGGAGCTCCAATCTACTAATCCTAATTTTCTAATTTTTTGATTTAAAAAAAAAAAAAAAAACTCAGCATTTATTGACTTCTTCCAACCCAACCTCAACATTTATTGACTTTTCCCAATCCACAATCTCTTTTGACTTCTCTTATAATTATTGCAACATCCTTTTCAATTTCTCTCATAAACTATGGTTACACACAAAAATAAAAAATAAAAAAGATAAAAATTTAGCTATAGATCTCAAAAAAATATAACATTTAAATTTGAATTATGATTTAATAATACTAGCCTATCACCCGTGCTATGCACGGGATAATTATAGATATTTATATTTGTTTTAATTTTTTTTAATATATAAATTAAATACGTGGGGTTTGACCGAGGAGTTTGAAAGAATTTAATAAGTGTTTATTTATTTTATTTTCAAAAAACAAAACAAAAAAATTAAGAGCGAAAAAAATTAAGAGGCATTTACACCATAATTACATGGGTCTCTTGGGGATGCAAAAAGTAAGGAAATTAGGATTTCATTTATTGCGTTATTCTCTTCCCCACCCTCTATCTCCTCCATATGTCATTAGTGTAATTATTATAAACCAATCACCAATCACCAAGTCAATTTTTTTATAAAAAAATATTAAAAAATCAAGAAATTAGGATGGGCATGTTGGAGCTTCCACAAGCCTTGGGTCTTAAAAGACCCTTTTGCTTAATATATAGAAGATAATTATGTATTTTTTTTTAATGTATATCTATCAAAATTTTAAATCACTTAATGGGACAAATTAATCAATTTTCCAAAATTATTGATTTTTAATTTACAAAATAGATTAAAAAAAACTATTCACTGATTTATTTATTTAATAACAAAAATATTTCATAATCTCTCTCTCTCCTAATCTATCTCACAAATTTTCAAAAAAAAAAAATTAAAACTTGCATTAATTTTCTCTTCCCTAATAAATCAGATAGGAGCTCCAATCTCCTAATCCTAATTTTCTAATTTTTTGATTTAAAAAAAAAAACTCAGCATCTATTGACTTCTCCCAACTCAACCTCACCATTTATTGACTTTTCTCAACCCATAATCCCTTTTGACTTCTTTCATAATTATTGCAACACCCTTTTTAATTTCTCTCATACACTATGGTTACAGACAAAAATAAAAAATAAAAAATAAGAATTTAGCTATAGATCTCAAAAAGATATAACATCTAAATTTGAATTGTGATTTAATAATATAATTATGTATTTTTTATGCATATCTATCAAAATTTTAAATTACTTAATGGGACAAATTAATCAAATTTCCAAAATTATTGATTTTTAATTTACAAAATAGATTAAAAAAAACTATTGACGGATTTATTTATTTAATAACAAAAATATTTCATAATCTCTCTCTCCTAATCTCTCTCACAAATTTTCAAAAGAAACTATTAAAACTTGCATTCATTTTCTCTTTCCCAAAAAATCAGATAATATTTTCTATTAAAGTTGTAGATATCTACATATATTTTATATATTATATTATAACATAACAAAAAAAAACTAAAAAACTAAAACAAAATCTTTAAATTTTATCTAAATAAACTTTAAATCAATAAAACTCACATGTCTATCACATATCTAACTCACATCATAACTTACCTAAATAATAATAATTAAAAACAAATAGAAACCACAGATAAATTAAATTTCAAAAAAAAAAGATACCCACAACTCCATCTTAAATAAATTGAAAAAAAAATACCCGAATAGAAACCATACAAAAATAAAAATAAAAATGAAAAGATATATCTATCTATCTATCTATCTATATATATTTATACTATATATTAAACAAAATGGGGTTTTTAACCCCCAAGGCCTATGGAAGCTTCAATATCCCAATCTGAATTTTTCTAATTTTTTATTTAAAAAAAAAAAAACTCAGTATTTATTGATTTGGTCAAAATCCCCTGATTAGCATTTATTAACTTTTTTTCAATCCACATATCTTTCCACATGCCTGCAATTATTGATTTGATCAAAATCCCCTGATCAGCATTTAAAATCCCCTTATACAAATAATTATAGATACAATTCGTGTATAGTTACTGCAATACCCTTTTCAATTTCTCCCATACATTATGGTTAGTGATAAGAAAAAATTCTTAAAAAACATAATTTATATATTAAAAAAAATCTAAAACAAATATAAATATCTATAATTATCCCGTGCATAGCACGAGTGATAGGCTAGTTATATATTAAGCAAAAAGGGGTTTTTAACCTCAAAACTTGTGGGAATTCTAATCTCTCAATCTAAATTTCCTGATTTTTTGAATTAAAAAAAAAATCTTAGTATTTATTAACTTCTCTCAACTCCCAAGTCTTACCATCATAATAATACTTTAATGCATTAAGAACAAGTATAAAAAAATTCTTTGAAATCAAACACATATGAATTCTTTGAAAAGTCCCAACACATGATTATTATCCCTCATAATAACACTTTAATGCATTAAAAACAAGTATAGAAAAATTTCTTAAAAAGTCTAACACATATGATTATTATGAATTTCTTGAAAAGTTCCAACACATATGATTATTATCCCTCATAATAACACTTCAATGTATTAAGAACAAGCATAAAAAAAATTTCTTAAAAAGTCTTAACACATATGATTATTATCAAAATATTAAACTTTAATAATAAAAAAAGACATTTAATTCCTTGAAAAGTTCAACACATATAATTATTATCAAAATATTAAACTTTAATATAATATAAAAAAGACATTTAATTCCTTGAAAAGTTCAACACATATAATTATTATCAAAATATTAAACTTTAATATAATATAAAAAAGGAAAAAAAAAAAGACATTTAAAAAAAAACATTTAAAAATCACAATTAATATATATAGATAATTGTAAACACAATCTGTGCATAGCACGGGTGATATGCTAATTTATTATTAAATTCAATACCCTTTTAATAAATTTCAAAACATTTTATAATTTTCATGAAACAACTCACTTTTTCTTTTCTTTTTTGATGTAGGATTATAAAATAAATCATAGATTAATTAGAGTTCTTATTTTAAAATTTAAATTGTCCTGAACTAAACTATGCATAACATTATATTATTAAATACGTATAAAATTCACTTTATATAAGTAAAACAATTTACTTTTTCCTTCTTCTCCCAATATGGGATTGTAAAATAAATTATAGACTAATTAAAGTTTTATTTTTATATGATTCAATAGAAACTAGTCAATGGAAATTTTTTTAATTGCTTAAAATTAAGAAAATTTACATGAAAAATCGTGGTTAAACTGGTGAATCAATCAAAACGAAAACGGTTTAATCTAATTGGTTAGATCAAAAGACCAACCAAATTATACAAAAATTAATTAATTAAAACTTTTAAAAGTTATATTAATTTTAAAAATTAAACTACCTTCAATTGAAATATGCATAACACTACAATATTAAATATGAGTATAAAGTTAACTTTATATAAGTAAAACAATTTACTTTTTCCATCTTTTTCCGATTCAGGATTATAAAATAAAAGTTAACAATTGTTTAAGTTGAAAATTTATTTATAATCAAACAATCTTAGTCATTTAATCTATAATCATATTAATTTTTAATTTATTTCGAATTAAACAAATTTAACCATTATATTTTGATAAAACCGCCACCAAACAAATCTAAACTATTATATTTTGATAAAACCACTCCCCTAAACAAAATAAGCATCAATTTCAACAATTTTCACTTAAATTATTAATATTAATTCACTTGATCACAAACCGTGAAGAAATTTTACAACACAACAAAACATTTCTGCATATAATTTGCTACAATTGATTGTATGGTTTGATGAATATTTTTCAAGCAGTATTTTATTACATAATCTTTGAATGCGTGTTTATTTGTTTTGTTACCATGTTACAAAATGAATCAGTACCTTCAATTAACGAGGGTGATATTCTGAAAAATATTAACATTATAGGTGATTTGAAGTAAAATGAACTAATATCAACGAGTTTGATAATTGTTAAAATTAATAAGTAATTTTATTAAAATAATACAAGTGTAATAGTTTGAAGGGATAAAATAAAATTTTCTTTTATTTAACAGCGTCCAATTGTTTTCAGAAAAAACATCCATCTACCAGTTATATCCATCACATGCCAATCCAATAACTTAGTTACAAACCAAGGAATGCCCAAGAAGAGCAAAGTATATCCCTACCTCAGTGAAATAGAATTTGAACAGCCCTGTTCGACTCGTAGGATTTGCATACGAACAAAATTCAAGACAAGGCTCATTCAACTAAACACACATACATATCCAAAAACAGTAATAATCCAAATCCATGACATAAATACGATGTCAACCATAGTTATCATAGGAGAAAGTGCATCGATACTGTCACAATATACTTCCAACACTCAAGTTGCTCAAAGAAAGGCTAAAAACAGAAAAGGGAAAGCACAAAAAGGAAGATAACAATGCAGAAGAAAATACTCTTTAATAGTATACTAACTCCACAACCAAAACAACCATCATATTACAGCCAGTTCAATGAACTTGACAACTGTGCAGCTAACCAGCTGAAACTGGAACCTGAGTGAACCCACTCACAATGGCCCCCTCATGCTTCCCTGCGGATGGCATCGGATCACTGCAAATAAAGAAACGTAATCAATTCATCTTAACCCGATACATGAAAACATTAATCAATTCATCGGATCGCTGCAAATAAAGAAACGTAATCAATTCATCGGATCACTGCAAACAAAGAAACGTAATCAATCAATTCAGAGGGAATGTTATGTGGAAGCAATAAATAAGCCTGATACATGATTATTGTTTTCAAAAATGGAAGACCAACATCTGCCTAGCAGCTAATAGCATGATACTTTATCACTGTATAAACTACCTCGAGCCCTTGTTAATTTTTGTCATTGTCAATGGAATCACACAGCTGTCAACAAGCAGGTAACTCGGAGGTGGTGGATGGTTCTGGGAGAGGCAAAACCATACTTTTTCTCTAATTTTACACCCTTTTATTTTACCCAGTAATGTTGATTGAAGTATTTCAACAGTGGCATAACCAAAAGGAGCAGCAAAATGTAAATCATTATTGCTGGATACATGACGACAATTTTTTCCTAATCAGGAAGACTACATGTTTGCCAACCACCACTAGTATGACGAAACTAGTTTAGAGATGGCAGTCGCAACACATTTTCTTTCTGGTATGGGCAAGGAGGTGAAACATGTGTTCTCCACTCAATAGCTACCCACAAGTTATGACTAGGCACAAGACATCAGTTGGTTTATAAGATAAAACACACAAACATTTCTTAAGTAACCACGGGCTTCCACAAATTAACTAACTAAGCACAAACAAAAATGAAAATGTTTTGATGGCAAATGATCACCCTTTGCAACTTAAAATGATCTAAACTCAAACAAAGAATAACAAATGAGAAAAAGTTTATGACATTCTCTTACCTGCTGTGGCTGTTGGTAATTCCCATAGCCAGGATAGGCTCCATAGTACATGTTAGGATCTTGAGGAGGAGGTGCATATCCATATGCCTCGTATCCTTGAGCAGCGTATCCATAATATGCACCATTCCATTGAGCCTGATCGGGTTGAGCCTGAGCCAATACTAGCGTCAGATAAATAGGAACATGCACTAAGCCAAAATTACACACAATACAATGATAAATTGATGCACCTGTTTGTTTGAAGGACTACGACCCCATGAAAGTCGAATATTTTGTCCTCCTAACTGAGTACCATTCAACATTGACAGCGCTTGCTCAGCACAAGCTCTACAACCATATGCAAACAATAGAAGTGATTAGAAAGTTGAATAAACAAAATTAGCTACACTAATGGTCCTACATGATCCACTTGTCACACTTCAGTAACCAAAGTATGAAATGTGTGTACATATTATATAAAGGACCCTACACACACAAACACAAAATTCATACTAAATTGACACAATTGATAAATAGAGACCAAAGTAACACAGAGTGCATACTTTAAGGACTATTAGTGTAATTAGTCCAAAATTACATCAGAAAAAATAACCGCCGGAATTTATCAGGAAAAGCTTGTTCTTCATTACCTGTCAGCGAATTGAACAAAGCCACAACGCTTGCCTGCTGGTATTTTCACATGAACCAACTCACCAAATTGGCCAAACACTTGTCTCAGAAGGTCATCTGAGACACTCTCATCCAAACCGCCAACAAATATCTGCACCCATATTGTGAAGGGTCACTAACACAACCCCAAAACAAACAAACAAAACAAAATCCAACATCAAAACAAACTACCCACTGTTGTATTATTTGGATCAGTCTCGCCCTGACTTCCCTGAGAATTCTGATAGGTAGATGAATTCTGGTAGGTAGCTGCAAATGACAAATAAATGTGAATAGACGTGCAATAAACAATGGTGAGAGAGGGATTTATTCAGGGTTCAGAAATTGATGAGATATTACTTAAGGACCCATATTGTCAAAACTATTAGGAGCTGTAAGCATTGTATTTTGTAAAAACAAATAAATAAACAGAGCAAAAGGACATGACTCATCAACCAACCAAATGATTCTGCTATATTGATCTCTATTTTAACAATAAAAAAAGAAACTAGTAACAATCTCATAAATCTTCCCTTTTTTCTGCGAGAAAGAAGGTACAGTCAGTGGCTTGTTGCTTGGATAAAAATAACACAGCAGCACAACTAGGGATCCGTTAATAAAATAGTGAATACAATGCCAGTAAAGTCCATACAATCAAAGTAAAGAAAACAGAATTATTCACAAACAGTCATCACCAAGAACAATTCTCACTGCAAATGCAATAAGTAATGTTCCTCAACAACCAGGACTCGCTACCACATCCGTAGTGCAGTGCTATTGCTGACAAAGACAAGCAGCATATAGACAAAATGCCAAATCCAAGGTTCCTGCAACTCTTCAAACAGAAAAATTCAGAACATCATGTTGTATAAACAATCTGCAACTGCATTTTACCTCCTTTTTTCTTTATTTCTTGTTCTTTTCTCTGGTTAGGGTTTAGGGTTTACCACCAAGAGTTAGCAAATTGTTGAGTTGCCTTCAGTCAATTCACTAGGAAAGCAGATCAAGAGTTGATCAATGTGACACCTCCGGGTTGAATTGACCTAACAAAATGGCCTCAACGGCATATGTTGCTATGAATATGAACATGGATCAAAGTGACCAATGGATCTATCTGTACAATCCTGACCATAATCCTCATTGCCAAGATTCTCCATGGAATGGCATATTTTGTTCGAACAAAAGTTCCTTGTTTTCTATTTTGTTGTACATGAAATTAGTAGAGCATGTGGCTTTTCAAAATAAATATAGCCTTCTGTACTTTTCACCCTATATTCTAACTGATCCATTTTAATTAAGTTTTGAGTGTAGGATACAGAAAAACACATAAAACAACCTTATTTCTTGTGTTACATAAAAGGCTACGCCCAAAGCAAAAGACTCCCACTTGGGAGAGGTAGTATTTAGGCAGCCTTCGCCCCCTTCACTCTAATATACAAGTCACTTCAACATGTAATATGTAAAAGATGAAGCAAAGTTGTTGACTACTTTGGTTGACTTTCATTATTCTTTTCCTTGATAAGTTTGGTAAAAGTTTGGTTAACTTTTCACAATAACTGTGTATATCTCAAAATTTCATAAAACCAATGGCGTATCAAGAAATATGTTGTTTTTCTAGAACATAATTTTCTATCCTGCCCTTTTTGTGCCATAAGTATATGGCGTTTGTTTTCTTCTCTCTGTCATCCTCACAAATATTTAAGATATGGTAAAATCCCACAAACCTCGATGGCTATAATGTCAAAACCATCCCCAATAGGATATCCATAATTGATTACTTATTTTTTTTAAATCCCTAATAGTAAACACCCACATTAGCAACAAAACTACTAGGTAAATAAGTATTTATATTCAAGAAAAATAATATATTTTTAGTGCAATGAGGACAACCAGTAAATCTCTTCTTACAACAATTAACAGACTGAACAGTTTCAAACAACTGAAACTGTCAAAGCTACATGTATTGGCTAGCGTTCCAAGTTCAGTTAAAAAATTTGAACTCTAATAAGAACACATTCTCAATGGAATAAAGCTGGAAATATGAAGAACAGATACACATGGGTTCAAAAGTTGGATAACTTATTGACAGCAATCTGTTTATAGCGCAAAGGAAATGATCCACAAAGAAGTAAAACGAGGAAACTTGTGGACTTACATAAGATTGAAAAAGTAATGAATAAAAGGAAATTTAACTTTTGGAAATATAGAAAAGAACAGTAACTGGACTGGTAACGAAAAGGAACTCGAAAGTACGTTTATGTAGCATGATAAATGCCACGAATTAAGGAAAACAAAAGCTTTATGACATAAACCAAATTTACTGACCTAAAATGAGGCCACGCACTAAAGTGGAATCATTTCAGCTGAAATCAGTTCCAGGCCCCCCAAAATGAGAGCCTCTCTGTGTGTCCTGCTTTGAGACAACATGAGTTTTATAAGTTGTTGCAAGTTTTAACAGAATTAAATGCGCCCAAGTTTACAAAGGTAAATACTGGAAGGAAATGACTTGTGTAATTCCGCGTATCTTCAGCATCAAATTTGAAACGCCGTTGAAAATAACACATCAAACATATCAAGGGTACTCAACTTATTACTTCAAACAATGATAATTCCAAATGAGGAAGAATATACTGAACGACCAACATTTATCAGCTCAAAAACATTAATATCAAAATAGAACAGCAATATATACCAACAAAGATTGTTTTATCAGGTAGCAACTGTGAGGTTTAAAAGGATGCTAAAAGAGCTAGTAAAGATCATACCTTTCTGGTATTGCTGACCACCTCCACCAGCTGGTTTCTTGGTAGCAGCAGCTCCAATCCGCATGGGTCTAGTAGAACAGAGCACTCCATTCATTTCAGTCATAGCACGCACTTGTTCACTCTCTTCTCCAAACCTAACAAACCCATAACCCTTGGTACGCCCAGTCATTCTGTCAGTAACAACCTTTGCACCCTTTATTGACGGATAGTGAGGTTTGAATGTTTCTAGCAACATGTAATCAGTAACATCAGCAGCCAAATCTCCAACAAATATTGTATAGTCTGGACCGTCGTCTGCACGCCTTTCACCAGCACCAAGAGTGGCCCAGTTCAGTCTGAAATTCTGTTCAGAATTTGGCATTAATGTGCCATTGTATGTTTGTAACAGCCTTTCTGCAGCTGCGCGAGTTGTAAACTCAATAAAACCATAACCCTCCGGTTGGCCAGTTTGCTTGTTGCGAATAACCTTCACCGAAGAAAGCTGAAAGAACCCAAAAAAACCCATAAATTTCTTACTATTATATTAGTGAATGTTAAAATTTGAAATGACACAGGACAAGAAGTAACAGAAAACCATGATAACTTTATCACCAGAGTTCCATACATTCACTTGAATTGAGCAAATATATAACAAATATCAAATAGTTACAAAAAAGGCAATTTCTTGCCCTAGCCGTGGTTGGCATTAAACCAACCAAAACTATACATTACAAGGGTTATCTTTTGAATAACACCCACCCCTTTTCTTAAACCCACATCTCAAGTTCACTTTCTGGAGCAAGAAAGCAACATGACAAGAAAAAAGTAAGAACAAATAAAAGCAACTCCCAATTAGTACCCATTTATGGGTGTTTGGGAGAGGTTAGATTGGTGACATAGCTAACTTTAGGCATAAAAGCACAAAGTAACTGTCCTTAGAATTGAACCCACATCTCAAGTTAGTAGGCCAAGATTTTAACCACTGAAAAGGTGAAACAAATATTCAACTAAATTAGTTTTGCACAGCATGCTACGTACCCTTTTTTATGAGTCTCACCAAAAAATCAACATGACAATAGAAAGTGACAACGAATAAAAACAACTCCCAATTAGTACCCACATTAATGGGTGCTTTTTTGGCATAAATGCACAAAGTCGCTGTCCTTGAACTAGAACCCAGAACCTCAAAAGGTTAGTAGGCAAACGTTTTAACCACTGAAAAAGTGAAAACAGATGTTTAAATAAATTAGTTTTGTACAGCATGCTACGTATTTGCCCCCTCCTCCTCCTCCTTTTTTTTCTATGTGAATATCATGTTCAGTATCGAAAAACGGTTGCAGTCACCGTAACAGTTGCGGTGTATAAAGGCCACAGTGTAATGGTTGCGATAACCGAAACCGTGATTTTTTTTATGTCTCGCACAAGTTTAAAAAAACTTACCGATATGCATATTTTTTTTTTTTTTTTTAGAATCGCATTTATAGGGTTTAAAATTGATTTTGATCCATTTTTGTTAGTTTTTAAGTATGATCCAATATATTTTATATTTTTAAATCACTATAAAAGAAATTTTTTATATTTTATTTCAATAGTTAATGATTTTAACAACAATTGATTTTGAATGTCCACAAATTATTTTTGACCAATATCTCAACTACCTGAATAAAAAATATTCACAATTATTAAATAAAATGATTATAAAAATATATATTGTGCTATAAACAAAAATTATTTTTTAGGCAAACAAATGCTAACTAAATAAAATTATTTATAATTAAGTATTAAATGAAATAATTATAAAAATAAAAATAGTGCCATAAACAAACAAAATATTTTTGAGTTACTGATTTTATTTATTTTTTAAAGACATTTTTTAAAAACACATTACAGTAAAAAAAAATAAAAAATATTTACAATTTAATATTAAATAAAAGGATTAAAAGTGTAACAGTGTATATCGGACGGTTATGGCCGTTTCGGTAACACCGACTCGACCGTTACAAAATTTCCGTCACACTGCCATAGCAGCCAAAACGGGTGGCGGTAACACCACAGCCGTTCCGTAACGAATTTTTAAAACCATGCATGTTATACAATTGCCCTACTAAAATGGCAATATCAGCTGTTTGGTTGCTAGTAAAATGCAGGAAAATTCAATTGATTGAGATTACAATATATTCTTTCCTATCACTCGTTTATTGATAGAATAATAATTGAAGGACGATACTAACTAAGATCAGAAAACAAAAAACAACAAACAAAAAACAAAAAAAAAAGACCCAAATATTACCTCTCCAGTTTGAGCAAAACAGGTGTAGATATAGTTCTCATCCATCCAATACTGCAAGTCCCCGATCCAAAGCGACTTGATCTCATTCGAACCAGCCGAACCCTGATACTGCTGCTGTTGTTGCTGAGCCTGCTGCATCTGCATGGCCTGCGGCTGAGGCTGCTGCGGCACCGCCGCCTGCGGTGGCTGCTGCGCCCACACCGGCGGCTGCTGCTGCTGCTGATACGCCTGTTGCTGCGGCGGCTGTTGCTGGTGATGGTGGTGCTGCTGCTGCTGCATCATCATCCACTGCTGATACTGCTGTTGTTGCTGTTGCTGCTGTTGTTGTTGTTGATCCATTGACATCGGAGGCATTGGAGGAGGGACTACACCGCTTGCTGGTTGCATCATCGTCGAATAAAACCCTAACCCTAACCCTAACAAAGAAATAGATCTACAGAAAGAAGAGGAACCCTAGAGAGATGATAGATAGAGATACTGATCTATATCTATAGGTATAGAGTTTGGATGATTGTAAAGGTGCGAGAGGGATCGGAGGAACCCTAATCTCGAAACCGAGAGAAGAGAGATTGGGGGGGTAGAGAAAGAGAGAGTGGATATTTGTGGGGGATGAGATGGGCTTTTATATGGATAAGCCCAGGCAGTGTTTGGGTGGACACAATTTCTGATCGGTGTTCGTTTGAGTCGGTGTTTTTGAGTCGGTGTTGATCACAACCACAGGGTTTGAGCTTGTTTGGGTGAGAGAAAGTTGGACTGGGCTTTGAGTGGAGCCATTAAAAATGGGGTTCAAATTATTCCTTCAATTATTTTATTTTTTTTGTTTTTGCAAAAAACTTTGCATTTTCATCCAACATGGGGAATAAAAACAATGAAAACTGTTTTGTTTTATGTTTTTTATTTTTATTTTTATTTTTATTTTTTTAGTATGGATCTATTTAAATCAATCACAAATATATGCTTGAAAACTTACAAATTAATGATGAAAACATGTTAAATTTATATTTTTGCCCAATTTAGTTTTGCCAGTTTCTCATGTTTTGTTTCCCTCTTCATTGCCTTACATTCTCTACTCGCCACTCCTTCCTCCATTCTTCCCACCTGTCACCAACTTTTCCCTCATCTACTTTCGATTTTTGTGAAATTTTCTTTCATTCTTCACACCATCTCAAACCTTATTTTTGTCACTATCATTACAACCCTTAGTCTTTTTTCACTCCTTTCACCCATCTCCAAACTCTTCCTTACTATCTAAGGAGCTAAATACTATACATGGTAGTAAGATCTAGGGTTTCATAAAAGGGGTTGAGGTCATTGATGGTTTTAAAAAGAGCCTAAAGTGTTTTATAGCGGTGGTGACGAATAAAAGGTTATACCGAAGTTGGGTGTAGTGATTTGGAGGAAGACCACGGAGTACTTGAGTATTTATGGTAGTGACAATAAAGAAATACGTTATATGAGAAACGCAAAATTTGATGGTAGTATTTATGGTAGTATTTAGCTCTCATCCATCTTACTACCATAGATATAGTATTTAGCTCCTTTCATCCTTTCACCTTATTTTTTCCACTACCATAAATACTACCATAGATATAGTTCTCATCCATCTTACTCTCTCGTCACAATCTCTGTTATGGTGGTGGCTCATGGAAAAATGGATCTAAAGTAAAGGAAGAGCTAAACATGGGTGGAGTAATTTGATGGAATGTAAATATATGTTGGAAATAAATAAGAAGAAATTAGGAGAAAAGTTGGGAGTTGGGTAAGATTGGCACGAGTTATAAGTTCCATTTCAATTCCATCACATTCTTACAATTGTTTATTTATTCTTTGTTTTTTTTTTTTTTTGTTGCAATTTTCCATATAATTTTTATGATTGGTTCAAATATTTGATAACATTATATGGGAAACGTTGCAAATTAAAAAAAAATAATCTAAATCTAAATCTAAAAATTATTCCAAATTTAAAATCAATGATTGAAATTTACATTAATTTTTACTCTCTGAATTGGTTATTTTAGCCATTTTTTAAATTTTTTTATAAAAAAAATGTATAAAAATAGAGGATAATACGACAATTTATAGTAGATTTTTAAATTAAATTTAGAGATTTTTATTGATAAATCCATCTTATAGTTGTTATAACCCATTAAGTCCACAAAGGAATATTATAAGCTGATTAATCCCATATACTTTTCTTTTTATTCCATAAAGTCCATTTTTCTAATTTTATATTTTTACATGGACTATTATGCCCTTATATATATATATATATATACACTGTGTTAATACATAACACGTTCCTGTGATTTCGTGATTCAGTTTTGGCAGTTTTTATCATTCTAATTCAAATGGATACGTTTCTATCTAGCATGCTATCGTTCTATCGTTCTGACGCTTTGATGTGCTAGGGTTTCATTGTTGCTCTCGTTCGGTGATTTTCAAGTAAAGCATTTAATTTCATATTGTTCGGTTCTCACATTTTCTAGAGTATAACTACTTCAAAGCAGTTGTTTTCGAGTTTCTGAACAATTGTATGATTGCATGATTAAGGTTAGTATCATTTTGGTTATGAATACATGTTCACTTTATGTTTTGATTTCTAGGATGGATCAGATGCTCTGTTTTTTATTGTTATGGATCGGATTTTTTGTTTTTTCAATTACATGCATCATACGTGGTCCTGTGGAGGGGAGGTCATTCAGATTATGTGAAGAATATTATAATGTTCCTTTTACTTTGATGTATCCATAATGAGGCTCTGTGTGAGTGATATAATTGAGAGTATATGGTTCAATGTGAATGTTTACATCGTGGTCCTGTGGAGGAGAGGTCATCAGATTAGTAATGAATGTGGATCTGCTATAATTCAGAGTTTGTAGAACAATGTGAATGTTTACATCATGTTAGTATTACGTGAAGAATGTGGATGTTTGCATTTTACTTTGATGTTTGCTTAATGAGGCTTTGTGTGGGTGATATAATTCAGAGTATATGTGTCAATGTAAATGTTTATATCGTGGTAATATTATGTGAATAATGTGGATGTTCTCACTTTACTTTGATGTTTGCTTAATGAGGCTTTGTGTGGGTGATATAATTTAGAGTATATGTATCAATGTGAATATTCACATCTTGTTAATGTGAATTATGGATGTAACACTTGAACTGTACACGTATTCATCTAATTTTTGCACAATGTGAATTTTCATATCGGTTTGGATTATTGTTGATTGTTGTATTGTTGTGTTTTTACAGGAGATGGATACCTTTATGATGTTGGTGTACACATGGTTGCGTACCATCAGATAAATGCCGCCCACGCATTGTGTTATTCACGCTTTGGGAAATTTGGTGAAAAAAATTGGGGGAGTTGTCTGCTGGTTCTATTTCATTGTTCTGTCGGTTACCTGGGATTAATAGGTGTGATTTGGACAATGAGGAAGAATTTCAGAACATGTTACTACTTGCTAAATCAATGGGGGTACAACATGTAGAAGTTGTGGTTGAGTTGAAAAGTGATATTGGTCAGTCTAGTAGCTCGGGATCGCTGCGTGTAGGGGTTGAGGAAGATATTGATGCGCTACGGAGATTTTGCCACCATAAGGAGAAGGTGTTGTTGTCAACCCCTTGGGCAAATGGTATTACGCATGTGGGACAACGATTTGTTGGAGGTGCACAAGAATTTCATAATGTTTTATATAAGTATGCCATCCAATTTGGGTTTCAGTTTACATATGTCAAGAACGAGACAACAAGAGTTACTGCTGTGTGTGTGATGCGTGAGGAGAGAGCTCGCCAGGGCTATACATTGTAGAGCACAACGAACAAATGGTTTTTTCTACATCAAGAGGTTTAGTGATATGCATAGTTGTGGTACAGATGTCCGAACATCGAAGAATCTGCGAGTTAGTTCGGATTTGGTGCTGAGTACCATACCTGAAATTGTGATGGACAAGCCGTTGACACGGCCGAGTGAGGTGGTGACTATTTTGCAGAGGGAATATGGGCTAGATGAGAGTTACGATGTTGTATGGTTGGGCGAGGAGAAAGCAAATACTAGTATTCATGGAGATCACTCAATATCGCTTGACCATTCTTGGTGGTATTCGGACTTTGTGATGCGGTACAATCCGGGAGTTGCGTCAATATTGACTATGATGCGAGTACTCAAAAGTTTTGTCGCTTTTGTGTCATTCTTGCGTGTTTTCAAGGTTCAATTTTGTCGGCCTTTATTATTCTCGGATGGAATATTCCTCAAAGGAAAGTACAAAGGTCAGCTATTTGCGGCAACGGCGAAAGACGGAAACAATGGTTAGTATTTTTTTTAGCTGTTTATTCATGTCAATATTCATTCTCTGCAGCATAGTATGGACAAATGAGTGATTGAGAAATTATAAGTAATGTGAACATTAACATTAGTATGCACTGATGTGAATGTTTACATCTGTGTCTGCTAATGACAGTAATGTGAACATTCACATTAGTATGCACTGATGTGAATGTTCACATCAGTGTATACTAATGTCAGTTGATCCATTAATGAAAATTATTGTGAATATTCAGATTATCAATGACTCAACAATCAACAATGAATTATTAATGATCGCTAATGTGCACATCGTTGATGTTTACGAACCCGAATCCAAAAATAACAATAGTAATAAGGCAATGTAGATATAAACATTCACATGACCTGTTTCGTTTATACTGTTTTCTATTCACTTTGGAATGTTGTGAATAGTTGTGTGTTGGTGTTGTGTTGTATGTCTGTTTCCTGTTGCATTTGCGATTGTTGATTCAGAGACCACGACCAATTGGTCGTGGTTCTTGCATGAACTTAGGAAGGTTGTTAATGGTAAGCGCCAGATTACTTTTATTTCGGATCGTAATCTTGGTCTGTTAGAAGCTATGCCAAAGGTGTTCCTATCGGCTCATCACGGTTATTGCTTACAACACTTGAAGAGCAATTTAAGAGACCGGATAAAAAGAATTGATAATTGATTCAGAGATCACCTAGTAAGTAGTTTGGGTGATTGCTTACGAGCCAACTGTGGTAGGGTTCCATGAAAAGCTTGCAAAATTAAAATAGGAGGGTAAACAACGAGCTCATAATTTTTTCAAGGACTTGGCACCTGAGCACTGGACAAATTCGTACTTTAGGTAATAATAGTTTCCTAAGGTGTTCCATTTGTGAAGTTTAGAATAGTAGCGATGTGAATTTTCAGTTTAGAATGGTAACAATCTTCTAATTGTGTTTCATGTTCAATGTAAATGATGTGAACGTTCACATCTGCTAAAGATGACTGATGTGAATGATGTAAATGTTCACATTTGTTAATTTGTCAAACAGTCATGCAATGTATTACAGATTTAAATGTTGACACGTGTCATATTTTGTTGTTGTTAACATTCACATCTGTCTATCATTTAAGTTGACAACATAATAAGCATATAATGTTCACTAGGAATGATGTTAGTGTTCACATCTATCAACGTGAATGTTCAGACCTGTTAAATTCTATATTGTACAATGTTTGTGATGTTGTGCATGGGCATGCATTATGGAAAGATGACATCCAATGCAGCGGAGTCATTTAATAACTGGATTAAAGAAGCACATAATCTTCCTATCACTCAAATGGTGGACATAATTCGTACTCAGTTGATGTGGCAAATGTCTGCACGACGTGACCAAGCAAACAAATGGAATGAGCTTATTTGTCTTACATTTGAAACAAGGCTTATGGATTCATTCAATGACAGCAAGTCTTGGCAAGTTAGCAAAGCCAATGAGGATGTGTTTGAAGTTCATTCGATACCATCTGTTACTGTTGATATTGCGAGGCGTACATGTTCTTGCTTCAAATGGCAAATCAACGGATTCCCATGTGACCATGTTGTTATTGCCATTCAGAAGAGCCGCTACAATCTTAATGATTGTGTGGAACATTACTTTCATGTAGAGACATATCGTGCAGCCTATTCGGGTGCCATATTCCCTATACCATCAGTGGAGAAACCACCTTTTGATCCCACGGACTTCACTATTGTAGACACCCCATTTTTGATCAACCTTAAGACTCAGACGTCACCGATTGAGCGCTTGGTGATGTTGCATATTGTGCTCGTTCTGAGGTTGCGGAGTCCCGGCTGCGAGCCTTGCCTCCGGACTTCCGGACTCTTTTGTGCTTTGCCTCGATTTGTGAACCAGGCTCCGTTTTCTCTGTTTTCTCTTTCCAAAGGGAGGGAGAGGTCTCGTAGATCATCTCTCGGTCAGGCCGTAGTCGTGGCCATTTTTCCGCTTTGGAGTTTAGCTCGATTTTTGAGCCGACGGCCGTGTCTTCGGTTGACCGCTTAACCACCACCGTTTGCTCCGGTTTTTGGCACATACCTTATTTCCTCCCTTTTGAGCGACATTGTGGTCCGAGAGACCAACTTCGTGGTCGAACACCACTTCCGTGCTGACGATCGATTTCGGGCGGCTGCGATTTGGCCCCCGAGCCTTGCTTTAAAGCATTGTTGGGCTCCGAACCAAACTGTAAATAGTCATATTTTGAGCTCCTTTTCATATTTGATTAAGGACCTTTTGCTGTTTGAGGTCACCTACTATCACTTGCCTCTTTAACTCTCTTTTAGGCCTATTTTTGCATGGTATTTTAGGCTTACTTGTGAGCTGTTTTGGACTTGGTTATAAACTAAAAAATATCTTGTTTTGAGCCCCTCTTCAACTTTGTTGAAGGGCTCTCTTCGGTTTGATGCCAAAGAACTATCACTTGCCTCTTTTATCTCACTTTTGGCCTTTTAGGAAATTTGACTTTGAATTTCCCCCCCATTTCCCCCACTCTTTTGCCTATATAAACACCCCCCCAGCTCTGGTTTTAGGGGTTAAAAAATTTTGGTTTAGGAGCTCACATTAAATCTCTCTCTCTCTACTCTAAGTCTTAAAAACCCCTTGGTTCTTCACCAACCCATAGCCCCACCCTTCCATCCTCCATTCCAGCAGCTTGAGGTTGTTCTTCAGAGCCTAGGAGTGCTGCATTTTGGTCCAAAAGGCTGTCAAAGATTAGTCTTCAAGGGTAAGTCCTCTTCTCCCCTTTTTGATCCTTTTATTGGTTCATATTCTAGCTCCTTGTGCTTACTTTTTTGAGCTCCGACCCTAACTGAAAATAGAATTTTTTTGAGCTCTATTTCATGTTTGTTTAAGGGCCTCTCACGGTTTGAGGCTTCCTTGTGGCACTTGCTTCTTTACCTTTCTTTTATGCCATTTCCTTGCATAGTATTTTAGGCCTATGTATAAACTGTTTTGAGGTATGTTGTAAACTATAAAGTGGCTTATTTTGAGCCCTTCTTAAACATTGTTGAAGGGCTCCTCACTGTTTGAGGCTTTCATTTGTCACTTGCCTTTGTATCCCTCTTTTGGCCTTATTTTTGCATGATTTGTTAGCCCCTTGTGCTTCTGTTTTTGGGCTCTGGTCCGAACTGTAAATAGCCTTATTTTGACCCCCTCTTCATGTTTCATTCAGGGTATTTTGCTGTTTGAGGCATACTTTGTATACTTTGTGTTGAAGCCCTCTTTTTGCCCTTATCTTGCATAATATTTTAGGCTTTCTTGTGCACTGTTTTGGGTTTGGTCACTAACTGTAAAATACCATTTTTTGAGCCTCTCTTCAACTTTGTTGAAGGGCTCTCGGCCATTTGGGGCCAGCAGCTGCTACTTGCTTCATTATCTCAATTTTAGGGCCATTTTTGTATGCTAGCTTAGCCCAATTTGTGTTCACTGTTTGGCCTTACTTAAAACTGTAAATATGTATTTTTTGGGACTTCCTTGCTTCTGTCTTCATGCTTCATGTTCAAATAATGCATGCTTTGTATAGCTATAAGTCATTCCATGTGCCTAATTTTGAATTTCGGGTTTCATTTCATGCATCGGGTGCACTTTTGTCATGTTTCGGGGCTGTTTTGCATCAATTTTTGCTACTGAAATTTGCATGCTAGTATGTCATATTCCATGTCTTGCCATGTGTCTTGTTAGAGTGGCATTCGATGCCTTAGGGTTGGTCATCGGTTTGCGTGCACGTGTGCACGCATTTCGAGTGTCTCATTTTCATCTAATGGCCTCTTATGTGAGTGTGGCTGAGGTCCACTCATGTTGGTGTAAGTCCATTATGCATGTGTATGCCATTTCATTCCATAGCATTGTGTATGCTAGGTTGTATATTAGCGCATTGTGTATGCCATGTTACCTCGTGCATCGTGTATGCCATTTCATAGCATTTTGCATGTTAGGTTGTATCTTAGTTGTATTTCATGCATGTCATGCATATTGCATTGTGTTCAGGATAGGAGTTAGCCCGAGCACGGGAAACGAGGCGTTCGTACTCGAGTGTAACGTGTCTCAATTCCCCACCGATAATTCCGGATCATCTATGATGGAGTTAGGTTTTGTTATGTTTTCTGTGCATTCATTTCATATTGAGTTGTGCATTTATTTCGCTTTCGGCCATCATGCATCGAGATCTGTGATTGGTGTACGAGGATCGAGGCATGCATACATTTGTGAAAATACATTGTCATGCTCCTTTCATGCTCTCTGTTGTAGTAAATCAAGAATCGTGACCTTCGGCTTGGCGCTTTCCAAAAACAATTGCGAAACAGAGGCTAACTGGGACATCGCCATAGATTTCCGCGCAAAGGCAACCCGAGCATGCACCATTCATCATTTGAAGAAGAGTCAAGACAGTCCCTGGCTTGCATGCCAGTTTATTGTTTTTCTTAGTTAATTTGTTAAGTAATTAAGAATTTGTACATATTTGGATGCATTTATTCATTTGGGATCAGTATTATTTATTTGGACCCTCTGCGAGGGCAATAATTGTAATAAGTGCGCGTGTGTGATGTATGTCTTCCAACCCCACGTCTTTCTTCCCTTTTATTTACCCGCTTATGATGGTTAGATTAGGGCATGTTTCAATTAGCATCTGATGATAGCATGTTGCATTCATTCATCATTTTTGCATGCTGCTCGGCGCATCATAACTCATTGCATTGTATTTCAATTCCAAGTTGAATACATGTTATCTGTTGCATTTCATATGCCATGTTTAGAATATCCGAGCCTGCTATAGTTGCATTTTTGCATGTGTTGCATTAGGCATTTCTGTATAGTTAGGATCATGCATGATTTCTAATCGGTTTTTGTTTTGGCTTGGAGTACTCGGTGAGTTTTTATGCTTTAGCATCCTTGCATGCGTGTGAGTGACTGCCATGAATAGTATGCTTACTATGAGGCTATGTGCTTATGTGATATAACTGCTTGAATGCCTGTGGGTGGAGGTTGGGTTATTTAGATTGGAACAATTCATCAAATGTTTGTTTTAAGCCCACTAGACAGTGGCAAAATCATGTTTTTCTAAGCCCACCCGAGGGTGGCAAAATCCGCATTTTAAGCCTACTTGCGAGTAGCAAACCATTTTCACAAACAAACATGAAGTGTTTTGTTCCAATTACTAGTACTTGTCAGGCGCATCACATAGTAACCTAGGCTAATAACCGGAATAAGAACACACAATGTTTTCAAAAATAGATATCATGGTTAGTAGAGGCCGATCTTTGATCGGGCGAGCGGGGGTGCTCACGAAGTGACCTTTCCCAATCGTACCCAAGTTCCCGAGCCGAGGCAACTTTGGTGATGACGGACACGTAGCCTTAGGCAAACGAGTCAGAGTTTCCTAAATTTCCCAAAAATAAAATATTTAGGTGGCGACTCTGTATCTGGCAAAGCAGTCAATGTTTGGCACTTCTTTCAAAAATCTGTTTTCTCAAAACGATTTGTCAGATTTGGACTCTTTGGTTCAAGATTAAGAACCGTGACACGAATCAAGTCCGAGCTGTAGCGAGGCCCCCCGCGGGCTTGTTACAACTATATACCCGCCAACTATGAAAAGACCACCCGGAAGGCCGAAAAAAAATAGGATCCCATCAAGGGGTGAGAAACTGAAGAAAATAAGGTGCGAGAGATGTGATAAGTTGGGAAGCCATAATCGAAAATCATGCACGGAACCGATATAGAATGTACATTTTTCATTTCAACGTTGTGTTTTACATTGGATTCTTATATTCATTTTTGAAATAAGATTGTGTCGGTTGGTAAAGATTGTGTTGCAATAAGATTACGTTGCGTTGGCAAACATAATAATGCATTAGTATTTGATTTGTGTTTTGTTTTTAATTTTTTAAGATACCAATCTGACATTTATGTTGTTGTGTTTTGGATGAATGCATGATGTTAACTTTCACACTTGTGTAATATAATCACATTATATGAATAATTGCACATGGGTTGAACTTTTAAACATTCATGTGGTGTGAATGTTCACTTTCTTGTTACTGTTAACAGCATCAAAGTAGATGACATGAACGTTTACATCAATGTAACTATTCACATCATCAACCCATAAGATGTGAATATTCATGACATCATTGCTGCCATTCAAATAATCAGAAGCTATGATGTGAATATTCACATCATCAAATTAATAGATGTGAATATTGACCTGTGTTAAGAAATATCATATTTACATTTGTCATATTGTGTTACACGAACACTTTAAGCAATATTCATATCCATGTAGTATGGTTTAAAACATAAGAAAGTGTACGATCATTCTGTGATGTGAACATTCACATCATGTCATGTGTCAAAAAAAAAGAAAAGAAAATACAATCTCAATGTGCATGACCAACACAAAATAGGCCTGAAAATGTATATACATATATTGACTGAAAAATATCTGTACAAGCAGTGATATAGACTTGATTTACAATTAAGCTACTCCGCTTCAATATGTAAAACCTATTGACACTAAATTGTCTTAAATGTGGATAACAGATTTGGGTAACAGTGATAGGTGGACACACCCCACCTATAGGTTTTTACATTGCACTGTCTTTCTGTGGTTCAGAAAAAGGTGTACTAATGAGTCTCTTATTTGACACCATTCGAAACAATCTAGGCTGGTAACAATGTCTTCACGGTATACATGCGCCCTCATGATATAACAAACTGCAGGTCTGCAATCCACCCTAAAAATGCAAAATTCTTGTTAGATTTTGAAAATTAGGTGGGTAATGGTTGTGGAACATGTGTACAAATCAATTTTAGGCTTACGAATTTGATGCTTGCTGAGGACAGATGTCTACTGATATGATTGTTTGCGAAGTATTTTGGCTTGATAATTTGGTCCATAATGGTGATGATGGTCTAATGTTGCGCACCAAAGCCTCGATGTAGTTCCTTTGTCAACAATGAAATTTCATATTAGGCACCAACCAACACAGTGCATACGTCAAAGTTCAAATATTACACATCATACAAGTATTATACGTGTCAGCCACTTACCACTATTTGTGCTTTGTCAATATATGGGTCATGTATGCCTTCTCTTGGGCGCAGCGAGTTATAATGCCTCCATACATTATCTGTCACGTCGTACACAACAATTGTCCAGTGGAAGTTGACGTGTATTGGGAATATTAAGAATCTCTGGCCTTGATACTCCTTGATGTGTACATCAATCAGTTTGTTTCTCTTGTGGGGGGGTACTCTTGTATGATTTTCTGCACACGAAGGGCGTACAATGATGTATCTATTATTTATATCAATGTTCGATGTGAATGATGTGAATGTTCACATCTGCTAATGGTGAGTGATGTTACTGATGTGAATGTTCACATCTATTAATGTGTGTGATGTGAATGTTCACATGTGCTAATGGTGAGTGATGTGAATAATGTGAATGTTCACATCTGTTAATGTGAGTGATGTTACTGATGTGAATGTTCACATCTGTTAATGATTAGTGATGTGAATGATTTGAATGTTCACATCTGTTACTGATTAGTGATGTGAATGATGTGAATGTTTACATCTATTAATTTGTAAAACAGTCATGCAATATATTACAGATGTGAATGTTCACACCTGTTATATTATGTTGTTGTTAACATTCACATTTGTGTACCATTTAAGTTAACAACATAATAAGCATATAATTTTCACTGCGAATGATGTTAATGTTCATATCTGTCAATGTGTATCTTCTCATTTGTCATTTTTATGTTGTTGTTAACATTCACATCTGCCTATCATTTAAGTTAATAATAAAAGCATATAATGCTGAGATGAACATTCACATATATTGAAACATAAACAAAGCAAAAGTCTAGTGGTTACCAAACATGTGCTTGTGAAGATGAATGTTGAATCCTCCAAACTTGGGTTAACTAGCCCTTGTAGTTCAAGTAGAATTTCACCATATGCATCTATCACCTGCAGAAACAAAGGGGTGGCAGTACATTATTTACAATGTGTGTGTGTGTGTGTGTGTGTGTGTGTGTGTGTGTTTTGTACACATTTACAGTTGTCGTACGTTGTTGGTTATTAATTCTTCCTTGATGATATGTATGATGTTATCAAAATACACATCTTTAGTCTTTGAGTCCCCTCGCCACACTAGCAACCTGTGCATTGTGATTACAGAAAATGTTAATGTCAACATTGCACATTTATGAAATGATCTAATTTATTAAGTATGTATGTGAACTGAACATGAGAAGAAAAAAAAAATCAGTTGGGGATATGTAAGATCACTTACTCATCACCGCTGTTCTTGTGCAAATTTTGGACCTTCTGTTTGTTGAGTTTGCTCATGCTGGCCCAAACCTTCAGTTTGTTGTTCAAGGTTAACTTCTTTTTTTTGTTGGCTCTTTTTTCTATGGATGCTTGTCTAAATCTTGTGCAATTTGGACTACATGGGATTGTTTTTTGGCTCCCTCTTTCCCTTTCTTTTGACCAGGCAAGTTGGGGTATTCAAACTCATCCAACCGGTACTCTTTCCTTACTTTCTGCTTGATGCGCTTTACCCTCGATGGTGGGCTGATAATGTGTTCCAATGCTGCAGTAGGATGCTTTTTAAGGCTGTCATGAGCTTTTTGTACTTCAACTTGAGTGATAATGTGGACGGACTGATCGTCAAAAAGGTCTTGAAGAATTGTTTTTTCACATTCCAAGTTCACGACCAACTTTGTCAGCTGCTAAATTTCTTTCTCTTTCCACTCCATGCAATTCTTTATGTCCATGTCCATATTGGATGGGCCCGATTGGTCAAATAGTTTGGCTTCAAGGGTAGCAATCACCCTTGCCCTCAACTCCCATGATTCTTCCAACTGTTTGTATTTCGCTTCCCATTGTCGTACAAGACCCCAAGCTTTTTGGTTTTCTTTTATAAGTACATCCACAATGTCCGGCTCAGTTGGTTGTGCTATACTTCTCTCAGCATTGGGGGTGTTACAGCTGGGGTTGATATCATGTCCAACTTCATTCAGGTCCATTGTATCGACAGAAAATCCATCATTCTCATCACTACGTTGACTGTCTTTACTTTCATCATCATTGATTTCATCTTTCTTTGCTGGTGAACTTGACAAAATCTCAGGTTTGGGCTCCACATTCAATTTTGTATGATGGTACATGTTCGCTTCAGTTGGGGATGCCATTAGCTCGCCGCCATATACCTGCAATTGGAGACATTATGTTAGTTAGATAGTTTTTTGTCTCACTATGTGAATGGGCACAATATTTTTTGTTGTACTTCTACCTCATTTAAACCAAGCTTAGCCAAAGATATGGACTTCATGTTGCTATGTAAGGCTGTGAGGTCCCACTTTACACATCGCGGAATGGCATTGGGGTTGCGGGATTATAAGATTGTTGTATGCTCACACAACCAATACTGAAACAAAGAACAAATGTCAGTAATGTGAAGTTCACATCAATTAACACTGATGTGAATGTTTACACTAGTTGCCAGTAATGTGAATGTTCACATCAATTAACACTGATGCGAATGTTTACACCAGTGGCCAGTAATGTGAATGTTTACATCAATTAACACTGATGTGAATGTTTAAATCAGTAGCTAATAATGTGTGTGTTTATACATTACTGAACAGTAATATGAATGTTCACATTATTGATGTTAACTTCCATACCATTGCCTAGTAATGTAAATGTTCACATTAGTTATGTGAATGTTCCAAATTTGTTTTGGTTCTACCATCACATCAATCTACACTGATGTGAATGTTTACAGCAGTGTCTACTACTATGTGTTTGTACATTACTGAATAGTAATGTGAATGTTTACATTATTGATGTCAACTTCCACTCCATTGCCCAGTAATGTGAACATTTACATCAGTAATGTTCATATTAAATATAGAATAAATTTTATGAGATTTACCATTAACAACATCACACATCCGGTGACTCGTCATGGTTTTCCATAGTTTTGGCCCAATGAACCCATCAGGGTTGCCCGGATGCTCTCAGCCCAATCATGCTTGATCATGTTGTCTAATGGGTCAATGTATGAGTAGAAAGCCCATCCAATTGTTTCTCCGGACGTAAAGAAGAATAGCTTGACGCATGCATACATGCAAACTAATCTTGCGACCTCTTCATTGTCTTGTTTCTTAGTGCCCTTTAATACTTCGCTCAAAATTTCTCATATTTTGGCAGTACTTAACCGACTAACATCATTGCACATCCAGTGTATGATGCCGGTTGTTGGTTTTGCACCATAAGATAGGTCCATCGACTTGGTGCAGCAGTCCACCCCAAAAATCAGTGATATATCGCTTCTAAAAATTTGGATGTTCTTATCCCCAATGTAAAACCTCCCACCAGATGGCTTGAATGTCTGTACTATATCTACAATGACATCATCATATTTCATGCAATGGTTGATGTCAACTTCATTACTGATCAAGCAGTCAAATAATGGCCAAAATGGTGTTTTTCTAAGGCACTTCAATTGGGCACTTGTAAATTTGGTATCCTTTAACAGTTTGACCAATCCAGTTAAATTTGACCGGTAGTTAACTTTTTTCATGTTCACTTCTTCAGGAACAGCTGTTTGATCAGGTTTGGCTTTGGCACGGGATTCCCTTCTCTTTTGCTTGCCATCAAATCTATGGGAAGACCTAGGTGTTCAAATAAGAACATTTAATTGGCTGAAAAACAGAGGATGGAACCAAAAGCACCAAACAACATTCAACAATCAACAGTGACAATAATCTCAACATTCACATCATTGTACACTGATGTGAATGTTCACATTAGAGTATACTAATGTTAGTTTACCTAGTATAGTACTGTGAATGTTCACATCATCTATATTTGCAAAATTAAGTTCGAAAATAACAAAAGTTATAGGGCAATGTAAATGTTTACATGGGTGATCACATTATGTTATAATTGGCTAAAAATCAAATGGTGGAACCAATAGCACCAAACAACACCCAACAACACAAACAAGTCTGACGTTGATGTCATAATGTGAATATTTACATCATATTCCATCACATTGTTGAGTGAAGTTTGGGGGTTCTGTGGAGATCAACAATCAACAATATCAACAGTGATAGTAATGTGAACATTCACATCATTATACACTGATGTGAATGTACACTGATGTGAATGTTTACATCAGTGTCTACTAATGTAAGTTTACTTTGTAATCAACACTGATGGGAATGTTCTCATCATCTGTGTTTACAAAATCAATTCCGAAAACATCTATGTTTACAAATTCAAATCCAAAAACCAGAAGGTGAATGTATACACCGGTGATCATATTATGATTAAAAAGCAGAAGGGGGAATGGTATTGCTTACATTTGTTCCTCATGGTGGGTGGGTATGGTCACTCTCAGTGGATGAAATAAACTAATCCAACAGCAAGCCCCTCCTTCGATGTGAATCTTCGTAGCGGTGAGATGAAGGAATGCAGAATTGCGGTGGGCAGCGACATTGGTGAGGCGATATGAATCTAGGGTTACTGGAGGCGATGTGAATTTGGTTTCGTGGATTGATTTTTTGTTTGGAAATTTTGTAGATTGAATAGTTGGAATGGGAATGGGTTTGGGTTTTTGAAGGTTACATGGAGAGCGGATGAGGGGTATTTCGTCATTTTACAATTAATGGATCTAATGGAATATTCAGAAATAGTTGGGGTTTTATGGAATAAAACAGTTACAAATAGTATTTATTAAAAAAGAGCCCTTAAATTTATTAGTTGCCACGCAAGACTTAAATGTAAGGGTGATAAACAAACCAAATAACTCGAACGCGGCTTGTTAAAAGTTCGTTCGCTTTTCGATTTGTTAAATAAACAAGTCAAGTTTAAACAACTTTTAGAACTTGTTAAGATTTTTAGGCCAAATTTAAACAATCAATTGACGTTCAACTAAATTCAATAAATCTAAAATTATATAAAATATCAAACTACTCAAATTTAGCTAAATAAAAATTCATTTAGGCCAAGTTTGGGTACTCCCAAATAATTCAAAAAGTCAAAAAGTTACTCAAAAAGTCAAAAAGTTAACACTATTCACCAAAAGTCAACAATTACGGCTGCACAACTCCCAATTCAAATTTTCCTCTAAAAATCAATTTTCACAATTTTTTATTACACATTTTTTCATAAAAAGTCAAAAAATTAACCCAAAAATCCATATTTTCAACCTCAATTTTTTTGTCAAAAAGACAAAAAATACACTTATTTAGTCTTCCCAAATAAGGCATTAATATCAACTTAAAAATTTAATAAATCAAACTTAAATACTTTTTAAAACTCATTAAAAGTATCAAATAAAACTTAAACAATTAATTGTGCCGTCCGTTTGACACCATTATCATCAATATTTAAATATATATAAATAAAAAATTCATGATATATTTCTGCGAACTCTTCCTCCTGGACTTTTCCAAATTATCGCACTGTTTGGGAAGTTGGGTTTAAATTTTTATTTTTATTTTGTTTTTATTCACTAAATGATAAATTGATTACAAAATTTTAAAAAATAAATTTAAATAAAATATCACATTAAATTTCATAATCATTTCACTTTTTTTCTTACAAATATCACATCTAATCTCAAAAAGCTCAACTATCTTCCCAAGGAAGTGACACTTCTTGTTCTTGCGCCTAGCTTGATGTCTGCTATGCAGTGATTTGGACATATTTAGGGGCCTATTTTGATAATCCGAACCGTTCACATTTTAGAATACGTCAAGTAGAACATGCCTGTAAAAAATTAAGTTAATCGGATATCGTTTACCTATTCATCTACTCACATTTGTATTCATTTTAATCAAGTTAAAATACATTTGTATTTATTTTTGTAGATACAAATGTTAGTGGATGAATTAGTAAACGATATCCGATTAACTTGATTTTTTATAGACATGTTTTACTTAGCATATTCTAAAATGTAAACGATTCAGATTATCAAAATAGATTTTGAAATGAGTCCAAATCACCGCACAGCAGCGTCCTCACTTCCTCTTCCCAAATATATATTTTTTTTCTCAATAATATCTTACAAATAAAAAAAAACCTTCTTTCCAAAGTCCAACTATGTTTCCTTTACGCGATCAAATACATGTGAAATATACGGTTGAAAAAACCGTGTTATTCTGTAGCAATGCTAGACGCCCATGTTTCCCTTATGCGATCAAATACATGAAAAAAGCCGTGTTATTCTGTAGCAATGCTAGGCGCCAAGTATGAACTTGAAACCTACAAGGATTAGGAAAAACCCATTAGCCGAGACAAAGGCGTTGCAGTCAATTCCGAAGAATTTTCGTTTTCTAGAGAGAGAGAGAGAGAGAGAGAGAGAGAGAGATAGACATACAGACACAGGGCTCCCAATTTTCACAGTTTGGTTCTGAAATCGTTCACTTTGCCGGCGAGTTTTTCAGTATTTTCAGGCGTTTAAAGGCCGCACACGGTGGTGCTTTGTGGCTGCAAGATTTCCCCCCTTTTTTCCGGTGGTTTTGCCCCAAATCGTGGTACGTTTTTTTTGTGATTGTGTTTCGAAATATTTTAATTACGCATAGGGTAATTTGAAGTTCTGGGTTGACTGATTGAAAATTTGAAACTTGTTAAACGACAAACTTAATTTCATTATAATTCCGTGTTTTTGCTAGTTGGATTTGGGACTTGTAAACCCATAGCATAGGGTAATTTGAAGATTTGGGTTGATTGAAAATTTGATACTTGTTAAACAAGAAACATAATTTCATTCCAAGTCTGTGTTTTTGCTAGTTTGATTTGGGACTTGTAAACCCATAATACATTATATCCATCTGATTACACACACTGCCCATACACAAATTTTTCCAATTGATTAGAATAAAATGCAGGAGATTGAGTTGAAGAAATGGGTCTCCGACAAATTGATGTTGCTATTGGGATACTCTAAACCTGCAATTGTTTTGTATGTTCTTGGTTTATCCAAACAAGCATTGTCCCCGGCTGAATTGGCCCAACAGCTAGAGGATGTTGGGTTATCAGCGTCAAGCGAAATGCGCTCGTTCGCTGAAGAAATTTTCAAGAAGGTTCCCCGTGATAAAGCTTCTTCCGGCTTGAATCTTTATCAGATACAGGAAAGGGAGGCAATGATTCTTGCAAGGAAGCAAAGGACACACACAATTCTCGAGGCCAACGTTGATGACGATGATAGTGTTGGTGATGCTGGCAACAGAAAGTTTTTCAGAAAGAGGAAAATTGAAGAACAAGAAGGTGATGAAAAAGGAAAACAAGTTAAGAGACAGATTGAAGAGAGATTGGGTGACCAAAGAGAGAACAATAATGTCAAGACACTGAGAAGAATTTCGAGGCAAGAGTACTTGAAGAAGAGAGAGCAAAAGAAGCTGGAGGAGATGGGATATGATATACAGGACGAGGAGTACCTGTTTGAGGGCGTAAAGCTGAGTGAAGCAGAGAATCAAGAGATGAGGTACAAGAAACAAGTTTATGAGCTTGCCAAGAAGAGGTCTAGAGAATCTGATAATGATATGGGCGAGTACAGAATGCCCGAAGCTTATGATGGAGAAGGGGGTGTAAATCAGGAGAGAAGATTTGCTATTGCAAAGCAAAATTACGGGGATGCAAGTGCCGGAGATGAGAAGAAGCCATTCGCAGAACAATCAGCTTGGGTAGAGCAGCAGATCAAAAGGGCTACTCTCAATTTAAAAAAACATAAAAACCCAACAAGTGATGAATATGAGTTTGTGTTCGAGGACGATGTTAATCACTTCATCAATGCTACGACTATGGATTGCGATAAATTTGAAGTTGAATCGCCTATTGAACCAAATTTGGTTGATGAGAGAGAAGCTCTGCCAATCTATACGTTTCGAGACCAATTGCTCAAAGCTGTTTGTGATCATCAGGTCCTTGTTATTACAGGAGAGACAGGCTCTGGAAAGACTACTCAGATACCTCAATATCTTCACGAGGCAGGCTACACAAAACGTGGGAAGATTGGATGTACTCAGCCACGTCGAGTTGCTGCTATGAGTGTTGCTGCCAGAGTTGCACAAGAAATGGGTGTCAAACTTGGGCACGAGGTGGGTTACTCTATTCGCTTTGAAAACTACACATCAGAGAAGACCGTTTTGAAATACATGACTGATGGAGTGTTGTTGAGGGAACTTCTTGGTGAACCAGGCCTTGCAAGCTACAGTGTGTTGATGGTAGATGAAGCTCATGAAAGAACTATATCAACTGATATTTTGTTTGGTTTAGTTAAGGATATTGTTAGGTTTCGTCCTGATCTCAAATTGCTCATATCAAGTGCCACTCTTGATGCAAAAAAGTTCAGTGATTTTTTTGATTCTGCCCCAATTTTCGAAATACCCGGAAGGCAATATCCTGTTGAAATATCTTACACGAAAGCGCCAGAGGCTAACTACTTGGATCGGCGATTGTCACTGTTCTTCAAATCCATGTGACTCAACCAGATGGTGATATATTGGTCTTCCTCACCGGGCAAGAGGAAATTGAGACAGCTGAGGAAATGCTTAATCAGAGAACGAAGGGTCTGGCATCAAAGATAGCACAACTGGTAATTTTTCAAATGTATGGAAACCTTCCAACTGAGCGCCAGGCAAAAATATTTGAACCTACCCCTAAAGGAGCACGAAAAGTCGTCCTTGCCACAAATATAGCAGAAACCTCTTTGACAATTGATGGGATAAAGTACGTCATTGATCCAGGATTTTGCAAGATGAAGACTTGTAACCCACGGACTGAGATGGAGTCTTTATTAGTCACTCCCATATCAAAAGCGTCAGCAATGCAAAGGGCTGGTCGAGCTGGGCGAACAGGTCCTGGAAAGTGTTTCCGCTTGTACACAACTTATGACTATCACAATGATATGGAAGACAATACTGCACCGGAGATACAGCGTACCAACCTTGCAAACGTTGTGCTGACTCTTAAGAGCCTTGGTATCAATAACTTGATGAATTTTGAGTTTATGGATCCCCCACCGGTCGAAGCTTTACTGAAAGCTCTGGAAGTACTTTATGCGCTGAGTGCTCTGAATAAATCAGGTGAGTTGACAAAAATTGGTAGAAAAATGGCAGAATTTCCTCTTGATCCGAAATTATCTAGAATGATTGTTGCATCTGACAGGTACAAATGCTCGGATGAGATCATAACGATTGCTGCCATGCTTTCTGTTGGGTATGATATTTTTTATTGTCCTAAGAACAAAAAACTCCTTGCAGACAGTGCAAAGATGAATTTTCATAGAGGGCATGTCGGAGATCATATTGCACTGTTAAATGTTTATACTTCTTGGAAGGAAACTAACTTTTCGACTCAATGGTGTTATGATAATTTTGTCCAGGTTAGGAGTATGAAACGGGCCAGAGATATAAGAGACCAGTTGGAGGGGCTATTGGAGAGGGTGGAAATTGAACTGACTTCCAACACAAGTGATATAGAAGCTATAAAGAAGGCTATAACATCTGGTTTTTTCACCCATTCTTCGAGGCTGCTGAAAAATGGATCTTATCAAACCGTCAAACATCCGCAGACAGTTTATATTCACCCTACCTCAGGTTTATCACATGAGCATCCAAAATGGGTTATTTACAATGAGTTGGTTCTGACAACCAAGGAGTATATGCGGCAAGTTACCGAGATAAAATCTGAATGGCTGCTTGAAATGGCTCCTCATTATTATCAGTTGAAGGATGTTGAAGACAGTGGATCAAAGTGATTGGGACACAAAGAAGGGCATTAATTGAGAGGAGAAGATTGTAAGTACAGTCATGTAAACAAAATTTAAAAATTATGGGTGATAATTTTCCCGAAACATTATGATCTTTATTCATTTTCTCATGTATGTACAATATATTGATTGTTGAAAAAGTAATCCCAATTTACTGATATGGATTTGTAGATTTGGTAGCTCGTGATGCAAGTTCTGAGATGTTGTAAGGTGTGACATTGGCTCTTTGAATTTCCAAAAGCGAAGAGAGATTATGCAAAGGTATATACATTGCTATAGCCAAAGCAAGGAATATTAATATCTCTCCAGTCTAAACAAATCTTGTGCTGAAGGGTATTATTCCCTTCTGCAATATGTGATTTTTTTTAATGGGAATCCAATTTTCTTCTTTTTACATTGTCTATTTAGCAATTTATTCTAGTTCAATTAGTGAAGTTGGTTGATCCAATTTTATAAATAGATTTTGCAGCTTTAGTGTTGCTGTTGCTCCACTAGGATGCTACTGTCCATTGAATTCTAAGTCTATCTCCAATTTGCAACAGATAAGCTCATTTTACTCTCTCTCTCTCTCTCTCTCTCTCTCTCTGTTTAGTTTATTTCTGATGTAAAAATTTTGTCAATATCTTATACTATTATCTAATGACTAGTCTGACATTGTAGCAATTGTGTTGTTTTGGTGAGTGATATCAACCCACAACTTAAAGTTGCAAAAATCAACAAATCCAAGCAGTTGTCTTCTTCATATGCTTAAATATAGAGACAGATTTTGGTAAAACATACATGAAATTGATGTTTCAAGAAATGGAAGTTTATAGGGGTCAGTTAATACATGCTGTGTTAGTGGGGATGGAAACAATCAGATGTATTCTTTGACCATGGCTGTTCCTTGAGACTTATAAATGAAATTGGGATGGGGTTCACTTTCTTATATGATAGACAGAAGGTAAAGTTTAAAATGTCAAAAGTGCATAGTTTTATATATCGTACTGTTAATTACTTGGAATTCGTTACTGTATACTTACTATGCAATCTGATTTCATATGGGGACTGGTTGAGACATTCGATCTTTCGATGCTAGGTGTCGAACATACGTTTTGTGTTAGGCATTTATATGCCAATTTCAATATCAGATTCTAGGTTATGGAATTAAAAGACTTAATTTAGCATGTATTTAAGCAAAACATAGATAAAATTAAGGAAATTAACGCTGATGCACATTATTGGCTCATGCATATCCCACCTGAATGATTGACCAAGTCTAAGTTCTCATGTAGATCCAAATGTGATTTATGCTTGTCATTATGTACATAGGTAAGGCTTTGGACATGCCTTTGTTGATTATTTTTGAAATGATAAAGAGACAAATTGGAATGGATGGCAGGGGATATGGTCCTAGTTGTGGTTATGGCAATTGGAATGGATTGGGCATGTGCACACCTACTTGTTGGATAGCTTGATGTTGATGTACATTGTTGGGCCTAACCTTTTGGAACAATTGGTGACTTAACAAGGTGTCAGAGCCCAGTTTTTTTTTTTTTTTTAAACTGAAAGTGTCAGAGCTCAGGTTGAGAAGAGCTATTGCATTCAACTTTCCTGTTGGCATTTGGTTTTCAGTCCGTGTTTAGTTTCTTCTTCTTTGTTTTGTTGTTTGTTTATTTGTAGAAAAGAGATTCAATGGGTGGATGGTGTATCCATTGATGTTCCCATCTGTGATCAAGTCCAAAATTTCTAGTTTAACAATTATTGTGCCATTATTTTCTTATTTTTCATAGTGCTTACTTAAATGTAAATATTAATTGTTTGGCATGTAATAAACACTATAAAGAATTCATTGAGATAGTATTAAGTTTTGTTATTTGGATGTATGTGGTTAAGAATTGTTCTTCCAAATCACTTTGATTTTGATACTTACATTGCTTTTACTTTCATTCCTCATAATTAATTTTTTTTCTTCTTACAAGGTTGATTAAAAAATATTGTTTATTTGTTGTTTTGGATTATATGAATTGATTTAATTTACTTTAGTGAGTTTATATCTTGATGGTTAAAATTCTTCAAAATAGTTTGCTTGAGGCATGAGGTCCACATCTTGAGTGGATTCTGTTTTTTGGGTACAACAGAAGGGGAAAATAGATATGTAGATAGGTTACTTCACATACCCACCAGGGAGTATTGTCCCTTAGCACACACAACGTATCTACAGGGAATCCCACTGCACCTACATCGGGCCCGAAGCTAAAGCTAAGGCCCCCGCTTGCTATGGGCACTAAAAAGTATGTTTAATCCCAATAAGGGTTTATGGAGATTTGAACCCAGACTTTGAGCAAGAAATTCGAACATCTTACCACTGAATCAATCCCTGTGGTATCTTTAGTGGATTCGGTGGACATATGAAATGTTGATAAATTAGGAATATACTCCATTTTAGTTGGGTAAGATTGTGTTTGGAAGTGCCTTCAGGCACGAATCATTTTCATATATATATTTTAAAGTTAAATTTTATTTTTTATGCAGTATCATACTATAGACATAAAGCACCGATGTAAATGAACAGTAAATTTTTCGTCCTCTATAAAAGGTCTATTCTGCCCTTATGTTTGCTTTATTGTTTCATTATTATGAGTGGGTCCTTTTGACTCAGTTTGAGGGTGTTTGTGTAAAATCAAGTTTTGTTAGGTGTGGATGATATTGTTCCACGTTGCACACTCTTCTCTCTCCCCTCTGCCCATTCGTTTCTTACTTGTCTTCCTATTTCATCTTTTTAATGTCCCTCTACTCTCCCCCACCCATTGGTCTGCCGACTCACCCTAACAGGGTTCATAGATCCACAAGTTTTTTGCAGTTTCGATATGCAAAATTTTGCTTCAAAGATACCCGTTAATGCTGTAGATTTGTGTAGTCTTGGTGTTATGTGTATGGATTCATTTGTTTTCTCTATTCTTTCACTTTTCTTATTTTCTGATTTTCTCTCATCTAATAAATTATTTTTCTTTTTTATTTAATAGAGGTTTTACTGTATACTTTGTTCTGTATTATGATCCTAATTTGCTTATTCTTTTTTGTTTTGTATTGTTTGGGTTTTTATACATGTTGACATCAATCTATAGAAGTGAAAATAGAGTGCAAACTTCTGCTTGTTGGTTATTTCTGCTTCATTCAACTTTTTGATTTTTTAATCTGATTTCCCATTACAAATTATTTTATTTTTTTATTTGGCTTTTAATTGCTTGTATGCTTTGTTCTGATCTTTATTTTATTTTAATTTTTTTGTTTGGGTTTTTATACGTCTGCGTCGACATCGATTTGAAGAGATGACTTTTGCTTTTTTGTGTTTTCCATTTATAATTATTGTTGGGTTTTCTTCTTCTTCTCTGTTTTTTTATTGCGTTTTTCTCACGGTGTTTCCTCTTTCTTTTTTTATTTTTATTTTTTTCTCTTCTTTGATTTTTTTCTCTTTATTTTATTTTATTGTGTTTCCTCTTCTTTGTTAATTTCAACTTTGGATTTGTTTTCTTCTTTTCTCTGCTCTCTGTTTCGAAATAATGTATAATTTCCAAATTTTTTTGTAACCTATTGTTTGTTTCGTATTTGTCTTTCTTTTCTTCTTTTTTGTTCAGCATCGTCACATCCACATGTAGCTATTTCTTGAGAAGTTTTGCAAAATAGAATGCCTGGTGCAGGGTTGTTGCTGTCACCTGTTACTTATTTTTGCCTCTTTTTCAGCTAAGCATTTTTTTATTTTTTTTATTTTTGGGGGGATAAATAAAGCTAACCAATTTGCTAATTCTATCTTTGTATATTGATCATCTTTTTATTTTGTATTTAGATTATATTATTGTTGCATATCTGTTTCTATTTTGACTTTTAATCCGGTAAATTCTTGTAGTTGTTTATTATATCTTGTTCATAATAGATAATTTTAAATGAAGAACTTACGTTTTTTGGTTCTATTTTACTGCATATTTTTTTACAAAAATTAATTTTTATTTTTGTTGATTAGATCGTTGTGCACAAAATAGAAAAGGGTCTTTGGTTTGGTTGAGCTGATTACATGTTTCTTCTTTGTTGGTTTTAAGTTAACAAATATTTTGATTGAGAGAAACATTTTAGCTGGTACTAATAATGCTTCATGCCCATTTTGTCAAAGTGAGATTGAATGAGCTTCACATGTTCTATTGCGTTGGATTGCATGTATTCTTTGAATGTTTGGAGTCCATGCTTAATGTGGTGGGGTAATCAATGGGTATGTCTTCCTTCCTTGGGCATTTTTTTTATGTTGATTTTCCAATCCTTATTGAGACTAGGAAAAAGAATTTGGAAAACTATAATTTATGCAGTGTTGTGGTCAATTGTTCCTATTAATTAAAATTCAAACTGCTTTTAGGATTAAAGAATTTGCCAACATTTTTTTTATTATTCTGTGAATGATTTTGTTATGGGTTGATGGTATTCAGAGGTTTGTTGAATTACTCCATCTTGTCAAGGCCTTTGATTTTGCTTTTTAAAATCATAATTAGACTTATTAGTTAGATTTGTAGAATCCCCAATGTGATGTTGATTCTCTTATGCAAGAGGTTGCCCTTGCATAAATTGTGAAAAATTCATGGTGTTGATTTCTCCACCGAATTGCGGTGTTGCTTTTGTCAAGAATTGATAGTTGCCCTTGCTTTGTAGGATTTTATGAGGTGTTTCTTTTGTTTAGAGCTGTGGTGTTAATTTCTCCACCAAATTATGGTGTTGTCAAGAATTTGAGGTTCTATCCTTTTAGTTCTATTTCTTTTTTGCCATTTTTGATCTCTATCAGGATTGATTGATTTTGTCTTTATGAATTCTTCCATCTTTAAAAAGAATTTGTAACTACGTGGGGCCATGCTTCCAATCTTGGAATACCTTAATGGCTATTGGAATCAAGTTCCCTCCAAGTTTTCCATAAATTGTACTATTTTTATTATTGCAGAGCTGCTGTAATATGAAGCTCTGATTGCTACTTTGGTGACGAGGCTTCTATTGCTGAAATCTACCAACACTGCCTACAACTATTTAACTAGCATTCACATGTAGGTAGTGGTATGTACATGTCATATTGCTGGAACAAGAATCTTTGAAAGATTATGTCTCATATTTGTACGCACGCAAAAATAAATAAATAATTAAGAATCTATTATGTGAAGTACTGATTAGAATTTTTCTATTTTTATTTGCAGGTTTTCATGGATTTGGCAATGCCAAAGAAACGAATTTTATGGCATACCCAAGTACTCAGATAAAAATCCTCTTCCTCAGTTTTGCTTATGTTGATCGGAAATTCTCAGTTAGATTTGTATTTCCATGTAGAACACAATTTACAATATTTGAAACAGAAGTAGGATTTTAATGTGAGGAACGTAAGAAACATAGCTTAAAATTATATGATGGGAAGTGTGAAAAATCAGTTTAGAATAGGATGAGAAGCATATTGATGAACAATTTTTGTTTGTTTGTTTGTTTGTTTGTTTGTTTTTGTGGAATTGCATAGAAAAGGAATCTCAATCTGAATGTTACCAGATTTCATGTCTTAGAAACTCAGAAGAAAAGAAAAAACACATTTCCCAATGCTTTGCCAAATTATATCTATTATTGTGCTTATGAAGATTATCATATCATACACATTAGAAGGGCAACCCACTGCATGAGGACCACATAGGCAAAAAAACAACACTCACTACAGATGTTAGCTTTGCTTTTTGTGCGTTCCATTTATGCCTAAAACATCTATTTCTTTGGCATTGAAACTGCTCATCCAGGCTAGCAAGGGTAGCTTTGATGATCAGTTACAATTGGACTCCTCTTCCCGGTGGACACTTTGGGTTGCACGGTGTACACTTGGCCTTGGAGGTTTCGAACATTATCCCAGATTATCAATTGCTCAACCAGGCAACTCTTTTGCTCAACCTCATCATACATGTTCATAACTTAAAAGGATAACTTATGCAAATAGTCCTGTAATTTATCCGTTTTTCATTTTGGTCCTTGTTTTAATTTGATCAATTTTGCTCCTTAATTTTATGGATTGTGTCATATTAGTCCAATGAATAATGGTGGTTAAGTTTGATGGAGGAAAAATCAAATGATGTTTCAATTTGGTCCTTGTAATTTATAGGATGTGTCAATTTAATCCCTGTACTTTGTAGAAAAGTCAAAACAATAAGGATTAAATTGACACATCCTGTAAATTACATGGACCGAATTGAAACATGATTTGATTTTCCGTCCATCAAACTTAACTGTCGTTATGTATTGGATTAATATGACACAATCTGTAAAATTAAAGAGTAAAATTGATCAAATTGAAATAATAGGAACCAAAATAAAACAAAAGTAAACTACAAGGATTACCGCTGTAATTTATTCTAAGTTAAAAGTTAGTGTATGAATTTGTTAAACCTTGTCAAAAGAATGTAAAACACTTTGAAACCATAGCACTATACCAATTGAGGCATGGACTGCTGCTCTTGCTATGGGAAATATAAAATCTTCACTCCTAGAATTCAATACCCACATAATTCAACATAATTTTCCAATTTGATTGAGATGAGTTACATGTAACTACAACTCCACTGGGTCTGGTGCATTTTCGCGTGTAACTATTTCTATTTCAGGCATGGAATGGGCAACATGATGGGCCTTTTATCTTCTTTTCTTTTTTTGTGAACAAAGTGAAATGGACTTTCATCGGCTGATCTTTTTGCTATCTTCAATGTTTTGATAAGTAGATGCAAAAGATCAATCATCTAGAATTTATTATTTTTGTTCTACATGATGTTGGGAAAAATGAAACGTGCGTGTATATATTCTATATTTTGAAAATATGCTCTATTGTTTTATCTTGTCCAACTCTAAAGAACAATTTCTACAAATTGAACTTAATTATGAACTTTTGTACATGTAATTGTCATTTTGGTTATGCATATATTGACATTTTTCTATCTTCATTTATTAATATAAAGACAAGTTCAAAAGAAACTTATTAGTCAATGAATTTTTAAACTTAGGCCTTTTGCTTCTCCTAAATTCATTGATTTTAAATTCTGATTTTATTCATTCATTAGTAACAAATGTTTACCAAACAAAATAGTCAATTGCAATCGAAAAGATTTTCATCCCTTGTAACGGGCATCGTACTGCGTGCGCTGTACGTAGCCACCTCACTAAATATAAGTAAAAAGATATAATACATCTAAAGAATGAAAAATATTAATACATTACATACTTGTATTGTTATTTTGCCTGTAAACAAATTTTATTTGCATAGTTGCGTATTGATTTAAATCTCCTTCTCATTAATTTTTTAACTTTCAAAGATTGAATAGCGTTTGAAGGTGAAAGTGGCATGTTTGTTATTACCATCATTTTTGGGAGGATAAGGTTGATGTCACATTCAATTAACTCACATAAAACAAAGGAATTCACTTCTCTATCTTCCATCCAATGTATGTGTGGATTTCATAAGTGGTTTGAATTTTTTATTTATTTTTTAAATATAAAAATTTGATGCGTGTGAAGTGATTTTTTTTTATAACAGAACTGATTGAGAGCTCGAATCGAGCTCCCCTGAATCTCCCGAATTGACGAAACGACGTCGTTTCGTCGTTTTATTTTTTTTATTTTTTTCAATCAGAAAATCAGAAGCAGAAGGAAGAAGACGAAGAAAGAAGAAGAGAAGAAGAAAGAAGAAGAGAAGAAGGCGGGCGACGATCGTAGAGATCTGACGATCGGACGATCGTCCGGAATGTAGGGGCCTCTTTGTGAGTGTGTGTCTCCATTCCCTCTTCTCTTCCTCTCTTTCCCTCTCTCCTCTCCTCTTTCTTTCTCCTCTTCCCTCTCTTCTCTTTCTCTCTTCTCTGTCTGATTCGGGGGGTTGGATTCGGGGGAAAAAACATTTCTGTTTTTATAATTTTAAGTGATAAACAAACAAGTTTTTAAATTTATTTAGCCAAAAATAATTTTCTTAGAATATCCCAAACAATCCATCAAATTACACTTGGACTTATTACAAGTTTTTTTTCTTCAATAATTTAAATTATTTATTTTATTGGCTCTTATATATAAATTATTGATAAAGAAAAACTCATATTCAATTAACAAAATAATCATATTATTTTATTATATTTAGCTTTAAACAATTGAAACAAATGAAGAGTAAGCAAGCATATTTTCAAAAATAAATTATTTATCTTTGAAAACAATAATATAATTATAATTATTAGATCAATTTTTTTTAAAAATAATTTATTTACAAGAATAGATCACAAGAACAATTTGAATTATTAAAAAATAAATTCATGTATGTCATGTGTAGAGGTGATATCAAATCATTACTTACACTTCGTTTGAATGGAGGGATTTGGTGAGAAAAGAAAAAAAGAATAGTGAGAATAGAAAATCCCTTCATATATTTAGATAGTTAAATATGTGAGAAATTATGAGAAAAGAACTCTCATCAAAAGTCATGAGATTTGATGAGAAAGTAAATGGGTTTAATGAAGAGAAAAGACTTCTATTCAGTCCAAATCGGACTAGAGAGTTGTCAAGCCTTCATAGGCCTACTACGGAGTCCATATTGATGATCAAAAACCGTTTAATGTTTAGAACTCATCCAGTACTTCATCCTTGCAAAAACTTATATTGATTGGACATCAATAGCCACTTCATCAGTTTACATTTGTGTCAACGATAAATATAATTTTAAAAATAAATTGTTGACACAAATGTAATCTGATCAAGTGACTATCGATATCCGATCAACGTAATTTTTTTTGCAAGAATGAAGTACTCGACAAACTCTACACATTAAACGGTTCGAATTATTGATGCAGCCTCTGTGGTGGGCCCACAAAGGCCCAACAACACCATTCAGTTGGGTTTACCAACTAGAGAGAACCTAAATTCTTAATGAAACCCAAGGGTGGTTGACAACTTAGCAAAGGCCTGGAGATTAAGCCCCTAGGTCCTAGGTTCAAAACCTCCTTGAGCCAATCTCCTGAGCGGTAACATAGTTGGTTAGAAGGTTAGCCTTAAGCACCTTCATCGCATTTGGTGTGAGTTCAATACTCTCCCGCTGTGCAAATCCTGATTTAAGCAGAGCTTGTCTTGGGAGGTCTAGATAAGCTCCCAGGTTATAGTTTCTTAACTCAGAATAGACAACAGGACACCTTAATGATCTCTGCAAGGGGCACTGTCTTAGACCTGTGAGTGGGTGGAAGGATTTTCCTATTAAAAAAAAAAAAAAAAAGTTCTTAATGAAACTTCTATAAAATACCAAAATTATCTTATGATGGAAGAAGTTGAAAAATAGCTTATTCATATGAAAGGTTATTTTGATAAAATGAAACAATTTTTTTTTGTCCTTCTTATTTACTCCTTTCAAACAAGTTGGTTGAAAGATTTTTTTATTTTTATTTTTTCTTATTACTCTTTTCAAACAAGATGGTTGATAAACCATATTTTTTTCTCTTTTGTTCATTCAACACAATTATAAAAAACTATAATCATTCTTTTATTTTCTCTATTGGAAAATGGCTTTTGAAACTTTTGAAAAAATTTTATTTTTTGTTAACTTTGAGCATTAATTAAGGTGAGACTCAAGTGTTATTTTAACGTTTCTAATTGGGTTCATGTTTAATACTGTGTAGTGAATAAAATCGTGTATTTGGTTGCTCAAAATCATTTCCGGATGAATGAGAATTCAATGCGCGTTTTCGGGTTTGTAGAAATGGCTTTAGGTGGGTTTCTTACACATTTGTCAAATGTGCTTGTCCCACATTGAAAAGGCTTATGGATTTGTGTGGGTTTATATCCCTTAGCTTGAGATGGGCCCCAAGGGGTACCCAAGTTTGTGGAATGGTGAAGTGGGCTAGACAGATTGGACCCAAAACAAAAATCGCGCGCCGCTGTTTGTCCATCCGGTTATGCAGGCTTGGGCGTGAGTGCATGGTGTGAGGTTGGGTTGGACTGGCCCAATCCAATACTTATATTTTTGGGCCAAAATTTAATTTTGGTTTCAAAATTCAAAATAAATTGGTCTAAAATTTTTTCCTTCATCCAAACAGATTCTAACCCACCCGAACAAGTTTGAACTTGTTGAGTCCTTTCCTAGACAGATTTGTAACAGTCCAAACAGATTTTCAATCTGTAGAAATCTATCCGAACAGTTGCCTATCTATTGGCATTTGTTCGGAACAACTATCTTTCCTCCTATTTAAAGCCTGCCATTCCAGCATTTCTTGCATCGAAAATTTTCCAGACTTCTTCCTTTTCCTCTTCTGTTCGTCCTCCTTTACTCCTGTATCTGTTTCTGCATTTATTTTTAGGAAAAGAAAGAGAAAGAGTTATAGTATCGTTTGGTTCGCTAGACTTGATCCCAGAAAGTAGACTCCGATTAAAGCTCGAAGCATCGGAGCGAGAGAGAAATCTACTTTAAAGAGATTGTGTCCAACACAAGTCTCAACATTAATTTCTGTAAGCGTTTAATTCGGAAAATAATTTATATAATTATTTTCTAAATTATTTTATTTTATTTTATTTTTTGTTTAATTTATACACACACACACCACTGTAGATATAACATTCTCACCTCGCGATACAAACGGATTGTTATGGTTCCATGAATTATGGAACCAAATCAAATAATGAAAAATTTTAGAATCAAATCAAACCGAAGTAGTAAACTGCTGTTTGGTTTAAAATCACGTCTCTTAAAAATATTGTTACCATTCATGACATAATACAAAATATTATTCAAAACTTAACAATTATTTAGATAATTGTTTATAACTAATTCCACCAACACAGAACAACAAACTTACAAAAGTAAAAAAATTACAACTTATATATATATATACACTAATAAGATATTTGAATATTTACAATAAATAACAAATTAATTTATATATATATATATATATCTAAACGATTTACTTTTGGTTCAAACTAAATTCATAACTTATGTTATATGGACTTTCAAAATAAATTAAATTCCTATGTCGGATATCCGATACTCAGATAAGTACGAGATATGTGTTTGATACTTTTCAATTGACACTTTTCATATATTTGTATTTAACACTATCTTACGTATATTATTTGTTATATAATTACTATAAAATACTTTTTTGAAGCTGTATGTTACATAATAAATTAAAAATATAAAAATATGACTTTTTTTTATCGAGTTCATATATTCTTAAATTTAAAATTTAATAAGTCTAATCTCTAAATATACACTTACATTTGACATCCATACCCAAATTCGTATAATATAGTTCATGACAAAACTATAAACCACCTACTTGTGCCTTCATTTTTTCAAATTTTCCTGCTCCATCCCTAGTCACGTGAATTGGAGAGAGAGCCTCCCTCAAATAAAAACAAACGTGGCGCTGCGAATAGTAACCCGAAAGAGATTAATGAAAATGAAAAAGTACAGCTCCATTTTGTTTAATTTTGAAATAAGATTTGAATTTTAAATTATGTTTTAAAAGATAAATTTTTTAAATGAATTTTAAAAAGACAAAAGTTATTTGATTATGAATTATGAATTTTTTTTTGAGTTTTGAATTATATTTTTAAATTGTTTTGGGTTTATTTTTTAATTTAAAATTTCCTAATTTTATTTTGTTAAGGTAAATATTTTTCATTGTAAATATTTATTTATTTATTTTAATGTGCGTTTATTTACTACATTTGTTTTTAATTTCTTCACAATTTTTGTATTGATTAAGTATAATTTTGATTAGCTAATACATATCTAAAACATAACAGATTATTTTGCTAATATTTAAAGCTAACTTAAAATTTTACATCGATATATCGAATTCAAATTCCAGTGGTTATGACTATTTAAATATTTATAAAATATTGTTGGTAATTGGTTTTCGTTCGTGCTATCCACTTTCACATGGCCCAACCCCACCAGCACAAAATATTTTAATTATAGTTTTTAAATATTTAAAAATTTTATTTTATTTTAATTTTAAATATAGATTTTTATTTTAAAAAAATTATTATTTTTTAAATATTTAATTTTTTTAATTAAAAAAAATTATGAATTATCCATATATATCTAAATCATAACAAATTATTTGTCAAATATTTTTAAAAAATAAAAAATAAATAAAATAAAAATATTTTTTCAAAAAAATTAAAATTAATAATAATTTTAAAGAATAAAATAAAAATTAGTGAAATACTTTTTAAAAAAAAATAGAATTTTAAAAAGAATTTTGAAAATTTGTTTGGTTATGATTTGCTTTTAAAAAGTTTTGAAATGAGTTTTGAAAAAAAATTTAGGCCATGGTTCTCTTTTAAAATCACAATTCCAATAAAAAATTTTTAAAACTCATAACCAAACATGCAATTCAAAACTGCTCAAAACTCAATTTAAAAATTATTTTTAAAACTCATAACCAAACATACAACTTAGGGTTTGTTTGGGAAGTGGGTTAACTTTTTGGCTTTTTGATTTTTTTAACTATTTTAGCATGAGGCTAAAAAGCCTCGTTTGGGAAGGACTTTTGACTTTTTTGTGAGAGAAAGAATGCAATGATTACGAGTTGAATGTGATGTTTTGTCCAGGCTAAAAAGCCTAATTTATTTATTTTTTTATTTTTTGTGGCTAAAATAGTCAAAAAAAGTCCCAAACTTAGCTTCCTAAACGAAGACTCAAAACTCTTTTCAAAATTCAAAACCAAACTCTTTTTAAAACATTATTTTAAAAGAAAAAATTCAAAAAAATATTTTTTTATTTTTTTTTAAAATTATTTTTGGAATCATGGTTTTAGTTTGAGTTATGAGTTTTGAAAGAGAAAACATTTGCTTGGTTATGAGTTTTGAAAAGAGTTTTCAGTTGTATTTTGAATTTTGAGTTATATTTTAAAATTTTTTGGATTAATTTTTTTAAAATATTTATTAATTTTATTTTTTTAGAGTAAATATTTTTTATTTTAAATATTTATTTATTTATTTTTATGTGCATTATATTTCATACATTTGTGTTGTATTTTTTTAAAAAATATTTGTAAATATTTAAAAATTTAAAAAATTTAAGTTTCTGTTTTAAATATATAATTTCTGTTTTAAATACTTTATTTATTTTATAAATATATTTTTTAATATTTTAGATATTTTTTTAATTTTTATTACTTTTTAAAAAATATTTTAACTTTTTAAAAAATTAGATCACCATATATAGATATATCTAAATCATGAGAAATTACTTGGTCAATAATATAAAAAAAAAAGAAAATTATTTTTTGAAAAAATAAAAAAACATTTTTCTTGAAAAATAAAAATTAAAAATAAAAAATAATTTTAAAGGACAAAATAAAAAAAATTGAATTTTTTTTTAATAGAATTATGAAAAGAGTTTGGTTATGAGTTTTGAGTTATGTATTTGGTTATGAGTTTAAAAAATAATTTTAGAATTGAGTTTTGAATTATATGTTTAGTTACGAGTTGAATGTGAAGTTGTGTTTTCAGTTTAAAATATTAAAATATTTATAAAATAAAATAAAATATTTAAATATTAGCTTTGCTTTTGTGCGTTCCATTTATGCCTAAAACATCTATTTCTTCGGTATTGAAACTGCTCATCCAGGCTAAGGAAGGGTAGCTTTGATGATCAATTACAATTGGACTCCTCCTCCCGGTCGACACTTTGGCTTGGTTTGGGAACATGCTATTTTAGTAATTTTTTAGTTTTTTACGAAAAGATGTGCAGAAAAGTAGAGAGGTGATGTGATGTGTTTTAGTTGACTTTTTGACTTTTTGACTATTTTAGCCACTTCCCAAACATAGCTTTTGGGTTGCACGGTATACACTTGGCCTTGGAGGTTTCGAACATTATCCGAGATCAGTAATTTCATGAAATAAATATCATGAAAAGTTTCATAAAACTAATCCAAAGTGATTGCATAACATATAATAAAACACTACAAGCACTATAAACTAATTTAAGGGTGAAAAATCTTCATGAAAATTTTTCATGATATTTTTTTTATAATACCTAACATTATTGATCCCCGATTATCAATTGTTCAACCAGGTAACTCTTTTGCTCAACCTCATCATTCATAAGTTAAAAATTAGTGCATGAATTTGTTGAACCTTGTCAGAAGAATGTAAAACACTTTGAAACCATAGCACTACACCAACCGAGGCATGGACTGCTGCTATTGCTATGGGAAATATAAAATCTTCACTCCTAGAGTTCAATACCCACATAATTCAACATAATTTTCCAATTTGATTGAGATGAGTAACCTGTAACTATTTCTATTTCAGGCATGGAATGGGCGACGTGATGGGCCTTTTATTTTCTTTTTTTTTTTTTTTTTGTGAACAAAGTGAAATGGACTTTCATCGGCTGATCTTTTTGCTATCTTCAATGTTTTGATAAGTAGATGCAAAAGATCAATCATCTAGAATTTATTATTTTTGTTCTACATGATGTTGGGAAAAATGAAACATGCATGTGTACATTCTGTAATTTGAAACTATGCTTTATAGTTTTATCTTTTCTAACTCTAAAGAACAACTCTACAAAGTGAACTTAATTACAGTTTGAACTTTTGTACATATAATGTAGCACATGCTACGATATTCACATATTTACAATTGTCATTTTGGTTATGCATATATTGACACTTTTTTATCTTCTTTTATTAATAGAAAGACAGGTTCAAAAGAAACTTACTAGTCAATAAATTTTTAAACCTAAAGGCCTTTTGCTTCTCCTAAATTCATTGATTTTAAATTTTGATTTTTTTCATTCATTGGTAACAATGTTGACCAAACAAAATAGTCAATTGCAACGAAAAAGATTTTCATCCCTTGTAACGGGGGTATCATACTGTGTGCAGCGCATGTAACTACCTCACTAATATAAGTAAAAAGATGTAATACATCTAAAAAATGAAAAATATTAATATATTACATACTTGTATTGCTATTTTGACTGTAAACAAATTTTATAGTTGAGTGTTGATTTAAATCTCCTTCTCATTAATTTTTTAACTTTCAAAGATTGAATAGCGTTTGAAGGTGAAAGTGGCATGTTTGTTATTACTAGGGTACAACTCGGGTGGGCTTAACCCGAGCAATCCGAGTTCAACCCGAGTTTTTTTAGGGCTTGGGCAACTATATTTTGTAATCTAGACGGGTCTGGGCAGATTTTTGATGCCCGAATTGTAATTCGGGCCGAGCTTAGGCAGAACCAATGGCCAACCCGAGCAACCTGAACCCGAATTGAATTTAATATATTATATAAATTATAATATAACATATATATATATAATTTAATAAATTATATAATATATATAAATTAAGTAAAAGAGTTAGTCTTAATTTTTATTTTTTATTTTTTAATGACCAGAAAATAATTTTGAATAATTCTCAATTCTTTGTTAATTCTCAATTCTACCTACAGGTTTCAAAACAAATCTACCTACAGGTTTCTGGACTCGGGCAATTCGGGCTAACCCGAGTTCAAAATACAAAGCTTGGGCCGGGCTTGGGCAGCAATGCTCGGGTTCATGATCGGGCTTGGACAGGCTTGGACACTGCCAAATACAATTCGAGTCAGACTTGGACAGACCCCCAATCCGCCCGAATCCACCCGAGTTGCACCCCTAGTACTTACCATCATTTTTGGGAGGATAAGGTTGATGTCACGTTCAATTAACTCACATGTGACTTCTATATATTCCATCTCATGTGGATTTCATGAGTGGTTTCGAATATTATTTTATTATTATTATTATTATTTTTTTATGATTTTGAGATTTTTTTTTAAAATATAAAAATTTGATGCGTGTGAAGTGACTTTTTTTTTATTATTATTATAAATATTTTTAACAGACAAATTTTTTAATTTATTTAGCCAAAAATAATTTTTTTAGAATATCTCAAACAATCCATCAGAACTACAGTTCGACTTATTACAAGTTTTTTTTTTTTTTTTTTCAATAATTTAAATTATTTATTTTATTGGCTCTTATATATAAATTGTTGATAAAGAAAAACTCATATTCAATTAAAAAAATAATCATATTATTTTATTATATTTAGCTTTAAACAATTGAAACAAATGAAGAGTAAGAAAGCATATTTTCAAAAATAAATTATTTATCTTTTTAAAAAACAATATATTTAGAAGCATAGATCAAATGAATAATTTGAATTATTCAAAAATAAACCATAAAATCATGGACTATCATGTGTAGAGGTGATATCAAATCATTATTTACACTTCATTTGAATGGAGGAGTTAGTGAGAAAAGAAAAAAAAAATAGTGAGAATAGAAAATTTCTGAATTTATTTAGATGGTTAAATATGTGTGAAATTATGAGAAAAGGACTCTCATCAAAAGTTGTGAGATTTGATGGGTTTAATGAAGGGAAAAGACTTTTACTGAGTCCAAATCGGATTAGAGAGTTGTTGAGCCTTAGTGGGCCTACAACACGTTGATGATCAAAAACTGTTTAATATTTAAAACTCGTGAAGTATTTTATTTTTGTAAAAATTTATATTGATCGGACATCGATAATCTCTTTATTAGTTCACATTTGTGTCACCGATAAATATAATTTTTTAAAAAAATTATTGACATAAATGTGATTTGATCAAGTGACTATTGATATCCGATCAACGTAAGTTTTTTGCAGAGATAAAGCACTCAACAAACTCTATACATTGATGGTTCGCATTATCTATACGGCCTTTGTGGTGGGCCCACAAAGGGCAACAACACCGTTCAGTTGGATTTTCCAAGTAGAGAGAACCTAAGTTCTTAATGAAACTTTTATAAAATACCAAAATTATCTTATGTGGAAGAAGTTGAAAAATAGCTTATTAAGATGAAAGATTATTTTGATAAAATAAAACAAATTTTTTTTTTCTCTCCTTATTTACTCCTTTCAAACAAGATGGTTGAAAGATTTTTTTTATTTTTTATTTTTTCTTATTGCTCTTTCCAAACAAGATGGTTGACAAATTATATTTTTTTCTCTCTTTTATTCATCCAAACACAATTATAAGAAACTATAATCATTTCTTTTATTTTCTCACCTCATGATACAAACGGATTATTACGGTTCCATGAATTATAGAACCAAATCAAATAATGAAAAATCTTAAAATCAGATCAAACTGAACTAATAAATCACAGTTCGGTTTAAAATCACGTCTCTTAAAAATATTGTTCCCATTCATAACATAATTACAAAATATTATTCAAAACTTAATAATTATTTAGATAATTGTTTACAACTAATTCTACCAACACAGAACAACAAACTTACAAAAGTAAAAAAATTACAACTCATATATATACCAATAAGATATTTGAATGTCTACATTTAACAAATTAATATATATATATATATCTAAACGATTTACTTTTATTTCAAACTAAATTCATAACTTATGTTGTATGGACTTTCAAAATAAATCAAATTCCTGTGTCGGACACCCGACACTCAGATAAGTATAAGATATGTGTTTGATACTTTTCAGTGAACACTTTTCATATATTTGTATTTAACACTATCTTATATATATTATTTGTCGTGTAATTATTATAAAATAGTTTTTTAACATTGTATGTTACATAATAAATTAAAAATATAAAAATATGACTCTTTTTTATTGAGTTCGCGTATTTTTAAATTTAAAATTTAATAAGTCCAATCTCTAAATATACAATTACATTTAACATCCCTATCCAAATTCATATAACATAGTTCATGACCATAATGTTAGCATATAATATATTAGCTGAAAGTGTTGTATTTTTTATTCACCGAAAGTTGCATTATATTAGGGGGTTGTTTTATTCTATGCCCTAAGGGCCTATCTTGTCTCTCTTGTAAACTCTAATTTCATCTATAAATAAGGGATGATTTTATATCATACCTTAAGCTGGTTAATTAAAGCTTCATGGTATCAGAGCTTGAGCTCTAGGGTTTCGGCACACCCTTACTCTAGGGTTCGAAACTTACCTAGGTGGATCCTCTGCTGGGTCGATCTTCAGTCGCCATTATCACTCTGCTTCGTCTTCATCAGTCGGTGGATCATTGGCTTCGACTTCGTCTTTGTCTTCCGTCTCAGTCGCCATCGCCCTCAGTTCCGCCGCTCGCTGTCGTCCTCAGCTTCTCAGCTCGTCGATCTCCTCCAGCAGTTCGTTGCTCGTCTCTGCCGCTCGTCTCGTCTCTGTCGTCGTCTTCTCTGTTGAATAGGGTATGTCTGTTTTGTATAACATACTACTAATACATGTATAAATAGATAAATCAGTATATATATATATATATATAAAACAAAGGAAAAAAAACCAAAAACAAAAAAACCAAAAAAAAAGGAAAAAAAAAAACCAAAAAAAAAAAAAAATGATTTCTTAATTTTGTTATGCTCTTATAGTGGTCATTGTGCCTGTTCTTTCACCACCACCTTTCAGGTTTGTGATTGCCACTAGTTTTGTTGCGGGTTTGGTAGTATTGTATCCATGACAGATTCCTCCAGTGTGTCCCCTTCTTCTCAAACACCGAGGAGTGAGAGTCCCATTATACCTACTACCATGACTGAGAACCCCAACTCTAGTATGAAAATCACCACCTCTCTCTTTAATGGTCAGAACTACCTAACATGGTCTCAAAGTTTGACTATGTTTTTGAAGAGCCGAGGGAAGATGGGGTATGTTGATGGCAGGATACAGGTACCTAGTACCAATCGACCAAAGTTATGACCAATGGGAGATTAACAACTCTTTGATTATGAGTTGGCTTATCCATTCGATGGTTCCGGAACTTGGTGAGGGCTACTTGTCTATGAAGACTGCCCAAGAAGTTTGGGATGCTGTGGCTGTCACCTATTCCCGCAAAGGGAATTTTTCAAGTAGAGAGAACCTAAGTTCTTAATGAAACTTTTATAAAATACCAAAATTATCTTATGTGGAAGAAGTTGAAAAATAGCTTATTAAGATGAAAGATTATTTTGATAAAATAAAACAAAATTTTTTTTCTCTCCTTATTTACTCCTTTCAAACAAGATGGTTGAAAGATTTTTTTTATTTTTTATTTTTTCTTATTGCTCTTTCCAAACAAGATGGTTGACAAATTATATTTTTTTTCTCTTTTATTCATCCAAACACAATTATAAGAAACTATAATCATTTCTTTTATTGTAACAACCCTCGTTTTAATTACCGATTAACGACTGAATTAGCAACTGGTCACTGATAAACTGAACTGATTATGACTGATAAGTGAACTGAATGAGTTACCGGACTAACTGATTGAAATTGATACTGAAATTGAATAAGTTTACCTATTGAATTGCATATTGCATCTGTTTGATCGATTGAGTATCTGTTTGAATTCGTATGTTAAACTGCTAATTGAAGGCCTTATCGGCGGCCGATTTGGAAACCGTTTAGTGTTTTGTAATCAGGAGAATATTTGTGATTTAATGATATATTTATTTGAAAATTGATTAGGAATGATTAAATTAGATTAAATTAGTTAATTGTCAAGTTTGAGTTAATTACCAACTATGCCATTTTGAGTGGACCCTTGTTTAATCCTATTATTGAGCCTTATTACACTTAATCAAAACATTTGATCAGTTACTCCCTACACTCCAACCGACCAAACAAAAGAATTAGAGAGAGAGAGTAGGAGATTGGAGAAATTCACCTTGCATGCTTGGAATTTGAGAAGAATTGAAGTGTAGATTGCTTATTTAGCTCCCACACCTTGAATTCAAGACTTAGGCAAGGTAATTAAATCTCTCATTGATGCATTTAAGGTTGTTCTTGCATGAGTCAAGTTGAATTGTGGAGTTAAGACATAAATTAGTTCAAAAGAGTAGGATTATAGCTTAATCCATGCATGCATGTTTGAATTGATGAGTTTGAGTTGAATCCATGGTGAAAATGTACATGCATGCTCATATTCATGTTTAAATCCATGTGTTCATCATGTTCTTGAAGAAGTGAGCCCATTTGGACAAGAGTTGAAGCTTGATTTTGGTTTAAAGATCATGCATTGCATGTTTTGACATTTTTCTTGAAAATGGGTTTGAATGTTGGATTTAATTGACCAATCCTTGGCCCTTGCATGTGCAAATTAGCTTTTGAAACTTGTTATACATTGAGTTTAAAGTGTTTTTCCAGAATTTGGGGCCAAGAGGTTGAGCTTTGGATGGTTGAATGCTTGGTTCGAACTTGGGAGACAAATCTGGAAATTCCAGATTTGGCTTCCTCGCTCGAGCGAGCCCTTTGTTTTTGGAAGCTCGCCGGCGAGCATCGGCGTGGTATCGGCGTAAAATCCAGCAACCAAGACTTTTCTTTGTTTCATCGACCGCTCGGCGAAGGATTGTTCGCTCGGCGAAGCCTTGGATTTTGGAATCTCGCTCGAGCGAAGGAAGGCTCGCCGGCGAGACCCTGTTCGACAACTTTTGAAAAATGCCTTCCAACTGTAATTTTGCATCCTCATCCCATCCTAGGCATTCTTAGGCCTAGTTTAAGGCATCTTAATGAGAATTTAGACATAGAACCACACCGAGGGAATTTAGGGATTTAATTATCATCCTTTCCAACTGTAAACTTAGTGTGTGTTCTATTTGCTAACTGTTTAGGGTTGGCTCACGGGGACGCGCTCTAGCTACTGATAGCCCAATCATTGTGAGTAACAGATTGTGTAACGATATGTTCAAAATGGTTATATTTTGAATACTGAACTGAACTGCTTATTGAACTGATATTATTTATTGAATGAATGTATGTCCTGTATTTCGAACTGTATTGTGGCATCCTTAGCACCCACTGTGATTGACTGTTACAGAGCTCTGTCGGTTTCCTTGTGAAACCATATTGTTTATCGATTGATGGCCATCATTATTGTTGGGTCTGTTAAGGCCCGGTCCTTTTGGACTTACTGTTTATAGGCTAATGGATGTACCACATATGACTGATTGATTGAAATCTTGATTGGTGAAATCTTGAAAGATTGAATTCTTGTATAATGAATTGATTTCATTCTTTGTAGGGACATTCATTCATAACCTCTTTACACATTATGTTATTCAGGGCTTTAGCTCCTGTTATATATATATATATGTAGGTTCTCGGCTGACGGCCGGAGCTAGGGCGTGGGTGATCCCGCTTTTGTCCGGCCAAATTGTGTGCCTCAATGAGAGGTTCGATTTTGCCATGCTTTGGCTTTGGGGTTTTGTTTTCCGTCTGTCTCATGTCTTGTTTTGGGACCCTTTGTATAGGCATCTCTTGTTATACTGCATCTTTGCCTAGCGATCACGATCCTGTCTTGAATGTTTGTAAATGAATGTATAGATTTGTCTTGTTTTGGGCTGTATGAATGCATAAAAATGTTTTTGGCATACAGATTTTCACAGCTCAATGGACACTAGTTGTATCTTCGCCAGTCAGATTGGCTTCAGATTATCGTCTTCAGAGGCCTTGGTAATCTCGGATTCTTGGCGATTCTGATGCTAAACCCATAGGGCCGGGTTTGGGTCGTGACATTTATTTTCTCACCTCATGATACAAACGGATTATTATGGTTCCATGAATTATAGAACCAAATCAAATAATGAAAAATCTTAAAATCAGATCAAACTGAACTAATAAATCACAGTTCGGTTTAAAATCACGTCCCTTAAAAATATTGTTCCCATTCATAACATAATTACAAAATATTATTCAAAACTTAATAATTATTTAGATAATTGTTTACAACTAATTCTACCAACACAGAACAACAAACTTACAAAAGTAAAAAAATTACAACTCATATATATACCAATAAGATATTTGAATGTCTACATTTAACAAATTAATATATATATATCTAAACGATTTACTTTTATTTCAAACTAAATTCATAACTTATGTTGTATGGACTTTCAAAATAAATCAAATTCCTGTGTCGGACACCCGACACTCAGATAAGTATAAGATATGTGTTTGATACTTTTCAGTGAACACTTTTCATATATTTGTATTTAACACTATCTTATATATATTATTTGTTGTGTAATTATTATAAAATAGTTTTTTAACATTGTATGTTACATAATAAATTAAAAATATAAAAATATGACTCTTTTTTATTGAGTTCGCGTATTTTTAAATTTAAAATTTAATAAGTCCAATCTCTAAATATACAATTACATTTAACATCCCTATCCAAATTCATATAACATAGTTCATGACCATAATGTTAGCATATAATATATTAGCTGAAAGTGTTGTATTTTTTATTCACCGAAAGTTGCATTATATTAGGGGGTTGTTTTATTCTATGCCCTAAGGGCCTATCTTGTCTCTCTTGTAAACTCTAATTTCATCTATAAATAAGGGATGATTTTATATCATACCTTAAGCTGGTTAATCAAATCAAAGCTTCATGGTATCAGAGCTTGAGCTCTAGGGTTTCGGCACACCCTCACTCTAGGGTTCGAAACTTACCTAGGTGGATCCTCTGCTGGGTCGATCTTCAGTCGCCATTATCACTCTGCTTCGTCTTCATCAGTCGGTGGATCATTGGCTTCGACTTCGTCTTTGTCTTCCGCCTCAGTCGCCATCGCCCTCGATTCGCCGCCATTGCCGTCTCGGCTTCAAATTGCGATCTCCTTCAGCAGTTCGTTGCTCGTCTCTGCCGCTCGTCTCGTCTCTGTCGTCGTCTTCTCTGTTGAGTAGGGTATGTCTGTTTTGTATAACATACTACTAATACATGTATAAATAGATAAATCAGTATATATATATATATAAAACAAAGGAAAAAAAACCAAAAAAAAAAAAACCAAAAAAAAACCAAAAAAAAAACCAAAAAAAACCAAAAAAAAAAAAAAATGATTTCTTAATTTTGTTATGCTCTTATAGTGGTCATTGTGCCTGTTCTTTCACCACCACCTTTCAGGTTTGTGATTGCCACTAGTTTTGTTGTGGGTTTGGTAGTATTGTATCCATGACAGATTCCTCCAGTGTGTCCCCTTCTTCTCAAACACCGAGGAGTGAGAGTCCCATTATACCTACTACCATGACTGAGAACCCCAACCCTAGTATGAAAATCACCACCTCTCTCTTTAATGGTCAGAACTACCTAACATGGTCTCAAAGTTTGACTATGTTTTTGAAGAGCCGAGGGAAGATGGGGTATGTTGATGGCAGGATACAGGTACCTAGTACCACTGACTCAGGTTATGACCAATGGGAGATTAATAACTCTTTGATTATGAGTTGGCTTATCCATTCGATGGTTCCAGAACTTGGTGAGGGCTACTTGTCTATGAAGACTGCCCAAGAAGTTTGGGATGCTGTGGCTGTCACCTATTCCCGCAAAGGGAATTTTTCACAGGCATTTGAGTTGCGCCGCTCTATTGAGAGCTCAATTCAGGGAGAGCAGACTGTCCTGCAATATTTCACCTACCTCACCAACGGATGGAAACGCCTTGACCACCTGGAAGACTATAAGCCCGTTTGCCCTGCTGATTCTGCCGGGTACAAGAAGTTCCTCGCACGGGAACGGGTCTTTAAATTTCTGGCCGGCCTAAATGTGGAGTATGATCCAGTTCGGGGTCGAGTTCTGGGTATGGACACTCTTCATTCATTTCAGGAGGCATTTGTCTATGTACAGAATGAGGAGAGTCGCGATGCGCTATGATGTCCTGTCTCTCATCGACCGCTCGACATTCATCTTCACGCCGAGATGGCCTCAGCTTGACTCCCATCCCTCCGTCTGCTGCTAAGGAGTCTGTAGTCTGTGATTACTGCAAGAAGCCGCTGCACACTCGTGAGACGTGTTGGAAGCTTCATGGGACTCCATCCGAGGGTCGAGGTGATCGATCTAGTTCTCGAGACGGTCGGTCAGGCCAGTTTAGAGGACGTGGTTCCTATTCCCAGGCTCATCAGACTAGTGCCGTTGATCCACTTGATTCTAATTCTGCTTCTGTTGGCCAAACTTCTGATACTGAGTTGGAGGATGCTTTGCACCAATTGTTGGACCGCCGGTCTTCTCCTGCTCTCAGTACAGCTTCCTCATCCTTTGCCCGCTCAGGTAACTTAGCCTCTTCTCCTTGTGCTTTCCTGTGTCATAAGTTTTTGCCTTGGATCATTGATTCTGGTGCCTCAGATCATATGTCTGGCTCCTCTGATCTTTTCTCTGTCTATAAGCCCTCTTCAGGTCAGGACAAAGTTAGGATTGCCGATGGTACTGTTTCTTCTATTTCTGGAAAAGGTTTAGTCCACGTCACTCCTACCATACATCCGCTCTGCTTCCATGTTCCCAATTTTTCGTTAATCATATCCTTGAGTCGTCTCACCCAGATTTGAATTGTAGTGTGACGTTTTTTCACGATCATTGTCTTTTCAGACCTTGTCACGAGGAGGACGATTAAGCGTGGTAGTGTGAAAAAATGGTCTCTACTTCCTAGATCAACCGGACAAACTTGCTTATTCTTCCACCACATCTTCTACTACCCCCGCTGATTTATGGCTGTGGCATCGGCGTCTTGGGCATCCGTCATTTCATTTACTTAAGCATTTATTTCCTTCTGGTTTCGCCAATCATCATGTGTCTGACTTTCTTTGTGAGTCTTGTCAACTCGAAAAACAGCACCGAGCTTCTTTTGCTCCCAGTTTGAATAAAAGTTTAGTTCCTTTTTCCTTAATACATTCTGATGTTTGGGGTCCCTCTCGTGTTATGTCTGTGAAAGGTCATCGCTGGTTTGTTACATTTATTGATGATTTTTCTCGTACTACTTGGGTGTATCTCATGAAAGATAAGAGTGAGGTTTTCTCTGTGTTTCGCACTTTTCATAAGATGATTTGTACTCAGTTTGGGGCCACTGTCAAACTCTTTTCGCTCGATAATGGCGGGGAATACATAGATTCTGGGTTAGGACAATATTTCTCTACTCATGGCATTATCCATCAGACCTCTTGCACCAATACCCCTCAACAAAATGGGGTGGCGGAACGCAAGAATCGGCATATTCTTGACATGGCTCGGTGCATGTGTTTTTCTATGAATGTGCCTCGGCCCTATTGGGGGGACGCTGTTCTCACCGCTGCCCATCTCATTAATCGTCTCCCTACCCAGGTCTTGCAAAAATAGACTCCTCTTCACGTCCTCCTAGGTTCTCAGTCCTTGTTTTCTATTCCCCCCAAAATTTTTGGATGTGTCTGTTTTGTTCATAATCACTCTCCCTCTCGTTGTAAGTTGGACTCTCGCTCCCTCAAGTGTGTTTTCCTTGATTACTCTCCTACTCAAAAGGGGTATAAATGTTATCACCCTTTTTTTCGTAAGTGGTTTGTATCCATGGATGTTACTTTCTTTGAGTCCCAGTCCTATTTCTTGTCCTCTCCGGTGTCACCGTCCTCGTTTCCGGGGGAGCCTATGGTGGAAGTGAGTCCCGTGCTTCCTATGGTGGAACTAGTTGTTCTTGCACCACCCTCTTCTACTGGGACTATAGAACCCACTGTCACCAAGGATAAGGTCGGGCATGTTTATATCCGGGACATAGACAGACAACAAGTTAACTGGATACAAGGGACCACTTTTGCTACTCCACTGCCATCTCTTGTTTCTGATGAGAGTCTAGGTAACTTTGAATCTCTTGAATCCATTGATCTTGATGTTCCTATTGCCAAGATGAAGGGTGTGAGATCTTGTACTCAACATCCTATCTCACAGTTTGTGTCATACTGTCATTTGTCATCCTCATATAGAGCATTTGTGTCCAATATTTCCTCTGTTAGCATTCATAACCATTTTCAGGATGCTCTTGCTACCTCTGAGTGGAAACTAGCCATGATTGAGGAAATGAAAGCACTTAGGAAGAATGGCACTTGGGAATTGACTGAGTTACCTACGGGCAAACGACCTGTGGGATGTAAATGGGTATATACTGTAAAACACAAAGCAGATGGGTCTATTGAGCGTTACAAGGCAAGACTTGTGGCAAAAAGGTTTACTCAGACATATGGCATTGATTATCAGGAGACCTTCGCACCCGTGGCTGAGATGAACTCAGTCAGAGTACTTCTCTCTCTAGCAGCTAATCTTGATTGGCCGCTTTATCAGTTTGATGTCAAGAATGCCTTTCTCCATGGTGACCTCGAAGAAGAGGTATATATGGACATTCCTCCTGGTTTTGAGGATCATCAGACAGAAGGCAAAGTATGCAAGCTTCGGAAGTCATTATATGGTCTCAAACAGTCTCCAAGAGCTTGGTTTGAGAGATTCACTCAGGCTATGTTTAAATATGGCTTCAAACAAAGTCAGGCAGATCACACATTGTTTGTGAAACATTCCTCACGTGATAAGACTACAGCACTTATTGTTTATGTAGATGACATAGTTCTTACAGGCAATGATAGTGAGGAAATACCTCTGTTGAAGAAATATTTAGCTAATGAGTTTGAAATCAAAGACTTGGGAAGCTTGAAGTATTTTCAGGGAATTGAAGTTGCTTGCTCTAAGGATGGGATATTTATCTCACAGAGAAAATATGTGCTTGACCTATTGAAGGAAACTGGGATGCTTGGCTGCAAGGCATGTGCCACTCCACTGGAACCTAATCAGAAATTGAGGGATGATGAAGGATGAGAAGTTGTTGATAGGGGAAGCTATCAGCGATTAGTGGGTAAACTCATTTACCTATCTCACTCCCGTCCTGATATTGCTGTTGCTGTCAGTGTGGTTAGTCAGTTTATGCATGCTCCTCATCAGATTCACCTTGAGGCTATCATGAGAATCTTGAGGTACTTGAAGTCTTACAGTAAGGGTCTTTATTTTTCAAAGTATGATCATCTTCGTGGAAGCCTATCTGAGATGTTGATCGGGATCAAGAATCGATAGGAGATCGACTTCAGGGTATTGCACATTTGTTGGAGGCAACCTAATTACTTGGAGGAGTAAGAAACATAATGTGGTTGCCAGGTCAAGCGCAGAAGCTGAGTTTAGAGCTATGGCACAAGGTGTGTGTGAACTTTTATTGATCAAGTTATTGTTGAGTGATCTAGGTATTGATCAGAAGGACTCCATGCGGTTATACTGTGATAATAAGGCCGCCATCAACATCGCTCACAATCCAGTTCAACATGACAGGACAAAACATGTTGAGATTGATCGCCACTTCATTAAGGAGAAACTCACTAATGGTACCATTTGTACTCTTTTTGTCCAGTCTGGTGAACAACTTGCTGACATTCTCACCAAGGGGGTTGGGAATAAACCATTTCATGACATATTAGGCAAGCTAGGCATGAGAGATATCTTCTCACCAGCTTGAGGGGGAGTGTTAGCATATAATATATTAGCCGAAAGTGTTGTATTTTTTATTCACCGAAAGTTGCATTATATTAGGGGGTTGTTTTATTCTATGCCCTAAGGGCCTATCTTGTCTCTCTTGTAAACCCTAATTTCATCTATAAATAAGGGATGATTTTATATCATACCCTAAGCTGGTTAATCAAAGCTTCACATAAAACTATAAACCACCCACTTGTGCCTTTATTTTTTCAAATTTTCCTGTTGAAAAAAGCATGATAGCTCGAATTTGAGGGGGCTTGAATGGTCTGAATAGGTGTTGGCCGGTTGTCCGCAAGGGCGACCGGGTGAAAGATTGTTTACCACAGTTGTCACTTTTATCGACTGTGGCTGTCAGCCTCATCGCCGGACGACAGCCCGAACGTCTGTCTGGATGACCGATAAGGTGAATTTTGAGCCATTCGAGCCAACCTCATATTTGGGCTACCAAGAATTGCTCTTTTCCTGCTCCATCCCTAGTCACGTGAATTGGAGAGAGAGCCTCCCTCAAATAAAAACAAACGTGGCGGTGCAAGTAGTAACCCGAAAGAGATTAATGAAAATGAAAAAATACGGCTCCATTTTGTTTAATTTTGAAATGAGATTTGAGTTTTAAATTATGTTTTAAAAGATAAGTTTTTAAATGAATTTTAAAAAGATAAAATTTATTTGGTTATGAATTTTGAATTTTTTTTTTTTTGCATTTTGAATTGTATTTTTAAATTGTTTTGGGTTTATTTTTTTAATTTAAATTTTCTTAATGTTATTTTGTTAAGGTAAATATATATATATATATATTTAATGTGCGTTTGTTTACTAAATTTGTTTTTAATTTCTTCACAATTTTTGTACTAATTAAGTATAATTTTGATTAGCTAATACATATCTAAAACATAACAGATTATTTTGCTAATATTTAAAACCAATTTAAAATTTTACATCAGTATATGAAATTTGTTTATCTTCGTGCCATCCACTTTCACTTGAGCCAACCCCCACAAGCACAAAATATTTTAATTATATATTTCAAATATTTAAATATTTTATTTTATTTTATTTTCAAATATATATCTTTTATTTTAAAAAATATTTTAAATTTAAAAAAAAAATTATTTTTTTTACTTTTTTTAAATTTTAAAAAATTATGAATTATCCATATATATCTAAATCATAACAAATTCTATGTCAAATATTTTAAGAAAATAAAAAATATTTTTTTAAAAAATAAAAAACAAAAATAAAATATTTTTTTTACAAAAAAATTAAAATTAAAAATAATTTTAAAGAATAAAATAAAAAAATGATTGAAATATATATTTTTTTAAAAATAGAATCTTAAAAAGAATTTTGAAAATTTATTTGGTTATGATTTTTTTTAAAAAAAGTTTTGAAATGAGTTTTGAAAAATTTTTAGGCTACGTTTGGTTCTCTTTTGGAATCACAACTTCAATAAAATATTTTCAAAACTCATAACTAAACATACAATTCAAAACTACTCAAAACTCAATTCAAAAGTTATTTTCAAAATTCATAACTAAACTCACAATTCAAAACTCTTTTGAAAACTCAAAACTAAACTTTTTTCAAAACACTATTTTAAAAAAAAAATTCAAAAAATGTATTTTTTATTTTGTTTTTGAAAATTATTTTTAGAATCATGATTTGAGCGCGGAATCACGTTTTGAGTTATGAGTTTTAAAAATGAAAATTTGCTTGGTTATGAGTTTTGAAAAGAGTTTTGAGTTTAGAGTTATATTTTAAAACTTTTTGGATTAGATTTTTTAAAATATTTATTTTTTTAGCATAAATATTTTATATTTTAAATATTTATTTATTTATTTTTATGTACATTATATTTCATACATTTGTGTATTGTATTTTTTTTAAAAATATTTTGTAAATATTTAAAAATTAAAATTTTTATTTTAAATACTTTATTTTATTTTATAAATATATTTTTAAATATTTTAAATATTTTTTATTACTTTTTTTAAAAATATTTTAATTTTTAAAATTTTACAAAAAAATTGGATCGCTATATATATGCATATCTCTAAATCATAAGAAATTACTTGGTCAATAATAAAAAAAAAAAAGAAAAATTATTTTATGAAAAAATAAAAAAATATTTTTCTTGAAAAATAAAAATAAACAAAATATTTTTTGAAAAAATATAAAATAAAAAATAATTAAGATTTTTATTGATAAATTTCATTTAGAAGTGTTTTAACCGAATAAGTCCATGAAGAAATTTTTTAACCCATTTAGTCCCATGTATGTATAGTTTTATTCCATAAAGTCATTTTTCTTGATTTACACTATTTTCTTGGACATTTATACCCTTATATTTAATTTTGATACCCTTATAAATATTTTTTGAACGGTTAACAAATTTTATGATGTGACCATTCATATTTTAAAATTTACATTGGTATGAATGTAAAATTGGCCCGTGGGCGGCCCGAAACCCGTCTGCGAGCCGGAGCGGGCCCGGCCCATTGACAATGTGAATATTCACATTGACATGTTAACATTCACATTAATATGAGTGTAAAATTGGCCCGCGTCCCGTGGTGGCGCGAAACCCGCCCGCGGCCCATGGGCGGCCCGGGGTGGGCCCAGTCCAACCCGTTGACAATGTGAATATTCACATTGATAAGAGTATAAAATTATCCCGCGGCCCGAGGTGGCCCCGGCTCGGCCCATTGACAATGTGAATATTCACATTGACATGTTAACATTCACATTGATAGGAGTGTAAAATTAACCCCATCCCATGGTTGCCCAAAACCCACCCACGCCCCGTGGCGCGGCCCGGTGGGCCTGACTCGGCCTTTTGACAATGTGAATATTCACATTGATAAGAGTATAAAATTGGCCAGCGGCCCGTGAGCGGCCCGAAGCCCGAGGCAGGTTTGGCCTGACCCATGATAATATGAATATTCACATTGACATGTTAGCATTAACATTGATAGCGGCCCCGGGCGGGCCCGGTCCGGCCCGTTGACAATGTGAATATTCATATTGACATGTTAACATTCACATTAATAAGAGTATAAAATTGGCCTGCGGCCCATGGGCGGCCAAAAGCCCGCTCGTGGCTCTAGCCGGGCCTGGCCCCGCCCGTTGACAATGTGAATATTCACATTGACATGTTAACATTCACATTGATAGGAGTGTAAAATTAGCCTGCGCCCCGTGGCTGTCCGAAACCCGCCCATGGCCCGTGGCGCGGCCCGGGGCAGGCTCGGCCCAACCTGTTGACAATATGAATATTCACATTGACATGTTAATATTAACATTGATAAGAATATAAAATTGGCCAGCGGCCTGTGGACGGCCTAAAGCCCGACCGCAGCCCGAGGCGGGCTTGGCCTGACCCGTGACAATGTGAATAATCATATTGACATGTTAACATTAACATTGATAACGGCCCGGGGCGGGCCCGGTCAGGTTCGTTGGCAATGTGAATATTGACATGTTGACATTTACATTGACAAGAGTACAAAATTGGCCCGCGGCCCATGGCGGCCAAAAGCCCGCCCGCGGCCTGGAGCGGGCCCGGCCCGGCCTCGGCCCGGCCCGTTAACAATGTGAATATTCACATTGACATGTTAACATTCACATTGATAGGAGTGTAAAATTAGCCCGCGCCCCGTGATTGCCCGAAACCCGCCCACGCACCGTGACGCGACCCGGGACGAACCTGGCCCGGCCTGTTGACAATGTGAATATTTACATTGACATGTTAACATTCACATTGATAAGAGTATAAAATTGGCCAGCGGCCCGTCGGCGGCTCGAAGCCCGACCGCAACCCGAGGCGGGCTTGGCCCGACCCGTGACAATGTGAATATTCACATTGATATGTTAACATTGACATTGATAGGAGTGTAAAATTTGCCCGCTGCTCGAAGCTCACCCGCGGCCCGGGGTAGGCCTAGCCCGGTCCGTTGATAATGTGAATATTCACATTAACATGTTAACAATTACATTGATAGAAAATGTAGAATTGGCTCGTGGCCTGTGGGCTGCCTAAAGCCCGCCCACGGCCCGGGGCAGGCTCGTTTGGGTCTGGGCTCGAGCATGTCCGAGACCCTAAGCTAGGGCCTAGGCCATCACTTTGAAGCCCCGCCCGGCCCATCGGCCCGCTTAAGGCCCATTCAAGACTCGGTTCGAGGCCCAGCCCGCCCGAGACGCAATGTCTTTTTTTTTGAAAAATAATAAAATTTTGGTAGAAAAAATTAAAAAGAATTAAAAAAAAATGGCCAGGCTCGCCCAAGCCCGACCTAAGCTCGAGGCTAGGCCAGCCCACCATTTCAACCCGAGGTCGTTGCTGGACGGACGCCGCAATGAGCGAACCGAGGCGCCGCCATGGTCAATTTTACACTCCTATCAATGTGAATGTTAACATGTCAATGTGAATGTTCACATTGTCACGGGCCGGGCCCGGCTCGCCCTGGGCCGCGCCACGGGCTTTGGGCCACCCGTGGGACGCGAGTTAATTTTACACTCTTATCAATGTGAATGTGAATGTGAATGTCAACATATCAATGTGAATAATCACATTATCAACCGGTCCAGGTCGGGTTTGCAGCCGCGCCAAGGCGATCCAAGCTTGTTGCATTTGGTTTCGGTCGCCTATAGGTCAGGGCCAATTTCACATTCCTACTAATGTGAATGTTAACATGTCAATGTGAATATTCACATTGTCACGGGCCGTCCATGGGCTTCAGGCCGCCCATGGGACGCGAGTCAATTTTACACTCTTATTAATGTGAATGTTAACATGTCAATATGAATATTCACGTTGTCAACGGGCCGGACCGGGCCCGCCCCGGGTAGCCCACGGGCCGCGGGCGGGTTTCGGACGGCCCACAGGTTGCGGGCTAATTTTACACTCCTATCAATGTGAATGTTAACATGTTAATGTGAATATTCACATTGTACATGGGTCAGGTCCCTACACATTGACGATATGAACATTCACATTGACGGTGTGAACATTCACATTATGAGTATTTTGGTAATTATGTCACCCATAGGCCTTATTGAAACATAAGAAAATAATGTGAACTAAATGAAACATAAGTAGTTAAAAATGGTATTTTGGTCTTCTTATTTCAAATAGGATTTAATGGAATAGTCAAAAAGAATATGGGTTGGATGGAATAAAGATCTGAGAAAGTGAATTTATCAAAAAAACTCTCAAAATAATTTTAAAGGACAAAATTAAAAAAAATTGAAATTTTTTTAATAGAATTTTGAAAAAAATTTGATTATGAATTTTGAGTTATGCATTTGATTATGAGTTTTAAAAATAATTTTCGAATTAAGTTTTGTATTATGTGTTTAGTTACGATTTGAGTATGAAATTTGTTTTAAGTTAAAAATATTAAAATATTTTAAAATAAAATAAAATATTTAAAATAAAATTTTTTAAAAATATTTAAATAACAATTATATATTTAAAATAAAAATAAAATTTTCTTAAACATTTTTAAATATTTAAAAAAAATAAATTCACAAAATTTTAAAACATTATTCAAAATTCATTTTAAAACTCAAAATTCAAAAACTTTTTTCAAAATTTTTCACAAAATTCTTTTCAAAACTCATAATCATATAATTTTTTTTTTCAAAACTTAACTAAACCTCAATTTCATATTCAAATCATAATTCTAAAACTAAACAAGGTCATTAATTTTTTTTATATTCAAATTCCAAAGCTTAAAACATTTTCTATTGGACACTCTAGTCAAACTTGGAGCAGCACAACCTGAAGATATGTTGGTGGTAATTTACGAGTGTTTTGGGAAATTGATAAAAAATTGACTCTTTAAATTTTTAATTTTTTTGATAACTTTTTTGACAAAAAAAAAAAAAAACTGATTTTTTAAGTATTTTTTTGTAATTTTTTTTTAAAAGAACTTGGTAAAAAATTAAAAAAACAGGATTTTTACTAGTTGCCGGTTGAAATTAGAGACTTTAGTGAGCGAAATGATTGGATTATCTAGTGAACAGCCTTGTTTGTTTTTTTCTTTCCGATGTATCCAAAAAAAAAAAAAAAGAAAAAAAAGAAAAATCATTTTCCATCGCTGATCCTCTCATTTTCCCACGGGCCAAACGCACAGTAGAAGTGTAGAATCATTATATGTAGTTCAACGCTGGATCTCGTTCCAGAGATTTTCAAGGTACTAAGAACTATGGAACCCAAATTCATGTTGTTAATGGTCGCTCTGATGACCATTGCAACTGCCTCTGCCGATTACGTTCGCCCTAAGCCTCGTAAAATCTTGGATTTTCCATGGGAATCAAAGCACTCCTCTCAGCCCCAACAGGTAAACCCTAACCCTCTCTCTGTTTCTATCTCTCAGGTCAATATTTCTCAGTATCATACTTATATCCTCTGTTTGGTTGCCTAGAAAATTGTGAAAAATGAAAAAAATGGCCTTCTTGGAAATCATATCAAGCTGAGATTAGAATATTTGCCCTAAATATTCGTTTGCTCTTTGTTTCGGATCGTGTTTGTCTATGTTTAGTTGTTTAAGTGCATCCCAATTATTTATCAATGTGAAGTAGGATTTTTATATTATTATTTTTTGTGGATCTGTTGACTTGAGCATTAATTGCAGAGGTCTGAATTATTTAGAGTTTTTTACTTTTCTTTTGGGGGGATTAGGGTTACCAAGGGAGGTTGAGTTTAAAATTAAGAAGATTGTGTTGTGTGTGAAACATTGTAGGTGACTATGAAAATTTTGATTATAATTCTACCCCTTCATTTAAAACTCGTGGCCATTTATCGGATACCGACATGGTTGCCGGTGTTATAGCTTGATGTTTAGGGTTTCCCATTTCCACTTTTCTCAGTCCTTTTGTTTTCAATCATTTGTATGAGGAGTAAAAATATACAGGCATTAATTATCCATGAACAATAGTTATTGTGCGAAAAAAACTCTGAGGAGAATACTCAGAAGTTGAAGGGAATGTGATTCATTTCTTTCAAAAGCGAATTCAATTTTTTGAAAGTAGGAATTCTTGTGGTTGGTGCTGTATGGTGATAGAGATCATTGTGTGGTTGCTTAATTTTTACAACCAATTTATTTGTTGGATTAAGATAGTATATTTTATCACCTAATTTGGATTGAAAACCTGAGTGAGTGCCTTAGCAATACTATTGTTATCAGCTTAATTGTTATGAAACTTGTGTCGAATGGAGTTTATTTGGTTGTCTTCTACTAGAAGGTGTAGGTATGCACACCCGATGGGTGTGCTATGTGCTATGTAAATCATCGCAGGATTTTTATCGATTGACCCACACAAAAAAATAAAAAAATAAAAAAATGTAGAAGTTATCAAAAATTGAAAAGTAAAGTTTAAAACTGGGGCAGTTACATAAGGGAAAAAAAGGAATGAAAAAAGTTGTGACAAAAAGTGTTCATACCAAGTGATCTGTACACTTTATATAATAGTATCAATAGTATAGATAAAGACCAATTCTGTTATTGACTTTCGTTTCAATAGTAACTTTAGAAACTTTTTGGAAAAAAATGGCCATTGCAGGTGCACATCTCGTTGGCGGGAGACCAGCACATGCGAGTGACATGGATTGCTGACGGTAAATCTTCTCCATCTATCGTTGAATATGGAACATCACCAGGGAAATACAACCGTATTGCTCAAGGAGAGAGCACTTCCTATGATTATTTATTATATAGCTCGGGAAAGATACACCACACTGTCATTGGGCCGCTGGAACACGACACTGTTTACTTCTACCGATGCGGAAAACAAGGTCCTGAATTCCAGCTCAAGACTCCTCCATCTGAATTTCCAGTTACTTTTACCGTGGCTGGTGATTTAGGTCAAACTGGCTGGACTAAATCGACGTTAGATCACATAGACTTATGCAACTATGATGTGCATTTGCTTCCTGGAGACCTTTCCTATGCTGATTATATTCAGTCTCGGTGGGACACGTTTGGTGAGCTAGTGCAACCACTCGCAAGTGCAAGGCCGTGGATGGTAACAGAAGGGAACCATGAAAAGGAGAACATACTGATACTTGAGGATGGATTTCAATCCTACAATGCTAGATGGAAGATGCCATACGAGGAGAGTGGATCGAGTTCAAATCTCTATTATTCTTTTGATGTTGCTGGGGCTCATCTTATCATGCTCGGTTCATATACAGATTATGATGAGTACTCTGAACAGTATAGCTGGCTGAAGGTTGGTTGAAATTTCTAAATCTATCTTCAAGTAGTACTGTCTCTTTCCTACTTCCTTATTTTTCAAGAATTGATTGTCCTAGAATTTACTAATTAACCAAAGGAAGATATACGTAACGCTTGATCTTTTTCAGTTTTACTGTTTCCTAGGGCCTGCTAAAATAGGTTTTTTTTATTTTTTTTATTTTTAAATTTACAAAAAGAGCGTTTTTGTCAATTTTTGGAATTTGTGTGGAGAAAAATGAAAAGGAAATTTGTGTTCTCTTCTCTATTACTTCTAGAGACATGGGTGTCCTGATATACCTACCAGTTGGAGATGATGCTTGTCAAATGAACACTTCTGGTTGAAAGGAACATTACTTAATTGCTAGTACAGATCCTGGTCATGTTTACTCATTATAAGTTATTTGTGTTGATAATGAAGTTACTTATTCATATAGAAAGCTTCATTATTCAAATTTTGTAATGTCTAGTAAATACATGGAAAGATTAAAATTGGCAGTGCTTTTTAAGTGAATGTGCAGAAAGGGATGAAAAACTCTGTAGTTGATATTCTGAGTGTACAGAGAGACTAGTGCAGTGACCTTTAATCCTAGTAACCTCAACCCTTGAAACTCTTGACATGAAAAGATGATGATTCAATGTGAACACCAAGATGTTCTGGTAAAATGTGAAGAAAAAAAGGCCCTTTCCAAATATCAGGGGCATAGTTGTTAAAGGTGCTAAGGTCTTCTAAAGCCTAAGCACAAGGTGTAGCATAATGTACACGTCTTAGTAAAGTGAGCTTCATGTGTGATTAATTTTAAACTAAAAGAAATTTGAAAATGTAGCATTTCTAAGAAAAATGTGAATTTTTTGACATGCTTTTTTTTTTGTTGATAAATAATCAAACTTTATTAGAAGAGCATCACGACGATGCAAAGAATACAAAAAAATAGCACACCCACAAAGGGCCCAACAAACTAAAGATATGAATTTTTTGACATATCAACTAAAGATATTTATTTCTAGTCATGTATAAGCTCATGAAACAAGAATACAAAATATTGAAAATGATTAATAATACTCTCTCAATAAGACCATGGATATGATACAAGACACATCGATTTGTGACCCTTGAAAAATTAAAAGATAAAAATGAAGATATGACTTTCTATTTCCCTTTCAATTTTTTAAAAATGCATTTTTTAACATATATTTCTGTCCTTTATTCCTAAATCCTATGACATAATTCCATGAAATGTAGGCTGATCTTTTAAAAGTGGACCGAAAGAGGACGCCTTGGCTACTTGTTTTATTCCATGCTCCATGGTATAACAGTAACAAGGCTCACCGAGGTGAAGGGGACCGTATGATGCAAGCCATGGAACCATTGCTATATGCTGCTGGTGTAGATATTGTTCTTGCTGGCCACGTACATGCTTATGAACGCTCGGTATGTTTATGCTGGTTTAATTTTTTTCTCAGGGTTTTTAATTGATACCACTTTGACTTATTTATATGGCCATCTTTTCAACAGAAACGTGTCTATGGTGGAAGGTCAGATTCTTGTGGTGCCGTCCACGTAACTGTTGGTGATGGAGGCAACAGAGAAGGTTTAGCCAGCAAGTATGTTCTTCATTGTTTATAGGCCTTTCAATAGTCATATTAAAAAACAAAATAAAAGATAAATAAAAGTTTGAATTTCCCCCCTGCACTAGTTCAATATTTGGCACCATTCTTTGATTTGGATTTCACCCCAGCAATTATTTAGCTTAAAAAAATTTGTTTTAAAATTTGATTGCCCTTATCGCATCATATCAACTTTTGATATATATAATTTATGAGGAGATTCAGCTTTCTAATGCTAATGCCTTACCCTTCATAAACATATTAGTTTTGTGAATTTGGGAGCCCAACTCTTTCCATTATTTTCATACGAGTTGTGCTACAGTTGAATAAAATTAAGAAGGAAAATGTTGTAACAAGTCTTACAAACTTTTCTTTTGAACTGATGTGTTTTGCAATAATGAAACTTCAGAATCTAAAACAAATCCCGCTTCAATGATATGATAGGTGCGAAATCAGTAAGTAAGAAAAGTTTGTAAGATTTGTCAGTTTGTATAACTTTACTCAAATAAGAAAGCGCTCTATTTGGTGAGATCATAGCAGATTTACAAATCTGGCTAGCATTTTGTATTCATTCTGTGTGAATCCTCATTTCCAGTTTTAGCCCTTTTTTCAATGACAAGTTATGTAAGCAGTTAATCCAAGGCCCTAAAAATGAATTGACAGGTATATAAATCCACAGCCAGAGTGGTCTGTCTTCCGTGAAGCAAGCTTTGGTCATGGCGAGCTGAAGATAGTGAATTCAACTCATGCTCTCTGGAGCTGGCATAGGAACGATGACGATGAACCAGTGAGATCTGATGAGGTCTGGATAACCTCTTTGGTCAGTTCAGGCTGCCTTGCTGATAAGAGGCCTGAACTAAGGAAGATCCTCCTTGCACCTTAGTTCCAATAATAAGAGTGGTGCGTGCATGCTTCTATAAATTCAGACATGCTTTCTTGTTAGACTTTTATGTAAATATATAGTAAAACGACGCATATACTTGGCGTATAGTATAGCCACTGCCTGTCTACATTGTGCTTGTTATGAAGGCAGGAGTATGCTGTGTATGTTGAGCAGCCATAATCGGTGTGTTTTTGCTGCGTTTGTAGTTGGGTCTGTATTTCAAGTGCAGCTTGTCTGCAATATGCTCAATCAGTCAGTTGCTTTATCGTCTGTTTATTATTATTATTAGTCATCAGTTTTATCTCTTGAATGGGGTGAAAATTGCGGAGTCACCTGGAGTATAGACACTGCTATGGTTATGATTTTTTGGTAGAGTGAAGTTTATGCTAGGGTTAAACCAGATTAAATAGCAGGATCTTTGTTCATGAAATGAAATTCACCTTTTTAAAAAATATATATATATATATTTATTAATGTTTTAAAAAATTAATTCGGAGTTTTGGGGAAATGAAAGAAACATTGGTCATGTTCTTTTTTGTTTTTTGAAAATTCTTGAAAGTTGTCTGTGGATTGTATCTGAAAATAATTTTAGGAAATTTTATTTAAATACAACTCAACAAAGAAAAGAAATTTTGGATCTTTCAAAAATATTTTTCACACAAGAACAAGAATTATGGTCATTTTTTTAACGTTTAGCTTATTTATTTTGCAAACACAAAGACATAAACAGTAAAACAACATTTGTACAAAATTTGTTCCGCCATGCTGTATGATTTTTTACACCATGATAGCAAGTGAGACTTGCCTCATCCTAAAAGAAAGTGTTTCAGATGCAAGCCTTACCAAGAAAGTTAATTATGAATAATTAACTGGAAACAATGCAACAAGAAATCTTTTGAAAAGGGCCACCAAAAAAGACAATCTGCTGAAAGGACAGCCGAAAGGACAGCCGAAAAAGAAAAAGAAAAAGAAAAAGAAAAAGGAGGCTTGCTTCCATTAAGGAATTGTTTTTACATTTTTTGGATTATCTCATCAAACCAAGAGACAAAAATAGGAAATTTGGAGTATAGCGTTACAGGGTCCCAAATACATTCTTCTTCTTCTTCCTTCTTTGGTGAGGAAATACGGGTCACACATCCCTTCTGAAGTTCCACTTTCTGAGCAGCATAATTGCTGTGATACCAAATGCAAAACTGATCTCCTCATCAATCCATTTGCATTTGAGTGTCATATTACGGTTGAGGGTTCAGAGGGTTGGCTAAGCAACTTTTGTTTGCATCAGAAACTATGATTACTGGTGAAGGTATAAATCAGCCACAGATATTTGCTTCCTCATGTCAACCAACTTGAGTCATCGGATGGGGCAAATTAACTACAGGTAGAACTGTATCGCAAGTTACTAACCCCTCATCTAGCATCTGTGGTAGGTTCTATCAATGAGCTCGAGTCCCGTTCCAACTCTTCCTTGCCCCTCCAAAGGATAATCTGATCATCCTTGAACAAGATTGGGACACACGGTACCAAATCCTAAAACAACACGAAAAGACAACCAAAAATAAAAATAAAAAATCACAATGATCAGTCCTCCTGGTTAAGAGTTTACACATTAAGCCAAGAAAATATATATGTATACATATAATTGGGATCTGATTTGAGTACAACTCATACCCGTAACTTCACACCGATCTTCTTGCAGTCACTTAAACCCACATGAGTGCAGTCTAGTCGTACAACTTCTTCAGTCTGAAACGCTTCCCTCACTCTCTCCACTACATTCACATAAACACCATTCCTGGCTGCAGACATATAAATGCAAAAATGAGCATGTGTGCCAATGTGGATCATGCATACACAGTAATAATTACTCTCCCCGTCCCACATTGTTAGTTTTTTCTTTCCAATTTGGGATGTTCCAACATGTTAGCCTTCTTTGAAAAGTTACTTTATAATTAACTATCCCTTATAAATGATTATGAATATATTTAGGAGTGGGAATATAGAGGCAATTTGGGAAACCAATGCCTTTTGGTTTGAATTTGAATGCATTAATTACATGTCATGTCATCTTAAAATTTTGGAACTCCCAAAAGGGACCAACATTATGGGATTGAGGGAGTACAATTATCCACCATTACATTGGTCTATGAAAGCAATTTTTCACATCATCTTCCAAAAATTGAGTTCACTTACTAAGTTTCATTAGAGGAGGAGAGCTCAGTCCTCTATTTCTCATTTCCTTTGTTTCTTCAAATGTGAGACCATCAGCAACATTCTTCACAAGCTTTGGATATATTGGCGCATACGGCTTCCACAACATCAAAGGAATAACTGGTCTCTTTTTAAAGTCATAGTTTCGACCCCGATACAATAGAAGGATATTTATGTGGCGGTAGATGATGTTCCCACCAGTTTTGTCCTACAGAGACACTATCACATTGTCAACTTAAATATCCTTGAAACCAAATAAGCTATTGAATTTCTCAATTTGAAAAGGAACAAGCTGTTCCAAGTTCAAACCTCAAGCTGGAAGCCAACATTATCCATGTCAAGAGTTGGCACACCCAAGCACTTGATCCTCACAGCTTCAGCCCGCTTCCAGTGGTTGTGGATGTCTTCGAGCATGTTGTGAGTAACACCCCCCTTCCCTAGCGTGAATATAATTGTAAATTCACTAGTTATTTACAAATGTCGAAGATTAAGCCTAATGCAATGCGATTTGCTTTTGTTCCAAGTCCAATTACATAAGCAAATAAAATTGAACCATAAAATCAAACAGGATCCAGCATTGTTTGCCCCCAGATCTTATGGTTCCATGTAAAAAGTAGAACATGTTATCAAGGCACCTCAAGTTGAAATTTATTGTTCACAACATAAGCCCCCACAAATAACCTAATTTACATGCTATAGTGAATTTTACAATTCCAGTGTAGAAGTGCATATGATGCGGTGAAGGCTAGTTGGGATGGGTTTTGAGTGTGAAAGTCCATAGCTGCTAAATATCCAAGTTAAACATATGCAAATCATGTGGCCTGTGGCTGTCCATGAATGTACAATATGACTACTCCCTAAGTAGCATGGCATGCGACACAACACAAACATGAAACCAACATGCCGACATGTTGATTTTCAAAATATGCTGGATACGATATTCTTGGGACATGATAAAATTTTATATTTTTACAAATTTATTATGTCATATATATAAATAATTTATTTAAAGATAATAAAAAAGATATAACATAACACTAATATATTAAAAGCTATATATTTCATAACTTAACATAAACACATCATTCACGTAACAAGTGTCGGAAGAGTCGGGCACACAGAAGAAGTGTCCGTCACGCTTTTAGGAGTGTCTGAAGAGTATTGGTGTCCGACATGGGTGTCGGACATGACACGCTTCCACAGAAGTGTCCATGCTTCTTAGACAACTCCAAAGATGACTAAAATCAAGGATCTCGATAGTATAAATGTTTAATTACTTCAGTTTCTTCATTCAATGAGCAAACATATTTGTTGGTTGACAACAAGAGCCAATATGTGAAATTTATACATGTTTATACTCACATTCCATTAGTCTAACTAATCAGCAGAAATAATGCATCATGCATCAAACACATGAATTCAAATTGTCACTAATGAAAAATTATAATGAAAATCAAACCCTAAGTTGTATAGCTTCATCATTCAAAGAATTGAACTGAAAAGAGGCACATCAAATAAGAATATAGCACATACAAACACATACATGCATATACACACAGAGAGAGAGAGAGAGAGTACCCAAATTAATCTGTCGAGAACAATCGTTATGACGAAACCGTTCCACAAGCGCAGCGACTTCTTCTTCGGAGAGTGGTTCTCCAAGAACCTCACGTCGTTGTTCTTCTAACTTTAGCAAATCAACTGCTTCTTTGGCCAGAGCACAAGTGCCGGTCCATTTCCGGTCAAGCCGTCCAGGTCCAAAGGGAGAGAATCTCGGTGGTTCACGGTACCCAATGGGCTCAATCGAAGGGTTAGTCTCAGAGTATGAGTATCTAAAATCGAAGGGTAGATTTGATTTCAATGGAAAGTCCAAGTCTCTCTCGGATTTCGATGAAGCTTTGTTTTGACTATTCCCTTGCTTCTTTTCCTTGCTCTCGTTATTGGGTTTTAGGATTCTGGAGGTGAATGAAAAAGGAGGATCATAGGTATCTTCATTTTGGGATTTAGATTGGCTTAAAAAACGAGAGATACAGAGGATTGTTGGCTGGGTTACATCATGAAAGGGGATGCTTGAGTGTAGGGTTAGGGTTTGATGTCTTGAATGACACCATGGAAGGATCTTTACTAGCATCGGCGGGAGGGAACTACTTTTCTGCCAACAACTCTCAGCTGAGAGAGAGAATCACCATACAGTTGGGCAGTTAACGATTAGTTGAAACCTGAAAGACATTTTTGTTATTCAAAAAGGTCATTAGAGTAAAGGACCTAAATTAAATATTTATATTTTTCGCTATGTCATCCTCTTTGACTTTGTTTGAAATAAAATAATAAATGAAAGACATATATTCAAGATTATAGAAGCAGTCTGGTATACATTAAGGGAAGGAGATGAGGTTTTTTTTAAGAGAGGGAACTTTTGAGAAGAATTCGTAAGATAAAGCAAACATGACAATGCTCAAATAAAGGGAAAATGATAGTCATTCATTTCTTAAAATTAAGAATGAAAAACAGTTCAATTTCATTATATACTTTGCTTTGGGTAATCTAAAAAATGGACCAGGTCAGCTCCACTTTCATTTATTTATCAGAAATTTTGAAAAACCAGCCAACTTGGTTTGATTTTAACCAGGTTTTGGGAATTTTTATCGAGTAAAGGTTGGCATATGTACTTCTGAAATGCTTTACCAAACACTGAAAAGGTTTCAAACCAGTGAAGTTGTGGCCCCTAGAATTGGTTTTTTGCTCCTCTTAAACAGGCTCAATTTAGAGTTTGTGCCTGCCTACAAAGTAATTTTGAACGAAAACGCTGTAAAAAAAGTACTAAGAAAACCAAACAGACATCCAATTCAATGCCATTAAAAAAATCATCATTACTCAAAAGCAATAACAAAAAACCCACTTGATAGGGACACCAAGCTTGCTTTGGTTTGGTTTGATTTGATGGTGAAACAAAAAACAAAGGCCTTTCCCAAATCATTGCCAAGACCCACCATTTCATTATGCAGATGAGCATCTTCAGCTTGACATTTTAACAAACACCTCACGCACACCATCAGACACAAAAGCAAGAAATAGAAGAAGAAACCCAAACATGCCATTATATTCTTTTCTCTATCTCCATCTCCAAGAAAGTACCAATTGTAATTAAAATTCCCACATTGCAGAATAGCATAAAACCCACAATCTTAACTGAATTAGATAAAATTAACAACTCCAATTCCCAATCATTGCAAACTTAAAAAAATAAAAATAAAAATTAAAAAATAAATAAAAATAAAGATAGAGAAGCCTAAACAAATAAGAACCTAAAAATAGGGAGAGAACAGAGACGAACGAGAGTGAGTAAGTAGAAAACTAACCTAAGATCGTCATGGAAGTTCTCCAAGAACAAAAGGTAATTCACAGTAGAGAGAGAGAGAGAAGTTGGGTTTGTCTAGTTTTTTGGGTCTGGTCCAGGCCCAATTATAGGCCCAACTGACCTGGCCTTTAAATAAATAATATGGCTTTTACTCATAATCAATGTGATTATGTTGTTAAAAAAAAAAAATGTAATTATGTGTTTCAAGAAATAAAGTTTTGATTCAATATTCTATTCTAATCATTGTAATGCATTTTAAGATTGTGCTATAAATAATTTTTTTTTTTAATTTATTTTGAATTTAATAAACAATAATGTTAGGGATTAGGAATAATTTGTCCCTAAAGCCTTCATGAATGAGTTAGCAGTGACCAACTTATCTTGGCGGAACTCTCAATATATTATTAAAAAAAAGGAAAAGAAAAAAAAAAAAGAAGGGAAGAATAATTTTACCTAGAGAGAGTTTTGTGGTCATATTTCTTCAACAACACGGCAGTTACATTAGCAACAATTGCAATTTCTTAAAAAAAAGAAAAAACTTTTCTTTGTCTCACATTTTCGACGGTTGGCAATTTATATGCTGCCGCTTTCACATGTATTTCAAGAAAATTTAAGGTAGCATTTGGTAAAATTTTCTAAATATGGTTTGAAAATAAAGTTGTATTTTGAATTTGTGAGTTTTGAAATTATGATTTGAATGTAGAAAATTTGTTTAGTTATGAGTTTTGGAAAGAGTTTTGAATTGAGTTTGAAATGAATAATGTGGCATATGATATTTAATTCAAAAATTTACAACTCATAACCAAACACACAACCCAAAATCCTATTTAAAGCTCATAAAAATTTTAAAAAAAATTTTGGAGATATTTTTTATTTATAATATAAAAATAACAAGTGAAAAAAAAAAAAAAAAAAAAAACGAAAACTGTTCCGGTCAATCGGTTGGGGGGACAACTGAGTTAGCCAAATTTTCTCGCCTACAAAGTAGTTTTCAAATGTACGTGTGAAATTAATTTTTGAAAACTATAACCAAACACCACGTGCAGATCAAAAGGTGAAACTATAATTCCAAAACTCTTCCAAACAGAGCCTACATTTTTTTTTATCGCGATTTCTGCTACAAGTTCTTACAAGAACACCATCTCCGATTATAAAGGTATAAAAATATGAGTCTTGTTTGTTTCCTATACTTGATTTTTAACTTCTTTGTGCATATTTGGAGTTTTTTTTTTTTTTTTTTTATTTATCAAATCCTAGAACTGTGAAAATTTGGGGATTTTGTTATGAATCGATCATGAATTGTTAAGTGTTGGTGTAATTCTCTTTCATTTGTATTTTTTGGGTATTTGTTTGAAGGCTAAGTTAATGAAAGAAAAAAATTGTTGAATTTTTAACTATTTGTTTGAAGGCTAAGTCAATGAATAAAAGTAGTGTTTGTTTGTAGTATAGATGTAGTTCACAATTTCAACAATCACATCCAGGTAAAAAGAAAGGAATGAATACACTTAATATATGTACGAGCACGAAATAATCTTCTCGTATAATCTTATTGATCAAGTTTGCACTCTTTCAAACTTCGTTGCTTTACTACCTGAAAACACAAACGTGAAATAGCCGGCGGGTGTGTGTCGGAAACCTCTCCGATGCTTAAGTCAGTAAATAGACACAAAAACTCTGTGTATTTGAGAGTAAAAATTGGGATACTTGTACATAGGTCCTGCTATGAGCTTTTATAGACTTTGCCTGGCACAATCTTAGTAGGATTCCAACTCTTCTTATAAGAGTCCTCCTACGAATCACACACCCTACTCACTACCAACCAAGTGAGATGGTTTTGCACAATCCTAGTAGGACTCTACTCTCCTTAGCAGAGTCCTCCTAGGAGTCACACTCCTACTCACTACCAACCAAGTGAGATGGTTTGCACAATCCTAGTAGGACTCTACTCTCCTTAGCAGAGTCCTCCTAGGAATTACATTTCCAAGAATAATGCATATTCTGATAACTCCTTACTCACTGTTTGTCTAAGTGAGATAGTTGCAACTCTTACTCTGGCTAGCACAAGACATAACTGTGCTTACACAGCTCGGTGCTAATTAAGTCAATTTAGTCAACCTAGTCTTTGGAATGACCTCTTGCCGAGCTATCTTTTAGCTCGGTCTGATTCCCACAGATACCTCAGTCTATGACCGCTAGACCAGGTCACTGATAGCCTATCTTTGACCGAACCAATGCGACCAAGGACCAAGGCTACCGAGATAATTACCTCGGTTCGTGGCTTGGCCAAAGACTATATCTATCTTAGTCTATTCCAACGGACTTACTTAGCTCGGTCTAATTTATGCATAAATTACCCTCTCAATTGCTCCTTAATTCCATCTGCGTAGCCTAATTGGGATTATTTTTCTCTAGCCGAGCTAAAAACGCTAAACTCTGCCGAACTAGAGAAGTTGTTCGGTCTCACAACTCGTTCAGTCCCAACAAGTCTTGTCAGTTGATCAGCATGTCATTCCATTAATCTGGCATGTCTGATACGACGTTACCCCAAGGACAGGTGGCGTGCCCCCATTAGCCCCGTTCTCCTGTTGCAGTCGTCATGCCAAAAATTTGAATAGCCCTGCTTTTTTGCCTTCAACATATATATCCTTCGAGTTTACAATCGTACGGCGAGTCGTTCTTTCTGTGTCTCGCCGAGTAGACTAACTCGGTTTACACTAACCCTGCCAACTTGCTTTGGCTGAGATAACCATCTCGGTCCAAGAATTCAAAAATTTGTTGGTCAATGTCACGACCCAAACCCGCCCCTATAGGTTTGGCGACGTAACCGGCCAGTAATCCGTGGATTACCTACGGCCTCCAAACCGAATAACAAATAATAAGGGGCTGAGGAAGCAAATACAGAAAGTAAACAAGGTCCAATGAGCTGTGATGACGTACATGAGACGGAAAATTTAAAACTTATTTATATACATAACATGCTAGTCAAAGTACACCAATATGTACATAGTATTTACATAAGTACATCCCAGGGTCCGACTTCACAAACATACTACCACTGACTAGCATGAGGTACAAAACTGCCACGGGGTTAGACTTCATCCGGAACCTCCTCGGGAGGCGCGACGGGTGGCTTGACCAAAACAAAACGAAACAGAGGGCCATCAACTCTGGCCAAGGTCTTGTGCCGGCTCACCTACATATATATAATAAACTGTGAGCGAAAGCCCAGTGAATAATAAGCAGAGTGAAGGGTTTAATGAATGATGTCCATCACAGAGTTAGAAACCAGAATTTATATTCGAAACATGATCTTAACAGAAACAGAGTCTTATGCATATTCCAGATTGTAAATCAGAAACAGATTCAAATTCATGCTCATATTCATATTCATATTCATATTCAGATTTTTGCATAAGATCATATGTGGTACACCCCTTAGCTAACAGATCCATCGGCCACGGTATTGTCACCCCCGGGCAAGGGCCATCGGCCACGGTATTATTACCCCCGGACAAGGGCCATCGGTCACGGTATTGTTACCCCCGGACAAGGGCCATCGGTCACGGTATTGTTACCCCCGGACAAGGGCCATCGGTCATGGTATTATTACCCCCGGACAAGGGCCATCGGGACTAAGGGTGCCACAACTACTTTTCAGAACAATTGGACATTCATTCATTCATTTTCAACATATCATAGCTTTTCGTGAACCAAATCATTTCATATCATAGTATACTGAAAATACATAACATTGAACATAACTTTACAAAGTTATTACTCACAGTGGGTGTTGAAACTGATAGGTGAAGCCAAACGATCAAACCAACTACGGCACACGACCTACATAGTCACATAATGGGTACACACTTGAAATACGCATTTCTAATTGTATCAAAACTTACGTTAACAATTCTAAGTGTGTACTTAACCCTTTATCCTTAGTATGGAGTCTTAATCATGGCCTAGGAATGCCTAGGATGGAATGTGGATGCAAAAATGCCTTAGAAAATATTTTACAGAAGTTGCTGAAAACAGGGGTCTCGCTCGAGCGAGCCTTCCTTCGCTCGAGCGAGCTCCCAAAATCAAAGGGTTCGCTCGAGCGAGCCTCCCTCGCTCGAGCGGTCTGATGAAACAGTAAAAATACTAGATGTTGAAATTCTTCGCGCGACGGTGGCTCGATACTCGCCGGCGGCGATGAAACAAGAAAAGTAATCGTTCTTTGAAATCTACGCGATGGTCGCTCGATGCTCGCTCGAGCGAGCTCCCAAAATCAAAGGGTTCGCTCGAGCGAGGAATCCTTCGCTCGAGCGAGGAAGCAAAATCTGGAATTTCCAGATTTGTCTCCCAAGTTCGAACCAAGCATTCTTCAACCAAAAACTCAACCTCTTGGGCCTAAAACCTGGGAAAACATTTCAAACTCATAGTACAACGAGTTTTAAAAGCCAATTTATAAAATCATTGCCCAAAAATGAGTCCATTGGTGCACCATTGCCATAGATTTCCAAGAACCAAGTTCAAATACACATGCATGAGTTCAATCTCATTTCAAAGCTTCAAAACATGATCCAAGGCAACATTTAACTCAGAAATTTGTTGACTTCAAAGGCTTTATCAAAAATATGCACATGCATGTAGAGATTTGACACTCAACAATTCTAATTTCCATGAATGTGTTCATGCATGTACATTACACTACCCAACTCAACAATTCAAGCCAAATCTAGACTCTAATCTCCAATGTGCCATGAAAATATGCAAGAACTAGTTTAATCATATGAATGAGGGGATGTATTCTCACCTTAGTCTAGAATGTCAAGCTTAGAAGCTCTAACACATACACACTTCTTCAATCCTTTCCAAGATCAAGCCAAATCACTTGGTGAGTTCAAAATTCCCAATTCTACACAAATTTTCCTTTCTCCTCACTCTCTAGTCGTTGGTCTCTCAAATGGACTGAAGGAGATGTTTTTGTTCTTGTATATGAACTCAAGAATAATGTTAGACAATGGCCACTCAATGGCATTTACGTAATTACGCTAGGTTCACTAGTAAAATGTTATTTAATCAGTTTTAAACATCCCAAATCGAATTTTAATTGAATCTACCATAAATTCACATAAAATCTAACGAGTCCAAAACACTAATCAATTTCAGAATCGGGTGCCGATAAGGCTTCCAATTTGCAGTCTAAAGTTAAAAACACGAACAGATATTTGACACCGAACAGATAAAACACGTAAGTCATGCGATGCACATGCAAATAAATTCCAGATTTATCCCTTAATTATTATTAGACATAATTAAGTCCCAATTAACGCTAATCAGGGTCGGGGTTATTACAGTCAAACCTGCCAACTTGCTTTGGCCGAGGTAACTCAGACGCCCCTAACGCCGGAGGTTAAGTCCCGCTCGCTTTGCTTTGGGGTCACTACTGATTCGACTCGATTTGTGTCACGGTTCTAAATCAACCAAAGAGTCCAACTCTAGCAAATCGCTTTGAAGAAAAATGATTTTGAAAAGTAGTGCCAAACATGGACTGCTTTGCGGATTCTGAGTCGCCACCTAAATATTTTAAAATGGGAAATTTAGGAAACCCCGACTCGGTCAAGGCCACATGTCCGTCATCACCAAAGTGGTCTTGGCTCGAGCTTGGGTACGATTGGGAAGGTCACTATGAGCACTTTTCTTCGCCATCCAAGACCGGCCTCTACTAACCATGATATCCGTTTCAAAAACATTACATGCTCTTATTCCAATTATTAGCCTAGAATTACTATGTTATGCGCACGGCAAACAAGTATAGACTAGATTGCCTAATTTGGAAATAAACATTGCATATCCGTTTTGTCTCGAAAAACGTGTTGGTTTTTTGCTACTCGCAAGTAGGCTAAAATACGGATTTCAATGAGTTGTTCCAACTCACGCAATCCAACCTCCACCCACAGGCATTCAAACAGTTTATCTCATGTAAGCACTTAGCCGCATGGTAAGCATACTGTCATGGCGACATTCACACGCATGTGGTATGCTAAAGCGTAAAATACTTACATCGTACTCCGCGCCAAAACAAGAAACTAGTTAGCAGACATGCATGTCCCTAGATCATGTTAAATGGCTAATGCAACATAGGCAAGGATGCAATTTAGAGTAGGCTCGGCTAACCCTAAACATGTCATGTGAAATGCGCGAGTAGCACGTATTCAATTCGGAATTGAAAATACAATGCAGTTTGTATGATGTACCGAGCCCGATGCATGTGAACGAATGCATGAATGCACGCATGCATTGCATAAGGTATGCTAATTTAAAATGCCCTAATCTACCATCATAAGCAGGTAAATAAAAGGGATAGAAAGAAATGGGGATTGGAAGACATACACCCACTCACACACCCTTATTACAAATTTGCCCTCACTCGGATGGACCAAATAATAATACAGAACCGAATAACTAATTAACTACACAAGCTAATTAATTATTACAAATCAACTAAATTAATTAAATAAAATAATTAATCTAATTAAGCGAAAACGCCTCGGGATGAGGGCCAAATGCAAAGGTGCTCGAAAGCTGCTCGAACCAAGACTTGCCATGCACGGATTGCCTCTGTTTCGCTATCCTCCTCTCGAAAATTACCAAAATCCCAGAGTGCCTCTCGAGCACTGGAGATCACCACCTGGGGTAGAACACCACCGGTGAAGGAGGAGGCCACCGCACGTAATTGTTCCATCGGCAGGAAAACACTGCCGGTCGGCACTAAAAAGTGCCGGTTGGCACAAAATGTTCTGCAGATCCTGCAACTCACAGCAGCAGAGGACAAACTATGCATGGCAAGGCAATTCAAAACATGTATGCACAAAACACATCCCACATCATGTTAATGACTCAATGGGGGTATGTGCCTCGATTCCCGGACCACCAATCACGCATTTCCATGCATGATGGCCCTAAGAACCAAGAGTGCAAATTTGATTTCAAATGCATGCAAATCACATAGGCACAAAAGGGTGCCAAACCTCTATCAAACTCACTTCAAGAGACTTGGCATGCATGTCAAGGTGATGAAGCCCTAAGCATGTTAACTAGGCATGTAACATGGACTATGCAATGCATTTATGCAAGCATACAAACAAGCATATAAGGCAAGCATGAAAACCAATGAAATGATAGACTTAGACATGAATTAGGCAACTCAAAAAGGCCTAAAATCAGTAGCCAAAATGCCTACAATTGGGGACTAAACACACACACACACATGCACATGTTAAGGTACCAAACCCAAGGCATAAACAAGCAACATTCAAGCACACTTAAAGAGGCCAAACATGGACAACTAACATGCATTAAAGGCTCTGGAATTCATGCAAAAACATGATGCTAAATCATGCAATGAAGCATGCCAAACAAAGCATGCAAATGGTCTTAGGCTTAAGGCAAGCCGATGGGGCTTTGAACCACACCTATGCAAGGCAATTATGGCATGCACTTAACAACTCAAAACAGATTTTTAGCATGTCAAAACAAAGCCAAATGGCTACTTAGATGGCATCTAAGAGTCATTAAGTCAAAGGCATGCATTGAAGCCAAAACAAGGGGCATGCAACACATGCTCCTAAAGCATTAACAAGGCCACTAAGGCAAGCATACAAGCACACCAAGGGGACTGAAATTGCATGTCAAGTGGCCCCAAACCACCAAAATAATACGAACAACGCATGCTACACATGCACACACTTGAGACCAACAAGCCACCACACAATTAAGCTATATTAATCATGCTAAAATCCAACGATATGACTATGGTCAGCCCTAAAACATGTTAAAATAAGCACAAAAGCTTCATGAATCAAGGCCTAAAACATCTTTGAAAATGAAGGCATACAACCTAGTGCATGTTAAGGCATAATAAGGCATTACAAGGCAACTATGCTAAGCATGCATAAGGGACCTAAACCAACTTGAAATCATGTTATAACATGGCAATATAAGCATGGAAAACAAGTCAAACGTGCTCAACACACACTCAAGCATGAAGCTCCATAAGGAAGCAAAGTTTGCCCTTTTCAAGGACACCAAGGAGGGGGGGTGACCCTCACCTTTTTGAGACTTCAAGGCATACTCTTCACCACTGAAATCCCTCAAGATTTCAGTGGTGAAGAGATCCTATCACCAAAATCTCGGATCTCTCACAAAATAGCACAAAAAGTGACCTTTTCAAGGCCTAAGGGTGGTCAAACCTACTCAAACCACTAAACACTCTTAATATACAACAAAGAGGGTTAAAAATCAGAACTTTTTTGTGCCAAACACTAAGCTCAAAAACTGTTTTAAAGCAAGTAAAAACAAGGTACAAGAATGGGGTAAAAAGGGAGTTAAGTTCTTACCCTTGTAGCCTTCTTCAACAAAGATGGTGTGATGGCTTCTTTGAGCTTCAAACCAACTCCAAAGCTTCAAAACAAACCTCTGGACCCTCAAGAACCAAAGGAAGGTGAAACACTAGGTGCTTGTGTGCAAAAGTGTGAACTAAAGCACCTAGTGTACTAAATAAGCAAGAAAGGAGAGAGATAAGATAGATATATGATCTAACCTAAAACCAGAGCTTGGTCTCTCTCTAAAATGGCTGAAACCTCTTAAGAATTCCAACCCTAAGCCAAGAAGAAGAGCCTTCCTCTTATAGAACTTGTAAGACTTACAAGCTAAGCAAACAATGGCTCATCCCTCCATACACGTGTATGGAGGAAATAGCACACTGTTGTCGAAAATATCTCGGAAAGCAAGTGCAGTGTTGTCCGCCGACAAAAAATGTCATTTTGACAAAATTGAGTGCCGACGGCACAAAATAGTCTTGGTGGAAACTACTGACCGGTAGGTGGCCTCTAGCATGGCCGGTGGTGTGTGGGAATGCCTCACAAAGCATTCCCGCCTCTAAGGCAAAACACAGTGTGCGGTGCAAACCCGGACACAAAGCAGTCAAGTTCGGAGGTCTGAGGCAAAGCGCATGAATGAGAACTCCGGGAACTCCAAACGAACACACACATGGATGATCACCGAGTGTTCAAACGGTGACGTCCGAGTCTTGAGGACGGTCAAAAATGGGGTGTCTACATAACTATTATCCCGACTAAAGAGTTTAAAATTTTGTTGGTCAAACCTGCCAACCTTCTGAAGCTTAGATCCTTATCTTGGTTGAAGAATGAAAAGTGTTGGTCAAACCTGCTAACCTTCTTCAGCCTTGATCCTTATCTCGGCTGAAGAACAGGACATGTTTGGCCCAACCTGTCAAACTTCCGTTAGCCTAGATCCTTATCTCCGCTAATGGACTAGATGTTGGTCAAACTTGCTAACCTTCTTTAACCTTGATCCTTATCTCGGCTGAAGAACAGGATATGTTTGGCCCAACCTGCCAAACTTCCATCAGTTTAGATCCTTATCTCGGCTGGTGGACTAGATGTTGGTCAAACCTGCTAACTTTCTTCAGTCTTGATCCTTATCTTGGCTGAAGAACAAGATATGTTTGGCCAAACCTACCAAACTTCCGTTAGCCTAGATCCTTATCTTGGCTGATGGACTAGATGTTGGTCAAACCTGCCAACCTTCTGAAGCCTAGATCCTTATCTCGGCTAAAGAATGAAAAAAGTGTTGGTCAAACCTGCCAACCTTTTTTTATTGCCCTCCAGTCGGCCAAGACTTGTTAGAAAGAGTTAGTCAAACCTGCCAACCCACTTTGCCTCTAGTTGGGCAAAGATTTTTTAGAAAGAGTTGGTCAAACCTGTCAACCCACTTTGCCCCCAGTTGGGCAAAGATTTTTTACTTAGTTGGTCCTTCTTGTCGACCGTGCTAACTTTTGTCAAAGGTGTTATGTCCGACATCGCTGTTTGTATTGGACTTTTCCTGGGTGCGCATCCCATCTTCCTCTACCAAGATGTGTCGGTGTAATATCTCCATCAGGGCTTCCATAGTAAAAGGCGGCGTCATTGTCATTGAATCCCTCAATTTATTATCAGCTGGCAAACCTCGTTTGTACTGTGCGATAGCTAGGTTTGTAGGGCAATCTTCAATTTGATTAAAAGTCTCCCAATACCGGTTATTGTAAGACCTCAATGTTTCTTTCTCGCCTATGTCCATGGAGAGAAGCTGGTCAATCTCCATTGGCGTCTTGGTGTTCGTTTTGAATCTGGTCACAAATGTCTCCGTTAGTTGTGCCTATGAAGCTATGTTACCTTCTGGCAACCTTTCAAACCATGTTAGACTTAGGTCACCAAGGCTGGAAGGAAACAAGATGCACATTAGAGCCTCGTTTTGCCGATACACTGCCATAACCTGGCGAAAGTGGCTCAAATGCATGTAGGGATCCGACTTTCCCTCATAAATAGTGAATTTGGACTGGTGGAAGCCTGAGGGTAATGGTGTGTTCTTAATTGCCGGAACGAACGGCGAGCTCTATAGCCTTGCTAACACTTTGTCTGCTGGTTTGTAAGCAAGACGCGGCATTGGCATTCCTACCTCGACACTCCCATGTGTCCTAGGGGCCAATCGCCGTAGGGCGGAAACCCTACGAGGGTCATGAGCCCTAGAGTCTTCCTTCCATCGAGCCTTCTCCTCTAGTACTGTTCGTAGGTTCGCTAACCTAGAGTGCCTTGATGTTGTTTGATGGGTATGTGAGGGCCGATAAGTGCTTCTCGATGTATACGATCTCTCAGTCCTTGTTCTTTCAGACCTGGAGCAACGAGTCCTGGAAGTCCTCGATTGCGTATCGTCTGACTTGAGGCTTCTACTTTTAGCTTGTGATGGTATGACTTGCCTGTCACAATCTTCTCAGTGGCCGGAGTGCGTGTTGCCTTTGCACCTATCTTCTTCTGCCACCCCTTTGCCTTTTATCTGTCGCTTTATCGTCTCTATGTCTGCCGCCATTTTTCTTATCAATTCATCTTGCTCCCTTACGCGATCCTCTAGAACCTGAGGATCCATCCTCCCCCTCTGTTTGTCAGGGCTCTGAGAGCGACGAGGACTTGAGCCCCGTCTTTCTCGTGCGTCTCTCCACGGGTTCCATCGCTGGGGGTCTAATTCTGCCATAGGTGGGAAAAAAGGTAATCCTTCGCGCCTCCCACCTCCCTCCAGGGTCTGCCCATCAATGGCAGAATGTGGTAAGTCTTCGTTGTGTGCTATTGATCTCAATTAAAGAGGAAGCTTTGATCAAAAGGTTTTGTTCTTTGTGTGTTTTTCCACAGACGGTCACGAAATAATCTTCTCGTATAATCCTGTTGATTAAGTTTGCACTCTTTTAAACTTCGTCGCTTTACTACCTAAAAACACAAACGTGAGCTAGCCGGCGGTGTATGCCGGAAACCTCTCCATTGCCTAAGTCAGCAAATAGACACAAAAACTCTGTGTATTTGAGAGTAAAAATTGGGATACCTGTACATAGGTCCTGCTATGAGTTTTTTATAGACTTTGCCTGGCACAATCCTAGTAAGATTCCAACTCTCCTTATAAGAGTCCTCCTAAGAATCACACACCCTACTCACTACCAACCAAGTGAGATGGTTTTGCACAATCTTAGTAGGACTCTACTCTTCTTAGCAGAGTCCTTCTAGGAGTCACACTCCTACTCACTACCAACCAAGTGAGATGGTTTGCACAATCCTAGTAGGACTCTACTCTCCTTAGCAGAGTCCTCCTAGGAATTACATTCCCAAGAATAATGCATATTCTGATAACTCCTTACTCACTGCTTGTCTAAGTGAGATAGTTGTAACTCTTACTCTGGCTAGCCCAAGACATAATCGTGCTTACACAGCTCGGTGCTAATTAAATCAATTTAGTCAACCTACTCTTTGGAATGACCTCCTGCCGAGCTATCTTTTAGCTCGGTCCGATTCCCACAGATACTTCGATCTACGACCGCTAGACCAGGCCACTGATAGCCCACCTTTGACCGAACCAATGCGACCAAGGACCAAGGCTACCGAGATAATTACCTTGGTTTGTGGCTCGACCCAAGACTATATCTATCTCAGTCCATTCCAACAGACTTACTTAGCTCGGCCCAATTTATGCATAAATTACCCTCTCAATATAGATAATGTAATTATATTGTAAATTTGAATTATGGGAGACCAAAAATTTAATAATAGAGTTGTATATATTGGAGTGCAATATATCCATGTCATTGATAACATCTCTGCTTTAAATGTTTAGAAACGATTGTATGACAATTTTTTTAATTATTTTTTTCCTTCTTATTTTTCTATGCATTTTGCCCTTTTGTTTCTAAAGATTTGAGGCACTTCTGTGTTTTGAATTGGCATTATTTTTTACATCAGTTTTTATAATTTACACTTGAAAAGAGATCCCAATTTTGCATTATTGTCATGCATTGACTTTTTATTTTTATTTTTAATTTGTGCTATTCAATGAAATGGGGTTGTTTGTTTCAGCTAAAAGTTTTTCATTTCAGGAATCATATGTTGTTTGATAAAATTTGTCAATTTGATTCACATGCACGTCATGAAGGCCAACACCAAAAACAATGCACATCGTGAGAAAAGCCAACACCAAAAACAAAAAAGTGATGAAATTTAGTCCAGTATTTATTTGAATTTATAAAAGTTATGAATTCACGGTGTGCAAAATTGTTATGAGGTATCACTAGTTGAATTTGTTGCTAAAATTTCTTCTTGAATTTTTTATTGCTGAATTTTCTACTTGAATTTTTACAAATTTTCAGAAGAAAGTTAATAAAATAATTTAATTTTCTACTTAATTAGGGTTTTTGTGGCCTTTGTTATGAATAAAATTTTTATAATTTGTTATTTACATTGTAGAGGTATGGATAAAGAAATATCGAGTGAATCAAATGAGGACTGTGATGAAATTGATATTGAAACTGAAATAGAAGACACCAAAAATGTAGAAGTTAAAATTGAGGGGGTTTGAGGATACTGTTTATGCATCTAAAACAACATCGTTTTAACGCGCCAGCCCAATTTGAAAAAGTATCCTCCCATCCGTAAATTTTGAACTAGAGACCTCATGAAACAGCCACAGCCCAATTTGAAAAATTATCCTCCCATCCATAAATTTTGAACTAGAGACCTCATGAAGAGGGCTACATTTACAAACCACACTACCACCATCATCCCTTGTTAGTATTATGTAAATAATATTATTTATTACCTTATAATGTTTATACGTAATGCAACATAGCATTAGAGAGCCTATTTTGTTTTGGAATTTTTTTTTTTAAATCCTAAAAATAAAACTATACCTTTTAAAATCTTATCAGTTATTTTACTCTAATTTCCTTTTATGACCTCAAACAAACTCTCAACCATCAGTGTCTCAAAAATCTGAAAAAAGTTTGTTCCCTTCGGCTAACCATCCATCTACCTTCGCCGGAGACTCTTCATTACCTTCGTCGGAGACTCTCCATCGCTTGCAGCATACTATCCAAGTTTGTACGAATACAACATATTTTCTCTTGAATGTTGGTAGGCCTCAAGAAAAAATATATAATTTTCTTCACTTTTGTGATTGTAGTTAGTTGATTTTTTCCCCCTGCAAAATGTTAAGAGTTAGTATTTTGTTTTTTTGTCTTTAGAACTGTTGCTTTGATTATTAAGATTGTATTTTAGATGTTAGATGTGTCTAGCTTTTATTATTACCCTTTTGTGCCTTGCTTTGTTGAGTTTCTGCAATTTATTTATTTATTTATTTTGACATCAACAAAGTGAACAATAAAATATATGAATAAATTAATGTAAAATATTCTAAAATTAATGAATGACTAGATTTAAGATTTTTTATTGTTTATCTATTACTTACTTTATATTTTTAGAAATAAGAGCAATAATGTTACATTTATCATATTATTATTCTACTTCAAAATCAGAGAAGATAATTCTAAAAATTTAAATAGTAAAACTTTAACATCTTATTAGATAAGTAGAATAAAAAATAATAAAAATTATAAAGTAAGACTAATATGAACTCCCAAATCTATTTTGTTATTTTTTTACAGTGGCATCTATAAAAATTTTATTGTTTGTTCTTGAAATAGTCACTTTTTTGTTATTTTACTTCTTGTTTGGATGAATAGGTGGAAAAAAACAAAGAAAAAAAAATTTAAATTGAATAGAGTGGCATCGTCAGTTAATAAAACAAAATTAAGTAGACATTATTTCTTCTCTCATTATAAAATTAAGAGCTACATAGTAAGTGAGATGATGACATCCACCTAATTAGATTTATATACATATAGTTTTTTGGTTGATGACACCACTTAGGTACATATTCATGCATATTGATTGTTTGAATAAGGTAATAAATAATATATATGTACATAATATTAGCAAGGGATGATGGTAGCAATGTGATATGTGAATGTAACCCTCTTCATGAGGCCTCCGATTCAAAACTCATGGATGGGAGAACAATGTTTCGAATTGGCATTTAAGTCAAGTGATAAAATTTATGAATATTATTCAAGATATGGGAAAAGAAATGGTTTTGCGGTGTCTAAGAAATATTGTAAAATGGGAGATGACAGGGAGAAAAAATATGTAACTATTGCTTGTACTAATATTTAACTATTGCTTGTACTCGTGCTGGAAAGGCTATAGTTAAACTACGCCCAAAAACTAAAATGGGATGCAAAGTTGGACTTAATGCAAATTTACAAGGTGATGGAATGTGGCTACTGTGATCCTTAAGACCTAAGCATAACCATGAAATGAGTCCAAGCAAATCTCATTTTTTCAAGAAAAATAGGATTCTTGAACCACATGTGAAAATGAGACTTGAATTAAATGATAATGTAAGGGTTAGGATGAACAAATTTTTTACTTCACTTGTGCTTGAAGCTGGAGGGCATGAGAAGTGGTCATATTTAGAGAAAGATTGTAGGAATCGTATGGACAAAGTTCGTCGTTTGAAACTCGAGAAAGGAGATGCCACTGTAAGGTATAATTATTTTGTGAAAATGCAAGCTGATAATTCAGAATTTTTTTATGTCCTGGATTTGGATGAAGAGGGCAGATTACTAAATGTATTTTGGGCTGATACAAGGAGTAGGGCTGCATTTAAAGAGTTTGGTGATGTGGTCACATTTGACACGACATGCTTGGCAAATAAGTATGATATGCCCTATTTACTGGACTCATTTCACGTGAAAACACAGAAACATTTACATAGTTATTTAAGTCTTGGCTTGCATGCATGTCTGGATGTCCTCCAAGTACTATTATTACAGATCAAGACAAAGTCATGAAAAATGTTATACAAACTGTTTTCCCTAATGTGCATCACCGATGGTGTTTGTGGCATATCTTGAAAAAAATACCTGAAAAATTGAGAGGATACAAAGAATATGAGGCAGTAAAATTTGGTATATAGAATGCAGTTTATGATTCCTTAACAAAAAAGGAGTTTGAAGAAAATTGGAACAAATTTATAGAGAACTATCAACTTGAAAGCAATGAATGGTTATTTGGATTGTTTGAGGATAGGCATCAATGGGTACCTACATTTGTCAAAGATATTTTTTGGGCGGAAGTGTCAACCACATAGCAAAGTGAAAGCATGCACACATTCTTTGATGGGTACATCAACTTGAAAACCACTTTGAAACAATTTGTGGAGCAATATGAGAATGCTTTGGCGAAGAAGGTGGAAAATGAAAATGGTGAAGAATTTAATTCTCTCAACTCATACATCCCATGCATAACTCAATATCCATTTGAGAAGCAATTTCAAAATGCTTACATTATTGCAAAATTTAAAGAGTTCCAATAGGAGGTTGTAGGACAGCTTCATTGCAATTTATCTTTGTATACACAGACAAGTACATTTTAAGAAAGTGGAACAAAAATGTGAAAAGGTGCCATAGTAAAGTGATTATTAATTATAACAACTCTTCAATGTTGCCTAAAACACGTTGGTATAATAAAATGTTCAACGTCTTCAATGATGTGACTAATTTGGCAACTGATTGTGAAAATATGTATGATATGGTGGTCGAATAGCTACTTGAACTAAAAGGGAAATACAAAGAAGAAGTTGAAATTGATTGTGGAAATAATAAGTCTAGTTTTGTGAGTGATTATAATTCAACCACTTATGGAGATGGTGTTTTGAAGTCAAAGGAGAGTAGAACCATACCTGATCCATATATCAAAAGGGGAGAACACCATGTAAAAGGAAATAGTCTATGGTTGAAAAAGTTGTTAAGAAGAAGAAAGGAGCAAAGACCAAGACAAAGACCATCAAAATCCAAGGAAGTATTGAGGTGTGAAAATTATTTGAATAAGTTAATTTACTATTAAAAAAAAGCTATTATTTTCTTAACTTTCAAATTTTATATTCTGCAGCAATCCGAGTTTGGTGCACCTTCAAATATAGGATTTGTTGATCTTGGTTCACGAGAGTATTAAGAAGTTTATTTTATTCATTAACTTTATAGTTATATGATTTATTTATAGTTGGATTGTCTAATTGCTTCTTATATTATATTGCAGGAATTTGAAATATTGGGTCCAAGTTTGGAGCAACAAAACATATTTTAAGAAAACTTGTCATACCAAATATGTAATATTCTAGTGTGTATTTATTTACATGGTTTTATGAAAATTTAATATGATGAGGAAACTGTCCCACATCGCCTGGGAGGGATTCCCACTTCCACTTTATAAGCGTACTGGTCCTTTCTACCTTGTATGAGGCCTTTTTCCTCGAGGAGGAACAAAACCGTTGAAGGTGGTCCGGCATACTCTCCTGTTGTTCTCAGCCCAGTCTGCTAGGGGGCTATGATGAGGACACTGTCCCACATCGCCTGGGAGAGACTCCCATTTCCACCTTATAAGCATATTGGTCCCCTCCACCTTGTCCTGTTGTTCGCGGGCCAGTCTACTGGAGGGCTATGATGAGGACACTGTCTCACATCGCCTAGAAAGGACTCCCACTTGCAGATATTGGTCGTTTTGGCCGGAGCTTCACAGTTTTGTTTCTCCTCAGAGGAAAAGGCCTCATACAAGATGGAGGGGACCAATACGCTTATAAGGTGGAAGTGGGAGTCATTCCCAGGCGATGTGGACCAGTGTTCTCATTATTATATATTTTATTTTTTTGATAGGAGCATCATCATCCTTCTCCATCTTCGATATTTGAACATTTAAGTTTCACAAAATGTTGAATGACATAGCACAATCACAGGCTAACAATCCAAAAGAGGACACAAATGGTAGAAGTTGAAAATGTCTATATGACAGGGCTGCTTGGACATTTGTCAACTTTTTTTCTTTTCTTTTCTTTTTCTTTTTTTAATTTTTTTTTTAAAAGTTCATTGAGAATGTTTATATTACATTTTGAGAGACTTGTTTGTTAAAGCACTATGATTTTGGTGTTGGCTTATATAGTTGAACTATTACATTAAAATATTATCAATTATTAGAGTTTATTATGGACCGTGGAAGTTTTTTTTTCATTATGAAATGTCAATTTTTTTTTCCCACATTATGAGTAAATTACCATCAAGAATGTTTTTTCTTTATTATGAATAAATTTCATTTGTTCTTTAATTTATGATCTCAACCAAGCCCATTAACAGGTTATGTTTGTCATTAAAAATAAGTAACAAGTCAATGAGGAGTTACTAGCAACAATATCAATAAGAGCATGACAAAAATAAGGAATTTCATATTCTTCAATGATCATTATGTTGGAAAATTTGAATTGAAATTTACTCCAATGGTTTGTGTCTCTTGAGATGGAAGAGTGTGTCTTTTTGAAGGGTCACAACCTTTCTGAAGAGTCACAGAGGAATCTATAAATTCTATCTCCCTCACTTCAATTTATATATAGAATTGGTCATTCCTTCTTCATCTATGCATTTATTCTTCATATTTTCCTGAGTCTAATTTTTCTATAAAGAGAATGCATGCGTAGCAAAGTTCGCTAGGCTTGCAATAGTAGTGCTGCTAGTGCAAGACATTGATCGTTCTATGCTAGGAGATATACGTCCATTGAATCCTGAGCACCGGTGGGAGGACGAATTTGTCTTAAATAAAGAGTGTCACATATTCGACTCGATCAGGTTTTATCTATTTATGTACTATAAGTTTTGTTACGTTACTATGTCGATTTATTTCAGCTTTGGTTTTTCCCAAGAACCATTTACATATTTTTAAATTATATTTTTCATATAGTTTGGTACTATTTTTCTAACAATCTTAAGACAAAATCGTTCCTGTTTATGATTTTTGGGAAAATATAATTGAAGTTATTGGTTAGGGAGTCTATTTAAATTATAGTTTTATTTATGCTTTTTACAATGAAGAAAATAATATTTTCTTAATATTTTGTCCTTTGAAATTATTTTTGGTTTTTTTTTAATAGTGGCTTTGCTTTGCTAGAATAGTTTAAGTCACCTTTTTCCTGACATTAACTAATATTGTGTTAACATCAATCCATTGGTAGAGTTAGATGTGTTTGGGGTATAATTTTCAAACTGTGGTCGTAAGGAGATGACGATTGCCATATGTGAATGTCGAAAGATGCCAAACGGTGTCTTTAAATTTGCACTAGAATTGGTGCTTGGACCTATCATATTTTTTTTTATAGAATTGAACTCTTTATAATGGGCCTAGTATATTGGTCACTGAATTAATCTGATTCTTCTTGTATATGGTAAATTGCATGAGCTGATGGCACTGCAATATGTTAGACCATCATATATTTTTTTCCCGCCAATATTCAAATTTATTGATTGATGGTTATTAATGGTTTATATGCAATTATTATTGTTGTATAACTAGAAACTTGCAGGGTGAATAGAACTTACCATGATAAATATTTGTTTCAGTGATGTTAGTCATCATTCGAATATATGGTATTAGAAATTTCATCAAGCATCTGTCCAGTTCATTATCTCCTACTCTAGGAATGTTATCATCAAAATCAAGATTCAATGAGTTCAATTGAATCTTTTCATTAGAGAACATTCTGGAATGTGATGATGAGGACAAATTGCAAGAATTATGTCCATCCTCTCCAGAGTGTTCGCATAGAATCTCTTGATCTCATCTGCAATTCTTTCTCTTGGTAACAAAAGGATTTGACCAAGCTTGTGGGCCACATTTTTGAAAGCACTACGTATTCGATAGAAATTACCTACAGGAACCAATGTGTGCCATATTATCATGATACGACACATACCTAAAGATCAAGGTTTATTGGAAGTTGGTTTTTTGGTTAAATCAGAACAATATGGAAACAATTTTCTGTTTTATTTAAAAACTATAAACTGTCCTGGAACAGTTTATTTAAAATTGTTTTATTTATTTATTTTCTTATTCTGGAAATTGTTAAACAGGTTTTGAACAGTTCATTTTCTAGTTTTTCCAGTTCTAAAATTTAAACTGTTTTTATGTATTTTTAGTTCTGGAAATTTTTGTTTAAATTTGTTTTCTGATTTTCAGTTCTGGAATTGTTTTTACAAACTGTTTTTAACAGTTTTGACTGGTTTTCAGTGCTGGAAATTTTAATTTATTTGTGTCCATGCCTACTGTAGACACCCCATTTTTGACCGCTCTTAAGACTTGGGTATTACTGATGGTTTACTTGTTGGAGAAAGGTGTGCAGTGCACAGGTTCAATTTCTTCGGCAAGAAGAGAGGCAAATCTCAACTTCATACCCCATTGTGGACCAAAATTCTTTTTGATGGTTTTTATACCTTAAAATCCTCTCTTTCAAAACATTTTTGAAATAAAATTCCCACGATGTTCCGACGCTCGCATTTCGGTAAATGTTGCGCTTTTCGGTAAACCGAGCAAGGACAAAGGGGAGATGAATGAAAGAGAGATGAAATCTTTGAAAAATCTTTCAAAACACCTTACTTAGGGGTTTGAAGTTGAAGAAAAGAGGAGAAGAGGGGAGAAAACTAGTTTGGGAGAAGTTCAGCATGAATCCGTGTAGGAGAAAAGACGAGCGGTCATCGCTAAAACAAGCTCATCTGTCTATACACTTAGAGTTGAGCTATGAGGCCACCATCGTTGAAAAGAAGACTTCCGGGGCTTCATTTTTCACTCAAGAATCTCTCAAATCCAAGTCCGGGTGGGGGAGATATGGTCGGTTGAAATAGGGGATTAGTCCGGTTGGATCGAATCTGCGCGGCTTCACCAAAAAGGTCATAACTTTTTCCACAGGAGGAATTTTAATGCAAGGTTTGCGCCATTGGAAAGCTAACTTCCGGGGCTTCAATCTGGACTTCCACCAGCACTTTTTGACCTCATTAGCCACCCATCGGCACTCTATTTATCCGACCGGCACAAAAGATTGCCGGCCGGCCAAAAGTGCCCAGAACTCAGATTTTTGACAGATATTTATCAATACACTGTGGCAGATATTTTCAATTGGGATATTTCGACCAAAAGCTCTTATTTTTACATATATAGGGCCTTATATCTCATATGGCTTGAGGTGAGAACAAAAAAAGCAAGTTTTGGGAGCTTCTCACTCTAAATTTCTCTCTCTCTCTCTACTCTAAACCTCTCAAATCCTTGGCCATTTCTTCATCACCACCTAGCACCACACCACCACTTCCATTTCCAGCAGCTTGGAGGTCTTCTCAGAGGCTAGGAGGCAGCTTTCCTTGGTCCAAGAGGTTGCTAAGGGTTGGTCTTCAAGGGTGAGTACCATTTCCCTCCTTTTTGAGCTTATTTTGTATCATTTCTTAGCCACTTTTTCTTGCTGTTTTGAGCTCCGACTAAAACTGAAAGTGGAATTTTTTTGAGCTCTATTTCATCTTTCATTAAGGGTCTTACCTTGTTTGGGACCCCCATCTTACACTTGCTTCATTACCCTTCTTTATGCCATAATCTTGCATAGTATTTTTGGCCCATGTGTAATCTGTTTTGGAGCATTATGTAAACTGTGAAGAGGATTATTTTGAGCCCTTCTTCAACATTTAAGAAGGGCTCAACACTGTTGGGGACCTCCATGTGTCACTTTCCATTGAACCCCTCTTTGGTCCCCATTTTTGCATGACTTGTTAGCACATTGAGCTTCTGTTTTTCGACCCTGATCAGAACTGAAAAGGGTCTTATTTTGACCTCCCCTCCATGTCCCATGAAGTGTCTTTGGCTTTTTGATGCATGTTTAGTATACTTCATGTTATAGCCCTCTTGTGGCCCTAATCTTGCATTGCATTTTGAGCATGTTTTTATATTGATTTGGGGCTTGTCATCTACTATAAGTAGTCATATTTTTGGTCCCTCTTCAGTGTTGTAGAAGGGTCTTTTTCTGTTTGGGCTTTTCATCTACTACTTGCTTCATTGCCTCCCTTGCGGAGCCATTTTTGCATGCCATTTTAGTCCCACTTGTGCTTACTGTCTTGCCATGCTTTGTACTGTAAAAATGCTTGTCTCGGGGCTGCCTTGCTTCTGTCTCTTCATTGCATGTTCAAATTACGCATGCTTTGTATAGCTGTAAGCCATTTCATGCGCCTAATCTTGGGTTTCGGGGCCAATAGCATGCATTGGGTGACATATTTCCATGTTTTGGGACCATTTGGCATCATGTTCCAGCACTGAAATCTGCATGTTTATATGCCATGTTTCATCATTCGCCATGTCTTGTTAGGATTGCATGTTGTATCTTAGGATTGATCCATGCATTGGACATGTTTGTGTGCATTTCGGTTGCCTCATTTCACCTAATGGCCACTGATTTTGGCATGCTTGCGAGCTATCCATGTTAGTTTAAGTCCATCGTTGCATGTTGTTGCATACCATGTTTGTTTACATGTTTAGGTTGCGCGCCTAGCATACATTGTTCATTTGCATGCCCATGTTGCATACTAGATCACATGCCTAGGTTGCATTACATTGGCATGCATGCCTTGCCTCTTGATCAAGTGATAGAGGTTGGGCTTTATGTGTTTGTTTGGTTTGCATGACATTTGAAATCAAAGTGCATACTTGGTTTCTTGGGCCATCATGCATCGAATGCGAATTGGTGGTCCGAGGACCAAGGAACATACCCCTTTGAGTCAAAATCATGATAAGGGATGTGTTGGTGCACACATTTGCTTGAAATTTCATGCCATGCCTTGTCATTCTCCTTTGTTCTTTGTCAAAAGCGTCTTCAGAGGAAGTTTACGCGATCGGCAACATACAGTGCCGACCGGCCATTTGTGAATGGCCGATAGCTTCATCAGCAGCCGATGGACATTCCTCATGGCCGGTGGGCATTTCCTCCAGCCGATGGTATTCTACAGTGTGCAAGGAACGTGTCCCAGGACTTTGGCAGTCTTTGGAGAGGCAGGACAGTGAAAACAGAGGCAGCAGTGGTATGGTGCGGATTTTCCGGGCAAGTCGGATTCGAGCATGCATCATTCGTGCATCCCGAGGCAGGGCTGAGGCCCCTTTCTTTTTTATAATGAATTTAATTTGATAATTAGGATTTTTGTAATAATTCATTTATTCTATATTCGGACTGTATTGTTTTCGGACTGTATATTCTTTTGGTCCCTCCGTGTGAGGGCATGTTTGTAATAAGTGTGGGTGAGTGTGTGTATGTCTTCCAACCCCTATTTCTTTCTTCCCTTTTATTTACCTGCTTATGATGGTAGATTAGGGCACGTTTATTTTAGCATACCTTATGCTATGCATACGTGCATCCATGCATTTGTTGACATGCACCGGGCTCGGTACATCATACAAACTGCATTGTATCTTCAAATCTAACTTGAATACGTGCATCGAATGATCGCATTTCACATGCCATTTTAGGGTTAGCCGAGCCTATCCTAATCACATTTTGTATGCGATGCATTAGTCACTCTAACATGAACTAGGGCATGCATTTTTGCTAACTAGTTTGTTGTTTTGACACGGAGTACGATGTAAGTATTTACGCTTTAGCATGTCGCATGCGTGTGAATGTTAACCATGCGGCTAAGTGCTTATATGAGATAAACTGTTTGAATGCCTGTGGGTGGAGGTTGGGTTGTTTGAGTTGGAAAACTCATTAAAATCCGTGTTTTAGCCTACTTGCGAGTAGCAAATTCCAAAGCGTTTTCAAAATGAACGGATATGCAATGCTTATTTCCAAATTAGGCGATCTAGTCTATACTTGTTTGCTGCGCGCAAAACATAGTAATTCTAGGCTAATAACCGGAATAAGAACATATAAAGTTTTCAAAATCGGATATCACGGTTAGTAGAGGCCGGTCTTTGGACCGGGCGAAAGGGGGTGCTCATAGCTGACCTTCCCCGATCGTACCCAAGCTCCCGAGCGAAGACAACTTTGGTGATGGACCGCCTTGACGCAGTCAGGGTTTCCTAAATTTCCCATTTTAAAAAAAATATTTAGGTGGCGACTCTGTATCTGGCAAAGCAGTCCATGTTTGGCACTTCTTTTCTAAAAATCTGTTTTTCTCAAAACGATTTGCCAGAGTTGGACTCTTTGGTTCAAGATTAAGAACCGTGACAATTTGAGTCCTTGAACTGTAGTGACCCCAATATGAACGGAACGGGACATAACCCTCCCGGGGCGTTCGGGGACGTCTACAGTTTCTAGCGACTCTGCTGGGGAGTTTAGAGAGCTTGACTCGAACTTGTGATATCCTGTTTTGATTTCATTTATGTGTCTCTTTGCATTGCATGTGCATTGGTGCACCTAGGACACCGTGTTGGCCATCTGCTATTCCTGAGCGGTTTGCCAGAGGCTTGCCTTGTCAAGGCATGACCATAAGGTCGACGGTTATGGCTCGCCAAGATGGGAACACAAACCCCGGTTCTACCGGGGCACCCCCTTTTGACCATTCGACCTAGTGCATATCGAAATCCATAGTGACCATTCCAAACTAGGACAGGTTACTTACCCGATATAGGTTGTTTGAAACCGCTGCGTGCGTAGTAAAGCCCTAGCTCCTGACAAAATAGGACAGGGAAACCCTACCCCAGCATAGGGGTGTATTGGCTCTCATTTACCTGCTATGTGCCTTTAGAGTGTATCTTTGCAGGGGAATACATATGTCAGTTTGCAAGTTTGAGCATCAGGCCCGAGGGCACTAGTATCAGTATTGTTGAGAATCAGTTATGTCTGCGGGTATCAGTTCAGTTTTGAATAGTGATTTCGGGGAACAGTGATCAGTAATAGAATACAGTTGTTCAAGCTTTGCTCGTATCCGTTCCAGTGAAATTGAGCTAAGATGCTGTCTGTTTTCTCTTTTGCTAGGGGGGTAGTCCTGGAATCATAGCTTCAGAAGGCTCCACTATCTCCCGGGTACATTGGACTAGTGCTGATAGACTTTGTTAGATCAGCAATTCACTTCAAGGGCAACCAGTGTTCTTTCGTTGAGGCAAGGCAAAGAAAGGCCAGTTAGGGCTCACCGGTTCATCTTATCCGACAGTCACCAGTCACATCATCAGCAGACCCGTGATGGCACAGGGTTTAGAAGAATTTGTGGCCGTGATAGCGGCGTTAAATCAAGGAACTGCCATGCGGTGAGACCCAGATTGAAACGCAATACCATCTGGCATCTCACATCCATCGACCCCAAATTAACTTTGATCCACTTCCGCCAGTTGAAGATTTACAGGGTTCGAATCCCCAAGAAGGGTTGGCTCAAGCTCGAGTTGTCAGGCCCCTGGTGCAGCCTACTGAGAGGCTTCAACCCTTTCATGTTGATGAGTTCAATCCGACTGAAGCGAAAATTGCGAGCCTTGAGAAGCAATTCAAAAAGGCACAAGGCCTTAACTCCATTCCCGACATTGAGGATGGGCACACTGAGTCTGCTGTACGGCTCCCAAACAGATTCAAAATGCCACATATTGACCGTTTCGACGGGTCTGGGGATCCAATGGTACATATCCGACTTTTCTTGGATGTCCTAAAGCCGATGGGTCTGACTAAGCCACAGAAACTCTCTCTGTATGGAAGAACTCTGTCCGGTGTAGCAGCCACTTGGTACGCTAAGTTGGAGGACAAAGTGAAGCAAAACTGGGAAGAAGCTGGTGAGGCCTTTGTCGTCGATGTCGTACAACACCCAAGTTGAAATGACTATCCAAGAGCTTGAAGCAACCGCGGAACCCAAAAGAGCCTTTTGTGGAATTTGTTGCGGTGGAGAGCAAAAGCGGCCAGATGATGGATCGTCGCCCTTCGGAGAGGGATCAAGTACAGATGATGGTGCGAAACCTCGAGCATGATATGTTGCAAAAGTTGATAGTCGCTCCGCTATTCACTTTCAAAAGTTTACATGAACTGGGGGTTCAGGTCGAGAACGCGTTCAATAGTGGGATCATTCCCAGAACAAGTGAACCGACAAAGAGGGTGATTTCAGGGAATACCAATGCTCTTAGTAGCGCTATTCCCAAACCCACCGAAATCAATCTGATTGCCACCGACCCTTTTGCCAAACCAAGCCTACAAACAGCCGGCCGAGCTCAGGGCAGAACTTTCACCCCCCTCTATATGAGCTTGACTAGCGCACTAAAAGTCTTGATGGAAAGAGGGCATCTCAAACCCCTCGATCCTCAACCTCTTCCTGACCCACTCCCAACCAGACATAACCCTTCCAAGTACTGTGTATACCATCAGCAGTGCGGTCATGGCACCGACCGTTGTTACCGCCTTCGTCATGAGATCCAAAATCTCATCGACAACCGGACGATAGCTCCACCTTCAGACCCCAATGACCAAATACCTCATCCACATCTCAACCTAATCCACACACTGGCCGTCCCTTACGACCCCAGCGTATACATCACCCCAGCTCATCTGCCCAAGCCTGCGGTGTTCATTCCAGAAAGCACGGACTTGTGCATGATGGATGCACCTCAATCCCAATCATCTCAAACCTGTGAGCCCACTACTTCTGAGCTGATGAAAATGATTGAAGACCTTCAGAGAACTGTGGCAGATCTAGCCTTTGGGGTTTTGGCCCCATCATCGACCATATCACGTACCAGGGAGTTTGTGTCTAAAGACTCCCCAACCTTGGGACAAGTCGTATTGGAAAAAGGCCAATCCCTCGACGAAGTGGAAGCAAGTGAAAAGAACAAGGTAGGGGCAGGCATTGGCCCCCATGAACACCTTCGGTGGGATATTGAGGCTTTGAAAGCTGAAGGACTGAACAAAGAGCAAGTCCTTGCGGTTATTCTGAGTTGTGGATGAAACTTTCGCCACTCAAGTTAGGGGCAGTTTGAATCAAGGGGTGAGCCGGGAGAAGGGCCTTTATACCAGGAATGTTCCTTTCAACTCTAGCCCCGTATTCGGAAGAGACCAGCAAACCCAGTCAGCACCTGTCAATCCCTTTGCTGGTGCATCCAGCAAAAAGCCACAAACCTCAAAATACCCACCTCGGGGCTAGAGGGTGTTTACCCCACTGTACATGTCACTATCAGCGGCCTTGAGGGTCTTAATAAAAAAAGGGCACCTGAAACCCCTAGAGCTACGGCCATTGCCAAATAAACTCCCTCCCTCCCATGATCTGACCAAGTATTGTGCCTTCCATCAACAAGTTGGCCATGTCACTGATAGTTGTTACCGTCTTCGCCATGAAATACAAGATCTGATTGATAAAGGAGTTATCGTCGCACCAGACCCTGCAAAGTCTATCGGCACTGGATCGGTGAACTTGGGGGATAATGTGATGTGATCAAGAGATGAACCACTGGCGGCGTTCGGATTTACGAGATGTGGTGGGCGGCATGCCTTTGTTTTGAGCAATGTACAAATCTTTGTTAATTTTGCTTCGACTTGGGTATTGGGTCGGTTTGTTGTGTTGCTTGAGTCTGTCTCCTTATTTTGAGTCGATCTTTTTATTTGGTCTGTCTTGTTGTATCAAGTCGATCTGTTTTGTTAGTCGGTGATTCCGGAATGTTACCTCGGACATCACTATCTTGTTTTGTGTTTGTCTTTTGCTTTCTTTTGAGAGTATTTTACGCGAGGCAGTTGTGCCAACAGATCTTGAATGAAAGCAAAGATGATTTTCACACTCTCGTGTTTATACGCCGTGTGCAGTTGTACGAAATTCCAAGTGAGATGGCGATATTTGACTAAAAGCTATATCTTTTACGTGCCTTGAATTCATTGCATCGACCTAAGTTTTTCAAAACTTTTTTGAACACCGTGGTAAAAACAAAGAGGAAGAATTCCTTGGGTTTTGCAAAATTGATCCACTTGAGAGAAAGAAAGTGCTAAGCCCTTAATGAATGAAATCATGCTTGTCGGCGTGAGTCTTGAGAAGGATCTGGTTCGATCGGTGGTTCCACACTATCTTCTGTGACGATTTGTCGCTTTCTTAAAAACTATCAAAAAATGTTTTGCGCGGTCCTGCGAAGACCTGTGTGGAATCGCTCTTGAGATTGTGTAGCCTAGGATCGCTCTCAGCCTCGAGACTCGACCCCCCTTTGCTTTCAAACCTTGAACTGGCATTCAGAATGTTCAACGGTCGACCACAATGTAAGGCCTGTGTGGCCAGATTTGAAGCAACCCTCGAACAAGAGGCACCAAAGTCAGATCAAGAAGGTTAGACCTCATCAGAAGAAGCTTGCAAAGCTAGATCAGAAGCACCCCTCGAACTAGGGGCAAAAAATATCCGATGTGCTCGAAGAGCTAAAGGTGGATTTTTCTGCAAATCAACACGACAGTCGCTCTCCTGGATACGGAGAGGCTTCAATCTCAAAACCACTTGGCATAGGCTTGCTATACCTTTTACCCTTTGAGAGGCTCGCTGGGCCGAAAACCCGGAAGGGCGGCCCAGGCAAAAGTTAGAGCAAAGAAAAAGAAAAGAAAAAAAAGAAAAACATGAAAAAGAAGTGAAGAAGAAAAGAAAAATACAAAAAAACAATAACAAAAGAAAAGAAAGAAAATAAATGAAAATGCAAAAGAAAAGAAAAGAAAAAGAAGGAAAAAGAAAAACATAGCTCGCAAGGTCGAAAACCCGCATTGGGCACCTTGGCAAAAGCTAGAGCATAAAAAGGAGAGGTTAAATACCCGAGTGTACCTTAACCCCGAACTACGTAAGGCTTGATTCCCATGTTTGGGATACGTAGGCAACTTCACTTTGAAGTCCAGCCACAAACACTTCAAATTCGATTGTGTCCATGTAATGGTTTTGACCATCCTTGCCTTCTCTGTATCCGAGAGTTCGGTTGTAATCATCGCCTACGAGGTGATCTACAATGCGCGCGGTGCCATTCACTGAGGGCAACTTTCCGTTGCCATTCAAAACGCCGCGGTGTCACTTCAAACAAGGGGCAACTTTCCGTTGCCATGCAGTGTCCTTCAGACAAGGGGCAATTTTCCATTGCTATGGGTCCGAGGTTGTGCATCTCAAGAGTAGGTTTCGTGCTCGTTGAGCAGCGGTCGTTTGCAAAAATAGTTTTTGAGAATTTTTACTGAGGTTGACTAATTTCTCGAAAATTATTTCATTTTTCCAAAAAATTGGACCACTTCTTGGACCCAAAAAAGGAAAATTTTCAGTGCTTATAGCCTGACTTGCATGATTTCAAATCAAAAATCGAACAAGCATGTTAATCAAACTCTTATGCTGATCAAAATTGTTTTAGCAGAAAACCAAAACAAAAAATGGTCAAAATGATGAACTAGGGGCACAGTTGAGTCAGGTGTCCTGTCTTTTCCCCGTCGCCCGACATACTTGCGCTTTTAAAGGGCACAACTGAAGTTAACAACAAAGGGCTGAAAGCTCTTTCATCCTCCAAGCAACAAGGTATCAAACCAAGTGCGAAGCATAGATTAGAATAGATCAGGATATTCCACTCCCTCATCTAGACAGATCTAATCACGTCCAAACTCCCCAGTAGAGTATCGTCAACCGATGTCAGCTGTAGATCTGCTGCACATCCAGCCGCATCGCAACCCCTCTGTGGAAGAAACTCACTGTTGTAAACAAGAAGAAGAATCTAGTGGAATGCTAGGGGCAAGACCCCACAACTTCCTGTTTATCCACCAACCACCCAGGGGAGGGATAAAAAATGAGAGATTGAAGAATAGAGAGATGTGCGTTGAGAGGAAAAGTGAGAAAGAGAAAAAACAGAGATTGAGTGCCAGAGTGATGTGAGAATCACAAATGAGAAAGGGTGGGAAACAATACCCGAAGAAACTGGCTCCTTGTGCACTGAGAGGTCTCTCGTCTTTAGCTGCGTAACATGTGTGTCGCGTCTTTTATTTTGTTTGTCTCGATTCTTGTTTTGAGTCGTTCCAAGTGTGTTTCGATATGTTTAGGTTGTTTACCTTTGTTTTCCTTTGTTGAGTCGTGATGCCCTGTGTCCAGTCGTAGACTCAATACCCAGTTGAGAAATCATTTTCAATTTCGATTTCAAAATAAAATCGTTTTGTGCTCGAGTCTTTGTGCCATTCTCCATATTGCCAAAAAACAAGATTCGTCCTTTCATAAAGCTGCAGGCCCACCGATAAGTGTGAACAGTAAAACAAGGACCTATATGAAGCAATGTGGGTTCGGTACCAAGCAAAAGAAAAAATGTAAAATATTGAAGCATCTGAGTGTGTTTCACCTTCAGCAAATTCCGGGATTATATTCCGAATGTACCTCTTCAGACCTTGTCAGTGTTTCGAAGAATGAGCGTGCCTCTACTTCAAGTGTAAGCTTGCTTCAAGTCAGAATGACAGTCCAAGCAACATCCGAGGGTTTCACATGCAGATGTTACCTCTCGCCAATATAGACAGGGTGTCCCCTTTTGAACTGAGCATGTCGCAAAGTCGTCTAAGAGGTAAATCAGAGGCACCAGAGTACATGTTTGATACTCCTCTATTGCATAGAATATGCTTTACTTTCAATATTGCATAGAAAATGCTCGTATCTTTTGCAGAGAAAATGCATTCTTCCTCACTTGTATAGAACATGCATTTTATCGCACTTTCTTGTGCATTGTATCTCACTCGCACTATTTTTGTGCACTTACGCATTGTATCTCACTTGCATTGTCTTGTGCATCTTGTGGTCGTATCTCTATCGCACTGTTTAGTGCATTACACTTTATTCGCGCTATTTTGCGCATCGCACTATTTTGTGCATTACATTTGCTCGCGCTATCTTGCGCACCCCATCTGCACTTGTTAGTGCATTACATTTTACTCGCGCTATTTTGCGCAACGCACTATCTTGTGCATCACATTTCATTCGCGCTATTTTGCGCATCGCACTGTTTTGTGCATCACATTTCATTCGCGCTATTTTTCGCATCGCACTATTTTGTGCATTACATTTGCTCGCGCTATCTTGCGCACCCCATTTGCACTTGTTAGTGCATTACATTTTACTCGCGCTATTTTGCGCAACGCACTATCTTGTGCATTCGCACTGTCTTGTGCATCACATTTCATTCGCGCTATTTTGCGCATCACACTGTTTTGTGCATCACATTTCATTCGCGCTATTTTGCGCATTGCACTATTTTGTGCATTACATTTGCTCGCGCTATCTTGCGCACCCCATCTGCACTTGTTAGTGCATTGTATTTTACTCGTGCCATTTTTCGCATCGCACTGTCTTGTGCACTCGCGTTGTCTAACGCATCGCGCTATCTTGCGCACCTCCATCGCACTGTCTTGTGCATTACATCTCATTCGCGCTATTTTGCGCATCGCACTATTTTGTGCAATTCATCATTCACGCTATTTTGCGCATCGCACTATTTTGTGCACCTTACTTGCATTTTGCATCCATTCGATCGCCACTTCGCTGATTATGACGGGGATCGAGCCCTAATCGCTTCGAGCGAAGCGTCGAGGCGGCGCCGTGGTCGGGTCGAGAATGCGCCCGAAGCAAAATGCAAAATTGCATTCAAAGTTGCTGTCGCCCTTCTTCGGCGAAGGCGTATGCGTGTAAAAACACGAAGAGATGAATGCATGCGCTTGAAGCGCGTGGCTCGAGCGAAGCCACTTATGGAAACATGCGTTTTTGGTTCCTCGCTCGAGCGAGCTTTGCAGTCCCAGATTTCTATAAGTATTTGTTTTTGTCCAAAACTAGGATTACTTCTCCAGATCTTCTTCTTGGATATTAAGGTTTATATCTGGGGATATTTTGCTAGTTTTCTTTGATGTTTTGATTGAGTATTCAACTCATGGTTTAAAGAGTATACATCAAAGGATTATTTGTTTGTTCTACACAAAAGAGAGAGTTGTTCTTCGGTGGATTCCGAAGAATTCGAGCCTGAAGCTTTGGTGGATTCTGAAGTGGCTCATCGTCAAGACAATTCCGAGGTGAAGACGGGATTGGAAGAGGCACATAGGGGTTGGTTCAATTCAGACGTGGATTCACTAGGTAATTGAGAGTATACCTGTATAATTCCTTTATATCTTCTTAGTGGATTGTTTTGTGGCTGTTGCCTGTGGTTTTTTATCACAATTGGAGGTGTCCAATTGTGATTTTTTCACGTAAAATTGTTGTGTCGATTTGTCTTGATTGTTTGATTGGGATTGTTGTTTACTGCTTAAAATTGATACATAATCACAAATCAACATCTAGGGGATTTCTAGATTTTTTAGCATTTATAGAATGAATATTCTTGTTTCAATATCTCCTGCAATTGTATTATTGGATTTCTTTCTGATTTGATGGTAACCTTAGATTGAATTTGCCAATTTTCATCTTAACTAGTGATCACCTTAATTGAAATTTTATACATTTTTGTCTTTAATTTTCATGTTTTGGTTATGATTAATTGCGCATTTTTGATTGATAGTCACAATCTTGTTGCCGCTAGATTGTTGCCATCGCAAATCGCCGTTGCTGTAGTGAGAGGATGAGAGAGAGTGAGAATTAGAACTCTAATTGTAAACAAAGTAGTGATAACTAGGGATGGCAATGGATAAGCTACCCTGTGGGTATCTATGGAGACCTAACCCAAATACATGGGTTTTTTCATTTTTTCTTGTCCGTCGGGTAGGGTAAGTGATATTCTTTAAATCTCCACCGGGAATGGTACCCACTAATTTCCCATATTTTTTTTAGGTACATCGGAAAATAATTTCTCCATATGTTTTCACTACTCTATTTACAATTAGAGTTCTAATTCTCTCTCTCTCTCTCTCTCTCATCCTTTCACTACAACAACGGCAATTTGTGATGACGACAATCTAGTGGCAATAAGATTGTGATTATCAATCAAAAACGCGCTATTAATCATAACCAAAACATGGAAATTGAAGACAAAAATGTATAAATTTCAATTAAGATGATCACTAGTTAAGATGAAATTTGGAAAATTCAATCTAGGAAAATGTTTGGGGCCCTCTTTGGGGATGACTCCCATACCTCCAAAGTGATCTTAGCCCTCCATGTATGTGTGGGGCCCACTCATGTATGTGTGAGGTTCACATCATGAGTAGTCTAGATTTATAGGGGTCTTGTGAGGGTCTTGTAGGACTGGGGGTCTCAATCATTGCAGGAGATATTGAAATAAGAAAATTCATTCTATAAATGCAAATAAAAATTAAAAAAGAAAAAGAAAAAAAAGAAAGATGGAAACAAGAGCAACAACTCACCTTCCGATTATCGAAGATCAATTAATAGAGAGAAGAAGGAGATACATAAAATTTAAAAAAATTAAAAAGATGGAATTTTTTTTGTAGGAATAGAATTTTTCTAAATAAATTAAAAAAATTCTAAATATACATAAAATTTGACAAGAATAATGTGACAATCTTAATTAATGTGTATTTGATTTTGTTGTTGAGCCAAATAAAATAAAATAAGATTGAATGTATATTTAGCTTTGGTTGTGAATCTTTAAAAAAAAAAGAAAAAAAAAGGTCAAGTTAGGTTGAGGAAAATCCAAACCCATTAGGAGATGGAGAGAGTAGTACCTATGGGGAATGGGGAAAAATAATTATTGGGGAATGGGGACGGAAATTAATAGCCACCTCATTAACCCCCATTGCCATCCCTAGTGAAAACATATGGAGAAATTATTTTCTGATGTACCTAAAAAAAAAAAAAAAAAAACCCCGCCCCATCCCCAGTGGAGATTTAAAGAATATCACTTAACCTACCCGACGAACAAGAAAAAAGGAAAAAACCCATGTATTTGGGTAGGGTCTCCATAGATACCCACAGGGTAGGTTATCCATTGCCATCCCTATTTGCAGTAAACAAAAAGAAACAATGCATAGCTAAAGAAATATTATTTGACAAAGTGTTGTGGCCACAACTGGTATTAGCCATTGTTCCTTTGTACTGCAAAAGAAAGTTATGAAGTCTAATTGTATTTTAGACAAATTGGTATTGTGATTATATTCACAAAGAAATTTACATCTTGTTCAAGCACGCCAATTAATGATATATTCAGATTTACCTCAGAATTGTGGGGGTGTATTAATATTTTTGTGTAATTATACATCAACAAGAGAAATTAAGTTTCCTTAGAATGCTTAAAATGTGGGGGTGCTTGGAGGGATTTACCAAAGTAACGGTTCCGATTATAGGTTCACAAAGAATCTCAATTCTTTCTATAGGACAAAGTTGCAATAGAAGCAAAATGGTTTCATTAACTCCTAAGGAACAACTCTATATTTATTATTTAAATTTGAAATATGAGTGACATAGAGTAACGGTAAGTTTCGATGTAATCAAAGACTTAATACCGTAGGACATGTGCTTTCAGTTGTGAATATTGGCTAAGGATAATATAATAGATTCATTAACTACTCAATGATATATAACTGAGAAAGTTAAACGAAAAATAGTAGCCGCTAAATAAGAAGTTTGATCAGAAAGTAAATGAGGGAAAGTTCATTGAGGGGAATGTGATTAAATCCTATTATATCAAAGTCATCATAATTGTAACCCTACTTAGATGACTGGAGATTCCAAGAACTAAGTTCAAAGGAACAACTAAGTTAGGTGTGGCTCGCCAGAAATCACTAAAAGAGTCTATCTCCTATCTATTCCTATGATGAGAGTGATATTTGTAACATGTGTTGTATGTAGGGGACTTACGGTAAGCTATGCTTTTGATGATCACTTATATCTTGAAAGCCCTAGAAGGGTATCTTTCAAGAGGAGTATTTAAGAGACTCGGAATAAGGATCACCTATATGAGTGTAAAGGGGCCGCTTCTATGAGAATTGATAAGGCTAAATTTTTTAAAGTACTCATGAAACACCAGGACATGTCCAAGGCCAAAACGGGCACAATCGTGAGAACTAGGTTGTGTCTGGAGATATTTTGTGTGAATTCTATTGTCTTGGCTTACACAAATGGTTGAACAGTTCAAGGCATCACGTCCACTGATTAGTTAGTAACCGGGCTGCGGCCCCTCCTGTGTACCTGTTGTTTCAATTTGATCAATGAAAATCATCTTTTCTTTAATCCAACTGTTATTCCGGTCTGCAGATTTTATTCCGGTCCTAGCTTATCAATCTGTTTAGGCTCACTCAACCAACCACTCTTCAGCCGATATAATTTTATTTTGGCTGAAGAGTAACAAGAGTTGGTTTAATCCAGCAAACCACTCTTCAGCCATAAACTTACTTCGGTTGAAGAGTAATAAGAGTTGGTTTAATCCAGCCAACCACTCTTCAGCCATAAACTTACTTCGGCTGAAGAGTATCAAGGGTTGGTTTAATCCAGCCAACCACTCTTCAGCCATACCCTTATTTCGGCTGAAGAGTATCAAGAGTTGGTTTAATCTAGCCAACCACTCTTCAGCCATAAACTTTACTTCGGCTGAAGAGTATCAAGTGTTGGTTTAATCCAGCCAACCACTCTTCAGCCATACCCTTACTTCGGCTGAAGAGTATCAAGGGTTGGTTTAATCCAGCCAACCACTCTTCAGCCATAAACTTACTTCGGCTGAAGAGTATAAAGAGTTGGTTTAATCCAGCCAACCTCTAAGTTGGTTTTTCCAGCCAACTTAGAATACAGTGTTTGGTTATGCCGACCAAACGTCCTGTAGCCGGGATCCTTATCCTGGGCTTAAGAAGGGTTTATAGTTGGTTATTCCGGCCAACTATGTTTACAATGTTCCTAACTTACTAAAGTTACCTTCTACTGAAAACAATTATGCTGAAAAGAATCGACTTGTTTTATTGAGAAAGTAAAAATTACACATGCTTAAAGAAAAAGAGCTAAAAATAAAATAACTTGAGATTGGCAGTGTTCCATGGCCTGGGAATTGCTTTGCCGTCCTCATCTTCTAAGTGGTATGCCCCTTTGCCTGCTAATCTGACCACTTTGTAAGGTCCTTCCCAGTTAGGCCCTAGCTTGCCATCTTCTGGTACCAAGTTATTTCCCATTACTTTGCGCAGTACCCAATCTCCGATCTTGAATTGCCTTGGATGCACTGTTTTGTTGTACTTTCTGGACAATTCTTGTTGGTAGGAGGCAATGTGAACCAATGCTCTGTATCTTCTTTCTTCCGCAAGGTCAAGCTCTAATGCTATGGCTTCGCCATTTAAGTTTGGGTCAAAGTTCTCGCTTCGAATTGTGGGGAGGCCAACTTCTAATGGGATGACTGCTTCCATGCCATAAGCCAAGGAGAATGGTGTTTCTCCTGTTGATCGCCGAGGTGTAGTGCGGTAAGTCCATAAAACATGGGGGAGCTCTTCTGCCCACTTGCCCTTGGCTTTCTCTAACCTTTTCTTCAATCCATCTAGGACTACCTTATTTGATGCCTCTGCCTGACCATTTGCTTGGGGATACGCCGGTGTAGAATTGTAGAACTCTATCTTGTACTCTTCACAAAAGCCCCTGAAAATTCTGCCATCGAACTGAGTGCCGTTGTCTAATATCAATGCCTTTGGTATGCCGAATCGAGTGATGATATTCTGCCAGACAAATTTCTTCACATCTTTTTCTTTGATTGACGCCAAGGCTTCTGCTTCCACCCATTTTGTGAAGTAGTCGGTTGCTGCAAGGAAGAACTTTCTGTTGCCGGGAGCTGTTAGAAGTGGCCCTACTATGTCCAATCCCCACATTGCGAAGGGCCATGGGCTTGTTAGAGGTAGAAGTTCTCTGGCAGGCTGGTGTATTTGATGTGCAAACTTCTGGCATTTTTCGCATTTTTTGACATATTTCTCTGAGTCTGCCTGTATGTATGGCCACCAATATCCTTGCGAAATTGCTCGGTATGCCAATGATCTTCCTCCTTGATGGCTACCACATACACCCTCATGTATTTCGAATAGGAATGCTTCCACTTTGCTGGGGTGGACACACTTTAGGTAAGGTCCTGAGAACGACTTTTTGTACAATGCCAAGGATGGAGAGAGCCAGAATCGCTGCGACTTTGCTCTTATCTTGTTAGCTTATTTCTTCTCTTCCGGTAAGGTGCCGTCTTTCAGGAACAGTATGATGGGATCCATCCAAGAAGGGCCTAACTCTGTACAACATACCTCTTCTGCTTCGGGGTCTTCAATGCTTGGTCTAGGTAGGTAGTCGATCAGCAATGGATGAGGGATGGAGGTGTCTGCCATTGAGGCGAAGTCTGCTAGTTCGTCTGCTCTACTGTTTTCCTTCCTGCCGATTTGTTCTATCCTGACTACATCAAATTTTTTGATCTCTGTTTTGACCAACTCTTGGTATTTGGCCATCCTGTCATCCTTCGCTTCGTAGTCACCAGATATTTGGTTTACCACCAGCTTTGAGTCGCTGTAAACCATTAGCTCGGTGGCCTTCATGTAGAATGCTGACTTAAGACCTGTAAGAAGCGCTTCATACTCCGCTTCGTTGTTTGATGCTGGGAAGCCAAGATTGACTGCCTGCTCCACTACTAGGCCATCTGGAGAGATGAGGACTATGCCAAGTCCTGCTCCATGCCAGTTGGATGCTCCATCCACAAAGAGCTTTCATATCTCCCCAACGAATAACTTCCAGCAAGTGGAGGGATCGGATGATGCCTTGGGATCTTCCATGTTGCTGGTATCTTCTTCAAGGTCCATGCTTGTTGTCTGCCCCTCGTCATCTGGTTGTACCAAGTCTTTACTTGTTGGTGAGTCTTGACTTGGTGAAGCATGGTTTGCTTCTTCCTTGCTTGCTTTACTCTGGTCTGCCTTAGGGCCTGACTGGGTAACCAGTACCAGGGGTTGCGTTATTCCGACGTCAACTTCCATCCCTAGTTTGGTTGTTTCAATCAGGTCAATTGGGCAGATATGATGACTTCCTGGAGTAAATTCCGCGACAAAGTCTGCCAAAGCTTGTGCCTTTATTGCGGTTCTGGGTTGGAACTTGATGTCGTATTGCCCTAGCTCAACTGCCCACTTCAAGATCCGCCCTGAGAAGTTAGCTCTCTCAAACAATGCTTTTAATGGGAAGGCTGTGAGGACAATTATGGTGTGGGCGTGAAAGTAGTGCGACAACTTCCTTGAGGCCATCATCAAGGCCAATGCCAGTTTTTCTAGTGGCAAGTACCTTGTTTCGGCGCCCAGTAATGTCTTGCTGACATAATAAATGGGCAGATGTTGGATTCCTTCTGCGCGGACCAACACTGCGCTAATTGCATGTTGGGAGACTGCCAGGTATAGGAAGAGTTCTTCTCCAGGTACTGGGGTGACAAGTAGTGGTGGGGAAGACATGTATTCTTTTAAGTTTTCCAGGGCGTGGTCGCATTCTTCGTCTCATTCAAACTTGGCCTTCAAGGCATGAAAGAATGGCCGTAGTCTGTCTGACGACCTGCTTATGAACCGATTGAGCGCAGCTGCCATGCCGGTGAGATGCTGCACTTCTTTTACTGAGTTTGGTCTCTCCAACTCCTGGATTGCTTTGATCTAGGAGGGATCGGCTTCGATACCTCGATTGGTCACCAGGAAGCCTAGGAATTTGCCAGATCCTACTTCGAATGCACACTTCGACGCATTCAGGCGTAACTTGTGCCTCTTCAGGATCTCAAACATCTCACCTAGGTCCTTGATATGGTCATTCTCGTCCTTGCTCTTGACCACCATGTCGTCGATGTAAGCCTCCATTGTTCTGCCTAACAATGGTTCAAACATCTTGGTGACCATCCGTTGGAATGTCGCCCCTGCATTCTTTAGGCCAAAGGGCATGACCTTGTAATAGTACAATCCTCTTGGAGTTATAAAGGATGTGACTTCCTGGTCTGGTTCATGCATGACGATTTGATGGTAGCCTCTGTATGCATCCGGAAAGCTAAGTCTATTGTGCCCTGCCGTTAGGTCGACCAGTTGATCTATCCGTGGGAGAGGAAAGCTGTCTTTTGGGCACGCCTTGTTGACTGTTTTGTAGTCGACGCAGACACGCCATTTGCCATTCTTCTTTGGCACTACGACTGTGTTGGAGATCCATCTTGGGTAGTGCACTTCTCTAATTGCTCCTGCCTCCAGCAGGTTTCCTACTTCTTCCGCCACTATTTCAGCGTGGTGGAGTGCCGATCTGCGCGTGCGCTGAATGATTGGTCTGGCGGATGGGTGGACATTGAGTTGGTGACAGATGAAGTTGGGATCAATGCTGGGCATGTCGTAAGGTGTCCAGGCGAACACTTCGATGTTAGAGGTCAAAAATTCCAAGACCTCTAATCTCTCAGTGCTGGACAACGACGAACAGAGCAAAAAGAACTTATCCGGGTTGTTTTCGTCTATTCTTACCTCTACCAAGTCTTCCACTGCTTTCTGACTAGCCGCTTTGCCAACATCTGCGAATAGCTCATTACTCTCAGGTTCTTTCACCGAATGAACGTATCCTTTGGCGGCGTGGCTGCTGTTCACCGTGACAAAGCACTGCTTCGACATGATCTGGTCTCCATAGACTTCTTCTATTACTCCGGTGTCATTGGGAAACCGCATTACTTGGTGGTAGGATGATGCCACCGATCGCATGGCATGCAGCCATATTCTGCCCAAGATGATATTATAAGTGGAGGGGACCCTCAATACCCAGAACTCCACTTGTTTCGTCACACTCCCTGCTCTGACTGGGAGGATTATTTTGCCAACGGGCCATTCTGGCATGGAGTTAAATCCAATCAGGGGAGATACGGCAGGTGCCAAGTCTTTGTCTTGTAGCTTTAGTTGTTTGAATGTTTCGTAGTACATGATTTCGCATGAACTACCCTGGTCTATCAGAATCCGCTTGACGTCAAAATCTTTGACTCGGAGAGTGACGACCAGGGCATCATTATGGGGGCAATAAATCCTTGCCAAGTCTTTATCCGAAAAAGTCATGACATTTGTGGCCTCAGTCTTCCCCTTCTTGACTGCAGGTTGGGCACTTAGCACCTCTCTTAAGTGCTCAGCCTTTTTGATTGATCCTCTGAGCTTGCATACACGCTCAGGTTCAAAGACTCCATGTATCACATTGATAATGCCTTGAGGCGGGGCGTCGATCGGCATCCCGTCGGGGTTATTATGGTCCTGGGAGGCTGGTTGCGTCCCTCCTTCAATGTATTTATTCAGGTGGCCTGCTGCCACCAACTCCTCCAGATGTTGCCTCAATGGCGTGTAATTCTCAGTGCGGTGCCCCTTTTCTTTATGGAAGGTGCACTGTGACTTGTCGTCGTAGTCCTTCTGAGCCTCGCCTAGCTTGGCTGGCCACTTGACGAAAGGCTTGTCTCGAATCTTGCTAAGTATTTGGTAGATCGGTTTCTTGAAGACCGTGGTTATGGCAGTGCGGACTCTTAACCACCTTTTGTCCTGGTCTTCTCCGTTGTCTCATCTGCCACGTCCGTTTCTGTTCGGACGGTCCACCGCGTTGACCTTTGCTGAGGCCTTCTTTTCCGGTGCAGCGGTCGCGCCAGATTTTGCTTTGGCCCGTGCGCCATCCTCTTCTACCCTAATGTGCTGATGCACTCTTTCCATCAAGGCTTCCATGGTGAGGGGCGGTGTCATGGTGATAGAGTCCCTTAGTCTGTTCCCGACTGGAAGGCCTTTTTTGTACTGTGCGATGGCGAGATTGGTGAGACAGTCCCCAATCTGGTTGAAGGTCTCCCAGTAGCGACTGTTATAGGATCTTAGGGTCTCCTTGTCACCCATGTCGATGGAGAGTAGCTGGTCGATCTCCACCGGGGTTTTAGTGTTTGTTCGGAAACTTGTTACGAATGTCTCCACTAATTGTGCCCAAGAGGCTATGCTGCCCTCTGGAAGTTTCTCAAACCAAGTCAAGCCTAGGTCGCTAAGGCTAGATGGGAAGAGGATGCACATCAAGGCCTCGTTCCGCCGGTATACAGCCATGACCTGGCGAAAGTGGCTTAAGTGTGAGTAGGGGTCCGTCTTTCCCTCATATGTAGTGAATTTGGGCTGTAGGAACCCTGATGGTAGGGGCGCGTTCTCAATTGCCGGAACGAACGGTGAGGTCTGTAGCCTCGCCAATGCTTTGTCCGTTGGTTCGTAGGCAGGGCGCGGTATTGGCATTCCAACCTCGACGCTTCCGTGCGTCCGAGGAGCCAACCGCTATAAGGCAGAAACTCTATGTGGATCATGTGCCTTGGCGTCCTCCTTCCATCGTGCCTTCTTTTCTAGTACGGTTCGTAGGTCGGACGATCTGGGTAACTCCGTTTGTTTAGACCTTGTTTGGTGCGTATGCGAGGGCCAGTAGGTGCTCCCTTCAGTGTATGACCTCTCAGATCTCGTCCTCTCAGACCTAGAGTGACGAGTTCTGGAAGATCTAGATTGCGTATCGCCTATCCTGAGGCTTTTACTCTCTGTTTGTGAGGGTGTGGTGTTCCTACTACGACCTTCCGAGTGGCGAGGGGGCGTTTTGTTTGTGCGCCCCACTCCTGTCACCACTTCTTTTCCTTTCACCTGGCGTTTTAGAGATTCCATGTCCGCCGCCATCCGTCGTATTAATTCGTCTTGTTCCTTGACGTGATCCTCCAGGGTTTGAGGATCAATCTTCCGCCTTTGTCTTTCTGGACTCTGTGAGCGAGAGTGGCGAGGGCTGTTAGTCCGCCTTCTTCCCCTAGTATCCCTCCTGGGATTCTGTCGTTGTGGCTCCAACTTTGCCATGGGTGGGATGAGAGGTAGACCTTCGCGCCTCGCACCTCCTTCAGGTGTTTGTCCGTCAATGGCGGACTGTGGCAAATCTTCATTGTGCGCCATTGATTCTTTAAGAGGAAAAGCTCGATCAAGAGGTTTTGTTCTTGTCTGAATTCCCACAGACGGTGCCAATTGTACGGGAAAGAAATAAACCTTCTCGTATAATCTTGTTGATCAAGTCTGCGCTCCTCCGTACGACGTCGTTCTACTACCTGAAAATACAAACGTGAGCTAGCCGGCGGGTGTGTGCCGGAAACCTCTCCGATGCTTAAGTTAGTAAACTGGACAAATAGACAAAAATCTCTTATGGATTCGGGAATCAAAATTGCATTACCTCTCCATAGGTGATGTTTGTAAGCTTTTATAGGTTCCATGTGGCACAATCCTAGTAGGACTTTACTCCTCCATGTAGAGTCCTCCTAGGATTCAAACTCCTGAAAGATAATGTTTATCCTTCAACACCCCCCTCACTACTTGAACCAAGTGAGATGGTTTTACCATGTTTGGACTTCCATACGACCGAAGTAAGCACGGCTACGCTGAGCCGCAGACTAGACCGAACTAGTCTGGTTCTTCCTTTGATCGTACTTACCTCGGTCCTTCCTGTATAAACCGTGCTAACCATAGTGTGGTTTAGTCCGTACTAACAATTAGCTATATGACCAATTGTAGATAGGCGTGGCGGGACTAATTACGAACGCATCCGTAGTTCTCCTCAAGGCCGGACTAAAAACAGGGCCTTCGGGGACCAGACTAATCACCACGGCTGTGTGACCGGTCTAACTCCAAGGCTTCTTCTTCGGACCGGAGTAATTTTATGGCTATTTTACTTGGCCCTTCGCATTGCGGCCCGAAATGGCCCTTTATCCAGCTCGGCCCAATTTTCAAATAAATTACCCTCTCAGTTAGTAAGTTCGATAGACTTTCACTAGGGAAGGTTCAAAGCCAAAAGCTACCTATCTCGATGCAGGGTATTTCCTTAATGTACTCTCTCTTTGTCTGCATATTGTTGCATGCCCATTCCGTAAATTTCATTCATGTAAGGGATTGTTGGAAATTTTGAATTAAAATTTATTCCAATGGTTGTGGCTCTTGAGATGGAAGAGTGTGTCATTTTGAAGGGTCACAGCCTTTCTGAAGAGTCACGGAAGAATCTATAAATTCCATCTCCCTCACTTCAATTTATATATAGAATTGGTCATTCCTTCTTCATTTTTGCAATTATTCTTCATATTTTCCTAAGTCTAATTTTTCTATAAAGAGAGTGCATGCACAGTGAAGTTCGCTAGGCTTGCAATAGTAGTGCTGCTAGTGCAAGACATTGATCGTTGTATTCTATGAGATAGACGTCCATTGAATTCTGAGCACTGATGGGAGGACGAATCTATCTTAAGGAAAGAGTGCCACACACTTGACTCGATTAGGTTTTATTTATTTATGTACTGTAAGTTTTGTTACGTTATTATGTCGATTTATTTCAGTTTTGGTTTTGCCAAAAAACCGTTTACATATTTTTAAATTATATTTTTTATATAGTTTGGTACTATTTTTCTAACACATTATAATTCAAAATACAAGACATTCCATTACAATACAAACATGAATATGAAATGGTATTAGTCATATTCTCCAATACTCATTTATTGCCATTGCAATACAAAATACAAGAGTGTGCTGAATCAACATTTTTAGGATGTTAATATTACATTCAATTTCTTCAATATTCAAACTCAATGGATTGTTCTCTACTTCAAGAGTGTTGGTAGCTATAAACCTCTACTATCTTGCTCTTCTTTGAGTTTCATGTTTAATATGTTTGACTGTTACAAGATTACACCATGCCTAATAAAGTCTTCTTTTGTTTGGCATCTTGGACTTTGTCATCCAAATTACTGCAATTACACCGCAATTACATTTTTTGTTTTTAAATCTCATCTTATAATGGTCTCACCCCTATCTCCACCAGTATCAATAGATGTTGACGCTGAACATCTAGGAAAAAAAATTCAAGAAGAAAATTCAGAATCAAATTAAACCATTGTTATCTCATAACAATTATGAATATTATGAGGTCATGCTCCATGAGAATCAATAGTCTAGTATTTTTCAACTTTTGTAAATTTGTGAGAATCAATCTTTAGTATTTCTCAACTTTTATAAATTCATACATTCATAAATTTCACAAATTCAAACAAACATCGACTATAACTGAATATAAATCATTTTTTTTCTTCTTTAGTTTCGTCTTTCTTCAATAATGCATGTGAATCAAATTGATTGAAATTGTGAACTACATCTACACTCTAAATAAATACTTATTTTTTCATTAACTTAGCCTTCAAGCAAACACTCAAAAAATCAACAAACTAATTTTTTTCATTTACTCCGCCTTTAAATAAGCATCCGAAAAATTCAACAAAATTTATTTTCATTAATTTAGCCTTCAAACAAACATCCAAAAATACAATTGAAAGAGAACTACGTCTACAGTTAATAATTCATGATTAATTCATCACAAAAGCTCCAAATTAACAAAAGCCCCAAAATTTTAAAATTCTAGGTTTGATACAAAGACATTCCAAATATGCAAAAAGAAATTAAAAATAAAGTATATGAAACAAACAAGACTCATATTTTCATAATTTATTTATTTATTTATTTATTTTCTGATCAACAAAACAAATTTTATTGATGAACACAAATGAATTACAAAGTAATACATCAAGAAAGAGGCAAGTGCTCAAGCATCACAGTACACAATGACAATCCGAACTAGGTTAGCACTTCTATATTTGCCTAATCATTTGCTAGCACAAAATCAAGATTGGCAAGGCACCAACCAAACCACCAAGATAAAAGCAAAACGCTACTCGAAATTAATCCAACACCAACAATTTAGCAACAAAATCTCAACACAGCAACAACCATTAGTGAAAAAACAGATCCACTTAACAGAGCAACTGCTACTAAATCTTCATACTGCTATAACAGAGCCGCTATATTTTTATATCTTTGTGATCGGAGATGGTGTTCTTGCAAGAACTCGCAGCAAAAATCATGATAAAAAAATATAGATTATGAAAGTGGCAGCGTATAAATCGCCAACCGTTGGAAACGTGAGACAAAGAGAAGTTTTTTTTTTTTTTTAAGAGATTGTCGTTGCCGCTAATGTGACTACATGTTGCAAAAACATAGAATCACAGAACTTTCTCTCTCCAGGTAAAATATATTCTTTCTTTTTCTTTTTTTCTTTTTAAAAAAAAAAAAAAAATAATGTATTGGGAGGTCCACCAAGATGAGTTGGTCACTGCCAACTCATTCATGAAGCCTTTCCTGACAAATTCTATAGTGTGCATCTCTTTTGAGGTGTGTATTATATGCACCTTTTGTTACGAATTTTGATTCAATAGTTATGACGTATTGTATTGTTAGTTATCACATATTATAATGTTGGTTATGATAAGATTTTAGTTATAATTTAAGAGTTGTTTAATTATATTTGGTATGATATTTAGTTATAATCCAATTTTATTTATTTTTAGTTATGACCCTCTATAGTAATGAGTTATGCCATTTATAATAATTAAATTTATAAATAACATTATTTATATATGATACACATCCTAAAAGTATTTCTCTTAAATTTACATATGGCCAAGTCCAGAGTCGAATTCTATGAGCTCATATTCTCAAGGCCATAAGAGAAACTCATATACTTAAGGTCATAAGAGATGACTGGCCCGAACTCAAACTGTTGACTAGTCAAAGCCATGGACATAGGCCTTAAATTTTAGGTCCGGGTTAGGCCATTGTCATGGCTTTTTTTTGAACTGACCCATTGCCATGGCTTAAATTCATTTCCTTGGCTAAAATTAAAAGGTCAAGTTTTCTTTTTCAACATATTTTTATTTTTTATTTAAAAAAATTAATTTTATTTTTAGGCTTGTCCCATCTAAATGATTCTAACTTAAAAAAAAAAAATTAAAATAAAATAAGCTGAACTAAAAAAGACAAAAAAAACTAACTCTCGCTGTGGTGTAGTTGGGCCTATTACTAGGCCATAATAGGTCCTATTATAGTTATTTAAATTTTTATCTTGATTATTGTGTGTAAATTATATATTAAAAAATAAATAAATTTAATAATTATAACTTGATGATTTTGTTATATTTATTTATAAAAAATAAACGGTATACTTGTCATTCAATTTGTGAAGGTAGGTAAAAAACATGCAATTATGATTATTAAATAATTTATACAAAAAAATCAACAAATCAAAAAAATTAGATCTCCGAAATAAAACACATGATAACTCACATGAGCCCAACTAGTGTACAATTAAGGAAAATAATTTTTTTTCTACCCCTACATCTGTGTCTTACTCTCTGTAGATTTTATCTTTATATTTCCATTATATTTATTAAATATATTTATTTATATAATATATAGTCTTTAATTTTTTTCAATATAATAAGATTAAAACATTAAAATATGATACTTAATATTTATTTTTTTTCTTGCATCTTGTAACTATTATTAATATTTACATTTTTTAAAGTTATTAAATTAATCAGTTCTTTGCTCCTAGCCCACCCTACCCTACCTTTTATTTGCCTCCACCCACCCTCCCTCCCTCCCTCAATAAAATTCAAGACAAATTCGTTGTCATATTTATGTATATAACTATTGTGGGTAATTTCCACCTTTTAATCCACCTCACTCTCTCATTAAAAAAATTAAAAAAATTTAAAAATAATTTTTAATTATTTTTTTAAAATAAAATTTTTTTTATATATCAATAAGATACCGTGTGACAATACTTTTCACTAATTATAAATGTTTATGTCTATTAATATTTCTCAAACATTTAACATAAATATAATAGACCTTACTGTCAAAACCAATCATAATAATAAAATGTATCACATGACATATATCTTATCTGCATATAAAAATTTTTCAACCAAAACACTCTATAATTACTCAAATCCTTTTCTTTATGCCAAAACGTGGGGCTAAAATGTGTGACACATCGGACTTTTTGTACCAAAACATGGACACTCCATAATTACTCACATCCTTTTCTGTCTGCCAAAACGTGTGGGGGCTAAAACGTGAGCTGAGCACTTCGAGTTTGAGCGATTATTAAATAATCCTATATGTGTATTAATTAATGTATTAATTGATAATATGATATAATTTAAGAAATTTTTAGTATTTATAATTTATATAATGAATGGAATCAATAATAATATCATAATTAGTGTTGGTACATTAGTTAGTACACTAATTAATATATATAGAACCACCGGAAATTATTTAGTGGTTTTGTTAAAAAAAAAATTAAAAAAGAGGTGGCCTAAATATACAAATGTGCTGGTAAAAATAAAAATTAATTCGACGAAAATTAAGATAAAATATTTTGGGGTATTAAGTTTTCAGAATATGTTTACTGTTTTTTTTTTTTAAATAAAATTTAATTTGACAAAAATCAATATATATATATATATATTTAATCTTAACAAAGAGAACCATTAAATGATGAGTAACTTTCAATCTTCGTTTTTTGACCTTTTGTTTTGTTTTTTGTTTTTTCTCAACCAAACAAGGTACATCATTCGTGTTTTTTTTTTTTTCCAAAAATAAGCAAAAACTACTTTAACTTTTTTTTAGTATTAAACTAGTATGCATATTAATCAGTGTCAGTAGTTTAGATTAAATGTATTGCAGATTATTTATGAATTATGTCAATTTGGTTCATATCATTTCAATCGTAATATATTTAATCTTAAATTTTATAATTTGTGCCAATTAAAGAAAATTAAAAACAGTGACTAAAGTTTTGGATGAAAAATGATTCATAGTCTTTTTTTGAAATTCCAATTTTCCTATGCACCTAATTGTACCACATCACAGAGTTTATCTTTAAAAAGAAAAATGAGTACTGTGTTATACAATTTAAATTGTTTAAATTTTAAAATAATCTGTTTGTTTATCAAATCAAATTTTACTGTACAATTGTTTCCAACTGAACTACACGAATTAAAATTAAAAATCTTGAAAATTAAATAGATGAAATTGCCAATATATAATTAAAACAGAAAAAATATTGACCAAATTCGGGTTTTTTAATTTATTTTAGATAGGGAGAGATTGATAGCTGCTTCCACACAACACAAGTGGGGGACGTCCTCCACCCCCCATTCTCTATCCTTTTTATCTTCTTTTCTTTTTCTTAAGCAAGGAGCGTGGTCCATGTGAACCAAACACGTTCTCTTCTCTTTTGTGTTTTCCTTAAGCATGATGGGTCCATGTGAGTACGAAACACGTTCATGTGGAAGAAAAAGGAGATTTCAACTTATGTACTACTTTTCTCATCGTTCAATCCGCTTAACGCGTACTCACATCACTGAAATCCCAATTGAAATTTGAGCATTACAAATCCCCAATTTTCAAACTCGCTACTCACCCTTAATCACAAACTCAGTTCAGAGTTCAGACCACCATTATTATTTTTTCATCTTCTTCCTCCCTTCAAACCCAACCAACTAAAGGCTACTCCTCTGCAACAAAACACATCTTTTAAAAAAAATGGCTGAGAGTGCAGTGATCCATCTACTAGCCAACTTCGCACCCTTCCTCCAACAAGAGGCCAATTTGTTGACTGGAGTTCGAGAAGAGATCCAATACATCAGAGATGAATTTGATCGCATGACTGCTTTCCTCAGAGTTGCCGATGCTATGGAAGAGAACAACCCCGAACTCAAAGTATGGGTCAAGCAAGTCCGAGAAGCTGCGTACGACATTGGAGATGTTCTCGAGTTGTACATGCTTCGCCTCGGACATCGTTATGGCGCTGGATTTCGCGGTTTTCTTCGTAAGGTTTCTTGCTTCATTAAGACTTTAAAAGCTCGTCACCAAATTGCTTCTGAAGTTCAAAGAATGAAGTCCAGAGTCATCGATATTTCGAAGGGACATCAGAGGTACCATGATAGATATGGTATGTTAGAGCAAGGCTCAAGATCCACTGGTCTTAACACAGCATGCCATGATTATCGTGGCGATGCCCTTTTACTCCATGAATCTGAGGTTGTGGGCATCGACAAGCCTAAATCGCAACTAATTAGGTGGTTGGTGGATGAAGACCCCAGACTCAAGGTGCTTTCCGTATCAGGAATGGGCGGATTGGGCAAAACAACACTGCTTAAAAAGGTCTTTGATGATTCAGTTGTGAAGAATCATTTCCAGAGCCATGTTTGGATCACTGTTTCTGAATCCTTCAAGATTGAGGTGCTCCTAAAAGGCATCATCAAACAACTTTTTGAAGAAATCAAGCAACCAGTCCCACAAGGGATCGACAACATGGCTGCCAACAGCTTGAAAGGGATAATTAATGCTTTCCTGCAACAAAAGAGGTATGTGCTTGTTTTCGATGATGTATGGGATATTCATGCCTGGCAATCTTTTAGATATGTGTTTCCCATTGGCAATTGTGGGAGTCGCGTAGTACTGACAACCAGAAATACAAATTTAGCTAAAATCGCTAGTACAGAATATTACAGCGATGTCTATTATCTTCAGCCCTTGCCTCCCAAAGAATCCTGGAAATTGTTTTGCAGGAAAACATTTATGGAGAATTCTTGCCCTTCACACTTGGAAAGACTTTCAAAAGCCATATTGAATAGATGCCAGGGATTGCCGCTTGCAATTGTGGCAATTAGTGGTCTTTTATCAACAAAGGATAAGAGCAGTGTGGATGAGTGGGATAAGATCTACCGCAGCCTTGGTGCAGAACTACAAGGAAATGACATACTCCTAAGCATGAAGAAAATATTGTCCCTCAGTTACATTGATTTACCTTATTATCTGAAGTTATGCTTTCTCTATCTAAGTGTTTTTCCAGAGGATTGTTTCATTGACCATTGGAGATTGATTCGATTATGGGTGGCAGAAGGATTTGTAGAAATGAAACCAGGAATGACGAAAGAAGAAGTTGCCGAGGGCTACCTCAATGAGCTAATCAATAGAAGCTTGGTTCAAGTGGCAAAGATGAGAAGAGATGGAAGGGTCGCAACATATCGCATCCATGGCCTTTGGCGTGAAATTATTATCGTTTCGAAGTCGGGAGAGCAAAACATTGTGACACTAGCCGGTGAACAAAGCACAGAGTGGCCCGAAAAGGTGCGGCGCTTATCAATCAACAATCATTGGGAATATACACAGCAAAGCAAGCATTTCACTCGACTTCGTTCTTTGCTTATGTTCAATGCAACAGATTCACTGTCCACGTTGTCCATTATCGCATCGTCAAATGATGGTCTACGGCTGCTAACCGTGCTAGACTTGAGAGGTGCCTCGTTGGAGACATTCCCAAATGAAGTTTTGAAACTACTTCAACTCAGGTATTTAAGTTTGAGGGGAACCAAGGTAAAAATAATACCGAAGTCGATTGGAAAGCTCCAAAATCTGGAAACATTGGACCTTAAACAAACGTATGTCACTGAGTTGCCTGATGATATCCTGAAGCTCCAACGACTTCGCCATATCTTGTTGTATCGCTGCCTAGTTGATGATGTTCCTTCATATCCTTTTGAATACCAATGCGGATTCAAAGCCCCGACGGAAATAGGAAGTTTGTCATCCTTACAGAAACTTTGTTCTATTGAAACAAACCATGATAATGGGACCATTTTGCTGAGAGAGGTAGGGAAGTTGACTCAACTGAGGAAATTACACATTCAAAAACTGATAAATGAAGATGGGAGGGTGTTATGCTCGTCCCTTGAGAAGCTTAGTAACCTTCGCTCATTGATTGTTCGTGCAACAGGAGAAGACGAGGTCATTGATCTAGATTCTCTTTCTTCACCACCTCAACTTCTTCGAACGCTCTGCCTAGATGGAAGTTTATATAAGATACCACATTGGATACCTTCATTGCACAGCTTGGTAAGAGTATTTTTACGATGGAGTAAGTTAAGGGATGTTGATCCACTGGAATCTCTTCAGGATTTGCCCAATTTGGTTGAACTTGAACTTGTTCAGACACATGAAGGGGAACAATTGCGTTTCAAGGCTGGTGGATTTCAAAGACTTGTGATATTATGCCTTGGTGGATTAAAAGGATTGAGATGCATGAAAGTGGAGGCTGGCTCGATGCCTCATCTTGAAGAGTTATTTATCCGTGAATGTAAGTTGGTAGAGGAGTTATCCTCGGCTATTGAACATCTAACCAACCTTAAATATCTTCAATTAGGTGATATGTCTAATGGATTGATTTCGAGTCTGAGCAGGGATTTAGAGCGTGGGAATAATTGGAAAATTGCACGCATTCCAAAAGTTTGGATTGGGGACTCAAAACTTGGCTATTGGGAAGGAAATTATCTATAGTGAGGGAGGACATAGCTCTAACCATATTGAATCACCACCACATATAGAATGCTTGTTATGTATTTATTTATTTTCATGTGCTGGTGGTATTTGATTTATTGTATTCATATTGGGATCAAATTTTTCTCTATTTTTTTTTTTCCTTTTTTGTTCTTTTAGTAGACCGAGAGCATGTTATTTGACCTCCTAATTTTGATTCTAGAGAGTTGGTAACTTCACAAATTTTTTAATTGCGATTGTAAATCTTAGGATTCGTTTGGTGAGTTTTTTTAAATTTTCCATAGCTTTAGATTTTTTGAAATTGAAATAAAAAACTCATTTGTTAATTGTTTTAACCTTTAAAAAAACTGGTTTGCCAACTTCACAAAATTTTGAAAGGTGAGATTTTTATTTTATTTATTTTTCTTTAGCTTTAGATTTTTTGAAATTGGAATAAAAAACATGTTTGCTAATTGTTTTCACTTTCAAAAACATCTGGCTACAATTCTTGGAATTTCTAGAAATAAGAAAATTGTGATGTTACTTATTTTCAAAGCAAGTTTCATTCTTTCCTACCACCTTCACCCTTCCGTCTTCGCTTTGGCAATCACCTTGGACCACTCCCCCTTTTGGTAACTTACTATACTTGTTTTTATTTTAAAAAATAATATACAAATATATTTTATAAACTTACTTTCTAAATCCGGTGATGTATAATGTAAAAGAAATGAATGGTTGAGAATTAGAGAAAATATTAAAAAGAGAGTTAACTTAAATATTTTAAAATAATTACAAATACACCTCTTAAGGTTTATTTAAAATTTAGATTGTCCCTTATAATTTTAAAAATTACAAATATCTCATTATCAAATATTTTTATTTAACATAATTAATAGAAAGATGAAAATTTTAATTGTTCTCCTATATAATAGTAAAATTATTTGAATTGTTAATTGAAATATATTTATGATATCATTAAAAATAATTAATTAATTTAATGATTTATTAATGAAATGAGTTATTTGTTATGTAATTAGAAACTTAAAGAGGCGAGAATGTAATTTTTAGAATCACAGAAGGCAGTATGTATTTATAATTTATCAATATTTTAATAGAGTACTACATCATTAGACTTGAAAAATAAGTCTAACTTTTTTATTAAAGTAGCACTGCTCTTTGATTTTTTTTGTTCTTGAGAATATGTATACATATGCTATTTATTGTAGTTTTTACAAAAAATAAAATAAAATAAAATAAAAAGAATAAAAAATAAACATATTTTATGTTCTTTGTACATAGGGAAAAAATAAATAAATAACCACAAGTTCGTAAACACTACTTCAAATATTGGGTTTCTAATCAATTAAATTTAAATTGGCACAAGTTTTTCACATCTCAAAAATTCTTGAATTTTTTAGGGATGCAAAAAAGAATTTGGAGACTTATTTTCAAACTTTATAAACCTCAATGAATAAGAATAATATTTGCAATCAGTTAAAATTTTTGAGTCATGACCATATGATTCAAAGTTCAAACTCAATATATGTAGTAGTTAGAATCAGAGGAATGATGACTTGGCTAAGGGTGTAGGCGTGAAGACAAGCTTCCTATGTTTACAGGTCTTTAGTTGATTTTCCACTTCGCAAACGTGATGTAATTGACACAATAGGAGTTCTTTCTACCCAACTGACTATGCAACATGATGTAATAGAATGGCCAATGGAAGGAGAAGCACCTCAATATCAACCGTGGAGCCGGTTTACGGAATAACGAGAATCAATCCTGATGGCTCATAATGGAAGAAGAAGCACCTCAATATCAACCGTGGAGCCGGTTTACGGAATAACGAGAATCAATCCTGATGGCTCATCAAACAGCTACATAAATTAGATCTAACTTGACAATTTTTGTAGGATGCCTTCCAAAATTTATTGATCTTTGAAAAAGAATAGCAATTCGATCGAAATCAAACCTTATTCAATCATCTAGATTTCTGAATTAGGATCTTCAAAAGTAAAACTGTGTAGTAACAATGAAATTACCATTACTCTCTGTGCATATTGTGGTAGCAAATTTACAAACAATATCAAACCTACATCAACTAATCTTTTGGAATCTTTCAAGTCTTTGCATTAGAAAAGTTAAATACAGAAAAATAAAAGGGAGCTTTTTCCATAAATCCATATTTAATTACTTATGTTCCATTCAACTCATATTCTTTTTGACTATTCCATTAGGTCCTATTTGAGATAAGAAAACCAAAATACCCTTTTTATCTACTTATGTTCTATTTAGTTCATATTATTTTCTTATGTTTTAATAAGTCCTATGGGTGACATAATTACCAAAATACCCCTAATGTATCTACTTATGTTCTATTTAATTCATATTATTTTCTTATGTTTCAATAAGTCCTATGGGTGACATAATTACCAAAATACCCCTAATGTGAATGTTCACACCGTCAATGTGAATGTTCATATCGTCAATGTGTTGGGGCCCGGCCCATGTACAATGTGAATATTCACCTTGACATGTTAACATTCACATTGATAGGAGTATAAAATTAGCCCGGGCTGAGCAGTTGACGTGACAATGTGAATATTCACATTGACATATTAACATTCACATTGATAAGATCGTATTGGTCCGGCGGTGGTAAGCCTGTAGGGGCCCAGGCGAGCATTTCGCGTGACAATGTGAGTATTCACATTGACATATTAACTTCACATTGATAAGAGTGTAAAATTAGCCCGCGGCCCGTGGAAGGCCCGAAGCTCGCCGGCTGCCCGGGGCGGGCTCGGCCCGGCCCGTGACAATGTGAATATTCACATTGACATGTTAACATTCACATTGATAAGAGTGTAAAATTGACTCGCGTCCCATGGGTGGCCCGAAGCCCGTGGGCGGCCCGGGGCGAGCCCGGCCCAGCCTGTGACAATGTGAATATCACATTGACATATTAACATTCACATTGATAGGAGTGTAAAATTAGCTCATGTATGACCCGACCAAGTGACAATGTGAATATTCACATCGACATATTAACATTCACATTGATAGGGTGTAAAATTGGCCTGACTGAAGGCAACGACCTCGGGTGCCGGTGGGCTGGGCCTAGGCTCGAGCTTAAATTTGGGCTTGAACTGGCCATTTTTATTTATTTATTTTAATTTTTTCTACCAAAATTTTACTATTTTCCACAAAAAAAGACATTGTGCCTCGTGGGGTGGGCTGGGCATTTGAGCCTTGAATGGGCCTGGCCGAGCCGAGCTCAAAGTGATGGTCAGGCCCTAGCCTAGGTCTCGGACATGCTCGGGCCTGCAGACTAACGAGCTTGCCGGGCCGCGTGGGCTTCGAGCCCACGCGGGCCAATTCTACATTCCTATCAATGTGCATGTTAACATGTCAATATGAATATTCACATTGTCAACGGGCCGGGCCGGGCTTACCCCGGGCCAAGGGCGAGCTTCGGGCAGCGGATAAATTTTACACTCCTATCAATATTAATGTTAACATGTCAATGTAAATATTCACATTGTCAGTTGCCAACGGTCATTTGCACGCGTCATGGGCCAATTTTATACTTTTATCAATGTGAATGTTAACATGTTAATGTGAATATTCACATTGTCAATGTGAACATTCACATTGTCAACGGGCCGGGCCGGGCCGAGCCCGCTCCGGGTCGTTGGCAGGTTTTTGGCTGCCCATGGGCCGCTAGCCAATTTTATACTCTTATCAATGTGAATGTTAACATGTCAATGTGAATATTCACATTGTCAACAAAGCCGGCCGACGGCTTGGGAGGGTTTCGAGCGTACGGCAGGCAGACTAATTTTATACTCTTATCAATGTGAATGTTAACATGTCAATGTGAATATTCACATTATCAACAAGCCGGGCCGGGCCCGCCCCGGGTTGTCCACGGGCAGTGGACGGGTTTTGGGTAGTCACGGGGCGTGGGCCAATTTTATACTCTTATCAATGTGAATATTAACATGTCAATGTGAATATTCACATTGTCAACAACCCGGGCCCGCCCACGGGCCGTGGGCGGGTTTCGGGCGGCCACGGGGCGCGGGCTAATTTTACACTTTTATCAATGTGAATGTTAACATATCAATGTGAATATTCACATTGTCAACGGGCCGGGCCCGCCCCGGGCAGGCTTTTGGCCGCCCACGAGACGCTGGCCAATTTTATACTTTTATCAATGTGAATGTTAACATGTCAATGTGAATATTCACATTGTCAACGGGCCGGGCCGGACCCGCCCCGGGCCGAAGGGCGGGCTTTTGGCCGCCCATGGGCTGCCCATGGACTGCGGGTGGGTTTCGCGCTGCCACAGGACGCGGGCCAATTTTACACTCCTATTAATATGAATGTTAACATGTCAATGTGAATATTCACATTGTCAACGGGCTGGGCCCACTCCGGCTCGCTGACGGGTTTCGGGCTGTCCACGGGCCAATTTTACATTCCTACCAATGTCAATTTTAAAATATGAATGTTCACATCATAAATTGCTAACCGTTCAAAAAATATTTATAAGGGTATCAAAATTAAATATAAGGGCATAAGTGTCCAAGAAAATAGTGTAAATCAAGAAAAAAGACTTTATGGAATAAAACTATACATACATGGGACTAAATGGGTTAAAAAATTCATTCATGGACTTTTTAGGCTAAAACACTTCTAAATAGGATTTATCAATAATTTTTCTTAAATAAATCATACAACCACCTAGTATTATACAAAGTTGTGGTTTCAAGAAGAAGAATTGTGAGAACCCGAATATACAAATCAAGTAAATAATTGAATAATAATAATTTTACAATCTCAAATATTTTACTTGTGAATCTTTAAGTACTAATTAAATATTGTTGGAGGCTTTTTTAATTAATTTTAAACCTAAAATAAATTTATAGTGAAAGTCTTTAATTTAGAGGTAAGATTTATTATTAAAAAAAAAATAGGAGGCAAGTTAGTAAGTATATTTTGATATAATAATAGTTATATTTTATTTAAATTAATGGTGAGAGGGAAAAAAAAATATAAAATAAAGGATAATTATTTAAAGTTTTGTTTAGATATATATAAAGCAACCCTAATTTTCCTAACAAAAACCCTAACCCTTATTATAATTGTTTTCCACAACGCTCCACTATATAGCAGCCACCGGGGGGAGAGAGAGAGAGAAATTTCTAACACCTTTAAAGGTAACAATCAATCTATTTTTGTTCTATTATAATATGTTGTTTACATAGTTATGGTGCATGTGGGTGTTGTGAGTTGTTGGAAGAAAAAGAAATGTGTATATTATTATCATGCAAAATTTTAAAGAGAATTAAGGAACTAAAGTCGTTGGATAAGAAATTTGCACTGAATCATAAACTTTGAAAATCAAGAAATCATATCAAACGGATGAATTTTGAATTGAAATTTTTACAGTAGATTAATTATATATTGAATTGCATGCCAGACTTTTCTTATAATTTTTGGGAGTCAAAATCTATATTAATTGGTGCGTTCAAATCTGTCCAGAAAACAGGTGTAAAACAATAACTTCGAAAGTGTTGTTCTCTTTGGGTATAAATCCGAAAATTATCAAATCAGCATCATTAGAACCGATTACGAGTCTAGTTTCTTAAAATTTTGGCCTTGCATTGATTGCTCATGTATACGAAGAGAACCATTAATTTCTTTAAGGTGCTGCAAAAAACAATCTGTTTGAATATAATTAATTGTCAATAATTATTTTGATAAGCAAATCAAGTGAAACCAATTGGATTTGAAACTTAGGATATATTAGTTGATATCTAGAGGGTTTTGGAATTTTTCGAATTGTGTGGAGTGGGTTTTGTAATTTTCAAAGTTAGCAAATAGATTAGGAAAGCTTGTTTAAATTTCTATTTTATTTTAAAGTTACTTTTAATGAAGTTTCGATTTGAACCCATATCTTGGATGATTTTAGGCCTTGAAGAACATGAGCTTAGGTAATATTTAAGAATAACGATGAGTTGGGTTGAGCCGTTTTAGTGTGCTTTAGTTTTGGGTTACTTAGTTTTTTATTCTTTAGTATTTTTGAATTAGTAGTGACGTGTAGTTTTCATACTTGGTTCAGGGCACTAGTTGGACTCTTATACTCTATTCGAGGATTACATTATTCCGTTTTCAGGTGAGTAGTTACATGTTACATATTTTTATAAATGTTTTCCCGTCCTGAACTGTTGAAAAATTTAATTGTTATTTCAGAACTAAACTGTTTTAATAAATTATTATATTATCAATGGAATTAAATTATTTCTGAAATATGTATAAACTTGGCATACCATAAACTATTTGTTATGGTCTCATGTTTATAATAGTGAACTACCATGTTTTGCGAAACTGAATTGTATTGATTATCGAGACCATATGTATATTTTAGTCCACGGAAATTATTCCATTGTGTGTGGTGACTCTGGCCACTAGGGATCAGATCCGGGTTGGGCCGTGATGACTCTAGTGCTCAAAGATTGTAAGGAAAAGACCTAGGCTAGGCTAGGTGACCTTCAATCGGATCGTCTTAGAGAAAAGGCCCGGGTTGCCACTCCGAGGATGACTCTTAGTTTGATATTGGATCCAACGGGTTTATTGCCTTGAGAACTGTGTGACTGTTACTTGTTATTCTTGGTACCTAGAAAATTATTAGTGCTCATGTTGTAATCTGTTTTAAGTGGAAAATGTCATTTATTATGTTCTTGAGAGACATGAGTATTTTAACTGTTGAACTGTGGAACCTTTTTTTTGAAATAGATTATCTTCATCAAAACTGTATACCAATCTAGTTCTGTGATATATATCTTATTTTGGAATCGAACCTTATTTTCAAAACTGTATTTACTATCCATGTTGCTACTCACTGAGCTATCGGCTGACTTAGTTTTTCAGGTGTTAGAAGGACTTAGAGTGGACTCATGGTGTAGCGAGGACTCAATTGCATGGACCTCTACGACATTCATTATTTTGTTTTAGTTTGTTATGTCGGTTTTGTGCATACATTGTGATTGGATTTTATTTAAAATTATTTTATTTTATGGGTAATTTGTGTTCCATTTAGTATATTTTTTTGGAAGTTGGTTATGGCTGGTTTTACCATTTATACTTGTGACTTGTCACTGGTAGGTTTTTATTTATTTATTTCTAAGCTATCATCACATTTATTCTTTGTGATTTTGGGTTCATATATAGGCTTACGTGTGCCTTGGGCTAAGTCCCTGTGGACCATGGTCAGTCATGCCTGGGTTTGGGGCGTGACAAGAATTGTGTTTTAGGACTATTGGATTTCAAAGATTCGTGAGATTAGGAATTGCTGGACTAAAAGGATTGAAATGGGTGAAAGTGGAGGCTGGCTTGATGTCTCATCTTGAAGTGTTATTAATGCAGGAATGTGAATTGGTAGAGAAATTGCCCTCTGGCATTGAATATCTAACCAACTATAAATCTCTTTATTTGATTAATATTTCTGATGGATTGATCTCGAGCCTGAACAGAGACTTAGAAGGTGGGAATCATTGGAAAATTGCACATATTTTAGAAGTTGGGATTGTCAACAAAAAATATGGCTGTGGGAAGAAAATTATCTATAGCGACAGAAGATAAATTATGGGATCATTACAATGTTTAGAATGCTTATTATATATATATTTATTTATTTTCATGTGCTCATAGTACTTGATTTGTTGTATTCATATTGGGATCAAATTTTTCTCTATTTTTTTTTCTTTTTTTTTTCTCTATTAATTTTTTTTTTATAGTAGATAGTAGACGGGAAGCCTGCTATTTGACCTCCTAATTTTGATCCGAGAGAGTTGGTAACTTCACAAATATTTTAATTGGAACCCTAAATCTCCGGGTTCGTTTGATGAGATTTTTTATTTTATTTATTTTGCTTTAGCTTTAAATTTTTTGAAAATTAAAAAAAAACACACGGTTGCTAGTTGTTTTCACTTTTAAAAAAATTGGCTGCAATTCTCAAAATTTGAGGAAATAAGAAAAATATGTTTTTACTTATTTATAAAATAAGTTTCAATTCATTCCTTCCTCCCTCCTCACTCTTCCGTCCTCTAGCCATCATCTCTGCTCCAACGACCACCTCCAATTGCTCTCCCTTTTTGGTAACTTACTATACTTGTTTTCATTTTGGAAAATGATGTGCAAGTCTATTTTCTAAACTCACTTTCTAGATTTAGTAATATGTAATGCAAAAGATATAATTGATTGATAATTAGAGAGAATATTAAAAAGAGTTGACTTCAATATTCTAAGGTAAATTACAAATACACCTTCTAAGATTTACTTAAAATATAGGTTGCCTCCTGTAATTTTGAAAATTACAAATATCTCATTGTCAAAAAATTTTATTTAACAAAATTAACAAGAAAATAAAATTTTTAATTATTCTTCTATATAACAATAAAATTATCTAAATTGATAATTTAAAATATTCTAACATGATTAAAAACAGTTAATTAACTTGATGATTTATTAATAAAATGGATTATTTGTTATGTAATTAGAAACCTAAAAAGGCAGGATGTAATTTTCAGAATCACATAAGGCAATCTGTATTTTGATCAAATTTTAAGGAATGTATTTATAATTTACCCAATATTCTAATAGAGTGCCACATGATTTGAAAAATGAATCAAACTTTTTGGTTAGAATAGCACTACTCTTTGATTTTTTATGTTTTGAGAACATGTATACTAAAATATGCTATTTATTTTAGTTTTTACAAAAAAAATAAAATAAACAGAATAAAAAATAAACATATTTTATGCTCTTTGTACATAGAAAATGTAAAAATTTAAAAAAAAAAGTAACCACAAGTTACTAAACACTACTTTTAATCATTTTAATTTAAATTGGCACAAGTTTTTCAAATCTCAAAATGAATATTTCTTAGGATTATCACTTATTTTTTAGGGCTGCAAAAAGCATTTGGACACTCATTTTCGAACTTTATAAACCTCAATGAATGAGAATAACATATGAACTTGGTTAAAATTTTTGTTTCATGACCATATGATTCAAAGGTCAAATTCAATATTAGGCACTTCAACTCTACATAGATTAGATCTAACTTCACAATTTTTGTAGGATGCCTTCCAAAATTTATTGATCTTTGAAAAAGAATAGCAATTCCATCCAAATCAAACCTTATACATTGTCTTTCAGTATATGGATGTGAATTAGAGTCGAGCAACATTTTTTTCTTTGATCTTTATTATCCTTGTGTAGGTTTTGTTGCTGGAGCGTTGCTGCTGTTGTAACGATGTTGTTGGTGGAGTGTTGCTGCTGGAGAAACTTGTAAAGACTTAAAGTTGAAATTTTAAAGAATGCACTTTGTTGAATTGGGAGCTGAAATGCCAAAGAATGTGCATTGGGAGTTTAGTGTGTTTTGCTTCTAGTTGAATTAAGCCTTACTATGAATATAGCGATCCCGGTTTCCCCTTCTTTATTTGTTGTATCCGGACTTTGGTTCCTGTAACAACGCCCGCGAGGGGGCCTCGCCACAGTTCGGACTCGATTTTGTTGCGGTTCTAAATCTTGAACCAAAGAGTCCAAATCCGGCAAATCGTTTTGAAGAAAAACAGATTTTTTTGAAAGAAGTGCCAAACATGGACTGCTTTGCGGATAATGAGTCGCCACCTAAATATTTTAAAAATGGGAAATTTAGGAAACCCTGACTCGGTGCCAAAAGGCCACGTGTCCGTCATCACCAAAGTTGGCTCGGGAACTTGGGTACGATTAGGGAAGGTCACATCGTGAGCACCCCCTCTAGCCCGCTCAAAGACCGGCCTCTACTAACCATGATATCTGATTTTGAAAACATTGTATGCTCTTATTCCGATTATTAGCCTAGGATTACTATGTGATGCTCGCAGCAAACAAGTATAGACTGGGCCGTCTGAATTGGAACAAAACATTTCATGTTTGTTTATTTGAAAATGGTTTGATGGTGCTACCCGCAGGTAGGCTAAAATGCGGATTTGCCACCCTTGGGTGGGCTTAGAAAACATGATTTTGCCACTATCTGGTGGGCTTAAAACAAACAGTCAATGTATTGTCCCAATTCAGATAACTCAACCTCCACCCACAGGCATTCAAGGCAGTTATATCATATAAGCATTTAGCCTCATGGTAAGCATGCTATTCATGGCAACACTCACACGCATGCAAGGATGCTAAAGCATAAAACTCACCTAGTACTCCAAGCCAAAACAGAAGCTGATTAGAAATCCATGCATGGATCCTAAATATGCTGAAATGCCTAATGCAACACATGCAAAATGCAACTATAGCAGGCTCGGCTATTCTAAACATGGTATATGAAATGCTACAGCTATCATGTATTCAATTTGGAATTGAAATACAAATGCAGTTTGTATGATGCGCCGAGTCTGCATGCAATCTGATGAATGATGCAAACATCTTTGTCATCTTGTATGCTAATTGAAATATGCCCTATATCTAACCATCAAAGCGTAAATAAAAGGGAGAAAGACGGGGTTGGAAGACATACATCACACTCACACACCCTTATTACAGTTATGCCCTCGCAGAGGGTCCGAATAAATAATAATACTGATCCAATAAAAAGAATATACTTCAGGAAATAAATATACAAATTTCTAATTGATTGACAAATTAATTAATAAAAGCGTAAAAGGGCGTGCAAGCCGTGGACCGCTTTGTTATGATAGATGCTTGCTTTGTTAGAAATCCAATCGGATGCCCCGATTAGCCTCTGGCAATATTTCTTGAAATGCGCGTCCGACTCAAAGTTGCTAAACTCAATTTTGCCGCAACAGAGCGGGAAAAGGGCACAAGTGATGTATTTCACAAATATATGCATGCCTCGATCCTCGTACCAATCACGCATATCGATGCATGATGGCCGAGGAACCGAATTGCACAACTCAATATAGGATGAATGCACATGAATGCTACAATGAAAACCTAACTCCATCATGGGTAATCCGGAGTGTCGGTAACTGGGGAATTGAGACACACTCCGTCACTCGGAGTACGAAACGTGCCTCGTTTCCCGTGCAATATGCATGATATGCATGAAATGCAACTAACATACAATCCTAGCATGCGCAATGCTATGAAAATGAGATGCCTCGAAATGCGTGCCCACTGGCACGCAAACCGAGGCGATGACGTAAAGGTACGAAATGCAATGATGGGCTTACACCAACATGAGAGGGCCTCAGCCACACTCACATGGGATGCCGGAATGACATGCGAAATGTAACGATGGGCTTATACCAACATGAAGGGTGCCTCAGCCACACTCACATAGGATGCCGGGATGATAAGAATGAGGTGCCTCGAAATGCGTGCCCACTGGCACGCAAACCGAGACAATGATGAAATGTAAATCGGATAAAACAGAGTGCCTCGAAATGCGTGCACGCGGGCACGCAAACCGAGGAAGAGGCATACGCAATGCCAAGCGGATAAAACAGAGTGCCTCAAAATGCATGCACACGGGCACGCAAACCGAGGCGGAGGCATACGCAATGCCAAGCGCATAAAGCAGAGTGTCTCGAAATGCGTGCACACGGGCATGCAAACCGAGGCGGAGGCATACGCAATGCCAAGCGGATAAAACAGAGTCTAAAACGTGCACACAGCACGCAAACCGAGCGGAGGCATACGCAATGCCGAAGCGGATAAAACAGAAGTGTCTCGAATCAAGGCGTACTGCACGCAAAACCGAGGCGAGGCATACGCAATGCCAAGCGGATAAAATAGAGTGTCCGAAATGCGTGCAGCACACCGCACGCAAATCGAGGCGATGATGAAATATAATCGATAAACCGGCAGTGCCTCGCGCGTGCTACGGTGCACGCAAACCGAGGCGATGATAAAATAAAAATCAGATAAAACCGAAGTGCCTCGAAATGCGCGCACACAGGCACACAAACCGAGGCGGTGAGGAAATGGGATGAAGTGGCATACGGAATGCAACGATGGGCTTACACCTACATGGGAGAGCCTCAGCTCACTCACATAGGAGGCCGTCGGATAAAAACGAAGTGCCTCGAAATGCGTGCACACGGGCACGCAAACCGAGGCAATGCAAAAATGATACAAATGGCATACGAAAATGCAACGATGGGCTTACACCAACATGGGAGAGCCTCAGCTCACTCACATAGGAGGCCGCAGGATTAAAGCATAGCGCCTCGAAATGCGTGCACACGGGCACGCAAACCGAGGCAATGCAAAAATGATACAAATGGCATACGGAATGCAATGATGGGCTTACGCCAACATGAGAGGGCCTCAGCCACACTCACATAAGCTGCCGTCGGATAAAAACGAAGTGCCTCGAAATGCGTGCACACGGGCACGCAAACCGAGGCAATGCAAAAATGATACAAATGGCATACGAAAATGCAACGATGGGCTTACACCAACATGGGAGAGCCTCAGCTCACTCACATAGGAGGCCGTCGGATAAAAACGAAGGTGCCTCGAAATGCGTACCCGCGGGCACGCAAACCGAGGCAAAGCATTAAGGCACAAAATGACATGCAAACATGCAACATGGAATTTCAGCAGCTACAAGAGGGGGAAAACAGCCCCGAAACACAACCAAAGCACACCCAAAGCGAGAAATGGTCCCGAAATGCGATAATATACACCCGAAATGGCCTATAGCCATGCTATACATGCAAAAAATGATCATGGAAGCAAGGACAGTAGCAAGGCAGTCCCAAATACAGCATATTTCAGTAACAATCATGGCCAAAAAGGAGATATAGATATGGCAACAAGATCATACAAGATTAATGGCCAAAAGAGTATTACAATGGGAGGTGGTATATACAAACACCAAATGGACAAACTTTCTTCTACAACATTAAAGAGGACCCAAAAATAAGCATATATGCAGAAGATGGCAGCCTCTAAATCATAAGACAAACATGCTAGAAATGGAGGGCAAAATGGAGCCACAAAAGGGTATAACATAAGACATGCAATCTATACATCAAATGACCAAACCTTCTTCATGAAAAATGTAAAGGGGGTCAAAATAAGACTAAAACCAGTAGGGGTCGAAGTCCCAAAAACAAACACAAATAGGTCAAAAATTGCATACAAAATATGGCATACTTGATGAAATTGAAGGAAGTGGTATATACAGTGGCCAAATGGAGTTGAGCTCCTCTACAATGTTGTAGAGGGGCTCAAAATGAGCACAAAAGAAGTAGGGGTCGGACCCCTAAAAATCAACACAAATAGGTTAATTTTAGCATGCAAAAATATGACCAACTTGGTGAATATTGAAGGAACTAGTATATAGAAACACCAAATGAAGTTGAGCCCTTCTACAAAGTTGTAGAGGGGCTCAAAATAAGCCTAAAACCAGTAGGGGTCGGAGCCCCAAAAACAAAAGGAAATAGGGTAAAAATTTGATTCAAGATTATGCAAGAAAAAGGGATTTGAATGCTTACCCTTGAAGATCTTTCTTTCTTTGCTTCTTGGCTTTGATTTGTAGCTTCTCAACCTCTGAAATTCACTTCCTAGCTGCTGGAATCGAAGTTGGCATGGTGAGGCTAGGTGTTGGTGAAGGAATCAAGCAAGACTTGAAGAAATTTGGAGCTTTTGCTATCAAAATGGAAGTTTAAGCTTAGGGTTTCTTGAAGACAATTTTTTATCCTCCCAAAATGAGGCTTGGCCGGCTGCTAGAATGAACAAGAGAGAAGGCCAAAAGGGTTTAAATATCTTGCCTCAAATATCTAGATATTTTGAGGGCAAAATATCTAGATATTTTGAGGGCAAAAAGGAAAGATTTTGTTCGGCCACGAAGTGGGCATCTGAGACCGCAGTGTTCCCCGGAATGATGAAACAGAGGTACCTGCCAAAATTGAACAAAAACCGATGCAAAACGAAAGCTCGGGGACCAAAACCTACGGGTCCCGAAAATGAAATGCCGCAGAAGTGGTGTTCGGCTGCGAAGTGGGTTTCTGAGACCCCAGTGTCCCTCGGAAGGACTAAACAGAGGTCTCTGCCAAAAACCGGAGAAAACGGATGCGAAATGAATGCTCGGGGCCAAAACCGCGTGGTTCGGGATCCCGAAAATGGGCTGCCGCACCTATGGTGTTCGTCATGGTGGGTTTCGAGACCCCAGTGTCCCTCGGAATGACTAAGAGGTGTGTCGCCAAAAATGAACAGACATCGATGCAAAATGAATGCTCGGGCCAAAACCGCGGGTTCGATCCCGAAATGGGCCGCCGCACCTAAGTGGTGTTCGCCTGAAGTGGGTTTCGAGACCCAGTGTCCCTTGAAGGACCAAACAGAGGTGTCGCCAAAAATGAACAGACATCGATGCAAAATGAATGCTCGGGGCCAAAACCGCTGCGTGGTTCGGATCCCGAAAATGGCCGCCGGCACCTAAGTGGTGTTCGTCGCGAAGTGGGTTTCGAGAGCCAGTGTCCTCGGAAGGACCAACAGAGGTGTTCCGCCAAAAATGAACATCGATGCAAAATGAATGCTCGGCCAAAACCGCGTGGTTCGGATCCCGAAAATGGCCGCCGCACCTAAGTGGTGTTCGTCATGAAGTGGGTTTCGAGACCCAGTGTTCCTGGAACTATAAAAGAGGTGTCTGCCAAAAATGAACAGACATCGATGCAAAATGAATGCTCGACCAAAACCGCGGTTCGGTCCCGAAAATGGGCCGGCACCTAAGTGGTGTTCGTCACAAGTGGGTTTCGAGCCCCGGTGTCCCTAAGGACTAAACAGAGGTGCAAACCAAAACCGGAGAACTCGGAGATGGGGGCGGTCCCGAGCCGAGGCACACTACCGACGATCCCGAAAACCGGAACCGCCCGAATGGGCAAAATGGCCTACGGCCACGAAATGTAGCTCACGGCCACCGGGAGATAGCCTACAGGACCACTCCCTTCCCTCAGGAAAGAAAACAGAGAAAACCGAGTCTGGTTCGCAAACCGAGACAGGACACAGAAGAGAGTTCGATAGTCCGGAGGCAGGGCGCACGGCCGCGACTCTGAGACTTCTGAATGAGCACAGCATGCAACATCACCGAGCGCTCAATCGGTGACGTCTGAGTCTTAAGGTCGGTCAAAAATGGGGTGTCTACAGTTCCGTGGAGTTGGTGTTTGTATACCTGGTTGTCATCATTTAATTCCTTATGTTAGAGTTTTAGGATGTGTTGGGTATGTTTCGAGCAAGTGGGTTGAGCCTTGGTCTAAAATCTAGTTGCCAGATTTTTGGTCGTTCCACTCGAGCGGGTCATCTAGCGCTCGAGCGGAGATTGCACGCTCCCAGTATTTTGTGCCCTGCAAAACTTCTGCAAGTGTGATTTCTACGCTCAAGCAGATTTCCTGCGCTCGAGCGGGTCGCGCTCAATCGGGCTTGTTGGCGCTCGAGCGGGTAGTACATTTTTGGTGTAAGTCCTAGGAGGGGGAAATCTACGCTCGAGCGGACTGGTTTCTCGTACTCGAGCGGATGTGCTTTATTCCTGTGTCTTGGCGCTTGAGCGGACCTTATTGCGCTCTAGGGGACCTAGTTTTTTGTTCTTGACGCTCGAGCGTTGTGTTCTCCGTTTGAGCAAGAATGTCGTATAACAGAGGGCTGCTGGGCATTTTTTGAATCATTTTCTACACTTCCTCTCTCTCTCTTACTTTCCCAAAAATGTTTTTGAGAGCCTCTCTCTCTAGAAACTCCCTTCTTTCTAGGGTTTGATCTAGTTAGAGTGCTTTCCTTACCTTTGGCCTTTACAAAAAAGTTGTTGATCGTCGAGGGTTATCTTTTGATCCGAGAAACTTGGAATTTGGAGCACTTTCGCACTTTCGCTTTCTTCATCTTCTTCGTTGGGTGTCATCTTTTGAGGTAGGGATTCCTACTCACTACTATGGGTTTTAACCTAGATCTTTGGGCATTTTGTTAAATGGTTGATTTTGGGAAGTTAGGGTTTGAAAATGTTGAAAGAGTGTTTTGTTATTTTGATTCTAAAATGTGTATTTTGGGTTTCAAAATAATGATATTGTTGTTGGTTGTTGATGTATAGACCATTGGGTTCTTATTGGGAATTGGGGTAGAAAACCCTAATTTGTTGTATAAGTTAATTGGTATAATTAATTTGGAAAAGTTGTTGTTATTTGGAATTGAGTTGGAAATAATGAAATTGGCTCATTATGTTGTGAGATAGTGGGGTTGGATGGTAGTCTTTGAAAACATTAATATTTTATCTGTTAAGAGCTTTCATTATCTGTTTAGAAATAATTGCTTTGGGCTACCGGTGGAGGGTAGTCTTGATTGTTGTAGACACTGTATGATGATTAGGCAAATGAAAACTAATTAATTGAATATGTCATAGAGTATGACGGTTGATAGAAAACATTAACGTTATGTATTGACTAATTGTGTATATGACCTATGTGTATATACATTGTGTGTGTGGGAGGAGATAGGGGATGTACTCCACGGTTTAGGGAAATATAGGGAATGGACCTCTAAACCGGATATTGTTTGGGAGAAGATAGGGGATGGACTCCGCTGATACAGCTTATATGCTTGTCAGTTAAAGTGTTGATATAGCTCATATGCTTGTCTATGGAAGTGTTGATATAGCTCATATGCTTATCTGTGGAAGTGTGGATACAACTTGTAAGCTTATCTGTTGAGACGTTAATATAGTTTATGTACTCATCTATCGAAGTGTTGATACAGCTAGCATGCTTGTCTATTGCGGAATGGGAAATGTTTAATATGAGTCATTATCTCATATGAATTGTCGGCCAGGTTCTGAGCCGTTGTTGTAAATTGTGAACTTGATAAGAAATGGAAGATGAAATGAAACATGGACATAGTGGTCATGTATGGAAACGAGTTATGAATTGATTTAAGGGAATTAAACATTTATCAATTGCTAATGTCTTAGTTATTGCTCATACTGTGTTTAGCATATCTCTATTGGGCGTTGGCTCACCCTATATGGGACATTATTTTCAAGTACAGGTAGCATGCCACCTCCAAGGACATAGCTTGGATGGATATGGGAGTTGAAGACTCTTTTGATTATTTTGTTTGTATTACATGTATATCAAGCCAAGGGCTTATTTTGTATAGAGTTAGTACTCTTCTTTTATGTAACCAAGTGTTGACTTGGAAAGCTGTAAGCCCATAGGGCATTTGCTTTTGTTGTTAACATGTAATATTGCTGTAAGAATTACTCTGATGAATAGAAATGGTTGGTTCCTTTTATATAAATGCATGTCTAAAGTGATGGATTTTATGTATTATTTTGAGGGCCTTACAACTTGGTATCAGAGCGTACCGGGTTCGAATACTTTGGGTACGTGGGAAGTGATTAGTATCACAATGAGTTTGTCTCGCTTGATAGAGACTTAGATGTAGTGTCATATGTTATGTGTTTAATTGATAACATGCTTATGTGACTATTTGGGTATGAGATTTAATTTCTAGGATATTGATTGGATCCTTGGGTTTCTGTGAGTCTTGTTCGAAAAGCACTTGATCAATGCTGTTTCTGACCGGAACTCTAGTAACGCCTCGGGACTATCATTATCCGGGAATGAAATTCGTAAGTGCTTATGTGTTTATGTGCTTACGTGGAGTGAATTACAGTTGTCCATACATTAGGACACGGGTGTTTAGTTTCGGCACATTTATGAATGTGCTAATGTCTTCGTTATCTTTATTAGATGTCAGGACGAGGACGAGGTGGTAGGCGTGGTAGGCCTAGAAGGTAGGAAGTGCCTTTACCGGATGATGTTCCGGCAATACAAGAGGAAGTTGGTCAGGCCAATGTAGCCGAGCCAGCGGGTCAGCAGGCTGTGTGTGCCTTGGCCCGAGAGATAGCAGGAGCTTTGGGTATTCTCAGAGCTGAGAATCAGGTTGCTGAGACAGGGCCTTCTTTCTTGAAGAGGGAGTTTCTCCGGTCTAACCCGGACGAGTTTGTTGGGGATTCGAAGGAGCCCTTTAAGGCTGACGAGTGGTTGGAACAGATGGAGAAGACATTCGAGATGCTTGGCATCGAGGATGGAGCTTTAAAGTGACCTTGGCATCCTTCCAACTGAAGGGAGATACGGGTCAGTGGTGGAAGTACGAGAAGGGCCGTGTTGGTGATGCATGGGAGGCGTTTGTGAATGCTTTCCAGGAGAAGTTCTTATCTTCAGTTGCTAGGGAGAAGCTGAGGGAACAGTTTTGTCAGCTTAAGCAGCAGGGTTTGTCAGTGGCCGAGTATGAGGCCACATTTACTAGTTTGTATAGGTTCGCACCTGAACTTGTGGCATCCGAGGAACGCCGTTGCTTTGAGTTTGAGCGGAAGTTGAGGCATGGACTCAAGTTGAGGGTTGGAGGGTCCTTTATCCAAGAGTATAGATGTCTGGTGGATGCTGCAGCTCATATGGAGATTATGATGCAGGAGGAGGAGGAAGGGCAGAGAGGCTTCAAGAGGAGCCAAGATGGTCAGGGCGATGGCAGGAGACAGAGGGGTCTTAACCCTCAGCAGTCTCAGGGTGGTTTGGCTAGATCGACCTTTCCAGTGCCAAATGCAGGCTCCGGGAGAGGTAGTCAGGGAGGTTTGACTTGTTATACATGTGGCCAGCTGGGTCACAAGTCTACGGCTTGAATTGTTTTCAAAGAACTTGAGTGTGTAAGCACCTTTTATCTGCAGTTTGGATAAGATAAATTAATAAAGCAATAATATGTGAAATTCCTGACCTGGGTTTTACATCCACACAACAATCAATTTCAGTTGAACATCCATATTTACCCATACAGTTCAAGTTTAGTTTCATGATAGTAAAATAAAGGGCAAATTACATCAATATCCCTAAAGTATACTATTAATTTCATTTTGGTATATAATTTTTAATTTGTATCAATTGCATTCCTAAACTTTACACATTGATTTAATGTAGTCCCCTATCCTAACTATCGTCTAAAAAAAATATAAAAAATGCTTATGTCAGCTTCACATAAGGCATTTGGAGAGCATTAGAAACAATTTCTTATTTTCCACCGAAATGAATCGCAAGACACGTGAAATGAACATTATTTACAAAATAAAACACATCTAAGACTTCCACTTCATTACTGAAAGTCAAATACATAGTGTGTTTGGCTTTTTGAATGATAGTATATGGTATAAATAGATGTGTCAAAATGCCCTTTATGTCCTTCAATGCTTCATGTGAGATTGGCATAAGCAAATTTTAGTATGTTTTAGACAATAGTTAAGAAAGGGACTAAATTGGATTAATGTGAGAAGTTTAGGGATGCAATTGATGTAAATTAAAGATATGGGACCAAAATGAAATCAAGGGCAAACTTTAGGGACCAGTTGTGTAATTTACCCAAAAATGAACTTAAATTCTTTATTTTTTGTACGTAAATAAGTACCAAGCAGTGCATATAGACAATAACAGTTCTATTAATGTGTTGTGCAGATGCGGAGTCCGTGGATCATTTGTTCTTGCATTGCCCTGTGGCTAGTTGGTTGTGGGGGGTTACTTGCTCCCTTTTTGGGATTGTTTGAGTTCAGCCAAGGAGGGTGATAGATATGTTGTGGAGTTGGCGTAGAGCTCTGTCACGACCCAAACCCGCCCCTATGGGTTTAGCACTATAACCGGCCAGTAATCCGTGATTACCGAAGGCCTGCTTAACAGTAAGACAGTATTACAGAGTATAAGGGCATGGCGAAATCCAAAACAGTATGCACAGTATTTACAATCATCCAGGTCAGGGACTTAATCCCTATTAAGACAAGACAAAGACAAAGGTTATCATCGATGCAGTATTACAAAACAGATACAGAGATAGATGGGGGAAACTAAAACACCCCAAAATCGTAGCTTGAACGGGCTCGGAACCTCACAGTGAGGCACAGTGGTTGGCTTTGACAAAAGGGAGTCTAACCCACGCTCCTAGCTCCGTGCTCGGACACTGCATATATATATAAACAGTGAGCTAAAGCCCAGTGAATAACATAATGCGTAAAGAGGTTAAGAATGAATGTCCTTTCAGTATCGAAAATAGTCAATTGATTCAGTGTATCAGTCATTCAGTCATAATAGTCATATGTGGTACATCCATTAGCGTAACAAAGACAAGAAACAAGAGGTCTTGAAAGACCGAAAGCCAATGATGGCCATTATAATAAGAAATGTAAGTTCCAAGATAGGAACTAACAGAGATCTCAGAATAAGAGCAAAGAATAAAGAATAAAGAGTTGCTATGGATGCCACAATACAGTTCAGAATAGAGGACATACATTTATTCAATTAACAGTATCAATTCAGAAACAGTACAGTTTAACCATTCAAAAGATATTCATATTTGAACATATCTTTACACAGTTGTTACTCACAGAGTTCTGGGCTACAGATAAGCTAGAGCGTCTCCGGATGCCAACCCTACATAGTTACAGAGTGAACACACACTAAGCTACACAGTCGGAAAAAATAATAACTTAGCCCCTAAATTGCCTCGGTGTGGTTCTACATCAATAACCTCATTAAGATGCCTTAAACTAGGCCTAAGAATACCTAGAATGGAATGAGGATGCAAAGATGCACTTTAAAAATATTTTCAGAATTTTCAGAAAAATAGGGTCCCGCTCGAGCGGACATGCAGACAAAGGTTCCCCGCTCGAGCGTCACTTCCTACGCTCGAGCGGATTGCAAAACATGGCAAAAGTACTGGATGTGTGAAAATCACGCTCGATGGGCGCTCGACACCCACTCGAGCGTGTGACACAAAACCCCGCTCGAGCGTTCATTCTTCATCTCGATCGGACTGTAAAACAATGCAAAGTGCTGGGAGCACGAATTCTACGCTCGAGCGTGAGTCCAAATTCTGGAAATTCCAGATCTGAACCTGAAGCTCGAAACCAAGTTTTAATGCATCAAATTCGATCATCTTTGGGCTAATTTGCTGGAAAACACTTCAAAACTCATAACATTACATGTTTCAAGGATCAATTGTAAAATCAAAGCCCCAAAGGAAGATTAATTAAATCCAATTTCAAACAACACTTCAAGAACATGATGAATGCGTAACATGCATGAATTCAACAACTTCAAAGCTTCAAATACTAGCTCAAATGAGCCAATTCTTTCAAAACCAAGATGAATTCATGGTCCAATGCAAAAATATGAACATGCATGTACCAAATTCCATGTATTCAACCTCAAAACGCTAGGATATAAGCATGTATGCATGATTCAAGCTTTAACTCACCAAATTAAGCTAATTCATGACCTTAATCTCTAGACTTCCATGAACCATGCAACATAAGACTTAATTTAGCAATCAAGAAGATGAGTTCTTACCTTAGGTCTAGGATGCAAGATATACAAGCTCAAATATGCACTTAATCTTTCAATTCATTCAAATTTCCAAACAAAATTCAAGATGAAGCCAAGTTTCTCTACTTCTCTCTCTCAGTCGGTTTTGTCTCTCAAAATAGATGAGGAAAAGTGATGCCAACATATGAAATTGAAGACTAAACAATGGCCTAGCTAAGTCCACTAGATGGCAATTTGGTAAAAAGGCCCAACTTATGTAATTTAATTTAATTTAATCTAATTTAACCATACCAAATCACTTTTTAATTAAATATGCCATAAAATCACATAAATTCTAACGATTATAAAACACCGGTCAATTTCGGATTCGGCCGTTGACAAGGCCTTCAATTTGTAGTTTAAAGCATAAAACATGGACAGATAATTTAACAGTCAAACAGGTAGAAATGCATTTAAACCAGTACATTCAATCGGTCAGTTCAATATTTCAGTCGATTCAATTACTTATCATAATTAGTCTCAGTTTAGCAGTAATCAGTGGTTAACCAGTAATCAGTGGTGATGATTATTACAAGCTGGGGTGGGTCGGCGACGGCGGCGTGTGTGGTCTTTCTTGCCTGTTTGTTTGATGTGGTTAGTTTGGTTGGAGCGTAATAGACGAACTTTTCAATAGCTTCACTATACTGTCTCTTGGCTTGAGAGTCACCTTCTAATAGATTTGTATAGTTGGATGGAATGGCAGTGTGATCCAGATTTGTTACTTTTTTAGATTTCTTAGATGACATTCTTTGTTAGGAGTTACTTTTGATGTCTTGTATTTGTTGCATCATCTTGATGCTTTTTCAATAAATTATTTATTTATCAAAAAAAAAAAAAGTAAGAAATTTTTTTGTCAATAATCATTCAATGCAAACTTAGGTGAAATGTGAGGGTACAGGCAATAGATCTTCCAACCTCATGCAAATACAATAACATAGTTTAAACCATCTAAGTATTGGATTTACATATAAGCCATTTCAATAAATAAATAAAACCATTTTATAGATCATGCAACATTAATTGGATGCAAATTTGAGACTTTTGTTATTTAAATTAATGAAATTGAATATTCACAACAAACTCACCGTAAACTCTGTAACTTGAATGGAGTTTGCAATTGGATCAAACAACTCTGCTTCCTTGTACATTTCAAGAATGAAAACGATACATGATGTAGACTTTCCATCACTGTATATCCAATTGTCTTGCTTTGGGAATTGTCAACAATTCATCAAAAGTTGACCCCACACCTTTCAGCTTCTACAAGAATTTCAGGAAGATCAAGGCCCTACACAGAAGTCCAATGTCAAATCAAATATTTAAACAAATACAGACAAGTACACATTTCATATATTTTAAGTATTACACCAGAATTTAATCATGCTATTAGTTATTGTATATCACTTCATCCAGACCAACGTCTAAATTCAATGGCTTGCTGGTTAGGATCAAACTATCTTGTCTAGATTTGATCCAAGAGATTGTCGATTAATCTCATGAATTGCCAGTACCAATACATTTCCCAAGTCATCTTTGATGACAAACCAAACCAAACCAAACCAAACCAAATTAAGCCTTATGTTCCAATCAATTGGGGTAAGCTACATGAATCCTTTTTCACCATTCAGCTCTATCAAGAACTATATGCTTCGTTAAATGAGATAAATTCGTTTTGGTTTTTTACTATCCCAATTACACACTAGAGATACAGATACCCGATACACCATTCCTCAATATAGAAGGACCCAAATAGATAACGATGGGAATCCTCTTTCGGTTGTGAGAATCCCATCTATTTAAACTATGTTTTTCAACAAGCAAACCTTTATGAACTTTTGGTCAATAAAATGAAGAATAAATTGTTACAATACCTTAGTTCCAAGTCGCTTGTTCAAGGCTTCATTCCACATGTTAGCAGCATAATCAGGCTGTACATTATTCCAAACGGTCATAATGTATAACTTGTTCCAGAACAAATTTGACAATCAAAACCAGAAATGAAAATAAAACCCCCATGTCGCATAATATACAAGAGAAAGAGGAGAGAGGAACGCAAAGACCAAAGAATAAGTTCTATATTATTAGTGCCATCATTATGGTACTGCCAGTCTTAACCTTTTCAACCTTTACATGCCTCTGGAATGTGGTAGGTGGTAATGAATTAATTGAACAGATTTAAATTTTCATGGAAAAAGAAAATTTTGTAGATCTAATTATTTCATTTTTACAACCAAACACATCTAATTGTCTAATTTATTAATAAATTGCTTCTCAATTGCCCAATTCCTACGCATATCTCAAGAGTGTGCAAAGATCATAGAACATAGCAAACCCAAAGGCCAGCATGAAGTTGACTTTGCAGTCGAAGTATGAGAATCAAAATTCAGTTTTTTATTTTTTATTTTTAAAATAACCCTTGGAATTCCGATGGGCTGGCTCCTTTGTGCACCAGCTTGAATTTGGGACATCCACTCCTTAAGGCGTAGTCTTGAGCTACCTGGTTTACGCTTCGAGTGTCATTTACATAGTTTTAGTGCTCATGCAATATTACATGTTAGATAAATCACTAAGAGTGTTTATAATCAAGTTATACCTCATAGCCATAGGATTCAAAGCAGTAGTGGGCAGAATATAATTCTTTGAAATATCAAATGGTACCAAACCTCTCCTTAACTTGACTAACCAAATGGCCGTTGATAGAATCGAGTGGAGAAGAAGAATTCATGTAGCCAACCCCATTAAATGGGACTTAAGGGTTGGTTTGATTTATCAAATGATACCAAAACACACAACAGAAATATTAATAAATCGCATAAATGTTGACAAAGAAAAGCTTAAATAAAATAGAAAAAATATATCATCCACTTATTTTGCAAACTAGGCCCAAACAATAAAATATGAAAAGGAAAAATAAATGCATTACCACATGAGCATCCAAGGGAGGCGGATAGTTCCTATCAATAGTGTCAATCCAGCTAAATATCAGGTTATGATAACCATAAGGCTTGCTCACCATGCTTAAAGCATGCTCCCAAGCAGCAGTCTCATTAAACTTGGCCTGGACATCATGATGCAAAGGAAGAAATGAAATATGTGGATTGACTCATCTTTAGTGAGCTCAAAGTTCCACTACTCATCCCATGGAAAAACATTAATTATATCATATCCCTAAAACGAAAATGTGAAACACCAGTTTTACATGAGTTTTAAGTCATGTTTGGTTTAAAGTGGCAACAATATGAAACTAGCAAAAATTTGTAGAAGAAGTACAATGTACCAAATGCTACGCTAAAGCTTTAGCATACACACTACACTCATCTAAATGTACTATTGTACAAAATAGGCAGCTGAAATTTTATTTGATAAGCTTGGCTCCATTCTTTACATCACAGCAGAGTGCATTTTACAAGGGACGGAGTAAGAATCTCATTAAAGGCTGTAATAGTGGACAGCTCAATGCACAAATTACAACCAAATGAGAAGAAATGTTCAAAAAATAATAATTCAAGATAGTAGGAAACAAGGATCTTACACTTCAACTAGCCATATATAAAAAATACTCAAATAAGTTATGTAACAAAGGAGAAAACAATCAACTTGGTTACAACCCCTATACAGAAGATCAAAAATTGCAAATGAGAAGGTTGGTGAAACAGCTCATTATGTTTGTATGTACACCAAGAAAACTTGTATGAATGCAAATGACAGGATTCTGAATTAGAAAATCAGCTCAAAAAGTTAAAAAATCTTTGTTGCATTACACGATGAACTATTATCATCCCTTTTTCTTTTTCCTCAAGAGCATGGATAAATCAAGCCAAAATTTCAAATGCATGAAAAAAAGGTTGTAGGTTTGGCCACATGCACCTTAAACTTAATATACAAACATTTTAGCATAAAATGCACACTTTCAGATTGAAAGAGAGGTTAGCCCCAAGTGAAGATGAGATGGCCACAATCTTGTCTTGGAACAAAGAAGCCCCGAGTTCAAGCCATTCCATTTGGGGCCACCCCAAAGGATTTCTCTCGGCGATTACCAGATGCATATGGGATGGGGGGATTGCATATGACCAGGGACTGGCTAGGTCCATATAAGATTTTTTTTTTTTTAAAAAAAAAAAGGAAAGCGAAGAAAGAGACTATAGAGGAAAGGTTCATTCCTTTCTACCTCCCTCACCCTTCCATCCTCTGGCCTAGGGCTGCAAACGAATTGAGTTGAGCTGAGGCGACGCAAGCCGAGCCAAGCTGATCTTTGCTAAGCTTGAAAACGTTGAAAATTATGAGCTGTTGTTTGGAAAATTTCTTATTTATATTTATATAAATGCTGAATTTCAGGGAATATGAGAATTATTGTTCATTTTGGAAATTATTGTTCAAAATGTTGAAATAGTCTTGAAATGACTAATTGTTGAGGATACTTGAGAAGAGGGAATTATGTTATTCCTTGGATGATGAATTGGAATAAAAGTATTTATATTAATCTTGTGTTATTAGCATATCAATTCATTTGATTATATTAAACTTTGAAAGTTGATTTAAAAGCTTGCATTGAGAAAAAAATGTTGAGAAACAAGTTTTCATGGAATGGTTTTGGGGTAAATACGTTGGTAAGTCATGATAGGTGGTGTAGATGATATTGAATAAGTTGGCCTGAGAGTCCGAGGTGAAAGACCAAAAACTTGCACGGATAGGTGTCGGGCCTTCCGGTTAATACCGGTAAAAATGACAAATTGGTAGTACTTGTATAGTCTACTTGCAGACACCAACCTGGGGATTATCAGAGTCGTATTTACCACTCTTGAAATGAATTGTTAAGTTTTGAAGAATTGAAATTGCATGACATCATTGAGCATGAGAGTTTTCAAAGATGAAGATGTGATTTTCTTTCAAAAGAGCACAGCATGGCATGGCATGTGCATTTCATCTCTTGAGAATTGTATAAAATGTATATACTTTGTTAAGAATTTCCTACTGGGCTTTATGCTCACCCTACGGGATTTTTGTGTAGGAAAAGATGTGGTGATGTCGCCTAACTAAAGGCGAGGAAATGTGTGTTGAGAGTACGAGACTTTCATTGTGCTGTCACTCTGTGTGTAAACCAAGGGCTATATTTGTGTGGGTTTGAATAACCGTTTTATGTAACCAGGCTCAAGTCTTGGAAACTTATAAACCCTTGAGGGTATTTATTTGTTTCTTTACTTGTTGTTGAATTAATATATTGTTGTATAAAGAACTATTGTATCATGTAATGTAAGCTTGGAGATTTATATTTGGTTTTCCTTGAAAGAGCCATGATTGTTGTATTATCATTTGGGCTAGAAATTTGGGGTGTTACATGAATAATGAGGCGAAAAGTGAAAAACGATTGAATGCTATTGACTCAGGATTTTAACCAGTCCCATTCACCAGTAAGGCTAATACCAAGAAGTTCCATTCTCATACTAAAATAGTTAATATAGTGACAACAATAAAATCAAAGTTCCTAAATTAACAACAAGACTTGAATTTATCAAAACCAGCTATAGTGTCAAGGACTCTGCACCAACTAGGTTGCTATCTGATATAAATTCTCAAGTCTAAATTTTCCTTTTGAAATGTCATCTTCTATAAATTCTCAAACATCATCTAAATTTGAGCATAGCTCAAGTGGATGTACTTCCAAGTTTCTAGAGGGAGGTTTGGCATTCAAGCTTATGGAGATGCGTCGAATGCCCGGCTGTGCTAACCCTAACTTAATAAAAATGTCTAAGCATTATCTTGTGGCTGATTATGTAGACGTACATAACATAAAATCAGAATTTCAATAGCTCTTTTTTTTTTTTTTTTTTTTCTCTCTCTCCTCTTATTTATTTATTTTATTCTTCCCAACAAAAAGAACAATAGTGTAGTGTTATGGTAACAGAAACCTTGATTTCAAATATGAATTCCATTTCAACATGACATGACTCCAAAAGTTTAAACAATGATGAAATTTCCAAATTCCAACTTATTTAATTTCTCTATAAACAGTAATGAAATTAACATTACTCTCCGTGCATATTGCAGTAGCAAATTTACAAACAACATCAACCTACATCGACTAATCTTTTTGGAATCTTTCAAACCTACAGTAATGAAAGTGTCCATGCTTCTTAGGCAACTCCAAATATAACTAAAATCAAGGATCTCGATAGTATAAATGTCTAATTACTTCATTTTCTTCATTTGATGAGCAAACACACTAGTTGGTTGACAACAAGAGCCAATATATGAAATTTATAGTTGTTTATCACACATTCCATCAGTCTAACTAATCAGCAGAAATAATGCATAATGCATCAAACCACATGAATTCAAATTGTCAATAATAAAAAATTATAATGAAAATTAAACCCTAAGTTATATAGCTTCATCATTCAGAAAATTGAACTGGAAAGAGGCAAATCAAATTAGAATATAGCGCACACACACACACGTACATGTATATACATATATATATATATAGAGAGAGAGAGAGAGAGAGAGAGAGTACCCAAATTAATCTGTTGAGAACAATCGTTATGACGAAACCATTCCACAAGCGCAGCGACTTCTTATTTGGAAAGTGGTCCACCAAGAACCTCGCGTCGTTGTTCTTCTACCTGTAGCAAATCAACTGCTTCTTCGGCCAGAGCATAAGTGCCGGTCCATTTCTGGTCGAGCTGTCCAGGTCCAAAGGGAGAGAATCTTGGTGGTTCACGGTACCCAATGGGTTCAATCAAAGGGTTAGTCTCAGAGTATGAGTATCTAAAATCAAAGGGTAGATTTGATTTCAATGAAAAATCGAAGACTTTCTCTAATTTCAATGAAGCTTTGTTTTGACTATTCCCTTGCTTCTTTTCCTTGTTCTCGTTATTGGGTTTAAGGGTTTTGGAGGTGAATGAAAATGGAGGTTCACAAGTATGAGTCCGGATCCCCTCCTTATCACCTCTCCTTCATTTTAGCTGTTGCAGATCCAACGGCTAAAAAAAAAATAAAAATTAAAACAAATTCAATTTGGTTTTCCCGCCCAAAGTGAAACAGAGCTATACAGCTTTATACACAGTCTCCTTCTCACTCAGCCCCTTCCTCCTCTACCAAACCCATCATCACCGGCGACCGACCATCACAGGCAACCGACTCCCAACGACGGAGAGAAGCTCCTAAAACACCGACGAGAAGCTCCCGACCTCTGTTTTCCTTCTTTCTCTCTCCTGCTTTTCTTCCAAACCTTAGGCTGGTGGACAGAGGTCATATTTATATAAATTAATTGATGTTTCTTATTCACTAACCTTAGCTCTGGAAATATGAGAAGATTGATAAGTGATTGGGGTTTGAAGCATTCTTTTGTTTAGCTATCTTGTTCCAAAGGTTTTATAGTTCAAAACTTCGTACAAACCTCAAGTTATTTTTGTTGTCATTTTACCTTCACTGATACTCTTTGCACCTCTAAAATGTTATGGTATTGGTTGTTTGTTGCAGAGATCTGTTGTCCATTAATGCTTTGAACCTATTTACTATGTATCTACAAATTATCTCAAAGAGGGTAGTTGTTCTATTGGAAATTAATTTTAAAAGTTGCATGTTGGGACCATTCTCTATGTATTTTGCAAAAGAAAATTCACTCTATTTGCTTGTCTTTTATGAGTTTTCTTGATATGGGTTGTCAAGCTTTTTGTTTGTTTGCTTTTCTTTTAGTTTGCTGCTGTGTTTTTTAATTTTTTTTCCTTTTTAGGCTATCGACAGGCATAAAGAGGCGGAACGCACTGGAAATTTCGGAGCAGCTCATAAACGAAGGTTTCTTCTTTAATGTTGCTGGTCAAATTATTGTTGTTCATGTTGCTGTTCATCATGCTGAAAATTGTTCATCATGCTGAAATTGGGCTGGAAAGTGTGTTTTATTAATGTTGTTGATGTAACTTATAGAATTGGTGTTGGAACTCATAGATTGGTGTTCATAGTTGTTAATTTGTAATTTGTATTTATAGATTGGTGTTCCATTTTGTTGCTGAAATTGATAATGTGTGGAGCATTGCATGGAAAATGGAAAGCCCTTGCCTACAAAATGGATTGTGAAGAATTGAATGGAAAATGGAACTCAGGACCATTTGACTTCTGATATACATTTATCCATTTAGGAAGATTGGTGAGGTTGATTTGAGTCTAGTGTTTCTTCTTTTTTTGGCACATGAGTAAATCCAAACATTAAGCAAAATGACCATAGTTTTACTACATAAAAGTAGTGCTTGCTTGGAAACACTAGTCAAAATTTAAATTGGACATCCGTAAAAATTAATGAAAATATTAAAAGAAGTTTGCAAAAAAGAAACACAAGTGAAAATTTAAATATTAAATATTAAAAAAAAAATTGACAAATTTTGGTTTATTTGTCTTTGGTGAATTTTTTGGGATCAAATTTTAGCAGATGGCGGCAGCAGCATGGAATGCTTCTCTAAAATTCATTTGATGGACTTGGTCAATACAAAACTCATCTCATCAATATAGACCCGTCATCCAAACAATCACATGATGCAAAGCTCCAACATACAAACTATTTAAGCTAGTTATATCAAGCTAGTTATATCAGAAAACCATTCAAAATCATCCGTCAAAATCATCTGTAATTCTTTAACACTTTTGAACATGTAACTAAATCAACATTTCATTGAGGCATTTAAACAAACATCTGAAATTCACAAACAACTCAACCCAAAATTCTACAGATCAATAGCCACTGCAAATCCAAAAACTTACAAATCATTATAAAAATAAGAAAAAAAAAAAACCTAAAATGCAGATTTCTATTTCTCCAAGCCACTGCAAATCCATAGACTTACAAATCATTATAAAAATAAGAAGAAAAAAAAAACTAAAATGAAAATTTCTATTTCTTCAACCATCTTCAGTTTTCAAATTGACTCATATTTTCTGGTGAAATCTCGTCAATGACTTTCAAATCGACGAACGATGTAAGGGAGGGCAGAGTTGCTATACCAAGTGGTGGCAATAATAGTAGATGACGACGACGACGACAGTGGTGAACGGTTTCGGTGATCATCAGCGCCGGCGGTGGCTTTTGTTTGTTATGCAAGTGTGAAGAAATGGAGAGAGAGAGAGAGAGAGAGAGAGAGAGAGAGAGAGAGAGAGAGAGATTGAATGAGGAAGACAGAGAAATGTGTATGTATATATAAGTTAGGTTTGAAATCAGAATTTTCAAACTTCCCTCTATTTTTCAATTTTTTTTTTTTTTTTTTTATCTGCAACGGCTGATCTCAGCTGTTGCAAGGAGGAGATGAAAGAGAGGTGATAAGGAGGGAATCCGAACTCCACAAGAAGTATATCTTCATTTTGGGATTAAGATTGGCTTGAAAAGCGAGAGATACTGTTAGCAAAAAAAATTCAATTAAAATTGATGGACAGACTTAAAACAGATTTTAAATAAATATAAAATGATAAAATTTTGTGATAGAATTTTATGTTTTAAACAGATTATGATTTTTTTTTTTGGGACGTAATATGTATTTATTCAATTAAAATTATTGCTTGCTATCAATTATAAGAACTTAAATAAAAATAAAAGAATGAAAAAAATAGCAATCGACAAAAAGAAGAGAAGTGGGGGTTGAAAAAATTATTACTCATCTACTCCTAACAAATGCTAAGTTAAACTATTCCTAGAAATATCACGTTTTGTAAGTGGAGGTTGAGATTGATTTCTTGATTTTTATATTTCTGTTGCACTATTTATAGGCTCAATCACATGAGAAAAAGAGATAATGTAAGTCCACGATTTCCTCGACAAGCACATGATTTTCTCAATATAATCCATAGCTCATGTTTGATAGAAACTATCTTGCAGATTTGGTACTTGATTTGATATTGGCTACTTGATCTCAGCAACTAATTTTCAAATTGTTGCAATTGCTAACTTTTTGACCTTTCATTTAACATGTTATCATATTACGTCCTTAACACATCTGACATGTCATGTTTGTATGCCTATCGATATAAATAATAATAATAAAAATAAATGTGATCAAGGTTATTCTTTAAAAATAATTTATGATTTTAATTAACAAATTATAATCGAATTTAAACATAATTAATAGACCACAATCAATAAAAAAATAAAATAAAATGCAAACAGATACATAGGATTGTTGGCTTCGAGTCTAGGGTAGGAATGGCAACGGGGCGGGGCGGGGGACCACACTCCCCGTCCCCAATCCCTGATGGTGAAAATTTCCCCGTCCCCAGCCCTGATCCCCGACGGGGAACGTATCACCGTCCCCATCCCCGTCCCCAACGGGGATCGGGTTTCCCCGACCCCGAAAATTTCCCAATCCAAATCTGTTCAACAACATCATGAACAACAACCCTGGTCCAAATCTATTAACAACATCATCAACAACAACTTTGAACATCAACATTATCAACAAAATCATACACACAAAGAGGGACACACACATACATGTATACATTCACACAAAGAGATACATATACATACATGTATACATATACACAGAGAGACACACACACATACACATGTATATATACACACACAGAGAGGACGACGGAGGAGCTCGGCAGAGATCGGCAGCGATGACGGAGGAATATGCACAGATCTGAGATCTGTGTATCTGTGAGATCAACACAAATCTGAGAAAGAGAGAGTGGTGATTGCGATTGATTACGACGGTGGCTGCGATCTGTGACGGTGGTTGTGATGAACGATCAATGACGGAGGACGACGGTGACTTCGGCATCGCGGACAGTGACGGAAGCACTGAGGAGAAAGAGATGTGCGAGAGTGAGAGAGAGTAAAGGGAAGAGAGAGAGTGAGTGTGAGAGAGAGAGAGAGAGAGAGAGAGAGAGAGAGAGAGAGAGGGAGAGACACAGGGGTCAATGAAATATTATAAATAGATTGATAGATAATAGATATATGAAGTTTACTTCGGGAGGCGTAACGGGTTCGAGGCCGGGGACGGGCCGGGACCGGGGCTTGAAAATATATCACCGTCCCCGGCTCGAAAGTCAACGGTGATTTATTTTCTAATACCATCCTCGGGCCGCTGGGGGTATTTTTCGGAAAAAAACCGCTCTGATCGGGTCAAGGGGTCGGGTCCCCGTCGGGCCGGGTTTAAATTGCCATCCCTAATCTAGGGGTTAGGGTTTGATGACTTGAATAACGCTATGGAAATATCTTTACTAGCATTAGTAAAGGGAAACTACTTTTTTGCTAACTCTCAGCCAAAAAAGAGAATCACCATAATTGGGAAGTTAACAATCAGTATTGCTTGGTTTGAGTTTTCTAAAAATATTTTTCAAAAAATTCTACTTTTTTATTATTTGTGTTTTTTTTTGTTTTTAATGAAATTTTTAATTATTTTTAAGTAATGTTTTTAATTTTTAGACATACCTAACATAAATATACCTAAAAAGTAAAAAATTTGTAAAAAAAACCTTTTAAAAATTCACTAAATACCAAAAATATAAAAAAAAAAAAAACGAAAATTCAGTACATTTTTTGTATTTTTATGTATTTATTAATTTTTTTAAAATATTTTTTCTCAAATTTTTTACTTTTTAGATACATCTAAGTGAGGTGTATCTAAAAAAGTAAAAAAATTGTTTAAAATTTTAAAAATATTCACTAAAAATAAAAAAATACAGAAACCAAAAAACTCTGTTTTTAAAAAATTTAATCCAAAAAACTCAAACCAAACATGGTTTGGTTTTAATTTTTTAAATTTAATATTTTAAAAATTGAATTTTTTATTTTTCATATTTAAAAAAAAATTTAATGAATATTTTTAAAATTTTAAGTAATTTTTTTTTTATCTTTAAATACACCTTACTTAGATGTATCTAAAAAGTGAAATATTTGTAAAACAATATTTAAAAAAAGTCAATAAATACATAAGAATACGAAAAATATACTAAATTTTTATATTTTTTTTGTATTTTTAGTATTTAATGAATTTTTTTTAAAAAAAATTTAAAAATATTATACTTTATAAATGTATTTACATTAGGTGTATCTAAAAATTTTAAAAATTACTTAAAATATTAAAAATATTCGGTAAAAACAAAAAAAATACCAAACACAAAAAATTTCAATTTTTTAAAGAATAAATCCTAAAAATCATAACCAAACAAAGTGGTTGTTAGTTTTCACTATTTCATCCTCTTTGACTTTGTTTTAAATAAATGAAACTTACATTTTGGTAATGATATCACCATAAATAGACCTCTATATATTCAAAGATTATAGAAGCAATCTGGTATAATTTAAGAATTTGGAATTGTGGGGACATATTTTTTGGGTACTCCATGTGGCCGAGGTTGTTAGTTGAGGTGCCACGTGGGCGGACCATGATGTCGAGATATGGTGCGATAATACTGAAATCAGATATATTTGAATAGAAGACTAGAGTCCTAGATGATATTAAGCTACCTATTTGGATAGGGATAGGAGTCTTCAAGAAGTTCATCTTAATCTGAATAGTGTAAGTTGTGATAAATGTTATCCTTGTAAATGATAGAGTCCCATAGTGTAAGACTTATAGGGGAAGTTGGACATTGATCATTATAAAAGTAAGGCATCCCCGTAGGTTTAAGGTATGCTTTATTTTAAGTTCTTTCTTGTGAATTTAAGCACAATTTGCTATCTTCGAGAGATATTGATTACTGACTTGATCGTCGGAGCGCCTCCAGGTGAACGAAGCACTGTCGGATTCTCATCTTCTTTGTTGCAGGTTGTTGGGCTTAATTTATTCTACTGGTACTCTCCAGTTGAGTTCCCTGTTTGGTTGTGTGGTCAAAAATCAACACCCACAATTTGGCGTCGTCTGTGGGAACTTAGTTAAAATAAATGGCCATTATCATGCAAGAACAACGTGTCGGCGACGACAAGTTCAGTAAAGATGGAGAATACATCAACATTGAAGGAATGAAGACCCTTCTTGAAGGGATGAATGCAAAGATAAGGAGGCATGCACACTCCCGAGGAGATGAAGACGACCTTCAAGTATAAAAGACATTGGCCTAGGAGGAGCAGATCCCAGGTGGAAGAGCATGGCCTAGGTGAAGCAGATCTAAGATGGAAGAGCATGGTCTAGGTGAAACAGATCCTAGAAGACAAGATCTCTGCCTAGATGAATAGGTTCGAGAAGACAAAAGCTCAACCTAAGTGAGCAGATCCCAGATCCAGAAGACAAGATCTCGGCCTAAATGATTAGGTCCGAGAAGACAAGAGCTTAGCCTAAGTGAGTAGATCCTAGATCATAGAAGACAAAATCTTGATCTAGATGAGTAAGTCCGAGAAGATAGGAGTTCGACCCAGGAAAACAATTTTGAAAAGATCAGAACTTACCGGAGGAGAAAATAGTTGAACTAAGTTTGCGATGTTTCGGTATGAAACATGATGAATAACTTAGACTTGCCACGATAGTAGAGTTGAACTAAGTCTGCGATGTTTCGACATGAAACATGACGAATAACTTAGACTTGCCATGACGGTAGAGTTGAACTAAGTCTACGATGTTTCGACATGAAACATGACGATTGACTTAGACTTGCCATGACAACAAAGTTGAACTAAGTCTGCAATGTTTCAGCATGAAACATGACGATTAACTTAGACTTGCCATGACGGTAGAGTTGAACTAAGTCTACGATGTTTCAGCATGAAACATGACGATTAACTTAGACTTGCCATGACGGCAGAGTTGAACTAAGTCTACGATGTTTCAGCATGAAACATGACGATTAACTTAGACTTGCCATGACGGCAGAGTTGAACTAAGTCTGCGATGTTTCAGAATGAAACATGACGATTAACTTAGACTTGCCACCACGGTAGAGTTGAACTAGGTTTGCGATGTTTTGGCACGAAACAAGGCGAAACTGGCCATAACTTGGTTAGTTTGTAAGAAATGCCAAGGTAGTTCGTACTCTCGATGCACTAAGGTTAATCCTAAAGTGCTTCGTTTAGGCAAGCCAAACATGATGATCTCAGTTGAGATGTTGAACTCAGTTTAATCTTGCCATGACGGCAGAGTTGAACTAAGTCTGCGATATTTTGGCACGAAACAAGGCGAAACTGGCCATAACCTGGTTAGTTTGTAAGACAAGCCACATTAATTCGTACTCTCGATGCACTAAGGTTAATCCTAAAGTGCTTCATTTAGGCAAGCCAAACATGATGATCTTAGTTGTGATGTTGAACTCAGTTAAGATGTTGATCTTGGTTGAGATGATGATTTCAGTTGAGATGTTGATCTTGGTTAAGATGTTGAATTTTGATGGGACAGAACTTGTTTGTTCTTGATTCCTAATGAGTTGATATTGGGATTTTGATGTTCTTGAACTAGCAAGTCAGGATCTTTGCTAGTAATGCGATCTCTGTCGAGATGTTGGACCTGGATAAGATATAACATGATGGTTCTTGGTTCTTGATGCTTGATTCTTGACGAGTGGACATTTGAGTCATGATTTTGGTTGGAAAAGTATATCTAGCTTGTTGTTTAGCTGACATGTTGGAAGATGCAACAATGTAGGTTCCATCATCTCAGGTTGCCGAGGTAATAGAACTTATGGGACAATTATAGGGACATATTTTTTGGGTAGTCCACGTGGCCGAGGTTGTTAGTCGAGGTGCCACGCGGGCTGACCATGGTACCGAGATATGGTGCGATAATACCAAAATCCGAGATATTTGGATAGCGAACTAGAGTCCTAGATGACATCAAGCTACCTATTTGGATAGAGATGAGATTTTTGAAGTGATAGATGTTATCTTTGTGAAGGATAAAGTCCTATGAAATAAGACTTCTAGGAGAAGTTAGATACTGATTATTATAAAAGTAAGGCATCCCCATGGGTCTAAGGTATTCTTTATTTGAAGTTCTTATTTGTGAGTTTAAGCATAATTTGCTATCTTTGAAAGATATTGATTACTGATTTGATCGTCGGAGTGCCCCCGGGTGGACGAACCACCGTTGGATTCTCATCTTCTTGTTGCAGGTTGTTGGGCTTAATCTCTTATGTCGGTACTCTTTAGCTGAGTTTCCTATTTTGTTGTGTGGTCAAAAACCAACATCCACAGAAACTAATGAGATCAATATTTTTTTATGAACAAAACTTTTGAGAAGAATTTCATAAGATGAAACGAACAAGACAATGTTTAAATAAGAGGGAAATGGTAGTCATCATTTCTTAAAATTAAGAATAAAAAACAATTTAGTTCATTACACAGTTTGTTTGGGAAATCAAAAAAATGGACCAAATCCACTTTCATTAAGTTCTCTAAATTTGTGAAAACCGACCTCCATCTTGGCTTGATTTTGACCAGGTTTTGGGAACTTTTATCAAATAAAGGTTGGCCAGCCTACTTTTGAAATGCATTTATCAAACTCTTTAAAATGTTGTCTCTGGATTATAAATTTGGGTAAGAATTTGAAAAAAGAAAGGAAAATGAAAATGTGAGAAAAAAAATTAGCTTATATTTCACTCGTCTTTTTCTTTCTCTATCCAAATCCCTTATTAACTCTACAATTTAGATGTGTAAGGCTGTGTTTAAATCATGAATTTGGATAAAATTTGGAAAGAAAAATGAAAAGATAAGTGAAATGTTAAACTCTAAATCTTAAGAGTTGTATTTGAATTATGAATTTGAGTTGGGATTTGAATTTTTAAATCTTTTCCTTTTTCTTTCCAAAGCCTAGTCAAATCGATAATCCAAGCAAGATTTCAACGTGAAATCCCTTCAACATAACATATCTATGAATTCACATTTTAACTATCTTGGTGTACATAAGTTATAATAGCAAACATATCTATGAATTCACATTTTAAGTATTCAATGTCTTGGTGTACATAAGTTATAATAGCAAACATATCTATGAATTCACATTTTAAGTATTCAATGTCTTGGTGTACATAAGTTATAATAGTAAACATATTCTCAGCTTGACATTTTAACAAACACCTCATGAGTCACACACACAATGAGGTGAGTATTAGAGGGGCGGGCTTTGGATTTGTCATGTTTTCCATTTTAGCCTGGGCCCAATTTTCAGACCCACTTTCTCTGGACCTTAAATATATGGGTTGGACCCATGAACTAGCCCATAGACATGTCGGAGGTTCATACTAACCTCATATATATCTATTAAATAATAGATATAATTTTTGGGATACTCATGTGTAAATCCTAATAAGTGGATTTATTGTCTAATAGATCCTGTGAAAAAAAATTGTCATAAAAAAGTCACTAATTGTAAGTTTTAGCGACAATTTATAAAAAATATAACAAAAAAAAAGTCACTAATTGTCAATTTTTAGTGACGTATGTAAAAAATTGTCACAAAAAAATTATTTTTAGAGACAATTTTTCCAAGACTTATTTTCAATAGAACTTGATGGGAATTAAGTCTAACTATTAGAACCTATTGGTAGTTTATCCTAATCTCTCTCTCTTTCTCACTTTTATTTTTAGGATAAATTACAAATACACCTCTTTAGATTTGCTTAAAATATAAATTGTCCCCTTGTAATTTAAAAAATTACAAATACTTTACTGTTAGAATTTTTTATTTAACAAGATTAATTGAAAAAATAAAATTTCTAACTGTTCACCTATACAATAATAAAATTATCTAAATTATTAATTGAAATAAAATTTTAATATTATTGAAAACTGTTAATTAACTTGATGATTTATTAATAAAATGACCTATTTGTTATGAAATTAGAAACATTAGGGGGTATAATGTAATTTCTAGAATCACAGAGAGTAATTTGTAATTTAAGTAAATCTCAAGGGATGTGTTTGTAATTTATTTTTATTTTTATTTTTATTTTTTGTGTACATATACAATTTTAGTAAAATAATGAAATTATAATTGATAAAAATAAGGGGTATTTACGTGTAGGTCATAATAAATGAACTTATTGTCTAATAGGTCCTATAGAAAAAATTTCTCATAAAAAAAAGTCACTAATTGTAAGTTTTAGTGACAATTTACAAAAATCATAATAAAAAAAGTCACTAATTGTCAATTTTTAGTGACATATATAAAAAATTGTTAAAGAAAAATATTTTTAGTGACAATTTTACCAAGACTTATTTTCAATAGGACTTGATAGGAATTAAGTCTAATTATTAGGACCTATTGATAGTTTACCCTAAAAATAAATGAGTAACACAGTACTAGCACTCCAACTGTGAAAGTAGTAACTATATTTTTATGAAATTAAAGATGCATAGAATTTAATAACATAATCATAATGAATGTAATTATGTATTTTAAGGAATGAAATTTATTTTTTGTTTTTTTGATTCAATATTCTACTCTAATTGTTGTAATGCACTTCAAGATTTTGTGTTATAAGTTTTAATTTTTTTCATAATTGTTTTTTGAATTTAATAAGAAACCTCAAATTAAAGCCGAAATTAGGCTCATATGGCCAAGTCCAACTTGAAGCCATGGGCTCGGGCCTTAAATTTTCGGTTCGGACGAGCCCATTGCCCAGGTTTAAGTTCACTACTTTGGCTAATTTTTTTTGAAATATTTTTAAATTTTTAAAATTTTGGATAAATTATTTTATTTTATAGTCTCATTTCGTCTAAATGATTCTATTTTTATTTTTTTAAAGACAAAAGATAAAATAAGTCAAACTAAAAAAAAGACAAAAAAAAAACCAACTCCTGAAAAAAGCCAAGGCATAGCTGGTCCTATTATTAGGCCATAATAGGTCGTATTATGATTATTTAAATTGTTTATCATTTTAGTTTCTCTGTATAAATCATCAATTTAAAAATTAATTAATTTGATAATTATAATTGGGTGATTTTATTCTATTTGTCATTAATTATAATTAGGTGATTTTATTATATTTACCTTAAAGGCAAAGTATTATGACCTAATAATTAGATGACGGCCTATATTGTCATCAAATTTTTTTAAAGACAGAGATAAAAATCATTATGATTATTAAATTTAATTTTGTAAATAAATAATTTATAGATGATAATTTTTTTCCTTCTTATCCCTTTTAAAATTTTCTCCGATGAGAAAGTAGAGTAGGAATCGGCTTTACCTTTCCACCCAGATTAAAATATTGTACGTAGGGTTGTTTGGGATGATCTAAATAAGTGTACTTTTTGTCTTTTTACAAAAAGATATGTAAAAAAATAGAGAGGTGATGTGATAGAAAAAGATAAAAAAATAAAAAAATAAAAAAATAAATTATTTAGGGGATGCCAAACCACCCCTTAATATCTATTTTATCTTTTATTTTTATTAATATATTTATTTTTGAAGTTATAAAAATAACTCACTTCCATCCCACCCCATTCCTGCCAACAATAGATATAGGCAGGAGCTAGAGACTACACATGAACATGACCCCTTGTCATCCTATGTACAATTAACCAAATCCTTGTTTGTCTTCCTAAAACGTACGTTTGGGAACACATCGGACTTTCGGAAGCTAAAACCAGGAGCTTTCACACTTTCAATTTGACCAATCATATATCTAGCATTCACACTTTGTACCTAAATACACAAATGTGTTGGTATATAAATATATCATCATCATCATCATAATCTTATTTGGTGTAATTGAGTTTTCAAAATATGTTACTATTTTATTTTTTAAATCAAAATTAATTTGACAAAAATCAAGATAAAAAAATTATTTTTATTTTTAAAAAGAGAAAACCATTATACAATGAGTATTTTTTTTTATATATATATTTTTTAACCAAAAGTTTTAATTTTTGTTGAAAAAAAAAAAAGAAAGTGAATTGAAAAAACTCAACCAACCAAACAAGGTACATCGTTAGAGGTTTTCAAATTTTGTTTTATATTTTTTTTTCAAAAAAAAAAAAGAAGCTAATTAAAAGATTTTTTAATACTAGTTTGGATATTAATGAGTGTCAATAATCATATTAGATGTATGGCCAATTATTTATGATATTTTTTTCACATATATTGACATCTATACTATCTTTGTGAGTATCAATTTTTAAACAAATTATCTTTATGCATGTGACGTAAAATAAATGTACTTAAAATAAACTGCATAATTTGTTTATTATTATACTAACTCTGTTAGGCCCGTCGTGTCTAAATTATTATGATTACAATATATAAGTTAGATAACACGTTTAATAACATAATGAATCATGTACCCAAAAAAATAATATAATGAATCGGGTTAATAGAGCATAAATCTGTCATCACACTTTAGGGGTGTAATTTTAGCCCTGCCCAATTCATGGCGGGTCTCGCGGACTCCCATCAAAGCTCAGGTTGGACTGGGTTACGGACCAAAAAATTAGGCCTAAGGATATTCGGCCCTCAAACAGGCCCGATGGGCCTAGGCTTAGCCTTGGGCTTGGGTCAGCATTGGGCGGGTCTGATCTTTTTTTTTTATTTTTTCTACTATATTTTTATTATTTTTCATTTAAAAAGACACTGGGCTTCTTGCGGACTAGGCCTCGGGCCGAGCTTTGAGTAGGCCTTAATCGAGCCAATGGACTAAGCCACGGGCCGGACTTCAAAATAATAACCTAAATCCAAACCCAAAAGCTCGGACTCAAGCCGAATGAACTTAAATAGGCTAGGTCCACCCCTAAACTCCAGGAGGACTTCAGACCACCCACAAACTGCAGGCTATTTTTACCCTCGTAATCACGCAACACATTCACAATTTCACACCAAAACTTGTGGAACACGTCCTGGAGCTGGACTTTCGGTGCGAAGACCCACAGGTGGCTCACTTTTTTTGTTTTTCGTCCTGTAAAACGTGTGTGCACATCGTGGACTTATGGTACAAAATACCTGTTTGGTGCAGTTTAAAAGTTATTTATTTTAGCTTTTAGTTTAATTTAAGTTATTTTGATGTATGTGGTTTAGTTTATAACTTATAATTTATAGCTTTTTGGAAGTAAAAAATCAGCTTATTCTTTGAGTGGGGTAGGAAATACTTAATTTATAAGTCAGAAATCAGCTTATATTCATAGTTATAAGTTATAAACTGTTTAGGCATAAGCAATAAGCACTTTCCCACAGCTCTACCAAACAGGGCCAAAGACCCACAAAGCAATTATTCATCATAATTAAATATGACTATCATAATTATAATGTTATTCATCATAATTAAGAGGTGATTTGGAAAATTAATTAAAAATTAATATTTTGATTTTTTATCCTTATATATGTAAAAAATATGAAAAGTAATGGGACTCAAAATAGATTAAAAATTAAAAGACTAACTTCCTAAATTGTCCCTAAGTTTGCGCCTTCCGTCACTTTTGTTCAATAGCAACATATTTGTTCTTAAATTTTATAATTTGTGCGAATTAAAACAATCAACAACGGTGAATAAAGTTTTGGATAAAAATGATTGTGATAATTTCTAAAGGACAAAATTAACAATTAGGGCAGAGCAAAGAATTCGTAAAATTCATAATTCGATCCAATCCAGTCCAATCCGGTAGGTTTGGATTAGTTTTTTAAATCCGTGGTTCGGTTCCGGATTGAAGAATTAAAAATCCGTAGTTTACGGATTGGTTCTGAATTGAACCCCACGGTTTCGGATTGGAACCGATCCGGACCGTATACAAATAGTCTATATTTTTATTATACATCCTCCCCCATAGTATCTTCTTTTATTTCATATAAAACCTAAACTCAAATTTAAACCCGCATAATATCTTATTTTATTACTTTTATTTATTAGTTTTTGGTTTTAATTCGTAATGGTCTAAATACTTATGGTGAAACCAGTTTTCTTATGGTTGTTTAAATTCTAAAACAGTATGTCGCTATTATAGAAAGACATGTTGCTATTATGGAACAAATATAGCGTTATGTTTATATTTTTATGAAATTAAAGTGTTCTATATATATTTTTTTGTTATTTAATTATGTGAATCCGTAATCCTAAACCGATCCAATCCGTGTTTAAATGGATTAGTTCGGATTAGTTCCATGATTTAAACAGATTGGATTAGTTCTAATTTTTCAGAAACGTAAATAACGAATTGGTCCTGATTTTATCTCAATTTGGTCCAATCCGGACCGTGCTCACCTCTATTAACAATTCATAGTTTATTTTTTGCAATCCTAATTTTCTCTGCAAAATTGTACCATATCACACCGCCTATCTTCAGAAAGAAAATTCGAATATTGGGTTACACAATTTAAGTTATTCAAATTTCAAAATTATAATTTTGTTTATCAATTTAAACTTTACTGCACAACATTCTCCAACTCAACCACATGAATTAAAATAAATTTTTTTTAAAAATTAATGTTTCGTTTATTAAGATGTAAAATATTTTCTAATAAAAAAAGATTTTTTAATGTTTGATGGTGATAGTGGAGACAAAAGCAGAATGGAAGTGTGAGATGGTGCCGGCGGTGATAACGATAGAGATACTGGCCATGGTGATGGCAAGGTGGTGGTGAAAGTGATAGTGATACTAAGAATTTGATTCTATTGATAAAATTTTAGGTGGACGAGTATTTTCGGTTTTTTAAAAGTAGAAAACATATTTTGTCTAAATATGTTTATTTTTTGTTGATTATTAAAAATATAAAAAATAATATATAAATTTACTTTTTAGATTCAGTGATGCATTAAGAAAATAATTGATTAACAATTATCTTCTTGATACATTATTAAATTTAAAAAATAAATCTAATTTTTTAATATAAATAACAATACTCAAAAAATATTTTCTGTTAATTTTCATTTTCCATCATATCAAACCTCAAAAAATATTTTCCGTTGTTCTCTTCCCTTTTGTCTTTTCCTTAAGCAAGATGGGTCCATGTGAGTCACGAAACACGTTCATGTGGAAGAAGAAGGAGATTTCAAATTATGTACAGCTTTTCTCATCATTCAATCCGCATAACGCGTACTCACATCATTGAAAATTGAGCTTTACAAATCCCCAATTTTCAAACTCACTAGTCACCTTTAATCATAAACTCAAGCTTCGTTTGGTAACAGTCAATTTAATTAAAAAATCAAAAAATTATTATAAAAAATTAAAAAGTTAACAATTCATATCAAAAAGTCAAATATTCTCTTTTCTCTCTATTTTTTATATATTTTTTTGTAAAAAATTAAAAAGTCATCACAAACATACTAGTTTTTTTTAGCTCATATTTTAGCCAAATAACAAAAAGTTACTAAATTAATCTGTTTCCAAACAAGGCCTCAGTTCAGAGTTCAGACCACCTTATTATTTTCTCATCCTTTTCCTCCCTTCAAACCCAACCAACTAGGGCTACTTCTCTGCAACATAACGCATTTAAGAAAAAAAATGGCTGAAAGTGCAATGTTCCATCTACTAGCCAACTTCGCACCCTTACTCCAACAAGTGGCCAATTTGTTGACTAGAGTTCGAGAAGAGATCCAATACATCAGAGATGAATTCGATTGCATGACAGATTTCCTCAGATTTGCTGATGCTATGGAAGAGAACAACCCCGAACTCAAAGTATGGGTCAAGCAAGTCCAAGAAGCTGCATACGACATTGGAGATGTTCTCGAGTTGTACATGCTTCGCCTTGGACATCGTCATGGTGCTTGATTTCGCGGTTTTCTTGGTAAGATTTCTTGCTTTATTAAGACTTTAAAAGCTCGTCACCAAATTGCTTTTGAAGTTCAAAGAATGCAGTCCAGAGTCATCGATATTTCGAAGGAACATAAGAGGTACCATGATAGATATGGTATGTTAGAGCAAGGCTCAAGCTCAAGGTCCACTGGTCTTAACACAGCATGCCATGATTATCGCGGCGATGCCCTTCTACTCCATGAATCTGAGCTTATGGGCATCGACAAGCCCAAATCGCAACTAATTAGGTGGTTGGTGCATGAAGACCCCAAACTCAAGGTGTTTTCCATATCGGAAATGGACGGATTGGGCAAAACAACATTGGTTAAAAAGGTCTTTGATGATGCAGTTGTGAAGAATCATTTCTAGAGCCATGTTTGGATCACTGTTTCTGAATCTTTCAAGATTGAGGTGCTCCTAAAAGGCATCATCAAACAACTTTTCGACGAAATCAAGCAACCAGTCCCACAAGGGATGGACAACATGGATACTAACAGCTTGAAAGGGATAATTAATGCTTTCTTGCAACAAAAGAGGTATGTGCTTGTTTTCGATGATGTATAGGATATTTGTGCCCAGCAATCTTTTAGATATGTGTTTCCCATTGGCAATTGTGGCAGTCGGGTAGTGCTGACAACCAGAAATATAGATTGTAACAACCTTCACCACTGTTTACCGATTAACCACTGATTATTGCTAAACTGAGACTGATTATGAAAAGTAATTAAATCGACTGAAATACTGAACTGATTGACTGAAATCTGGAATTGAATTGATTGAGTATATCTGTTTAATTGTATGTCTATCTGTTGACTGTTAAATTATCTGTTCATGTTTTATGTTTTAAATTGCGAATTGAAGACCTTATCGGCGGCCGAATCTGAAATCGATTGATGTTTTATAATCATTAGAATTAATGTGATTTTATGGTATATTCAGTTAGAATGTGATTTGGTATGATTAAATTAGATTGAATTGAGCTAAATTGCAATAGTTGGCTTAATTACCAACATGCCACTTAGTGGACCACTTAGGCAACACATCTTTGAACTTTATTATACATTCAACAAAACATTTCATCAGCCTCTTCCCTTGTTATTGCCGACTAGAGAGAGAGAGATAGGGAGTTGGAGTGAATTCATCTTGTATTGCTTGGAAATTGAGAAGATTGGAAGAGCTTGTTATCAATTGAGTTCTAGACTTGGATTTGAGAACTTAGGTAAGGAGTTCATCCTTTTAATTGTGAATTTAAGTTAGTCCTTGCATGTTTCATGCTAATTTGAAGAGTTGAGCCTAGAATTGGTTTAAATTGTTGCATTAGAGCTTGTATCATGCATGCATGTGTGCATTGTTAAGTTTGGAGGTTTGATTCCATGGAAATCTTGCATGCATGTTCATGTTTATGTTAAAGTTCATGATTTCATCTTGTTTTTGAAAGAATTGGCTCAATAGAGCATGGATTTGAGGCTTGAAAGTTGTTTAAAGCTATGCATGTCCATTTGAAGTCATGTTCATGAAATTGGTTTGAAATTGGATTTAATTGAACTACCCTTGGGCTATGATTTCCTAAATTGATCTTTGAAACATGTAATATTATGGGTTTTGAAGTGTTTTCTAGAAAATTAGCCCAAGAGATCGAAATTTATGTTTTAAAAGTTGAATTTGAGCTTGAAATTCAAATTTGGAAATTCCAGATTTTGAACTCACGCTCGAGCGTGAAAATCGTGCTCCCAGCATTTTGTTGTGTTTTGCAGTCCGCTCGAGCGGGGTAATTCACGTTCAAGCGGGACATTGTGTCTTATGCTCGAGCCGGTGTCGAGTGCCCTATCGAGCGTGATTTTCACTCATCCAGCACTTTTGACTGTTTGGCAGTACGCTCAAGCGGGTAAGTACGCTTCGAGCGAAAACCTTTATGCAGATCCGCTCGAGCGAAGTGACCTACGCTCGAGCGGGACCCTTGTTTTCTGAAAATTCTGAAAAATGTTTGAAAGTGCATTTTTGCATCCTCATTCCATCCTAGGCATTCTTAGGCCTAGTTTAAGGCATCTTAATGAGGGTATAGATGTAGAACCACACCGAGTCTAAGTAGGGATTAAGTTATTATTTTCCCAACTGTGTAACTTAGTGTGTGTTCGTTCTATCACTGTATAGGGTTGGCTTTCGGAGACGCGCTCTAGCTGCTTATAGCCCAGAACTCTGTGAGTAACAATTGTGTAAAGATATGTTCAAATGTGACTGTTTAAACTGTACTGTTTACTGATTGAATGTTTGTCCTCTATTCTGAACTGTATTGTGGCATCCATAGCAACTACTGTTTACTGTTACTACTACTGTTAGAGAGATCTCTGTCAGTTCCTATCTTGGAACTTCTGTTTACTGTTATGGTGGCCATCATTGACTGTTCGGTCTTTTAAGACCTACTGTTTACTGTACTGCTATGCTAATGGATGTACTACATATGATTGTTATGACTGAATAACTGAAATATTGAATCAATGAACTGTTTTCATTACTGTAAGGACATTCATTCTTAACCTCTTTACGCATTATGTTATTCACTGGGCTTTAGCTCACTGTTTGTATATATATGTAGGTGTTCAGGCACCAGACCGGAGCTAGGAGTGTGGGTTAGACTTCCCTTTTTGTCAAGCCAACTACTGTGCCTCACTGCAAGGTTCTGAGCCTGCCAAGCTAAGGCTATAGGGTGTTTTAGTTCCCCCTTTTTGTTCTGTTTTGTATAGACTGTTACTGTACTGTTATAATAGGGATTAGGTCCCTGTTCTAAATGATTGTACATATGTATAGACTGTTTCGTTATGAATGTGCATATGGATGAAAAGTTTTTTTGCATACAGACTGTTACAGCTCATTGGACATTGTTTAAATTACTGTTTTGGCTTCCGCCAGCCCAGACTTTTCGTTTCTTGTTCTCTGATTCTTGGCGATTCTCGGTGCTAAACCCATAGGGGCGGGTTTGGGTCGTGATAGAGTGGTATCAGAGCGATACTTACCACGAGTTATATCGCATACACGTGTCCAAATGAGCAATAGGATGTCCTAGAAAAGTATTAGGGCATTACATGAGCATGATAAGTGTGTGTGGCTATGACATGACTGAATATATGCTAATGTGCTAATGTGTTTAAAGTATACAACTTCCTATGATTTTAATTACTATGTTGCATATAGTGAAATGGATAATGCAAGTACTGCAAATGAACCTGAATCATCTAAAGCCAGAATGGCAAGATTGGAATGAACTGTTGAATTGCTAACAGAAGCCTTAAGGCAACAGCAACAACAAAACCAACAGCCCCCACCCTCTCCTCCGGTGCAGCCAGAACCGAATGTAAATGATAGGGATATAATTGCTCTCACCCAGAAGTTCAGCAAAATGAAACCGCCATCCTTTTAGGGAGGCCTTTAACCACTAAAAGCTGAAGCCTGGGTTCTTGAAACAGAAAAGTTATTTGAAGTGTTCCCGTGCTCTGAAGCACATAACGTATTGTTGGCCACCTTTACCTTGCAAGAAGAGGCTAGAAGGTGGTGGATGTTAGTTCGTGACACCAACACCATGATGACTTGGGCTCAATTCAAAGGAGCCTTCTTCGAAAAGTATTTCCCTCAGTGTGTCAGGGACAGAAAAGTGACTGAGTTTGAACAGCTGAGACAGGGTACTATGTTCGTTGCTGAATATGAAACAAAGTTCACCGAACTTGCTAGATATGCACCACATATGGTGGACACTGACTACAAGAAGGCCAGGAAGTTTGAAGGCGGCTTTAATGTTGCAATACTGGACAGAATAAATGTTTTAAAACTACCGAACTATGTAAATGTTCTAGACCGAGCATTAATGGCCGAGTCGAACATCGAGGCACTGAAACAAACTGAAACACCAGCGTCTGAATGGCGTGGTAAAAGACAGGGTTTTAAATTCAAGAAAGGCAAAAACAACCCGTTGAACAAAAAGCAAAATACAGGGTCAACGACTACTTCTAGTCAAGGCAACCGTTCCATACCGCCCTGTTCTGAATATAGTAAAAACCATAAGGAAGTTTGTTATAAAATTTCTAGTGCTTGTTATAGGTGTGGCAAGGTGAGTCACATGGTCAAAGATTGCCCTTCCACTGCTCCGAGCAATAGTAAAGCTGCACCAAGCGTAGCAGCATCAACTGTAGCACCGAAATCTAACCCTAAAGTTACCGGGAAAGAGCCTATGAGGCAGGGCCAAGTGTTTGCCCTAGTACCGGGAGATGTGTAGAATACCGAGACCGTTGTGTCAGGTATCCTCTCTATTTGTACTCAAAATGCATATGTTCTAATTGATTCGGGGTCTACACATTCATATGTATCGCATGTCTTTTCGCAAAAATTGAGTAGACCATTAGAACCCATGAATTATCTGTTAGCTATATCTTCACTTGTTGGAGGATCTGTGACTTGTGCTTATATGTACCCTGCATGTGAAATTATTGTACGGGATATGCATCTGTATATTGATTTACTGCCACTGAACATTAATCATTTTGATGTAATATTGGGAATGGATTGGTTAATGAAATATCATGCTACTATAGACTGTGTAACGAAACACGTAATTTTCCGTCCATCGGGTTTACCTGAATTTGTGTTTAATGGGGTTGGAGTAGTACCTCCTCCATATCTGATTTCCTCCATAAAAGCCTTTAAATTGATTAAGAAAGGGTGTAAGGGATATCTGTGTTTTGTATTGACCGTACATACTGATGTTAAAATTGATGTGAACAGTATTCCTATAGTCAGAGAATTCCCAGATGTTTTTCCAGATGATCTGCAAGGGGATTTGATTGACAGGGAGATTGAGTTCACCGTTGATGTGATTCCGGGTACACAACTAGTATCTAAAGCTCCTTACAGAATGGCTCCAACTGAACTGAAAGAATTAAAAGTGCAGCTGCAAGAACTGTTAGACAAAAAGTTCATCAAGCCTAGTACTTCGCCGTGGGGCACACCTATCTTGTTTGTGAAAAAGAAAGACGGCTCATTGAGACTTTGTATTAACTACCGTAAACTGAACAAGGTAACTGTGAAAAATAAATATCCATTACCGCGTATTGATGACTTATTTGATCAGTTACAGGGTGCTCAAGTATTCTTTAAGATTGATTTCAGATCCAGATATCATCAACTGAAAGTTAAACCAGAGGACATTGATAAAATTGCTTTTCGAACGAGGTATGGACATTACGAATTTTTAGTTATGCCTTTCGGAGTTACCAATGCACCTGCTACATTTATGGACCTCATGAACAGAATCTTTAAACCATTCCTCGATGACTTTATTGTTGTATTTATAGACGACATACTGATTTATTTCAAAAGTATAGAGGAACATGAACATCATCTGAAACTTGCCCTACAGACTCTACGAAAACAAAAACTTTTTGCTAAACTGTCTAAATGTGAATTTTGGCTTAATCATGTTATGTTTTTGGGACATGTTATTAGCAAAGATGGAATTTCAGTTGATCCGCAGAAAATTGAAGCAGTAGTGAACTGGCCTAGACCAACAAATGTTACAGAAGTCCAAAACTTTTTGGGATTAGCCGGGTATTACAGAAGATTTGTCAAAGATTTCTTCAAAATTGCCTTACCATTGACTTAGTTAATTCAGAATGGGATATTATTTGACTGAACTGACCAAAGGGAATAAGCTTTCCAAGAGTTGAAAACTCGACTTGTGACTGCACCTGCTCTCACCCTACCTTCAGGTACGGATGGTTTTACCATTTTTAGTGATGCTTCTCATAAGGGTTTGGGATGTGTTTTAATGTAGAATGGGAGAGTTATTGCCTATGCTTCCCGACAGCTGAGACTGCATGAAAAGAATTACCCGACCCATGACTTGGAACTTGCTGCAGTAGTATTTGCATTGAAAATCTGGCGTCACTACCTTTATGGGGCGACATGTGAAGTATATACCAACCACAAGAGTTTGAAATATTTCTTCATATAGAAAGAACTGAACATGAGACAGCGGAGATGACTATAATTGATTAAAGACTATGACCTACAGATTTTGTACCATCCGGGAAAAGCCAACACCGTTGCCGATGCATTGAGCTGGAAATCAATTGGAAACTTAGCCTGTTTGCTCACCGGACAGAAAGAGTTGCTTTGTGACCTTGAAAAATCTGAAATTGAGATTGTTCTGGGAGAACAAGGTGGAACAATAGATGCTATTTCTGCTCAACCGGCACTGATTGAAGAGATTAAAGAGAAACAGCAACAGGATGACTTCTTGAAGAAGATCATCGATGAACGAGAATCTAAACCGAGACCGGGTTTCAAATTTGGAAACAACGTACTGAAATTTCAGGGGAGACTATGTGTACCAAATGATTCTGAACTGAAAAATAGAGTTCTGTAAGAAAGCCACAATTCGAAAATGTCTATCCATCCAGGGAATACAAAAATGTACCAAGATTTGAAACTGAATTTCTGGTGGTCGGGAATGAAGAAAGAAATTGCTGATTTTGTATCGAAATGTCTTCATTGCCAACAAGTCAAAGCCAAACATCAACGACCCGCAGGCTTACTGCAACCCTTACCTATACCGGAGTGGAAATGGGAACATATCACCATGGATTTCATTGTCAGTTTGCATCGCTCCAGTAAAGGTATGGATTCAATTTGGGTTATTATTGATATACTAACTAAATCTGCTCACTTCTTACCTGTCAAAACAATTTATAATGCGGACAAATTGGCTGTGATTTATATTGATGAGATTGTTAGATTGCATGGAGTGCCTGTGTCCATTGTTTCTGACAGAGATTCGAAGTTTACATCGAGATTCTGGCAAAGCTTACAGACTGCATTGGGTACTAAACTGAGACTGAGTAGTGCCTATCATTTTCAGACGGATGGCCAATCAGAAAGGACCATCCAGACTCTGGAGGATTTGTTGAGAATGTGTGTTCTCGATTTCCAAGGAAATTGGGAAAACCATTTGCCTTTAGCTGAATTCGCCTACAACAACAGCTTTCATTCAAGCATTGGTATGGAGCCTTTCGAGGCATTGTATGGCAGAAAATGTAGATCTCCGATTTACTGGGCAAAAGTTGGAGATGGGCCTTTGCTTGGGCCCGAGATTGTATATGAAACTACCGAGAAAGTGAAACTGATATAACAGAGACTGAAAACCGCACAGAGCCGATAGAAAAGTTATGCGGATGTCAGAAGACGAGACAGAGAGTATGAAGTAGGTGATCACATTTTTGTGAAAGTGACACCAATGAAAGGCCAGACTCGTTTTGGAGTCAAGGGTAAGCTAGCGCCAAGATATGTCAGACCGTATGAGATTATTGAGAAAATCAATCCGGTGGCGTATCAAGTAGCGTTTCCTCCTGAAATGGAGCATATGCATAACGTCTTCCACATTTCTACGTTGAGGGATTAGCTCCGGGATCTTTTTCATGTGATTGAGCCGACCCGTGTAGTGCTAAGTGATGACTACACTTATGAAGAACGGCCTATCCAGATTGTAAATAAACGGATCCAAAAGTTAAGAAACAAAGAGATTCCGTTAGTGAAAGTTGACTGGCAAAACCATGGTGGCATGTATGCCACTTGGGAAAGGGAAGATGACATGGCCAAGAGATATCCTGAACTGTTCCCTCTAAATCCTGTTTTCTTCCAGAATGAAGGTAACTCGAGTTTAGAGGACTAAACTCTTTATAAGGAGGGGAGACTGTAACAACCCTCACCATTGTTTACCGATTAACCACTGATTACTGCTAAACTGAGACTGATTATGAAAAGTAATTGAACCGAATGAAACACTGAACTGACTGACTAAAATCTGGAACTGAATTGATTGAGTATATCTGTTTAATTGTATGTGTATCTATTGACTGTTAAATTATCTGTTCATGTTTTATGTTTTAAATTACGAATTGAAGGCCTTATCTGCGACCGAATCTGAAATCGATTGATGTTTTATAATCATTAGAATTAATGTGATTTTATGGTCTATTTAGTTAGAATGTGATTTGGTATGATTAAATTAGATTGAATTGAGCTAAATTACAATAGTTGGCTTAATTACCAACATGCCACTTAGTGGACCACTTAGGCAACACATCTTTGAGCTTTATTATACATTCAACAAAACATTTCATCAGCCTCTTCCCTTGTTATTGCCGACTAGAGAGAGAGAGAGATAGGGAGTTGGAGTGAATTCATCTTGTATTGCTTGGAAATTGAGAAGATTGGAAGAGCTTGTGATCAATTGAACTTCTAGACTTGGATTTGAGAACTTAGGTAAGGAGTTCATCCTTTTAATTGTGAATTTAAGTTAGTCCTTGCATGTTTCATGCTAATTTGAAGAGTTGAGCCTAGAATTGGTTTAAATTGTTACATTAGAGCTTGTATCATGCATGCATGTGTGCATTGTTGAGTTTGGAGGCTTGATTCCATGGAAATCTTGCATGCATGTTCATGTTTATGTTAAAGTTCATGATTTCATCTTGTTTTTGAAAGAATTGGCTCAATAGAGCATGTATTTGAGGCTTGAAAGTTGTTTAAAGCTATGCATGTCCATTTGAAGTCATGTTCATGAAATTGGATTTAATTGAACTACCCTTGGGCTATGATTTCCTAAATTGATCTTTGAAACATGTAATATTATGGGTTTTGAAATGTTTTCCAGAAAATTAGCCCAAGAGATCAAAATTTATGTTTTAAAAGTTGAATTTGAGCTTGAAGTTCAAATCTGGAAATTCCAGATTTTGAACTCACGCTCGAGCGGGATGACTGGCGCTCGAGCTTGAAAATTGCGCTCCCAGCATTTTGTTGTGTTTTGCAGTCCGCTCGAGCAGGGTAATTCACGCTCGAGCGGGACATTGTGTCTTATGCTCGAGCGGGTGTCGAGTGCCCTATCGAGCGTGATTTTCACCCATCCAGCACTTTTGACTGTTTGGCAGTACGCTCAAGCGGGTAAGTCTACGCTCGAGCGGAAACCTTTGTCTGCATATCCGCTCGAGCGGAGTGACCTACGCTCAAGCGGGACCCTTGTTTTCTGAAAATTCTGAAAAATGTTTTAAAGTGCATCTTTGCATCCTCATTCCATCCTAGGCATTCTTAGGCCTAGTTTAAGGCATCTTAATGAGGGTATAGATGTAGAACCACACCGAGTCTATGTAGGGATTAAGTTATTATTTTCCTAACTGTGTAACTTAGTATGTGTTCGTTCTATCACTGTATAGGGTTGGCTTTCGGAGACGCGCTCTAGCTGCTTATAGCCCAGAACTCTGTGAGTAACAATTGTGTAAAGATATGTTCAAATGTATTTGTTTAAAGCATCTTGTTTACGACATCTTGTTCTTGATTGAATGTTTGTCCTCTATTCTGAACTGTATTGTGGCATCCATAGCAACTACTGTTTATTGTTACTGCTACTGTTACAAAGATCTCTGTCAGTTCCTATCTTGGAACTTCTGTTTACTGTTATGATGGCCATCATTGATTGTTCGGTTTTTTAAGACCTACTGTTTACTGTACTGCTATGCTAATGGATGTACTACATATGATTATTATGACTGAATGACTGAAATACTGAATCAATGAACCGTTTTCATTACTGTAAGGACATTCATTCTTGACCTCTTTACGCATTATGTTATTCACTGGGCTTTAGCTCACTGTTTATATATATATGTAGATGTTCAAGCACCAAACCAGAGCTAGGAGCGTGGGTTAGACTCCCTTTTTTGTCAAGCCAACTATTGTGCCTCACTGTGAGGTTCCGAGCCTGCCAAGCTAAGGCTATAGGGTGTTTTAGTTCCCCCTTTCTGTTCTGTTTTGGATAGACTGTTATTGTACTGTTATAATAGGGATTAGGTCCCTGTTCTGAATGATTGTACATATGTATAAACTGTTTCGTTATGAATGTGCGTATGGATGAAAAGTCTTTTTGCATCTGTTATCCTGACTCATTGGACATTGTTTAAATTCTTGTTTTTGGCTTCCGCTTGACCCACTGTTTTTTGTTCTCTGATTAAGTAGGCCTCGTGTCATGATTCTTGGCGATTCTGATGCTAAACCCATAGGGGCTGGTTTGGGTCGTGACATAGATTTAGCCTCTTTCGCAAGTAAAGAGTATCATGGTGATGTCTATAATCTTAAGCCCTTGCCTCGTAAAAAATCTTGGACATTGTTTTGCAAGAAAACATTTATGGAGAATTCTTGCCCTTCACATTTGGAAGGACTTTCAAGAGCCATCTTGGATAGATGCGAGGGATTGCCGCTTGCAATTGTGGCAATTAGTGGTCTTTTATCAACAAGGGATAAGAGCAGTATGGATGAGTGGGATAAGATCTCCCGCAGCCTTGGTGTAGAACTAGTAGGAAATGACGAACTCTGATGCATGAAGAAACTATTGTCACTCAGTTACATTGATTTACCTTATTATTTGAAGTTTTGCTTTCCATATCTAAGTGTTTTTCCCGAGCATTGTTTGATTGAGCATTGGAGATTGATTCGGTTATGGATGGCAGAAAGATTTGTAGAAATGAAAGCAGGAATGACGGTAGAAGAAGTTGCCGAGGGTTACCTTAATGAGCTAATCAATAGAAGCTTAGTTCAAGTGGCAGAGATGAGATCAGATGGAAGGGTCAAAACGTATCACATCCATGACCTCTGGCGTGAAATTATTGTTTTGAAGTCGGCAGAGCAAAACATTGTGACAATAGCTGGTGAACGAAGCAGAGCGTGGCCTGAAAAGGTGCGGCGCTTATCAATCCACAATCATGTAGAAAATACACAACAAAGCAAGTGTTTCACTCGACTTCGTTCTTTGCTCATGTTCGATGCAACAGATTCACTGTCCAAGTTGTCCATGCTTGCATCGTCAAATGATGGTCTACAGTTGCTAACTGTGTTGGAATTAAGTGGTGCCTCGTTGGAGACATTTCCAAATGAAGTTTTGAAACTACTTCTAGTCAGGTATTTAAGTTTGAGGAGAACCAATGTAAAAATAATTCCAAAGGCAATTGGAAAGCTCCAAAACCTGGAAACAGTGGACCTTAAACATACGTATACCACTGAGTTGCTTGATGATATACTGAAGCTCCAACGACTTCGCCATATCTTGTTGTATCGCTACATAGAAGATTATGTTCCTTCAATTTGTTTTCGAGACCATAGCGGATTCAAAGCCCCGACGGAAATAGGAAGTTTGTCATGCTTACAGAAGCTTTGTTCTATTGAAACAAACCATGATAATGGGACCATTTTGCTAGGAGATGTAGGGAAGTTGACTCAACTGAGGAAATTACAGATTGAAAAACTAAGAAATGAAGATGAGAGGGTGCTGTGCTCGTCCCTTGAGAAGCTTAGTAACCTTCACTCATTGATTGTTCGTGCAATAGGAGAAGATGAGATCTTTGATCTAGATTCTCTTTCCTCACCACCTCAACTTCTTCGAATGCTCTACCTAGAAGGAAGTTTACATAAGGTACCGCATTGGATACCTTCATTGCACAGCTTGTTAAAAGTAACTTTAGCATGGAGTCAGTTAAGGGATGTTGATCCACTAGAATCCCTCCATGGTTTGCCCAATTTGGCTCAACTCCAACTCGAGTAGACATATGAAGGGGAAGAATTGTGTTTCAAGTCTGGTGGATTTCAAAGACTTGTGAGATTAAGCCTTACTGGATTAAAAGGATTGAGATGGGTGAAAGTGGAGGCTGGCTTGATGCCTCATCTTGAAGAGTTATTTATCTAGCAATGTGAATTGGTAGAGGAGTTACCCTTTGGCATTGAACATCTAACCAACCTTGAATCTCTTTATTTGATTAATATGTCTGATGGATTGATTTTGTCACGCCCCGAACCCGCCCCTAGAAGTTCGGTGACGAGACCGGCCAGTAATCCTAGATTACCAAAGGCCTTCCAATACAAAACATACATAACAGGGGCTCGCGGAAGCATAAACCAAATATAAATAGTCCAAAGAGCTGTGCATAAGTATGAACATATATTTACATGCCAAAAATGAGTTATTTACCCACCAATGTACAAACATGTATCCAAAATTCATATACAAAACAGATAGGCACAAGCCACATACACAACTGATACAAAACCAAACTACATACGGCCTTCGAGCCTAGCCCGACAGGCACCAACTCGGAGTAGGCTTTCAAAAGCGGCGGTGAACACGGACTCGCCAGGCTTGGCTCCCATGCTCACTTATAAAATACATATATCTGAGGGTGAGCTAAAGCCCAGTAAGTAACATAACAGTAAAGGGTTAGTGAACGAATTCCACATATCATATATCCGTAACAAATCATCATAACATAATCAATTGTATCAGAACATAATAATGGCATACTCCATAGAACATAATGAGCAGGCGTCTTGACTAGAGTAATCGATTAGGATCTTGATTAAACACATATCGTCACAATGAAGTGACTAACGAGATCTCGTAAACTGGTCATGGACCCGCATTTTCATGCCGTCCCCCATGACTTAGGACTATCTATGGATGCCATGCTACATTTGCAAATAGGACATTCGTTCACACAGAAAAACATATTTCAGAAATCATATCATAACATTATCATTTTGAAACATAAGTCATAACAACGTATCTTTACGGAAACGTTACTTACAAAGAGTTTCCCGTTACCGATTATACGGTCTTCAAGATGGACCTGTAAACATAAACAGTATAACATGATTCTTTAACATATCAAAACAAGTCCACATACTCTCATAACTTCATTACCAAGTCTTAATTATAACTTAAGAATGCTCAAAATGAAATGAGAATGCCAAAATCATGCTATAAAACACTGTTTGGATTTTCGGGAAAACAGGTCTCGCCGGCGTAAGAACCTCGCTCGGCGGATCAAACTCGCGACAAAATCTTTGGGAGTCGAAATCTCCGCTCGGCGTCCAAACCTACGCCGGCGGATTTGAAAATCTGGGTAGAAAACTCAGCTTCATTTTCTGCAAAACCGGGGCTCCATTTTTACCAAAATCAGCTTCCAATTTCATGAAAACAAGGCCAAAATCATTAGGAAAACACTTGATTTAAACCTTAAAACCAAACCCATATGAATTTCCAAAAGATTAAACCATAACTCAAACTCATAAAAGCTTCATTTGTCAAAATCATGGAGTTTCTTTCTCAAGTATGAAATCATGCAAGAAAACTATGATTTAAAGCATAAATTCATGATATGATGCCAAACATATTTATAGATGCTCCATGGATCAAAAATACAACATGATTTCTCTTTCATTCATTCCATTTACATGCCATAACCCATGAAGAAATCACCTTATTTCAAGATATTCAAAAGGAATCCTTACCTTAACCACTTAATTGGAGAGAATTAGCTTGAATTCCCCTTTTCTTCTTCTTTCCCCTTCCTGTCTCTCTTCCACGAGTTCCTCTCTTCTCTCTCTCTTCAAGATATTTTTCTTCCTTTGGTTTGAGAGTCAAATGAAGTCAACAACACTTATCTTAATCCATATATATCATATAAAGCCATTTTGTGCCAAAAACGTGGAACCAAACAAGGCTTACGATTCAGTCGAAATTCTATTCTCAATTTATCGTTTCGAATGGTTCTAAATATTTCCAGTATCATATAGGTATGTTCAATTTCATTTTCTGATCCCATTACGGTAATCATTTTCAGTCCCGAAGTCGTCATTCCAACAGATATTTTTCCCAAGCAACCAGATAATTCCCAATTAAATCATATAAACACTCAATTAATTACGAATATGATGTCATACAATTCCGGGTCATTACAAATTTCAAGTCTGAACAGTGACTTAGAAGGTGGGAATTATTGGAAAATTGCACGCATCCTAATAGTTGGGATTGTGAACACAAAACGTGGCTATGTGAAAGGATAGTATCTATAGCAACAGAAGAAGAAGCTCTAACCATATTGGATCATTACCACATTTAGAATGCTTATTATGTATTTATTTATTTTCATGTGCTCTTGGTACTTGATATGTTGTATTCATATTGGGCTCAAATTTTTCAATATATATATATTTTTCTTTTCTATATTACATTGCTATTTTTTAGTAGATGGGAGCCTGCTATTTGAACTCCTAATTTTGATCCTAGAGAGTTGGTAACTTCACAAATTTTTTAATTGGGATGGTAAATCTTAGGGTTCAATTGGTGAGATTTTTATTCTATTTGATTTATTTTGCTTTAGCTTTAAATTATTTAAAAATTAGAATAAAAAACATGTTTGCTATCTCAAAAACATTGGCTAAAATTCTCAAAATTTGAGAAAATAAGAAAAATATGTTTTTACTTTGTTTCAAAACAAGTTTCATTCCTTCTTATCTCCCTTACCCTTTTGTCCTCTGGCCACCCTATCAGCTCCGACAACCACCTCGACTACTCCCTCCTTTTTGGTAACTTATTATACTCGTTTTCATTTTGAAAAATGATGTATAAGGTCACTATCTAAACCCTGGTATATAATGTAAAAGTAGTGGTTGATTGATGATTAGAAAGAATTAACTTTCTCTTTTATTGTGATCTCAACATGACATAATTTGAGGGGCCTATAGGGCCTAATATGAGTCTCGTTTCTATGATTTGAACCGTTCATTTTGTAGGGTTTGCAATGTATATTATCCATGAAAAAATTTAAGGCAATCTGGCAATCTTAACCTTTTCATTTTATTGCATTTATTTCTAAAAAAATGGATGGTCTATTTCAAAAATATATTTGTCGTTCATTTTTTTTATTTTATTTTATTTATAGATGTAATAACCCCGACCTCAGATTAATGTTAATTCATGATTAATTATGCTTAACAGTAATTTAGGAAGGATTTGGGATTTATTTGCGTGTGTATTGCATTATTTGTGTTTCTATCTGTTTGCCATAAAATGATCTGTTCATGTCTTTGACTTTAAACTGCGAATTGAAAGCCTTATCGGTGCCCGATTCCGAAGTTGATTAATGTTTTATGTTAGTTAGATTTTATGTGAATTTATGGTAAATTTAGTTGAAATGTGACTTGGTATGATTAAGTTGGATTAAATAAGCTAAATTATCAAAGTTGGACTTATTTACAAGAACGCCACCTAGTGGACTATTCCATGAGCCATTTGTTTGATTTCCTTATGTTAGCTTTAACAAATTTCCTTAGCCATCTTCCGTGTTAGAACCGACTAGAGAGAGAGGGAGAGGTAAAAGGTTGAATTCATCTAGAGTTTTGGCTTGGAACTTAGGAGAATTGAAGAGGCTTTGCATATTTGAGCTCCTAGACTTGGAATTCAAGTTTTAAGGTAGGAGATTTCCCTTTCAATTGTGCATTTAAGTTTAATTCTTGCATGGGTCATGGAAGAGTAGAGTTTAAAGTCAAGTTTTGGTTTAGATTGTTGAATTGAAGCTTAAATAATGTATGCATGTGTATATCATGAAGTTTGAGGTTGTTTTTATAGGAATTCTTGCATGCATGTCCACATTTTTGTTATAGTCCATGGACTCACCATGTTTTGAAGTTAAATCTTGCATTTGATCTTGTTTTAGAAGTTTGGAGTTTCAAGGAACTGATGCATGTGTTGAATTTGCATTGTTCTTCATGTTCTTGAAGTCTATTTGAAAATTGTGTTTAATTGAACTACATTTGGGCTTTGATTTCTCAAATTGATCTTTGAAACATGTCATATTATGAGTTTACAAGTGTTTTTCAAAAAATTAGCCCAAAAGGATTGAATTTGATGCATTGTAGTTGAGTTTTGAGCTTGAGGTTCAAATATGGAAATTCCAAATTTTGGACTCCCGCTCGAGCGGGAAACTCTACACTCGAGCGCACATATTGAGTTCATGCATTACGCTCGAGCGGGTAAAATGACGCTCGAGCAGGAATTTCGTGTATCCAGTACTTTGCCTGTGTTTACAGTCAGCTCGAGTGAGGTAATGCACGCTCGAGCGAGGACTTGTGTCTCACGCTCAAGCGGGTATCGAGCGCCCATCGAGTGTGAATTTCGTGTATCTAGTACTTTTACTGTAGCTTGTAGTCCGCTCGAGCGGAGAAAGCCACGCTCGAGCGGATTCCTTTTGTCTGCATGTCCACTCAAATGTAGAAGGCCACGCGCGAGCGGGACCCTTGTTTCAGCAAAATTTTGAAAAGTGTTTTAAAGCACATCCTTGCATCCTCATTCCATCCTAAGCATTCCTAGGCCATGTTTAAGACTCTATAGTGAGGGTAAGAGATTAGAAACACACTAAAAGCCAATGAAATAAGTTTTGTACAATTAGAACGTGTGTTTCAAGTGTGTATCTGTTATGTGTCGTGTAGGTCACGTGCCACGCCCTGTCTGATCGATCTGCTCTGTCTGTCTGTCTGTCTCCAAGCCCACTGTGAGTAATAACTCTGTAAAGTTATGTTCAACTTAAGTATTTTCTGACTGGTATTGTATGATTTGTTTTCTGAAATGCTACTTTATGAGTCATGAATGAATGTCCAATTTTCTGAAATGTATTGTGGCACCCTTAGTTCACGTCGCCCTCGCCCGGGGGTAACAATACCGCGGCCAATCTGTATCTGGCCCTCGCCTGAGGGTAACAATACCACGACCAATCTGTATTTGGCCCTTGCCTGGGGGTAACAATACCATGGCGACTTGCGCGCAAGATATGGACCTTTATGGTCGTTGGTACCAACTATATATGTGGGCCTCTGGACCAATCTGATCTGATAGCTAATGGGTGTACCACGTATGATCTTATGCAAAATCTGGATATGAACATGATTGTGAATCTCAATCTATTTCTGTTCTGAAGTCTGTGTATGTTTTGATTTAAATACTGAATTCTAAATTATGCTGGACATCGTTCATAAAACCCCTTTACTCTGTTATTATTCATTGGGCTTTCGCTCACAGTTTACTATATGTATGTAGGTGAGCCGGCACATGACCAAGGCCAGAGTTGACGGCCTTCTGTTCTGTTTTGTCAGCTAACCGTTGCGCCTCCCGAGAAGGTTCCGATCGAAGTATAATGTCATGGCTGTTTTTGTATTTCATGCTAGTCTATGTATATGTTTGTAAGACAGGTCTTGGGTCGTACACTTGTAAATATTGTGTATCTAGACTGGCATGCTTATATATATATATAAATAAGTTTTAAAATGTTCTGTCTCATGTACGTTATCACAGCTCATTGGACCTTGTCTATTTTGTATTATTGCTTTCGCAACCCCTTATTATCTGCCCTTTGGTAATCCATGGATTACTGGCCGGTTACGGTACTAAACCTACAGGGGCGGGTTTGGGTCGTGACAATAGACAAATGCAATAAAATAAAAATGTTATGATTATCAAATCAAACTATTTTTTTCATGAATAATATATATTGCAGGTCTCACAAAATGAACAGTTCGGATCATTGAAACATAATCTATGGTGAGCCCTATAGGCCCCTAACCCAAAAATATGAGAGAGAGAGTTAACTTAAATATTTTAGGATAAATTACAAATACATCTCCTAAGGTCTACTTAAAATAAAGACCGCTCCTGTAGTTTTTGAAATTAAAAATACCTACTTGTTAGAATTTTTATTTAACAAAATTAACAACAAAAAAAAAATTCTAATTATTTCCTTATATAACAATAAAATTACCTGACTTCTTAATTAAAATATATTTTTGACATCTTTAAAAATAGTTAATTGATTTAATGATTTATTAATAAAATAAATCATTTATTATGTAATTTGAAACTTGAAGGGATAAGAGGTAATTTTTATAACCACAAGAGCATTATAATCAAAGACATAAAAATCGTAAGCGAAGATACATACAATTAAATTTCCCATTAATGCCTCGTTTGGGAACATGTTAATTTAATAATTTTTTGGCTATTTGGCTAAAATATGAGCTAAAAAAAATTAGTATGTTTGGGATAATTTTTTAGCTTTTTACGAAAAGATGTGCAAAAAAGAGAGAAAAGAGAATATTTGACTTTTTGGTATGTGTTGTTGGCTTTTTGATTTTTTTAGTGACTTTTTGGGTTTTTGGCTAAAAAAATCACTTGCCAAACGAGGCCTAAGTTGTGATATTACTTGAATTTTGATTGGTACAAGTGGGCCAATAAGAGCATCAGACTCTTCAAAATGTTAGTCAAATTATAGCTTAAAATATTATTTTTCTATTTTAGTTAGTCACTCCACTATATCAAACTCTCTATTTTAACTCAATTCTCTTAAAATATTTGTTATTCTTTTTTCTTTTCTTTTTTTTATAATTAAATTGATGAGCTATCAACCAAACAATTCTTATGTTTTACAAAAGATAAAATTGAAGGAAATGTAAAAAAAAAAAAAAAAAAAAAAAGAGATTACCGTTGACCGATTGATCGGCCAGACTTCCGGGTGAACGTCCAGTAACACACAACTCCGCCTATTGTAGTGATGAACAGTATCTCGTTTGTTGTTGCGAGGTACCATAGCATTAACAAAATAACTGAACGTATACCAAGTCTAATGAAGCCCATATTGTTGATGTTTGCTCTCTACAATAGCTTCAAAGCTATTGTAGAGAGCTTGATACTGATGCTTAACACCCACACTCCTGTCTCTTTCTATTTTGGGCATGTCATACTAATAGTCTCTATAATTTGAAACTTATCATTTTGGTTCGTGATTTATTAATTGTGATACATTTTACCCTAAATTTTAAATCTCGTTCTAAATAAGGATAATAGAAAATATTGTTGCTCGATTTCAAGGACAAAATTGTCAATTTAACAAAATTTAAACTAATTTGACAAAAATAAATGTGAAAAAATTATTTTTGAATTTTTAAAAATTACTTCTACATACCAACGATAAAATTATATAAAAATGATAAATCTTTTACATTTTAACTTTTTTATTTTTTTATCAAATTAATGTTTAGTATGTGTTTAGATGATGATCATGTAATGGTTGGTTGTTTTTGTTGATATTTTTTTTATAATTATTATGTAATAGATGGTTGCATTTGTTGTTAATAGATATTTTTTTATGGTTATTATGTAATGAACGGTTATTAGGTTTTTAATGTGTAATCGACATATTTAATATATGAAATTTTTTAATTTTGAATTTTTTGATTTAATGGATTGGTTTAATAATAACATTAAAATTATCGCCATGTTTGACTTTTAAAAAAATAAAAACTAATTTAAAAAAAATAAATATATATATAAAAAATTATTTCTACCGTCTCAGAAGATGAAATTATATAAAAATGATTTGATTTGATTTTTTTTTTCAAAAGTCAGTAGTCAGATTAAAAAACAAAATAAAAGATAAATAAAAGTTTGAATTTCCACTGTTCAATATTTGGCACCATTCATTGATTTGGATTTCACCCCAGCAATTATTTAGCTTGAAATAATTTGTTTTAAAATTTGATTGCCCTTATCGCATCATATCAAATTTTAATATATATAATTTATGAGGAGATTCAGCTTTCTAATGCTAATGCCTTATCCTTCATAAACCTATAGGGTTGGTTTGGTTTGTATCTAAAAATATAATTTTTGAGAATTTTTTTAAAAATTTTGTTTGATTCAAATTTTTTTAAAAAAATTTCTAAAATTATTTTCTCTTTCTTACACATTAACCAATTACTTTTTTTCTCTCATCTCTCATTTTCAATCACTTTTTCACTCACAGACATTTACTCAACTACAACAACATATCAAATCATCCCAAACTTACAAACTCAAAAACTATTTTTATAATAGACAACCAAACAAAACAAAACATTTCTAAACTCTTTCTCCAAAATTTTTTTTGAAAATTTATTTCAAAACACAAATCAAGCACACCCATTAGTTTTGTGAATTTGGGAGCCCAACTCTTTCCATAAAAATAAGAAGGAAAATGTTGGAAATTAGGCCGGGTTTAAAACCTGGACTTAATTGGGTCACTCATGGGAGCATGACCTGATTAGGAGATATTTAAATAAAATAATAGATTATATTTCAAGATATGAGATAATTTTGATATGGATAATTGTCAATATATTAGATGATAATTATTAATTAGATATTGTTGATATGAGATAGACATTATCTGGGATAATACATCTATCTTTTGGGTCTCCTTCTAACTCTTTTATATAAACCGAACTTGGCTTCTGTATTTGACACAACAAAAATTATACGTTATCTCTTCCAATAAACCATTTTGCCTTTATACTGTGAATAGTGTACTATCTAGTAATTCTACTCTACTATTGGAAATTATTCGAAGATATCAATGTAGGCACGTGATTCAACCACATGACCCATGATATTTCTTATTTTTCCTACATTGGTATCAGAGTTATTGTTGAGTATTTTCCTATTATTTATGCATGAATATATGTATAGATGTGATTTGTGCACAAAAATTGATGTTTTTCGAACAATCTCTAATCGTCTTAAATTTTTTTATATGTTGTAGTCCATATAATATAGAGTATATCTGCAAAGTTTTACAAAAATTAGACGGTCGGATTTTGAGAAAATGGAGATTTATATCTAATTTTTGTAACTCTGACTGTATGCTGGTTTTACATGCTTTGTTTTTATGTTATGAAAATTATATATTTGTGACAGGGATAGGCCCACAAAGACCACGGCCCACCGTGAGTAAACCCAAGCCCACCATTTAGACCCCATTGCACAACCCGGTCAAGAAACCCGATCTGTTGGAGAGGCCAACCGAGGAAAGGCCAATGATGCTTTCGACACGTGGTGGCGGTCTGAGCAGACGCCACGTCGGACAAAGATCTGCAAAGTTATTGCCACAACACATCACCATTAAGGCAACCCATCACAGCATTTATTGCGAAAACACCTCTCAGCCGGAATGGCATCCCCTCACCCTGAACAAGACGAACCACGGCGTGAGCTTTTCAAGTGAGGTCGAGCAGTTGAGACAGCGAAATGATTACCAAAGGATATAAGCAAAACTTGAAGACAAGAAGAAGGTTAAGTTTTTTTATCTCCCTCTCTCTCTTTACATTTTGTCTATCACCTTTTCTAATTCACACACCGGAGGGTTCGCCGGGGGACTACCCCGTTCCCCGTTGAACTTGCTTGCAGGTTATCCAGTGGACCTGAGGAGCTTGGATCGGTCCAGCCCATTCACCAGGATGAACTGTATCATCAGTTGGCGCCGTCTGTGGGAATCGGTTTGTCCGTGCGCCAGTTGTGTTCATTCTTGGAGACCTGTTCGATAACCTTTTCACCTCATCCGTCAAGTGTATGGTCACGACTAGATCCATGGCTTCCCACCATAATGCTACCGATCACCAAACCGACCCTCCCAATCCAAACAACCCACCACAGTACTTCATCGAGCTCACCAACAGTATCAACCGTATGGCCGAACAAAACCAGGCCTTAATCAATGCTTTGCTGCAACGGAACCTCCCTATTCCTCCGCCACCTCCAGATATTCCACCCCATCCAGAACAAGTTCAGGGCCATACTGTCCCGCAACCCAATCCTTCAAACTCGGGGGGCTTGCAACCCCCTCACCCACATATACACCCACCTCCTCCACCCCCACGTCCATCAGTCATAGCTCCAGCTCCCGAGGGAGAAGCCAGCAGCGTCCAACATCTGTCTCCCTCTGGCGGTGACAACATTCCCCTTTGGGACGCTGAACTCCGAGCCATGAAACTCCAACTCCAAGGGGTTATGCAGAATATCCAACATAAGCCCTCCACCACAGCAAACTCCCCATTTGTCGCCTCCATCCGAGACAAACCCCTACCCGCCAAGTTCAAAATGCCTACCATCGACCCCTTTGACGGAACGACCGACCCCGTCGACCACCTGGAGACCTACCGTACCCTCATGATCCTCCATGCCTTCCCTGACGAAATCATGTGCCGAGCCTTTCCCGTGACACTGAAGGGGTCGGCTCGGCTATGGTTGACCGATTACCACGGTCGGTCTCCACATTTCAGCATCTCAGTGACTCCTTCCTGAGCCACTTCATCGGGGCCCAACGTCAGCGACGCTCGGTGACCCAACTCCTCAACATCCATCAGACCGAGGGGGAATCACTACGCAACTTTGTCACTCGCTTCAACACCGAAGCCTTGCAAGTTGCTGAAAACGACGATAAAGTCATCCTTACAGCCTTCATGGCCGATCTGCGGTCATCCGATTTCCTCTTCTCCCTCTCTAAGAACCCTCCGACATCCATGGCAGCCTTGCTCTCCAAAGCCCAAAAGTACATGAACGCCGAGGATTCTCTAGCCGCTCGGCAGGACTCAACAACTAAATATCTGACCCCTACAGAAAAGAGAAAAGACCAAGAACCTAGTAACACCCGGCATCATAATCAAACATCCTACTATGCCGACCGATCCCCTCGCGCCGACCAGTCAGCACCAGTAAGACCGCCCGGTCGGTTCGAGCGATATACACTCCTCAATTCTCCCATGGAACAAGTTCTTAACCAGATCCAACAAGACTACCCCCTCAAATGGCCCCTTCCTCCACGGAACCCTTCCAACCGTAAAGACCAATCCAAATATTGCCGTTTCCACCAGGACCACGGCCATAACACCGATGATTGCATCAGCCTCAAGGATCAAGTGGAAACCCTTATTTGCCAGGGGCGTCTAAGCCGGTTCACAGACACCCGCCCTCAACAGAGCCTGACGAGCCCGAGGACAATCGCGAGCACACCCCTCCGGCGACCGGCTCAACGGACCGGGCGCGACCGACCACCCCAACAACCTCTGCCTCAAGGTAACCCACCCCCGCCTGTCGGTGAAATCAGAGTCATCTCGGGCGGTGTTGCTTGCGGGGGACCGTCGCTCGGCTCGGAAGCGGGCCGAAAAAAATCTGACAGGGCTCGGATAAAGGCGGTCATCACGGTAGACCGACCCCCAGCGGCCAAGCGATGGACTAAGCCCATTACCTTCACAGACCGCATCTGAGTATCCATCCGTTATCCACATGATGATCCTCGTCATCTCTGCCGTCCTCTCCAACTACAAGGTCAGTAGTCCTCATCGACAATGGAAGCTCTTGAGACATCATATTCCTCATTGCTTCTTGACTCAAGATCGGAGAGGAAAGTCTGTCTCACTCCAAACCCCTTGGTCGGTTTCATGGCGATGGGTGACCTCTCGGCTCCATTGATCTCCCCATCACCATTGGGGAATACCCACGGCGGAACCACTGGTGCTCACTTTCCTTGTAGTCGGCCTCTCGCCTACAACATCATTCTCGGCCGCACTGCCCTCAACGCCTTCCAAGCCATCACATCCACCTACCACCTTGCCCTCAAGTTCCCTACTGATCTCGGGGTCGGAACGATCAGAGGGGAACAGACCGTCGCTAGAGAATGTTATGTGGCCTCACTTAAAGAAGTCAAATTGAAGGCAATGATCATTGAAGGACTTGACGTCCGAGATGAGACGAACCGATCGAGGCGAACACGTGGAGGAACTTCGTCGAAGTTAACATCGATCCCACCACCACTCAAAAGCGCCAAAATCGGCGATCAAGCGCCTTCCCAAGCAAAGGCCGACGTCACCGCCCTCATGACCGAGCACAGAGACGTCTTTGCTTGGACCCATGCAGACATGCCGGGCATTGACCCCTCTTTCATAACTCACCGCCTTAGTATCGAGCCTCATTTCCGACCTTACCGACAGAAGCAACGTATCTTCCACCCAGAGTGCAATAACCTCATAGCCACAGAAGTCGACAAACTCCTTGAAGCTCAGTTCATTCGAAACGTAGACTATCCCAAGAGGCTGTCCAATGTGGTTCTAGTCTGCAAGAACAATGCAAGTGGCGTCTCTGCGTCGATTACTCAGACCTGAACCGAGCTTGCCCCAAAGATAGCTATCCACTCCCCTACATAGATCTGCTGGTTGACTCCACGGCTGGTCACCAAATGCTCAGCTTCATGGATACTTTCTCCGGGTACAACCAAATCATGATGCACTCGTCCGATCGGGAACACACGTCCTTCATCACCGATCGAGGGACCTACCACTATTGTGTAATGCCATTCGGACTAAAGAATGCTGGGGCCACCTACCAACGGTTAGTCAATGCAGTCTTCCACCATCAGATCGGACGGAACATGGAAGTCTATGTAGATGACATGCTAGTCAAGAGCAAACTCTCCATTGACTACCTCACCGACCTACGACAGACTTTTGCCACCCTTCGCAAATATCAGATGAAGCTCAACCTAGAGAAGTGTGCCTTTGGTGTAGGATCTGGAAAGTTCTTGGGTTTTATGGTCAGTCAACGCGGCATCGAGGCCAACCCTGAGAAGATTAAGGCCTTGATTGAGATGCAGTCACCCAAAACGGTTAAAGAGGTTCAAAGACTCACTGGCAGAGTGGCAGCCCTCAACCGTTTTATCTCCCGTGCAACGGACAAGTGCCTACCATTTTTTAAAGTCCTTCGGCAGACTTTTGAATGGACGACTGAATCCGAAGAAGCCTTTCAATAGTTAAAACAGTGCATGGCCAATCCTCCCCTTCTCTCACAGGCAATCACGGGTGAGCCCCTCTTCCTCTACTTAGCAGTATCAAGCACCGCAGTCAGTGCAGCTCTCATCAGAGAGGACGGTTCCGTCCAACGGCCGGTCTACTACATCAGTCGGGCTCTCAGGGGAGCGGAGCAGAACTACCCCTACTAGAAAAGCTGTCCCTGGCCTTGGTCACCGCCTCCAGACGACTCCGCCCCTACTTCCAAGCCCACTCCATAGTGGTCCTCACCGACCAGCCCCTGAGGAAGGTCATGCAGCAACCAGAGCTCTCAGGAAGACTAATGCAGTGGTCAGTAGAGCTGAGCCAGTTCGACATCTCTTATCGCCCCCGGACAGCAATCAAGGGGCAAGCTGTTGCTGACTTCATCTCGGAATTCACCAATCCAGCCCCAACCGCTAACCCTCCACCCCCACCAGCTCCACCAGAGCCCGAAGATCCTCATTCTTGGACACTCAATGTTGACGGCTCGTCCCGCAGGGAAGGAAGCGGGGCTGGGCTCATCCTCACCTCCCCTGAGGGTGGTTATTTCAAATGTGCTCTCCGTCTCTTGTTTGCGGCCAGCAACAATGAGGCTGAATATGAAGCATTAATAGCAGGACTTCGTCTGGCCAAAGACATTGGTGTCAGCCACATCCGTGTGTTCAGTGACTCCCAACTCATCGTCGGACAGATCACAGGGGAATTCGACGCCAAAGATGGCACAATGCGGGCTTACAGGGACATGGCACTCCCCCTTGTTCGCCTCTTCAATACTTTCCAGATCAGACACATACCTCGGGCGGAAAACTCCAAAGCAGATGAGATGGCCCAGCTCGCCTCTGCCGACCATTCCGATCTCAGCCATGGAGTTTGCCTCGAATACTTAGCCCACCCGGCCATCTCGCCCGACCTACCAGAAGTGCAATTCCTTCAGACGGAACCCATCCCTTGGGCATCCAACATCTGCCTCTTCTTGACCACTGGAAAACTCCCAGATGACCAACAGCAGGCTGTCAAGGTCAAAGCTCGGTCTGCTAACTACACCCTGGTCGACGGCGTCCTTTACAAGCGCGCTTTTTCACGCCCGTACCTGCGATGCCTCAACTCCGCCCAAGCAACCTATGTGATGCAAGAAATCCATGAAGGGATCTGTGGCAATCATTCGGGTGGCAGGTCTCTTGCTCAACAAATACTCCGTACAGGCTACTTCTGGCCGACTCTCAACCAAGATGCCACTGATTTTGTGCTCAAATGTGACAAGTGTCAGCGCTTCGCCAACATTCCCCATGCTCCTCCCACTGAGCTGATCACCCTCTGCAGCCCTTACCCGTTCGCCAAATGGGGGATCGACTTGATTGGTCCACTCCCCACTGGCCGAGGCCAGACCAAATTCGCGATTGTTGCCATTGATTACTTCACCAAGTGGGTCGAAGCAGAACCCCTCGCCACTATCACCGAGCGGAACACCACCAAGTTTATCTGGCAATCGATCGTTTGCCGATTTGGCATCCCTCAGGCCATCGTCTCCGACAACGGTAAACAGTTCGACAACGCCAAATACAGGAAATTTTGTACAGATCTCCAGATTCAACCATGCTTCTCTTCCCCCGGTCATCCCCAAGCAAATGGCCAAGTTGAGGTCACCAACCGTTCTCTCCTGAAGATCATCAAAACTAAGCTCGAAGCTGCTAAAGGCCTCTGGGCTGAGGAGCTACCAAATGTACTCTGGGCTTACCGGACCACTGCCCGGACCCCTACTGGGGAAACCCCTTTTCGCTTAACATATGGCGCTGAGGCGGTCATCCCGGTAGAAGTCGGTCTGCCCACCCCGAGGGTCTTACATCCGGATCTCGCCTCAACCGAAGAACTTCGTCAAGCAGACCTGGACCTCATCGAAGAGCTCAGAGAGATCGTCATTTGTTAGATTGGACAGCGTGCAGAAAATGAGAACACACTACAACCGCAGAGTCCGACCACGGGAGTTCTCTGTAGGGGACCTTGTCTTGAGAGAAAAAACTCTTGCCACAAGGAATCCGACCGAGGGCAAACTCGTAGCCAGATGGGAGGGACCCTACGTCGTGAAGGCCCGCCCACGGCCAGGCACTTACCGACTTCAAGACATGGATGGCTGAGACCTTCCCCATCCCTGGAATGTTGAACATCTAAAGCGTTACTATCAATGAATCCTTACTTTTGTATTGTGAAACTTGTTGTATTTTCCTTTTTCAATACATAATACAAATATCGACTGGAGTTCCAACCTTCTATAATTCAACTGTCTGAATGTCGCTTCCATGAAACTTTTATTTGCAGCACTCAAAGCCTCAGTCCAACCTGAGCACTTACAAAAGCCTCGGCCAGACCGAGCACTTTCAAAAGCCTCAGTCCAACCTGAGCCCTTACAAAAGCCTCGGCCAGATCGAGCACTTTCAAAAGCCTCAGTCCGACCTGAGCACTTTCAAAAGCCTCGGCCAGACCGAGCACTTTCAAAAGCCTCAGTCCGACCTGAGCACTTTCAAAAGCCTCAGTCCGACCTGAGCACTTTCAAAAGCCTCAGTCCGACCTGAGCACTTTCAAAAGCCTCAGCCCGACCTGAGCACCTTCAAAAGCCTCGGCCAGACCGAGCACTTTCAAAAGCCTCAGTCCGACCTGAGCACTTTCAAAAGCCTCAGTCCGACCTGAGCACTTACAAAAGCCTCGGCCAGACCAAGCACTTTCAAAAGCCTCAGTCCGACCGAGCACTTTCGAACATCAGAAGACCCAGCGAAACAAGTACCAGCATAGCCTTGGGAGAACACTTAGTCACAAGTTAAGGTCACAAAATTTTACAGCATCTTTACTTAGTCAAATTCCAACGGTGTTCCACAAATTCTCCTCTACAGGTTTACTATTGGCCTCTTTAGTTACAATTTAAAACCTACTTTCCTGCCCTCATTCATTGAATTTTTACACAAGTCCAATCTCACTCTGCATGAAGGAATTTTATCAGTTCACTCTTACTCTGCGTCATGGAATTTTTAATTTAACAAGTTCGAATTCACAAGTTCAAATTCAAATTCAAATTCACAAGTTCATCCTCTTCAATTTATCAGTCCAATTTTATCAGTCCAATCTCACAAGTTCAAATTCACTTGGCTCACTTAGCTCAAGTTCACTCTGTCATGAAGTTGAATTTTTTCATAAGTTCATTACTCGTTTTTATTACAAGCATTTCCCCATTTCCAACCCACCAAACAAATAAACACAGTTAATTACAAGACATAAATGGAGTTTTATTCATTCGCAAAATGTGTACATCAGTTTATTACAATACTTCAAAAACAAAAATGTGTATACAAGGACGAAACAAAAATTCTTCAAGTACATTTATTTTCAGATCACTCCCCCTCCTCACTGGAGGTGAGATCTGCCTCCTCTATACCCTAATCTAGGGGGGTCTGGGCCACATCATCCTCTTCAATCGCCACCCTGCTAAAGTCAAGCTCTGGGAACAGCTCTTCAGCCTTGCGTTTGAACATTTTCCACCATTGTCCCGATACTCGACATTTCATGCTTGTAGAAGTCCGACTGCTGGAAGCTTGCAATCACCTCAGATTCAGTTCTCGGTGAGTCGTCTTCAATGGGCGGCCCCTAGTCTCCTCCTTGCTAAGTCAGCTCATCGCGGCATCAATCGCCATCTGGAATTCAGGAGACCCTTTGAATTGAGTAACAGCTGCAACATAAAGATCGGGGTAGGCTGCCCTTTCCGAGGCCGCCTTCGCCTTCTCTTCGTTCAGCTTTTTTTGTAGGGCTTCCTTTTCAGCTGCAGCCTTGGCTCTTTCTGCCTCCAACTCTCCACGCAGAGCATCAACCGCAGTGGCTCCCTTCCTCCTCTCCTCCTCCACCTCCTTCTTTAGGCTCTCCTTCTCCGCCCTCGCCTTCTCCATCTCTGCTTCCAACTCCCTTATAAGCCTCATCCTCTCCCTCTCTGCCTTGGCAAGCTCGTCCTCCAACTCATTTTGCAGAGCCTCAACCTTAGCATCTGCCTCATCTTTCTGCTTCACCAGCTCTTCGTTGCTGTTCATGGCCTCTTTATGCCGATCGTTGGCAATGGCACAGGCTCGTTGGGACTCTTCCAACTTCTTTTGCTCGCCGACCAGCTGGAACTCGAGTGACACAACCCTGCGGCGTGTATCCTCCAACTCCAGCTTGACTGCTTGCAACTCAGCCTGGGCATTCTTCCAACTTGCCTTCTCAACCTTCAGTTTGTCCAACTGTGCCTCAGCCTTTTCTGCCTTGAGCCTGGCTCCCCACGCCTTCCTAAGAAGAGCCCCTGCCAGGGCAGTTACCTCCATCTGAGCAGAGCATAACCCCCTCAGCAGGTCAGCCTCATTGAATCTGGAGGCCGCGCGCAGGTCTGACCCTACCACAATTTTCAACAGACGGTCAACCCCTGCCCTAGCTGGTCCCTTTTCCCCTTCCACCCTTCCAGCCACCGCGCGAGTATGGTAGAAGGCGGTGTTCAGACCCACTCCTCCTTCCTTCTGAGCTGGGACCCTTGGGTCTGTTGCCCCCACTTGGCTCAAGATCGCCACGCCCCTCGCCACTTGAATTCTGGGCGACCTCCACAACCCCAGTCTTTGGGATGACCCTTGCTACTTCTGGGGTATCCTTCACCACATGGGTCTCCACCGCAGCTGGGGCCTCCTTCACCTTCTTGGACCCAGGCTCCCCTGCAGCCTCTACAGGGGCACTTCTCTTCTTCCTCTTCCTCTTCAGAGCCTCCTCTTCATCCCTGGCCCTCTCCTTCACAGGATCCACAGGGAGCTTTCGTGGTTCAAACTTACTTAAGTCCTTCTCCCCCAACGGCTTCGGGCGAGGCCTAATCCTCTCCTTCGCAATCGGTTGTGAAGGTCGGTCATCTTGTGCCTTCTTGAACATGGTGGCTTTGGCAAGAAGGGCATGATCCTCAGCCTCCTGAGCCTCTCCCCTTGCCTCCAACTCTACTCGGTCAAGATCCCCACCGATCGGTTGAGGACCCAGCCCTGCCTCAAACAGTGCAGAGGGCTGCATGAGGTCGTCCCATCTCGCCTTCTCTTTTTCCCTCCACTCTTTCACCCTCTTCACCCTCTCGCCATGGGCCCGGGCCTTTGCCTCCACCGTCCTGATTGGCACCTTCCAGATGGTGCGCACCCCAGGCCCCCCGTTGGCAAAAACGTAGAACCACCGTGCCCGCCATCCCTTGATCAACGTAGGCAGACCAGCCACCAACCCCTTCCCCACAACTGCCTGCAGGGTGACCCACGTCTCCTGTTGCCCTGAGGCCTTGTAACAGGCAAAGAACTCCTCCACCGCCATCGGCTCCCCCTCATTTGCTTTTGGCCATGCACTTGCACAGGCCAGCAGGATCTTCCAGGCATTGGGCGTCAGCTGGCCCGGGGCTACTTCTAGGTGGTTGAGCACATCCACCACTATTTGAGGCAGTGGCAACCTCATCCCCCCCTTCAGAGCCTCCTCGTACAGGGAAAACCCTCCTAGCCTGGCGTCCGATGGCCTTTCCGTCGACGTTGGCAACCACAACTCCACTCCCGTTGGAATTTGGTACTTCTCGCGGATTGCCCTCAACTCCGCCTCTGTTATCGTCGATTTGTCCGCCTTTGTGTGCCAATGATCTGGCTCCGCCTCACTGATCGGCGTCGGAGCTGCCACCAAGGTGGAACCATGGAAACGTATCATTGGTTCCCCCACCCTCTCCGTTTTGTACTGTGCAGCTAATTCCTCTACATCGTCGTCTCCTAGAGGATCCACCCTCACATTCACGTTTTATTCCTGCGCCATTTCTAAAGTATGTCTGCGGATCGCTTCTGAGGCAGGCACTAAGAAGTCGAAGAAATGCTCCAATGGTGTATCACGCGCAACAAATGGTGTAATACTTGGAATGTTTTGGGTTCTTGAAACAGGTAAGTAAATCGAATAATACCAAATGCCCACGGTTTACCCGTATTCCAAGGATCCAAATTAATTTTCACCAGTTTGAAAACTTTTCAAATCATCCGCCAAAACTGCCTCCTCAATGCCCATAATAATGCCCTGACGTTTCACTTCTGATCTAACGCTTGACCTTTCTCCTCCCTCGCAATTCTGCCACGTGTATGGCCTTGATGCACTGACTTCTGCCCTTACCTTGTCTTTTCCACTTCAAATCATCACGTGACGCGCCGCCTCTTGAGCCCCGTGCCCTTCCGCTCGGCCACCCACGTGGTCGACCCGCCTTGTGATCGGCCTTACGGTCGGCATCTCCCACTCGACTACCCTCACGGTCGACCTCTCTCGCTCGGTAGGCCCCCACCCGCTCAGTCACCCTTACGATTGGTCTCCCCGCTCGGTCACCCTCACCTCTCCCGCTCGGCCAACCTCATGGTCGACCTCTCACTTCGGCCTCTCACTTCGGCCGCCCTCATGGTCGGCCTCCCCCCATCGGGCGGACCCATCTTCCTTGTCATTATTCCCTTCGTTGGACTAAAGCTGCACTCGGGAATGGGGGACTACTGACAGGGATAGGCCCACAAGGACCACGACCCACCGTGAGTAAACCCAAGCCCACCATTTAGATCCCATTGCACAGGTCGGTAAAACCCAAGATCTGGTGGAGGCCAACTGAGCAGGAAAGGCCAATGATGCTCGGACACGTGGCAGGTGCAGAACAGGCCACATCAGCAGACAAAGATCTGCAAAGTTATTGCCACAGCACATCACCATTAAGGCAACCCATCACAGCATTTATTGCGACAACACCTCTCAGCCGGAATGGCATCCCCTCACCCAGAACAAGACGAACCACGGCGTAAGCTTTCGGCGGGAGGTCGAGAATTTGAGAGACAAATGAAATGATTACCAAAAGATATAAGCAAAACTTGAAGACAAGAAGAAGGTTAAGTTTTTCTATCTCCCTCTCTCTCTACATTTTGTCTATCACCTTTTCTAATTCACACACTGGAGGGTTCGCTGGGGGACTACCCCGTTCCCCGTTGAACTTGCTTGCAGAGGGGTGAGCAGCGGATATACCGATCCGCCAAAACCGACCGAACCGAACCGATCCGCCGTATTTTAGACGGATGTGTGATGACGAGCGGACGGTTGCGGATTGATTTTCTCCAATCCGCCAATTTGGCGGACGGATGGCGGATTAGAGATTTCTTTGGCCGCAATCGAACCGCCAAACCGCCAAATCGCGAGCACCCCTAGTAATTTATAAGACTTTGTATTTTCAATTTGTTTAAATATTATGTTTGTGTTTTCAATTGAACAAGAGTTTAAATATTTTGTTGAAAAAAAGTTTTCAACTTGAATATATTTTTTGAATTGAAAAAAGTACACGTATTATTTATCTATATTTTTTGGTTTTTAAATCTAACTCTAAAAATAATAAATAGAAAATATGATATATGCTGATTGGTTTTTTATTTTCAAAAACATATGTAGATGTAACAATACAAAAACATACAATCTTTACTACTGCTTTGTTCATGGTTTTTGTGGTTTGAATTGTTATTATATTTTAAGAATCACAGATTGTAATACTTTATGTGGATGAATCTTGCTGTGATTGTAATATGTGAATGAGGCATGCAGTGATCGTGATATTCTAAAGTTTTAAACTTTATTTCTTTGGATAAGGCATACAGTGATTGTAATACTTTTTTAAGTCATTGACTGTAATACTTTTTTAAGTCATTGACTGTAATACTTTTTTTTTTTTTTTTTTGAGGAAGTGCACAAGTTGAATTATGTTGAAAATTTATAAAATTTTAAACCGCCAAACCAATTCGCATCCATCCGCCAAACCAGACGGATGCGGATTGATTTTCTTCAATCTGCCAATTTGGCGGACGGATGGCGGATTAGAGGTTCCGTGGCCGCAACCGACCCGCGCCCACCCCTACTTGCAGGTTATCCAGTGGACCTGAGGAGCTTGGATCGGTCCAGCCCATTCACCAGGACGAACTGCATCATCAATTTGAAATTCTTGTTTCGAGAATTTCAAAACGGTATATTATGAGTCTGATTCCAACTTATGATTGAAGAGAAAATTTAAACCTTAATTTTAGGGGACCAAAAGCAAAAAAAGACGAAATTGTTGATGTCATCGTGACATAATGCTGATGTGATGGCGCTGGGATATAGCACGCGCCACTTGTGCGAGCCGCGCGTTGAGCCGAACCGCAAAAGGCGCTGGCTACCTGTGGCTCTTAAGGCCATGTTTGTTTTGTTTTAATTTTAAAACTACGTTAATTGCTTTTAAATTATTCGTTATAATTTTGATTGAAGCATGGCTTATACAGTTGAACTTTTAATTTATTTTTATACAATATGTTAAAGGTTAATAATTTTTTAAAGAATAAAATATTTTTATTAATAAATAACTCAATATTTTTATGTTAAATTGCTCTTGGGGGAGCATGAATTGGATTCTGGATTTGAAATTTTTATAGTAGACTAATGATATGTAATCTTATTTACTGGTATAATTTTTATATTTTTCCAGATTCTGTAATATTTATTTTTGATTTTCTGTGTAATTATTAATTACTTGTAATTCTAGAAAATTGCAGAAATTATAGAAATATGTTATGACATTATTTAAATATTATATACAACATATTAAGTTCATTTAAATGATTAGAACTTATAGTATGTTGTTATTTTAAATAGTATGATTTATTTATATTGATGAATTTTAATTCTATGATTAAATATTCTAGCACGTTTTCTTTTATGAATTACATTGAGATGTTATCATGTGGAGTTAAATATTTTTATCATGCTTTGGGCATGCCATAGTTTGTGGAAGGTTGTTCGGTTGAGAGAAATCTTTGTAGATTTACTCCCGAAAACTAATATTTTGCGCATGAATTAAATTAAATTTTGAATAATTGTCACTTATGGCGTAAGAGATGATTATGAGCATAGAAAATTTTCGATTTTGCAACTTGTGTAATATTTTCACTATTTAATTTAGATTTTTGTGGAAAATTTATATTATGATATGCTAATCAAATTAATCCCAATGTGTATTTTTTCCTCTAATTGACTTAACTTATGGAAGTTAACTTTGTTGACCTAGATTTAGTAGAGTTTTTCAAGTGTGACAATGTAATCCTATTATTTAGATGAGCATAAAGTCTTGGAGACTTTAGGTCAGACCTTAATTGAGCCAAAGTAAGTAAACATGACTCAACGTCGTCATGGTTTTGTTGCCTTATTTGGCGCAATAACACTAATGTGTGCCCTATGATTAGTGGCATGCTAAGTTGTTTTGATTGGCGAGTTTGGAGTTGTTAAATTAGTAAGCCCTTAGTAGATCTAGATATGATCCTAACTATTGAGCTGCACGAATTGACTTTGTAATTTGACTTGTAATAATGTAGCATCATTAGATGAAGAAACATCCAAGAGTCACATCATCCAAAAAATGCGAGTTTAAATGAGTTAGTCATTAAGTGTAAGATGAGTACCCAGTATGAGCAGTGTTTTGCTTTCTACCTAACTGATGTGAGCGGATGGAGCAACAAAAAAAAAAATAAAAAAAAATAAAAATTTCACACACGATGATAATGTGCGTTGAAGTATCACTTGAAGTTAAAAGATTAACGCTTAGAAGCTGCAAAAATCTATTAACACTAAGTGAGAAGTTTAGTGTCATGACTCGAACCTGCCCCTCTGGTTTAAGGACATAACTGACCAGTAATCATGAGATTACCTACGGCCTCAAACCAAATAAAATGCATTTCAACAGAGTAAAGGAGCCAAAACGAAAGCAATTTAAAACTTTTGTCCATAGAGCCGTGCTTACATGGCACATTATAACATTTTACATATATTCATTAATAACTCACGTCAAAGGAAGTTAACATATAGCTTAATACAGCAGGATCATTCAAGTCATAGACAGCAAAACCAAAAAATTATATACAAAGGTGATCCAAAGTTCTCGCCAACATAGCAAAAATGTAACAAAAGGACAAAAGGGCGAAAACAGGTCTCATGCGTAAGACATATGGGTTGACTCCTCAAAACTTGACTGTCTCTCACATACTTCACTGGGGCTGAGTTTGGACATCTCTTGGCTCACTTACAGACACATGAATGAGAGTGAGCGAAAGCCTAGTGAATAATATCAATTAAAGAAGATACATGAATGGAATTCGAAACAAATACATCAGAGGGCCTTAGGCCCAATTTAAGTTTCTATCCAGTGTATCAAGTAACTATAGATCCAGACGTACCAAACGACCTCGGGCCCAATTCATTCATGTCCGACGGTCTTTGGCCCAATCATTAATATCTAACGGCCTTTGGCCCAAATCATTAATATCCAATGACCTTTGGCCCAATCATTTATGTTCGACGGCCTTTGGCCCAATCATTCATGTCCAACGGCCTTTGGCCCAGTTATTCATATCAAACGGCCTTTGGCCCAATCATTTATATCCAACGGCCTTTGGCTCATTTATTCATATCAAACGGCCTTTGGCCCAGTCATTCATATCCAATGGCCTTTGGTCCATTTATTCATATCAAACGGCCTTTGGCCCATTTATTATTTGGCATAGCGAACATTTGTCCATAATTCAAATTAACAATCTTACGAATTTCAAATAAGAGTAAGCAATTGGACAAATAGCATATTTCAAAATATCTTTACTAAGATATTACTCATAGTGGTCGGCTGGATGATTTGCCTTCGTGCTTGGCCCTACACATTTCATAAACATAATGGGTCACAAACGAGTTCAATCCGTTCTTAATTCATACATCCCTCTTAGGCTTCTTTCTTATCCTTTTAACTCATTTATAATGTTCACTGCATGCCTAAGAGTGCTTAGAAATGAAAGAGAACGGAAAATGAAACACAAAATATCTTTACAAAATTTCAGAAACAGGGGTCCTCACTTGAGTGCAGGTTCCCCACTCGAGCGGACCCCGTTTGTCTACAAAAGTGCTGGTTACCTCATTAATACGCTCGAGCGTGACTTCGGACGCTCGAGCTTAATGTCAAACTACATGGCTTGACGCTCGAACGTGAATCTTCCCGTTCGAGCGGACACCAATGTCTGCAAAAGTTCTGGGAACCAACATTCCCCACTCGATCGGCCCTTTTCCTGCTCGAGCGGACGTGCCAAATTCTGAAATTTCTAGAACTGGTTTTGAAGTTCAAACTCGACATTCAAAGGCCCAAAACTCATGTCCTGGTTCAAAAACGTGGAAATGCATTATATATCATGAGGATGTAAGCAATATGAGACCAATTGTTGAAAATCATGATCAAATTCTCAAATTAATCAACATTTCTCTTGCATGACCAAAATTCATGCATTCAAACTTCACACAAGTCTCATATCTCCATCAATTAAGCATGCATGTAAATTTTTGACTCCAATTCCATTTTAACAGGCACTAATGATGCTTATAATCATGAAACTTATGAGAATTATGCATGCATGTGAGATTTGGTGCCCAATTCATCATGTTCAACATGCTCCATGCTCGAATGTGTAAAATCATGGCAATTCTATGAATGCATGAGCATATAGGCTCCCAACTCATCATAATCAACACAACTCATGCTCTTGATTGCCATCTAACCTTGAATTCACAAAATTACAAACTTATACACATGAATTTATACTAAAATGCTTACCTAGGAGCTCTAATCGCCCAAATTATGGTTAATTCTTGAATTGGTCTTCAAGATCTTCAAGCTTCTTGATTAATTCTTCAACTTGAGCTCCCTCTCTCTCTCTAACCGGCACATACTCTCTCTCTAGAGTGTAATCTCAGCAAAATGAACTCAAAGGAGAGGAATTAAGTGTATATAGAGGCCTATTTATAGGCTCTCTTAATCAAATTGATTAAGGCTAAGCAATTGGGCTTAATTTAATTGTTCTGAATCTAATTATTTTGATCTGAGTCAATTTCTAATTAAATTTCACCGTAGATGCTAAAAATTATGCTAATCACAACGGCGTAATCAATTTTGGTTACTGACGTCTCTAAGGCCTTTAATTAAAATTCTAAAGCAGATAATCGAACAGATTTTCCTACGGTGAACAGATAGAAATTCAAAACCACATATATTCATATAAATGGCACTCAAAATCATATCAAACACATAATCACAATAATAATTAAGATTAATTAGCATAATACGGACCGGGGTTATCACATTTAGCATCTAGTGGCTGCAAAATCTATTAGCACTGCCAACTTGTCTAAGTCTAGACTATTTCCACACTTGAGTGTAAGACATGAGGATGTGTTTCTTTGTATGATTCCTTAGTTAGGCTAACATTTTTGAATGACGTTTACCACTAAGTGTAACAGTTACAACATAGTAATGAAAAATTCAATGCCGACAAGGTTATTATGACTCTAAGAATTTGACGCATCACTCATAAGAATATTGTGTTGAATTAGACTCTTTAGCCTAATTCGCGTTTAAATAGCTTTTATAGATGTCATAGATTGATAGCTTATTCTCTCCTCCTTGTGGATAGAATCAATTGCAACTAACTATGAAGCGAGAAACAGAGATGGCAAGAGGAGTATTGTTATGTTTCAACTATATGCAATAAAGTGTATAGAGAATAAATTGACTTGAAGGTGTAGGGGATTAGCACTTATTAGTTAAATTTGCGACTTAGGTGCACTTGATATCTCCATGACATCCTTTTATGATCTAGTGAATATAAATTAGTCGTAAGTCATTACCTAGTTGGGCCTAAACCTTTACATTTGTCTTTGAGAAGAACTCACACATTAGGATAATTGGAATTAATTTATGACATTGGTCATAAACCATTGGCTTGTTGTACTTAATCACATTAATGAGAAGATGACATGGATGGTTTAAGTAGGTCTCTCTCGGGCCACTCAGTTGTGGTATCTTCCTCTCATGTTAATGGGTAACTTTGTTCGCAATGGTTGCACACAAGTAGGAAGCCGCAGATGGGCATCTGTATTGACGCATTTAGTCCATTACGACATTTGTGACTAGATATGTGTAAGGGTATGATAGTTAGTCCCAATCTCAACACATTTATAGATTATAATAGTCATCTTAGTCAAGCCTATTTGATCTCCCATAAGTCAAAAGTTTTGAGATGATTTTTGACATTGCACATATGAGGTCGAGATCAATTAGATAAGAGCTTTCGTACTTTTAGTTTTGACCGAGGTGGCGAGTATCTATTTGAGTTGTTTTTAAGAAAGCTCTGTGAAGAGAAAGAGATGCTTAGAAAATTGATTATTCTTAGTACTTAGCAACACAATAGTGCAGTAGAAATAAGGAATTAAGTATTGTTTATATTAGGTGGATGATGGCGCAATATGTTTTCCAATTAGGAATTGCACTTTAGTTTGTTATCTATATCTCTAAGTAAGTGCCTTCTATATCAGATTTTACACTCCATTTGAGTAGTAGGTTAGCGGAGAGCCATTTGTGGGCGATTTGTAACCATGAAGTAGCTTATCTTCATTCTACTTCTCATAAGGTTGCGAAGTTAAGACCAAGAGTTCTATGGTGCATTATTGTATGCTATCTTGTAAATGCTTAGGGTCATGTGACGCGTTATTGTATGCTGTCATGGAAACCCTTTGGGTCATGTGCTTATAGGTGAGCAACTTTTTGGGAGTGTAATTAAGTCACATAAAGTTTTCTTAATAAAGGTGACTTAAATAGAGTTTTGGAACTCTATAAGATAGAGAATTTTAAGTATGGCGTTTTATGTAACCTAGTTGAGAATGGAAAGAAATTTCCAATATCCTAGAGATAGTGAGAGCGATGTGCCTACTAGTGGATTACTCCATTAGAAAAGAATACTCTACATTCTTAGTTGCGTGGTAGTGAATGTGAAAATTTTCCATGTCATCACTAGGTGATTGAGAGGGAAATATTCATGATTGTTCCGTAAGATGATAAAGAGCCTAGGATAATGCCAAAGGCTCTTTAGTCCCTTACTTTTAGAAAGTGGATCAATGTTGTGCATTTTAAGACAAAATCCTTGAGGATTAACCATTTTTAGGATTTAGTTGACTTTCCGCTATAATGCAAAACTGTTCTAAAGCTATGCGCGATTTGGATAGTCACTTTTTGAGGTATAAGACTCGCTAGATATCGAAAAGTCGCACCATTGAGAAATGTGTAAACCATGAGAAGTCTTCCTCCTGGGGAGTGAGGTTACTTCGACTTAGGCTATGATTGACATGAGTTCAGAACTTTACTTTGTGGACGTTTTAACCCAACTTCTAGTTGGAGAATTGGATAAGTAGATCTATAGGGATTTATCTTCTACTTTTATGGTAAAAAGTTAGGAGCACAAAAGATTGCTAGTTCCAATAAATCTTTTATGGCCTGAAACAGTTATCCAAATAGTGGTTCTTAGATTTCATCGAGCCATGATGGGCCAACGATGATCGATGGAGACTACTAAGGCATGATTAATGGTCTAAAAGAAGTTTTTCCTTACTTAGTCATTATGAGCTAGAAATTTATACGGTTGTCGCCACCTAAGGTTAGCAGTCCTCTATTTTAGACATGATGGACATAGGTGATATAATTTATATGCTTGGATGTACGATCCTTAGGGATTATTCTAGGGGAATTCTCGGCTTGTCTTTGATGACTTACATAAGGAATATCCTAGAATGATCTAGATGCGAAATTACAAACCCATTGACTTACCTATCGATAAAAGCTAGAGCCTCAACTATGGAGTGAATCCTCAGATTGTCTCTGAGAGAAATAGATGACATATATTCCTTGATCTTTTGTTGTGGGAGCCTGAAGTACACTATGTGGGTGTATTTGGCGTGATGAGTGTTATCTTTTGTAAATGGTCAATTGAGTAGTTTAGACATTGACCTTGCTCATTAGACTATGGATAGAATGCTTTACTAGTAGTGTATAAATTTTTCCCTTGTAAGATTCAATGCGTTAGTTGGGCGTATCTTGAATGAATGCAAATTGGTCACCAAAATATCTTTAAAGAGGTAATTGCGCAAGAGGTAGTGATCTTGAACCACTTCATGTGAGGAACATATGGTGGATTCCGTTGTACATGCTTATCGCAAGAGGTGTTGATAAGACTTATGTTTGGAATCTAGAATTGCGCAAAATGTGGTTGTGTGTTTTTTTTTTTTTTCCAATCAATCACTTATTTTTGTGAGATTATGAGATATTGATACTATTATGGTTTGGGTCATAATGATTAGCAGATGATGATGTCAGTAGGCAAGATTGACTCACTCATATGAGCAATCGCCCTTGGCGTTTGGGAGTGAGCAAGGATGAGACTAGTGGTTTATTTTATTTGGAGCTAAGAGAAGCTTAAATTATCGACTATGTAGGTCGCCTTGGTTACAACCAAGATGAGATCGTGTTAAAGACCAAACATGGATGTTAGTACTCACTTTCTATGTTGTGCCTGTTGTGATTAACCAGATGCAAGATCTCATTTGGAGCTTAGAAGGCAAGCAAATAGAGAATTCGGGTAAGGCATTACAAAGCGACTAGACTAAGATCTGTACGATGTATCAAGTATAATGTCATTCTTTGGAAGAGTTACTGCACCATAGCATGTATTCATACAACATGTGCTTGGCGATCAAGTAATGAAGTGAGAGAATAGATCCCTGTTTTCTCACCGTGTGAGTCTTACATGTTTTTATTGGTATGACGTTCACTTATGTACCATTTTGTGACCTTTGACGATGTCATAAGGTAAGGGGTTGATATTCTGCTACTTTGGTATGTTGTCTACGATCATGTATGATTCGGTCTTAAGGGACATCACTGGGAAAGTGGTTAATCCTAAACTAAATGGCATGAGGGCGAAGGAAAAATCATCTAGTATTACACCACTTTTGTATATTCACTGTTGGCAACTCACATCGCTCTGTATGAGAGGTGGATTGAGTGTGAATATATTGCAAGAATTGAGAGGGTCAAACATGCTCTTTCGAGGGATTAAAGATGTTTTTTGGACCAGTGTAATTAGATAGGTCTGGAGTATATGAGACACTATTTTTATTTTCAGGTTGATATCTCGGCTCTTTTTTGAGTTTCTAGTGTAGAGCTTCCACATGCAGGTATTTTCAGTGGTCGTACGGTCCATTGGCTAGTCTGATTGCGTTTATTGGGTAGATTAAGATACAAAAGGCGCGGTGTCATGCCAGCTCATGTTCGAGTGGGTGATGTTGGAAATTAGGTAGGATTTAGAACTTGGATCCAATTGGGTCGCCCATAGAGGTATGACCCGATTAGGAGAGATCCAAATAAAATTATAGATTATATTTCAAGATATGAGATAATTTTGATATGGGATAGTCTTGATATGGATAATTGTCAATATATTAGATGATAATTATTAATTAGATATTGTTGATATGAGATAGACATTATCTGGGGTAATATATCTATTTTATGGGTCTCGTAACTCTCCTATATAAACAGAACTTCGGTTTTGTATTTGACACAACAAAAATTATACGTTCTCTCTTTTCATAAACCATTTTGCCTTTGTACTGTGAATAGTGTGGGTAGCTCTCTAGTAATTCTACTTCACTATTGGGAATTATTTGAAGACATCAATGGAGGCACGTAATTCACCCACATGATCTATGGATTCAATTTGAGTGTAAAATGTATGCTCGAATTCGTTTATTTTCGCTGTGTAATATTTCTTATTTTTAACAAATCTTACGAACTTTTCTTTTGAACTGATGTGCTTTGCAATAATGAAACTTCGGAATCTAAAACAAATCCCACTTCAATGATATGATAGGTGCGAAATCAGTAAGTAAGAAAAGTTTGTAAGATTTGTCAGTTTGTATAACTTTACTCGAATAAGAAAGCGCTCCATTTGGTGAGATCATAGCAGATTTACAAATCTGACTAGCATTTTGTATTCATTCTGTGTGAATCCTCATTTCCAGTTTTAGCCCTTTTTTCAATGGCAAGTTAGGCAAGCAGTTAATCCAAGGCCCTAAAAATGAATTGGCAGGTATATAAATCCACAGCCAGAGTGGTCTGTCTTCCGTGAAGCAAGCTTTGGTCATGGCGAGCTGAAGATAGTGAATTCAGCTCATGCTCTCTGGAGCTGGCATAGGAACAATGACGATGAACCAGTGAGATCTGATGAGGTCTGGATAACCTCTTTGGTCAGTTCAGGCTGCCTTGCTGATAAGAGGCCTGAACTAAGGAAGATCCTCCTTGAACCTTAGTTCCAATAATAAGAGTGGTGCGTGCATGCTTCTATAAATTCAGACGTGCTTTCTTGCTAGACTTTTATGTAAATATATAGTAAAACGACGCATATACTTGGCGTATAGTATAGCCACTGCCTGTCTACGTTGTGCTTGTTATGAAAGCAGGAGTATGCTGTGTATGTTGAGCAGCCATAATCGGTGTGTTTTTGCTGCGTTTGTAGTTGGGTCTGTATTTCAAGTGCAGCTTGTCTGCAATATGCTCAATTAGTCAGTTGCTTTATTGTCTGTTTATTATTATTATTAGTCATCAGTTTTATCTCTTGAATGGGGTGAAAGTTGCTGAGTCACCTGGAGTATAGACACTGCTATGGTTATGATTCTTTGGCAGTCATGTTTATGCTAGGGTTAAACCAGATTAAATAGCAGGATCTTTGACCATGAAATGAAATTCACTTCTTTTTTTTTTTTAAATATATATATATATATTTATTAATGTTTTAAAAAATTAATTCGGAGTTTTGGGGAAATGAAAGAAACATTGGTTATGTTCTTTTTTGTTTTTTGAAAATTCTTGAAAGTTGTCTGCGGATTGTATCTGAAAATAATTTTAGGAAACTTTATTTAAATACAACTCAACAAAGAAAAGAAATTTTGAATCTTTTAAAAATATTTTTCACACAAGATGTAGCAATCCCGGTTTCAATCTTTTTTTTTTTTTTTTTTTTTGATTTGCCACTTCGACTGGGCCTGGTCGAGCTACCCGGTCAGCTCACAGGTTCCAAGGGCAGCGCCCTAGCGGGGTTGAGGGGCAGCGCCTCTCAAAACAAAAATTCAAAATGCATTCGAAGTTACTTGACCTATGTCCGCAATTCACCACTTTATAAGCATTTGGACACAAAATGTTTCCTCTCTCAGCGATGTGGGACTCAAAGAGTGGACGAAAATGTTATGCCAAACGACGTCGTTTGGTGCGTTTGTTGGAAGTCCCACATCGATTACAAAATACATTTTAAGGTGGACAAACTTCTATATAAGTGCAAGTGCAGAGGGTTAGCTTACCAGCTTCTATGGCTCTTTTTTAGTTTAATGACCCATTACGAGCCGAACTCGAGTTATATAAATTTTAGTTGTGCCGAGCTGGATTTTGGCCATAGTTCCATTGGGATTTTGGCCATAGTTCCTTCGCAAAAGTTGTGTAATTTCTCGAGGGCTTTGTTGTGTGTGGTGGAGATCGAGTTTCATCGTCGGTGATTTTGGGGTTTCAACTCTTTTCATCTTCTCCATTTGAGCTCTGAATTTGAGGTAGGGATATCCTACTCCTCCTTATGAGCTTTGTTTTTAAATTTTGGTATTTTGATATGTTGGAAGTTGTTGTGTAATTTTCAGAAAATTTGGACCTTTGTGTAAATTTACAAAAGTTAGGGTTTTAAATATATAAAACCTAAATGCCTGTTTGGCTTGGAGAAATGGGATTAATGTTGAAACATTGATGAAAAATGGAACCTTAGGGTTGTTATGTAATTTATGGGAATAATGTCTTGATTACATTGATAAATTAATTTGAGAAATGAGAAAGTAAATTGAAATTGTTAGAATTGGGGGTGTACGGGGCTAAAGGGTGTAGTGGGACAATTTACCGCTCACCTAGTTGAAATGTTGATTTTATATCCATTTGTTGCATTTATTTTCTGTTTAAAAATAACTGCTTTGGGTTATCGATGGAGGATAGTTTTGATTGTTGTAGACAATGCATGATGATTAAGCAAACGAAAACTAATCAATGGAATGTGTCATTGAGTATGATGGTTGAAAGAATATATTAACTTTATGTATTGATTGATGATGTGTATAATAATTGTTTATATGCAATGTGTTGTGTTGGAAGAGATAGGAGATGTACTCCACGGTTTAGGGGAAGATAAGGGATGGACCTCTAAACCGGATGTTGTTTAGGAGAAGATAGGGGATGGATTCCGTAGATACAGCTCATATGCTTATCTATTGATATATTGATACAGCTCATATGCTTATCTTTGGAAGTGTGATATAGCTCTTGTGCTTATCTGTTGATGTGTTGATATAGCTGATATGCTTATCTAATGTGAAATGGGAAAATGTCTAATATGAGTTACTTTCTCACATAAGTTGCTTGGCCAGGTTCTGAGCCATGGTTATGAATTGAGAAATGAATAAGAAATCGAAAATGAAAAGTAATATGGACTTGTATATCATAAAACTGTAATGTGATATAAGTGGATGTATCAGTGTTGACCATCTATCAACTACTAATTTTTTAGTCATTGTTCATAGCTGGTTTAGTGTATTTCTATTGGGCTGTTAGCTCACCCTATACGAGAATATTATTTTCAGGTGCAGGTGAGATGTTACCTCTAAGGCAATAGCATGGATGGACTCTCGAAAAGCAACAATTTCCTAGTTATGCCTTATGTGTGCATGAGTGTTATTTGTAAAGCCAATGGCTTAATGTGTAATGAGCGAGACTCTATTTGTGTAACCAAGCAATATCTTGGAAAGATGAAAGTCTATATAGCATTTAATTGCTTGCTAAACAGTGAACTCTAATATATGAATTTATGTTATTTCTTATATTTATTCCGCATATGAGTTCTCTTTATTGTAATATTTCGGAGCTTGACACAAGAACAAGAATGATGGTAATTTTTTTAACGTTTAGCTTATTTATTTTGCAAACACAAAAACATAAACAGTAAAACAACATTTGTACAAAATTTGCTCCGTCATGCTGTATGATTTTTTACACCATTCGCGATCATACACCATGATTGCAAGTGAAACTTGCCTCATCCTAAAAGAAAGTGTTTCAGATGCAAGCCTTACCAAGAAAGTTATTTATGAATAATTAACTGGAAACAATGCAACAAGAAATCTTTTGAAAAGGGCCACCAAAAAAGACAAAATCTGCTAAAGGACAGCCAAAAATGAAAAAGAAAAAGAAAAAGAAAAAGGAGGCTTACTTCCATTAAGGGATTGTTTTTACATTTTTTGGATCATCTCATCAAACCAAGAGACAAACATAGGAAATTTGGAGTATAGCGTTACAGGGTCCCAAATACATTCTTCTTCTTCTTCCTTCTTTGGTGAGGAAATACGGGTCACACATCCCTTCTGAAGTTCCTCTTTCTAAGCAGCATAATTGCTGTGATACCAGATGCAAAACTGATCTCCTCATCAATCCATTTGCATTTGAGTGTCATATCACCGTTGATGGTTCAGAGGGCTGGCTAAGCAACTTTTGTTTGCATCAGAAACCATGATTACTGGTGAAGGTATAAATCAGCCACAGATATTTGCATCCTCATGTCAACAACTTGAGTCATCGGATGAGGCAAATTAACTACAGATAGAACTGTATCACAAGTTACTAACCGCTCATCTAGCATCTGTGGTAGGTTCTATCAATCAGCTCGATTCCCGTTCCAACGCTTCCTTGCCCCTCCAAAGGATAATCTGATCATCCTTGAACAAGATAGGGACACACGGTACCAAATCCTAAAACAAAATGAAAAGACAACCCAAAAAAAAATAAAAAAAAACAAAAAAAAAACACAATGATCAGTCCTCCTGGTTAAGAGTTTACACTTTCAGCCAAGAAAATATATATATATACATATATTGGGATCTGATTTGAGTACAACTCATACCCTTAACTTCACACCGATCTTCTTGCAGTCACTTAAACCCACATGAGTGCAGTCTAGTCGTACAACTTCTTCGGTCTGAAACACTTCCCTCACTCTCTCCACTACATTCACATAAACACCATTCCTGGCTACAGACATATAAATGCAAAAATGAGCATGTGTGCCAATGTGGATCATGCATACACAGTAATAATTACTCTCTCCGTTCCACATTGTTAGTTTTTTCTTTCCAATTTGGGATGTTCCAAAATGTTAGTCTTCTTTGAAAAGTTACTTTATAATTAACTATCCCTTATAAATAATTATGAATATATTTAGGAATGGGAATATAGAGGCAATTTGGGAAACCAATGCCTTTTGGTTTGAATTTAAATGCATTAATTACATGTCATGTCACCTTAAAAATTTGGAACTCTCAAAAGGGACCAACATTATGGGATGGAGGAAGTACAGTTATCCACCATTACGACAGTCTATGAAAGCAATTTCTCACATCAAACAAACCAAACCAAACCAAACCAAACCAAGCCTTAATTTCTCACATCAAGCTTCCAAAAATGGAGTTCATTTACTAAGTTTCATTAGAGGAGGAGAGTTCAGTCCTCTATTTCCCATTTCCTTCGTTTCTTCAAATGTGAGACCATCAGCAACATTCTTCACAAGCTTTGGATATATTGGCGCATACGGCTTCCACAACATCAAAGGAATAACTGGTCTCTTTTTAAAGTCATGGTTTCGACCCCGATACAATAGAAGGATATTTATGTGGCGGTAGATAATGTTCCCACCAGTTTTGTCCTACAGAGACACTATCACGTTGTCAACTTAAATCTCCTTGAAACCAAATAAGCAATTGAATTTCTCAATTCGAAAAGGAACAAGCTGTTCCAAGTTCAAACCTCAAGCTGGAAGCAAACATTATCCATGTCAAGAGTTGGCACACCCAAGCACTTGATCCTCACAGCTTCAGCCCGCTTCCAGTGGTTGTGGATGTCTTCAAGCATGTTGTGAGTAACACCCCCCTTCCCTAGCGTGAATATGATTATAAATTCACTAGTTATTTACAAATGTCGAAGCTTAAGCCTAATGCAATGCGATTTGCTTTTGTTCCAAGTCCAATCACATAAGCAAATAAAATTGAACCATAAAATCAAACAGATCCAGCATTGTTTGCCCCAGATCTTATGGTTCCATCTAAAAAGTAGTAGTACATGTTATCAAGGCAGCTCAAGTTGAAATTTATTGCTCACAACATAAGCCCCCACAAATAACCTAATTTACATGCTATAGTGAGCTTTACAATTCCAGTGTAGAAGCGCATATGATGCGGTGAAGGCTAGTTGGGATGGGTTTGAGTGTGAAAGTCCATAGCTGCTAAATATCCAAGTTAAACATATGCAAATCATGTGGCCTGTGGCTGTCCATGAATGTACAATATGACTACTCCCCAAGTAGCATGGCATGCGACACAACACAAACATGAAACCAACACGCCGACATATTGATTTTAAAAAATGCCGGATACGATACTCTTGGGACACAATAAAATTTTATATTTTTACAAATTTATTATGTCATATATATAAATATTTTTTTTAAAGATAATAAAAAAGATATAACATAAAACTAATTATATTAAAAGCTATACATTTCATAACTTAACATCAACACAGCATTCACGGAACAAGTGTCAGAAGAGTCGGGCACACAGAAGAAGTGTCTAACATGCTTTTAGGAGTGTCTGAAGAGTATTGGAGTCCGACATAGGTGTTGGACACGACATGCTTCCACAGAAGTGTCTATGCTTCTTAGGCAACTCCAAAGATGACTAAAATCAAGGATCTCGATAGTATAAATGTCTAATTACTTCAGTTTCTTCATTCAATGAGCAAACACATTTGTTGGTTGACAACAAGAGCCAATATGTGAAATTTATACGTGTTTATACTCACATTCCATTAGTCTAACTAATCAGCAGAAATAATGCATCAGGCATCAAACACATGAATTCAAATTGTCACTAATAAAAAATTCAGCAGTGATAAAGACCTCGAATTCGAGGCGTCGAATTTGCCTCAACAACATTATTTTTTTTTTATATTTTTATTTTTTTTATGGTGGCGGCTGTGTTAGTAGTTATTTTTTTTTATTTGGTTTTTTTTTAAGGGTGGTTTATGTGTAGGAACTATGAAGCACGGACACGGACACGCGACACGACACGGACACGCCGACACGCAAATTTTCAAAAAATGGGGGACACGCTGGGGATACGTTCAATATATATAATTAATTTTATTTATTATATGCCATAAAATTATTAAAAAATAATTAAAAAAACATTGAAATAATTATAAATTTGTTCCTATAATAAAATTAATAAACACACATTATTATTAAAATTAACAAAACTAATCAAATATATATTTTTTCAAATAAAACATATTAACAAAACTAATTAATAAATATATATATATATTCTGAAAATATAAGACATATTAATAAAACTAATTAATAAATATATATATATATATTCTGAATGAAATAAGGCATAGAGGGGAAAAATATAAAATGAAAAAAAAAAAAAAAAAAAAAGACGCGAAAACATAAAAAAAAAAAAAAAAAAAACATAAAACTCAGACATAAGACAGAGGGAGATAGAGAAGACGTCGAGAGAGAGAGAGAGAGAGAGAAAGACATCAACTGACGAACGAACGAAGGAAGACCAGACGAAGAAGGAAGAAGATCGAAGCTGAGGAAGGAAGAAGGAGGTGTACTGACGGCGATTTAGCGGCGAGCGAGAGAGACGACGAGCAGCGAATCGACGAGCTCGAAGCTGGCGACTCTGACGGCGACCAGCGATGGCGAGCCCGCAGACGGCGACGGGTTCTTTGCCTTCTCTCTCGCTTTTTCTTCTCTGCTATGTTTGATCGATTTAGGGCTTTGATCGATTTAGGGCAAATATATGTTATTTTTGTTTTTTTACAGATTGACCCCAAAAATGCTTTGAAAATTCTGAAATTGACCCAAAAAATGTTTTGTAAATTCTGAAATTGACCCCGTGCGTGTCCCGCAAGTGTCCCTAACGTGTCCTGGACGTGTCCGGCTTCAAAAAAATTAAAAAAAAAACTGGACACTCTGTAGTGCGTGTCGGACACGTGTCCAATGCGTGTCGGACGCGTGTCCGTGTCCGACACGTGTCTGACACTGGTACGGAGCCCTCGGAGAGGTGTCCGTGCTTCATAGTGTAGGAATGTGTCAAAAAATTAGACATTTCACATCAACTCATCGTATAAAATTATATGAAATTAACAAAATTTAACCAACAGCTTAACTGATCAGTCAATTTTATCACTCAACCAGTCCAATCTAATTGACTGATCAGTTAAGCTGCTGGTTAAATTTTGTTAATTTCATATAATTTTGTATGATGAGTTGGTGCGGAATTTAGTTTTTTGGTACATCCCTACACATAATCACCTTTAAAAAAAAAAAAAAAAAACCAACATAGCGCAACAAATAAAAAACTAAAATAAAATAACTCAACCTATGTAGTTTGATAAGGTGAGTGAGTTGGGTTAGACTTTATCAAACCACACAGACTGAGTTAGTGTGAGATGTCTAATACACATAACCACCTTTGCAAAAAAAGAAAGAAAAAGAAAAGATAGAAAAAAATATTTAAAAACAAAAAAACCAAACACACAGCAAAAAAAAAAAAAAAAAACTGAATTTTGAGTCAATTTCGAGGCCTCAAATTTGAGGCCTCAAGCATTAATCTAAAAAATTATAATGAAAATCAAACCCTAAGTTGTATAGCTTCATCATTCAGAGAATTGAACTAAAAAGAGGCACATCAAATAAGAATATAGCACATACAAACACATACATGTATGATGTATATACATAGAGAGAGGAGAGAGAGAGAGAGAGAGTACCCAAATTAATTTGTCGAGAACAATCGTTATGACGAAACCATTCCACAAGCGCAGCGACTTCTTCTTTGGAGAGTGGTTCTCCAGAACCTCACGTCGTTGTTCTTCTAACTTTAGCAAATCAACTGCTTCTTTGGCCAGAGCACAAGCGCCGATCCATTTCCGGTCAAGCCGTCCAGGTCCAAAGGGAGAGAATCTTGGCGGTTCACGATACCCAATGGGCTCAATCGAAGGGTTAGTCTCAGAGTATGAGTATCTAAAATCGAAGGGTAGATTTGATTTCAATGGAAAATCCAAGTCTTTCTCGGATTTCGATGAAGCTTTGTTTTGACTATTCCCTTGCTTCTTTTCCTTGTTCTTGTTATTGGGTTTTAGGGTTTTGGAGGTGAATGAAAATGGAGGGTCATAGGTATCTTCATTTTGGGATCTAGATTGGCTTAAAAAACAAGAGATACAGAGGATTGTTGGCTGGGTTACATCATGAAAGGGGATGTTTGAGTATAGGGTTAGGGTTTGATGTCTTGAATGACGCCATGGAAAGATCTTTACTAGCATTGGCAGGAGGGAACTACTTTTCTGCCAACAACTCTCCACTGAGAGAGAGAATCGCCACAGTCGGGCAGTTAACAATTAGTTGAAACCTGAAAGACATTTTTGTTATTCAAAAAGTCGTTAGAGTAAAGGACCTAAATTATATATTTATATTTTTCACTATTTCATTCTCTTTGACTTTGTTTGAAATAAAATAAAAAATGAAAGACATATAATCCAGATTATAGAAGCAATCTGGTATACATTAAGGGAAGGAGATGAAGTTTTTTTTATGAGAGGGAACTTTTGAGAAGAATTTCATAAGATAAAACAAACACAACAATGCTCAAATAAAAGGAAAATGATAGTCATTCATTTCTTAAAATTAAGAATGAAAAACATTTCAATTTCATTATATACTTTGCTTTGGGTAATCTAAAAAATGGACCAGATCCGCTCCACTTTCATTAATTTATCAGAGATTTTGAAAAACCAGCCAACTTGGTTTGATGCTTTACCAAACACTTGAAAGGTTTCAAACCAGTGAAGTTGTGGCCCCTAGAATTGGTTTTTTGCTCTTCTTAAACAGGCTCAATTTAGAGTTTCTGCCTGCCTACAAAGTAATTTTGAACGACAATGCTGTAGAAAAGTATTAAGAAAACCAAACAGACATCCAATTCAATGCCATTAAAAAAATCATTATTACTCAAAAGCAATAACAAAACCCACTTGATAGGGACACCAAGCTTGCTTTGGTTTGATTTGATAGTGAAACAAAAAACAAAGGCCTTTCCCAAATCATTGTCAAGAAGACCCACCATTTCATTATGCAGATGAGCATCTTCAGTTTGACATTTTAACAAACACCTCACGCACACAATCAGACCCAAAAGCAAGAAATAGAAGAAGAAACCCAAACATGCCATTATATTCTTTTCTCTATCTCTATCTCCAAGAAAGTACAAATTGTAATTAAAATTCCCACATTGCAGAATAGCATAAAACCCACAATCTTAACTGAATTAGATAAAATTAACAACTCCAATTCCCAATCATTGCAAACTTAGAGAAAAAAAATTAAAAAATAAAATAAGAATAAAGATAGAGAAGCCTAAACAAATAAGAACCTAAAAATAGTGAGAGAACAGAGAAGAACGAGAGTGAGTAAGTAGAAAACTAACCTATGATCGTCATGGAAGTTCTCCAAGAGCAAAAGATAATTCACAGTAGAGAGAGAGGGAGAGGAGAGGGGAGGAGAGAAGAGAAGTTGGGTTTGTCTAGTTTTTTGGGTCTGGGCCAGGCCCAATTATAGGTCCAACTGACCTGGCCCTTAAATAATATGGGATTTACTCATGATCAATGTAATTATGTTGTTAAAAAAAAAAAAAATTGTAATTATGTATTTCAAGAAATAGAGTTTTGATTCAATATTCTATTCTAATTATTGTAATGCATTTTAAGATTGTGTTATAAATAACTTTTTTTCTTAATTTATTTTGAATTTAATAAAAAAGATTGCATTGCACTAAGTGAAATTCTAGAGTACACACCCCTTCTCAGGTGTGTATTATATGTACATTTTGTTATAAATTTTGAGTCAATAGTTATGACGTATTGTATTATTAATTATTATATATTGTGATGTTGGTTATGATAAGATTTTAATTATAATTCAAGAGTTGTTTAGTTATATTTTGTATGATATTTAGTTATAACTCAATTTTATTTATTTTTTAATTATGATCTTCTATAATATTGAGTTTTGTAATAATTAAATTTATAAATGACATAATTTATATATAATACACATCCTAAAAATATTTCTCTTGGATTTAAAGTCTAGATTAGGCTCATATGGCCAAGTCCAGACTCGAATCCTATAAACTCATATTCTTAAGTCCATCAGAGATGACTTGGTCCGAGCACAAACTGTTGACTAGTCAAAGCCATGGACAGAGGCCTTAAATTTTAGGTTCGGGCTAGGCCATTGCCATGGCTTAAGTTCACTTCCTCGGCTAAAATTAAAGGAAAAATTATTTATTAGTCTTATTAGGAGAACTTATTTAATGTGAAGTTCTGTATAGTTTTTTTTATAGAGTTTTAAGTTTTATTTTGATTGGAAGGTGTTTCACAAGATCTTATGAATTGTGAGTAAATGGTATTAGTATATTATTATGCCCTTTATATGTTTTCATATTATAGATTATTTTATCATTTAGCTTATTAAGTTTTTGGAGATTTTTAGGAAAGTGGAATGTGTACGCTTCGTCCGTGGGAGTGAATATCTCATTGATCGTGGATTCCGGTAGATTTTGAAAATGTTGCTAGTTTGGATGTAAATATGGGTGATGCTGTCGTCAAGGTCGGGGGTTATATTGTTTGCTTTTGCCGATTTGGACTCCAAGTGTTTGAAGGAAGGAGGTAAGATTTTTTGCTTCTGCAATCGGTGAGTGTTGTTGTTGTGTGTTTGCCGATTGTTCTTTTTTCAATGTCATATTAATCGATATGGCTTTTGCAATCTATTATAGCCATCCGATGTTAACCCATATCTACAATGTTATTATGTGCAATGTCGTTATGTATTGTGTGTGTTACGTTCGGTTGTATTTGTCTTTGGATTTGTACTGTGTTGTTGTATTCAGTGTTTACATACGTGTTACGTTTCGTTTCGTAAATTTACAAGTTTTTTTAATTTTTTTAATTGAATGTGAAAATGTTATTAGTTTATGAAAAATGGTACAGCCATATATTGTCACACTTTCATTAACTTCTAATGACGTTACATTTAGGTTGTAATATTAACCCACATTTGCAATGTTGTCATGTTTTGTGCATGTTACGTTCGGTTGTATTTGTCTTTGAATTTGTATTTTGACGTTGTTGTATTCAGTGTTTACGTACATGTCACGTTACGTTTCGTAAACTTACTGGGTTTTTAATTTCTTTAATTGAATGTGAAAATGTTGCTGGTTTATGAAAAATGGTACAGTCATACATTGGTACACTTTCATTAGCTTCCAATGACGTTACATTTACGTTATAATGGTAACCCACATCTATAATGTTGTCATGTTTTGTGCGTGTTATGTTCAGTTGTATTTGTCTTTGAATTTGTGTTGTAACGTTGTTGTACTCAGTGTTTACGTACGTGTCACGTTACGTTTTGCAAACTTATTAGGTTTTTAATTTTTTTAATTGAATGTGAAAATGTTATTGATTTATGAAAATGGTACAGCCATACATTGGTACACTTTCATTAACCTCCAATGACATTACATTTAGGTTGTAATATTAACCCACATCTGCAATGTTGTCATGTTTTGTGCGTATTACGTTCAGTTGTATTTGTCTTTAAATTTGTGTTGTAACGTTGTTGTATTCAGTGTTTACGTATGTGTCACGTTACGTTTCATAAACTTACTGGATTTTTAATTTTTTTTAATTAAATGTGAAAATGTTGTTGGTTTGTGAAAAATGATACAATCATACATTAACACACTTTCATTAGCCTCCAATGACGTTACATTTAAGTTGTAATGTTAACCCACATTTGCAATGTTGTCATGTTTTGTGAATGTTACGTTCGGTTGTATTTATCTTTAAATTTTTGTTGTGATGTTGTTGTATTCAGTGTTTACGTACGTGTCACGTTATGTTTCACAAACTTACTGGGTTTTTAATTTTTTTAATTGAATGTGAAAATGTTGTTGGTTTATAAAAAATGGTACAACCATACATTGACACACTTTCATTAGCCTTAAATGACTTTATATTTAGGTTGTATGTTAACCCATATCTGCAATGTTGTCATGTTTTGTGTGTGTTACATTCGATTGTATTTGTCTTTGAATTTGTGTTGTGATGTTGTTGTATTCAGTGTTTACATACGCGTCATGTTACGTTTCGCAAACTTACTAAGTTTTTGATTTTTTTAATTTAATGTGAAAATGTTGCTAGTTCATGAAAAGTCTTGGAATCTATGTGAATGTTACTCTTAGTTTTCATTATATATTTATTGAATTTGGAGTTAGATTGTTTATTTGTAAACTTTCTTATAATGGCTTCTGAAGTGGGTTGTGAATATCGGAATCTTGGTTCTTCACATTCATATAGATATGATTTATGATAACATTTAATTTCCTATATATGGTCTTGCCATTGTTTTCGATATTAACAATTAATATTGAGAGTAAATGTGTCAACAAACTTCTCACATGACTTATGGGATTATAAGTTTTTTACTAGGATCATATGTAGCATAAGTCTCCTTTATAAGAATTATAAATAATTTTCCCATTAATAAAAGGTCAAGCTTATTTTTTCAATTTATTTTTATTTTTTATTTTAAAAAATCAATTTTGTTTTTAGGCTTGTCTCATCTAAATGATTCTAATTTAAAAAAAGAAAAGAAAAAAATTAAAGGTAAACTAAGGCCTCGTTTGGGAACCCTCATTTTTAGTCAAAAAGTCACTAAATTAGTCAAAAAGTCAACCCATCTAAAAAAGTCAAAGATTATCTTTTCTCTCTACTTTTTGCATATCTTTTCGTAAAAAGTCAAAAAGTCATCTCAAACATACTAGTTTTTTTTAACTCATATTTTAGCCAAATAACTAAAAAGTTACTAAATTAGCCTGTTTTCAAACGGAGCCTAAGCTGAACTAAAAAAGGCAAAAAAAACTCACTCCCGCTATGGTGTGGTTGGGCCTATTATTAAGCCATAATAGATCCTATTATAGTTATTTAAATTTTTATCATGGTTATTGTGTGTAAATTATATATTAAAAATAAATAAATTTAATAATTATAACAAGATAATTTTGTTATATTTATTTATAAAAAATAAACGCCATACTTGTCCTCCAATTTGTGAAGGCGGGTAAAAAGTATGTAATTATGATTATTAAATAATTTATACAAAAAATTAACAAATCAAAAAAATTAGATCTCCAAGTAAGACACATGATAACTTCCATGAGCTCAACAACTGTACAATTAGGGAAGATAATTTTCTTTTGCCCCTACATCCGTGTCTTACTCTGCGTGATCTTATCTTCCTGTTCTGATTATATTTATTTATATAATATGTAACCTTTAATTTTTTTTAATGTAATAAAATTAAAATACTAAAATATGATACTCAACATCTATTTTTTTTCTTGCATCTAGTAACCTTTATTGATATTTACGTTTTTTTAAGTTATAAAATTAATTAGTCCTGCTTTGCTCCTAGCCCAGCAGGCCCTACGTTAGCCATCGACCTTAGAGTATCCGCATCAGTATAGTCAAAACAACAAAAAGATATAATATAATTAGTAAATCACAAATTGTTCCTCCATCAAGCTCGACAAATTTTTGGTAAATTAACTTTTTGTTAAATTTGCTGTAGGCACTGTTCATTAGTTATATGATTTTTTATTATATTTTCTGGAGCAAAACTGGGCCAATATTTTTAAACCGGTCGTCCACCCGGATGTCCTCCGGATATCCCACCGGATGTCCTGTGAGTGCCTGTTGCAGAAGAAGAAAAATGCCAAAAATTAGTCTAACAGGTCGACGGTAATTTTTTTTTGTATTTTTTTTTTGTATTTTTTAAGAATTATTTGGATGGCATCTCATCAATTTAATAAAAAAATAAATAATAACAAATACAATAAAAAATTATTATTTTAATAAGATTGAGTTAGAATAGAGAGTTTGATATAATAAGTACTAAAAAATGACTAGCTAAAACAACAAAAGTGAATTTTGAATTATAATTTAATTCAAAATTTATTGAGACTGATGCAGATACTCTTAGAGTTGCCCCACCCACCCACCCTCCCTCCCTCCCTCCCTCCGTATAATTCAAGACAAATTCGTTGTCATTGTCTACGCATAGTTAGTCAAATCCTTTTTTGTCCGCTAAAACGTGCGGGGCTAAAACGTATGGAATGGAACACATCGGACTTTCGGTGCCAAAACATGGAGCTAAATACTTCGAGTTTGAGCAATTATTTATTGGTTTCGGTCAAAAAACATTTAGTTTTGGTACCTAAGTACTTCGAGTTTGAGCAATTATTTATTGGTTTCGGTCAAAAAACATTTAGTTTTGGTACCTAAATACTTCGAGTTTGAGCAATTATTTAGTGGTTTCGGTCAAAAAAACATTTATTTAGAGTGGCCTAAATACACAAATGTGTTTGTAAAAATAAAGACAAATTCGTTGTCATTGCACTACAACATATAAGACTTTTGGCGACCAATTATTTTGGTCCCTAAAACCATTATTTTGGTCTCTAAATAATTTTTGTGACAAAATTAAATTTGTCACTAAAAAAGTCACTAAAAGTGCGTCTAGAAAAGTCTTTAGTGACCAACTTTTGAAAATGTTGCTAAAAATAACAATTAGCGACTAATTTTATATTGTCACAAAATGTTTGATTTTACAAGACTAAACATTTAGTCGCTAATACTTCATCACAAAATATCCCGATTTGGTCGCGAAAAACAAAATAATGACATTTTTAATGACAACTATATTTGGTCGCCAAAAGACAAATAACTTTCTCTACCACACATTTTTGTCGCTAAAAGTCAATTTAGAAAATATTTTGTAACCATTTAATTTCATATGCCCAAAAATTAAATTTGTCATCCAATCAAATCAAATAAAATAAAAATTTAAAATCCACACACCAAAGGCATTTTACTCCCAAACCACAAAGAGTATATAGAAAATAAAATTTTACAAAAATTAAAATACAAAGTATCCAAAGTCACTTCAACATGGTTTATTATATGAGTTAAAACTCAAAATAGGATCAAAATAGTTCAACATAGGTCATTATATGAATTAAAACTCTATGAAGATATCAACCACAGTCAACTTCAACACCACGTTATGGCTTTGCATTTGCTGTGCCCAGTTTGAGAATGCTGGCAAAGGAAGGGCTTCAGTGGCCTTCCCTAATGGTCTTCCTGGCAAACCAAAGATGATGATCAAAACCATTTTCATCCATAATACTAAACTAGGAATTTTATTAGTACCAATCATATGGCAAAATGCTTCATCATTACTAAAGAGCAAGTGAATGAAAAAAAACCCAGGTCCAGTCAGTAGTCACACAAAATTAATGTCTTCATATTCAAAAGTCATTGTTCTAATAATGAATAGTATAACATCATGATTTGGTCCATATATACCAATTGAATTCTGTCTTTCCTACTAATTTGTATACATCTAAAAACTATAAAGTTGTGATATTGGTGACATATCCCACATGAGGTAATCACTCTAACCAGAGACAAAGCACCAAAAAACATAATCAGATAAAATGAAACTGTACAAGCTCAAACTTTTATCTGTCTATAATTGATATGATATACAACAACTGCAATGCAGCTCCAATAGCAAAAGCAACACCCCAGAATAATTGTTCGCCCCAAAAACACAACACACTAATCACAGCGAGATAAGTAGTCAATATGTGAACCGCAAATTTCATCATTTGATTTGCACGTGAACCAAGCAATAACAACCAGGCCCACCCAATAATCATCCTAACTCCACCAGCAACGGCATATAACGGCCAGTAATCCTCTATTTAAAAAATGCCCCAAACAATCTAATTGATTTTTCATCCATAATACTAAACTAGTAATTCACTTGGCAGATCTAAACTCACACTGCAAGGTAAATCAAACAACAATATTAAATAGTAAGTACGCATAAGTACATATTTTCAACTACTTTTAAAATATTCCACATGAAGGCACCATATATGAAACTACTATGAGATAATTTTAAAAAAAAAAAAACAGCCATTGCTATTAATTGCTTTAAACCTCCCAGCTTATATTTTTGGAAACATCATAGCACATACCATGAATTAATGCATATCGAACCAAAGTATGAATATTTGGCATGAACACTGCCAGAGGAATGATACAGTTGAAGCTGAACTCTTTCACATAATTCATAAAGGATTTTTTTTTTTTTTTGGATTAAGTGCCAGGGCTGTAAGGACATGAAACATGGGGGACTTATGGATGGTATGTCTAAAAAAATATTCGGAAATAACGCACATAAAAAACACTAACAAATAATCGATGTGATACATTGGGTATAGTACAATCATATAATCCTACTTACCAATGGGTTCGGGCAAACTCAGATGTCTACGACGGCCATCAATCCCAGCAGCAATTATAGTAGCCAGCCCCAAGTGTGGATTTGCACACCCATCAAATGCTTTAATCTCAAAGTTGCTCACAACACCATTTGGAACCCCAGGTGGGCATGCGGTTCTTAGGGGTGCTTCTCTGTTCTCTTTTCCCCAGCACTGGTATGCTCCATTCCACATATTGGGCACCATGCAATCATAACTACATTCCAATAACAGTTGAACAAGGAAATTAGAGAAAACAAACTATATTATTTTTTGTTAATTTAATTCACATCTATTTGAAGTTCAAAAACCCAACAACATACTAAAATTTTGATCCTTCAAACTGCATAAATTTGGAAGTGAAGAAATAGGCAAAAAGAATTTGCACAGAAGGGCATTATTTAAATTTAGCAAAAAGGGAGCATCGAAAATTAGAGTAAGTGTCAAAAGTGCACCCTCACTTTACAAGCTAGCTATTGGGGTTGAGTTTTACATAAGACCATGTCACACAGACAACCTATGATAAGAATAGGAAAAGAATACATGTATTTTTAAAAAAATAAGTTACATATTCCGTTGAAAATTGAAATCCTTCAATTCATCAAAAATTGAATTTCATTCAAAATTCCAAACATCTTATCTGTCTTTTCATGTTTCCAGGCCAACAAGTTCTACATAAAAACTTCCAGATTAGAAAAAGGTCCATGCATAAAAATAAATAAATTCAAGTCTGCAGGGAGACGTAGAAATGTTAGGATCTGTTTGTTTCAATTCAAATGATTAACTGGGAAAAAGTCTTTGCATAATTGTGGCTCCCTAAAATTATTGTGAGATATCTGCTTTCTTCACGCAGAACAGAAAGCAATGGAAACATCACCTTGAAAGGTCTTCCTCAAGATCAATAGTACACCCATCAAATTTCCAAATATAACTGCATGCTTAAAAAATAATTCTATGTAGACAAGATATTTTAACAGAACTGGTAAAAATGCGTACTTCTCTGTTAGTACCTAACTACCTATTCATATGGGTTCAACTCTGACATATGTTTTGCACAAGAATAATCAAAATTATAAGAAAAAAATTAAAAACCTGTTTGGAAGTGGTGCCGTAAAGGCCAGAATTGAAGGTAGATGAGTTAAAACCCCTGCCATAAACTCTTCTCCAACCTTGGACATTCCATGCTTAGAGTGTCCACTAGATGCCATAAATACATTTTTCCCATTTTCCCACAAACTGAGATGCACATGAGATCCAGAACCAATATCATCTAATGCATACCTGGGGCAAACAAAAAAAATGGAGAAAATAGTTAAGAGACATAGCTTGAAGAAGAAAATTCTGCAGGTGAGGAAATGAGTGAAGTTCAACCAATATCAAATTCTGAAAGGAAAAGAGAACAGAGAAGCACCCCTGAGAAACATTTTAAATTAACCTATGAAAGGAAAGGGCATGATTGCTTATTAAGAAGCATTTTAATGGAAGACAATGTGTAAGAAGAAGTGACACCATAAGATAGCAAATTCTGAAACATCATCCTTTCATGTTTAGAAACATCTAATGAAGAACAATATGTTTATTATTTCCTGAAAATTTAAAAACGATGTTAGGCTTTGGAGCAATAAGGAAACACAAAAAGGAGAAGTATCTGAAGCTTAAATTACACAAAAATGTGCACCTCAAGCAAGCCAACTTGAGCAACTCAAGTTATAACTCTCATTATAGTATAATAAGTGTAACGCCAACAATTAAAGCAACTATGTGATTCATATCTATGGAACACACTCATTATTTTCATAGTATCATCATCAGGCATATTGTTAAACACATGGTGAGCAAAATATAAAATTGTAGTAGTCCAATCAAACACCAACAAGATAGAAATTCATCAAGAAAAAAGAAAGTAATAGATATACATATTATGAAGTTTCTGATATCAATCAGTCCATGAATGGGAAGTAAAAAAAAAAAAAAAAAAAAAATCATTCATCAAATCCATCAGGTCAAAAATTATAGAAAATTCATATATAGAAACTCGAACAACAATCACAAAACACAAAAAAGATATAAAAAAATTACAGAAATTAAGATCAGAAACTTCATATATAAAACTCTGATACAGAGTTTAGAAATCAGAGTTTACTTGGTCCCTATATATTTAGAAATCAGAGTTTCACTGTTTTAAACTTCATATATAGCTCTGATACCAACTCTGTTTCATTAAGAGGTGCGTTCGCTGCCACCGAATCAAAAACCAATACCATAACCCAGGTATCCAACCATTCAGTCAAACTGAATGCCATCTGCTGTACAAAACACAAGCGCTTTTCCGCAAAACACAACAGATTCCATTGCTTAAAATCACATTGAGCCAATGCAAAGAACATGTAGAACCAATCGAGCTAGCTCTTTGATTTTCTACAACTCAAGCTCCACCACAATGCCAAGTTCCGATTTCCATAGGCGCCAAACAAGTTGTTATTGACAACTCCAAACAAAACATGGTGAGCAACCCGCTTGAACCAATGCTGAGGAGATTAAACAAAAGAGGCTTCAAATTCTCCGTCAAAGCAACTTCAAAAGAGGTACCAAAAACATCATGTCCGATCAACCATCGAACACAATATTGCTCTCTTCAAGCTCGATTTAATCAAGAGAGCCAAACAAATTCTCCGAGAACTGAGGCAAGTTCTCCACCAAACAAAACTGGACTATGGATGCAGTTAGGCTCTAACCAGTTCAGAAGTATCGGAACAAACTTCAAATGAACTTACAAGATACCAAGAGCCAAAAAATTCTAAAGTGTCGAGCAAACTCCAGATTCCTCCAACTGCCATTCTAACCGGCAGACACAAGATGATGCACCATCTTCACAGTTACCAAAAACCGCCCAAAGGCGCGTGCACCGTAAATGCACAACTCCAACAGTCCCTGCTGACTTCACCGAGTCTGCAAACGATCTATTCCCTCCAAATCCAACGGCAGATTAAGGGATAGATCCCAATATATGAGTGTAGCACGTCCGCGGGGGACCTCGCTAACAGTTCGGACTCGATTGTGTCGCGGTTCTAAATCTTGAACCAAAGAGTCCAAATCCGGCAAATCGTTCGAGAAAACAGATTTTTGAAAAGTAGTGCCAAACATGGACTGCTTTGCCAGATTACAGAGTCGCCACCTAAATATTTTTTAATTGGGAAATTTAGGAAACCACGACTCTAGAAGGCCACATGTCCGTCATCACCAAAGTGGTCTTGGCTCGGGAGCTTAGTACGATCGGGAAGGTCACTATGAGCACCCCTTCGCCGGTCAAGACCGGCCTCTACTAACCGTGATATCCAATTTTGAAAACATTACATGCTCTTATTCCAATTATTAGCCTAGAATTACTATGTTATGCGCACAGCAAACAAGTATAGACTAGATTGCCTAATTTGGGAATAAACATTGCATATCCGTTCGTTTTGAAAATGCTTTGGAATTTGCTACTCGCAAGTAGGCTTAAAACACGGATTTCAATGAGTTTTCCCAACTCAAGCAATCCAACCTCCACCCACAGGCATTCAAACAGTTTATCACATGTAAGCAATTAGCCGCATGGCAAGCTGTAGACACCCCATTTTTGACCACCCTCAAGACTTGGGCATTACTGATGGTTTGCTCGGTGTTGAGAGATGTGCAGGGCAAAGATTCAATTCCTTCGGCAAGAAGAGAGGCAAATCTTCCCAAGCACTTTGTTTAAGGGTTTGGAGTTGAAGAAAAGAGGAGAGGAGGGGAGAAAATAGGTTGAAGAAGAAGTTCGCCATGAATCCGGGTAGGAGAGAATCGAGCAGCTCTCGCTAAATCGGGCTTATTCAATTCAATACTTGGAGTTAAGCTATGAGGGCACCATCATTGGAAAGAAGACCTCCGGGGCTTCACTTTGCACTCAAGAATCTCCTAGAGCCAAGTCCGGGTGGAGGAGATATGATTGGTTGAAGCTGGGCATCATCCCGGTTGGATCGAGTCTGCGCGACTTCACGGAAAAGGGCATAACCTTTTGCATAGGAGGAATTTTGATGCAAGGTTTGCGCCATTGGAAAGCTAACTTCCGGGGCTTCGATTTGCATACCCACCGGCCATGTTTTGACCAAGGAATCATCCATCGGAAATCTATTTAGCCGACCAGCAGAAAAGAGTGCCGACCGGCACTTTATTTTGGCCGATGATCACACCTTCTGGCCGACCTGAACTCTTTGAACCCCCCAAGCATAGTGCACACCAGCTGTGCCAGCTGGGATGCACAGAACTGCACTCCACGTGCATCCATGTGCCTATTTTGCACCATTTTGCACCTTTTGGCCCTTATATTGCACCCTTTGCTCATGGCTTCTTGAGGAAGCCTTGACCCCTTTGTCTTGGCTTCCTCAAGAAGCCTTACCAGCTGTCCAAGCTTCCCTTACAAGCCTTGCACCCTTTGACCCTTTGAAACTTGCCTTAGAAGCTTGGTTCTTGGCCTATATAAGAGAGCCTTCTCTCCCATTGCAAAGGGTTAGAGGTTTTGAACAAAAAACCAGCAGATATATATGTATATCTGATATATACATATATATCCTACCCCCTCTCTTCATATCTCTCCCATTCAACCTCCAAAGCCCATTGTTCTTGAGCCATTCCATCACCACCACCTAGCACCACCACTACCACTCCATTTCCAACGACTTGGGGTTTTTTGAGGTTGGGAGCACCTAAACTTGGTCTAAACCCGCCGGTTTTTGGTCTTCAAGGATTTAGTGCCGACCAAGGCACTCTTTAGTGCCGACCGGCACATTTTTGTGCCGATAACTTCCATTGGCAACCAGTGGTCACCACAAGGTACGGTGGCACTCAAGAAGACACAAGGAAGGTTTCTGAGACTTTGGAAATCTTCCAGGAGGCAGATGATGAAAGAGGCAAAGAATGGCATGGTGCGGACTTTCCGGCGTAGTCGGATCCGAGCATGCGTGCATCCTCTTCCCGAGGCCTTTTTTGCTTTCAGAGTTTAATTAATTTGTTAATTAATTAAGGGTCTGTAATAATTAATTAGCTAGGATAGTTGATTTATTATTTGGGATCAGATATTATTCTTTTGGTCCCTCCGTGTGAGGGCATATCTGTAATAAGTGTGGGTGAGTGGCATGTATGTCTTCCAACCCTCATTTCTTTCTCCTTTTATTTACCGCTTAGAATGGTAGATTAGGGCATATTTAATTCAAAGATATCTTATACAATACATGCGTGCATCCATGCATTTGTTGACATGCATCGGTTCGCACATCATACAAATCGCATCGCATTTCAATTCCAAATTGAATACGTGTTATTTGTAGCATTCCACATGCCATGTTTAGGATAGCCGAGCCCCGCCTAGGTTATATCTTTGCATGTGTTGCGTTAGACATTTCAAGATACTTAGGTCCATGCATGGATTTCTAATAAGCTTGCTTTTGGCTTGAGTACTAGGTGAGCTTTTATGCTTTAGCATATCGCATGTGTGAATGTTGCCATGATAGCATGCTTACCATGAGGATAAGTGCTTATGTGATATAACCGCATGAATGCTGTGGATGGAGGTTGAATTACCTAAATTGGGACAACACATTAAAGCTGTGAGTTTTAAAGCCCACTAGATAGTGGCAAAACCGCCTTTTCTAAAAGCCCGCTGAGAGTGGCAAAACGCATTTTAGCCTACTTATGAGTAGCAAATCATTTTCAAAACAAACACGAAATGTTTTGTTCCAACTTAGGCGATTTGGTCTATACTTGTTTGTTGTGCGATAACATAGTAAATCTAGGCTAATAACCTAATAAGAACACGTAATGTTTTCAAAACGGATATCACGTTAGTAGAGGCTTCTTCGGAAGGCGAAAGGTGCTCATAGTGACCTTCCCGATCGCACTAAGCTCCCGAGCCAAGACCACTTTGGTGATGACGGACATGTGGCCTTCGCACCGAGTCGGGGTTTCTAAATTTCCCATTTTAAAATATTTAGGTGGCGACTCATGTCCGCAAAGCAGTCCATGTTTGGCACTACTTTTTCAAAAATCTGTTTTCTCAAAACGATTTGCCGGATTTGGACTCTTTGGTTCAGATTTAGAACCGCGACACGAATCGAGTCCGAACTGTAGAGCGAAGCCCACGGGCGCGTCTACAGTTTCTGGCGACTCTGCTGGGGACTTTAGAGAGCTTGACTCGAACTCGTGATATCCTGTTTTGACTACACTTATGTGTTTCTTTGCATTGCATGTGCATTGGTGCGCCTAGGACACCGTGTTGGCCATCTGCTATTCCTGAGCGGTTTGCTGGAGGCTTGTCTTGTCAAGGCATGTCCGTAAGGTCGACTGTTGGCTGCTCGCCAAGATAGGAACACAAACCCCGGTTTTTACCGGGGCACCCTTTTGGACCATTCGACCTAGTGCATATTCGGAATCCATAGTGACCATTCCAAACTAGGACAAAGGTTACCCAATTTTAGGTTGTTTGAAACCGTCACAAGGCGTAGTGAAACCCTAGCTCTCGACAAAATAGGACAGAAACCCTACCCCAACATAGGGGTGTATTGGCTCTCATTTACTGCTATGTGCTTTTAGAGTGTATCTCACAGGAATGCATATACCGTTGCAACTGGGTATCCTATCAAGGGCACCAAGATCAATATTTTGAGAATCGATTATATCTCATGCATCGATTGATTTGGGGCAATAATTTGAGGCAATGATCAGTAATAGAATGCAGTCGTTCAGCTTTGCTCGTGTCCGTTCCAGTGAAATTGAGCTAAGATGCTGTCGGTTTTCTCTTTTGCTAGGTAGTCCTGGAATCATAGCTTCAGAAGGCTCTACTATCCCCCGGGTACATTTAATTTGTGCTGATAGACTTTGTCAGGTCAGAGACTCAGTTCAAGGGTAATCACGGCCAGAGAGGGCCAGTCAGACATAGACCACCAGTGCAACAGCTACCAAATCAGTGATCCTTGAGTAGTCGGGTTGAGATTTCCGAGCCTACTGCAGACACAGATATACCGGTTGCTCAATTAGATCAGGACAATATGTCGAGTCTGGAAGAGATGGTGCGCCAACTCCAGGATAGTATGAAAGGCATGCAGCAAGAAGATGTCCGTCAGCGAGAATCCGCCAAGCAACAGTCAGGTCATAGCCCAACAGGCAGAGACAATTGCCAGGTTAGAACAGCAAACTAGAGTATCTACTTCACATCGAGCTCCTCCCCCACCCAGAGTTCCAACGCTCGGGGAAACAACTAATGTCCAAGAGGATACAGACCTTCCAACGGGGCCAGCTCCACCCCCGATCCTACCGCAACTATCCAAGGCACCCACGCCTATCAATGTACCGGACTCTCCCTTTGAGTTCGAGACGGATCCCACAGCACTGAAGTTGAGCAAGCTTGAAAAGCTGTTCAAGAAATCCCAGGGAGTCAAGACTATTCCCGACATCGAGGATGGGTATACAGACACAGCTGTGACGTTGCCAGATCGGTTCAAAATGCCTCAAATTGACCGTTTTGATGGGTCAGGAGATCCCATGGTCCACCTGAGTTTGTTTTCAGATGTTCTGCGCCCGATGGGCTTGACAAGATTACAGAAGCTCTCCCTCTTTAGCAGGACCCTGTCGGGTATCGCAGCCATCTGGTACGCCAAATTAGATGACTCAGTGAAACGAAGCTGGGAGGAGATGTCCGAGGCCTTCGTCGCACAATATTCATACAATACCCAGATCGAGATCACAACCCGTGATCTTGAGACGACGAGGCAGGAGCCTAAGGAGAGCTTCTCAGAATTCGTGGCTCGCTGGAGGGCCAAGGCCTCAATGATGACCATTAGGCCAACAGATAAGGATCAAATACGGATGGTTGTGCGCAACCTCCAGCCCAAGCTAATGCAAAAAATGATCGTGCTCCCCTTCCCTACCTTTTCTGATTTGCATGAGATGGGGGTACAAATTGAGGATGCTATGAAACAGGGCTTGATTGTCAGTGCTAGGGAGCAACCTAGGAGGAGCTTCAACCGCAATGTAAATACAAAGCTTGATGAAAACGCCTGAAGCCAGACGTGGGCATGGTTACCACCACCACACAAAAAACCGCCACCTCATTCACCGGTGTGTCCGGAGCTAGCTCACAAATAGCCAAAAACCCACCTCAGGGCCAAAGGGTGTTTGCTCCACTATACATGCCCCTATCCAAAGCTTTAGGGGTTTTGATCAAGAAAGGGCATCTGAAGCCCCTGGAGCCGCAGCCACTACCAAAGAACCTCCCTCTCTCACACAACCCAGCTGACTATTGTGCCTTCCATCAGCGAGCTGGCCATGACACTGACATGTGCTTTCGTCTTCGCCACGAAATACAAGATCTGATCGACAACAGAGTCATCCCCGCACCGGGTCCCGCAAAGTCTATCGGCACTTGATCAGTGAACTTGTGGGGGATAACGTGATGTGATCAAGAGATGAACTACTTGCGGGTAGCGCTCAGTTTACTCCAGATATGGTGGATGGCGTGCACTGTTTTGAGCATTTGCGAACGCTAGTTTTTGTACTTTCTGACTTGGGTATTGGGTCACCGGTCTTTTGTATTGTGTCGATCTCTTCATCTCGAGTCGATTGGATCTGCCTTTGTTGTATCGAGTCAGCCCTGTTTTGTCAGAGTCGGGTGATTTGAAGGTGTTCTCGACATCACTTGCTTGCTTTGCATCTGTCTTTTCATTTTGTTTTAAGTCTGTTTTTGCCAGGGAGCTAGTTGTGCCAACAGATTTTAAATGAAACAGCAGTGATTTTCACACTCTTTGTGCTTGCTTCTGCCATGTGCCAGTTGTGCCAAAATTTCTAAATAAGATGGAAGTATTTGACTAAGAACTCTGTCTTTTCTGTGCCTTGAAGTCATTGTAATGACCTGAAGTTTTTCAAAACTTTTGAACATCAAGTGAAAACGAAGAGGAAGGAATTCCTCGGGATTTGCAAAAATTTGATCAGTTGAGAGAAAGAGAGGCGTGCTAAGCCCTTAATGAATGAAATCATGCTTGTTAGTGTGAGTACTGAGAAGGACCCTGGCTTTGATCCAGATTGATCCTACACTGTCTTTCAACATGAAGCGATTTGTCGCTTTTAAAAACTTTCAAAAAAAATGTTTTGCTGTCCTGCGAAGACATGTGTGAATCGCTCTTGAGATTGTGCAGCCTAGGATCGCTCTCACCCTCGAGACTCGACCCCCCATTTTCGAACCTTGGACTCAAACTCAGAATGTTCAACGGTTAACTACAACGTGAGGCCTGTGAGACCAAATTCAAAGCAACCCTCGAACTAGGGGCAAAAGAGTCAGATCAAGAAGTTCAAGTGTTTTCAAGAGAAGCTTGTAAAGCTAGATCAGAAGCCCCCCTTCAAACTAGGGAGCAAAGATGTCAGATGTGCAAGAGTCAAGATGAGTTCTCTTCATAATCAAACCACTCTCCTGGATACAGAGGGCTTCAATCTCAAAAACCATTTGGCATGGACTTATTACACTTTTACCCTTTGAGAGGCTCGCTAGGCTGAAAACCCGGAAGGGCTACCCAGGCAAAAGTTAGAGCAAGCAAAAAATACATACAAAAGAAGAAAATATATACAAAAAAAAGAGAAAAAAAAGAAAGAAAAAGAAGCTCGCAAGGTCGAAAACCCGCATCGGGCGCCTTGGCAAAAGTTAGAGCCTAAAAGAAAAAGAAAAAAAATGAAAAAATGAAAAAGAATTGAAAAGAAAGAAGAACAAAGCTCGCAAGGTTGAAAACCTGCAACAGGCACCTTGGCAAAAATTAGAGCCTAAAAATAGCGAAGGTTAAAATACCCGAGTGTACCTTAACCGGAACTACGTAAGGCTTGATTCCCATGTTTGGGATACGTAGGCAACTTCATTCTGAAGTCCAGCCCTGAAACACTTCAAATTCGACTATGTCCATGTGATGGTTTTTGATCATCTTTGCCTTCTCTGTATCCGAGAGTCTGGTCGTATTCGTCGCTCAGAGGACTGACTACAATGTGCTGCGACATCGTCCAAACAAGGGGCAACTTTCTGTTGCCATTCAAAACGTCGCGATGTCATTTCAAACAAGGGGCAACTTTCCGTTGCCATGCAGTGTCCTTCAGACAAGGGGCAATTTTCCTTCAAATCCGAGGTTGCGCATCTCGAGAATGGGTTCTACGCTCGTTGAGCATTGGCCGTTTGCAAAATAGTTTTTGAGAATTTTTACTGAGGTTGACTATTCTCTCGAAAATTATTCCATCTTTTCCAAAACTGGACCATTTCCTTGGACCCAAAAAAGGAAAATTTTCAGTGCTCACAACCTAACTTGCATGATTTTAAATCAAAAAAGTTGAATAAGCATGTTAATCTAACTTTCATGTTGGTCAAAATTGTTTTAAAAAAAAAAAAATGGTTAAAATGATGAACTAGGGGCACAGTTGAGTCAGGTGTTCTGCCTTTTCCCCATCATCAACATACTTGCCAAGAAGGGCACTCTACCTGCCAGAAGAGGGCACAACTGAAGTCAACAAAGAAAAGGGTCAAGGCTCTCCCATCCTCCGAGCAACGAGGTATCAAGCCATGCGTGAAGCATAAATTGAATGGGGCGAGATGTTCCATTTCCTCATCCGACAGATCTAACCACGCCCAAACTCCCAAAGAAGGCATCAAGAACCGATGTTAGTGCAGATTTGCTACACACCCAACAGGGCGCAACCCTCCGTGGGGAAAGTTCATCTGTGTGCGGAAGAAAAAGAATCTAGCAGAATGCTAGGGGCAAGAGCCCGCAACTTCTTGTCTATCCACCAACCACTCTGGGGAGGGATGAAAAATGAGAGATTAAAGAATAGAGAGATGTGCGTTGAGAGAAAAAGTGAGAAAAGGGCTTTTTCAGAAAAACAGAGCTTGAGGGCCGAGTGATGTGAGAATCACAAATGAGAAAGGGTGGGAAATAATACCCGGTGAAATAGGCTCCCTGTGCACATTTGAGTCTTGTGTTTTGTTTTGTTTGTTTCGATTCTTGTTTTGAGTCGTTTCGAGTGTCAATAGGTGTGTTTAGGTTGTTTACCTTTGTTTTGTTTGTTGAGTCTTTTTCGCTGTGTTCAGTCATAGGCTCAATACCCGGTTAAGAACTCATTTCTTAATTTCAAAAAAAAAAAAAAAAAAAAAAAAAAGGAAATCAAATCATCTTGTGCTCAGAGTGCCGTGCCATTCTCCACATTCGTGCAAAACAGATTTGTTCTTTCGAAAACTGCAGGGTCCACCCCCGATAAGTGTGAACAGTGAAACCAGGGCCTATCTGAAGCTATATAGGTTCCGGACTGCAAAGCAAAAGAAAAGAAGGAAAATTGAAGCACCTAAGAGTATTTCACCTTCAGCGAATTCCGTGATTGTACTCCAGATGTACCTCCTCAGGTCTTGTCACTACCCCGAAGTATGAGTGTATCTCGACCCCAAGTGTAAGCTTGCTTCAAGTCAGAATGGCAATTAAAGTAGCAGCAGATGTTATCTCTCTCTAATATGAACAGGGTGTGCCCGTTCTTGAGCTGAATGTGTTGCAAACCCCTCCGAAAGGTAAATCGGAGGTCGCGTTTTTATCTGGTCTCCTTAAGGCTTGCAATCCCTTATTCGGCATTTTTTTCAAATATGCATTGTGATGCACGTTCCAGCTGCATTGTTATGCACCTTTTTCACTTGCATTGTTATGCACATCTATCTAGCATTGTTATGCTTATTCGTTGCATTGATACGCACATCTATCTCGCATTGTTATGCACCTTTTTCACCTGCATTGTTATGCACACTCTACCTGCATTGTTATTCACTTGCATTGTCATGCACATCCACTGGCATTGTTATGCTCACTCGTTGCATTGTTATGCACATCTATCTCGCATTGTTATGCACCTTATTCACTTGCATTGTCATGCACATCCACTGGCATTGTTATGCTCACTCGCTATGTTGTTATGCACATCTATCTAGCATTGCTACGCCATTGTTGCATTGATATGCACCTTTTTCACTTGCATTATTACACACATCTACCTGTATGGTTATGCACCTTTTTACTTACATTGTTGACCTTTCCTCTCTTGCATGTGATATGCCAAGAGGTCTGCCTTTCTTCTCTCGCGTGTGATACGCTGAGAAATCTATCTTTTCCTCTCTTGTATGTGATATGCTGAGAGGTTTACTTTCTTCTCTTGCGTGTGATACGCTGAGAAATTTACCTTTTCCTCTCTTGCGTGTGATACGCTGAGAGATGATCTTTTCCTCTCTTGCATGTGATATGCTGAGAGGTTTACTTTCTTCTCTTGCGTGTGATACGCTGAGAAATCTACCTTTTCCTCTCTTGCGCGTGATACGCTGAGAGATGATCTTTTCCTCTCTTGCATGTGATATGCTAAGAGGTTTACCTTTCCTCTCTTGCGTGTGATACGCTGAGAGATGATCTTTTCCTCTCTTGCATGTGATATGCTAAGAGGTTTACCTTTCCTCTCTTGCGTGTGATACGCTGAGAGATGATCTTTTCCTCTCTTGCATGTGATATGCTAAGAGGTTTACCTTTCCTCTCTTGCGTGTGATACGCTGAGAGATGATCTTCTCATCTCTTGCATGTGATATGCTGAGAGGTTTACCTTTCCTCTCTTGCGTGTGATACGCTGAGAGATGATCTTCTCCTCTCTTGCATGTGATATGCTGAGAGGTTTACTTTCTTCTCTTGCGTGTGATACGCTGAGAAATTTACCTTTCCTTTCTTGCGTGTGATACGCTGAAAGGTTTACCTTCTTCCCCTCCTGTGTGTGATACGCGGAGAGATGTTATGTGTTAGACTCCGGGTACTCTCGGTAGTCACTTTTAGCCTTCTCCGCGCAAGACGCCGTGAGAATTGCATAATTTTCTTACATCCTTTCTGCATGAGATGTAGGTTGGTTCACGTTTACTTGCTTGCATAGCATTCGCTTAAAATGTTGCATTTATTTTGCATAATTGCTTCATCACAGCACCCTTTGCATGATCATAAGTTATGCACTTGCATTGTGCATCATTTTGCATCTTGCCCCCGAACTACGCTGGTTTGATTTCTTGTAAAGGATCGAGGCGACTCGGGCACAACCATTTATGCATCTATATTTTGTTTGTTTGTCCAAGTCTTCGGCCTTGTCAAAAATGGGTGATCTCTGGCTTTGACATTCACTCCGTCATTGTTATGACTTAGAAGTTCTCACAAAGAGGGGCAACTGTAGACACCCCATTTTTGACCACCCTCAAGACTTGGGCATTACTGATGGTTTGCTCGGTGTTGAGAGATGTGCAGGGCAAAGATTCAATTCCTTCGGCAAGAAGAGAGGCAAATCTTCCCAAGCACTTTGTTTAAGGGTTTGGAGTTGAAGAAAAGAGGAGAGGAGGGGAGAAAATAGGTTGAAGAAGAAGTTCGCCATGAATCCGGGTAGGAGAGAATCGAGCAGCTCTCGCTAAATCGGGCTTATTCAATTCAATACTTGGAGTTAAGCTATGAGGGCACCATCATTGGAAAGAAGACCTCCGGGGCTTCACTTTGCACTCAAGAATCTCCTAGAGCCAAGTCCGGGTGGAGGAGATATGATTGGTTGAAGCTGGGCATCATCCCGGTTGGATCGAGTCTGCGCGACTTCACGGAAAAGGGCATAACTTTTTTCATTGGAGGAATTTTGATGCAAGGTTTGCGCCATTGGAAAGATAACTTCCGGGGCTTCGATTTGCATACCCACCGGCCATGTTTTGACCAAGGAATCATCCATCGGCACTCTATTTAGCCGACCGGCAGAAAAGAGTGCCGACCGGCACTTTATTTTGGCCGATGATCACACCTTCTGGCCGACCTGAACTCTTTGAACCCCCCAAGCATAGTGCACACCAGCTGTGCCAGCTGGGATGCACAGAACCAGATCCACGTGCATCCATGTGCCTATTTTGCACCATTTTGCACCTTTTGGCCCTTATTTTGCACCCTTTGCTCATGGCTTCTTGAGGAAGCCTTGACCCCTTTGTCTTGGCTTCCTCAAGAAGCCTTACCAGCTGTCCAAGCTTCCCTTACAAGCCTTGCACCCTTTGACCCTTTGAAACTTGCCTTAGAAGCTTGGTTCTTGGCCTATATAAGAGAGCCTTCTCTCCCATTGCAAAGGGTTAGAGGTTTTGAACAAAAAACCAGCAGATATATATGTATATCTGATATATACATATATATCCTACCCCCTCTCTTCATATCTCTCCCATTCAACCTCCAAAGCCCATTGTTCTTGAGCCATTCCATCACCACCACCTAGCACCACCACTACCACTCCATTTCCAACGACTTGGGGCTGTTTTGCAGAGGTTGGGAGCACCTAAACTTGGTCTAAAACCTGCTGGTTTGCTGGTCTTCAAGGGGATTTAGTGCCGACCGGCACTCTTTAGTGCCGACCGGCACATTTTTTGTGCCGATAACTTCCATTGCAGCCGGTGGTCACCACAAGCAGCCGGTGGGAATGTCTTCCAGCCGGTGGCACTCAGCAGCACACAAGGAAGGTTTCCTGAGACTTTGGAAATCTTCCAAGGAGGCAGGACAGTGAAACAGAGGCAGCAATGGCATGGTGCGGACTTTCCGGGCGAGTCGGATCCGAGCATGCGTGCATCCCTCTTCCCGAGGCCTTTTACTGCTTTCAGTAGTTTAATTAATTTGTTAATTAATTAAGGGTCTGTAATAATTAATTAGCTAGGATAGTTGATTTATTATTTGGGACTGTATATTATTCTTTTGGTCCCTCCGTGTGAGGGCATATCTGTAATAAGTGTGGGTGAGTGTGATGTATGTCTTCCAACCCCCATTTCTTTCTCCCTTTTATTTACCTGCTTAGAATGGTAGATTAGGGCATATTTAATTCAGCATATCTTATGCAATACATGCGTGCATCCATGCATTTGTTGACATGCATCGGGTTCGGCACATCATACAAACTGTATCGTACTTTCAATTCCAAATTGAATACGTGTTATTTGTAGCATTCCATATGCCATGTTTAGGATAGCCGAGCCTGCCTAGGTTATATCTTTGCATGTGTTGCGTTAGACATTTCAGTATGCTTAGGTCCATGCATGGATTTCTAATAAGCTTCTGTTTTGGCTTGGAGTACTAGGTGAGCTTTTATGCTTTAGCATATCGCATGTGTGTGAATGTTGCCATGATAGCATGCTTACCATGAGGATAAGTGCTTATGTGATATAACTGCATGAATGCCTGTGGATGGAGGTTGAATTACCTAAATTGGGACAACACATTAAAACTGTGAGTTTTAAAGCCCACTAGATAGTGGCAAAACCGTCTTTTCTAAAAGCCCGCTTGAGAGTGGCAAAACACGATTTTAGCCTACTTATGAGTAGCAAATCATTTTTCAAAACAAACACGAAATGTTTTGTTCCAACTTAGGCGATTTGGTCTATACTTGTTTGCTGTGCGCATAACATAGTAAATCTAGGCTAATAACCGGAATAAGAACACGTAATGTTTTCAAAAACGGATATCACGGTTAGTAGAGGCCGGTCTTCGAACCGGGCGAAAGGGGGTGCTCATAGCTGACCTTCCCCGATCGTACCCAAGCTCCCGAGCCAAGACCACTTTGGTGATGACGGACATGCAAGACCGACGAGTCGGGTTTCCTAAATTTCCCATTTTAAAATATTTAGGTGGCGACAGAATCCGCAAAGCAGTCCATGTTTGGCACTACTTTTTCAAAAATCTGTTTTCTCAAAACGATTTGCCGGATTTGGACTCTTTGGTTCAGATTTAGAACCGCGACACGAATCGAGTCCGAACTGTAGAGCGAAGCCCACGGGCGCGTCTACACAAGCATACTGTCATGTTAACATCCACACGCATGCGATATGCTAAAGCGTAAAATACTTACATCGTACTCCGTGCCAAAACAGTAAACTAGTTAGCAAACATGCATGACCTAGTTCATGTTAAGTGGCTAATGCGACACATACAAGAGTGTAATCTAAACAGGCTCGGCTAACCCTAAACATGGCACATGAGATGCAACAACTATCACGTATTCAATTTGGAATTGAAAGTACGATGCGGTTTGCATGATGTGCCGAGCCCGATGCATGTAAACAAATGCATGAATGCACGCATGCGTAGCATAAGGTATGCTAAAATGAACATGCCCTAGTCCATTACCATAAGCAGGTAAATAAAAGGGTTAGAAAGAAATGGGGGTTGGAAGACATACACCCACTCACCCACACTTATTACAAATTCGCCCTCACACGGAGGGACCAAAAGAATAATATACAATCCCAAATAATAAATCAACTATCCTAGCTAATTAATTATTACAGACCCTTAATTAATTAACAAATTAATTAAACCATCGAAAGCAAAGAAAAGCCTCTGAAGAGGATGCACGATGCTCGGGTTGGCTTTGCCCTAAAGCCTACACCGTGCCATTGCTATTTCGCTTTCACCGTCCCCGCCTCGAAAATTGCCAAAGTCCTGAACACCTTCCAAATTCACTGCAGTACACCACCGGCTAGAGGAAATAACCACCGGCTCCTTGAGGTGGCCACCGGCTGCTGGGCAACCTAACGGCACAAAAAGATTGCCGGTCGGCACTATAGAGTGCCGGTCGCGACTAAATACCTGCAGGAGAGCTTTTGACAAAGAACAAAGAAACCAAAGAAGTGCATAGCATAGAATTTTGAGCATATGTAAGCATGGCTATGCCCCCTATCATGTGTTAGACTCAAGAGAGCATAGCCCTCGACCCTCGGGCCATCAATGATGCATCTTGGCGCATGATGGCCTAAAAGGCCAAGTTTGCAACTTTGATTTCAAATGAAATGCACATCAAACAAACAAGTGAAACCCAACCTCTATCACTTGATCAAGAGGCAAGGCATGCATGCCAATGGCAATATGCAACATGGCATAAAAGGGAGCATACAAGCATGCAATGCGCATTAAGTACACAACCTAAGCAACAAAGCAAACAAACATGCCACAATTATACAAACCACTAGAGCATGCAAGGAGTAATCTAAATCATGCATCATGCTAGCAACTTGGCCAAGGGAATGCAAGACGAATGCAAGTGATTTCAAGCATGCAACACATGCAACCAAAGCATACAAACATGGGATAATGCAAGAACACTTGAATGGCATGCAAGGGATGGACTTATACTAATTGGACAGCTCTAATTTAGGTCCAAAACAGTGGCCAAAAGTGCCCAAAAGGCTGGACAATTACTCAAGCAAACATGCCAGCAAATGGGCCCGAAACCAAGGCGTCAACAAGGAGCATTTCACTACCACTAACATGACTATTCATGGCATGAATCAAGTAACCAAAACAGAATCCTAGCATGCAAAGATACACTCAAATCCCCCCCCCCCCAATGATAGCCCCAAAATGCTCCAAAAACACAAGCATGCATAAGGCCTATTCCTAGGCATAAAAGGGCACACCTTGTTAGCATGAAGGAGATGACAAATACAAACATATGAGCATGAATTAAGGTCTGAAATAACATGTTGGGTGGTTCCAAACCACTGAAATAATGGAAGCAACACATGCTACACATTCACCTACTAAGGCTAGCAAGCCAAAATGCAAAGTGACTATATAAGGCATGTCATGGATGGCCTAAACAACCAAAAACAGATCTTATACATGGAAAAACAAGCATATTTCCAGTTTGTGTCAAGCCACAAAAACAAAAGCAAGATAGGCTAACAAAGCATGCAAAATTACGGTAAATAGAAGAGATTTCAAAGCAAGTAGCACATGGAGTATGCAAACAATGTTGAGCCCTTCAACAATATTGAAGAAGGGCTCAAAATAAGCCTACTTGCAGCTTACATTATGCCTCAAAACAGATTATAAATCAGCCAAATATACTATGCAAGAATAGTGGCATACAAGGGGGTAAAGGGATAGGTGCTAGATGCTACCACCAAATGGCAAGGGGTCCTCAATCAAAGATGAAGAGGACCCCAAAACAAGACTATTTGAAGTTTGGGTCGGAGCCCAAAAGTGCTTGCAAGCAAGGCTAAGAGATGATGCAAGAAAATGCTAGTTTGGGGGAAATAGACACTTACCCTTGAAGACCAATGAACCAGCAGGTTTTGATCCAAGTTTAGGTGCTCCTAAGCTCTGCAAATGGCCTCCAAGTCGCTGGAAATGGAAGTGGTGGTGTTGTGCTATGGGTTGGTGAAGGAATGGTCAAGAATAATGGACTTTTGGAGGCAAAGGAGTAAGATATAGAGAGAGATAGAGGGTTGTATCTATCTATATCAGATATATATCTATATATCTCTAGTTTTTGTTCCAAAACTCCAACCCTAGACAAAGGAGAAGAGGAGAGCTTATATAGGCCAAGTATAAGCTCTTAACTTAATGGCTAAGCAAAGAGAGGGAGGTTCAAGAGGTGCAAGGGGTTCTAGGCTTCTAAGAGAAGCTAAGCCAGCTGGCCAAGCTTCTCCAAGAAGCTTGGCCAAGGGTTCAACCTTCTAGAAGGTTTATGGGGGCAAAAGGCTCAAAAGGTTACAAAATAGGCACATGTATGCACGTGGGTCGAGTTCTGTGCATCCCAGCTGGCACAGCTGGCATGCACCAAGCTTGGGGGGTGCAAAGGGTTCAAACCGGCCAGAAGATTCGATCATTGTCCAAAATAAAGTGCCGGTCGGCACTCTTTTCTGCCGGTCGGCTAAATAGAGTGCCGATGGATGATCCCTTGGTCAAAACATGGCCGGTGGGTATGCAAATCGAAGCCCCAGAAGTTATCTTTCCAATGGCGCAAACCTTGCATCAAAATTCCTCCTGTGTAAAAAGTTATGCCCTTTTCCGTGAAGTCGCGCAGACTCGATCCAACCGGGATGATCCCCTGCTTCGACCCAACATATCTCCTCCACCCGGACTTGGCTTTGGGAGATTCTTGAGTACAAAGTGAAGCCCCGGAAGTCTTCTTCCCAACGATGGTGGCCTCATAGCTTAACTCCAAGTATGCAATTGAATAAGCCCGATTCATGAGGGTCGCCGATTCTCTCCTACCCGGATTCATGGCGAACTTCTTCTTCAACCTATTTTCTCCCCTCCTTTCCTCTTTTCTTCAACTCCAAACCCTTAAACAAAGTGTTTGGGAAGATTTGCCTCTCTTCTTGCCGAAGAAACTGAACCTGTGCCCTGCACATCTCTCAACACCGAGCAAACCATCAGTAATGCCCAAGTCTTGAGGACGGTCAAAAATGGGGTGTCTACAATGAGATCCACAAAATCACCATCTTCACGTTTCTCTGCAACAATCTTTTCCAATCTTCAATGAATACCAACGGTCAAACCACTTCCAGAGAAGCAAACACCCAGAGTCTGAATCGTCACCCAGACTACCAATAGTTGATGTCTTCGAATATGGAACAGATTGCGAAAATGAAAAATCCACAACAAGAAGAAACAATCAAGTCTCACAAACCAGAGACACCCTTGGATCTAATCAGACATACTCATAGATCTCAGTTGTGATAATGAATCTCAATAAACCACGATTCTGAAAATCGCCAATAATCCGTGAAAGACCGCCAACAACAATGCCTCCAATAGACATTGAACAAAAAATGCCAAAGCTCCACCAAGATCTGAAGTAGATTGTCACACCTTCTTTAAATCGACAAATGCGGAAACCAAGGCTTCACCAAATGTGAGTCTTCCAACAACGATCCATGAAGGATCTCCAACGCCTCCATAGAGGCCAATGCCAATAAAGTACTACTATTTGGACTTATTACATATGCCAAATCTCCGTAGTACACTCTGCCAATGCTGGTTCTCTCTATCCCCTAGAGAAAAAGCCAATGAACTCTGAAGTTCTGTAACTAACCCAAGAGTCTCCAAATAAATTGATAACTTTTGCAACTGACTTTGAAAGGTCATCAATTGGCTTCCAATTGGCTTTAACCGGGTGAACAAAATTTTTCACCCCCATCACCCATATGGATGATAAAACACCGTTGTACAAATATGTCTCCATTCCACCGAGTATCCGAAGTGAATCTGCACCTCCTACTTGGAATGTTTTCAATCGCCACACATCATCTTGCATGGCTTGCACCTCTATCACCAAGTACTTGCATCCTCCAATAGAATGCTCACCGTTTCCCTGTTGAGGTGACTCCACCCAAACTCTCTAGGTGCCCGTCGCAACTTCACTGCCACGAACTAGATTCAGGACAAAGAAAGAGATTTGCCTCTTCCTGGGTGCACACTAAAACGTCTTATCCCTTTCAATTTCTTTGTCTGGAGCTTTCTCTGTGACCTAGTTGATGCTGCTAGGCCAAAATCCGGCACACTGCACCTTTGTACAATTTCACAGACTTTTGCAATCGTTGTATACCTGCATCTTGTATGTCATTCCTGTGTACTCATCTGTGCTATTGTGACTACGTGCTCCTACACCTTATGTGTGTGTATCTCAGTCAAGCTGTTCTTCTACGCTCACATACTACCAAGATTCTTGTATTATGTTTGACAAGAGTCTAACCGTCACAACATTCCCCGAGCTCAAGACCGTTGCTAATCATCTATCTGATGAAGTGGACTTTTGATTGAAACCAGATCTTCTAATCACATCAACAACCAAGAAAGTTCCCAGGAAAGACTGGTGGGGTCACAACCGGTCCCACTTAAGAACCAGTCTCCTTAGACAGTGTCTTTTTGATAGAACTTTCCTAAACATTGTTGATTTTTGAGATAATCATCTGTAATTCTCCTGATCGCGCCCTGACCAATCCTGATCTCCATTGATTTGCCATTTGATCAAGCCTGATCTCCTTTGGTCTTCAATGATCTATCTCGACCAGATTCCGTTGTTCAATCCGTCGAATCGCCCATTCTAACCTCTTCAGTGAATCCGCAGCGTTCCACAATATCCGACAACCTTTCTTCGAGTATTGAAGATGGCAAACTCTCATGTTTTGACAATCTTTCAAAAGCCGTTCAAAATTTCACTATTCTGACCTCGCGGTTGCATCCGGAACGGTCTGATTAGCTAAGACCAACCTTCGCTGCACTTTCGGGGATCTCACTGAAAAATCTCCCCAAAAGTTGGGCCATACCACAATTTTCTAAAAATTCTGGGCCAAATTACAATTTTCAGAAGTTCAGAGAATATTCCGTGTACCAACAGAATATTCCATCCACTGCACCTGATGCCGTCTGTCCCTTTAATCTGCCTTCTTTTTACAGAAACTCCGATTCCAAAATCTGACCGTACGGATATGTCCGGAATACTCCAAATAGTTGGAAAGCACTATTGGATCGCCAAAAAATGAATTCTGAATGGCTTAGATCTAGCCAAAACATTTTGTACGCCTCAGATCTGCGGCTGCACCTTTGCCGCGAAGCACGAGATCCTTCCTCCGCGTCGCGCACTATTGCCGTGGTCGCGACCGATCCCGCTTCGGATGGCGTGGCGAGATCAGATATTGCCACATGGCGATTTCTTGATGACGTGCCGACACGTGTCAATTACGTGACTCGTTGACGTGTCGCCACGTGGCGTTGACGTGGAATGCCACGTGGCGATGACTCGCTCGCCTGCGGGCAATCTGCCGGCATGATTCGCCGACGTCATCCATCAAGGCCATCCTCCACCAAAAAAAAACATTAATTTTGAGTTTGCATCCAAGGGGTTTCGAACGCTTGACCATGAACACCCAGCACCTTATCCACTATGCCAGCACCATGCCTTGTGTTATATTTTCCTGAATAAGTATTTAAACACTGCAGCTTTGGTGAATAGTGATCATCTTCAACCTCCTACTGCGCGTGGGTCTGCTAGTTAACGGTTGACTTCACGCGCAAAACTTTGACCAGCGCATGTAGGCCACCCCGACCTCCGTTTTTTCTGTTCTTTGCTGTTCTGGACTCCTCTCCTCGAGACCTTGCTCCTGGTAAGCTCAAAAGCTGATTTCGAGCAACTTGATTTCTGGGCAGTTTCGAACAACACGCTGTTTTTGTTCCGAAACGCCACCGACAAGGCTCTGATACCACTTGTTGGGATCTGGGATCCCGCCCAAGACCTTATAGAAATCATTGCAAGTAGAAAAAACACACCCACACTCAAGGAGACACAATATTTAACGTGGTTCGGCATTAAAGCCTACGTCCACGGGAGAGTAACCGGCTATCATTATACCAATGAAAAGATTACAGAAAGATTACAATAGAGGAGGAGCTCACACTCTCCTCACTCATACACTCTCCCGTCTCCCTCGCTCACACCGAGAGAGACGGTCTCTCCGCCTCACATCTCTCACTCTCTTTGTTGTCTCACGATTTGCTCACATTTTGCTCTCTCCTCTCAACCTCCATTTATAGGTGAGGGAGTAAGTGGGAGAGCCATCATTCTTGATTTGGGTAGCCTCCATTCTTGACTTGGATGGTTGCCCCTTCACATGTCTTGCCAACCAATCTTGACTTGGTTGGTTGCCCTTTCCCACATGGTTGAATTCAACAAATCACCCCCTTCACCCATGTAAGGTGATCCACAGCACATACTGCTGCTAATCTTGTTACGCCCAAATTTAACATAGTCTGCATCTTCTTACTGAGACACTGCATCCCCTGAAAGCTAGAGATAATACACCAGAGATACAAGAGGAGGAGGGAATCATACATCCTCAACTCAACTCACACCACTCTCTGATTTGGAGAGAGCCTCTGCTCCTATCTCCCACAGATCTCTTCCACGTCTGTCTTGGATGTCTTCACTTACTATGTTTGCATTTGTGCAACCAAGATATCTTGACACCCCCTGATTAGATGTCCTGCACCCCCTGCTGAGATGCCCTTGACTGTCATGCCTTATCTCGCAGGACCACTCATTGGAGCAATAGAAAACTCGTTGTGTATCCCATCAACGTCCTCTGTCTTCTTTGCTCAGATTTTTCCCTTGAACTATCCTGAACTATCAGCATTTACCCTTTGCACTCTTGAACAACTTCCCAGCATTTCCACACACTTATTGTTCATGCCTTTTGCAATCCCTGATCTCCAGTTCAGTGATACGCGTTACCTGCGTATCTATCACTTGTACTACCAGATGATGGTTGACAGTAGCTCTTTCTTCCAAAGCAACTTCAACAGATCTATACAAGTCACCAACTATATAACACCTAGCATAGTACCTGCACCCATACTTCTTGAGTGCTCATCGTGGCTCCAGCTTATAAGGAGGAAGAAGCTTCTCCTCATGTGAACGCATTGCCGAGCTTGTCAAGGAAAGTGGCTGCAAGCCGCAAAGGTGGACGGATCACCACCGAAATGAAGATTGCAAGCTGGCTGGGCTTCACCTACTACCATTTATAGGTGTATATTTATGGAGAGGCTGAGAGGAGAATATATAACAATAACAAGCTGTGAGCAAAAGAGAAAACACAGAGAGAATTGAGAGAGTAAGAGTGTATGTGAGAAAGTGTTCTGTAATCATTTTTCTCCGAATAATACATTACTCTCCGTGGACGTAGGCAATTGCCGAACCACGTAAATATTGTTGTGTTCTTGTGTGGTATTGATTTCTGGTATCCGATAAGTCTAACAAGTGGTATCAAAGCCATTTCGGTTGCATTTCGGAACACAAATAGAGTGTTCTTCGAAACTGTCCAGAAATCGAGTTGCTCAAAATCTAATTTTGAGCATACCAGGAGGAAGGGCTGGAGGAGAGGAGTCTAAAATCAGAAAGAAGCGCCTCATGTGCTCTCAAAGAGGCGTGATATCACTCTCTTTCATAAGGTAGAAGACGAGACGCAGGTATGACGCCGATCGACGCCACGGAGCTGCCGAGCCGACGAGCCGTTGACCCATGCCGTTGACTTGCGCGCCGCGTCGCGCCGCTCAGCCGTGCCGCGCCAAAAGCCGAGCCGATTGACCCAAGCCGTTGATCGGTGAGCTAAGCCGCGCCGCGCCAGAGAGCCACGTAGTTGGCCGCGCTGCCTACGCCGTTGACCACGCCGATTGACTGAGCCATTGACCATGGAATCATCCAGTGCTTCGCAGGCGCACCTGATTTCGTAGATTTGAACCGTCGAAACTGTTTTGGCCCGATCTGAGCCATTCTGAGTCCGTTTTTGATGATCCAATAGTGGTTTTCAACTATTTGGAGTATTCCGGACACATCCGTACGGTCAGATTTTGCATTTGAAATTTTTTGTAAAAAGACAGAACACGATGGAGGCTTTTACATCCACTTCAGATTCTATGTTCAAGTTAACTCCTTCCAATTATACAATTTGGAGGTCACGGATGAAAGACATCCTATTTTTAAAAGACTTGCATGACCCCATTTTTATAAAGGGGGTTAAACTTGAAGGAGTAAAAGATGATGACTGGATAAAGATGAACCGCAAAACTATCGCTTGTATCAGACAATGGATAGACCACAGTGTGTTCCATTATGTTGCCGAAGAGACAGATGCATATGTTCTTTGGACAATGTTAAATGACATGTACCAGTCAAAGACCGCCCGAAACAAAGCCTTGGTGATGAGAAGGCTAGTAAATTTGAAGTTGAAGAATGGTGTGTCTATTGCTGAGCACACCAGTGAATTCAAAAATCTGGTGAATCAGCTTGCAACCGTCAAGATGCGATTGGACGATGAAATGCAAGCCGTATTACTGCTCAGTTCTTTACTGGACAGCTGGGAGACATTGGTGGTTTCTCTCAGCACCTCTGCACCAGAAGGGAAACTGACCATAAGTATGGTCACAGATGCCATGTACAATGAAGAGGCAAGAAGGAAAGACATGGGAGGTAACCAGTCCCATAATCAGTCCCATGCTCTTGTCACAGAAGATAGAGGCAGAGACAGAGGTAAAGGAAGAGGTAGAGGAAGAAGCAAGAGTAGAGGCAACTGGAACAGCAAGAGTAAATCCATAGACAACAAAGGTCGAGGTAACTCCAGCTTCACTTGCTATCACTGTGGCCAGGAGGGTCACATAAAAAGAAACTGCCCAAGCCGGAAAGAGAAAGGCCAAAGCAGTAAGTCAAAAGGAGATGAGAACACAACAACCACAACAACTGATGAAATCCTTCTTACAGTTGGTGAAGAGGAAGATTGTCTTCACGTGGTTGACCACAGCTACACAGAATGGGTGATAGACACAGCTGCATCCTATCACGCCACTTCCCACAGAGAACTCTTCAGCTCGTACAACGCTGGAGATTTTGGCACTGTTCGAATGGGGAATTCTAGCTATTTGAAGATCGTGGCTATTGGAGACATTTGTATTCAAACTAATGTCGGGAACAAGCTGGTTCTCAAAGATGTGAGGCATGTTCCAGATTTACGTCTCAATCTTATCTCCGGAAGCGCCTTGGACCGACAGGGCTATACAAGTACATTTGGAAATGGTCGTTGGAAGCTGACAGGAGGAGCTTTGACAATCGCCGGAGGAGCTTTGACAATCGCCAGAGGAGAGATGTCTTCAACACTGTATAAGACTTAAACGAAGATCTGTCTGGAAAGTCTTAATGCAGCAGAAGACAAGGAGTCACTGGACTTATGGCACAGAAGACTGGCTCACATGAGTGAGAAGGGATTGCATCTATTGGCAAAGCAATCCAGGATACCCTTATCCAAAGGGAGTGTCTTGAAGCCCTGTGATCATTGCCTTTATGGCAAGCAACATCGAGTATCATTCAGTTCAATGAGTAAGAGGAAAACAGAAGTGCTCAATATGGTATACTCGGATGTTTGTGGCCCACTCGACGTGGAGTCATATGGCGGCTGCAAGTATTTTCTGACTTTCATTGATGATGCATCAAGGAAGTTGTGGGTGTATTTCCTGAAGACAAAAGATGAGGTATTTCAGCACTTTCAGGGGTTCCATGCAATGGTAGAAAGAGAGACCGGGAAGAAGTTGAAGTGTCTTCGCACAGACAATGGAGGCGAGTACACTTCCAATGCTTTTGCAACATACTGTGCCAGCAAAGGTATCCGGCACGAGACAACAGTTCCCGGCACCCCACAACACAATGGTGTGGCAGAAAGAATGAACCGCACTATTATGGAAAAAGTCAGATGTATGCTCAAAATGGCAAAGTTGCCAAAGTCATTTTGGGTTGAAGCCACCAGTACAGCCTGTTACCTCATCAACAGGTCGCCTTTAGTCCCGTTGAATTTTACGATACCTCAGGAAGTCTGGTCCAGAAGAAAGGTATCATATTCTCACTTGAGAGTCTTCGGGTGTAAGGCCTTTGTACACATCTCCAAGGAAAACAGACAGAAGCTTGATGACAAGTCCATTCCATGCATATTTGTGGGCTATTCAGATGCAGCATTTGGGTACAGGATGTGGGACCCAGTGAACAAGAAGATATTCAGAAGCAGAGATGTTGTGTTCCAAGAAGACCAGACAGTAGTAGATTTTGAGAAATCTGCAAAGTCTAGAGATATCATCACTCCAGACTTATTTCCATCTCCCAAGCCATCACAAAATGCTAGATGTGATGATGTGCAACAAGAAGTGCCAGAGTTACAGGATCCTATGCCAGAAATTGAGGATCAGGAGAAAAGAGATGAAGACCCGGATGAAGAGGGTATTGAGCAGGGGGAGCAACCCCCTTAAACAGAGGCAACTGGGTCTCAGTTGCGGAGATTTGGAAGAGCTGCCGTGCCATCAACCAAATATCCCGCTTCTCGATATATTTGATTCTTGATGAGGGGAGCCGAGAGTTTTTCGAAGCCAAGAGTCATCTGAGAGAAAGACTGTTGGATGCAAGCCATGAAGGAGGAGATGAGTTCTTTGCAGAAGAACCACACTTATGAGCTTGTTCCACTTCCAAGAGACAGGAGAGCCTTGAAGAACAAATGGGTGTATAAGTTGAAGAAAGATGGAAACGGTAAACTATTGCAGCATAAAGCTCGTTTGGTGGTCAAAGGCTTTGGGCAGAAGAAAGGAATTGATTTTGATGAGATCTTCTCCCCAGTTGTGAAGATAACTTCTATTCGAGTAGCTCTGGGATTAGCAGCTAGCTTGAATTTGGAAGTAGAACAAATGGATGTCAAGACTGCCTTTCTCCATGGTGAGTTGGAAGAAGAAATCTACATGGAGCAACCAGAAGGATTTGAAGTTCAAGGAAAATAGAAACTTGTCTGCAAACTGAAGAAGAGTCTTTACGGCCTGAAACAGGCGCCGAGACAATGGTACAAGAAGTTTGATTCATTTATGGTGGATCACGAGTACACAAGAACAGTGGCAGACCAATGTGTATATTTCCGCAGGTTTTCGGATGGAAACTTCATTATCCTACTGTTGTATGTCGATGATATGCTGATCATCGGACAGGATACTAGTATGATCAACAAGTTGAAAAAGGACGTGTCGCAGTATTTTGATATGAAGAATTTAGGCCCAGCACAGCAAATTTTGGGAATGAAGATTGTTCGTGACATGAAAGCCAAGAAAATATGGCTGTCACAAGAGAAATATGTTGAACGGGTGATTGAAAAGTTCAACATGAAAGATGCCAAGCCAGTCAGCACACCACTGGCCAACCATTTCAATGTGTCAAAGCGTTTGTGTCCCAAAACTAGCTGTGAAAGGAAAGAAATGGAGGCAATCCCTTATTCTTCCGCAGTAGGAAGTTTGATGTATGCAATGGTGTGTACCCGGCCAGATATAGCTCACGCAGTTGGCGTTGTGAGCAGATTCCTCGCCAATCCAGGAAAGGAGCATTGGGAGGCGGTCAAATGGATTCTTCGGTACTTGAAGGGAACTTCAAGGATGTGTTTATGTTTCAGGGGAGCTGAACCAATTTTGGAGGGTTTTACAGATGCAGATATGGCAGGTGATCTTGATGGTAAAAAGTCTACATCAGGATTTTTATTCACCTTTGTAGAGGGAGCTGTTTCATGGCAGTCCAAACTACAAAAGTGTGTTTCTTTATCTACAACAGAGGCAGAGTACATTGCTGCTGCCGATGTTGGAAAGGAAATGTTGTAGTTAAAGCGGTTTCTCCAAGAATTGGGTCTACAGCAAGAAGATTACAAGGTACATTGTGATAGTCAAAGTGCAATTGACTTGAGCAAGAATTCCATGTACCATTCGCGTACAAAACACATTGATGTCCGGTATCATTGGATACGAGAAGTGACGGAAAAGCAGCTGATGAAGCTAGTAAAGATTCACACAGACAAGAATCCTTCTGACATGATGACCAAAAGTGTCACCAGAGACAAACTGGAAGTTTGCAAGATTCTGACCGGGATGGACTTCAAGTGAGAAGTCAGCTATCCTTATGGGCGTGGAGGGGGAGAATTGTTGGCTCCAGCTCATAAGGAGAAAGAAGCTTCTCCTCATATGAACGCATTGCCAAGCTTGTCAAGGAAAGCGGCTGCAAGCCGCAAAGGTGGACGGATCACCACCGAAATGAAGATTGCAAGCTGGCTGGGCTTCACCTACTATCATTTATAGGTGTATATATATGGAGAGGCTGAGAGGAGAATATATAACAACAACAAGCTGTGAGCAAAAGAGAAAACACAGAGAGAATTGAGAGAGTGAGAGTGTATGTGAGAAAGTGTTCTGTAATCATTTTTCTCCGGATAATACATTACTCTCCGTGGACGTAGGCAATTGCCGAACCATGTAAATATTGTTGTGTTCTTGTGTGGTATTGATTTCTGGTATCCGATAGGTCTAACAGTACTGACCTAGGGTTTTCGATACCAGGTAAGAGAACTCGGAAGAGAAGTAAATCGACAACCGAGATTCTTCTTCAATGAATCGATGATGAAATCTTCCTTTGATTAAAGATTGTGATGTAGAAAATGATGAAGAGAAAGAAAAAGAGATGATCAGATCAATATTGTAAATCATATATATGTGTATATGCGGAGAGAGAGAGAGAGAGAGAGAGAGAGAGAGAGAGAGAGAGAAACACACCAAAATTTGAAGAAGGTTGAGCAAATCTGCCATGGATGCTTCCAATCTGTATTGGAGCTCTAGAGAGAGAGCAAACTCGTTGAAGAGAGAATGAGAGTTGCAACTTTTTGATTGCTAGCAAACCCCATTAGGGCTGAAGTGCGGTCCCGATTTTTTAATGGTTAAAATGTTTAAAATATTTGGTCGCAAAATGTTTTTAATTGATAATGACAAAAATATTTAGTCCCTAAAAAAGTTAATAATGAATTAGCAACCAAATTTAGTAGTCTTAAAAAGTTATGTAAATATTAAGTAAGAATATTAATAGTCATTTTTACAATCTTATAAGTAAATTATCATATATTTAAATTTGTTCCTAAAAGATTATTTTTAGCGACCAAATTCAATTAGTCCTTAAATGTTAGTCCCTAAAAGACTAATTTCTTGTAGTGTTGTCTACGCATAGTTAGTCAAATCCTTTTTTGTCCGCTAAAACGTGTGGGGCTAAAACTTATGGAATGGAACACATCGGACTTTCGGTACCAAAACATGAAGCTAAATACTTCGAGTTTAAGCAATTATTTAGTAGTTTCGGTCAAAAAAACATTTATTTAGAGTGGCCTAAATACACAAATGTGTTTGTAAAAATAAAGACAAATTCGTTGTCATTGTCTACGCATAGTTAGTCAAATCCTTTTTTGTCCGTTAAAACGTGTGGGGCTAAAACGTACGGAATGGAACACATCGGACTTTCGGTACCAAAACATGGAGCTAAATACTTCGAGTTTGAGTAATTATTTAGTAGTTTTGGTCAAAAAAAAATTTAGAGTGGCCTAAAATACACAAATGTGTTCGTAAAAATAAAAATTAATTTGACAAAAATTAAGGCAAAATATTTTGGGGTATCGAGTTTTCAAAATATATTTACTGTTTTTTTAAATAAAAATTAATTTGACAAAAATCAATATCAAAAAAATATTTTTTATCTTAAAAAAGAGAACCATTAAATGATGAGCAACTTTCAATTTTCATTTTTTTACCAAACGTTTTGTTTTGTTTTTTTTTGTTTTTTCTCAACCAAACACGGTACGTACATCATTGTTTTTTTTTTTGTTTCGTTTAACCCCTCCCCCCCCCCAAAAAAAAGAGCAAAAACTAATTTAACTTTTTTTTAGTATTAAACTAGTTTGCATATTAATAGGTGTCAGTAGTTTAGATTAAACGCATTGCAGATTATTTATGGATTATGTCAATTTGGTTCATGTCATTTCAATCGTAATATATTTAATTTTAAATTTTATAATTTGTGCCAATTAAAGAAAATTAAAAATAGTGATTAAAGTTTTGGATGAAAAATGTGTTAGAAATATCACCCCATAATGAGGTGCACTACTTAGGGTGATAATGCACCACTAATCCACCAAATGGAGCTCCCACCTAGTGAGTGGAATGGGTTTGGTGAACCCACTAGGGAGTGGGGTGGTTGAGCCACTATCTTCTTTCTCCTCCCATTTGTGTATAAATGGAGGAGGTGTTGGAGAGTTGAAGTGAGTGAGAGCCAAGAGAAAGAGAACCAAGAGAGATGTGAGAAACCGTGAGTGAGAATAGTGTGAGTTTCTCCTCTGTAATATTCTGTAATCTCCAAATTGGTATAGTGAAAACCGGCTACTCTCCCGTGGACGTAGGCATTGAGGCCGAACCACGTAAAATATTGTGTCTCCGTGTGTGTGGGTGTGTAATTCTGCTTGGTATTGTTTCTATAAGGTCTTGGGCGGGATCCCCGATCCCAACAAGTGGTATCAGAGCCTCGTCGGTATGCGTTCGGACAAAAACAAGGCGATGTCCGAATCGCCTAAATCGGATTGCACGAAATCGAGTTTTGAGCATACCAGGAGCAAGGGCTCGACGAGAGGAGTCCAGAAATGCAAAGCAGAGCCCAATCGGAGTACAAACGCGCCCTCACGCGCCCCTAGAAGTTGGCGCGTGAGGCCCACTCGCACGCCGCCTAGCGCGCCGCCGTTGGAGGAACCGCGCGTCGATTCCAGCGCATTACGCCACACGCCAGCATGAGGAGGAAGACGAGTGGAAGGCGTGCGGCAGCACACGTGCGCTTAGGCACGCAGCAGCACGCGGCGCGACACGCCGCCAAGGTAGGCCCGTGTCTGCCACGTCATCTTGCCACGTCAACGCTACGTGGCGTGCCACGTCAGTGACACGTGGCACCGTGGGCCAGTCAGTGGCCGCCACGTCAGCAGTGGTTGACCGGTTAAACATATGCAGGGAGAGATCCTGTGTTGCGCGGCTATGGTACAACCGCAGGGGAAGGATCCAGTGCTTCGCGGCTATGGTGCAGCCGCAGATCTGAGGCGTACAAAATGTTTTGGATTGATCTAAGTCATTTGGAGTCCGTTTTTGGCGATCCAATAGTGGTTTCAGACTATTTGGAGTATTCCGGACACATCTGTACGGTCAGATTTTGGAGACGGAGTTTCTGTAAAAAGAAGGCAGATTGAAGGGACGGACGGCATCGGATGCGATGGGCGGAATATTCTTTGGTACACGAATATTCCCTGAACTTCAAAATTGCAATTTGGCGAAATTTTCAAAAAATTGTGGTGTGGCCCAATTTCGGGGATATTTTTCGGTGAGGTCCCGGAAGTCAAGAAAGGTTGGTCCCACTAATCGGACTGTTCGGACGCAATAGCGAGGTCGAGAATAGTGAAATTACGACGGTTTGGAAAAATTGTCAAAACATGGGAGTTTGTCATCTTTAATACTCGGAGGGAGGTTGCCGGATATTGTGGAACGCTGCGGAGTCACTGAAGAGGTTAGAATGGATAGATTCTAACCAGATTGAACAACCAGGTACAACTCGAGATAGATCATTGAAGACCAGAGGAGATCAGGCTTGATGGCAGATCGAGGGAGATCAGGATTGGTCAGGGGCGATCAGAGGATTGCAGGTATGATTATCTCAAGATCAACAATGTCTAGGAAAGTTCTGTCAAAAAGACAGTGTCTAAGGAGACTGGTTCTTAAGTGGGACCGAGTGTGACCCCACCAGTCTTTCCTGGGAACTTTCCTGGTTGTTGACGTCATCGGAGGGTTTGGTTCAATCAGAAGAGAAGACCATTCATCGACGGACAGATGATTTGGCACCCAGTTAGCTCGAAATGTCAGTGGTTGAGCTCAGATATCTGAGTAAATCTTGGTGGTATATGGACTTGTAGAACAATAGTTGCAGAGGAGCATACTAAGCGAGGGCACAAATGCAGACGTCAGAAGAGTGCAAGGGTATAGAGTATCGCATGAGGCGCCAAAGGAGTGCAGAAGAATGATTATTGAAAGTTCACAGGAACTTCCAGACAGAGAAATTGAGACAAACGCAAGAGTGCGTACCAAGGAGTGGCAAGTCTTATTTCTCTATGGTGGTTTCTTTCCATGGCAGCAGAGGATAGAGTTGATGCGGATCTCTCAGGCGAGCTCGACGCAGGGAGACCAGAAGCCATGGCGAGCACTATGCATGTGGTTGCATAGTAGTAACTTGTATGAGCCGGTGGAAGTTGTCTTGGCAGAAGAGCTAATGTCAAACATCAAGACGACGCATAAGTGAGATGTAATCAACATCGTGATTGCAGCATGCATACAACGGGTGTATGAGATCGCTGGGAAGTTGTTCTGAAGTGCAGAGGCAAAGGCTGGTTGTTCAAAGAAATAAGCTCCGAGCAAGGAAAATTGAGGATGTTGATGTATCAAACTGTGAAGTTTTCTAGTTGCTCCAGTGTTCGTCCTGCAAGGTAATGCATGACAGTCAAAGGCATCCCAGCAGGGGGTGCAGGACATCCAATCAGGGGGTGTCAGATATCTTGGTTACGCAAGTTCAAGCATAGCAAGTGAAGACATCTGAGACAGAAGCGTGGAAGACATCTGTGGGAGATGGGAGCAGAGGCTCTCTCCAAATCAGAGAGTGGTGTGAGTTGAGTTGAGGATGTAGGATTCCCTCCTCCTCTTGTATCTCTGGTGTATTATCTCTAGCTTTCAGAGGATGCAGCGTCTCAGTGAAGAGATGAAGACTATGTTGAAATTTGGGCGTAACAAGATTAGCAGCAGTGTGTGCAGTGAATCACCTCATATGGGTTGAGGGGGTGATTTGTTAGAAATATCACCCCATAATGAGGTGCACTACTTAGGGTGATAATGCACCACTAATCCACCAAATGGAGCTCCCACCTAGAGAATGGAATGGGTTTGGTGAACCCACTAGGGAGTGGGGTGGTTGAGCCACTATCTTCTTCCTCCTCCCATTTGTGTATAAATGGAGGAGGTGTTGGAGAGTTGAAGTGAGTGAGAGCCAAGAGAAAGAGAACCAAGAGAGATGTGAGAAACCGTCTCCCTCGGTGTGAGCGAGGGAGACGGATGAATGGGTGAGTGAGAATAGTGTGAGTTTTTCCTCTGTAATATTCTGTAATCTCCAAATTGGTATAGTGAAAACCGGCTACTCTCCCGTGGACGTAGGCATTGAGGCCGAACCACGTAAAATATTGTGTCTCCGTGTGTGTGGGTGTTTAATTCTGCTTGGTATTGTTTCTATAAGGTCTTGGGCGAGATCCCCGATCCCAACAAAATGCTTCAGTCTTTTTTTGAAATCCCAATTTTCCTATGCACCTAATTGTACCACATCACGGAGTTTATCTTTAGAAAAATGAGTACCGTGTTATACAATTTAAATTGTTCAAATTTTAAAATAATCTGTTTGTTTATCAAATCAAAATTTACTGCACAATTGTTTCCAACTGAACTACACGAATTACAATTAAAAATTTTGAAAATTAAATAGATGAAATTGCTAATATATAATTAAAACAGAAAAAATAGTGACCAAATTCGGGTTTTTCATTTATTTTAGATAGGGAGAGATTGATAGCTGCTTCCACACAAGTGGGGGACGTCCTCCACCCCCCCATTCTCTATCCTTTTATCTTCATTTCTTTTTCTTAAGCAAGAAGGGTGGTCCATGTAATGGAATCACCAAACACGTTCTTGTGGAAGAAAAAGGAGATTTTGAATCATATACAACATTTCTCATCTTCAGTTCAGAGTTGTGACCACCATCACCATTATTAATTTCTCATCAACATTGCAAAATGGCCGAGACTGCAGTGTTCCATCTACTAGCCAACTTTGCACCCTTCCTCTAACAAGAGGCCAATTTGTTGACCGGAGTTCGAGATGAAATCGAACACATCAGAGATGAATTCGAGCGCATGACGGCTTTCCCCAGAGTTGCCGATGCTATGGAAGAGAACGATCCCGAACTCAAAGTATGGGTCAAGCAAGTCCGAGAAGCTGCGTACGACATTGGAGATGTTCTCGAGTTGTTCATGCTTCGCCTCAGACATCGTCATGGCACTGGATTTCGCTGTTTTCTTCGTAAGGTTTCTTGCTTTATTAAGACTTTAATAGCTCGTCACCAAATTGGTTCTGAAGTTCAAAGAATGAAGTCCAGAGTCGACAATATTTCCAAGGGACAACAGAGGTACCATGAGAGATATGGTACGTTAGAGCAAGGCTCAAGCTCAAGGGCCACTGGTTTTAACAGAGCATGGCTCGATGAATCTGAGCTTGTGGGCATCAATGAACCCAAATCGGAACTGATTTGGTGGTTGGTGCATGAAGACCCCAGACTCAAGGTGTTTTCCGTATCAGGAATGGGTGGATTGGCCAAAACAACACTGGTTAAAAAGGTCTTTGATGATGCAGTTGTGAAGAATCATTTCCAGAGCCATGTTTGGATCACTGTTTCTGAATCCTTCAAGATTGAGGTGCTCCTAAAAGGCATCATCAAACAACTTTTTGAAGAAATCCAGCAACCAGTCCCACAAGGGATGGACAACATGGATACCAACAGCTTAAAAGGGATAATTAATGCTTTCCTGCAACAGGAGAGGTATGTGCTTGTTTTCGATGATTTATGGGATATTCAAGCGTGGCAATCTTTTAGACATGTGTTTCCTAGTGGCAATTGTGGTAGCCGAGTAGTGCTCACAACCAGAAATGCAGATTTAGCTTTTTTCGCTAGTACAGAATATCATGGCGGTGTCTATAATCTTCAGCCCTAGACTCCCGAAGAGTCCTGGACATTGTTTTGCAGGAAAACATTTATGGAGAATTCTTGTCCTTCACATTTGGAAGGACTTTCAAAAGCCATCTTGAATAGATGCGAGGGATTGCCGCTTGCAATTGTGGCAATTAGTGGTCTTTTATCAACAAAGGGTAAGAGCAATGTGGATGAGTGGGATAAGATCTACCGCAGCCTTGGTGCAGAACTACTAGGAAATGACAAACTCCTAGGCATGAAGAAAATATTGTCCCTCAGTTACATTGATTTACCTTATTATCTGAAGTTCTACTTTCTATATCTAAGTGTTTTTCCGGAGGATTGTTTGATTGACCATTGGAGATTGATTCGGTTATGGGTGGCAGAAGGATTTGTAGAATCGAAACCAGGAATGACGATAGAAGAAGTTGACGAGGGCTACCTCAATGAGCTAATCAATAGAAGCTTGGTTCAAGTGGCAGAGTTGAGAAAGGATGGAAGGGTCAAAACGTATCGCATCCATGACCTTTGGCGTGAAATTTTTGTTTCGAAGTCGGAAGAGCAAAACATTGTGACACTAGCCGGTGAACAAAGCAGGGCGTGGCCTGAAAAGGTGCGGCGCTTATCAATCAACAGTCATCGGGAATATACACAACAAAGCAAGCGTTTCACTCGACTTCGTTCTTTGCTTATGTTTAATGCAACAGATTCACTATCCAAGTTGTCCATTCTCGCATCGACAAATGATGGTCTACGGCTGCTAACCGTGCTAGACTTGAGAGGTGCCTCGTTGGAGACATTCCCAAATGAAGTTTTGAAACTACTTCAACTCAGGTATTTAAGTTTGAGGGGAACCAAGTTAAAAATAATACCCAAGTCGATTGGAAAGCTCCAAAACCTGGAAACATTGGACCTTAAAGATACGTATGTCACTGAGTTGCCTGATGATATCCTCAAGCTCCAACGACTTCGCCATATCTTGTTGTATCGCTACATACAAGATCTTGCTCCTTCCGTTTGTTTTCCACACCATTACGGATTCAAAGCCCCGACGGAAATAGGAAGGTTGTCATCCTTACAGAAACTTTGTTCTATTGAAACAAACCATGATAATGGGACCATTTTGCTAGGAGAGGTAGCGATGTTGACTCAACTGAGGAAATTACAGATTGAAAACCTGAGAAATGAAGATGGGAGGGTGTTATGCTCGTCCCTTGAGAAGCTTAGTAACCTTCGCTCATTGATTGTTCGTGCAACAGGAGAAGACGAGATCATTGATCTAGATTTTCTTTCTTCACCACCTAAACTTCTTCGAACACTCTGCCTAGATGGAAGTTTGCATAAGGTACCACATTGGATACCTTCATTGCACAGCTTGGTAAGAGTTCTTTTACGATGGAGTAATTTAAGGGATGTTGATCCACTGGAATCTCTTCAAGATTTGCCTAATTTGGTTGAACTTCAACTTACTAAGACATATGAAGGGGAAGAATTGTGTTTCAAGGCTGGTGGATTTCAAAGACTTGTGAAATTAAACCTTGTTGGTTTAAAAAGATTGAGATGGGTGAAAGTGGAGGCTGGCTCGATGCCTCATCTTGAAAAGTTAACTATCGATGAATGTAAATTGGTAGAGGAGTTACCCTTTGGCATTGAACATCTAACCAATCTTAAATATCTTGATTTGAGTGATATGTCTGATGGATTGATTTCGAGTTTGAACAGAGACTTGGAGCGTGGGAATAATTGCAAAATTGCACACATTCCAAAAGTTTGGATTGGGGACACAAAACTTGGCTATTGGAAAGGAAATTATCTATAGTGAGGGAGGAGAGAGCTCTAACCATAATGAATCACCACCACATTTAGACTGTTTATTATGTATTTATTTATTTTCATGTGCTGTTGATGCTTGATTTGTTGTATTCATACAATTTTTTCTCTATTTTTTTTTTTCTTTTCTCTATTACTTTCTTTTTAAGATCGGGAGCCTGTTATTTGACTTCCTAATTTTGGTCCTAGGGAGTTGGCAACTTCACAAATTTTTTAATTGAGATTGCAAATCTCAGGGTTCTTTGGTGAGGTTTTTTTTTTTTTTTATTATTATTTAATTCTTTAGCTTTAGATTTTTTGAAATTGGGATAAAAACATGTTTGTTAATTGTTTTTACTTTTAAAAAACACATTTGCTAACTTCACAAATTTTTGAATGAGATTTTTATTTTATTTATTTTTCTTTAGCTTTGGATTTTTTGAAATCATAATAAAAAACATGTTTGCTAATTGTTTTCATTTTCAAAAAAATCTGGCTACAATTCTTAGAATTTCTGGAAATAAGAAAAATGTGATTTTATTTATTTTCAAAACAAATTTCATTCTTTCTTACCACCCTCACCCTTCCATCTTCGCTCTGGCAATCACCTTCGACCACTCTCCCCTTTTGGTATCTTACTATACTTGTTTTCAATTTGAAAATGATATACAAATCTATTTTATAAACTCACATTCTAAATCTAGTGATATAAAATGTAAAATAAATAATTAGTTAATGATTAGAGAAAATATTAGAGAGAGTTAATTTAAATATTCTAAGGTAAATTACAAATACACCTCCTAAGATTTACTTAAAATATAGATTGTTCCCTGTAATTTTTGAAAATTACAAATACCTTATTGTCAAAAAATTTTATTTAGCATAATTAACAGAAAGATGAAAATTTTAATTATTCTCCTATATAAAAATAAAATTAATTGAATTATTAATTACAATATATTTTTTGACATTATTAAAAATAATTAATTAACTTGATGATTTATTAATAAAATAAATTAATTGTTATGTAATTAGAAGTTTAAAGGGGCAAAATGTAATTTTTTGAATCACAGAAGGTAATATGTATTTTAAGCAAATTTCAACAAGTGTATTTATAATGAGTGATGTTATTAGCACCTCATCAATTATTTTGGCCCCCCATTTCTTTGGACCTCCCTTTATAAATTGTAAAACCCTTAAAATTTCTTTTCTTCCTTCAAATAATACCAAAATTATCATTGTAAAATATTTCACCCATTCAAATGCACACCCCAACACCCCCCACACCTCAAAAAGCCTCTCTACCAAAACCCTAACAAAACCCACGACAGTGGAACCTTCCAAAACCAGTGAAAAAAATTTGTGATAATTAAGAAGTTTTTTATTTGCTTCATTACGAGATTTGTAAATCTGTTTATTATTTTTTTTCTATTATCTTTTTTCACACACACAACACAATCCACTTTCATATTTCTCTAGTTGGTTTTTGTTCTTCATCCATGGCTTCACTATACTTGTATGTTCACTGTGTGAATAAAACTATGTAAGATTTAACTGACCAGTTGACTCCCTAGTTAACTGGCCGGCTGACCACCCAAAGGTGGTCTGACCTCCTTTGTTTGCCTACTTCTACTACTGCTTCAATTATATGTTCCCGAACAAATAAGAAATGTTTAGCTACCTATTCCCAAACAAATAAACAATGTTTAGGCCTGTGTTCCCGAATTTCAGTCATATATTTGGGAGTTCAGTCTCGAAAAAATGACGATTTTTTAATTATTTTTGATATTTTTTTCAAGAAACTTACCTTGACAAGGCTAATCTCCTCTAAGCTCAGAATATCATCAAAGTTATGAACCTCTTCTGAATTTTATTGTTGTACTCCTCTTGTCTCATAAAGTTGTGGTTGCGGGAAAAACTTTTACTCATTGTCATTATCGGAGAAGTGTATGTAAATAAATGATTGTCACCGTTACCACCGGAATATTGCCGTTAAAGGGTTTTCAAGGTTTTGAGGGTGGTGTGTAGGCTTAATTGTGAGATGGGGTGTCCCAAAATTATTGATGTCATTTTTAATAATTTTATTTGAGATTATTATTATAATAAAAAAATTCTAAAAAATGAGAGTTCTAAATAATTGATAGGGTGCAAATAGTAGCACTTATTTATAATTTATCAATGTTTTAATAGAGCGCTACATCATTAAGCTTGGAAAATAAGTCCAACTTTTTGGTTAAAGTAGCACTACTCTTTGATTTTTTATGTTCTTGAGAACATGTATACTAAAATATGCTATTTATTGTAGTTTTTACAAAAAATTAAAAATAAAAAATAAAAAAAAATAAAAAGAATAAAAAAAATAAAAATATTTTATGTTCTTTGTACATAGAAAACCAAAAAAAAAAAAAAAAAAAAAAATTCAACCACAAGTTAGTAAACACTACTTCAAATGTTGGGTTTCTAATCAATTTAATTTAAATTGACACAAGTTTTTCGAATCTCAAAATGAATCACTCTGTTTGTTTTTAGTTTTTAAAATTCACTTTTAAAAAAATTTTACTTTCTTGTTTTTTGTATTTTTTTTTGTTTTTACTAATTTTTTTTATTATTTTAAGCATTTTTTTTTAAAATTTTCACTACAACATTTTCTTAGTTTAGTGGCATTTGAAAGTGCCACAAAACTATTCTTCTAATGACATTTTTTGGTCTTGTGGTATTTTAAACAAGTGCCACTTCTATCGGTGCCACGGTAGATACTTGCAAGTGCCACTGCACCATCATGGCTAAAAACTTTCAATGACATTTTAATGTCATGGTAGATATTATTTGTGGCACTATCAAGCACCATTAAAAAAGAGTTAGTGACACTTATAAGTGTCATTACACCATCAAGACTAAAACCTTTCAGTGACACTTTAATGTCATGGTAGGCACTATTCGTGACGCTATCAAGTGCCATTCGTGACGATAATTCATTGTGAAACAATTTGATCTGCTCTTGCAGAGACTCGAACCGCCAACCTCCCGCACCATAAACCTTATACACAACACTCTTCCCACTACACCTCTATAGCACCATATGATTATATATGCAACATATATTATTTATATAGTACATACATCTATATTAATATAAAAGTATATGTATAAACATAATTATTTTATTGAACATAATTTATGTAAAATAAACTATTTACTAGTAAAATAAAAAAAGATCATTTTTGGCGACTAAAAATATTTTTTGGTCGCCAATTCTATACTTTTGGCTACTAATTGTTTTTTAGTTGCTAAAAAACTTAACTTTTGCCGACCAAAATCGGATTTGGTCACCGAAGATGCACTTTCAACTGCCAAAATTTTGGTCACCAAAAAATTTAATTCCCGCCTTAGGATTTTAGTTCTCCCGCGCTAAAAATAACCACTTTTGGCGACTAAACTTATTTTTTAGTCGCCAATTATAGACTTTTGGCTACTAAAATTTTTTTAGTCACCAAAAAGCTTTACTTTGGGCTACTAAAATTTTTTTTGTCACTAAAACCCATATAATCAGCGATCAAACTTAGTTTTGGTCGCCAATTGTAGACTTTTGGCTACTAAAATTATTTAGTCGTCAAAAAGCTTTACTTTTGGCTACTAATGCTGTTTTGGTTGCTGAAAGCTATACTTTCAGCGACCAAAATTTTTTTGGTCAGGATATTTAGTCACCGAATATGCTTTTTGCTGTAGTGTATATTGAGTTTAATTTATTTATTTTTAATCATTTACTGCATTGTAAAAATTTTAAAAATATATTGGCATTTTTTGTTTTTTCAAAAATGCCATTATAAGCTTGGAAAGTTTTTGACTTAGTGGCATTTCTCAAAATGCTATAAAATATTTGTTTATAAAACTTTTCACCTAAGTGCCATAAAAAGTAATTTGCACCTACCTAGTGTCCTGACATTTTTAAAAAAATGCCATTGCTACTAAAGTTTAGTGGTATCTGTTGGTAAATGTCACGAACATAATTTTTTGTGCCATTATTTTATAAAATGCCATAAAATTGATGTGACATTTCTCTATTGAAATGCCACTAGAGCCTTATATGTTTGTGGCTTTGTGGCATTTATCTAAACGTGTCACCAAATATTATTTTTGTGGCATTTTTTAAAAACGTGCCACTAGTATAGTGTCACTAAAGTGTGTTTTTGTTATAGTTTTGTGACACTTGTTCATTGAAATGTCACTAGAGCCTTTTATGTTTGTCGTTTTGTGGCATTTTTAAAAAACGTGCCACTAAATATCATTTTTGTGGCATTTTCTAAAAATATGCCACTAGTGTAGTGCTACTAAAATATGTTTTTGTTGTAGTTTTGTGACACTTATTCATTAAAATGTCACTAGAGCTGTACGGGAAAGAAATAAACCTTCTCGTATAATCCTGTTGATCAAGTCTGCGCTCCTCTGTACGAGGTCGTTCTACTACCTGAAAATACAAACGTGAGCTAGCCGGCGGGTGTGTGCCGGAAACCTCTCCGATGCCAAATCAGCAAACTAGACAAATAGACAAAAGCTCTGTGTATTCGGGAATCAAAGTTGCGTTACCTCTCCATAGGTGATGTTTGTGAGCTTTTATAGGTTTCGTGTGGCACAATCCAAGTAGGACTCTTACTCCTCCATGTAGAGTCCTCCTAGGATTCATACTTCTGAAAGATAATGCTTATCCTTCAACACCCCCCTCACTGCTTAAACCAAGTGAGATGGTTTTACCATGGTCGAATTCCAATGTGACCGAAGTAAGCATCGCTATACTAGACTTTTAGATTAAACCGAACTACACTTAGTTCAGCTCTTCCCTTCACTGCTCTTACTGCGGTTCTCAAAATAATTAGCTAGGCTTGACCGAGCTATTTATGCTATGCTGTGACCAGACTAACTTTGAGTGTGACAACCTGGCGACCAAGTTATTCGTAATACACTTCCGAACCGAGATAACAATAGGTTCTTTTGAACCGAAGTAATTTCAAAGCCCTCCTAGGCCGAACTAACTCTAAGGCCTTTCTAGGACCGGTCTACCACCAAGGCCTCTCTACTTAGCCCTTTGTATTGTGGCCCATAACGGCCCATTACCCAGCTCGGCCCAATTTTCACATAAATTACCCTCTCAAGAGCCTTTTATGTTTGTCGTTTTGTGGCATTTTTCAAAAACGTGCCACTAAATATCATTTTTTGTGGCATTTTCTAAAAATATGCCACTAGTGTAGTGCCACGAAAGTATGTTTTTGTTGTAGTGTTTTAGACACACATAACATAAATACACTTAAAAAGTATAATTTTGTGAAAACAATCTTTACAAAGTTCACTAAATACCAAAAATACAACAAACAAAAAAAAAAAAACAAAAATTTAGTATATTTTTTGTATTTTTGTGTATTTATTAATTTTTTTAAATATTTTTTCACAAATACTTTACTTTTTAGATACATCTAAGTAAGATGCATCAAAAAAAGTAAAAAAAATGCTTAAAATTTTAAAAATATTCACTAAAAAAAAAAAAAAAAAACACGAAAAATTAAAAAAAAAACTCAATTTTCAAAAAACTGAATTAAAAAACTGAAACTAAACATTATAATTTATATTTCTTAAGATTATCACTTCTTGAATTTTGTAGGGCTGCAAAAAGCATTTGGAGACTTATTTTCAAACTTTATAAACCTCAACGAGTGAGAATGATATTTGCAATTAGTAATTTTTTTTGATTCATGAGCATATGATTCAAAGTTCAAACTCAATATACGTAGTAGTAGTAGTTAGAGTAGGAAGAATGATGACTTGGCTAAGGGTGTAGGCATGAACATGTTTAGAGGTTTTTAGTTGATTTTTCACTTCACAGACGTTACATGATTAACACAATAGGAGTTTTTTCTACCCAACCGACTGAGCAACATGATGCAATAGAACGACCAGTGGAAGGAGAAGCACCTCAACATCAACGGTGGAATCGGTTTACAGAATCACGAAAATCAATCCTGATGGCTCATCAAACAGCTACATAGATTAGATCTAACTTGACAATTTTTGTAGGATGCCTTCCAAAATTTATTGATCTTTGAAAAAGAATAGCAATTCCATCGAAATCAAACCTTATTCAATCATCTAGATTTTTGAATTAGGATCTTCAAAAGTAGAACTGTGTAGTAACAATGAAATTACCATTACTCTCTGTGCATATTGTGGTAGCAAATTTACTTACAATATCAAACCTACATCAACTAATCTTTTGGAATCTTTCAAGTCTTTGCATTAGAAAAGTTGTATACAGAAAAATAAATCATACAGTCACCTAGTATTATGCAAAGCTGTGGTTTCAAGGAGAAGAATTGTGTTTCAAAGCTGGTGGATTTCAAAGACTCGTGAGATTAGGACTTGCTGGACTAAAAGGATTGAAATGGGTGAAGGTGGAGGCTGGCTCAATGCCTCATCTTGAAGTGTTACTAATACAGGAATGTGAATTGATAGAGGAGTTGCCCTCTGCCATTGAATATTTAACCAACCTTAAATCTCTTTATTTGATTAATATTTCTTATCGATTGATTTCGAGCCTGGACAGAGACTTAGAAGGTGGGAATTATTGAAAATTGCACACATTCTAGAAGTTGGGATTGTCAACACAAAATGTGGCTGTGTGGGAAGAAAATTATCTATAGCGACAGAAGAGAAAGCTCTAACCATATTGGATCATTACCACATTTAGAATGCTTATTATATATTTATTTATTTGCATGTGCTCTTGGTACTTGATTTGTTGTATTCATATTGGGATCAAATTTTTCTCTATTTTTTTCTTCTTCTTTTCTCTATTAAAATTTTGTTTTAATAGTAGATGGGGAGCCTGCTATTTGACCTTCTAATTTGGATCCTAGAGAGTCGGTAACTTCACAAATATTTTAATTGCAACACTAAATCTTAGGGTTCGTTTGGTGAGATTTTATTTTTATTTATTTTGCTTTAGCTTTAAATTTTTTGAAAATTAAAATAAAAAACACGGTTGCTAATTTTTTTCACTTTTAAAAAAATTGGCTACAATTCTTAGAATTTGAGGAAATAAGAAAAATACGTTTTTACTTATTTTTAAAATAAGTTTCATTCCTTCCTACCTCCCTCACTCTTCCATCCTCTAGCCACCGTCTCTGCTCCAACGACCACCTCCAATCACTCCCCCTTTTTGGTAACTTACTATACTGGTTTTCATTTTGGAAAATGATATACTAGTCTATTTTCTAAATTCAGTGATATGTAATGTAAAAGAGATGATTGGTTGATAATTAGAGAAAATATTAGAGAGGGTTGACTTAAATATTCTAAGGTAAATTACAATTACACCTTCTAAGATTTATTTAAAATATAGATTGCCTCCTATAATTTTAGAAATTACAAATATCCCATTGTCAAAAAAATTTATTTAACAAAACGAACAAGAAAATAAAATTTTTAATTATTTTTCCATATAACAATAAAATTATATAAATTGTTAATTAAAATATATTTCTGACATGATTAAAAATAGTTAATTGACTTGATAATATATTAATAAAATGGATTATTTGTTATGTAATTAGAAATTAAAAGGGCATAATGTAATTTTCAGAATCGCATAAAGCAATCTGTATTTTGAACAAACCTCAAGGAATGTATTTATAATTTACCCAATATTCTAAGGGAGCGCCACATGATTTGAAAAATGAATCTAACTTTTTTGCTAGAGTAGCACTACTCTTTGATTTTTATGTTTTGAGAACATGTATACTAAATATGCTATTTATTTTAGTTTTTACAATAAAAATAAATAAATAAATAGAATAAAGAAAAAAACATATTTTATGTTCTTTGTACATAGAAAACAAAAGAAAAAAACAAAAAAAAGTAACCACAAGTTACTAGACACTACTTTTAATCATTTTAATTTAAATTGGCACAAGTTTTTCAAATCTCAAAATGAATAGTTCTTAGGATTATACATTTTGAATTTTTTAGGGCTTCAAAAGCATTTGGACACTAATTTTCAAACTTTATAAACCTCAACAAATGAGAATAATATATGAACTTAGTTAAAATTTGTTTCATGACCATATGATTCAAAGTTCAAATTCAATATTAGGCACTTCAACTCTACATAGATTAGATCGAACTTCACAATTTTTGTAGGATGCCTTCTTAAATTTATTGGTCTTTGAAAAAGAATAGCAATTCCATCCAAATCAAACCTTATTCCATCATCTAGATTTGTGAATTAGGATATTCCAAAGTAGAACTGTGCAGTAACAATGAAATTACTATTACTCTCTTTGTATTGTGGTAGCAAATTTACAAACAACATCAAACCTACATCAACTAAACTTTTGAAATCTTTCAAGTCTTTGTGTCAGACAAGCTGTATACAGAAAAATAAAAATACAACCTAGTATTATACAAAGCAGTGGTATAAAAACTCCGAAATAGAATAAACAAATCAGAAGACCTTTAACAACCCTTAGGCCTAGAGTATTTTGGGGGAAGAGATGGGCACCTTTCATTCATATGCAGGTATGGATCCATTGTATTGTATCCAGGTAACTCCATTCTATACTTCCCTCGAATTTGACATAAAGGGAGCTTCACAGTGTCTGCATCATTGCACCACTTTGGCAGGCGGCTTGAATTGTTTTCAAAGAACTTGAGTGTGTCAGCATCTTTTATCTGCAGTTTGGACAAGATAAATTAATAAAGCAACAATGAAATTCCGGACTTGGGTTTTACGTCCACACAACAATCAATTTCAGTTGAACATCCATATTTACCCACACAATTCAAGTTTAGTTTCATAATAGTAAAATAAAGGGCAAATTACATAAATATCCCTAAAGTATACCATTAATTTCATTTTGGCATATAGTTTTTAATTTGTATCAATTACATTCCTAAACTTTACACATTGATCCAATGTAGTCCCCTTTCCTAACTAGCGTCTTAAAAAAATATGAAAAATGCTTATGTCAGCTTCACATAAGGCATTTGGAGGGCATTTGGAGAGCATTAGAAGCAATTTCTCATTTTCCACCTAAATGAATCACAAGACACATGAAATGAACATTATTTACAAAATAAAACACATCTAAGACTTCCACTTCATTACTGAAAGTCAAATACATAGCATGTTTGGCTCTTTGAATGATAGTATATGGTATAAATAGATGTGTCAAAATGCCCTTTATGTCCTTCAATGCTTGATGTGAGACTGGCATAAGCAATTTTTAGTATGTTCTTTAGACAACAGTTAAGAAAGGGACTACATTGGATTAATGTGAGAAGTTTAGGGATGCAATTGATGCAAATTGAAGATATGGGACCAAAATGAAATCAAGGGTATACTTTAGGGATCACTTGTGTAATTTACCCTAAAATAAACTTAAATTCTTTATTTTTTGTACGTAAATAAGTACAAAGCAGTGCATATAGACAATAAAAGTTTTATTAAGAAAAAAATTCGTCAATAATCATTCAGCGCAAACTTAGGTGAAATGTGTCAGCAAATCTTCCAACCTCATGCAAATACAATAACATAGTTTAAACCATCTAAGTGCTGGATTTACATATAAGCCATTTCAATGGATAAATAAAACCATTTTCTAGATCATGCAACATTAATTGGATGCAAATTTGAGACTTTTGTTATTTAAATTAATGAAACAGAATATTCACAACAAACTCACCTTAAACTCTGTAACTTGAATGGAGTTTGCAATTGGATCAAACAACCCTGCTTCCTTGTACATTTCAAGAATGAAAACGACACATGATGTAGACTTTCCATCACTGTATATCCAATCGTCTTGATCAAGAATTGTCAACAATTCATCAAAAGATGACCCATGTCTTTCAGCTTCTACAAGAATTTCAGGAAGATCAAGGCCCTACACAGAAGTCTAATGTCAGATCAAATATTTAAACAAATACAGACAAGTACACATTTCATTTATTTCAAGTATTACACCAGAATTTAATGATGCTATTAGTTATTGTATATCACTTCATCCAGACCAACGTCTAAATTCAATGGCTTGCTGGTTAGGATCAAACTATCTTGTCTAGATTTGGTCCAAGAGATTGTCGATTAATCTCATGAACTGCCAGTACTAATACATTTCCCTAGTTGTCTTTGATGACAAAACAAACCAAACCAAACCAAATTAAGCCTTATGTCCCAATCAATTGGGATAAGCTACATGAATCATTTTTCATCATTCAGCTCTATCAAGAACTATATGCTTAGTTAAATGCAATAAATTCATTTTTTTTTTTTTTTACTATCCCAATTACACACTAGAGATATAGATGCCTGATACACCATTCCTCAATATAAAAGCCCCAGTGGAAATAGGAACTCTGTCATCCTTACAAAAACTTTGTTGTATTTGTGGGGAAGTGGTTTTTGGAAATACTCTTCGAATCCGGGAAGACGCTCTTGATTCTCAGCTAATCACCTGCAAAGACAAATTCTCCGGTCGGGGGTGCCGGGATTAGCACTCCGACGGGCAAGTCAGTTCCGCTACTCAAGAAAGTTTGTTTACTAAGTTTAGTGGAGTGTATTTTTCTTACATACCTCTCTAAATCCGGAGCTCTTGTATTTATACTCATTCTTCTGACCTCGAACCTAGTGCCCGCCTTTTGCTTATTTTCCTTTTGTTTATTCCAACATAAATCTCTCCGTCTATTCGGCGATCTCAGTATATTCGGCATCTTAGTTGATTGGTACGGAGCTGAACAGTCTCTGACTTATGGGATATACCCTTTCTTCCTCTTCTATATATTCGGCTCCCACAATTGCCCCCCAAGCATTCTCCCAACATATGTTGGCTGGAGTGCTTGGCTCCGGGTTCTGAGTACTCAACCAAAATTTTGGCAATTGAGCCCACACATTATTCGTCTAAGTACACCCCCTTTTGGTTGTCGCACCGACTTCCCGTCTCTTCGTACATGCCCATTCATTGTGATTTTAAAGATTAGCGTCCCTTCGGATTCACTTTCCACAGTACTGGTCACCAGGTTGCCTTTTGGATCGTTCTTGCAATTTTGTCTCCTCCAATATCTTTTTCTCCCTCTGTAAGCTTTCCACTTCTTTGCTTTGAGAAGTATTTCCATTTTATTCTTTGGCATATCTGTGTCAACTTTAGGGCATGGCGAAACATTTGAAAGACCTCCTTTCATCAAATCGAATCGCTGGTTTTAGACGCCATTTCTCTATTCCTGATGACGTCCGTCTGTCGCTTTTGGCAGACGGCACCCTTGACATGGAGAGGGAGGACGAAACCTCAATCGTCTTTCCTCTTTTGTCAATCGCGGAGGGTGGAGTCCGCTTCCCCTTGCATCCGTTTCTTAGGGTTATGCTTCGCCATTGGGATTTAAGCCCTTCTCAACCTAACGTGAATTTATTAAGAATAATAATGAAGGTTGTAGCGTTGAATCGTCGCCTTGGAATTAACCTTGGCATTCTATTATCCTATCTGCTATGCCTTGGCTAAGTCCTCCGGCCGACAAGGACGTTATTTCCTTAGAGCTAAGGACACCGACCATCAGCTAATCACTATGCTTTCCAGCTCTGGTAAACGAGTTGATGACGTTATGGTTGTTGTCCAGGGTAACTGGGAATTCGGCGAAGGGGAAGATCGTGTCGACCCTATTCCTAGACGGAGGGGCGAGTCAGGTTGCCGAGTATCCCCTTTTTGTCATGTGTTCATTTTTATTGTAGAACCTATTTCATTGAAATCTCACGGCTTCGTTTCGTGTAGGAAGGGGTCTGAAAAAGATATTACCTTCGACCCACGACGTCACCCTTTCAGATATCAGGGTTGCTCTTAGGTATTTCGGCCGGCGAAGTCTTCAGAAACAGGGGAGGGCGGCTCACATTCTCCTTTGTTACGAACCGACATACACAACCTTCTCGGCGGCGGAAAACATACCGATTCCAAAGGGTGAAGATTCCCTTACTGCTCTTATTCTGTCTGACTTCAAAAACTTGAGGCAGATAGGCTTCGAAGGGTCCGATTCGGAACAGAACGAGGTAGTTGATATCGCCGAATCAGATCAATCCGAGGCCGAGTTTGAGGAAGTATTGGGTTTTGCCGCCCCTCTATTTATGTCGGGACCAGGGAATCTTCCTTCTGCCGACGTTTTTCGACATATAGAGGATCTTCCCGTCTCAGACTCTACGGATATGGCCAGATTGAGTCTGACAAAGCTTGCCAAAAAGGCGAATGCGGAGAGGTTAGCTGCACGGCGAAGAGCGGAGGGCCTTTCGTCTGAGATGCCGCCTGCCACCGAATCTTTGGGGGTTCTAGAGACGGAAAAAGGTCGGGATGCCGAATCTCCGTTGGTCGGGGGAGTCGGCCGAAAAGTTGAGGAAAAGATAGGGAAACGCCCTGCTGACCTTAAGGTCGGCTCAGACGAACAAGGTGGTAAGCGTCCTCGATTAGAGGGGTCTAGTGAGGCTGTTCCTTTTGTCATTTGTCCAATGGTAAAGAACATGCCGATTCCCTCTAACGCCTCGGCGCTTAAAGACCCGAAGGTCGCATTCGGTGTGGCTACTTTCGTGTCATTGCCGTCTGATGTCGAGGCTTTCCGGATGGAACCAGATATGAATGCAACAGCATTGGCCGCGCAATCGGCTCTCCTGGTACGTATTTTGACTTTTCATCTCATCCAAGTACTGTTGAGGTTAAGTTTTTTGGGTTATTTTGCAGACCGTCGGCAGGATAGCCGACGTGGGACGTCGGCAACTCGACGCCGTCAAAGAGATTGGCCGCCTACGAAAGCAAGTAGAGGGCCAGAGAAAGAGGGCCGAGGATGCAGCTTCGAGAGCGAACGAGGAAGCTTCTCGGGCCGAGGCTGAGGTAGAAAAGGCTCATATTGCAGACGAGAAGAGGGCGGACGCGAGTGAAACGGCTGCGCCGATTGTCCTGTATATGGTTACCGAGGCCGAAGTTGGTCGTCGTGGAAGGCTGCTTCCAAAGCATTCGAAGCCGGAAAAGATGCTGGGCTTGCCGAATATGTGGACCAGGTTTCGCGCTTCGAAAACAGGGGGTTCAAGCACGGCTGGCATAAAGCCCTTGCTGCAACTGGAGTTTCACTGACTATACCAGTGCCGTATGAGCAAGTGGACATCGAGCCGTTGGAGACTGATTCCGAAGGGTGAGCTGGGCGAATGACTTAGATTTCACAAATGTATTAGGAACTTACAAATGTATTATTTAAGCTTTATCAGACATTTTTGTATTGATTTTGTATATAAAAAATGTCGCGAGCCAAATATATAAATGAATGAATCTTGACATTTTTGTGCGGGCTTGTGGCTTATTGATTTTCTACATACAAAATGTCGAGAGCCGAACATATTAATGAACCTGCCCTTGCCTTGGCCAGGGCGTGAGCGACAGAATAAGCCGATGGCTCTGAGTCGGGGGCCGGGTAAGGCATGAATTACTCGGTCATGATTGGTTGAAAATCTAGCCGTCTAGGTTGATGAATCTAGCCCTTGACAGCGATAACGCTTGACATTCAACCTAATAGATTAATGAATCTGCCCTTGCCTTGGCCAGGGCGCGAGCGAGGGACCGAATGAGCCGATGGCTCTGAATCGGGGGCTGGGCAAGGCATAAATTACTCGGCGTGATTGGTTGAAAATCTAGCCGTCTAGGTTGATGAATCTGGCCCTTGCCCCGGCGATAGTGCTTGACATATCTAGCCGTCTAGGTTGATGACTCTAGCCGTTGCCCCAGTGATAGCGCTTGACATTCAACCTAATAGGTTGGGTAAGGGGCATGCGACTTTTGACGTTTTCTCGGGGGAGCTGCATGTACCCCAGAATAAATGGGCGAGTTCATGCCAAGAACTTAACTCGTTCCTTATTCATGCTGGGTTTAGAGATGAAAATGAGTCGTAGAAACGAGCCTATTCGCACGGGAAGAAGAGTGTCCGTGGATCGGGAAAAAGAGCGGTGCCCCAATCGTCGAAGCAGATCACCCCGAAAGGACGGACCACGGGGAGGTTCCCCGTGCCCACGACCCCTTGTTGAGCCAGACGCGGACCCATGACCGTTGAGTTTTGCGGTTTTCGTGAAGAATAGACCAATGACGGAAGCGGATTCTATAATTAAAGACCCGGATGTGGCGGTCGAGTTCGCCTGGCAGATTTTTCCGCCGGAGGTACAACAGTCGATGGTCGGGCATCGAGATTTTGAAGTATTTCGGGATGGCATTCACGGGGCTATCAAAGGATTGTATAGCGCTTATCAAATCGGGATGCGTCTGCGGGAAGCCCGCCGCGAGAACGAGAAGAACAACGAAAAGAATCGCCGTCTAGAGGCTCGTGCGCAAAAAGTTGAGAATGAGCTTCGGGAGCTAAAGAGTGTTCGAGCGGCCAAGTCCGTGGTGGACGGTCAAACGAAAGTCATGGGGGAGAGGGCGAATCGAGAGGACCCGGGTTATGAGAGCGGATATAAGGACGGCATGAAAGCCGGGATGAGGAAGGCCAAAACGGACCTAGCGGAGGAGGTCTGCCGATGCGAAAACCGTTCTTTCAAGCATGGCTGGATCAAGGCCCTTCAAACTGTGGAAGCTCTTGGGTCCATGGGCATAAATTTGGCTTCGCCCCTATATCATCGGCATCACCTACCGTATTTCGAGTTTGATATTGAGAAAAGTGACGGCAAAGATGCCAGCTGAGTGCGCTACAATGTGGAGTAAATGGGACTATTTTATCGAATGCTCGAAATGTATCGAAATGTATAGTGTCCTTTGAATAAAACGCCTTATGTCAATTTATTGTCTTATGTATAGTGGCCTTTGAATAAAACGTCTTAGCAGATTTTGAAATGTTTTGCGTGTAATTAAACCTCTTATGTCAATTTATTGTCAGCTTTTGCACTACGTAACGTAAACATTCGGAAATACATCGATCGGCTCCATTGTAGGAACCATGTATTTCGTCAGTTAAATTGTGACATCCACGAAGGGCGCTCCGAATCCGGAGACTTATTCGGCCAATCGTGTTGTCCACGAAGGGTGCTCCGAATCCGGAGTCTTATTCGGCCAATCGTGGTCTCCACGAAGGGCGCTCCGAATCCAGAGACTTATTCGGCCAATCGTGTTGTCCACGAAGGGCGCTTCGAATCCGGAGACTTATTCGGCCAATCGTGGTCTCTACGAAGGGCGCTCCGAATCCGGAGACTTATTCGGCCAATCGTGGTTTCCACGAAGGGCGCTCCGAATCCGAAGACTTATTCGGCCAATCGTGGTTTCCACGAAGGGCGCTCCGAATCCGGAGACTTATTCGGCCAATCGTGGTATCCACGAAGGGCGCTCCGAATCCGGAGACTTATTCGGCCAATCGTGTTGTTCACGAAGGGCGCTCCGAATCCGGAGACTTATTGGGCCAATCGTGGTTTCCACGAAGGGCGCTCCGAATTCGGAGACTTATTTAGTCATCAAGAAGCGTATGAACTGAAGCATGAAAACGAACAACTTTTTCATTACGGTAGAGTATGTACAAGTACCAAGCCCACAAATCGGGTCATTGGTAAAATTTTCGTAGATGCGTTGAATTCCAAGGCCGTGGCAGGCTTCTTTCTGACATGTTCGAGAGCCGATATGCCCCTGTTCCTGCAATGGAGTCTATTTGATAGGGGCCGTCCCAATTCGGACCCATTTTCCGCTGGCCGGTCTCCTGTTTACCGAAGTACTTTCTTTAGGACCAGCTCCCCTGGAGTGTAGCGACGCAACTGAACTCGTTGGTTGTATGACTTAGCGAGCTGCTGCTGATATCGTGCCATGGAGGCTAGGGCGCGGTCTCTTCGTTCCTCGATTAGATCCAGGTTCAGGGCGAGCATCATGTCATTTCGGCCCGTATCAAAGGCTTGTGATTTCAAAGTCGGGAGGCCAATTTCCAGGGGTAAAATTGCTTGGGTTCCGAAGCATAGGGCGAATGGCGTTTCTCCGGTGGACCTCCTCGGCGTTGTCCGGTGCGCCCACAATACACTTGGCAATTCTTCGACCCATTTGCCCTTAGCCTTTTCCAGCCTCTTTTTGATGCCGTCCAAGATGGTTTTGTTTGAGGCTTCGGCTTGACCGTTGCTCTGGGGGTAGGCGGGCGTAGAGAAGTAGGGCGTGATACCGTATTTGCCGCATAGTTCTCGATATACGCCACAATCGAACTGGGTGCCGTTGTCTGAGATGAGAGCTCTTGGAATGCCGAATCGCGTAATGATGTTCCTCCATACAAATCGCTTAATGTCGGCATCTCGTATGTGTGTAGCCTCCGCTTCGACCCATTTTGTAAAGTAATCTGTTGCTACGATTAGGAATCGCTTGTTTCCTGGGGCCCTGGGCAACGGTCCTACAATATCGAGCCCCCATTGAGCAAATGGCCAGGGACTGGTGATAGAGTTCAACTCTTCGGCGAGCAGATGGGTTAGTGGGGAGAACTTTTGGCACTGTTCGCATTTTTTAACATAATTTTTTGCGTCGGCTCTCATTGTCGGCCAATAATACCCCTGTGTTATAGCTCGATGGGCGAGAGAGCGTCCGCCGGAGTGGGCTCCACAACTGCCCTCATGTATCTCAGTTAGAAGTTCCTCCACTTTATCCGGGTGTATGCATTCCAAATAGGGACCGGAGAGGGACTTTTTGTAAAGCCCTCCCTGTGGATCCAGATAGTATCGCAGGGCCTTATTGCGTAGCTTGTGTGCTTCTTTTTTGTCCTCTGGGAGTTGTTCGGAAGAGAGGAATCCGGTTATGGGGTCCATCCAACTTGGTGCGGGTTCTATAATATTAATGTGGATCTCCTCCGAAGGGCCGATACTCGGCTCCGGGATGAAACCTACTTCGATGGTCCGTTTGAGTTCAGAATTGATGGCGGAGGCTAGGCATGCCAGGGCATCTGCGTATGTGTTCTGATCAAGTGTTATTTGGTTCAGTTCGTGATGGTCAAACTTCGTTAGCAAAGAGTTGGCCGTTTTCATATAGGCAGCCATACGGTCGTTTTTTGAGGCGTACTCCCCCTTTAGCTGGTTGATGACCAATTTGGAGTCACAAAACACTAGCAAACACCGAGCACCAAGAATATGTGCATTTCGTAGGCCGGCTAAAAGGGCTTCATACTCGGCCTCGTTATTTGATGCTTCAAAGCCAAGCTTCACGGCCTGCTCTATTATTGCGCCGTCGGGAGACATGATTACTACGCCGGCACCGCAGCCCCGTTGATTAGACGATCCATCACAGTATAGCTGCCATATATCCCCGACATAAATTCTCCAATCCGACTTTGATCGAGCTTCAACCTTTGGAAGAACGTCGGCAGGTTTAAGGTCGGAAAGCCCGCCTGTGAATTCGGCCACAAAGTCGGCAAGCACCTGTCCCTTGATTGCAGTTTTGGGTAAAAATTGAATGTCATATTGGCCGAGTTCAAGAGCCCATTTTGAAACACGTCCTGATGCTTCCGCACTTCGTAGTACTGATTGGAGGGGGTAATCTATTATCACCCCAATGCTATGCCCCTGGAAGTAATGCATCAGTTTTCTTGCTGCCATGACCAAGGCTAGGATGAGTTTTTCCAGCGGAAGGTAACGTGTCTCGGCATCGACCATTGCCTTGCTCACATAATACACTGGTCGCTGCTGCCCTTCTTCTTCTTTTAGTAATACGGCGCTAACGGCCCTATCGGAGACTGCTAGATACAGAATGAGGGGGTCACCAGCAGCTGGTGTTGTCAGGAGAGGCACTGACCGGAGGTAAGTCTTGAGCCCGGTGAAAGCTGCTTCGCATTCAGCGGACCATTCAAAAGCTTTGCCTTGACGTAACGTCTGGAAGAATTGTCTGCATCGGTCTGTTGACCGACTGATGAATCTATTGAGGGCAGCGGCCATCCCTATCAACTTTTGGACTTCTTTTACTGATCGGGGGGAACCGAGTTGCAAGATCGCTGTGACTTGCCTCGGGTTGGCTTCAATTCCGCGGTGGTTGACGATATAACCCAGGAATTTGCCAGAGCCGATTCCAAATGCGCACTTCGAGGCGTTCAATTTCATTCTATATTTGCGCAAGATGCCGAATGTCTTCTCTAGATCGGCTATGTGATCCTTTTCTTCTTTGGACTTGACCACCATATCGTCGATGTAGACTTCCATGGTGTGGCCGAATTGTTCTTTGAACATGGCGGTGACCAGCCTTTGGAAAGTTGCCCCTGTGTTCTTCAGCCCAAAAGGCATAACTTTGTAGCAGTAGGTTCCTGTTGGGGTGAGGAATGCAGTTTTGTCTTGGTCATCTGGATGCATGGCAATCTGATGGTAGCCTCTGTAAGCATCGAGGAAACTCATGCGTTGATGGCGCGCCGTGGCATCGACGAGTTGGTCGATTCTAGGTAGGGGAAAGCAGTCCTTGGGGCAAGCCTTGTTCAGATCCGTGAAGTCGACGCACACTCGCCAAGTTCCATTTTTCTTCTTTACCACCACTGTGTTGGAGAGCCACGTGAGGTAAGTGACTTCTCTAATTGCCCTGGCGTCAAGCAATCTGTCGACTTCTTCTATGACGGCAGCAGTGTGCTCTGCGGCAGACCGACGGCCTTTCTGAATTACGGGCTTGCATGTGGGGTCGACGTTCAGGTGGTGCTGTGAAACTGATGGGTCTATACCCGGCATCTCGTACGGAGTCCACGCAAAGGTGTCGAGGTTGGTAAGTAGAAAGGAGATCAGCTGCTGTCTATCGGCTTGGTGTAACGAGGTGCCGATCATGAAGAACTTTTTCGGGCTTCCGTCAATGTCAACTCGGTCTAGACTTTCTGTGGCCTTTTCGTTCGGCTGCGGCCCGACGTCGTCCAGGATCTCCCGATTGGGTGCCTCGATGGAGTTTACCTGCAATTCCTTTGGCATTTTGGCGGCCAAGAGGTAACATGCTTGTGTCGATTTTTGAGAGCCGCGGATCTGCTCAATGCCGTGTTCTGTTGGGAAACGTAACAATTGATGGTAGGTGCTTGGGACGGCCTGCAAGGTATGCAACCACGATCGCCCCATAATGAGATCGTACGGCGACGGCAGTCGGACGACCAGGAATTCTACATCCATTGTTCTGGAACCCGCTCGGACGGGTAGGTTGATTTTTCCCAGTGGATATTCGCGATTGGCATTGAAGCCGAATAGTGGATAAGGGGCCGGGGTCAGATCTGATTCACTGAAACTGAGTTTGATGAAGGTTTTATAACACATGACCTCCGAAGTGCTGCCCTGGTCTATAAGAACGCGTTCGACGGTGAACCGGTTAACGCGTAGCGCGACAACTAGTGGATCGATGTGAGGGAGCGTTATGCCGACCAAATCTGAATCATCGAAGGTGATGCTTGGTGATTCTCGGGGTCGCTTTGCTGGCGTGAGTTCCGCCGAGGGCCCGGGAGACCGGATTGCATGTATGGGGCTTCCGGCATCAGATATCATATGGATGTTATCGTGCAGAACACTTCGCTGGAGACGTTCGTCTTGTGTCAATTCCTTAAAGTAATCAGTTGAAGCACAACGAGCGTCGGTGTTTTGCTGTCGGGCCCGAGACCGTTGGTTTCCTGCCCTTGGGGGTCGCTTAGAGACCTGGCACACTGTTTGTTTGGGCTTTGCTACTTCCGAGGCCAGATCGCGGTGAAGGCGCTCGTTCTCAGCGATGGTGCTGTCTAAACTTTGTTTGGTCTTTCGAGCTCGTTCCAAGATGGCTAGCATCGAAGTGGTTTGTGAATCGACGTTCAAGGCACGTCTTGCAGCAATGATTTCTTTCTCGAGCATGTTTGCCGGGGTGAGGTTGACTCTCCGTGTGATCGCATCGGTGGCTATCGGAGAATCTTGAGTCACGCCTTCCATGGATGTATTTGAGTATTCCCACAAACGGCGCCAATTGTGGGGAAGTGGTTTTTGGAAATACTCTTCGAATCTGGGAAGACGCTCTTGATTCTCAGCTAATCACCTGCAAAGACAAATACTCCGGTCGGGAGTGCCGGGATTAGCACTCCGACGGGCAAGTCAGTTCCTCTACTCAAGAAGTTTGTTTACTAAGTTTAGTGGAGTGTATTTTTCTTACATACCTCTCTAAATCTGGAGCTCTTGTATTTATACTCATTCTTCTGACCTCGAACCTAGTGCCCACCTTTTGCTTATTTTCCTTTTGTTTATTCTAACATAAATCTCTCCGTTTATTCGGCGATCTCAGTATATTCGGCATCTTAGTTGATTGGTACGGAGCCGAACAGTCTCTGACTTATGGGATATACCCCTTCTTCCTCTTCTATATATTCGGCTCCCACAGTATTGAAACAAACCATGGGAATAATGGTGGCATTTTCCTGGCAGAGATAGGGAAGTTGACTCAACTGAGGAGGTTACACATTCAAAAGTTGAGAAGTGAAGATGGGAAGGGATTATGCTCGTCCCTTGGGAAGCTAAGTAACCTTCGTTCATTGATTGTTCGTGCAACAGAGGAAGGCGATATCATTGATCTAGATTCTCTTTCTTCACCACCTCAACTTCTTTGAACACTCTTCCTGGAAGGAAGTTTACATAAGTTACCGCATTGGATACCTTCACTACATAGCCTGGTAAGAGTAAGTTTAGCATGGAGTAAGTTAAGGGATGATCCACTGAAATCCCTTGAAGGTTTGCCCAATTTGGTTGAGGTTGAACTTCTTCAGACATATGAAGGGGAAGGATTGTGTTTCAAGGTTGGTGGATTTCAAAGGCTTGTGAGATTATACCTCACTATATTAAAAGGATTGAGATGGGTGAGAGTGGAGGTTGGTTCGATGCATCAACTAGAAGAGTTATATATCCAGAATTGTGAATTGGTAGAGGACTTATCCTCTAGCATTGAACATCTAACCAACCTTAAATTGCTTGAATTGGATGACATGTCTAATGAATTGATTTCAAGGCTGAACAGAGACTGGCCTCGTTTGGAAACAGGTTATTTTAGTAACTTTTTTACTTTTTACGAAAAGATGTGCAGAAAAGAAGAGAAAGTGATATGACAACTCATAGTAACTTTCTGACTTTTTGGCTAAAATGTATAGTTGACAAACGAGGCTAGAAGGTTGGAATTATTGGAAAATTGCACACATTCCAAAAGTTTAGATTGGAAATGCAATATGTGGTTATTGGAAAGGAAATTTTCTATATAGAGAGAGGAGAAAGCTCTAACCGTATTGGATCATCACCACAATTACAATGCTTATTATGTATTTAATTATTTTTGTGTGCTCTTGGTACTTAATTTGTTGTCATATTTTTCTCTATTCTCCCCTTTTTCCTTCTCTCTCTTCCACATTTGTTTTTGTAGTAGATCCGGAGCCTTTTATTTGACCTCATACTTTTAATCCTAGAGAGTTGGTAACTTCACAAATTTTTGAATTGGGATTGTAAATCTTAGGATTCGTTTGGTGAGATTTTTATGCTTTTATTTATTATTTTAATTTTTTGTTTTAGCTTTAAGAAATTTTGAAAATTAAAATAAAAAACACGTTTGGTAATTGTTTTCACTTTTAAAAAAATGGTTACAATTTTCTGAATTTGAGGAAACAACAAAAATGTGTTTTTACTTATTTTCAAAATAAGTTTCTTTCCTTCTTGCCTCCCACACCCTTTTGTCATCTAGCCACCCTCTTCGCTCCAGCGACCACCTCCAACCACTCCCCCCTTTTGGTAACTAACCAAACTTGTTTCCTTGTTTAATTTTAAATTTTTTTTTTTAATGTTTTGAGAAGGGTTAGGCTTCTCTTAAATTCAAATTGGAACTTGAGGGGCCTATGAGATGCAGTACGAGTCTTGTTTCTATGATCTGAATTGTTTACTTTGTAGGGTCTTAATTGTATATCATCCATGGAAAAAATTAGGTCAATTTGATAATTATATATTCTATTCATCTTATCCCATTTGTCTCTATAAAAATGAACAACAAGTGTATTTTTTTAAAATAGATCATCCATTTTTTTGGATGATATGTATGGTTTCCACAAAATGAACATTTTAGATTGATTCGTGGTAACCCCATGGGCTCCTCAGGTTGTCTCAATTTCATATTTGAACTTGAAAGAAGCCCAACCCCTCAATTATATAAGGCCAAACTCCTTGGCACATTATTATTGGTGAATTTGTACGTCTAAAATGAACTTCTCTAATATTCTTTAACATAGTTTGGAGACTAAAAAAACAAAAAGCATATTTTAAGAATCAAAATATAACAAAATGCATAATTTGGGATCAATTGTATCCGATCATTTGATTTTTTAAGACTTAATGTAAAATTAAAAAATTACCCTGATTCTTGTTATTGATTTACACAACACTTTTGTCAAATAATAGCCACTATTTTCTTTTTCTTTTTTTATTACAATTTTTCCCTAATCACAACACATCTAAGCCTATTTGTGAACCCACCCCTTCACTACCATCTCCACCGGCCACCACTACTGTCACTACCAACAACACCATCCACTACAGTTGATGCCTCCCCCCTAGCTTCTCTCTATCTTACCCTGCCACTCTCCTCATCATCTTCCTCTTCTTCTTATTAGGGTTTAAAAGGTGAGTGTATGTTTGTTATTATGATAAGTGTAATAAATAAAATTGAATTTTCAAATTTTTGCGAGTGGTAGTGTGATTAGAAATTTTTGTTGGAATTTGTGGAAACATGTATATATGTTATATTACGTTTATATACGTATAAATATGTGTATCTATGTTTGTTTTTAGTGATTCTGAAAAAAGGCCTGTTGATTTGAGTAGAAGTAATAAAAAAAATTGAGTAAAAGAATGAAGGGAATTTTAATAACTTTTTACTCAAATTTAAGTTTGAGTCTAGGGTTGGAGATGCCCTAAGGCCATCTCCCTTGATTTGACTAAAAAAATTAGTAAACCTTATTTTGATATGCAATTGGGGGTGACGAAATGGAGAGATGATGTATTTTTCTTTGATACGAGATTAAGTAGAGGAGTGAACTGGTTTATGGGCTTTTTTTTTTCATTTTTCATTTTTTATACTTTACTTAATTTAAATTTGATATGGGTAATGATTACGGGCTTGAGATGCCCTAACATATCTGTGAATTCATATTTTAACATATTGGATGTCTTATTCTCAGCTTGACATTTTAACAAACTCCTCACACGCACATGAGATGGAGCATTCTTGCGCTTAAGAGAGGGAAGGAAAGAGGGCTTGTTTGTGTGTGACTGTTCAGAGAGAGAGGCCTAGGGGAGAAATAGAACTATTCCAGCCAAGAAAATAACAATTACCTAATGCGATAATAAGATAAATTTTAATTTTAAATTTTATGAGCTTTGTTTAATTTTAATAAGACCAACTTCTGATTTTTGTTTTTTTGAGCTTTGTACAAAGAGAAATAGAATTTGGAGCACTGAGTCGTGTACATCACCGATTATAAGATAATTAAATTAATTTAATAATTGTAATACGATAATTTTATTATATTTGTCTTTAAAGTTTGGACAATATACTTGTTAAATCCAATGGTGTGTATAAATTAAATGTATAAATAAAATAAATAACAAAATAAAATAATTCAAAAAAGAATTATATAAATTAAATTCCGTATTAATTGCTTACAGAAATTATAAGTCGAGATTTGTGTTGGACACAATTTCCTTAAAGTAGATTTCGCCCTCACTCCGGTGCTTCAAGATTTACCGGCATCTACTTCCCAAGATGTGTAGCGATCTCGGTTTTGACCCGTCTCTGTGTGGTGTTCCAAGCTTAGGTTGGTATGGTTTTGAACAGTGTTACGTATCTTAGTTTCCCTGTATTTCCCTTATTTTGGTTATCGGGTTGTAGCGGTGTGTTTGGAATAGGTAATGTCTTCAAACCTTTAGATGCAAATCCAACTCGAATTGTGCATTGCAGAGTTGTATCAGAAGTTAATTCTTTCATGTTTTGCCACTTCGCTGAGTAGGTCGGGGATCGAGCTACCCAGTCAGCTCGCGGGGATCCAAGGGGTAGCGTCCCTTGGTGGGTCCGGGGCAGCGCCTAGGCGGGGACGAGAGGCAATGACCCCAAAGCAAAAATGTAAAATGTATTCGAAGTTGCTTGTCTGCTCGAGCGGCCGTTTATGTGCTCGAACGGAGAATGTTTGGTTTTAGAAGTTTGACTCGTCTGCAAAAGTACTGGGAAAGTGTATTTGATGCTCGAGCGGAGCTTTCCACGCTCGAACGGGAGGTTGTGTCTGACGCTCGAGCGGGGCTTTCCACGCTCAAGCGAACCATGTTATATCAGTTCGTGAATCTGATATTTCAGATCATTTTTTTCAGTTCTCTCTCTCTCTAAAACTCTCCAGAATTTCAGATCTAGAGCTTCTCTCTCTAGAAGTCATATTCTCTATTTGATTTCTCCAAATCCATTGGGATTTAGACCTAAGTTCTTCATCAAAGTTGGTTATCATCTCGAGGACTTCATTGTGTGCGGCGGAGATCGAGTTTAGGCGTCGTTGATTTTGGGGTTTCATCTCAATTCTTCATCAACACTTGAGGTAGGGATTTTCTTGGAGTTATATATAGTTATATACATATATATATTTGCAAGATCTAGATGATTTTCGAAATCATTCTTCGATAGCTTTGAAAATTGATTGTTGATTCAAGAAGTTGAGCCATTTTGAAAGTGAGTTTGTCTCTTGTTCTTTTAAAATGATCTTATGGGTTTTGATCTTCATTGATTGAAGAAAAGATGATTTTGGAAAGTTTTCTTTCAAAAGATTTGATTTATATAGTTTTGGTGAGAAAACGTAGAAATAGAGAATTTGTTAAAGAAATTGAAAATCCATGAATGATATTGTTATATTTATTTTGTGTGTCAAAATAAATGGATGTCTAGAAAATTTCTTATTGATATTTATATAAATGATGAATTTCATGGAATATGAGAATTGTTGTTCATTTTGGAAATTATTGTTCAAAACGTTGAAATAGTCTTGAAATGACCAATTGTTGAGGATACTTGAGAAGATGGAATTGTGTTATTTCTTGGATGATGAATCGGAATAAAAGTATTTATATTCATCTTGTGAAATTGGCATATCAATTTCTTTGATTACATTAAACTTTGAAAGTTTATTTGAAAACTTGCATTGAGAAAAGAATGTTAAGAAACAAGTTTTCATGGAATGGTTTTGGGGTAAATACGTTGGCAAGTCTTGATAGGTAGTGTAGATGATATTGAATAAATTGGCCTGAGAGTCCGGGGTGAAAAACTGAAAATCCGCGCGGATAGGTGTTGAGCCTTCCGGTTAATATCGGTAAAAATGACAATTTGGTAGTACTTGTATAGTCTACTTGCAGACACTAACCTAGGGATTACCAGAGTCGTATTTACTACCCTTGAAATAAATTGTTAAGTTTTGAACAATTGAAATTGCATAACATCATTGAGCATGATGGTTTTCAAAAGATGAAAATGTGATTTACTTTCAAAAAGGGACATAGTATGACATGTGCATTTCATCTCTTGAGACTTGTATGAAATGTATATACTTTGTTAAGGATTTCCTACTAGGTTTTATGCTCACCCTACGAGATTTTTGTGCAGGAAAAGATGTGGTGATCCCGCCTAACTAAAGGCGAGGAAATATGTATTGAGAGTATAAGGCTCTCATTTTGCGGTAACTCTATTTGTAAGTCAATGGTTGTATTTGTGTGGGTTTGAATAACCATTTTGTGTAACCAGGCCTAAGCCTTGGAAACTTGTAAACCCTTGGGGGTATCTATTTGTTTATGTTATTTTGATTTGAAGTAAATGTATTATCGCCTGAAGACTATTTGTATTATGTAATGCAAGTGTAGGGATTTATTTTCAGTTTTACTTTAAAGAACCATGGTTATCATATTATCATTTGGGTATAAAAATTAGGGTGTTACAAGATGCAAAGACTAACACTTGATTTGCAGCACTACAAAATCAAGTTTGGCGAACCAAAACTTTGCTGTAACTCTCTCTCTCTTTTTTTTTTCCCCTAAAAATAAATGCAGAATAGATGCAAAAAACAAGAAGATGGGAAGGAAAGAAAGACGAAAATCTGAGGGAAAAATCGAATGAGATGATATGCTGGATGGCATGCTTTATATAGGATAGCTGGTGGCTTTTCCGAACTGGTGCCAACAGATAGGAAACTGTTCGAATAGATTCAACAGGTAGAAAACTTGTTTGGACAGATATAGATCTGTTCAGTTTGAATTCAATAGGTATGAACCTATTCGGGTGGGTACGAACCTATTTGGGTGAAGGGAAAAAAACTGGACCAATTTATTTTGAATTTTGAAACCAAAATTAAAAATAAATAAATTAAAAATGTTTTTGGCACAAAAAAGATATGTATTGGGTTGGACAAGCCCAACCTAACCTCACATCATGCACTCGCGCCCAAGCCCACCCTAGCCCATTTACCCATAACCTCACCCTTCCACAAACTTGGGTACCCCTGGGGGCCATCCCAAGTATCTCAAGCTAAAGTATATATACCCATACAAATCCTTAAACATTTCCAATGTAGGACAACCACATTTCACAAATGTATAGGAAACTCACCTAAAGCCATTTCCACGAGCTCGAAAATGCGCGTTGAATTCTCATTCATGTGGAAATGGTTTTGAGCAACCAAATACACGATGTTATTCACTACACGATATCAAATATGAACCCAATTAGTAACGTTAAAAATAACACTTGGGTCCCACCTTAATTAATGCTCAAAGTTAGCAAAAAATAAGATTTTTCCAAAGCCATTTTCCAACAATACTTGCTATTCATTTTTTAAAAATAAATGCAAAAATCATTAAGGATTCATTTGTTTCACAGTAAAACATTTTACACTTGAAAATATTTTTTATGTAAATTAATTTTGTACACTAAAAAAAAAATTTTATTTTGCGGGATTTGGTAAAACAAAAACTTTCCACCATATGCATTGGGTAGAAACCAAATGAAGAGGAACCCTTTCACCTTTGAAAGATCAATGTGCTGAAAGAGCCAAATTCAAAGTGAATTTCTTAAAAATTAACTTATAATTATTTTAGGAACTATGATAAAATAAAAAATATTTCACTTACTTTTTATTCAACCAAACAATATTAAATGCGTATTTTACATCTAACATATGAAACCTTAATAATTATCAAATCAATATAATTTATTTCATGAAAAATTCACACACAAAAGTCCATAAGATAAACAATTTAGAGAATCTCCAACCTGTTTGGCATTTAGCCTTTTTTTTAAAAAAAATTTATTTTACCTATTTACATTTTCCATATTTCTACTTCAATTTGTTATTTATTTTAACTATTCATCCAAACAGTACTCGCATTATGAAATGTCAGATAAGCAACAAAAATGAAAAGAAGTAATCACAGGCCAAATATACTTTGCTTAACTTGTGAAGACTAACTATATTTAGCTAGTAAATTTGGATTGAGGCAAAATGCCTATCATATATCTAATGTGTAAGTGATGTAGGATAAAATTTTAAGAATTTTTATATTTTTAGTTTTGATATATTATTTTATTAGGATTCTTTTAATTTAGTATAAATATTTTAGAATTATTAGGTTTCTTAATTTGTTTTGATTTTGTTTTTCTAATTTCTTAGGTTTTTTGTTTTCCAAAAATTAGATTAGTTTATTGTTTCTTAATTTGAGTTTTCTTGGTGTCCAAGAATACTTGGTCTCCAAGGTTTACATTATTATAAATAACTATGCAAGTCTAATGGCAAAAACAACTTTTATTCAATAATATTAAGATATTTTCTCTTCCTTGTGGATTCAAGGTTTTGGAATTAGATTTTGACAAGGATTTTAAATAGTTTAGAATTTTAGGTTTCCTAATTTTTGTTGATTTAAGTTTCCTAATTTATTTTAGAATTACTTTTCTTACAAGTTTTAGATTTAGTTTATTATAAATAAGCCTACGACCATATGTATTGGATTTATTCAATCAATACTATTTTAAAGAGTTTTTCTTCTATCTTCTTGAAGATTTAAGGGTGTTCTTGTGGATTTAAGAATTCTCATCTATTAAAACGATATCTAATCTCGTGTGATTTATTCTGCTCCAAAATATTAATTTTTTTGCCAGCTAAAACGTGCGGGACACATCGTGGACCTATAGCATTCACATGAGCAAATATTTAAGTGAAGTATTTGCATACAAATATATAAAATTCACTTATGTGAAATGAGAAAATTTAATAAAAAAATAAGATTATATAAAATATTTTCCTTAATCAATTTGTTTTCTTGTTGACAACGAAGATATATTTTTCTTTTGTCTCTTTGTTTTTCTTTGGTCAAGCAAAACAAGTCTAGGTAGGACTGCAAATGAATAGAACCGTTTGTGAACAGATTCGAATTCGATTCAGTAAGAGCTCATTTGATATAGTGATCTCGGGTATTTCCCCATTTGATTATTCTATTCCGGACTTAGGTTCCGTGGTGTTGGCTGTTGACTATATCTTGTTGCCGTCTTTCAATACTCTGTATTTGAGTTATAGGATGTTTTGGGCAGGATTGTTACAGGTTGGGTGTGATTGGGAGCAAATGGTTGCTGCCCAGAATTTTGGTTCTTCGCTCGAGAGAGGCTTTTGTCGCTTGAGCGAGCTCTTTGTTTTAGCTCCTTTGCTCGAGCTAGGGTTCCTTCGCTCGAGCTTATGTCTGCGTCTGGTTCTGGACCTGAAGGTTGCAATTCTTGGCTCGAGCGAGCTTTTCTTCGCACGAGCGAGCGAGGTTTATGTTTTGGAGTTCTTCGCTCGAGCATAATCACATAAATGTTGTCCATCGCATTAGGACACGAGTGTTATAGCTTCGACACATTTATGAATGTGCTAACATCTTTGTTACTTTTATTAGGATGTTAGGACGAGGACGTGGAGGTAGGAGTGGTAGGCCTAGGAGACAGGAAGTGCCTATACCAGATGACATTCAGTGCAGCAGAAGGGTGTTGGTCAGGCCAATGTGGCCGAGCCAGTAGGTCAGCAGGCCATGGGCGTCTTAGCTCGCGAGATGACAGGAGCATTGAGGGAATCCATGGACATTCTCAGAGCTGAGAATCAAGTCCAGGCTCATGTTGCAGAGGCAGGGCCTTCTTTTCTGAAGAGGGAGTTTTTCCGGTCCAATTCGGATGAGTTTTTGGGGGATCCGAAGGAGCCACTTAAGGCTGACGAGTGGCTCGAATAGATGACTATGACATTTGAGATGCTTGGCATCGAAGACGGGGCATTGAAGGTGACCTTGGCATCTTTCCAGCTAAAGGGGGATACGGGTCAGTGGTGGAAGTTCATGAGGGGTCGTGTTGGTGGTACTTGGGAGGCCTTTGTGGATGCTTTCCAGGAGAAGTTCCTGTCTCTCGCGGTCAGGGAGAAGTTGAGAGATTAGTTCTGTCAACTCAAGCAGTTGAGTATGCCAGTGGCCGAGTTTGAGGCCACATTTACCAGTTTGTCCAGGTTTGCACCTAAGTTAGTGGCGTCTGAGGAACGCCGTTGTTTGGAGTTTGAGAGGAAGTTGAGACATGGGCTCAAGACTAGAGTTGCTGGGTCTATGACTCGGGACTATGGGTGCCTTGTGGATGCTGCGGCCCATATGGAGATCATTATGCAAGAGGAGGAAGAGAGGATGAGGGGCTCAAAGAGGAATTAGGATGGCCAGGGGGATGGTAGGAGGTAGAGGGGTTCTAACCCTTAGCAATCTTAGGGAGCTTTTGCTAGATCTACCTTTCCAGTGCTGAGTGCAGGTTCTGGGAGAGGCAGTCAGGGAGACGTTACTTGTTACAAATGTGGCCAGCTGGGTCACAAGTCTCCAGTTTGCCTGCAGAAAGGAGGAGGGTAGAGAGCAGCTTCATCTTCGGCTCGACCTCAGAGCCAGAGTCAGGGTAGAGGCTAGCCACTATCTTGTTACCAGTGTGGTCAGGAGGGCACCTGAAGAGGTTTTGCCCGTAGTTAAGTGGCACATCTGGTGCGTCTGGTGCGAGGCAGACGTAGATTTTTCAGCCAGCACAGTTAGTTCAGGCCTCGAGGGCCAATCAGGGGGCTTCATCGTCTTAGTCTGTGCAGTAGTCCTTTGCTTCGAGAGGTGAGCAGGCAGATCAGAGGACTTCAAGGCGTGTGTATGCTGTTACCGCGCAGGACCTTGTACCTACTCTATCTGTTGTGAGAGGTACCTTCTTGTTTTGCAACTCGGTTGCCAATGTGTTGATTGATACGGGTGCATCTCATTCTTTATATCTGCTGCATTTGCATCTGTTTTGGGGTTGGAGTTGGCGCAGTTAGCATCTTTTATTTGTGTCGTATCACCTGTTGGGGGTGAGTTGATTTTGAAACAGGGGTGTCGGGGCTGCGATATAGAGGTCGCCGACCGTTGGCTTTCATTTTCTTTTGTAGTTATGGCTATGTCGGGTTTTGATATTATTTTGGGTATGAATTGGCTATCGTCATACCGGGCTGTTATTAACTGTTACCGCCAGAGGGTCACTGTATGTACTTTGAGCGGGGATTGTTTCCATTTCTTGGGAGATCGGGTTGGTAGAGTTTTGCCACCGGTGTATGATCCGCGAGGGCAAAGTGAACTTAGTGGTCTTCTTGCTAGCTTTATGAGTGGTGAGTGTGATGAGACCCAGACTGTTTTGCCGAAAGTGATTTGTGAGTATTCGGATGTTTTTCCCGAGGACCTTGTTAGCTTACAACCTCATCGGGAGATTGAATTCTCTATTGATTTAGTGCCTGGCACGGTGCCGATTTCTATGGCACCTTACCGTTTTACCCCAGCCGAGTTGAGTGAGTTGAAGATTCAACTCTAGGAGTTGTTAGATAAGGGCTTCATTCGCCCTAGTACTTTGCCGTGGGGAGCACCGGCCCTCTTTGCTAAAAAGAAAGATAGTGCCTTGAGACTTTGTATCGATTATCGGAAATTTAATCGGGCTACTGTTAAGAATAAGTACCCTATGCCTCGTATTGATGATTTGTTTGACCAGTTGAAGGGCTCCCGTTGTTTCTCTAAGATAGACTTGAGATCGGGTTACCATCAGTTGAGGGTCAGGGAGGAGGATATTCTGAAGACGGTATTCCGTACGCGGTATGGCCATTATGAGTTTCTGGTGATGCCTTTTGGGCTCACCAATGCACCGACAGTGTTTATGGATTCGATGAACCAGATATTCCGGGAATTCCTAGATCGTTTTGTAGTAGTTTTCGTGGACGACATTATGATTTATTCACCTTCTGAGGAGGAGCACGAGGAACACTTGAGAGTGGTGCTCGAGTTACTTAGAGCCCATAGGCTATATGCCAAGTTTGGGAAGTGTGAGTTCTGGCTAAGAGAGGTAAAGTTCTTAGGCCATGTGGTCTCCGGGGAAGGGGTGTCTGTTGATACATCCAAGATAGAGGTAGTGCAGGATTGGGCACAACCTAAGAGTGTCTTTGAGATCCGCAGTTTTCTAGGATTAGCTGGGTATTACCGCCGTTTTGTGAAAGATTTTTCTAGGCTAGCTTCACCGTTGACTAGATTGACACGGAAAGGGGTCACATTTGTATGGAGTGAGACTTGTGAAAAGTCGTTCAAAGAGTTGAAGGTTAGACTTACCACCGCTCCAGTGTTGATTATTCCGGAGAGAGGGTTGGGTTATGCTGTTTATTGTGATGCCTCACGAGAGGGTTTGGGTTGTGTGTTAATGCAAGAGGGAAAAGTGGTAGCTTATGGCTCACGGCAGCTAAAAATACACGAGAGAAACTATCCTACACATGACCTAGAGTTAGCAGCTGTGATCTTTGCCTTGAAAATTTGGAGGCACTACCTTTATGGTGAGAGGTTCGAGGTGTTCTCGGATCATAAGAGTCTGAAATACCTGTTTACACAGAAAGACTTAAATCTGAGGTAGAGGAGGTGGATGGAGTTCATTGAGGATTATGACTTTGAGTTGCACTATCACCCGGGGAAGGCCAATGTTGTGGCCGATGCCCTTAGTAGGAAATCAATTAGTGACGTAGCTTGTATAACCATCCAGGAGTTGGAGATGTTGGGTGCACTTGGCGAGTTTGATTTTTTTCTGGGCGAATCCGTTGAGGCTGCGGCCTTGTTTTCTGTTGTTGTGCAGCCTACACTTGTGAGTCGAGTGTTAGAGGCACAGAGGGGTGACTATGAGGTAGAATCCCTCTGAGAGAAGATCTCTAGTGGGAAGGCTGAAAAGGGTTTGTCTGTGTTTCCCGACTTGAGTGTGAGATACCGAGACCGTTTGTTTCTGCCGGAGTCTTGCCGAGAGGAGGTACTCCGAGAGTTTCACCATCCACGCCTTGCAGTGCATCCGGGAGGCACTAAGATGTATCGTGATTTGGGTCGCCAGTTTTGGTGGAGAGGCATGAAGAGAGATGTGGCAGTTTTTGTGTCTAAGTGCCTTACTTGTCAGCAAGTGAAGGCCGAGCATCAGAGGCCAGCGGGTTTGTTACAACCCTTGCCCATTGCCGAGTGGAAATGGGAGCATGTCACTATGGACTTCGTTGTAGGTCTTCCGAGGACTCAGCGGGGTAGTGATGCTATTTGGGTGGTTGTAGACCGGTTGACTAAGTCAGCGCACTTTATCCCTATGTGTGTGAGAGATTCGGTCGATCATCTTGCCGACTTGTATATTCAGGACATAGTGAGATTGCACGGGGTCCCAGTGTCGATTGTCTCGGATAGAGATTCACGTTTTACTGCTAGGTTCTGACAGAGTTTGCAGAGTGCCTTGGGCACTAGGTTGACCTTTAGCATGGCTTATCATCCTCAGACTGACGGACAGTCTAAGCGTACTATTCAGATCCTTGAGGATATGCTTCGAGGTTGTGTTCTTGACTTTAGTGGGTCGTGGGAGAGGCACTTGCCCTTGGTAGAGTTTGCCTACAACAATAGTTTTCAGTCGAGTATTGGTATGGTACCGTTTGAGGCCTTGTATGGTCGACCTTGTAGGTCTCCGGTTTGTTGGGCCGAGGTGGGTGATGCACCTTTGTTGGGTCCGGAGTTGGTGAGAGAAACGACGGAAAAAGTTGAGCTTATCCGTAGGAGGCTTGTTACAGCCCAGAGTCACCAAAAGTGTTATGCCGACCGTAGGAGGAGGCCTTTGGTATTTGAGGTAGGTGATCATGTTTTTTTGAAAATATCACCTAAGCGGGGTCTGATGAGATTTGGTAAGAGTGGGAAGTTGTCCCCTCGATTTATTGGCCCTTTCGAGATCCTTGAGAGGATTGGCGAGGTTGCCTACCATTTAACTTTGCCGCCGCAGTTGTCCGGAGTGCATGAGGTGTTCCATGTTAGTATGCTTCGGAAGTACGAGCCGGATCCATCGCATGTATTGGATTGGACCGACTTAGAGGTTGATGAGGATGTCTCGTATGAGGAGAGACCGGTTCAGGTCTTGGATAGACGGGGTCAAGTCTTGCGAGGTAAGACCATTCCTTTGGTGAAAGTTTTGTGGAAGCATCACGGAGTGGAGGAAGCCACTTGGGAACGTGAGTTGGAAGTCCGAGAGAAATATCCGGATCTATTTGGGGGTGCTTAAACATATGTTGTATATTTTGTTGTATCGATGAACCTTAAGAGTATTGAATATATCTTAAGTTGTAAAACATTATATATGTTTCGGTTTATGGAAGTATTATGGAACTTGCTTTGAAATGGAAGTTTATTTTAACATTGTGTATGTTAAATATGTTGTAGAAATGCAAGTATGTCATTAAGGTTGCATGTGTTGAGTGTATTGTAAAAATGGAAATATATCATGAACATAGAATATGATATAGAATTGTGAACCATGTATGTTGGAAATTGTTGGATTGGAAAGAAATACATGTTGATAACGCATGTTGTAACATATATTGCGAATTGCCTCTTGATAAGAGATGGGATGACCAGTAGTGGGTCAAATTGTTGTACATTAAACCGTAATGTTGTTGAAAAATTGAGAAAGACATGCTTTTGAAAAACTTGTGCTTAATTTCAGGGACGAAATTCCTTAAGGGGGGGAGGTTATAGCGATCCCGAGTATTTCCCCATTTGATTATTATATTCCGGACTTAGGTTCCGTGGTGTTGGCTGTTGACTATATCTTGTTGTCGTCCTTCAATACTCTGTATTTGAGTTATAGGATATTTTGGACAGAATTGTTACAGGTTGGGTGTGATTGGGAGCAAATGGTTGCTGCCCATAATTTTGGTTTATAAGATGTTTTGGGCAGAATTGTTACAGGTTGGGTGTGATTGGGAGCAAATGGTTGTTGCCCAGAATTTTGGTTTTTCGCTCGAGTGAGGCTTTTGTTGCTCGAGCGAGCTCTGTGTTTTAGCTCCTTCGCTCGAGCTAGGGTTCTTTCGCTCGAGCTTGCGTCTGCGTCTAGTTCTGGACCTGAAGGTTGCAATTCTTGGCTCGAGCGAGCTTTTCTTTGCTCGAGCGAGCGAGGTTTATGTTTTGGAGTTCTTCGCTCGAGCGAGATTTTCTTTGCTCGAGCGTGCTTCTGAGTTGCAGACCTGAAGCTTCGATTTGTTGGCTCCAGCGAGGCTTTCTACGCTCGAGCGAGGGTTCTTTGTGTCTGGTCGCTCGAGCGACCACTCATTTGCTCGAGCGAGCCTGTGTTATATCAGTAGGCAGCAGCGGGAAAACACTTCACTTTTCATTCTTTTTGTTTCCAAAAACGTATATCCGAGCTCCCTCTCTCTCTATACACCTTCTCTCTAGAGATTGATCTACTTATAGTGTGTTTCTACCCTAATCTCTTTGTAAGAAAGATAGAGGATGACTTGGGCTTCCTTTTAATCTGAAAATTTGTGGGTTTGGAGCACTTTGAATTTTTACCATCTTCTCCATCCGAGCTCTTCACTTCAAGGTAGGGATACCCTATTCCATCTTATGAGTTTTGTCTTTAATTTTGGTCATTTTGATTAGTTGGAGATGTTGGGTAATTTTGGGAAAAGTTAGGGTTGTGTGTGTAATTTATAAAAGAGGGGTTTTCAAATATTAAAACCCATATGGATGTAAGATATTGAGAAATGGAATTATTGTTGTATTATCGATGAAATTGAACCTTAGGGTTGTTATTGAGGATTAGGGAAAAATGCCCTAATTTTGTTGTAATAAATTAATTTGTATAATTAATTTGGGAAAAATGTGAAAATGTGGAATTGAGTTGAAATCCATGAAATTGAGGAATTATGGGATGGAATGGTGTAGTCGGATAAATTAATCACTCACTTATGAAAAATTGTTGATGTTATGTTTGTTTGATGCATTTATTTCCTATTTAGAAATAACTGTTTTGGGCTATTGGTGGAGGATAGTCTTAATTGTTGTAGACACTGCATGGTGATTAGGGAAAATTGAAAATAATCACATTGTATGTGACGGTTGGAATAATACATCAAATTTGTGTATTGATTGAACATGTATATGATAAACGTTTATATACATTGTATTGTGTGGAAGGAGATAGAGGGTGTACTCCACGGTTTAGGGGAAGATAGGGGATGGACTCCTAAACCGGTTATTATTTGGGAGAAGATAGGGGATGGACTCCAATGATACAGCTAATATGTGTACTAGATTGAAGTGTTAATATAGCAAAGATGTGTATTAAATGGAAGTGTTAATACAGCGATTATGTGTATTATTTGAAATATGAAAGTGGTTAAACTGTGAGTGTTAGACTCACTTGAATTGTGAATCAGGGAAATGTTTTAATATGGGATGTAATCTCACTTAGCTGTTTGACCAGGTTCTGAGCCATGTTTTGGAATGATTTGGATAAGTAAAGAATTATGAAATGAAACATGGACTTAATGTCATGAAATTGGATGATGTTGTAAATTAGTTTATAAGAGTTAACCATCTATCATATGCCATTGTTTTAGTCATTGCTTATATTTGGTTTAGTATATCTCTACTGGGCTGTGGCTCACCCTATACGGGACGTCATTTTCAGGTACAGATGGTATGCCACCTCCAAAGACGTAGCTTGGGAGGCTAGAGGCTAAAAGACTTTTTGTGTTATCTTTTATGTATTACATGTAAATCAAGCCTAGGGCTTACTTTGTTTAAAGGGTTAGTACTCTTCTTTTGTTGTACCTAAGTGTTGACTTGGGAAGTTGTAAACCTATGGGGCATTTACTTTTGTTGTCAACATGTAATACATTTGTAATGAATACTCTGATAAATAGAATTATGTTTTATTCTCTCATGTCAATGCATGTAAAGAATGTTGGGTTTTATGTATTATTTTGAGGGCGTGACATTTGAACTCGGTTCTTTTTTCTTTTTTTCTTTTTTGCATTTGCGCTCAAATTAGAGCTCGCTAAATTTTTAATAAATAAGTCCAAATATACTAAAGCTCAGCTTGTAAACTCGGCGCATTAACTAGCTCATTTAACATTTATTATTTATATATTAAATAATGTAAAAATTTGTATAAAAATAAGATAAATATGTTATTTATATATTTAAAAAATATAAATGTAAATAATAGTTAACTATAGATATTATATTTATATAATAGTGGTGGTTGATATTATTATTTTGGTAAAATATTGACTTGTTTTTAGTATGTTCATATATATTGTATATATAATTGTATAATCAAAATTTTAATTATAACTTTAGTTTCATACACAAGTATGAATTTATGAATTTTTTGACTCGTTAAGGCTCGTGAACAGGCTCGAGCTTGAGTCAAGCCTAAGCCAACTCGACTCAAACTCGATTCGTTAAATTTTTATTGAACTCGAGTTCGAACTCAAGTTCGAACTCGTTAAAATTTTAATAAACAAGTTCAAACATTTTAAAATTCGGTACAGCTCGTTTGCCGCTCTAACTCCAGGTGAACCAATCACGGATCGATGAAACCCAGTTGAATTTGAGCATTACAACTCACCAATTTTCAAATTCACTACTCACCTTTTAATCAAAACTCTAAAATTCAGAGTTCATAGCAAGATGGCAGAGAGTGCGGTGTTCCATCTACTAGCCAACTTCGCACCCTTCCTTCAACAAGAGGCCAATTTATTGACCGAAGTTCGAGAAGAAATCCAATACATCAGAGATGAATTTGATCGCATGAGCGCTTTCCTGAGAGTCGCTGATGCCATGGAAGAGAACGATCCTGAACTCAAAAGTATGGGTCACGCAAGTGCGACAAGCTGATAAGAATGTGGGATGTGTTACATCATGAAAGGAGATAATTGAGACTAGGGTTAGGGCTTGAAATTTTGAAAGCAGCCATGGAAAGACCTTTTACTAGCATCTGTTGAATCACACCAGAGGTTGAAACAGTTGGTAGTTAACTATCACTTGAAATCTGAATGAAAAATATTTGGGCTTATCTCCACAAAAATTCCTAATTATTAAGAAATGATTAATGCTTGGGAGCACTAAAAAGGGAGTACTAAAGGAGTACTAATGAGGTGGCTCTCCCTTTGATATGATGGTTGTCTCTTGTGTTTTTCTTTTTTCTTTTATTTTTTACATTTTCCAACTCATTAGAGCTATTAGTGATGGGATTTTTTAGTGGTCTTTATCATTGTTGTTAAGAAATATCACTTTGACTTCATAAACTATAAAAACATACAAATGGATCATTAAACTATTGAAAAGCATCGCTTTATTCCTTAAACTATAGAAGTGTATAAATGGATCCAATAAACTATTGGTGTGTTTCATTTTAACCCTTCTGTTAGGGGTCTAGTTGGTACATTTTTACAGTTTAGGGGGTCTATTTGTAAACTTTTATAGTTAGGAGGCAAAGTGATACTTTTCAATAGTTTAGAAATCAATTTGTACGTTTTTATAATTTAAAGAGTCAAAATAACACTTTTTAATAATTTAAGAGGTTTTTATGTGAATAAAATACTTTTATTATTAAAAGGTCATTAAAGTAACGACATTTTACCTTTATTTCTTAAAGGTAAATTACTAAAACCCATTAAATTCTAACTCTTTTGCAATTTGTCCATTTGCTTAACAGTTAATTTTTCAAAATATTATCTTATTATAATTAACTCTTTTTGTTAAAATTTTATTAAAAATTTACAAAAAAATTTGACATATTTATTAATTTTCTACAACAATAATACCTATTATTGATTATTTTAGGATAATGATATTCTTACATGATGATTTCATTTGCACTTTGTCTCTCTTATCTTAGTAGTAAATTGCAAACATGATCACCCGATAAGGGCGTTATTGTCCAAAAAATTTAATAAATGTGTTATGTGTTTTAAACATAATATGATTTTTCTGTAAATTCCTAATAAAATCCTAACAAAAAAGGTTTATTTAATAAGATAATCCTTTAAAAGGTTAACTGTTGAGTTTTGAAATTCAAAAGGGTAAAATGTAAATGGGTCATAGTTTAAAAAAAATTATTTTAATTTACCCTAATTTTGACTTCATCTATTTAAAGGGTAAAGCACTAGTAAATCCTGAATTTGGAAATGTTAAACCATTTAGTCCTATGATTTTTTTGGAAGACTAATAGGTCCTAGTTTAATGTTAAAGACTTAAAAGCCCATGTTTTTATGTGCTACGCATTCAAAAGTAAGGGTAAATGTGGGTTAGTGGTGGTGTTAATTTTACCAATTTGTCCAACATCAATACGCAATGTTCCGTTGATGTCCCTCGTATCTGGGTGAATATGGAATGTAATTTCTGGGTTGTGGATTGGGATTCCGACGTTGCAGCAAGATTGGTTCCGTGATTTTTGAGTTTTTTGTTTGGGTTGGTAATGTTGATGTTAATTCTCAAATTAACATTCCATTGCCACCGAAAACCCTGGGTTGCTGAAAAAAAATTCGTTATAATACGTTGCTACCAGCATGAAGTTAAGTCTGAGCACCATTCCGACCTTTGATTGACGTTGAACACGGTATCTACACATCATCGGCGTCGGCGATCTTCACGGGGAAACATGGCGGCAGGTATGTATTGTATAGTTTTCTGATGTGTGCTTTTGATTTTCCGTTTCAGATTGTTAAACCCGTTGTCAATTGGTGGTGTGTTTTGTGTTGTACATTGTTGAAATGGAGTTTGGGTTTAATGTTTGCTGATGTTGTGTCATTTATTATGATGTAGCTGTGTTACAATGTGGATTGGTATCCTGGTTTCAGTAAGCAAGTGCGGTGGTCCTTATCTTATGTGATGGTCTAGTTGTGTGTTTATTTACCTGAGTAAGGGGCACCTGCTTTTGGGTGATGTCGGAATGAGTGGTAAAAAGTGATGGGGTGGGCAGTGGAAAGTTTTTTTTTATTGGACTGTGGTTTCCTGTTTGGGTATGGTATGAGAATAGGTTAATAGGTGATGTTGTGGTGTGGAAATGTTAATGTTAATCTGAATTTGTAATTTCCTTTAATTTCAGATAGGGGTGTACCATTGATTTGGTTGCATCGGTGTGGTGTAAAATGCGTGACCCAATAATTGAGGACATCTATTGGTGTATGTAATGTGTATGGTTATCATATTTAATGTTTGTGTACATTAATTAGGTGGTAGACGTTGCAGTGTGGGTTGAAGATGGTATTTGAAATGTTATTGCATTTGAGTTACTTGGTGAGTTAACGTCTTACTCGTTGCTGGTTTTTGACAAAGGGGACGAAAATAGTTAGGTGGTAGACAATGTAGTGTGGTTTGACTGTTTGGGTATGGTATGAGAATAGGTTAATAGGTGATGTGGTTGTGTGGAAATGTCAATGTTAATTTGCATTTGTAAGTACCATTGATTTGGTTGCTTCGATGTGGTGTAAAATGCGTGGCCGAGTAATTAAAGACATCTATTTGGTGCATGTAATGTGTACGGTTATTAGATTTAATGTTTGTGTGCATTAGTTAGGTGGTAGACGTTGCAGTGCGGGTTGAAGTTTGTTGTGATGGTGATTGTTCTTGTTGTGATTTTGGAAATTAGATTTATGGTGTAATGTTTACGATTATTATATTTAATGTTTGTGTATGTTAGTTAGGTGGTAGACATTGTATAAAACATGTAACCCAACTATTTAATGTTTGAAGACAGTTTTGTTTTTTCCAATTCTGTGCTGGACAAGTAGTGTTAGTATACATTGTTTGTTATGGTGTTCTGTTGGTCATTGTTCTTGTTGTGATATCGGAATGTTGTGTTGTTTGTTATTGTTGTTCAGTTGGTTGCTATCCTGCTGATATAGTAATGTTAATGTTGTTGCAAGAAGTGCAAGCCAGCATGGTATTAGACGGAAGGTAGAATGTAGAGTTGCACAGCAAGGTTCTTCAACAACACAACAAACTCCATGGCTGCTGCTGCAAAAAAATATAATATAAAAAAAAAACGTTGCACATAGAGCATCATAAATGTACCATTACGCATGGTTACACTACGTTAATTGAACCTCTTCAAACGCAAAATTGCACTACAAGAAGTCAAGCACGGGTGTCCTATTTTACAAATTGCATCGTCATATCTTAATAAACTCCTACTGAATCGTCATATGTTAAGCAATGTAACACTAACACACCTAACCGATACGACATAAACATCAGCAAGTAAAAATCTCACAAACATACAACTTGTCGGCACATTGCGCATACATACCCACCATAATACGATACCGAAACAAACATTATAAACATCAATACCCACACAGAAACTCCAACTCAAAATCCGAAGCCTGCAAACAAAACCTAGCAATTACATTGCAACAAAAAAATGTTAATTTACCACTGAACAACACATTATAAACACCAATTCCCACAAGAGAACACCAAATTAAAATTCGGAACCCGCATAGAAAACCCGGAAACCACATTGGAGATACAAAATGTTTTCCTAACACCGAACTACACATTATAAACACCAACTCATGTTCTGAAAACCCCACCCAAAACACATAAACCACATTGCGAAAAAAATAAAAAATCCAATATTGACCTACACATTACACGCACCAAAAACCCACAAAAAGAAAACCAAATCAAAATCCGAAACCCCCCACGTAAACCACATAAGGGAAAAAAAAAAAAAATTAACAACCTATAACCACAACAATCATCATAAACACAACAGTCCAATAATTACACCGAAATAGCATCAGAACCCCATCACAAACAAAGTCATAAAACTGAAAAATAAACTAACCTGAATTTTTCCACACACTACGTCAAACACAACTAACCTCAAATACTCAATCAGCCCCACTCCAAACAACCCACCCAAAAATCTATCGACCAATACACCCCACACACACATAGGAATGGCAGCAGGCGGCAGGGACCACACCCCGTCCCGATCCTCGAAGCGACAAATTCCGTCCCGTTCCGATCCGACGGAGCCCATCGCCCCTCCCGCCCCCGATAGGGGATCGAGTTTCCCCGACCCCGAAATATCCCTGATCTTTTTCTCTCTTTTTTTCAATTTTGTTCAACAACACAAAACAACACCACACAAGAACAAAAAAAAAAAATGAATCTGTTTTCATCATCTCATCAACAATCTGAATCAACAACAATCATCAACTTAAAATAAAAAATAAAAACTGAAATTGAAGAGAATCACTTCATTTATTTTCATCATCATCATCAACAAAAAATCTGAAATCTGGAAAAAAAAAAAAAAAACCAGAATCACTCATAGAAATCGGCGTGAGGCAGATCCGAGGGAGGGAGAGAGATCGGCGTGAGATCGGAGGGAGGGAGAGAGAGAGAGAGAGAGAGAGAGAGAGAGACTAAGATGGCGCCATGATGCAGGGAAATCGGAGGGAGGGAGATCGGCGTGAGGCCACAGTAATCTGGCCTGAACGATGGAGATCGGAGGGAGTGGAGGGCGGCTGTGGCTGAAGGAGGACGATCGGCAATGGGTGGGCTGTGTCTGGGTCATGAATGGTGAGGAGACTGAAAGAGAGAGTAGAGTGAAGAGAGAGAGAGAGAGAGAGAGAGAGAGAGAGAGAGAGAGAGAGACGGAAGACAGTGGAGATAATGAGGGTTTGGTTTGGTTACTACTGTGTGTGTATATATATATAGAGGGGTAAACTAGTAATTTCATTTTGGGGATAAACCGGGCCGGGGCCGGGGATCAGACCGGGCCGGGGCCGGGGATCAAATACTGATCACCGTCCCCGGCCCCGTGACAGATCGGGGACTGATTTTCAAATACCGTCACCTCCCCGTCGGGGTATTTTTCGGGGAAAAACCGCTTAAATCGGGGTCGGGATCGGGGATCCCCATCGGGACGGTTTCAAATTGCTATCCCTACACACACACCAACATTAACAACACACATCACCAATTGGGACCATCATATGCTTCCATAAGATTCTTCAAAATCCCCTCCTAAAAAAAAGTAATGTTACATCAAACTTTAAATGTATATCCCCAGTAAAAAATCAAAAACCAATCACAATATGGGCATATAGGTAAACTCAATATAAAACATATATAAAAAAATATTATACCAAAAATAAAAAGGACTAAATAGTTTAATATAAAACACTCAGGACTAAATAGAGTAACAATTTTCAAAATGAAATTTATTAGTAATTTTTTCCTATTTAAATTGCATTTTAATATATTTATTAATAACTTTTGTATTTTATTTTTAAGTAATGTTAGAAACCCACATTTGAGACTCCCAAATACACTCATAATAATGTGGTAAGGAAATAATGCCCCACAAAATTGAATATATGACAAATAAAAAGTTAACACCTATTATTTCATATTATTGTGGGTGAAATTATTGGAATTTTATTAGAGTTCTCAAACATTTTTATTTATTTTTTATCTTATTTTTTTTAATGTAAATTTGTTTTATTATTATTATTTATTATTGCAAACAAAATTTTGAACATTTATTTATGACCTTACTATGGGATCTTTAGGCAAAGAAGATTTTATTAGCTGGGAATTTGTATGAAGAGATTTTCTTCAAAACTTTTTGGGTATGTTTGATTGACATGATTAGAGTATGAGATTGAAATTATTAATTCGTCGATCCAATAATCCTATGTTTGTTTTGAAATTTTGTTTTAGGATTATTAATCTAATGGATAATTAATCCAACAAATTTGTAAGATTATTAGTAATGGGGTAGGTGTGAGATTATATATCCTGAGCTGGGAAATAAAATAAAAAGACTCTTTTACCCTTGACTAAAAATTAAAACACTTATTATTTTTATATAATTTTATATTTTAAAAGGCTAAAAATAATTTTTAAAAATTTAGAAATATTTTTTGATATTTATTTTATCAAATTAATTTATACTTTTTTTAAAAAAAATTAAAAAACAAACTAAACATGGCCTTTGTATTTTGTATTTTGCTTTTATTTATAATTTTTTTCAAAACCACGTTTATGAAGAAATTTTGATAAAGTAAAGATTGTGAAGAAAAATTGATGGAAGGTAAGACTGGAAAATATATATATATATATATATAGTTGTAATCCTACATTCATATATTTTCTTATCCAATGCAAATCAAACAATGGACAAGGTGATAATTTATCTTACTAATCTAATTGGATAGTAAATACTACACTAATTGGATGGGATTATTAATACTTTCGCTATTACTCTTGTGAATCAAACATGACCTTAGATTATTTAAATATGTAAAATCCACTAACTTATGTATATAAAAAAGAAATTTTAACAAAAAATAAGAATATATATAATATTTTTCTTATTCAATTTGTTTTCTTGTTGACAACGAATACATATTTACATCTTTGATGGTGTTTGGGAAGTGGGTTTTTATGTAGGTTTTATTAGGTGTAGGATATTATTGAATAATTTTTTTTTTTTTTGTGTTTGGGAAGATAGTTGGATTTTGTTGTGGTTGGATGTGATGTTTGTGACAGAAAAAGTGAAATGATTATGGAGTTGGATGTGATATTTTGTTTGGATGTGTTTTTTTTGGTTTTGCAAAATTTTTGTCTTTTAGTGAAAAAAATAAGAAAAAACCCAACTCATTTTCTTCCCAAACACCACCTTTTTCTCTTTGTTTTTCTTCGGTCAAGCAAGACAACTCCAGGTGAACCAATCCCCAATCATGGATCGATGAAACCGAGTTAAATTTTGAGCATTAAAAATCCTTAATTTTCAAACTCACAACTCACCTATTGTTCAAAATTCAGTTCAGAGTTCAGAGCACCATTATTCTCTCACATCATCGTCATTCCTTCAAAATACAACATAGCCAAATGGCGGAGAGTGCGGTGTTCCATCTACTAGCCAACCTTGCACCCTTCCTCCAACAAGAGGCCAATTTGTTGATCGGAGTTCGAGAAGAGATCGAATACATCAGAGATGAATTCGAGCGCATGACAACTTTCCTCAGAGTTGCCGATGCTATGGAAGAGAACAACCCCGAACTCAAAGTATGGGTCAAGCAAGTCCGAGAAGCTGCATACGACATTGGAGATGTTCTCGAGTTGTACATGCTTCGCCTCGGACATCGTCATGGCGCTGGATTTCGCGGTTTTCTTCGTAAGGTTTCTTGCTTTATTAAGACTTTAAAAGCTCGTCACCAAATTGCTTCTCAAGTTCAAAGAATGAAGTTCAGAGTCGATGATATTTCCAAGGGACATCAGAGGTACCATGACAGATATGGTATTAGAGCAAGGTTCAAGCTCAAGGTCCACTGGTCTTGGCACAGCATGCCATGACTATCGCGGCGATGCCCTTCTACTCCATGAATCTGAGCTTGTGGGCATCGACAAGCCCAAATCGCAACTAATTAAGTGGTTGGTGCATGAAGATCCCAGACTCAAGGTGTTTTCTGTATCAGGAATGGGCGGATTGGGCAAAACAACACTGGTTAAAAAGGCCTTTGATGATGCAGTTGTGAAGAATCATTTCCAAAGCCATGTTTGGATCACTATTTCTGAATCCTTCAAGATTGAGGTGCTCCTAAAAGGCATCATCAAACAACTTTTTGAAGAAATCAAGCAACCAGTCCCACAAGGGATGGGCAACATGGATACCAACAGCTTGAAAGGGACAATTAATGCTTTCCTGCAACAAAAGAGGTATGTGCTTTGTAATGACCCTCACACTACCCTAATCGCACTCATATATATATTATATGATTTTGCCTTGTTAAGCTTGCATTTCAAACCTTGACTTGTTTTGCATAAGTATTACTTGAATGTTATGTTCCTTTTGGTGTGTGTGTGTTTCAGCCGAGGTCATCTTAAGCTTGGGTCACCCTTTTGATACTCTTGCACTTAGGACCATCTTGGGATTTCTTTGTTGACCTCCACCTTTGTCCTGACATATTGGCCGAGATGATTATCATCTGGGCCGAGGTGTGTATCGCCAAGGCCGAGATGTGTATTATTTGGGCCGAGATGTTATCCTTGTGCCGAAGTGATCTTGTCCTAGAGTGGTATGACATAGACCGAGGTGTGGCACATCTTGGCCAAGGTGTGGCACAGCTTAGTCAAGTGTTGTTCCTCCTAGCCGAGATCATTGTCCCCTTGTTGCCGAAGTCTTAATGTTAGCCGATGTCATTACTCGCCGGAGTCCCTTGTCGACTAGCTTGTTGAACACGCTTTGTCATAGACTTGTCTTGTCAATCTATCACCTTTTTAAGTTGAACCAACCAACTGCTGCCACGTGTCCGAGCTGAGTGTTATGTCAGCCGGCAAATCTAGAAATGTCTCATTTTGTATCATATCTTGTTCTTGAGGAGAGAGAAGCTCTAGGAAGAGTTCTAGAGAGAGAAGGTAGATAGCAAGCTTGATCCTTGGTGTTTGATCCGTTGGGTTTGTGATTTGAGGTTAGAATCTTCACCTCCTTTTGTTGTTCTTGATGATCACTTAGCTGCATTGCATGATTGAATCTGTTTTTGCATGTCATACTTTGATTTAAAGTTGGTTTTGGAAAGAGAATATGAACATTCATGTGTTCTTGAGAAAAGCCTTGATTTGATCCGAAAGCTTGCATCGAAATCCATGCTTTTGTGTTTGTTTCACCTAGATCTTCTAGTATGGGTGCCCAGGTCCATGTTTTCCAACTCATAGCATGAAAACTCAGATTTTGTAAATGACAAGTTATGATCCTTGCATTCATTTCTTCATGCTCTTCATGATCATGTTCTTGATGTTCTTGAGCAGAGGGAAAACCTAGGTTTTTCCCGACTTCATTTTCCCTTGAATGTGGCCTCGGAACCTCACCTCGGCGAAGAGGTGTGGAACCTCGGCTTAGACCTGGTTAGATGCCCAGCATGTTTTCCGAAATAAGAAACAGTGTTTGTTTTGATTTGACTTAGTCTTGGAGCATGCCGAGATCATTTGCATGCATGTGAAACTTGTTTGAAAGTGTATTCAGTGAACTTGCCATGTATTTGTAGGACTTGGACTTGCCTTGACCCCGACGTTCGAAGAACTATGTGAGTGGCATTTTAATAAAGCTATGTTACAGTGTTTTGATAAAAGTCTTGTTTTGCCTTGTTTTGAAAAGTATTGGTAAGCATGAATGATTATCCCTATTTTGTATGCCAAGTATTATATCTTGTTTTGATGACACTCTTGAAAGTCCGTACGTGCTAGGGGACTATAAGCACTTGTAGCACAAAGTTTGGGAGTCCGTATGTGCCAGGGGACTTTAAGCATTTGTGGCACTAGTCCGTACGTGCTAGGGGACTATAAGCACTTGTAGCACAAAGTTTGGAAGTCCGTACGTGCTAGGGGACTATAAGCATTTGTAGCACATTCTTGTCTTACCTGACCATTGACGGTTTTACCGCGTGGGTTTGCTCGTCCGAAATGTCACCTCTCTTGTATTATATTGATGTTAATGAGCATCTCTTGAAGCTTGAAAGATTTGAAAGACAACTTGATTTGTACCATGTATTGTTTTGTTAAAGACCTCGGATATCGTTCATGAAAACCCTTTATTGTTTATGCCATTCACTGAGTATCCAAGCTCACCCTCTCTATATATATGTAGGTGATGAGCAGGGCGGCGGAGACGCCTAGACTTGTTTGCCGATGTGTTTGCCGACGTGTTTTGTATTTTGTTTTGCAACATCTTGAAGATCATGCTTCTTAGTTAGCTCATTGTATTTTGTATTGATGACCGAGAAGCCTTTTGGTCAAGATGTAATTTTTGTACTCGATTTGATGTATTTGAACTATTGAAAGATGTATGTCATTTCATTTGAATTAAGCACTGCTCTCATGGACCACTGGTAATCTAATTTTTATTGCTTCCGCATTTGTAAGCCCCATATATTTACTCTGATTTGTGTGTGAATTCTTGTAAGAGGCCTTTGGTAATCTCGGGTTACTGGCCATCTCGGCGCCGACCTTCTAGGGGCGGGTTGGGGTCGTGACATGCTTGTTTTCGATGATGTATGGGATATACATGCCTCGCAATCTTTTAGACATGTGTTTCCCATTGGCAATTGTGGGAGTCGAGTAATGCTGACAACCAAAAATGCAGATTTAGCCTCTTCGGCTAGTAAAGAATATCATGGGAATGTCTATAATCTTCAGCCCTTGACTCTCGAAGAGTCCTGGACATTGTTTTGCAGGAAAACATTTATGGAGAATTCTTGCCCTTCACATTTGGAAGGACTTTCAAAAGCCATCTTGAATAGATGCCAGGGATTGCTGCTTGCAATTGTGGCAATTAGTGGTCTTTTATCAACAAAGGATACGAGCAGTGTGGAGTAGTGGGATAAGATCTACCGTAGCCTTGGTGCAAAACTACAAGGAAATGACAAACTCCTAAGCATGAAGAAAATATTGTCCCTCAGTTACATTGATTTACCTTATTATCTGAAGTTCTGTTTTCTCTATCTAAGTGTTTTTCCAGAGGATTGTTTCATTGACCATTGGAGATTGATTCAATTATGGGTGGCAGAAGGATTTGTAGAAATGAAAGCAGGAATGACGAAAGAAGAAGTTGCCGAGGGCTACCTCAATGAGCTAATCAATAGAAGCTTGGTTCAAGTGGCTGAGATGAGAAACGATAGAAGGATCGGAAAGTATCGCATCCATGACCTTTGGCGTGAAATTATTGTTTCGAAGTCGGGAGAGCAAAACATTGTGACACTAGCCGATGAACAAAGCAGAGCGTGGCCTGAAAAGGTGCGGCGCTTATCAATCAACAATCATTGGGAATACGCACAACAAAGCAAGCATTTCACTCGACTTCGTTCTTTGCTTACGTTCAATGCAACAGATTCACTATCCAAGTTGTCCATGCTCGCATCGTCAAATGATGGTCTACAGCTGCTAACTGTGCTTGACTTGAGAGGTGCCTTGTTGGAGACATTCCCAAATGAAGTTTTGAAACTATTTCAACTCAAGTATTTAAGTTTGAGGGAAACCAACGTAAAAATAATACCCAAGTCGATTGGAAAGCTCCAAAACCTGGAAACATTGGACCTTAAACAAACATATGTCACTAAGTTGCCTGATGATATCCTGAAGCTCAAACGACTTCGCCATATCTTGTTGTATCGCCACATACAAGATCATATTCCTCCAGTTCGTTTTAAATACCACTGCGGTTTCAAAGCTTCGACGGAAATAGGAAGTTTGTCATCCTTACATAAACTTTGCTCTATTGAATTAAACCATGATAATGGGACCATTTTGCTAGGAGAGGTAGGGAAGTTGACTCAACTGAGGAAATTACAGATTGAAAGCCTGAAAAATGAAGATGAGAGGGTGTTATGCTCGTCCCTTGAGAAGCTTAGTAACCTTCGCTCATTGATTGTTCGTACAATAGGAGAAGACGAGATCATTGATCTAGATTCTCTTTCCTCACCACCTCAACTTCTTCGATCGCTCTGCCTAGAAGGAAGTTTACTTAAGGTACCACATTGGATACCTTCACTGCACAACTTGGTAAAAGTAATTTTACGATGGAGTAAGTTAAGGGATGTTGATCCACTGGAATCCCTTCAAGGTTTGCCCAATTTGGTTGTACTTCTTTTTCTTCAGACACATGAAGGGGAAGAATTGTGTTTCAAGGCTGGTGGATTTCAAAAACTTGTGAAATTATACCTTCGTGGATTAAAAGGATTGAGATGGGTGAAAGTGGAGGCTGGCTCGATGCCTCATCTTGAAGAGTTAGTTATCTGGCAATGCGAATTGGTGGAGGAGTTACCCTCTGGCAGTGAACATCTAACTAGCCTTAAATCACTTGAATTGGTTGATATGTCTGATGGATTGATTTCAAGTTTGAACAGAGACTTAGAACGTGGTAGTAATTGGAAAATATCACACATCCCAAAAGTTTGGACTGGGGACACAAAACTTGGCTATTGGAAAGGAAATTATCTATAGTGAGGGAGGAGAGAGCTCTAATCATATTGAATCACCACCACATTTAGAATGCTTATTATGTATTTATTTATTTTCATGTGCTCTTGGTACTTGATTTGTTGTATTTATATTAGGATCAAATTTTTTTCTATTTTTTTTTCCTTCTCTATTACATTTTTGTTTTTTCAGTAGTCTGGGAGCCTATTATTTGACCTCCTAATTTTGATTCTAGAGAGTTGGTAACTTCACAAATTTTTAAACTAGGATTGTAAATCTTAGGGTTCATTTGGTGAGTTTTTTTTTAAATTTTTAAAAATTTTCTTTAGCTTTAGATTTTTTGAAATTGAAACAAACAACACATTTGCTAATTGTTTTCACTTTTAAATTGTGAGATTTTTATTTTATTTATTTTTCTTTAGCTTTAGATTTTTTGAGATTGGAATAAAAAACGCGTTTCCTAATTGTTTACACTTTAAAAAAAATCTCACTACAGTTCTTAGAATTTATGAAAATAAGAAAATTCTAATTTTACTTATTTTCAAAACAAGCTTCATTCTTTCCTACCACCCTCACCTGTCCGTCTTCGTTCTGGCAATCACCTTCGACCACTCCCCCCTTTTGGTAACTTACTATACTTATTTTCATTTTAAAAAATGATATACAAATCTATTTTATAAACTCACTTTTTAAACCCAGTGATGTCTAATATGAAGCAAATGAATGGTTAATAATTAGAGAAAATATTAGAAAGAGAGTTGACTTAAATATTCTAAGGTAATTACAAATACATCTCCTAAGATTTACTTAAAATATAGATTGTCCTTTGTAATTTTGAAAATTACTAATATCTCATTATCAAGAAAATTTATGTAACATAATTAACAAAAAGATGAAAATTTTAATCATTCTCCCATATAACAATAAATTTTTTTGAATTGTTAATTGAAATATATTTATGACATCATTAAAAACAATTAATTAATTTGATGATTTATTAATAAAAATGAGTTGTTTGTTATGTAATTAGAAACTTAACGGGGCGAGATGTAATTTTTAGAATCACAAAGGGCAATTATATTTTAAGCAAATTTCAAGAGGTGTATTCATAGGGTGACTCTATTTACACACCTCAATTACTCTTAATTCACACCATTATTCATAATTTTTTAATTACAATTTTATCCTTCAATTAAATATTCAAATTGCCCTCATCTCTATTCCATCTCCTTCATTCACAAATCCTAACCTAACCTATTGACAACCACTGCAGGCTCCTACCACCGCAACCACTGCAGGCTCTTGAACTTCATTGTTGTTATTGCACTTAATCTCAAAGCTTCCTAGGAATGATGATGGGTCAGTAGTAGTAGAAGTTGCGCCGATTTGTGCAGCGCTCTGCAATAAAGCTATCGCAGACATAGTTGCCGAAGAAGATGTTTGATGTGAATGGTGTTGGGTGCTATACAAAGAAGGAACACTAACAAGTGATGAAGAGCTTGTTATTTCTTCTGTATTGATGGAAGAAAGCTTGTTTTCAAACACCCAATTCAACTGATAATCGGATGGTGGAGGATTCGAACATGGAACAAATGGATCACTATAAACTGGGAAAACATCTCAGCTACACAATCAAGAAAAGTAACAAAAGGAATTATTACTTGCAAGACATGCCTAAGACATTGATTAACAGATAAAGAGATACAATACAAATTGGAGAAGAAGAGGGTAATTTGTGTAAGGGTAAGGGTTAATTGGAGAAGAAGAGGGTAATTTGGTATTATTTAAAAATTAGTGGTGTGTATTGAGATAAAATTAAAAATTTTAATTTGTATGTGGTGTGAATTGAGTAAGTGGTGTGTATTGAAAGGATTTGTGGTGTGTAAATAGAGGCACCCGTATTCATAATTTATCAATATTTTAATAGAGTGCTACATCATTGGGCTTGAAAAATAAGTCTTAACTGTTTTATTAAAGTAGCACTAAAAGGGTTCGTTCGGATTGTGGATTGGCTTTTTGATTTTTTGACTATTTTGTCTGGGGCTAAAAGGCCTCGTTTGGGATGGACTTTTTGGTTTTTTTAACTTTTGTGAGAGAAAAAACGAAATGATTATGATTTAGATGTTACATTTTGTCTTATTAACTTTTTAACCTATTTTGTCTTTTTGTAACTATTTTAGCCCCAAACAATTATGCCAAACAAGTGCTGAATATGCTATTTATTGTAGTTTTTATAAAAATAAAATAAAATAAAAAGAATAAAAAATAAACATATTTTATGTTCTTTGTACATAGGGAGAGAAAAAAGAAAAAAGAAAAAAATTAACCACAAGTTCATAAACACTACTTCAAATATTGGGTTTCTAATCATTTTAATTTAAATTGGCACACGTTTTTCAAATCTCAAAATGAATATTCCTATGATTATCAATTCTTGAATTTTTTAGGGCTACAAAAAGCATTTGGAGACCTATTTTCAAACTTTATAAACCTCAAATGAATGAGAATAATATTTGCAATTAGTTAAATTTTTGATTCATGACCATATGATTCCAGTTCAAACTCAATACATGTAGTAGTTAGAGTCGAGGGAATGATGACTTGGCTAAGGGTGTAGGCGTGAAGACAAGCTTCCTATGTTTAGAGCTCTTTAGTTGATTTCCACTTTTTAGACGTTACGTGATTGACACAACATGAGTTTATTCTACCCATCTGACTGAGCAACATGATGCAATAGAATGACTAGTGGAAGGAGAAGCACCTCAATATCAACCGTGGAACTGGTTTACGGAACCACGGAAACCAATCCTAATGACTCATCAAATAGATACATGGATTAGATCTTACTTGACAGTTTTTGTAGGATGCCTTCCAAAATTTATTGATCCTTGAAAAAGAATAGCAATTCCATCGAAATCAAACCTTATTCAATCATCTAGATTTCTGAATTAGGATTTTCAAAAGTAAAACTGTGCAGTAACAATGAAATTACCATTATTCTCTGTGCATATTGTGTTAGCAAATTTACAAACAATATCAAACTTTCGTCAACTAATCTTTTGGAATCTTTTCAAGTCTTTGCATCAGAAAGGTTGTATACAGAAAAATAAATCATACAACCACCTAGTATTATACAAAGCTATGGTATAAAAACTCCGAAACAGGATAAACAAATCAAAAGACTTTTTAGCAACCCTTAGGCCTCCAGTATTTTGGGGGAAGAGATGGGCACCTTTCTTTCATATGCGGGTATGGATCTATCGTATTGTATTCGAGTAGTTCCATTCGATACTTCCCTCAAATTTAGCAGTAAAGGAGCTTCACAGTGTTAGTGCTATTGCACCACTTTGTGGGTGTTTGGGAAGTGGCTATTTTTTAGGCTTTTTGACTATTTTAGCAGGTTATTTTAGTTTTTGTGTTTGGAAAGATAGGACGGATTTTTATTTGAGTAGTTGTATTGAAAAATGTGTTTGAAATGATGTTTGAAGCTGAAATGACAAATTTGTCCCTAATCTCACTTTTTCCAAAATTTGTCTAAAGGGGCAAAATTGTCATTTACTATATGTGCCTACACTATGCCTACACTGTGGTACTAGGCTGAAGCTAAACTGTGCCTACACTATCAAGTGACAGTAGCCCTGTTTGGTAGAGCTGTGGGAAATTGCTTATAGCTTATGCCTAAACAGCTTATAGCTTATAACTTTCAGCTTAAGCTGATTTCCAGCTTATTCTCAAAGCATCTCCTGCCCCACTCAAAAAATAAGCTGATTTCTGACTTCCACAAAGCTATAAGCTATAAGCATAAGCTAAACCAAACATATCAAAACAAATTTTAAATTAAGTCGAAAGTGAAAATAATCTCTAACAAACAGTATAAGATAGGTGCCCATGCCGAGCCACTTTTTTTTTTTTTTTATTTAAATATAAATCATTGGTTTAGAATTTTTGAGGCTTTTTGGCTTTTTTAGTGTTCGAGGCTATTTTAGCCTCAAAAGTGGGTTCCCAAACACCCCCTTTGGCGTGCGGCTTGAATTGTTTTCAAAGAACTTGAGAGTGTAAGCATCTTTTATCTGTAGTTTGGACGAGACAAATTAACAAAGCAAAATAATATGTAAAATACGACTGTGGTTTTACATCCGTAAAACAATCAATTTCAGGTTGAACATCCATATTTATCCATACAGTTCAAGTTTATTTTCATGATAGTAAAAATAAAGGGTAAATTACATAAATAGTTCCTAAAGTATATCATTGATTTCATTTTGGTCTATAGTTTTTAATTCGTATCAGTTACATTCCTAAACTTTACACATTGATTTAATGTAGTCCCCTATCCTAACTATCGTCTAAAAAAATTACGAAAAATGCTTATGTCAGCTTCACATAAGGCATTTGGAGAGCATTACAAGGAATTTCGCATTTTCCACCTACATGAATCATGAGACAAGTGAAATGAACATTATTTACAAAATAAAACGCATCCAAGACCTTCATTTCATTACTGAAAGTTGAATACATAGGGTGTTTGGCTCTTTGAATGATAGTATTTGGAATAAATAGATGTGTCAAAATGTCGTTTTATGCCCTTCAAATGCTTGACATGAGACTGACATAAGCATTTTAGTATGTTTTTTAGACAACAATTAAGAAAGGGACTACACTGGATTAATATGTCAAGTATAGGGATGCAATTGAATCAAATTAAAGATTAGGGGCCAAAATGAAATCAAGAGTATACTTTAAGGACCATTTGTGTAATTTACCCCAAAATAAACTAACATTCTTTTCTCTTTTTTTTGTATGTAAATAAGTACAACGCAGTGCACATGCAAACAATAATAGTTTTATTGAGGAAAAATTTGTCAATAATCATTCAATGCAAACTTAGGTGAAATGTGAGGGTGCAGTCGTGAGATCTTCCAACCTCATTCAAATACAATAACATAGTTTAAACCATCTGAATACTGGATTTAATATAAGCCAATTCAATAAATAATATTATAAATAAATTTTTAAAAAAAAACCATTGTATTGATCGTGAAACATTAATTGGATGCAAATTTGAGACTTTGTTATTTAAATTAATGAAATTGAATATTCACAACAAACTCACCGTAAACTTTGTAACTTGAATGGAGTTTGCAATTGGATCAAACAACCCTGCTTCCTTGTACATTTCCAGAATGAAAACAACACATGATCTGGACTTCCCATCACTGTATATCCAATCATCCTACTCGGGCATTGTCAACAATTCATCAAAAGATGACCCACGCCTTTCAGCTTCTACAAGAATTTCAGGAACGTCAAGGCCCTACACAGAAGTCCAATGTCAAATAAAAAGTTTTAAAAAATATAGTAAACATTTCATCTATTTTAAGTATTACACCAGAATTTAATGATGATATTAGTATTGTATATCACTCCATCTAGACCAACGTCTAAATTCAATGGCTTGCTGGTTAGGATCAAAGTATCTGGTCTAGATTTGGTCCAAGAGATTGTTAGTTAATCTCAAGAGCTGCCAGTACCAATACATTTCCCAAGTGGTCTTTGATGACAAAACAACCTTAAGTCTCTTTATTTGGTTGATATGTCTAATGGATTGAGTTCGAGCCAGAGACTTAGAAGATGGAAATTATTGGAAAATTGCACACATACTGGAGGTTGGGATTGTGAACACAAAACGTGGCTATGTGGAAGAAAATTATCTATAGTGAGAAAGGAGAGAGCTCTAACCATATTGGATCACCACGACATTTAGAATGCTTGTTATGTATTTATTTCATGTGCTCTTGGTACTTGATTTATTGTATTCATATTGGGATCAAATTTCCCCACCACATTTTCTTTATTTTATTTTTTCTTCTCTCTATTATAGTTTTGTTTTCTTAGTAGATCGGGAGCCCTGTTATTTGACCTCCTAACTCTGAGTTGGAAACTTCACAAATTTTTTGATTGGGATTGTAAATATTAGGGTTCGTTTGGTGAGGTTTTTATTTTCACGATTATTACTATTTTTGTTTTAGATTTAAAAAAATTTGAAAACTGGAATAAAAAAATGTTTGGTAATTGTTTTCACTCTAAAAAAAATGGCTACAATTTCAGAATTCCAGGAAACAAAAAAATTGTGTTTACTTAAGTTTCATTCCCTCTTGCCTCCCTCTATCCTCTAGGCACCCTCTTTGTTTCAGCGACCATCTTCGACCATTCCCCCTTTTGATTAGGAGTGATAAATGAATCAAATAGCTTGAGCTCGACTCGTGTTGGCTCGTCAAAAGCTCGTTTGAGCTCAGTTCGTTAAGTAAACAAGCTTTGAACACATTTTGGAGCTCTTTAAAGTTTTCAAACCATGCTTGAACAGGCAATTATTCATTCAGTTTAGTTCAATAAACCTAAAACTATATAAAAATACGAAACTATTCGAGTTTGGTTCGAAAAAAGCCCGTTTGAGATCGACTAAAAAATTAAAGGAACCAAGTTTGAACAATTTTTAAAACTCATAAAGTTATTAAACCAAGCTTGAAAAGTATACTGTTCGGCTCTTTTTTTTTTTTTTTTGAACAAGGAAATTAATTGTTCAGCTCTTTTATCACTTCTCCTTTTGATAACTTACCAAACAATTTTTTTTTTTTTTTGTTTTGTTTTAGTTTTTTATATGTTTTGAGAATTAAGTATACCAAATATGCTATTTATTTTATTATAGTTTTTACAACTACAAACAAAAAAAAAAATTAAAAAATTAAAAAAAATAAAATAGAAAACAAAAAAATTAACCACATGTCAAGTTTGAGTGAAAGTAATGGGTTGAAGTAGAAGAGATTAGTGGAAAGTTTAGGTGAAAGTGCCCAATTGTTAAGTTTAGATTGGATAGAAATTTGAGTAAAGAATATAGGCCTCCCTTGTTTTGAGTAAAATTGATAAAAATTTGAGTAAAAGAGTGGAGGGAATTCATTTTGATATGAGCTTTTCAAGTAAAGGAGTGAAGAGGGTTTTGGGAGTTTTTTTACTCAAATTTGAATTTGATATGGGTATTGATTAAGGGCTTGAGATGCCCTAACACATCTATGAATTCATATTTTTACATATTCAGGATGTACATATCCAGTATTCTTGCGTTTAAGAGAGAGAAAGAGGGTTTGTTTGTGTGTGAAAAAAATCGAGCTATTCCAACCAAGAAGATAACAATTACCTAAAGTAGCAGATATAAGAAGACACCCAAACAGGCCATTATTATTCTTCTCCAAGAAACTCACGTCGTTGTGCTTCTAACTTTAGCAAATCAACTGCTTCTTTGGCCAGAGCACAAGTGCTGGTCCATTTCCGGTCAAGCCGGCCAAGTCCAAAGGGAGAGAATCTCAGTGGTTCACGGTACCCAATGGGCTCAATCGAAGGGTTAGTCTCAGAGTATGAGTATCTAAAATCAAAGGGTAGATTTGATTTCAATGGAAAGTCCAAGTCTTTCTCAGATTTCGATGAAGCTTTGTTTTGACTATTCCCTTGCTTCTTTTCCTTGTTGTCGTTATTGGGTTTTAGGGTTTTGGAGGTGAATGAAAATGGAGGGTCATAGGTATCTTCATTTTGGGATTTAGATTGGCTTAAAAAACGAGAGATACAGAGGATTGTTGGCTGGGTTACATCATGAAAGGGGATGTTTGAGTGTAGGGTTAGGGTTTGATGTCTTGAATGACGCCATGGAAAGATCTTTACTGGCATCGGCGGAGGCAACTACTTTTCTGCCAACAACTCTCAGCTGAGAGAGAGAATCACCATACAGTTGGGCAGTTAACAATTAGTTGAAACCTGAAAGACATTTTTGTTATTCAAAAAGGTCATTAGAGTAAAGGACCTAAATTAAATATTTATATTTTTCGCTATTTCATCCTCTTTGACTTTGTTTGAAATAAAATAATAAATGAAAGACATATACTCAAGATTATAGAAGCAATCTGGTATACATTAAGGAAGAAGATGAAGTTTTTTTTTAAGAGAGGGAACTTTTGATAAGAATTTCATAAGATAAAGCAAACATGACAATGCTCAAATAAAAGGAACATGATAGTCATTCATTTCTTAAAATTAAGAATGAAAAACAGTTCAATTTCATTATATACTTTGCTTTGGGTAATCTAAAAAATGGACCAGGTCAGCTCCACTTTCATTAATTTATCAGAAATTTTGAAAAACCAGCCAACTTGGTTTGATTTTAACCAGGTTTTGGGAATTTTTATCGAGTAAAGGTTGACATATGTACTTCTGAATGCTTTACCAAACACTGAAAAGGTTTCAAACCAGTGAAGTTGAGGCCCCTAGAATTGGTTTTTTGCTCTTCTCAAACAGGCTCAATTTAGAGTTTGTGCCTGCCTACAAAGTAATTTTGAACGAAAATGCTGTAGAAAAGCATTAAGAAAACCAAACAGACATCCAATTCAATGCCACTAAAAAAATCATTATTACTGAAAATCAATAACAAAACCCACTTGATAGGGACACCAAGCTTGCTTTGGTTTGATTTGATAGTGAAACAAAAAACAAAGGCCTTTCCCAAATCATTGTCAAGACCCACCATTTCATTATGCAGATGAGCATCTTCAGTTTGACATTTTAACAAACACCTCACGCACACAATCAGACCCAAAAGCAAGAAATAGAAGAAGAAACCCAAACATGCCATTATATTATTTTCTCTATGTCTATCTCCAAGAAAGTACAAATTGTAATTAAAATTCCCACATTGCAGAATAGCATAAAACCCACAATCTTAACTGAATTAGATAAAATTAACAACTCCAATTCCCAATCATTGCAAACTTAGAAGAAAAAAAAATTAAAAAACAAAATAAGAATAAAGATAGAGAAGCCTCAACAAATAAGAACCTAAAAATAGTGAGAGAACAGAGAAGAACGAGAGTAAGTAGAAAACTAACCTATGATCGTCATGGAAGTTCTCCAAGAGCAAAAGATAATTCACAGTAGAGAGAGAGGGAGAGAAGAGAAGTTGGGTTTGTCTAGTTTTTTGGGTCTGGTCCAGGCTCAATTATAGGTCCAACTGACCTGGCCCTTAAATAATATGGGATTTACTCATAATCAATGTAATTATGTTGTTAAAAAAAAAAAATAGAAATGTTTTGTGGCACTAAAAAACTGGACACTAATGTCCTTAATTTCTAATTTGGGTAACTTTGTTTTTTTTTCTTTTTTTGCCTTGATATGAAAATTCGGGGCATTAGGGACCCCCAATTTTGGGGCATCAACCACAGCCCCCCCAAAAAAAATGTAATTATGTATTTCAAGAAATAGAGTTTTGATTCAATATTCTATTCTAATTATTGTAATGCATTTTAAGATTGTGTTATAAATAACTCTTTTTCATAATTTATTCTGAATTTAATAAAAAAGATTGCATTGCAGTAAGTGAAATTCTAGAGTACACACCCCTTCTAAGGTGTGTATTATATGCACATTTTGTTACAAATTTTGAGTCAATAGTTATGACGTATTGTATTATTAATTATCATATATTGTAATATTGGTTATGATAAGATTTTAATTATAATTCAAGAGTTGTTTGGTTATATTTTGTATGATGTTTAGTTATAACTCAATTTTATTTATTTTTTAATTATGATCTTCTATAGTATGGAGTTATGTCATTTGTAATAATCAAATTTATAAATAACATAATTTATATATAATACACATCCTAAAAATATTTCTCTTGAATTTAAAGTCTAGATTAGGCTCATATGGCCAAGTCCAGACTCGAATCCTATAAACTCATATTCTTAAGTCCATAAGAGATGACTTGGTCCGAACACAAACTGTTGACTAGTCAAAGCCATGGACATAGGCCTTAAATTTTAGGTCCGGACTAGGCCATTGCCATGGCTTAAGTTCACTTCCTTGGCTAAAATTAAAGGAAAAATTATTTATTAGTCTTATTAAGAGAACTTATTTAATGTGAAGTCTTGTGTAGTTTTTTTTTATAGAGTTTTAAATCCTATTTAGATTGAAAGGTGTTTCACAAGATCCTATGAATTGTGAGTAAATGGTATTAGTGTATTATTATGCCCTTTATATGTTTTCATATTATAGATTATTCAATCATTTAGCTTATTAAGTTTTTGGAGATTTTTAGGAAAGTGGAATGTGTACACTTCGTCCGTGGGAGTGAATATCGCATTGATTGCAGATTCCGGTGAATTTTGAAAATGTGGCTAGTTTGGATATAGATATCGGTGATTCTGTCGTCAAGATTAGGGGTTATATTGTTTGCTTTTGTCGATTTGGACTCCAAGTGTTTGAAGGAAGGAGGTAAGATTTTTTGCTTCTGCAATTGGTGAGTGTTGTTGTTGTGTGTTTTCCGATTGTTCCTTTTTCAATGTTATATTAATTGATATGGCTTTCACAATCTACTACAGCCATCCAATGTTAACCCATATCTACAATGTTGTTATGTATTGTGTGTGTTACGTTCGGTTGTATTTGTCTTTGAATTTGTACTGTGTCGTTGTTGTATTCAGTGTTTACATACATGTTACATTACGTTTTGCAAACTTACTAGTTTTTTTAATTTTTTTAATTGAATGTGAAAATGTTACTGGTTTATGAAAAATGGTACAACGATACATTGTCACACTTTTATTAATCTCCAATGTTGTTACATTTAGATTGTAATGTTAACCCATATTTGCAATGTTGTCATGTTTTGTGCATGTTACATTCGGTTGTATTTGTCTTTGAATTTGTATTATGACATTGTTGTATTCAGTGTTTACGTATATGTCACGTTACGTTTCGCAAACTTATTGGGTTTTTAATTTTTTTTAATTGAATGTGAAAATGTTGTTGGTTTATGAAAAATGGTACAGTCATACATTGGTACACTTTAATTAGCTTCCAATGACGTTACATTTGGATTATAATATTAACCCACATCTGCAATGTTGTCATGTTTTGTGCATGTTACGTTCAGTTGTATTTGTCTTTGCATTTGTGTTGTGACGTTGTTGTATTCAGCGTTTACGTACGTGTCACGTTACGTTTCGTAAACTTATTAGGTTTTTAATCTTTTTTAATTGAATGTGAAAATGTTACTGGTTTATGAAAATGGTACAACCATACATTAACACACATTCATTAACCTCTAATGACGTTACATTTAGGTTGTAATGTTAACCCACATCCGCAATGCTGTCATGTTTTGTACGTATTACATTCAGTTGTATTTGTTTTTGAATTTGTGTTGTGATGTTGTTGTATTCAGCGTTTACGTACGTGTCATGTTACGTCTCGTAAGCTTATTGGGTTTTTAACTTTTTTAATTGAATGTAAAAATATTATTGGTTTGTGAAAAATGGTACAGTCATACATTGGCACACTTTCATTAGCCTCCAATGACGTTACATTTAAGTTGTAATGTTAACCCACATCTGCAATGCTGTCATGTTTTGTGCGTATTACGTTAGGTTGTATTTATCTTTGAATTTGTGTTGTGACGTTGTTGTATTTAGTGTTTACGTACGTGTCACATTACGTTTTGCAAACTTACTGGGTTTTTAATTTTTTTAATTGAATGTGAAAATATTGTTGTTTTATGAAAAATGGTACAGCCATACATTGGCACACTTCCATTAGCCTCCAATGATGTTACATTTAGGTTGTAATGTTAACCTACATCTACAATGTTGTCATGTTTTGTGCGTGTTACGTTCGGTTATATTTGTTTTTGAATTTGTATTGTGACATTGTTGTATTCAGTGTTTATGTACATGTCACGTTACGTTTCATAAATTTACTGGATTTTTAATTTTTTTAATTGAATGTGAAAATGTTATTGGTTTATGAAAAATGGTACAACCATACATTGACACACTTTCATTAGCCTCTAATGCCGTTACATTTAGGTTGTAATGTTAACTCACATCTACAATGTTGTCATGTTTTGTGTGTGTTACATTTAGTTGTATTTATCTTTGAATTTGTGTTGTGACGTTATTGTATTTAGTATTTACGTACGTGTCACGTTACGTTTCGCAAACTTACTAGGTTTTTAATTTTTTTAATTGAATGTGAAAATGTTGTTGGTTTATGAAAAATTGTACAACCATACATTGGCACACTTTCATTAGCCTCAAATAACATTATATTTAGGTTGTATGTTAACTCATATCTGCAATGTTGTCATGTTTTGTGTATGTTACGTTCGGTTGTATTTGTCTTTGAATTTGTGTTGTGATGTTGTTGTATTCAGTATTTACATACGCATCACGTTACGTTTCGCAAACTTATTGGATTTTTGATTTTTTTAATTTAATGTGAAAATGTTGCTGATTCGTGGAAAGTCTTGGAATCTATGTGAATGTTACTCTTAGTTTTCATTATATATTTATTGAATTCGGAGTTAGATTGTTTATCTGTAAACTTTTTTATGATGGCTTCTGAAGTGGGTTGTGAATACCGGAATCTTGGTTCTTCACATTCATATAAATATGATCTATGGTAACATTCAATTTCCTATATATGATCTTGCCATTGTTTTCGATATTAACAACTAATATTGATGGTAAGTGTGTCAACAAACTTCTCACAGAACTTATGGGATTATTAGTTTTTTATTAGGATCATATGTAGCATAAGTAACCTTTATAGGACTTATAAATAATTTTCCCATTAATAAAAGGTCAAGCTTATTTTTTCAACTTATTTTTATTTTTTATTTTAAAAAAATCAATTTTGTTTTTAGGCTTGTCTCATCTAAATGATTCTAATTTAAAAAAAGAAAAGAAAAAAATTAAAGATAAACTAAGCTGAACCAAAAAAACAAAAAAAACTCACCCCCGCTGTGGTGTGGTTGGGCCTATTATTAGGCCATAATAGGTCCTATTATAGTTATTTAAATTTTTATCGTGGTTATTGTGTGTAAATTATATATTAAAAATAAATAAATTAAATAATTATAACTAGATAATTTTGTTATATTTATTTATAAAAAATAAACGGCATACTTGTCCTTCAATTTGTGAAGGCAGGTAAAAAGTATGTAATTATGATTATTAAATAATTTATACAAAAAATTAGATCTCCAAATAAGACACATGATAACTTCCATGAGCCCAACTGTACAATTAGGGAAGATAATTTTCTTCTGCCCTACATCCGTGTCTTACTCTGCGTGGATTTTATTTCCTGTCCTGATTATATTTATTAAATATATTTATTTATATAATATATAATCTTTAATTTTTTTAAGGTAATAAGATTAAAATACTAAAATATGATGCTTAACATCTTTTTTTTTTTTTCTTGCTTCTGGTAGCTTTTATTAATATTTACATTTTTTTTAAGTTATAAAATTAATTAGTCCTGGTTTGCTCTTAGCCCATCCTACCCTACTTTAGCCATCGACCTTAGGGTGTGTTTGATTCGGGGGAAGGGGGGGAGACTATCCACTATTTGGACTCCATGTCTGACCTCCCTCCTTATCCGTTGTTTGATTTTTTTTTAGTCCGCCAGACTCCATGCCTGGGCGGACTCCATGTCTCCCATATGGGGGACTATCCTGTCCTGGGGGGTGTGGGATTGTTTTGGAGAGACTAATCACTATTGGGATTAGATGCGAAAATGACAATTTTGACCATCTACTATTTAATTATGTATTATATTTAATAAAATTCAATAAAATTTAAATGTCTCAATTTAAAAATAAAATAATTTTATTTAACTTTTTATTAATGTTTTATTTATTTAATTTTTTAAAATAATTTTTTATAGATATTTTATTGATGTTTTATTTTCAAATTTTGTTTATAATTTATTTAATTTCATTATTTAAATTGTAACAGGTGTTTTATTATTGTGTAAAAATAAATAAATTTAGTGGTTATTTATTTATTTAATGGTGTAAAAAAATAAATTTAATTTATATTATTAAATTAATGATATTTTTTGTATGTAAAAAAACAAACACAGTAACGTTTTGTATGTAAAAAGTAATGATTTAAAACAAATTTTATTGATATTTTATTTATTTATTTAAAAAAAATTTATTTAATTAAAAATAATTAAAATATTAAAGATATGTTTAATATTGCTATTCCTTAGTAAACAATTGAAAAAGGGCAAAATAGTCTTTTGTTCATTTATCTTATCCAGTCCGACCAACCAAACGTTGGATTCACTAAAAATAGTCCTTTCCAGACATCTAATCCCATAAAAAAACAAACACAAGATACATATCCAATCCGACCAAATAGTCCGGGGGATTCACAGTCCCAGGACTCAAGTCCGATGGATTCTAATCCCCCTTTATCCAGTTCGCCCAATCAAACACACCCTTAGAGTATTCCCATCAGCATGATCAAAATGGTCAAAAGAACAAAAAAGTATAATATAACTAGTAAATCATAAAATTGTTCCTCTATCAAGCTCAACAAATTTTTTATAAATTAACTTTTTGTTAAATTTGCTACAACCACTGTTCATTAGCTACATGATTTTTTATTATATTTTCTAGAGTAAAACTAGGACAAAATCTTTAAACCGGTCGTCCACTCAAATGTCCCTCGGATATCCCACCGGATGTCCCGTGAGTGCCTGTAGCAGAAAAAAAAAATACCGAAAATTAGTCTAACTAGTCAATCGGCTAGTCAACCGGTCAATTGTAAATTTTTTTTTTGTATTTTTTAAGAATTGTTTGGATGACACCTCATCAAATTAATAAAAAAAATAAAAAATTAAAAATACAATAAGAAATTATTATTTTAATAAAATTGAGTTAGAATAGAAAGTTTAATACAGTAAGTATTAAAAAATAACTAATTAAAATAATAAAAATAAATTTTAAATTATAATTTAATTAAAAATTTATTGAGACTAACGCAGATGCTCTTAGAGTTGCCCCACCGACCATATAATTCAAGACAAATTCGTTGTCATTGTCTATGCATAGTTAGTCAAATCCTTTTTTGCCCGCTAAAACGTGTGGGGCTAAAACGTATGCAGTGGAACACATCGGAATTTCAGTACCAAAACATGGAGCTAAATATGAGTTTGAGCAATTATTTAGTGGTCTTGTTCAAAAAAAATTTATTTAGAGTGGCCAAAATGCACAAATGTGTTCGTAAAAATAAAAATTAATTTGACAAAAATTAAGACAAAATATTTTGGGGTATTGAGTTTTCAAAATATATTTACAGTTTTTTTTTTAAAATAAAAATTAATTTGACAAAAATCAATATAAAAAAATATTTTTTATCTTAAAAAAGAGAACCATTAAATGATGAGCAACTTTCAATTTTCATTTTTTTACCAAACGTTTTGTTTTGTTTTTTGTTTTTTCTCAACCAAACAAGGTACGTACATCATTTATTTTTAATTTTTTTTTGTTTCGTCCCCCTAACCCCCCCCCTCCCCCCCAAAAAAAACTGCAAAAACTAATTTAACTTTTTTTTTTTTAGTATTAAACTAGTTTGCATATTAATAAGTGTCAGTAGTTTAGATTAAATGCATTGCAGATTATTTATGAATTATGTCAATTTGGTTCATGCCATGTCAATCGTAATATATTTAATCTTAAATTTTACAATTTGTGTCAATTAAAGAAAATTAAAAATAGTGATTAAAGTTTTGGATGAAAAATGATTCATAGTCTTTTTATAAAATCACAATTTTCCTATGCACCTAATTGTACCACATCACGTAGTTTATCTTTAGAAAGAAAAATGAGTACTGTGTTATACAATTTAAATTGTTCAAATTTTAAAATAATCTGTTTGTTTATCAAATCAAATTTTACTGTACAATTGTTTCCAACTGAACTACACAAATTACAATTAAAAATTTTGAAAGTTAAGTAGATGAAATTGCTAATATATAATTAAAACAAAAAAACTAGTGATGGGTTTTTTTATTTGAAAAATGATCCGGACCCCTTCCCCACCCCCCACCCCATCCCACCCCATTTGACCCTTTCTCTTTTTGATTGGTCAGTTTTTTTTTTTCTTTTTTTTTTCTTCTCCTCCAATCACCACTCGCCACGTGTGTGTGGGGTGGTGGAGGTGGTGATCGGAGGGGTCTCAATCACATCTCTTTTTATTTATTTTAGATAGGGAGAGATTGATAGCTGCTTTCACACAACACAAGTGGGGGACGTCCTCCACCCCCCATTCTCTATCCTTTTATCTTCTTTTCTTTTTCTCAAGCAAGAAGCGTTGTCCATGTGAAGGAATCACTAAACAAGTTCTTGTGGAAGAAAAAGGAGATTTTGAATCATATACAACATTTCTCATCTTCAGTTCAGAGTTGTGACCACCATCACCATTATTAATTTCTCATCAACATTGCAAAATGGCCGAGACTGCAGTGTTCCATCTACTAGCCAACTTCGCACCCTTCCTCCAACAAGAGGCCAATTTGTTGACCGAAGTTCGAGATAAGATTCAATACATCAGAGATGAATTCGATTGCATGACAGCTTTCCTCAGAGTTGCCGATGCTATGGAAGAGAACGATCCCGAACTCAAAGTATGGGTCAAGCAAGTCCGAGAAGCTACGTAGGACATTGGAGATGTTCTTGAGTTGTTCATGCTTCGCCTCAGACATCGTCATAGCGCTGGATTTCGCGATTTTCTTCATAAGGTTTCTTACTGTATTAAGAATTTAATAGCTCGTCACCAAATTGGTTTTGAAGTTCAAAGAATGAAGTCCAGAGTCGACAATATTTCCAAGGGACATCAGAGGTACCATGACAGATATGGTACGTTAAAGCAAGGCTCAAGCTCAAGGGCCACTGTTTTTAACAAAGCATGGCATGATTGTCGCAGTGATGCCCTTCTACTCGATGAATCTGAGCTTGTGGGCATCAATAAACCCAAATCGGTACTGATTTGGTAGTTGGTGCATGAAGACCCCGGACTCAAGGTGCTCTCCGTATCAGGAATGAGCGGATTAGGCAAAACAACAATGGTTAAGAAGGTGTTTGATGATGCAGTTGTGAAGAATCATTTCCAGAGCCATGTTTGGATCATTGTTTCTGAATCCTTCAAGATTGAGGTGCTCCTAAAAGGCATCATCAAACAACTTTTTGAATAAATCAAGCAACCAGTCCCACAAGGGATGGACAACATGGATACCAATAGCTTAAAAGGGATAATTAATGCTTTCCTGCAACAGAAGAGGTATGTGCTTGTTTTCAATGATTTATGGGATATTCAAGCGTGGCAATCTTTTAGACATGTGTTTCCTAGTGGCAATTGTGGCAGTCGAGTAGTGCTCACAACCAGAAATGCAGATTTAGCTTCTTTCGCTAGTACAAAATATCATGGTGGTGTCTATAATCTTCAACCCTTGACTCCCGAAGAGTCTTGGACATTGTTTTGCAGTAAAACAATTATGAAGAGTTCGTGCCCTTCACATTTGAAAGGACTTTCAAAAGTCATGTTGAATAGATGCGAGGGATTGCAGCTTGCAATTGTGGCAATTAGTGGTCTTTTATCAACAAAGGATAAGAGCAGTGTGGACGAATGGGATAAGATCTACCGCAGCCTTGGTGCAGAACTAGAAGGAAATGACAAACTCCTAAGCATGAACAAAATATTGTCCGTTAGTTACATTGATTTACCTTATTATCTGAAGTTTTGCTTTCTATATCTAAGTTTTTTTTTCCAGAGGATTGTTTGATTGACCATTGGAGATTGATTCGGTTATGGGTGGCAGAAGGATTTATAGAATTGAAAGCAGGAATGACGATAGAAGAAGTTGCCGAGGGCTACATGAATGAGCTAATCAATAGAAGCTTGGTTCAAGTGGCAAAGATGAGAGTGTTGAAGATTGGCTAAAGATTTATCTTGCCAACTAGCCATGCAAGGCTGGCTATGAGGTCTTGCCAACCTACAAAGTAGATGACTCTCTATGTAAAGCCAACGCACAAGTCAGCTTGCCAACCGATATGGATGGCACCGAAAGATACATACACAGCTGGCCGTGTGCTCTCCACCTGTGCTCTCTAGCCTCTTCAATTCCATCTTATGTGTATAAATAGAGGAAGAGAAGATAGAGAAAAAAATAGTGAGTGAACAACAGTGTGAGAGTGTGTCTCTGTTGTAATATTTCCATTTCTCTCAATATAGTGAAATCCGCTGCCCGTGGACGTAGGCGACTTGCCGAACCACATTAAAACTCTTGTGTTATTACTTGTTTGTGTTTCCTGGTGTGCCCTCGATCCATAACAATTGGTATTAGAGCAAGAGTGGTGAAAAATCAAATTTTTTCTGAAAGTGCCCAAATTTCGAAGTGACTGAAATCCACTTTTGAGCATACCAGGAGGAAGCCCTTGAGAAGAGGAGTCCAGAACAGCAAAGCCCAGCCCCAGAACAGGCGCCACGCGTTCTCACGCACCACCTGAAGAAGGAGAGTGAAGCCCACTTTTACCACGCGCCCCACGCGTCGACGAGAGGAAGAAGACGAGTTGAGCGCGTGTGGTTCTGATGTCAGGCTGATGTCACGTGAGCCGAGCCGAGCTGTCAAGCCGACCAGGAGCCGTTGACCGCCGCTGACCAAGCCGCGCCAGAGTCAAGCCGCTAAGCCGCGTTCTCGAGCCGTTGACCAGCTTTGAGCCGCGTTGACCACGCAGCTAAACCGCGCCGCTGAGCCGCACCGCCCTAGAGGCTGCGTCGTTGACCGCGCCGTTGACCAGTCGAACCAGAGTAATTATCCAGTGCATCTCAGACACACCAGATTTTTCAGATCTGAACCATCCACACTGTTTTGGCTTGATCTGAGTCATTCGGAGTCCGTTTTTGGCGATCCAATAGTACTTTCCAATTATTTGGAGAATTCCCGACACATCCGTACGGTCAGTTTTTTGAATCGGAGTTTCTAAAAAAAAAAAAAAAGCCTAAATGGTAGAATCTACAGAGAGGAGATTAGCCGAGTCTACAAGCAGCCCCACGGCTACAAACAACTCTAGGTATTGGACCCCGGTGTCCCATGCTAAGTTCGAGGTAGAAAAGTTTTATGGAAGCAGCAACTTCGGCATGTGGAGATGCGAAGTTAAAGATATGCTTGTCCCGATGAACCTGCACTTCACTCTGGAAGACAAACCAGATGACCTGGACGGGTTAGAATGGGAGAAAGTGAATCTCCTGGCCTGCAGTTCCATCCGACTTTGCCTTGCAAAAGAGGAGAAGTATGCCTTCACAGAATATGATATTACGAAGGAGCTTTGGAAGGCACTGGAAGACAAGTTCATGACAAAGAGCATTGAGAACCGACTCTACTTGAAGAAGAGGTTGTTTCGTTTCGACTATAAGAAATGTATTTCGATGAACGAACACCTAAACAATTTCAACAAAATTCTTACTGATTTGAAGAACTTAGATGATCACATTGATGATGAAGATAAAGCACTGTTACTGTTGAATTCCTTGCCTGATACATATGATCATCTCACCACCACTTTACTGTACGGTAAAGAAAAGATCAAGTATGTTGATGTTGCAAACGCCTTGGTAAATAATGAATTCAGAAGGAAAGATAAATTTGCAAACAGGGACTCAGCATCCGAGGCATTGACAGTCAGAAGCAGAACAAATAATAGAAGATATGTAGGGCGAGGAAAGTCTCGCTCAAAATCCAAAGGGAAATCATCAGATAGAAGACGTCTTGCAAAAGACGAGTGTGCTGCTTGTCGCCAGAAGGGGCATTGGACAAAAGATTGTCCCAATAAAGACAAGCAAGAAGAAAAGGTGAACGTTGCACGAGATGAAGATAATGGTGAAGGATCAGCCTTCATAGTTTCATCATATGGCCAGTCTGATGAATGGATTCTAGATTCCGGATGTTCCTACCACATGTGTCCTAACAAGCAGTGGTTCTCGAGCTTACGAGAGTTCGATGGAGGAGTTGTGCTGATGGGCAACGACCAAGCTTGCCAGACAAAGGGGATTGGAACAATTCGACTGAAGATACATGATGGAACAATCAGAATACTTGAAGATGTTCGGTATGTACCAGATTTGACAAAGAATCTCATCTCAGTGGGAGTTTTAGACTCTAAAGGTTACAGAGTAACTGTGGAAGGTGGAGTCCTCAAAGTTGTTCGAGGAGCATTTATTGCAATGAAAGGTACTCGACAGGAAAATTTATATTTCCTAGACGGCTCTACAGTCACAAGGAGAGTGGCTGTCTCCACCAGCTCAGAAGATGATGAATCAGACACTTCCAGACTTTGGCACATGCGCCTAGAGCATGTCGGTGAGAAGGCTTTACAAGGGTTAGTAAAGCAAAGCCTGTTGAAAGGCGCCAAAACAGGGAAGTTTGAGTTCTGCGAGCATTATGTACTGGGAAAGCAAACAAGAATCAAGTTTGGTACTGCAATTCATCGTACCAAAGGGATTCTAGACTATGTTCACACCGATGTATGGGGCCCTTCCAAGAATGCTTCATTGGGAGGTAAACACTACTTTGTGTCATTCATTGATGATTTCTCAAGAAGAGTTTGGGTTTACACAATGAAACATAAAGATGAAATGTTAGAAATCTTCCTTATGTGGAAGAAAATGATTGAGACCCAGACAGGCAGAAAGATCAAGAAGCTCAAATCTGACAATGGCGGGGAATACACATCAGATCCATTCTTTGAGGTTTGCCAGAATGAAGGGATAGTGAGACAGTTCCTGGAACACCGCAGCAAAATGGAGTTACAGAACACATGAACCGCACTTTGGTGGAGAAAGTCCGGTGTATGCTGTCACATTCTGGATTGAGCAAGGCATTTTGGGGTGAGGCATTGAACGATGCTCGTCATCTTATCAACAGACTACTTACTACAGCACTAGATGGCAAGACTCCTATGGAGGTATGGTTAGGAGTGCCAGCTACTGATTATTATCAGCTACGTATCTTCAGATGTCCAGCCTATTTTCATGTTACAGAATCTATGTTGGATCCTAGAGCCAAGAAAGCTGTCTTCTTAGGCTTTAGTGACAGTGTCAAGGGATACAGACTCTGGTGCCCTGAATCAAAGAAAGTTGTCACTAGAAGAGATGTTACCTTTGATGAGTCTACAATGCTAAAGCAACCAACTCCTCAAGAAAATGATGAAGCATTGAAGAAGTCAGTGCAGGTGGAGTTTGAGACTCCAGCAAAGACTAGTCAGCCAATCAACCATCCTGAAGAAGTATCGGTGGATAACTCTGAAGAGAGTTCAGATGAAAATGAAGATCCAGAGGCCCCACAACAATCAGAACCCATTGCAATCAAGAAAGGAAAAATGGTTACTAAGCAACCTGGTTGGATGGCTGATATGGTAACCTATGCACTTCCAATCATTGAAGACAATGTTCCTTGCACTTTCAAGGAAGCCGTGCAGAATGCAGAAAGTGTTAATTGGAAGGAGGCTATGGATGAAGAGATCGGGTCACTTCACAAGAACCAGACTTGGGAGTTGGTGCAACTTCCAAAAGGCAAGAAAGCAATTGGGTGTAAGTGGGTTTACAGCAAGAAAGAAGGCATCCTAGGTAAAGACAACATCAGGTTCAAAGCTAGATTGGTAGCTAAAGGCTATGCTTAGAAGGAAGGAATAGACTACAATGAGGTATTCTCACCTGTTGTGAAGCACACGTCTATTCGTATCTTGTTAGCTTTAGTTGCACAGCTTGATCTCAAGCTTGCCCAACTCGATGTCAAAACTGCCTTTTTACATAGAGATCTTGAAGAGGAGATATACATGTCCCAGCCAAATGGTTTCAAAGTTGCTGGAAAAGAGAATTGTGCCTGTAAGCTGAACAAATCATTGTACGGATTGAAGCAATCCCCGAGACAGTGGTACAAAAGATTTGATCGGTTCATGATAGAGAAAGAATACACAAGAAGTTAATTTGATCATTGTGTATATTTCCGTAAGCTTCCAGATGGGTCCTTCATCTATTTGCTCTTATATGTAGATGATATGTTAATTGCATCAAAGAGCAATGAGGAGATTGACAAACTCAAGGCACAATTAGCAAGGGAGTTTGAAATGAAGGATTTGGGAGAAGCAAAGAAAATTCTTGGCATGGAGATCAAGAGAGACAGGAAGAAGGGCACGGTTCATCTAACACAAACTCAATATTTGAAAAAGGTGTTAGACAGATTTGGCATAAATGGGAAAACAAAAGCTGTGAGTACACCATTGGCCCCTCATTTCAAGCTTAGTGCTTCGATGTCTCTACGCACAGAAGAAGAACGGAAGCATATGGCACAAGTTCCATATGCAAATGCAGTTGGTGCATTAATGTATGCTATGGTTTGTACAAGGCCTGACATCTTACATGTTGTGAGTATGGTAAGCAGGTATATGCATGATCCAGGAAAAGATCACTGGCAGGCAGTAAAATGGATCCTAAGGTACATACATGGCACGGTTAATCTGGGATTGAAGTTCAAGAGAGATAACCGACTCGGGCAGAATTTGATTGGATATGTGGACTCAGATTATACTGGTGATTTGGACAAACGCCGATCAACAACAGGGTATTTATTTACGCTTGCTAAAGGGCCGATGAGTTGGAGGTCAATGCTTCAGTCAACAGTGGCTTTGTCTACAGAAGCCTTTAAGGAAGCTATTTGGCTACATGGGTTGATTGAGGACTTGGGTATTGTTTAGAAGGATGTTGAGGTGCACTCCGACAGTCAGAGTGCCATTTGTTTGGAAAACAACCAGGTTCATCAATCCTGCACCAAGCACACTGATGTTCGTTTCCATTTTGTCCGAGAAATTGTGAATGAAGGGGATATTCTGCTTCAAAAGATTGGTACTGCAGATAATCCAGCCGATATGCTCACAAAAGTGGTTTCTGGGATCAAGTTCCAACATTGTTTGGACTTGGTCAACATCTCTCGGAACTGAACACCTTCGGGTGCAAGACAGTGTTGATCAATCACTATGTTAGATAAGAGAATCCTCGCCAAAGTGGAGATTTGTTGAAGATTGGCTAAAGATTCATCTTGCCAACTAGCCATGCAAGGCTGGCCATGAGGTCTTGCCTACCTACAAAGTAGATGACTCTCCATGTGAAGCCAACGCGCAAGTCAGCTTGCCCAACTGACATGGACGGCACCGAAAGATACATACACAGCTGGCCATGTGCTCTCCAACTGTGCTCTCCAACCTCTTCACTTCCATCTTATGTGTATAAATAGAGGAAGAGAAGATAGAGAAAAAAACAGTGAGTGAACAACAGTGTGAGAGTGTGTCTCTGTTGTAATATTTCCATTTCTCTCAATATAGTGAAATCCGCTGCCCGTGGATGTAGGCGACTTGCCGAACCACGTTAAAACTCTTGTGTTATTGCTTATTTGTGTTTCCTGGTGTGCCCTCGATCCACAACAGAGAGATTATAGAAGGGCCGAAACGTATTGCATCCATGACTTTTGGTGTGAAATTATTGTTTCGAAGTCGGGAGAACAAAACATTGTGACATTAGCTGGTGAACAAAGCAGAGCGTAGCCCGAAAAGGTGCGGTGCCTATTAATCAACGATCATTAGGAATATACACAACAAAGCAAGCGTTTCACTCAACTTTGTTCTTTGCTTCTGTTCAATGCAATAGATACACTCTCCAAGTTGTCCATTCTCGCATCGTCAAATGATGGTCTACGGCTGCTAATCGTGCTAGACTTGAGAGGTGCCTTGTTGGAGACATTCCCAAATGAAGTTTTGAAATTATTTTGACTGTATTTAAGTTTGAGGGGAACCAAGGTAAAAATAATACTGAAGTTGATTGGAAAGCTCCAAAACCTGGAAACATTGGACCTTAAACAAACGTATGTCACTGAGTTGCCTGATGATATCCTGAAGCTCCGACGACTTTGCCATATCTTGTTGTATCGCTACATAATAGATGGTGCTCCTTCATATCCTTTTGAATACCAATGCGGATTCAAAGCCCTGACGGAAATAGGACGCTTGTCATCCTTACAGGAACTTTGTTCTATTGAATCAAACCATGATAATGGGACCATTTTGCTTGGAGAGGTAGGGAAGTTGACTCAATTGAGGAAATTACAGATTGAAAGCCTGAGAAATGAAGATGGGAGGGTGTTATGCTCGTCCCTTGAGAAGCTTAGTAACCTTTGCTCATTGATTGTTCGTGCAACAGAAGAAGATGAGATCATTGATCTAGATTCTCTTTCTTCACCACCTAAACTTCTTCGAATGCTCTTCCTAGAAGGAAGTTTACATAAGGTACCATATTGGATACCTTCATTGCACAGCTTGGCAAGTGTAGTTTTACGATGGAGTAAGTTAAGGGATGTTGATCCGCTGGAATCCCTTCAAGATTTGCCCAATTTGGTTTTCCTGGAACTTTGTCAGACATATGAGGGGGCAGAATTGTGTTTCAAGGCTGGTGGATTTCAAAGACTTGTGACGTTATACCTTGGTGCATTAAAAGGATTGAGATGGGTGAAAGTGGAGGCTGGCTCGATGTCTCATCTTGAAAAGTTGCTTATCCGTAAATGTGAGTTGGTAGAGGAGTTACCCTATGGCATTGAACATTTAACCAACCTTAAATATCTTGACTTGGGTGATATGTATGGATTGATTTCGAGTCCAAACAGAGACTTCAAGCGTGGAAATAATTGGAAAATTGCACACATTCCAATAGTTTGGATTGGGGACTCAAAACTTGGCTATTGGGAAAGAAATTATCTATAGTTAGAATGTTTATTATGTATTTATTTATTTTCATGTGCTCTTGGTACTGGATTTGTTGTATTTATATTGGGATCAAATTTTTCTCTATTTTTTTTTTTTGGCTTTCCTCTATTACATTTTTGTTTTTTTAGTAGTTCGAGAGCCTATTATTTGACCTCCTAATTTTGATTCTAGAGGGTTGGGAGCTTCACAAATTTTTTAATTAGGATTGTAAATCTTAGGGTTCGTTTGGTGAGTTTTTTTTTTTTAATTTTTAAAAATGTTCTTTAGCTTTAATTTTTTGAAATTGAAATAAAAAGACACATTTGTTAATTGTTTTCACCTTTTAAAAAACACATTTGCTAACTTCACAAATTTTTGAATGATGAGATTTTTATTTTATTTATTTTTCTTTTGCTTAAAAAACAAGTTTGCTAATTGTCTTCGCTTTCAAAAAAGTCTGGCTACAGTTCTTAAAATTTCTAAAAATAAGAAAATTGTCATTTTACTTATTTTCAAAATAAATTTCATTCTTTCCTATCACCCTCACCCTTTCATCTTCACTCTGGCAATCACATTCGACCACTCCCCCCTTTTGGTAACTTACTATACTTGTTTTCATTTTGAAAAATGATACACAAACGTATTCTATAAACTCACTTTTTAAACCCGGTGATGTATAATGTAAAAGAAATGAATGATTGATGATTAGAGAAAATATTAGAAAGAGGGTTGACTTAAATATTCTAAAGTAATTACAAATACACCTCATAAAATTTAATTAAAGTATAGATTGTCCCTTGTAATTTTGAAAATTACAAACATCTTATTATCAAATTTTTTTATTTAACATAATTAACAGAAAGATGAAAATTTTAATTATTCTCCTATATAATAATAAAATTATTTAAATTATTAATTGAAATATATTTACGACATCATTAAAAATAATTAATTAACTTGATCATTTATTAATAAAATGTCTTATTTGTTATGTAATTAGAAACTTAAAGAGGCAACTGTAATTTTAGAATCATAAAGGGCAATATATATTTTAAGCAAATCTCAAGAGGTGTACTTATAATTTATCAATATTTTAATAGAGTGCCACATCATTAGGCATGAAAAATAAATCTAACTTGTTTATTGAAGTAGCACTACTCTTTGATTTTTATGTTCTTGAGAACATGTATACTAAATATGCTATTTATTGTATTTTTTACAAAAAATAAAATAAAATAAAAAGAATAAAAAATAAACATATTTTATGTTCTTTGTACATAGGGGGGAAAAAAATATAAAATAACCACAAGTTCATAAACACTACTTCAAATATTGGATTTCTAATCATTTTAATTTAAATTGGCACAAGTTTTTCAAATCTCAAAATGAATATTCTTAGGATTATCACTTCTTGAATTTTTTGGGGCTGCAAAAAGCATTTGGAGACTAATTTTCAAACTTTACAAACCTCAAACGAATGAGAATAATATTTGCAATTAGTTAATTTTTTTGATTCATGACCATATGATTCAAAGTTCAAACTCAATATATGTAATATTTAGAGTAAGAGGAATGATGATTTGGATAAGAGTGTAGGTGTGAAGACAAGTTTCCAATGTTTAGAGCGTTTTAGTTGATTTTCTACTTTGCCGACATTACGTGGTTGACACAACAGGAGTTTATCCTACCCAATCGACTGAGTAACATGATGCGATAGAACGACCAGTGGAAGGAAAAGCACCTCAATATCAATCGTGGAACTGGTTTACAGAACCATGAAAATCAATCCTGATTGCTCATCAAACTATATAGATTAGATCTAACTTGATAGTTTTTGTAGGATGCCTTCCAAAATTTATTGATCTTTGAAAAAGAATAGCAATTCCATCAACTAATGTTTTGGAATCTTTCAAGTTTTTGCATCAGAAAAATTGTATACAAAAAAATAAATGTTATAACCACCTAATATTATACAAAGCTGTATAAAAACTCCAAAACAGGATAAACAAATCAAAAGACTTTTTAGCAACCCTTAGGCCTAGAGTATTTTGGGGGAAGAGATGGGCATATTTCATTGATATGTGAGTATGGATCCATCGTATTGTATCCGGGTAGTTCCATTCGATACTTCCCTCAGTGAGGGAGCTTCACAGTGTCTCCGCCATTGCACCACTTTGGCAGGTGGCTTGAATTGTTTTCAAAGAACTTGAGAGTGTAAGCATCTTTTATCTGCAGTTTGGACAAGACAAATTAACAAAGAAAAATAATATGTAAAGTACCTGACTTGGGTTTCACATCCACACAACAATCAATTTCAATTGAACATCCACATTTATCCATATAGTTCAAGTTTATTTTCATGATGGTAAAAATAAAGGGTAATTACATAAATAGTTCCTAAAGTATACCATTGATTTCATTTTGGTCTATAGTTTTTAATTTGTATTAATTACATTCCTAAACTTTACCCATTGATTTAATGTAGTCCCCTATCTTAACTATCGTCTAAAAAAATTATGAAAAATGCTTATGCCATCTTCATATAAGGCATTTGGAGAGCATTATGAGAAATTTCTCATTTTCCACATAAATGAATCATGAGAAATGTGAAATGAACATTATTTACAAAATAAAACGCATCCAAGAGTTTCATTTCATTACTGAAAGTCGAATACGTAGGGTATTTGGCACTTTGAATGATAGTTGTAGCACGTGTATCATTTTTAAAACATTTGGGAAGTGTATTTGAATCTTTTATTTTATTTTGGAAAATCTTTGGTGTTGTTGTATGTTGGTTTTGGAGGAGTATAATCCGATTTAAACTTGTTGGGTTTGGTTGTTTGCACTTGTTCTTATCAAAAGTTTCTTGGAGACTTAGAAATTCTATTCTAGGGTCGACACCACCTTTCCCAAGGGTCGACCCTTACATGTTGGTGAAGTTTTTGGAAGTGTTGCTGGAATATAGGGTCGACACTAGTCTGGGAAGGGTCGACTCTCTTATATTGCAGAGTCTATGTGTTAGTTGCTGGAAATTAGGGTCGACCCCCTCTTGTCTAAGGGTCGACCCCCCTTACTTGTGCCAGATTGTCTTTTCTACCTAAAGAGTCGACCCGCTGCCCGAAGGGTTAACCCTTGCTTGTTTTTTTTCAGAATTTTGGGGTTCGAATGAGCCCTACCCTTGGGGGGTTTTTGGGCTTATTATTTTATTTGACCTTAGGGCTACTTGCTACTACTATAAATAGGCCCAAACCACTTTTCTCTCATTATTTTCCTCCCCTTCTTCCTTTCAAACCGTTAGTTCTCTTCTTTCTCTCTAAAACTCAAAATTTTTCACTTAAATCTGTAGATCTACTCACCTAAATCCTTCTTTTCACCTTGGTCCTTTGGGAAATGTTGTAGATCTTGTCAAGGGCTTTCTATTGATCCAAGTAGTTTGTGATTTCATCGCAGATGACTTTTGGGTTGTTTTCTCTTTGCTTCAAGAGGTAGGGATTTCTTTGCTCCTTTCCAATACTTCGCCTATAGATAGATATGTGGTAGATTTTATTGCGTAAAAACCACATTCATTATGGATTTTCTTGAAAGCCATGAAAGGGGATTTAGGGTTTGATATTTGTGATTGGAATTGTTAAGTTGTTTGTTGTTGGGTTATTTGGGAAAATGATTTATTATGTTTGTGAAGAAAGGGAGGAAAGCCTTAATTTACTATTTTGATTTAATGGATTTAAAATGGAGGAAGTTGAATAATCTTTATATTTTGCTAATATGGGTTGTATAATTGTGTTTATATCAACAGAAAATAAAAAGAGAAGTAACCATGGTGTTGGTATTGTTTTAAACTAATCACGTGAAGTTGAGTTGAGTTATGGTTTTGATACCAATGGAATTGGTTTTGTAAAATAAAGAGGATGGATTTGGTTTTAGTTTTGTAAAATGACGAGAATGAATTCTTAGAAAATGGTTGGAGTTGTGTGGATTGGAAAATAAACAAAAATGGTCTTTTTGAAAGAAAATGAAATCACCACCCTTTGTAAACGAATAATGAACTTGAGGTCAAATTTTGGAACCTTTACATATTATCATTGTTATTGGATTGAAAGTCTTGTGAGAATTGGATTTTTGCTTTTCTTTCGTATTAGATGTAGAAATGGATAGATATGAATGTAAACGGTGGAGTTGGATATTTGTAATCTCTCACCTATGAAAATATGGATAGTTTATCTATTTTAGAGATTGTATATATGTTTAGAAATATATATTTTGGGCTATCGGTGGATGATAGCTATGACTGTTATAGAAATTGCATATGGACTAGGTGAATTGAAACTAATCCTTCGTTGGTTGTCATTGAATATGACTATGTTTATGTGTATTGTATATGTATGATTATTTGGGAGGAGAAAGGGGATGTACTCCATGTGTGATTATGTGTTTATATACATTGTGTATGTATTACACTTGTGTTATTATGCATTCTTGTATGTTGAGATGATTGGGAATGTGCTTGCGTTTTGAATGAGACGTACCATTACTTTCCAGCTAGTACCTGGAGAATTGGCTGCGCTTCGAATGAGAGGTACCATTCAGTGTGTTTGGTTTGAGTTCTTTGGATTAAGTTTGTTGAAAATTGAGTTTTTTGGTTTTCGTGTTTTTTTTTTTAGTGAATATTTTTAAAATTTTAAACATTTTTTTTTTACTTTTTTAGATGCACCTTACTTAGATGTATCTAAAAAGTAAAAAATTTGTGAAAAAATATTTTAAAAAATTAATAAATATATAAAAATATAAAAAAATGTACTGAATTCTTGTATTTTTTTTTTTTTTTGTATTTAGTGAATTTTTAAAAGATTTTTTTTTTTTAACTTTTTAGGTGCATTTATGTTAGGTGTGTCTAAAAAGTAAAAAAAATGCTTAAAATATTAAAAAAAATCAGTAAAAACAAAAAAATACGGAAAGTAAGAAAGTAGAATTTTCTGAAAAGTGTTTTTGGAAAAATGAAACCAAGCAAGCTGATTACCTTCTAGCTAGCGCTTGGAGAATTGGCCATGCTTCAAATGAGAGATACCAGTACCTTCCAACTAGTGCCTAGAGAACTTGGCAGAGGTACCATTACCTTCCAGTTGGTGTCTGGTAAATTGGCATTTCATTATGGAAAGGTGTATCCTTGGCTTGACATTTTGTTATGGAAATGTATATCCTTGACTTGGCATTTTGTTATAGAAAGATGTATCCTTGGCTTAAAGCAGGTAGAGCGGAACTTGTTTATCATTATTGTCTCAGTATATCTATGTATATCATGGATTATGATGGTTATGGTTCTAGAAGGCCGAGTTGCCTCATTTGTTGAGTAGATAGTTATTGGTTGCTTGTTGTTTTCCCTTTATACTGAATATGTGATACCCCTGTTCCGTGGTATGCTAATTGGTCATTAATTTGAGTATGATTATGTGATTAATATGATTTTGTGTGCCATTATGTGAATATATGTGGTTTTGAATTTCTATCTGTTCACCGTAGGAATATCTGTTTGACTATTTGCCTTTGAAAATTAAATTGAAGGCCTTATCGGCCACAGAACCCGAAATTGATTGTGCCATTGTGATTGGCATAATTTTTAGAGCCTACGGTGAAGTTTAATTGAAAAATTGATTCAGGCCAGATTAAGTTGATTAAATTGTTAAATTAATGCCCAATTACTTTAGTAATATTATATTGAAATTAGTGGGTTTTGTTGGAGAGGCAATACAACCTCAATTCTCCTCCTTTGTTACATTTTGGGCTGATTTCAACTCTAAGGAGAGAGGAAGAGGTCGGCTAGAGAGAGAGAGAGAGAAGGAGATTGTGAGTTTGATTTTGAAGCTTGATAAATTGAAGATCAACTCTAGATTTGACCATAATTTGTGAAGAATTGAACCTCTAAGTAAGTGGATTCATGAATATTAAGTTGTAATTTTGTGAATGCAAATTGGAATAATGGTCAAGAACATGAATTTGTTTGAGCATGATGTAAATGATTTGGTTTTGTTGAATTGAGGGCCAATATGTGCATGCATGTAAGAAATTGTTTTAAATTTGCATGTTTGAACTTGAAATACATGATTCATGTGGAGTTTTGGTTAAAACTCATGTTATGATCACCATTTGTATCATCTAAGTTGAGAATGAGAATAAGAAGCCACATGCATGTGCCATTCAAAAAAGTATAAGTGTTAAATGCATGAAATTATTAGGTTGATAAAGAATTTGGTGGGAAATGAGCCATGCATGTGTTTAATTTATGAAATTAAGCTTCTAAATGTTGTAATTTGGTGTTTATAACATGTTAGCACAAGTATATTTGGAGTTTGAGCCAAAAATTGTGAGTTTGGAATCTTTGGAGGTCGGATTGAACTCAAGATCACATTCTGGAAAACCCAGAATTTTGATGTCCGCTCGAGCGGGGGAACCGACGCTTGAGCGGGAAATTCATGCTCCCAGTATTTTTTTGCAGGCATAGGTCCGCTCGAGCGGGGAAAGTCCACGCTCGAGCGGGGAGCTATGTAGACAGGCCTTCCACTCGAGCGGCAGAGTTCACGTTCGAGCGTGATTTTGATGCAACCAGTACTTTTGCAGGCCTTAAGGGTCCGCTCGAGCGGGGAAGTTGACGCTCGAGCGGGGACTCTATTTTCCGAAATTTTGAAAATGCATTCTGTGTTTTGTTTTCCGTTCTCTTTCACTTGCAAACACTCTTAGGCATGCATTAAGCATTATAAATGAGTTAAAGAGATAAGAATGAAGCCTGAAAAGGAAAATGTGAATTTTGAACGGATTGAATTGTTAGTGACCCTTTTATGTTCATAGCATGTGTAGGGTCGAGTTCCAGAGCGAACCAATCAACCGATCACTGTGAGTAATATTTGACACGTGTTATTGTCCAATTGCTACTTCTATGTAAGTTTTGTAAAATTCATTAATTTGAATGGCGGACATAGTTTGATCTGAACATATGAAAGGCCTTGTGCCAGTTGAAAGGCCTCTGTGCCAGTTTGATATGAAAGTTTGAAAGGCCTATGTGCCAATTTGATATGAAAGTTTGAAAGCCCTATGAGCCAGTTTGATCTGAACATCTGAAAGGCCTATGAGCCAGTTTGGTCTGAAAGTTTGAAAGGCCTAAGAGCCAGTCTAATATGAGGGCTTAAGAGCCAGTCTGATATAAGGGCCTAAGAGCCAGTCTGATATAAAGGCCTAGGAGCCAGTCTGATATAAAGGCCTAAGAGCCAGTTTGATATGAAAGTTTGAAAAGGCCAAAGGCCAGTTAACATGAATGAATTGGGCCCAAGGCCGTTTGTTGTATAATGTTTCAATGCATTTCCATTAATATTATTCACTGGGCTTTCGCTCACGCTCATTCATGTGTTTGTAGGTGAGTCAAGAAAGGTCCAGACTCAACCCCAGTAAAGCCTAAGTGGATCAACATAGAATTTGGAAAGTCAGCCCTCGTGTCTCACGCACGAGACCCATCTTCGCCCTTTTGTTATGTATTTATATTTTGTCATGTTAGCGAAGTTTTGTATATGTCTGTATATAGTTCCATGGGTTGACTTAGTTTTGGATGATCTTGTCTGAATAGAATTTTACAGTGCTGTATTTCAGTTGTGAGTTTATTAATATTTATATATATGGTTTGTTTTGATGTGCCATGTAAGCACAGCTCTATGGACAAAGTTTTGAATTGCTTTCGTTTGGCCCCCATTAACTCTGTTAAAATACGTTTGGTTTGGTTTGAGGCCGTAAGTAATCCCATGATTACTGGCCAGTTATGTCCTTAACCCATGGGGGCGGGTTCGGGTCATGACAGAGTGGTATCAGAGCACGAGTTAATAGCTCACACACTTGTCCAAAAGAGCAATAAGCGTCTAGAAAATATCTAGGATGCATTCATAAGTATGAACTTGAAAGCATTGAGAATGTGCTTAACCGTTTTAATATGAACAACTATGTGTTATAATTTGTGATTTACTTGTATTACAATTAATTGAATATGTATGCTCTTGTTATATGCATATTTGTGAACTTTTGCATAAATTATAATGCAAGTTTAATCAGATGGTGAGGACAAGGGGTGATGAGATAGAAGAGTCTACAACCACCAGATTGGATAGAATGGAGAGACTGATTCAGGAAATGGCAGAGTCATTGAGGCAACAACAAGAAGGGCAACAACAGTGGCAGCAGCCACATCCTCCACCTCCACCTCCGCCTCCGGTACCTCCTGTGCCAGATAATCAGAATGATGACCGAATCATAGCCCTCACCAAAGAGTTCAAGAAAATGAAACCACCACAGTTCCATGGCGGACTAGATCCTTTGAAAGCTGAAGCTTGGGTTCACGGGATCGAAAAACTATTTAAAGTGTTCCCGTGTTTGGAGACACAAAAAGTGCTTCTAGCTACTTTTATGCTACAGGACGAGGCAAGAAGATGGTGGATGTTAATACGTGAGAGTTACAAAGATGCTGACTGGGCAAAATTTCTGGAAATTTTCTACGACAAGTACTTCTTGCAGTGTGTTCGGGATAGGAAAGTGGCAAAATTTATGGAATTAAAGCAAGATAGTATGACAGTGGCTGAGTATGAGGCCAAATTCACTGAATTGGCCAGGTTTGCGCCACATGTGATTGACACAGATTATAAGAAGGTGAGACATTTTGAAGGTGGGCTTCGAAGTGACATCTTTGAAAGAGTGAATGTCTTAAAGCTAGAAACCTACATTAGAGTGCTAGACAGGGCCATCATATCAGAGGCCAACATAGCTAGACAAGCCAAGCCAACAACAGATTGGAAAAGTAACAAAAGACAAGGCTTCTTTTCAAAGAAGAAGTTTCCGAAAAAGAAAAACATGGGCTCCTCAAACACCTCGAATTCTTCCCAAGACACATCTCCCATGTGCAACATTTGCAGCAAAAGGCACCATGGGGTTTGTTACCGTGTGTCAGGGGCCTGTTTCAAGTGTGGTAAATAAGGGCACATGGCCCGAGATTGTAATCAAAATGGAGGAAAGAAAGCTGCTAGTTCCACTGCATCGATTCCAAAGCCAGGAAACACTTTGAGATCCGCTACCATTGGGGATACCGTGAGACAGGGGAGAGTTTTTGCGCTTGTTTCGGGCGATACACGGAATGCCAATGCAGTTGTCTCAGGTACTATTTCTATTTGTAATCAGGATGCCTTTGTGTTACTTGATTCCGGATCCACACACTCTTTTGTGACATGTGCATTCGCATCTAGATTGAATAGACCCTTAGAATTATTGCCATATCTGCTATGTGTGTCTGCTCCATTTGGGGAGTCTTTATTGTGTGAATCTATATACCGATTTTGTGAAATGCGTGTTGAGGACGCCACTCTATAAGTAGATTTGTTGCCCTTGAACTTCAGGCATTTTGATGTAATTTTGGGTATGGATTGGTTGACCAAGTATTGTGCCACCATTGATTGTGTGACAAAACGGGTTGTGTTTAAACCACCAAAACAGAAAGAAATTGTGTTTGTGGGAAATAGGGTAGTGCCTCCACCTTATTTGATATCTGCAATGAAAGCATATAAACTAATCAGGAAAGGGTGCCAAGGTTATTTGTGCTATACGTTGACTGAACAATCTGTGAATGTTGAATTGAATGATATCCCTATTGTTAGAGAATTTCTGGATGTGTTTCCAAATGAATTGCCAGAGGAATTGGTAGACAGGGAGATAGAGTTTACAATTGAGACTATGCCAGGCACTGAACCTATTTCTAAAGCTCCCTACAGAATGGCTACTACCAAAATGAAAGAATTGAAAGAACAGTTGCAAGACCTGCTTGACAAGGGGTTTATCCAACCTAGCACTTCGCCTTGGGGTGCACCAGTATTATTTGTGAAAAAGAAGGACCAAACTTTGCATTTGTGCATCGATTACCGGGAACTGAATAAGGTAACGATAAAGAACAAGTGCCCCCTACCTCGTATTGATGATTTATTTGACCAGTTGCAGAGATCACAGGTGTTTTCCAAGATTGATTTGAGGTCTGGTGTAGACGCGCCCGCGTGAGGCCTCGCTCTACAGTTCGGACTCTCCTTTGTTTGTGTTACGGTTCTTAATCTGAACCAAAGAGTCCAACTCTGGCAAATCGTTTGAGAAAACAGATTTTTGAAAAGAAGTGCCAAACATGGACTGCTTTGCCAGATTACAGAGTCGCCACCTAAATATTTTAAAATGGGAAATTTAGGAAACCCTGACTCGATGCCGAAGGCCACGTGTCCGTCATCACCAAATGTCTTGGCTCGGGAGCTTGGGTACGATCGGGGAAGGTCAGCTATGAGCACCCCCTTTCGCCTGGTCCGAAGACCGGCCTCTACTAACCGTGATATCCGTTTTTGAAAACATTATGCGTTCTTATTCCAATTATTAACCTAGAATTACTATGTTATGCGCACAGCAAACAAGTATAGACTAGATTGCCTAATTTGGAAACAAGCATTGCATATCCGTTTGTTTTGAAAATGCTTTGGAATTTGCTACCCGCAAGTAGGCTAAAACACGGATTTCAATGAGTTGTTCCAACTCAAGCAATCCAACCTCCACCCACAGGCAATCAAACAGTTTATCTCATATAAGCATTTAGCCGCATGGTAAGCCTATTATCATGTCAACATTCACACGCATGCGATATGCTAAAGCATAAATACTTACATTGTACTCCGTGCCAAAACAATAAACCAGTTAGCAAACATGCATGCCCTAGTTCATGTTAGAGTGACTAATGCAACACATACAGGGATGCAGTTTAGAGCTGGCTCGGCTAACCCTAAAATGGCATGTGGAATGCAATCATTCGATGCACGTATTCAAGTTAGATTTGAAAATACAATGCAGTTTGTATGATGTACCGAGCCCGATGCATGTCAACAAATGCATGGATGCACGCATGCATAGCATAAGGTATGCTAAAATAAACGTGCCCTAATCTACCATCATAAGCGGGTAAATAAAATGGAGAAAGAAGTGGGGGTTGGAAGACATGCACACCACTCACCTACACTTATTACAATTATGCCCTCTCTCGGAGGGACCAAAAGAATAATACAGATAATTAACTACGCAAGCTAATTAAAATATTACAAATTGCCTAATTAATTAACAAATTAATTAAACTAGGAAAAGCAGTAAACCTCGGGAGGAGAGCCAAATGCAGTGCATGCTCGGGACTTGCTCGGAATCGCACTGCCATGCTTAGATTGCCTCTGTTTTCCCTGCTTTCCTCATCTGAAGACTGCCAAAGTCTCAGGATTACTTTCTTGGATGCTGAGGATCACCATCGGCCAACCAGAGTAGCCACCGGCTGCTATGTATGGCCATCGGCACAAAATTCTTCCATCGGCTGATAATATACTGCCGGTCGGCACTAAATCTTGGCCAAGACCAATTCTGAGAACACGCAACTCACAAAGAAGAGGAAAAAACTTGCATGGCAATGTAATTCCAATAATGTGTGCACCAAACATACTCCTTATCATGTTTGTGATTCAAAGGAGCATGTGCCTCGATTCTCGGGCCACCAATCACGCATTTCCATGCATGATGGCCCAAAGAACCAAATGTGCAACTTTTATTTCAAATGCACGCAAACCAAGCAAACAAAATGAGGCCCAATTCCTATCACTAAGTCAAGGAACAAGGCATGCATGTTGATGCAATGCAACCTAAGCATGTCAACTAGGAATGCAATATGAGCATGTGGACAAACAATACAAGCGTACAAGCGAACATGAGGTAGCATGCAAGCAAGCAAATGATGGTCTTAAACATGACCTGGGCAGCTCCAAATAGGCCCAAAATCAGTAGCCATAATGCCCAAAAATGAAAGCCAACACACACACATATATGCATATGTTAAGGCTTAACACTTAGGCACAAAGTAAGCAACCCTCAAGCACACTTGAAAGGGGATATCATGGACACTTAACATGCATCATAAGCTCTGAAAATCATGCAAAACATGGTGCTAATCCAAGCAACAAAGCAAACTAATCATGCTACAATGGCCCAAGCATTCAAGGCTCACCAAAGAGGTAATGGACTACACTTAACACAACCATTCATGGCATGCATTAGGCGACCAAAAACAGAGTTTTAACACATAAAACTAAGTTCAAAAGATCACATAGATGGCATCTAAGTGGCTCAAATTTAAAGGCATGTATAATGGCCAAGACATGGAGCATACAACACATGCTTTTAAAGCAATAAAGAGGCGCCTAAGGCAAGCATACAAGCACACCGAAGGGACTGAAATGGCATGTAGGGTGGTCCCAAACCACCAAAATGATGCAAGCAAGGCATGCTACACATTCACATACTTGAGGCACACAAGCTCGGCAAGCCACAAATGCAAAGGAGCTATACTAAGCATGCCAAAATCAATCCAAACGACTATGGACAGACCTAAAGCATGGCAAAATAAGCACAAAACATTCATGAATCTAAGCCTAAAGCATGCTCAAATTAGGGCTAACAACCTAAGACATGTTAAGGGATCACAAGGCATTGCAAAGCATCTATGCCAAACATGCAAAGAGTACTAAAACCGACACACAACATGATTATATTATGGCATAATAAGTATGAAATGCAGCCTAAACATGATCAACACACACTTGAACATAAAGCTCCTTAAGAGACCAAAACTTGTCCTTTTCAAGGACAACAAGGAGAGGGGGTGGCCCTCTCCTTCTTGGGACTTTAAGGAATCATCTACACCACTGAAATCCCTCAAGATTTCAGTGGTGAAGAGACCCAAACACCAAAATCCTGGAGCTCAACAAAATAGCACAAAAATGGGGCCCCTCAGGGCCTAAGGGTGATCAAACACACCCAAACCACAAAACACCCTTAATAAACTATCAAGAGGACTAAAAAAAAGAACTTTTTTGTATTAAACACCAAGCACAAAAACAGTTCAAAGATAGGTAAAAATGGAGTGCAAGAATGGGGTAAAAAGAGGACTAGTGTCTTACCCTTGTAGACCTCTTCACCAAGGATGATGTCCTTGCTTCCTTAAGCTCTAATCCAGCCAAAAACTTTAAGAACAGCCTCTTGGAACCTCAGTAACCAAGGGAAGGTGAAACACTAGGTGTTGATGAGCAATAGTAAGTCACAAACACCTAGTGTACAAACAAGAGGGAAGAAGAGAGATAGGATAGATACAAAACTTTTAACCTAAAACCAGAGCTTCTCCTCTGTCTAAAAATGTCTAAATATCCCAACCTCTTCCAACCCTTGAGCCAAGAGAAGAGAGTCTTCTCTTATAGGAATCAAAGCTTACAAGCTAAGCAAAACAAAGGCTCATCCCTCCATACACGTGTATGGAGGGCTCATCTAAAGGCAATTTGCCTTAAAATATCTCATAAAGCAAGCTAAAGATGGTCGGCAGGCAAAGTTGTCATTTTGACAAAATTGACTACCGACCGGCACAAAAGAGTGCCGACCGGCACAATATAGTGCCGATGGCAACACCAAACAGCCGATGGCCTCTAGCCACTGCCGGTGGTGTGTGGGGATGTCTCCCAAGGCATCCTCTACCCCTCCAAGGCAAAGCACAAGTGTTTGGTGCAAAACCAGACACAAAACGGTCAAGTTCGGAGGTCCTGAGGCAAGGCGCGTAGCCGAGAACTCCGGGAACTCCAAATGAACACGAACATGGATGATCACCGAGTGTTCAAGCGGTGACGTCCAGGTCTTGAGGACGGTCAAAAATGGGGTGTCTACAGTTGCCCCTCTTTGATAGAACTCGGAAGTCATAAAAATGACGTGAGTGAATGTCAAAGCCCAGAGACGACCCATTTTTGACATGGCCGAAGACTTGGACAAACATACAAAGCGCAAATGGTTGAACTCGCAAGCTGCCTACGTATCCCTTTAGGAATCAAACCAGCGTAGTTAGAACGCGGGCATACAAGCCGCATGAGATAAGGTATCGCCCGTGGGCGGGCAATGACGATGCAAAAGGCCGAGCATAACTTATGATCATGCAAAGAAAGCTGTAATGAAGCACACATGCGACAGTTATAAGCTAGCATGCACCAAACTACACCACGATGCAGAAAGGATGTAAGAGAATTATGCAATTCTCAATACGTCTCACGCGGAGGATACAATACCTGTGCGGCTCGTCCGGTTGCACCGGCCTCAAATGAGCCGTACATACAATATCGTGCCTGTAAAGAAAGCAAACTTAACAGGTACAGTATTGTTAGCAATATGCATGACAATGCAGGATGAATGAAAAATGATATGCAATATATACAAAACTATGTATAAACAATGCAAATGATAATGCAATGTAATTGAAACAATGCAAACTAAATGCAGAGCAATTGAATCATGATTCAATCACGGGCGGTTCGAAACCACACAAATGTCAAATAGATTGATGGAAGTAACGAGTCCGTCTACCATAGAACGATGTCTAAACTATGAGTGATGCAGACGAACACAAGAACAAGTATTGGGTGGATTGACATAAGTGGGGTGACGCCCCGCTGAGGAAAGAACAATGATCCTAATGCCGGATGCAAGACTTATACTACAATGCAATAGAAATGGATATGGCACGCGGGCCAAACCGTATCTCGCTTAAGAAAGGCATGCACACATACAAACCATGTCTAACACAGAAAAGGTGCCGCAACCTCAAACCAAGTTCATCAAGGAGTAGGCATGATACACATGCAGAACTGTGCTTCAACGTGAAAAGTAAGGGCACATACCAGACGAAGCTCAACAAGGAAAGGCGCAAGCCATAGATGGAGGATGATGCAGTGGATGCATGTAACTAAAATGCAATGGAAATGGGTATTTACAGATAATGCGTGACATATGCATTATACTACAATGATGATGCATGACAAATGCATTTTTTTTTTTTTTGAAATGCATGACATATGCAGTATTTAAAATGATGCATGACATATGCATGTGTTCACAATGGAATGCATGATAATGCAATATGTGTTGTTGTTTTTTTGTTTTTTGTTTTTTGGATTTTTTGAAATGCATGACATATGCAGTATTTACAAATGATGCATGACATATGCACTATGATGCAACGACTATGATTGCAGCTTTCCCTATCTTACCAACAGGGCGATATACTAGGTTGGTTCAGTATCCAGAATTGAGGCGCAGACACGCTACCTCAACCTATGGGGCTTCCATACAGATTTCAAGCCGGGGGTACACCCCCTGGGTATTTAAACCAGACTTTAGTCTCGGAAATCCCGAACCTTTACGTTCTAGGCATAAGCCGTTCGAACTCTAGTTTTCACCGTCCCAGTTGGTCTTCTAGGAACTCACCGCATGAGCACGAGCGGTGGCTTTACGGACCATCGAAAGTCGTTCGGGCACGACGAACACCAAAGGAATTGCACCTTCAGAGGATTTAAGGTCTCCTAGACCGGAATGCAAAATGTATGCATGACAATGCATGTTGTTGTGTTTTGTTTTGTTTTTTTGAAATCTTGGCATGTAACCATCTGCGATGCATGAATTTGAAATCTTGTGACAGCGACTAATATTTACTTTTGAAATGCATAACAATGCAAATGAGCGGGTTTAAGGTCTCGCCAGACCGGTGTGGGGCAATACGTGAATTGAGATGTGGTGCACAAGACAGTGCGATGTGTAAGATAGCGCGATGGAATGCATGCAAAATGCAACGAGGTGCGCAAAATAGCGCGATGCGTTAGGATAATGCGCACGAAGGTCTTGCACCTCCCAAGGATTTAAGGTCTCCTAGACCGTGCGTGTTTAAGGTCTCGCCAGACCCGGTGTGCACAGGACGGTGTGATGCGCGAAATAGTGCGATTGAATGCATGCGACAGTACGATGTGATGCATGTCAAATGCGATGAGGTGTGCACTTTAATGCACCGAAGGTCTTGCACCTCCCGAGGATTTAAGGTCTCCTAGACCGTGCGTGTTTAAGGTCTCGCCAGACCCAGCATGGAATGTATGCATGACAATGCATGTTGTTTACAATGATGCATGACATATGCAGTATTTTTTAAGCGAATGCTATGCAAGCAAGCAAACATGAACCAAACTACATCTCATGCAGAAAGGATTAAGCGAATCAAGCAACTCTCACGGCGCCTTACACGGAGACGGCTAAAAGCGACTACCGAGAACACCTGGAGTCTTAAACACAACATCTCTCAGCGTATCGTACGCAGGAGAGGAAAAAGCAAGGCAAAAAGAAACCTCTCAGCGTAGTACACGCGAGAGAGGAAAGACAAAAGCCTCTCAGCGTAGTACACGCGAGAGAGGAAAGACAAAAGACCTCTCAGCGTAGTACACGCGAGAGAGAAAAGACAAAAGACCTCTCAGCGTAGTACACGCGAGAGAGAAAAGACAAAAGACCTCTCAGCGTAGTACACGCGAGAGAGGAAAGACAAAAGACCTCTCAGCATAGTACACACGAGAGAGAAAAGACAAAAGCCTCTCAGCGTAGTACACGCAAGAGAGGAAAGACAAAAGGCCTCTCAGCGTAGTACACGCGAGAGAGAAAAGACAAAAGGACGTGACGAGCGAGACCACGCGAGTCACAAAAGGAATGCAAGATATTGCAAATAAGACATGCATGCAAACACAAACGGGGCAAATGAGACACACGTGCCTCAACGGATGGAAAATGAAGTGCAATGAGGTATACGTGCCTCAAAGGATGGAAAATGGAGTGCAATGAGGTGCGTGTGCCTCGAAGGATGGAAAACAATGCAAGTGTGACACGCATGCCACACGAAATGTAAATCAAGGCATGACGTGCGAGGCAATGTATGTATTGAGGTACATGACAACGCGTGAAAACGCTTGTAATAAAATGCATGATAATGCATGGCGGTAATCTGGCGCCGTCGATGTGATGAATGTATGCAACGCCTGCAGGGCAACTTATGAATCTTGTAAAGACAAAAGGATACAAAAGGATACAATCTTTGCTTGAATCTGGTGCCACGCACGAAGACACCTTGTCAGGAGTCAAAAGCGGAGGCCGGTTGAGCATCGGGGACTCACTTTCTTGCACTTTCTTGAGCTATGAAGACCAGAAACTACCCACAGGGCCTAAACAAGGCTGTAGGAATATCACCGGCTGGATTGGGTGGCCACCCATTTGCAGATTACTCCGGCACAATATTGTGCACCGCACTAAAATAGTGCCGACCGCCAAGATTCTTGAATCGGCGGTTTGACATTTCACTGCGGGTGTTTTAAAATAGGGCCTCCAACCCTATTCTTTTCACTTCCCCTTGCTCGAAATATCCTCCCCCTTCTCTCTAGAATATTTTCGGTCTTCGATCCTCGCTTTTTCTCGCGTTTTAGGCTCGATTTCGTCGTTCGATTCGCGAATACCTTCGCGTTTCGCACATTTTCAACCGAACAAATCTTTGTTTCGGTGCCTCTTTTGCTATTTCCGCTTTTTCGGGACTTGTTCCCCTTGATTTCCTCTCGATACCCGTGCCTTTTCACATTTCGACCTTCCCGGTCTTTCCCGACCCTCTCGGGGTTGACTTTTTTCGGTTGACTCTTCGTATTCCGACTTTTTCGACCATTTTCTCACTACCATTGCCATGACTGACGACGTTCCACACGTCAGGACTCCCCCGGATCACGAGATGGATCCCGGGGTCGAGCTTCTCCCGTTGAGCGAGCGTCCCTTTGACCCGGCGACATACCGCCCAGCGATTCATGTGCTACCACCGGATGGACTCCGCCATTTTCGCAGCTTTGACCGAGCACTGGACCCGGAGCTCCTCCTACGCGAGCCGACCTCTCACCTATCCTTCGGCGCTTCCGAGGTAACACTCTTCTCTGTTTTACCTTCTGCAATGTAGAACTGTTAACTGTCAAAGTTGTTTTTGTTTTTTAACTGCTTGGTTCTGATACACTGTTCACTGTAGTCGATTGCAATCATGCTTACAATTGATATCTATTTAAGACGGACACATGCACACACACTGCACTAGCCTCAATCACCCAAACACACGGCACACACCGCATTTCACTGCAAACTCACCGACACCCAGCATCTGCTTGAATCTGAAAATGTGCACGCATGCCACATTTGTACTGAACCACTCAGATACATTGACGCATCACACGTTGTAGTTCACTGTAAGCACACCGGCACCCGGTATCTGTTTGAATCTGAAAATACGCACGCATGCCAAATTTGCACTGATTTTGACTGTTTCTTCAAAAAAACTGTACATTTCATATTGCTTTGCTACTATTTGTTTGAAAACAGAGAGATTCCCATACCATCCGCGGGTATGGGAACATCGTCTTCGAGATTGTGCAGCGAGCTTCTGGCGGTTCGCCACATTGGAGACGAGGCGGGCTTCGGTTCCTTCTGCGAAGTGCGACCTTGCAGGCCTCTTCTAGTTGCCCTGGCAGAGAGGTGGTGGGACACCACCGACTCATTCCATTTGTCGGTGACTGGGGACATGACGATGACCCCTTATGACTTCTCGGTGCTCACCGGCATCAGGGTAGGGGGTGATCCGATCCCCTTTGACATAGACATGGATGAGTGGACCGCAGCTCAGGTCTACTTACTTGGCGCGGCTCCACCTCTCGCGCGTCCCGGCTTTGTCCGGTATTCTTGGTTCGAGGTGCAGTTTCGGGTGCAGCCTCTTCTTGTTGACGCAGCTCCGATGACTCAGGAGGCCGTAGATAGATATGCACGCGGCTTTCTGATGTTTCTGTTCGGGACGACTCTCTTCGCCGACCGGGCGAACACAGTGCCCCTCTGCCTTCTCAGCGCACTGGTGGATGTCCGGGACATCTTGCGTTATGACTGGGGTGGTGCCGCTCTGGCCACCCTGTACGGCTATATGAGCTCAGTCTCCCGCGGCAGCGGACAGTTGCTCGGGGGCTACTGGCGTGCTTGGGAGGTACATTTCCTTTTGCTGCTTTTCATTTCTGCCTTACATTTTCTGTACTCTGCACACTGCACACACTGAAGTCTGTTTCACACTGTATCTTTATCTACACATACTACGCTTTACCTTGTTGTACACTACTCTTGTACACTCTGCTCAATACCTTTGCACAACACTGCAGCTCTGTTATTTACGCTTTATTACGTGATACGCGTTCGATAGTCATCTTGACATCATCTTTGCGGTTGTGGGTTTACGCCTACTTTCCCAGGCTGGCTCCCGTGCCGGAGAGGGAGACTCCTCTGGTCGTCCCCTTCTCACGCCGCTTTGACGAGAGATGCGCCCGGAGGCCGCGGGAGACTTTCGGCTTCTTCCGCCGTTACTTCGACACCATCACCCCTGCAAAGGTATGTTTTACTTGCAGTTCATTTAAGCTTCGCTTTCCACTGTATATTTGCAATATCAGTAGGTAACACACTGTGTTTCAATTTCAGATCACTTGGCGGCCGTGGGTTGCACTGCCTGCGGTGATGAGGGATCGGTTTTCGGTGCCGATGATACCTCACGTTACGGATTACGCGAGGCGATGCAGCCGGGCTTGGTACTGGCGGCGCTTCTTGCGCGCGGACCATGGGCTTGGCGAGATAGTCCCGGTGCACCCTCCTGAGCACATGCGGGATACGGAGAGGTTCACTGCTGATCAGATGGCGGACTACACCCTTGGCTGGGAGGCGAGCGGCTTTAAGCGAGGCGATTACTCGAAATACGTCCGGACCTTCATCATGCGACCTGGCGGTGGCCGTCGGTGAAGAGACTGCGGCGCTAGCGGCGCCGGCGCGAGTATGAGGAGGAGCAAGAAGGGCTCGAGTCATGGCGGCGGAGCTCAAAGGGCAGGAGGCAGTTGGCCCACTCTACCTTCTTCGCTGACTTTCGAGGGTCGGATGGGCGACCTATTAGATCCCCTTCGCCCCTCCGCCGGCTGATCACGAGTTTGTCGGTGTCCCCGACTTGCCTCCGGTATGTATTCCTGCATTTCACTGATCATTTTATTTGGTTTATTTGATATTCCACGAGAATATTGATGCATCCGATTCCCACAGCGTCTTGGATACCGGATTCTTGGAGATGAATGCCTCCATGACGGGGATGCTGCAGCGGACCTTCGAGTTCCTAGCCTTTTACGGCCTTCCGATATGTTCTTTCCGTCGTAGCTTCAAACCATATACAAACTGCTTCGCATAATCTGATGCATGACATAACATTGGATACCCAGCCCTCATGGCACTTGATACACTGTATTCATACACTGCATTCTGTACTGATAAACTGCTCACGGCATTCGCAAACTGTACTCATACACTGCATTATGCACTGATAAACTACTCACGGCATTCATAAGCGTACTCATACCGCTGCATTACGCAGCGATAAGCGCTCACGGCATACATACTCGTATTCGCCTGCGCATTACGCACTAATAAACTGCTCACGGCATACTGATGCATTTGACTTTTGTACTTTTCGACCTCCTTCCCGATTCCTCCAATGGTGGTGTTCGATGGGTGGTGCTCATTTGGACCTCCCATTTCTACTCGGGATGGCGGAGATTCCGTGCGAAGGAGGACACACTCATGTCGGGAGCAGCTCGCGGGCTCCAGTTCCGGATGATGAGTCTGAGGAGGAGACAGAGGCGGAGGCAGGGGCGTTGGGGGAGGAGACCGGGGATAGCTCGGGTTCAGACGGCGGTGCTTCTGGTGGTGCCCCTGTTGATGACGTTCCTGGACCTTCGTCCAGGAAGAGGACCAGGACAGATTGACGGCTCCGGAGCCATTTTGGGATATTTGATACAGACTTTGCTATTTTTCTTTCTCTTTTTTTCTTTTGGTAGTAGTTAGGGTACTTTTGTACTGCCGCAGGCAGCTTTTGTTTTCCTAAAACTTTATGTACTTGAAAAGATGATATGAAATGAAACAAACTTTTTTGTCTGAAAAAGTGTTCACATTTGTGTATATTTCATACCTTGCACTCCATTGCATCATGTTACACCTCAAATGTAAATGATATTGATCTGTTGTCTAAAACTTGAGCAATTGCACTATGATAATCGGATAACCAACCAATTAATCAAAAGCACTCATGCGAACCCTTTGCTCAAAGCACTGTCTGACCCATACTCTACTGGGTATTGATCTGCATATAGCCCAAAACACAGCATTCGGCTCATTCTGCACACAGCAAACCTTGAACAAGTAGCCCCAATCTGACAAGATGGACCACAACAACTGAAGCCGGCTGAAATTAAAACACACCCGGATGTCCCAAATTTCCTTTTCTTCCCTTGCCTCGCGTGGATGTAGAGAATGGCACAGCATTTTGAGCACAACGGTTTTTTTTTTTTTTTTAAGTAAAGAAGGATTTTCAACCGAGGTGTCGAGCCTACCACAGCGAGACAAACTCAAACAAAGAAACAAAAGGCACACAACCTAAAAGAACGAGACACGCTCGGAAAAGACTCAAAGCCGAAGTCGAGACCGACAAACCAAAAGACACGACACACAGACATGTTTACAAAAAGACCTTAAATCTCGAGGAGCCAATTCCTCCGGGTATTGTTCCCACCCTTTCTGATTTGTGATACTCACATCACTCGGCCCTCAGGCTCGGTTTTTCTCACAAAAACCCTTTCCTCACTTTTCTCTCAACTTACACCTCTCTATTCTCTCATTTTTTTATCCCTCCCCAGGGTGGTTGATAGGTAAATGAGAGGTTGTGGGTTCACGCCCAACACTGTTAGCTCACGACTATTTCTTCTGGTGATGGAGTGCCCTTCTGGCGAGTATGTTGACGGGAGAAAGACAGAAGACCTGACTCAACTGTGCCCCTAGTTCGTCATTTTGACCATTTTTTACGTTTTCTAAAACAGTTTTGATCAAAAATGAGAGTTGGATTAACACACATTCGATTTTTGATTTGAAAATCATGTGAATCAGGCTGTGAGCATTGAAAATTCTCCTTTTGGGCTCTAAACATGGTCCAATTTTGAAAATGAAACAGTTTTCGAGAAAATAAGTCAACCTCAGTGAAAATTTTCAAAAACCATTTCTGCGAACAATCAATGCTCAAACGGGCACGGAACTTACCCTCGAGATATGCAACCTTGGATCGGAGGCAATGGAAAATTGCCCCTGGCTTAAAGGGAGATAAGGCAACGGAAAGTTGCCCCTAGTTTGGATGGTAACTTAGGGCAACTTATGGCAATGGATGGCAACGGAAAGTTGCCCCTTGTTTGGATGATGCCGTGGCATGTTGTAAGCCAGTCCTCGTTGACGACGATTGGACCCTCGGGCGCGGAGGAGTCGAAGACGGTTTGAATCAATATATGGACACAGTCACCTGGAAGGTGTTGGTGGTTTGGACTTCAAGAGGAAGTTAATCACGTAGTTCCAGGTTGCTGCAATCGAGATATTGGATGTAGAGGAGGCAAAAGTGATCAAAACCATGACATGGACTGGGACGCTATGGAAGCGTTGGGGACTGGACTTCAAGATGAAGTTGCCTACGTATCCCAAACATGGGAATCAAGCCTTACGTAGTTTCGGTTAAGGTACACTCGGGTATTTTAACCTTCACTGTTAGGCTCTAACTTTTGCCAAGGCACCTGTTGCAGGTTTTCAACCTTGCGAGCTTCTTTTCATTCTCTTTTTCTTTTCTTTTTCTTTTGCATTTTCCTCTTTATTTCTTTTGCTATATTTTTTTTTTCTTTTCTCTTTTTTCTTTTTTTTTGCTTCTTTTTGTATTTTCTTTTTTTTCTTTTCTTTTTCTTTGCTCTAATTTTGCCTGGGTCGCCCTTCCGGGTTTTCGGCCCAGCGAGCCTCTCAAAGGGTAAAAGGTATAGCAAGCCCATGCCAAATGGTTTCGAGATTGAAGCCTCTCCGTATCCAGGAGAGCGACTGTTGCGTTGATTTGCAGGAAAGTCCATCACGGCTGCTTCACAAGCCTTGCTCGGCGGGATCTGATCTCCCTGATCTGACTTTGGTGCCTCTTGCTCGAGGGCTGATTCAAATTGGGCTACACAGGCGTTTCATGACACTGAATGTTTTGAATGAATTCCAGGTTTGAACAGGTGAATTGAATCTTGAGACCGGGAGCGATCCTGGGCTGCACAATCTCAAGAGCGGTTCCAACACCGGCCTTCGCAAGACCATGCAAAACATTTTGTTTTTGAAAATTTTTAAGAAAGCGACAAATCATTCATGTTGAAGATAGTGTGGAACCAGTCTGGATCGAACCAGGATCCTTCTCAGTACTCACGCCGACAAGCATGATTTCATTCATTAAAAGCTTAGCAAGCCTCTCTTTCTCTCAAGATGATCAAAATTTTGCAAAACCCGAGGAATTACTTCCTCTTCGTTTTCATCACCACGCTGTTCAAAAGGGTTTTGAAAAACCTAGGTCATCATAACGATGTTTAAGGCACAAGAGAGCATGCAGTATGTACTGTTGTTCCATTCACATTCTCTGGCACGGCTGACCCAAATAGCAACAAATATGGAACGTGATAGCCACAGTTGTTTTATTCAAATGCTCCGATTGTGACTGGCTCCTCAACTGAGACAGACTCAAAAGGAAAACAAAAACAAAAGGATAATTACAAAACGGCGTTTCGAGGCAACAACCCCTGAATCGCCTGGTATTCTATACAAAAGGGACTGACTCATTACAATTGGATAGACCCTGTAAGCAAAAGGACTGACTCAAGACAATGAGACAGACTCAAAACAAAACAAAAGACTGACTCGACACCCAAGTCAGAATTTACAAAACCAACATTAACAGATGCCCAAAAATGCGTGCCAAACGCCACATCCGAAAACGTGCCAGGTGCTGCCCACAGGCGGTCCGCCTTCTGATTACATACTCACGGTATCTGTATCCTCAAAATCCAACAACTGGGTGGTAACGGATTTTGCTGAGGTAGGCGGGAGGATAACCTCATTATCGATCAAATCTTGCACCTCATGCCGGAGGCGGAAACAATTGTCAGTAGCATGGCCAGTCTGCTGGTGGTACGCACAGTACAGGGTAGCATCATGTGTGGCCGGGAGATTCTTCGGGAAAGGCCGAGGCTCCAGGGTTTAAGGTGTCCCCTCTCAGCAAGGATTTGTTGTGCCTTGGACAATGGCATGTAGAGAGCATGGAAGACTCTGCGCCCTCAGGGCAGGTACTTTGGAGCCTGAGCACTCTTGCTAGACGCACTAGCAAATGGATCGGCGGGTGCGGCCTTGGTTTTCTGATCCTCTCCAGATACAAGGCTGGGAGCGGGAAGAACTGTCTTGGCATGACGGGGCCTATCCCGATTCTCTGATTGACTGGAACTGCCCTCAGGCAGAGTGGGGAAAGCATCCTCCACAGCTTTTGACATAACTGCGGATATCCGTTGCTTGTTCATTCCCCCGGCTTTCAAAGCCTCTACTACCCACAACAGTTGCTCAATGGGGTCGGCATCTGCCTTCATCTTGCCTTTATCTCTGGCCTCAGCCTGATCTAGAGCTTGGTTTGATGCGTCGTTGCCATAGCTGGAGGCCATCACCGGTTGGTTGAGTTCAATAACAATTCGGCCCAACAGCGGGGGCTCTTGGGGTACAAAGCTTCCGGCGTACGATGCAGCTGGCGGTGAAGCTGACATTCCATAGGCGAGATCTGCCACAGACCTTTGGAGATCACCTATCATCCCCATTAGCTCAAAAGTATTAGGCTCACGAGCCTGGTATAGCTGAGGGGTCCAAATTGGATGTGCGGCAGGCGACCTAGGTGGATGCGGTATGCCAACAGTAGTTTCATCCTGTGGGGTGATTTCCTGATTCAACGCGGTCGTCATGACCACAATCTCTTCTGAGTTCTGCGTCATGTTCAGTCCTGCCTCAGCAAGGAGAAGACACTAGCTGTTCTAGATCGACCCTCTGAATCTCTGAACTGAAACGGAAAACAAGCAGTTTTTCAGCCCCAAATAGGTCAAACACGGGTGTAGTCGAACAACTGCACTTTACTACTGAACACTGTTCCCCAGAATCACTATTCAAAACTGAACTGATACCCGCAGACGCAACTGATTCTCAACAACACTGATACTGGTGCCCTCAGGCCGGATACCCAAACTTGCGAACTGATATGCGCATTCCCTGTAGAGATACACCCTAAAAGCACATAATCATGTAAGAGAGAACCAATACACCCCTATGTTGGGGTAGGGTTTCCCTGTCCTATTTTGTCAGGAGCTAGGGTTTCACTACGCACGCAATGGTTTTAAACAACCTATATCGGGTAAGCAACCTGTCCTAGTTTGGAATGGTCACTATGGATCCGAATATGCACTAGGTCGAATGGTCAAAAAGGGTGCCTCGGTAAAACTGAGGTTTGTGTTCCCATACTAGCAAAGCCCGCAACCGGTCAGCCTTATGGTCATGCCTTGACAAGACAAGCCTCCGGCAAACCGCTCAGGAATAGCAGATGGCCAACACGGTGTCCTAGGGATGCAGTTTAGAGCAGGCTCGGCTAACCCTAAAATGGCATCTGGAATGCAATCATTCGATGCACGTATTCAAGTTAGATTTGAAAATACAATGCAGTTTGTATGATGTACCGAGCCCGATGCATGTCAACAAATGCATAGATGCACGCATGCATAGCATAAGGTATGCTAAAATAAACGTGCCCTAATCTACCATCATAAGCAGGTAAATAAAATGGAGAAAGAAGTGGGGGTTGGAAGACATGCACACCACTCACCCACACTTATTACAATTATGCCCTCTCTCGGAGGGACCAAAAGAATAATACAGATAATTAACTACGCAAGCTAATTAAAATATTACAAATTGCCTAATTAATTAATAAATTAATTAAACTAGGAAAAGCAGTAAACCGCCTCGGGAGGAGAGCCAAATGCAGTGCATGCTCGGGACTTGCTCGGAATCGCACTGCCATGCTTAGATTGCCTCTGTTTTCCCTGCTTTCCTCATCTGAAGACTGCCAAAGTCTCAGGATTACTTTCTTGGATGCTGAGGATCACCATCGGCCAACCAGAGTAGCCACCGGCTGCCACGTATGGCCATCGGCACAAAATTCTTCCATCGGCTGATAATATACTGCCGATCGGCACTAAATCTTGCCACCAAGCCTTGAATTCTCGAGACACGCAACTCACAAAGTGAGAGGGCAAAAACTTGCATGGCAATGTAATTCCAACAATGTGTGCACCAAACATACTCCTTATCATGTTTGTGATTCAAAGGAGCATGTGCCTCGATTCTCGGGCCACCAATCACGCATTTCCATGCATGATGGCCCAAAGAACCAAATGTGCAACTTCTATTTCAAATGCATGCAAACCAAGCAAACAAAATGAGGCCCAATTCCTATCACTAAATCAAGGAACAAGGCATGCATGTTGAAGCAATGCAACCTAAGCATGTCAACTAGGAATGCAATATGAGCATGTGGACAAACAATGCAAGCGTACAAGCGAACATGAGGTAGCATGCAAGCAAGCAAATGATGGTCTTAAACATGACCTAGGCAGCTCCAAATAGGCCCAAAATCAGTAGCCATAATGCCCAAAAATGAAAGCCAACACACACACACATATGCATATGTTAAGGCTTAACACTTAGGCACAAAGTAAGCAACCCTCAAGCACACTTGAAAGGGGATATCATGGACACTTAACATGCATCATAAGCTCTGAAAATCATGCAAAACATGGTGCCAATCCAAGCAACATAGCAAACTAATCATGCTACAATGGCCCAAGCATTCAAGGCTCACCAAAGAGGTAATGGACTACACTTAACACAACCATTCATGGCATGCATTAGGCGACCAAAAATAGAGTTTTAACACATAAAACTAAGTCCAAAAGATCACATAGATGGCATCTAAGTGGCTCAAATTTAAAGGCATGTATAATGGCCAAGACATGGAGCATACAACACATGCTTTTAAAGCAATAAAGAGGTGCCTAAGGCAAGCATACAAGCACACCGAAGGGACTGAAATGGCATGTAGGGTGGTCCCAAACCACCAAAATGATGCAAGCAAGGCATGCTACACATTCACATACTTGAGGCACACAAGCTCGGCAAGCCACAAATGCAAAGGAGCTATACTAAGCATGCCAAAATCAATCCAAACGACTATGGACAGACCTAAAGCATGGCAAAATGAGCACAAAACATTCATGAATCTAAGCCTAAAGCATGCTCAAATTAGGGCTAACAACCTAAGACATGTTAAGGGATCACAAGGCATTACAAAGCATCTATGCCAAACATGCAAAGAGTACTAAAACCGACACACAACATGATTATATTATGGCATAATAAGCATGAAATGCAGCCTAAACATGATCAACACACACTTGAACATAAAGCTCCTTAAGAGACCAAAACTTGTCCTTTTCAAGGACAACAAGGAGAGGGGGTGGCCCTCTCCTTCTTGGGACTTCAAGGCATCATCTACACCACTGAAATCCCTCAAGATTTCAGTGGTGAAGAGACCCAAACACCAAAATCCCGGAGCTCAACAAAATAGCACAAAAATGGGGCCCCTCAAGGCCCAAGGGTGATCAAACACACCCAAACCACAAAACACCCTTAATAAACTATCAAGAGGACTAAAAAATAGAACTTTTTTGTATTAAACACCAAGCACAAAAATAGTTCAAAGATAGGTAAAAATGGAGTGCAAGAATGGGGTAAAAAGAGGACTAGTGTCTTACCCTTGTAGACCTCTTCACCAAAGATGATGTCCTTGCTTCCTTAAGCTCTAATCCAGCCAAAAACTTTAAGAATAGCCTCTTGGAACCTCAGTAACCAAGGGAAGGTGAAACACTAGGTGTTGATGAGCAATAGTAAGTCACAAACACCTAGTGTACAAACAAGAGGGAAGAAGAGAGATAGGATAGATACAAAACTTTTAACCTAAAACCAGAGCTTCTCCTCTGTCTAAAAATGTCTAAATATCCCAACCTCTTCCAACCCTTGAGCCAAGAGAAGAGAGTCTTCTCTTATAGGAATCAAAGCTTACAAGGTAAGTAAAACAAAGGCTCATCCCTCCATACACGTGTATGGAGGGGAAACAAATGCAAGACAGCTGCCTTAAAATATCTCATAAAGCAACTGAACAGTAGTCGGCAGGGCAAAATTGTCATTTTGACAAAATTGACTACCGACCGGCACAAAAGAGTGCCGACCGGCACAATATAGTGCCGATGGCAACACCAAACAGCCGGTGGCCTCTAGCCACTGCCGGTGGTGTGTGGGGATGTCTCCCAAGGCATCCTCTGCCCCTCCAAGGCAAAGCACAAGTGTTTGGTGCAAAACCAGACACAAAACGGTCAAGTTCGGAGGTCCTGAGGCAAGGAGCGTAGCCGAGAACTCCGGGAACTCCAAACGAACACGAACATGGATGATCACCGAGTGTTCAAGCGGTGACGTCCAGGTCTTGAGGACGGTCAAAAATGGGGTGTCTACATCTGGGTACCATCAGTTGAAAGTAAAGGCAGAAGATGTTGAGAAAACAGCGTTTAGAACAAGGTATGATCATTTTGAGTTTCTTGTTATGCCATTTGGAGTGACTAATGCTCCGGTAGCATTTATGGACTTAATGAACCGTATTTTTAAGACCTACCTTGATGAATTTGTCGTAGTCTTTATTGATGACATCTTGATATACTCTAAAGATAGATTTGAACATGAACAACATTTGAGAACTATCCTGCAAATACTTAGAAAAAGGAAATTGTTTGCTAAATTAAAGAAATGTGAGTTTTGGTTGGATGAAGTTGTTTTCTTAGGACATGTGATCAACAGAGAAGGGATTTCAGTGAACCCACAGAAAATAGAGGCGATTATAAATTGGCCTACACCGACTAATGTGACAGAAGTCCGTAGTTTCACGAGCTTAGCCAGGTACTATAGGAGGTTTGTGAAAGATTTTTCAAAATTAGCAGTGCCTCTTACCCAATTGACACGAAAAGGGCAGCCATTTGAGCGGAATGGTGAAAGAGAATCAGCCTTTCATGAATTGAAGACAAGATTGACTACTGCACCAATTTTGACGCTACCTTCAGGTACTAAATATTTTGTGATTTTCAGTGATGCATCTTATAAAGGTTTGGATTGTGTGTTAATGCAGAACGGGAAGGTTATTGCTTATGCCTCCCGACAGTTGAGGCCACATGAGAAAAATTATCCGACACATGACCTAGAATTGGCCATAATCGTTTTTGCTTTGAAAATCGGTTGGCATTATTTGTATGGGGCAAAGTATGAAGTCTACATAGATCATAAGAGCCTGAAATATTTCTTTACACAGAAAGAGCTGAATATGCGACAAAGAAGATGGCTTAAACTGATAAAAGACTATGATCTTGAAATTCAGTACCACCCCAGGAAAGCTAATACAGTTGCTGACGCCTTGAGTAGAAAATCAACGGGGAGTATGGCTTGGTTGCTTACTGAACAAAAAGAGATCTTGCAAGATTTTAAGAAGTCTGAAATTGAAGTGGTAATATGTGAACAGGGCGGATTGATAACCGCTATTACAGCCGAGCCGACAATTATCGATGAAATCAAGCAGAAACAGAAGGAGGATGAATTCCTCAAGAAAGTGATTGATGAATTTGAGACAAGTCCGAAAGCAGAGTTTAGCATTGAGAATGAAGTGTTGAGGTTTCAGAACAGAATGTGTGTCCCAGATATTCCGGAACTAAAGAAGAGAGTTTTAGATGAAGCCCACAAATCTGTATTTGTTATGCATCCGGGCAACAATAAAATGTATTGGGATTTGAAACAAACCTATTGGTGGCCTAAAATGAAGAAAGAGATTGCAGAATTTGTGTCCAAATGTCTTCAATGTCAGCAAGTTAAAGCTGAACATCAGAAACCAGGCGGTCTACTTCAACCTCTCCCTATTCCTGAATGGAAGTGGAAGCATGTGACTATGGATTTCGTTGTTGGCCTACCTCGGACTTCTCAAGGTATGGATTCTATTTGGGTTGTAGTTGATAGACTGACTAAATTTGCACATTTTCTACCTGTCAAAACTATATTTATTGCTTACAGATTGGCTACTATTTATGTTGATGAGATTGTTCGTTTACACGGAGTTCCGGTATCTATTGTGTCAGATAGAGATCCGAAATTTGTATCTAGATTGTGGAAGAGTTTGCAGGAAGCTATGGGAACAGAACTAAGGTTCAGTATTGCATTCCATCCACAGACAGATGGGCAGTCAGAACAAACAATGCAGACTTTGGAAGATATGCTTCGGATGTGTGCTTTGGATTTTCAGGGGAGTTGGGAAGACTATTTGCCACTTGCAGAGTTTGCTTATAATAACAGCTTCCACTCCAGCATCGGTATGGCACCATACGAGGCTTTGTATGGTAGGAGGTGTAGATCACCTATTTGTTGGACAGAGGTCGGGGATAGAGCTTTGCTTGGGCTTGAAATTGTGCAAGACACTTCTGAGAAAATCAAGACTATTCGTCAAAGGCTCAAAATAGCTTAGGACCGACAAAAGAACTATGTAGATGTTCAAAGAAGACCTCTTGAGTATGAGGTCGGTGACCATGCGTTTATTCGTGTGTCTCCAATGAAGGGCCAAGTCAGGTTTGGAAAAAAGGGCAAGTTGTCGCCCCGTTACATTGGGCCGTTTCAGATTTTGGAAAGGCTCGGTCCAGTTGCTTATAGAGTTGCTTTGCCACCGGGATTTGAACAAATCCATAATGTGTTTCATGTGTCGATGTTGAGGGGTTACCTCCGAGACCCACTTCATGTGATTGACTATCACCGGGTAGCTTTGGATGAAAATATGGAGTACGCTGAATGGCCGGAACGAGTTATTGACCGACAAGTGAAGCAATTGAGAAACAAGTCCATCCCAATGGTGAAAGTTGAATGGAAAGAACACTATGGGATGGATGCCACGTGGGAAAAAGAGGAGGAAATACGACTACGCTATCCACATTTGTTTCCCGACGAAGGTAACCTAAGTTTGGAGAACCAAACTTCCTAAAAGGGGGAAGACTGTGATACCCCTGTTCCGTGGTATGCTAATTGGTCATTAATTTGAGTATGATTATGTGATTAATATGATTTTGTGTGCCATTATGTGAATATATGTGGTTTTGAATTTCTATCTGTTCACCGTAGGAATATCTGTTTGACTATTTGCCTTGGAAATTAAATTGAAGGTTTTATCGGCCACAGAACCCGAAATTGATTGCGCCATTGTGATTGGCATAATTTTTAGAGCCTACGGTGAAGTTTAATTGAAAAATTGATTCGGGTCAGATTAAGTTGATTAAATTGTTAAATTAGTGCCCAATTACTTTAGTAATATTATATTGAAATTAATGGGTTTTGTTGGAGAGGCAATACACCTTCAATTCTCCTCCTTTGTTACATTTTGGGCTGATTTCAACTCTAAGGAGAGAGGAAGAGGCCGGCTAGAGAGAGAGAGAGAGAAGGAGATTGTGAGTTTGATTTTGAAGCTTGATAAATTGAAGATCAACTCTAGATTTGACCATAATTTGTGAAGAATTGAACCTCTAGGTAAGTGGATTCATGAATATTAAGTTGCAATTTTGTGAATGCAAGTTGGAATAATGGTCAAGAACATGAATTTGTTTGAGCATGATGTAATTGATTTGGTTTTGTTGAATTGAGGGCCAATATGTGCATGCATGTAAGAAATTGTTTTAAATTTGCATGTTTGAACTTGAAATACATAGTTTTGGTTAAAACTCATGTTATGATCACCATTTGTATCATCTAAGTTGAGAATGAGAGTAAGAAGCCACATGCATGTGCCATTCAAAAAAGTATAAGTGTTAAATGCATGAAATTATTAGGTTGATAAAGAATTTGGTGGGAAATGAGCCATGCATGTGTTTAATTTATGAAATTAAGCTTCTAAATGTTGTAATTTGGTGTTTATAACATGTTAGCACAAGTATATTTGGAGTTTGAGCCAAAAATTGTGAGTTTGGAATCTTTGGAGGTCGGATTGAACTCAAGATCACATTCTGGAAAACCCAGAATTTTGACGTCCTTCGTCTTGCAGAAGCGACTTCGGCGGAAATTCATGCTCCCAGTATTTTTTTGCAGCCATGGGTCCGCTCGAGCGAGGAAAGTCCACGCTTGAGCAGGGAGCTATGTAGACAGGCCTTCCGCTCGAGCGGCAGAGTTCACGCTCGAGCGTGATTTTGATGCAACCAGTACTTTTGCAGGCCTTAAGGGTCCACTCGAGCGGGGAAGTTGACACTCGAGCGGGGACCCTATTTTCTGAAATTTTGAAAATGCATTTTGTGCTTCGTTTTTCGTTCTCTTTCACTTGCAAACACTCTTAGGCATGCATTAAGCATTGTAAATGAGTTAAAGAGATAAGAATGAAACCTAAAGAGGAAAATGTGAATTTTGAACGGATTGAATTGTTAGTGACCCTTTTATGTTCATGGCATGTGTAGGGTCGAGTTCCAGGGCGAACCAATCAACCGATCATTGTGAGTAATATCTTACACATGTTATTGTCCAATTGCTACTTCTATGTAAGTTTTGTAAAATTCATTAATTTGAATGGAAGACATAGTTTGATTTGAACATCTGAAAGGCCTATGTGCCAGTTTGATATGAAAGTTTGAAAGGCCTATGTGCCAGTTGAAAGGCCTATGTACCAGTTTGATATGAAAGTTTGAAAGGCCTATGAGCCAGTTTGATCTGAACATCTGAAAGGCCTATGAGCTAGTTTGGTCTGAAAGTTTGAAAGGCCTAAGAGCCAGTCTGATATGAGGGCTTAAGAGCCAGTCTGATATAAAGGCCTAGGAGCCAGTCTGATATAAAGGCCTAAGAGCCAGTTTGATATGAAAGTTTGAAAAGGCCAAAGGCCAGTTAACATGAATGAATTGGGCCCAAGGCCGTTTGTTGTATAATGTTTCAATGCATTTCCCTTACTTGATATTATTCACTGGGCTTTCACTCATGCTCATTCATGTGTTTGTAGGTGGGTTAAGAGAGGTCCAGACTCCGCCCCAATAAAGCCTAAGTAGATCAACATAGATTTTGGAAAGTCAGCCCTCGTGTCTCACGCACGAGACCCATCTTCGCCCTTTTGTTATGTATTTATATTTTGTCATGTTGGCGAAGTTTTGTATATGTCTGTATATAGTTCCATGGGTTGACTTAGTTTTGGATGATCCTGTCTGAACAGAATTTTACAGTGCTGTATTTCAGTTGTGAGTTTATTAATATTTATATGTATGGTTTGTTTTGATGTGCCATGTAAGCACAGCTCTATGGACAAAGTTTTGAATTGCTTCTGTTTGGCCCCCATTAACTTTGTTAAAATACGTTTGGTTTGGTTTGAGGTCGTAGGTAATCCCATGATTACTGGCCGGTTATGTCCTTAACCCACAGGGTCGGGTTCGGGTCATGACAGAATATATATATGTAAAGACATGAATGTGTTGAAAATAGACGTAAGTACTGTATTAAGATTATGAATAATGTGAAGGACATCAGATACTTGTGAACATGTTTCAAAAAGACAAATCAGCTATACGTCCAAAAAGTGTGAGAAAACGTAACGAGCTTTGTGAGATTGATTTCAGGAGCTTGTTATTGTCATATGAATTTGGAAAAAGGTAACATGAAGGAAGAAAAGTAAAATGCTTATGTTGTTGAATGAAATGAATGATTTTGAGAAAAGTTCCTATATAAGTATATTTCTGTATAAACCGTCACATTATGTATATGATATGATTTAAAGCATTCATGATCATAGCTATCTGTATGTTGTTATTGTTTAGATCATATTGGGATCCCTACTACACTTTATGTTCATTCCACGTTGCTAATCCTTTTTCAGGTAAACGTCGAGAAAGATTTCTAGGTCGAGGATCTTCTTTATGTGTTGGCCACGGGGCCTTTTATTTGTAGGCGGAATGCCATTGATATAAAAGGGTTAAACCCTTTCTTTTAATTTAAAAGATGTAAGCCTACGAGCAATTTATTTAATTTTATTTCATGTTGCATTCATTTCATATTCAAATGAGAGAACCTTTAATAATAGTACTCATTATTGTATTGAATTTCCGCACATGATCTCTGAAATTGTGTTACAATAAAGGATTTGGTAATGGTATTCGTTGGCATAAAAAAGTGGGGCGTGACAATAGTATTAGGCATAAATAGATGTGTTAAAATGTCATTTTATGCCCTTCAAATGCTTGACATGAGACTGACGTAAACATTTTTAGTATGTTTTTCATACAACAATTAAGAAAGGGACTACATTGGATTAATATGTGAAGTTTAGGGATGCAATTGAATCAAATTAAAGATTAGTGACCAAAATGAAATCAAGGGTATACTTTAGGGACCATTTATGTGATTTATCCTAAAATAAACTAACATTCTTTTATTTTTTGTATGTAAATGAGTACAAAGCAGTGCACATGTAGAAAATAATTGTTCTATTGATGAAAAATTTGTCAATAATCATTCAATGCAAACTTAGGTGAAATGTGAGGGTGCAATCGTGAGATCTTCCAACCTTGTGCAAATACAATAACATAGTTTAAACCATCTGAATATTGGATTTAATATATGCCAATTCAATAAATAATATTATTTAAAAAAAAAAAACCATTGTATTGATCGTGAAACATTAATTGGATGCAAATTTGAGACTTTGTTATTTAAATTAATAAAATTGAATGTAAACTCTGTAACTTGAATGGAGTTTGCAATTGGATCAAACAACCCTGCTTCCTTGTACATTTCCAAAATCAAAACAACACGTGATGTGAACTTCCCATCACTGTATATCCAATCATCCTACTCGGGAATTGTCAACAATTCATCAAAAGATGACCCACCCCTTTCAGCTTCTACAAGAATTTCAGGAAGGTCAAGGCCCTACATAGAAGTTCAATGCCTAATAAAAAATTTAAACAAATAAAGATAGTAAGCATTTCATCTATTTTAAGTATTACACCAGAATTTAATGATGATATTAGTTATTGTATATCACTCCATCCAGACCAACGTCTAAATTCAATAGCTTGCTGGTTAGGATCAAACTATCTGGTCTAGATTTGGTTCAAGAGATTGTCAGTTAATCTCAAGAGCTGCCAGTACCAATACATTTCCCAAGTGGTCTTTGATGACAAAACAACCTTAAGTCTCTTTATTTGGTTGATATGTCTAAAGGATTGAGTTCGAGCCCGAACAGAGACTTAGAAGATGGGAATTACTGGAAAATTGCACACATACTAGAGGTTGGGATTGTGAATACAAAACGTGGCTATGTGGAAGAAAATTATCTATAGTGAGAGAGGAGAGAGCTCTAACCATATTGGATTACCACCACATTTAGAATGCTTGTTATGTATTTATTTCATGTGCTTTTGGTACTCGATTTGTTGTATTCATATTGGGATCAAATTTTTCTTTATTTATTTTTTCTTTTCTCTATTACAATTTTGTTTTCTTAGTAGATCGGGAGCCCTGTTATTTGACCTCCTAACTCTAAGTTGGTAACTTCACAAATTTTTTAATTGGAATTGTAAATTTTAGGGCTCGTTTGGTGAGGTTTTTATTTTTATGATTATTATTGTTTTTGTTTTAGATTTAAAAAAATTTGAAAATTGGAATGAAAAACGTTTGGTAATTGTTTTCTCTCTAAAAAAAATGGCTATAATTTCAGAATTCGGGGAAACAAAAAAAATTGTGTTTTTACTTAAGTTTCATTCCCTCTTGCTTCCCTCTATCCTCTGGCCACCCTCTTTGTTTCAGCGACCATCTTCGACCACTCCCCCTTTTGGTTAGGGGTGATAAATGAACCAAATAGTCCGAGCTCGACTTGTGTTGGCTTGTTAAAACCTCGTTTGAGCTCAGTTCGTTAAGTAAACAAGCTTTGAACACATTTTGGAGCTATTTAAAGTTTTCAAACCAAGCTGGAATAGGCAGTTACTCATTCAGCTCAATTCAATAAACCTAAAACTATTCGAGTTCGGTTCGACAAAAGCTTGTTTGAGATCGACTCAAAAATTAAAGGAACCGAGTTTGAACAAATTTTAAAACTCATAAAGTTATTAAACCAAGCTTGAAAAGTATACTGTTCCACTCTTTTTTTTTTTTTTTTTTTTTGAACAAGGAAATTATTGTTTGGCTCATTTATCACCCTACTTTTGATAACTTACCAAACTTTTTTTCTTTGTTTTAGTTTTTATATGTTTTGAGAATTAATAAACAAAATATGCTATTTATTTTATTTTAGTTTTTACAACTACAAAAAAAAAAAAAAAAAAAACAGAATAAAGAATAAAAAACAAAAAATAAATGTATTTTATGTTCTCTGTACGTAGAAAACAAAAAAATTAGCCACATCTTACTAAACACTACTTTAAATATTGTGTTTCTAATCATCTTAATTTTGAATGGCACAAGTTTTTCAAATCTCAAAATGAATATTTATTAGAATTCTAACTTTTTGAAATTTTTTGGGCTCCAAAAAGGCATTTGAAGACTTATATTCAAACTTTATAAACCTCAACGAATGAAAATAATATATGAGCCTAGCTAAAATACGTTGTGTCTAAGCTTAGGCCGACATAAGTTGTGTCGAAACTTCACTTCACACTGGCTTTTGTTCGTCCTTGATCTCTTTCACACTATCATAACACAATATTTTCCGCTGCCGGAAGTTGAATCCGAAAATTGGGATGGCAATAGCCAAGTATGGGTCAGAGGCCTACCCCGCTTTGTCCCTCAATGTGACATCCCTTTGGCCTAAGACCATCTCCGACCCTTAAAGCTTTTACTCAAATTGAGTAGAAGCTTGAGTAAACGGCTTCATTAGATGTGAATCATTCCAATGAATAAACTCAAATTTGAGTGGAAGTTATGGATTGAAGTAGAAGAGATTAGTGGAAAGTTTAGGTGAAAGTGCCCAATTGTAAAGTTTAGATTGGATAGAAATTTGAGTAAAGAATATAGGCGTCCCTTGTTTTGAGTAAAATTGATAAAAAATTAAGTAAAAGAGTGGGGGGAATTCATTTTGATATGAGCTTTTCAAGTAAAGGAGTGAAGAGGGTTTTGGGAGTTTTTTTACTAAAATTTGAATTTGATATGGGTATTGATTAAGGGCTTGAGATGCCCTAACATAGCTATGAATTCATATTTTCATATATTCAGGATGTACATATCCAGTATTCTTGCGCTTAAGAGAGAGAAAGAGGGTTTGTTTGTGTAAATCATGAAGAATTATGACGCAGCGGGAAAAATTTCATAGTCATACCTTTTAATAGAGCCTGAAGCAAAGAATCTCGTAGGTAAATCACGTGCTTCCAGGATGTGAACAACCAACTCGGCAGTGGAGTGATACTACAAAAAGAGTATCACCCACACAAGTCACAGTGTAGAAGCTGGATCATTCTCATATGGGAGAGAGTTAGAGAGAGAGACTGGGAAAAAAGGTTATGGGTAAAAATCACATAACGTATCTGATATACGTATATGATATATCAATATATTATCTAAAATATATAATCAGATATATAATAACCAATATCTATCTATCCATCTATCCATATCTATTGATATGATAGATATAGATATCCTGAATGGTTATCCAAATAAGTTTTGAATTCAAATTCAAACTTACATGGATAAGGTTCAAAAGGTTCAGGTTCAAAAGGTTCAAAGGGTCATGCCACATAGGCGCCCAATTTCTAACATCTCTCACTTGCACATGAGTTGGTATGACGTTGCCACAGCTCTATCTCAATCTCCCCAAAAATGAACAATCTCATACTAGCCAATGCACCGTACGACTGCTGAGAACACCTGCATGTGGGAGCTCTATATTAGAAACTCAAAATGAGCCAGCATAGAGACATCAACCCAAAAAGAACAGAAATAGTGTCTCATATACCCTAGACCCATCTAATTACACCGGTCCAAAAAACATCTCTAATCCCTCAAAAAGAGCATGTTTGACCCTCTCAATTCTTGCAATATATTCACACTCAATCCGCCTCTCATATAGAGCGATGTGAGTTGCCGGCAGTGAATATACAACAGTGGTGTAATACTAGATGATCTTCCTTTTGCCCTCATGCCATTTAGTTTAGGATTGACCGCTTTCCCAGTGATGTCCCTTAAGGCTGAATCATACATGACCGCAAGCAACATACCAAAGTAGCAGAATATCAACCCCTTACCTTATGACATAGTCAAAAGTCACAAAAGGGTACATAAATGAAAGTCATATCAATAATGACACGTAAGACTCACACGGTGAGGAAACAGGGATCCATTCTCTTACCTCATTACTCGGTCGCCAAGCACATACAGTATGAATACATGTTACGGTGGAGTAACTCTTCCAAAAGAGTGACGTCATACTCGATACACCGTACAGATCTTAGTCTAGTCGCTTTCTAGCGCCTAACTCGAATTCTCTATTTGCTCACCTTCCAAGCGCCAAATGACATCTCGTATCTGGTTAATCATAACAGGCACAACATGGAAAGTGGGTACTAATATCTATGTTTGGTCCTTAACACGACCTCATCTTGGTTGTAACCAAGGCAACATACATAGTGGATAATTTAAGCCTTTCTTGGCTCTAAATAAAAAATAAACCACTAGTCTCATCCTTGCTCACTCCCAAGCGCCAAGGGCGATTGCTCGTGTGAGTGAGCCAATCTTGCCTGCTGACATCATCATCTGCTAATCATTATGACACAAACTATAATAGTGTCAACATCCTATCATCTCATAACAAATAAGTGATCGATTTTAAAAAAACACGACCACAGTCTGCGAAATTATAGATTCCAAGCATAAGCCTCATCAGCACCTCTTGCGATAAGCATATACAACGGAATCCACCATTTACGCCTCACATGAAGTGGTTCAAGATCACTACCTCTTGCGCAATTACCTCTCTAAAGATATTTTGGTGACCAATCTGCTTCCATTCAAGATGCGCCCAACTAGCGCATTGAATCTTACAAGGAGCAAATTAATATACTACTAGTAAAGCATTTTATCCACAGTCTAATGAGCAAGGTCAATGTCTAAATAACTCTGCTGACCATTTACCAAAGATAACACTTATCATGCCAAATATGCCCACATAGCGTACTTTAGGCTCCCACAGCAAAGAAAAGATCAAGGAATATAGGTAATCTATTTCTCCCAAAGACAATCCGAGGATTCACTCAATAGCTAAGGCTATGGCTTTTACCGATAGGTAAGTCAATGGGTTTGCAATTTTGCATCTAGAATCATTCTAGGATATTCCTCATGTAAGTCATCGAAGACAAAACATGAATTCTCCCAAAACAATACCTAAGGATCGTACGTCCGAGCATATAAATTACATCACCCATGTCCATTATATCTAAAACAGAGGACTGCCCACCCTAGGTGGCGATAACCCTATAAATTCTGGCTCATAATGACCAAGAAAGGAAAAACTTCTTTTCGACCATTGATCATGCCTCAATGGTCTTCATCGATAATCGTTGGCCTATCATGGCTTGACGAAATCTAAGAACCACTATTTGGATAATTGTTTCGTTTTAGGCTGTAAAAGATTTATTGGAACTAGCAACCTTTTTGCACTTCTAACTTTTCACCATAAAAGCAGAAGGTAAATCCCTACGGATCTACTTATCTAATTCTCTAACGAGAAAGTTGGGTCACAATGTCCACAAATCAATGTTCCGAATTTATGTCAATCATAGCCTAAGTCAAAATAACCTCATTCCCCAGGAGGAAGTCTTCTCATGGTCTACACTTTTCTTAATGGTGCGACTTTTCGGTATCTAGCAAGCCTTATGCCTCAACAATGACTATCCAAATTACGCATAACTTTAGAACAGTTTCGCGTCATAATGGAAAGTCAACCAAATTATAGAAATGGTTAATCCTCAAAGACTTTGTCTTAAACTGCGCAACATTGATCCACTTTCTAAAAATAGGGGACTAGAGTCTTTGGCATTATCCTAGGCTCTTTATCATCTTGCGGAGCAATCATGAATGTTTCCCTCTCAATCACCCAATGATGACGTGGAAAATTTTCACATTTGCTACCACACAACAAAGAACGTAGAGTATTCTTCTCTAATGGAGTAATCCACTAGTAGGCACATTGCTCCCACTGTCTCTAGGATATTGGAAATTTCTCTTCATTCTCAACTAGGCTACATAAGGCGCTATGATTAGAATTCTCTATCTTATAGAGTTCCAAAACTCTATTCACGTCACCTTTACTAAGAAAACTTTATGTGACTTAGTTACACTCCCACAAAGCTGCTTACCTATATACACTTGACCCGGAAGGTTTACATGACAACACACAATAATGCGTCACAAAATCCGAAGTGTTTACAAGACAACATACAATAACGCGTCATAGAACCGTAGGTCTTAACTTCACAACCTTATGAGAAGTAAAATAAGGATAAGCTGCTTTGATGGTTACAGTTCGCCCACAAATGGCTCTCTGCTAACCCATTACTTAAATGGAGTGTAAAATCTAATATGAAGGGCACTTAGTTAGGGATATAGGCAACAAACTAAAGTGCAATTCCCAATTAGGAAACATTTTGCGCCATCATTCACTTAACATTAACAATACTTAATTCCTTATCTCTACTACACCATTGTGATGTTAAGTACTAGGAATAATCAATTTTCCAAGTATCCATTTCTCTTCACAGAGCTTTCTAAAAAAAATGACTCAAATAGATAATTGACACTTTAGTCAAAACTAAAAACATGAAAGCCGTTATCTAATTGATCTCGACCTCATATGTGCAATATCATAAATCATTTCAAAACTTTTGACTTATGGGAGATCAAATAGTCTTGACTCAGATGCGTATCGTAATCTATAAATGTGTCGAGATTGAGGCTTAGCTATCATACCCTTACACATATCTAGTCACAAATATCATAGTGGACTAAATGCGCCAATACAAATGACCTTCTACGGCTTTCCTACTTACTTGTGCGCAACCATTGCGAACAAAGTTACACATTCATATGAGAACAGGATGTCACAAGCGAGTGGGCCCAAGAAGGCCTACTCAAAACATCCATGCGTCTTCTCATTAATGTGATTAAGTATAATAAGCCACCGGTTCATGACCAATGCCATAAACTAATTCCAATCATTCTAATGTGTGAGTTTTTGAAGACAAGTTTTAAAGGTTTAGGCCTAACTAGGTAATGACTTGCGACTAATTCATATTTACTAGATCATAAAAGGATGTCATGGAGATATCAAGTGTGCCTAAGTCGCAAATTTAACTAGTAAGTGCTAATCCCCTGCATGTTCAAGTCAATTTTATTCTCCATATACTTCAATGCATCTAGTTGAAAGATGATGATACTCCTCTTGCCATATCTATTTCGCGCTTCATAGTTACTTGCAATTAATTCTACTATCCACAAGAATGAGAGAATAAGCTATCAACTATGACAGCTCCTGAAGTAACTTATGCGCGAATTAGGCTAAAGAGTCTAATTCAACACAATGCTCTCACGAGCCATGCGTCAAATTCTTAGAGTCATAACAACCTTGTTAGCCTTGACCTTTTCATTACTATGCTGCAACGTTTGCGCTTAGTGGTAAACATTATTCAAAAACGTTAGCCTAGCTAAGGAATCATAGAAAGAAGCCCCTCCTCCTGTCTCACACTCAAGTGTGGAAACAGTAAGTGTCCAGACTTAGACAAGTTGGCAATGCTAATAGATTTTGCAGCCACTAAGCGCTACGCACACTATTATAGTGCATGAAATTTTGCTCCATCAACTCCCAATAATTGGGTAGAGAGCAAAATACTGCTCATACTGGCTACTCGTCTTATACTTAATGACTAATTCATTTAAGCTCGCATTTCTTGGATGACGTGACTCTTGAATGTTACTTCATCCAATGATGTGACATTATTTACAAGTCAAATTACAAAGTCAATCCACGCAGCTCATTAGTCAAGATCATATACAGATCTATTGAGGGCTTACTAATTTCATAACTCCAAAACTCGCCAACCAAAACTACGTAGCGTGCCGCTAACCATAGCGCACACATTAGTTTTTATTATGCCAAACAAGGCAACAAAACCACAGCAACTTTGAGTCATGTTTCCTTACTTTGGCTCAATTAAGATTTGACCTAAAGTCTCCAAGACTTTTGCTTATCTAAAGAATGGGATTACATTGTTCACATTTGAACATCTCTACTAAGTCTAGATCAACCAAATTAACTTCCATAAGCTAAATCAATTTAGAGAGAAATTCACATTGGGATTAATTTGATTAGCATAATATAATTTTGCCATAAAAATCTGAATTAAATAGTGACAATATTACACAAGTCGCAAGATCGAAAATCCGCTATGTTCGTAATCATCTCTTACGCCACAGGTGACAATTATCCAAAATTTAATTTAATTTATGCGCAAAATATTGGTTTTCGAGAGTTAACCTACAAAGATTTCTCTCAACCGAATAACCTCCCATTGACTATGGCATGTCTAAAAGCATGGTAAAAAAATCTAATTCCATACAATAGCATCATAATGTAGATTCACAACCAACTCATGCTATGTCACAATTAATAATGGAATTTAAACAAGTAACAATTAATCATGCTATTTCAATTACAACATATTAGAAACTCTAGGTAAAAATAACAATATGCTGTATTTAATATTCAAATTATGCCATAACAGAAAGTATATCACTTCTGAAATTTTCTGAAATTTTCTGGACTTTTAAATAACTAATAAACACACATAAAATTAGAAATAAATATTTCAGAATCTAATAAAATACAATAACCATACCAGTAAATAGTAGGCCATAACAATAGTCTACTATAAAAAATTCAGCCCCAGAAACTTAATCATGCAACACCAGATGCATTTTAAAGCATAAATAATGAATTATTATTTCAGGAAAAATATTTTTTTATTTTCATAAAATTTTGAAAATTTTACAGAAGATAGAAAATTTAATTCTGAGTCTAACGGTTCCAACTACGCTTAAAACAAAGCTATAACGAATTACTTATGATCATTTAACACAATTCTGGATTTTAAAAAAAAAAACAAACGGACCCTTAACATCAGCAGCCAACCTGCATGGAAAAAAAAAGCGACGGCTCAATACCGGCATACAGGTGGCTGAACGTGAAAACGCAGACAGCACGCTTGGCAACGCGTGGAACCGCGTGGAAGTCGCTGACGGCATCGGATGGCGCGTGTGGCCCACGCGCCGCCTTCTAGGGTGTTTTCTGGTCCAATTTTGATACTGCCAGACTCTATTTTCCAAAATAAATACATTTATGGCATTAAAAATGACATTTAATGAACATAAAAATTAAGTATTTTATGCTCTTAATCTAATGAGAGTGGACATCTACCTCCTTTATTAATATTCATGCATATATCATGTATATATATTTATATAAAAATATACACATATTTTAATGCATAAAAATAAGCACGAAAATACTCATATTGGCTCTGACACCAATGTAAATCATGAAGTATTATGACGCAGCAGGAAAAATTTCATAGTCATACCTTTTAATAGAGCCTGAAGCAAAGAATCTTGTGGATAAATCACTTGCTTCCAAGATGTAAACAACCAACTCAGCAGTGGAGTGATACTACAAAAGGAGTATCACCCACACAAGTCACAGTGCAGAAGCTGTATCGTTCTCATATGGGAGAGAGTTAGAGAGAGAGAGAGTTTTGGAAAAAAAGTTATGGGTAAAAACCACATAACGTATCTGATATACGTATATGATATATCAATATATTATCTAAAATATATAATCAGATATATAACAACCAATATCTATCTATCCATCTATCCATATCTATTGATATAATAGATATAGATATCCTGAATGGTTGTCCAAATAAGTTTTGAATTCAAATTCAAACTTATATGGATAAGGTTCAAAAGGTTCAAGTTCAAAAAGTTCAAAGGGTCATGCCATATGGGCACCCAATTTCTAACAGTTTGTGTGTGAAAAAATTGAGCCATTCTAACCAAGAAGATAACAATTACCTAAAGCAACAGATATAAGAAGACACCCAAACAGGCCATTATTGTATCTCCTATCCAACACCCATTGAATTATAATTCCCATAAACCAGCAATGTTTACTGAATCAGTTACCCATTAATGCAGGATTACAAAAAATAAAAAATTAAGATAGAAAAACTAACCTATGATTGTCGTCGGCGAAGTTCTTTGGCTACCGTTGCAAGAGAGAAGTACTTATAGTGATCCCGATTTCCCTTTTCTTTAATTATTATATCCGAAACTTAGGTTCCATGGAGTTGGTAGTTGTGTATATCTTGTTTGCATCCTCTACTCTTTGTATTTGAGTCTTGGGTTGTGTTGGACAGGTTTCAAACAGGTTGGTTGAGCTTGGGAACCAAGAGTAGTTGCCCAGATTTTGGCATGTCCGTTCGAGCGGGGCTTTTGACGCTCGAGCGGGGACCCTTTTGTTGTTGGTCCACTCGAGCGGGGGTTTTGGCGCTCGAGCGGGATAATCACCCTTCCAGTATCTCCTCTGCAGGGTTGGACGCTCGAGCGGGAGTTTGTGTGTGTCACTCGAGCGGGGAGTTGGACACTCGAGCGGGGACCTGGTTCTGCAAAAGTCCTGGGAGTGTGTATTCACCGCTCGAGCGGCGGATTGGACGCTCGAGCGGGATTCTGTGAGTGACGCTCGAGCAGGGGTTTCCACGCTCGAGCGGGGCGACTCTTATTTAAAAACCAAGATCCGACTTTTTGGACCACTTTTTCACATCCTTTTCTCTCTCTTACTTTTCTAAAACTCCATTGTTGAGCACCTCACTCTAAAACCTAACTTCTCTCTTAGGATTGATCTAGCTAGAGTGATTTCCTCACCTTGGGCCTTTGTAAAAGTTGTGTGGATCGTCGAGGGCTATCTTCTAATCTAAAAATTTTGGGATTTGGAGCATCTTCATTTTCGTCATCTTCTTCCGTTGGACTCTGAATTTGAGGTAGGGATTCTTACTCACTCTTATGGTCTTTGACATAGATTTTTGGTTGTTTTGATAAAGTGTTGAAGTTGGGTAATTTTGGGACTTAGGGTTTCAAAATGGTAAAAGAGGGTTGTGTTATTTTGATTCTAAAAATGTGTATTTTGGTTTCAAAATGATGATATTGTTGTTGGTTATTGATATTTGGACCATTAGGTTAATATTGGAAAAGGGGTAGAAAACCCTAATTTGTCGTATAGATTAATTGGTATAATTAATCTGGGTAATGTATTGATATTTGGAATTGAGCTGGGAATAATGAAATTGACTCATTATATTGTGAAACGGTGGAGTTTGATTTATTAATCGCTCATTTTTGAAAACATTGATATTTTATCTATTGGAGCTTTCATTATCTGCTTAGAAATAATTGCTTGGACTACCGGTGGAGGGTAGTTTTGATTGTTGTAGACAATGCATGATGATTAGGTAAACTAAAACTAATCAATTGGATGTGTCATAGAGTGTGACGGTTGATAGAATACATTAACGTTATGTATTGATTGATAGTATATGACCTATGTGTATATACGTGGTGTGTGTGTGGGAGGAGATAGGGGATGTACTCTACAGTTTAGGGGAAGATAGGGGATGGACCTTTAAACCAGATATTGCTTGGGAGGAGATAGGGGATGAACTCCACTGATACAGCTCATATGCTTGTCAGTTAACGTGTTGATATAGCTTATATGCTTATCTATGGAAGTGTTGATACAGCTCATATGCTTATCTATGGAAGTGTGGATACAGCTAATATGCTTATCTTTGGAAGTGTTGATATAGCTAATATGCTTATCTGTTGAGATGTTGATACGACTAGTATGTTTATCTATTGTAAGATGAGAAATGGAAAACGAAATGAAACATGAACCCAGTGGTTATAAATTGATTTACGGGAATTGAACATTTATCAACCACTAATGTCTTAGTTATTGCCCATACTGTGTTTAGCATATCTCTACTAGGCATTGGCTCACCCTATATGGGACATTATTTTCAAGTACAGGTAGCATGCCACCTCCAAGGACATAGCTTGGATGATGATGAGGGTTGAAGACTCTTTTTGTTTATTTTGTTTGTATTGCATGTATATCAAGCCAAGGGCTTATTATGTACAGAGTTAGTACTCTTCTTTTGTGAAACCAAGTGTTGACTTGGAAAGCTGTAAGCCCATAGGGCATTTGCTTTTGTTGTTAACATGTGATACTGTTGTAAGAACTACTCTGATGAATAGAAATGGTTAATTTATCTTATATCAATGCATGTTTAATAGATGGGTTTTATGTATTATTTTGAGGGCGTTACAGTACCACTGAACTCGGATGGGAGAGTGGTGAAGATTTCTGTTTCTGTTCTTATTTTATTCAAAAAAAAAAAATGAAAAATAACATTTATAGTATGGCATATTGCGTTTTTTTTTTCTTTTTCTTTTTCAAAGAAATAATTCAAAAAAAATTAAAAATGAAACTTGTTTTCAGAGAGTGTTTTTACTATATCCATCCCTCCACATTCAAATGCCACCCATAGCCACCACTCCTCACTATAATCTACGGTAAGAGTGTTTTGTTTAATTTCTACTTATAGCATGTAAAATTAATTTTAAAAGTTGAATTTTTTACTTATTTAGAAATTGGGAAATAATACTTTTAGTTTTTTAATTTTTGATTATTAACTTTTAACTTGGAAAAAAAATTAGACCAAACAAAAATGTGAGATTACTTCATATAGGAGTTGTAAAATACTAACGCTCTCTTTGTTTTGGTGAAAAATATTTATTAAAAAAAAATATTTTTATATATGCTCGAATGATTGTATTAATGATAAGGGTGAATGTGAAAGTGAAGGTACTACGGGTGGTGTGGTCATGGGGTGGCGAAAGTGGTGGTAGCAATGGTGGTGGCGATGGCTGTGACAATGTACTGGTGGAGGTAATGGTGGCGATGGTAGTGTTAGTAAAATGGGAAATTTCATGAGTGAAAGTTGTAAAATATAATTACAATTAAGTGATAAACTTTATAAATATTAATAATTAAAATTATAAATTTTTTCATAAATTTGTAATATGTTTTTTAAATTACCATTTAATGTTAATTTCCCCTTAGTAAAACCTTAGTTTGAAAATTTTTTTGTACCCTTTATAAATAGAAAATAATTTCCAATCAAATAGACTGTATTGTAGTGATTTAAATTGTTCATCTTATTGGTTTTTACAAGGTCAGCCCAACCCCTAATAAAGCCTAAAGCAGAATCTCAATATGCAACACTTATTAGGCGCACATCTTTTTTTCCACCAGTCTTGATACATTTTTATTTATTAAATTATACCTCAAGATTTATGTGTCTCAGTATTATCACATGACCTAAGGATGCATTGAGTCCATGCGTATATATAATTAATTTAATAATTGTAAAAAGATGATTTTAACATATTTGTTTTTGAAATGTGGACAATATACCTGTTATCCATTTTTCAAAAATAAATGTGAAAAGCATTTAAGTTTGGTTAGTTTCAATATAAAATATTTTACACCTAAATTGGAAAATATTTTACACCTAAAAATATTCTTTATGTAAATTAATTTTGCACACAAAAAAGAATTTTTTAATATTTAACTGACACTTGAAATAAAAAAAAAAAATTTACTCTATGCATTGGGTAGCAACCAATAAAGATCTACCCTTTCACGTTTGAAAAGTTCAATGTGGTGGAATAGCCAGGTTAAAAGTGAATTTTCTAAAAATTAACTTACCACATCTTTAGTCACAAATTATTTTGGAGACTATGACCAAAAATTGTTATCTTGAAAACACATTTTACTTGCTCTTTATTTATTCAACTGAACAATAAGAAATATGTATAAAAAAAAAAATTTAAAAAAGACATTTTCCGTCAAATAAAAAAATAAGAATACATAAGATAGTGTTTGGTTTACTTTTTAAAACTTAACTCTATTTTTAAATCATGATTTGGATCAAAACTCATAATCAAACAAAATTTTAAAATATTCAAAACTCCTTTCTTCTCTCTCTTATTATTATTATTATTATTATTATTATTATTATTATTAATCAATCAATCAAGTACTTTTTCTCTCTCATCTCTCCTCTCTCTTTTCACATTTTATACATTAATCAAAAAATTTTAAAAAACATTACAAATTATTCCAAAACTATTTTCAAAACTCATAACTAAACAAATTTTCTTTTTTCAAAACACAATATAAAAATTTAAAACTCAAAATATAACTCCATACTAAAATTATAATTCTAACCAAGAGATATTTAGCCAGTACCACACATGTGGGATGGGAGTTTAAATTCAGTACAATTCCGTGTCACCATTAACTAATAATAAAACAATTAGTAGTAAACTCACTATTCAAATATAATTAAAAATTCAATAACTATTACATCTGCTTATTCTGCTCAAATGATGACATAATTAAAAAAATAATTATAATTAAATATAACATAATTAATATTATAATGTATCATATCAAAATCAAAAACATAAAAACCGTAATAAAAAATTGCATACAATTGAATTTCCCATCAATTTGTGATATTACTTGAATTTGATTAGTACCAAGTGGGGGCAGTTACAACACCCCCCACTCGTCTCTTTCTATTTTTTATTCGGTCAAGCAAGACGGCTCCATGTGAACCGCAAAAACAAATTTAACAGGAAGGAAGAAAAATGAGATTTCACACATCAAAACGAGTAAATGCCCCCATCTGGATCACTGAAACCCCCAATTGAATTTTAGCATTACAAATCCCCAAACCCAGTTCAGAGTTCAGACCACCATTATTATTTGCTCATCTTCCTCCTCTCTTCGAACCCAACCAACCAAGCAAAGGCTACTCCTCTGCAACAAAACACATTTAATTAAAAAAAAAAAAAAATGGCTGAGAGTGCAGTGTTCCATCTACTAGCCAACTTCACACCCTTCCAGTCAACAAGGCTATGGAAGACAACAATCCCGAACTCAAAGTTTGGGTCAAGCAGGTCCGAGAAGCTGCGTACGACATTGGAGATGTTCTCGAGTTGTACATGCTTCGCCTCGGACATCGTCATGGCGCTGGATTTCGCGGTTTTCTTCGTAAGGTTTCTTGCTTTCTTAAGACTTTAAAAGCTCGTCACCAAATTGCTTCTGAAGTTCAAAGAATGAAGTCCAGAGTCATCGATATTTCCAAGGGACATCAGAGGTACCATGACAGATATGGTATGTCAGAGCAAGGCTCAAGCTCAAGGTCCACTGGTCTTAACACAGCATGCCATGATTATCGTGGCGATGCCCTGCTACTCGATGAATCTGAGCTAGTGGGCATCGACAAGCCCAAATCGCAACTAATTAGGTGGTTGGTGCATGAAGACCCCAGACTCAAGGTGTTTTCCGTATCAGGAATGGGCGGATTGGGAAAAACAACACTGGTTAAAAAGGTCTTTGATGATGCAGCTGTGAAGAATCATTTCCAGAGCCATGTTTGGATCACTGTTTCTGAATCCTTCAAGATTGATGTGCTCCTAAAAGGCATCATCAAACAACTTTTTGAAGAAATCAAGCAACCAGTCCCACAAGGGATGGACAACATGGATACCAACAGCTTGAAAGGGATAATCAATGCTTTCCTGCAACAAAAGAGGTATGCCCTTGTTTTCGATGATGTATGGGATATTCATGCGTGGCAATCTTTTAGACATGTGTTTCCTAGTGGCAATTGTGGCAGTCGAGTAGTGCTCACAACCAGAAATGCAGATTTAGCTTCTTTTGCTAGTACAGAATATCATGGCGATGTCTATAATCTTCAGCCCTTGACTCCCGAAGAGTCCTGGACATTGTTTTGCAGGAAAACATTTATGGAGAATTCTTGCCCTTCACATTTGGAAGGACTTTCAAAAGCCATCTTGAATAGATGCGAGGGATTGCCGCTTGCAATTGTGGCAATTAGTGGTCTTTTATCAACAAAGGATAAGAGCAGTGTGGATGAGTGGGATAAGATCCACCGCAGCCTTGGTGCAGAACTAGAAGGAAATGACAAACTCCTAAGCATGAACAAAATATTCTCCCTCAGTTACATTGATTTACCTTATTATCTGAAGTTCTGCTTTCTCTATCTAAGTGTTTTTCCAGAGGATTGTTTGATTGACCATTGGAGATTGATTCGGTTATGGGTGGCAGAAGGATTTGTAGAATCAAAAGCAGGAATGACGATAGAAGAAGTTGCCGAGGGCTACCTCAATGAGCTAATCAATAGAAGCTTAATTCAAGTCGCAACGAGGAGAGGAGATAGAAGGGTCCAAACGTATCGCATCCATGACCTTTGGCGTGAAATTATTGTTTCGAAGTCGGGAGAACAAGACATTGTGACACTAGCCAGTGAACAAAGCAGAGCGTGGCCAGAAAAGGTGCGGCGCCTATCAATCAACAATCATTGGGAATATACACAACAAAGCAAGCGTTTCACTCGACTTCGTTCTTTGCTTATGTTCAATGCAACAGATTCACTGTCCAAGTTGCCCATTCTAGCATCGTCAAATGATGGTTTACGGCTGCTAACCGTGCTAGACTTGAGAGGTGCCTTGTTGGAGACATTCCCAAATGAAGTTTTGAAACTATTTCAACTCAGGTATTTAAGTTTGAGGGGAACCAAGGTAAAAATAATACCCAAGTCGATTGGAAAGCTCCAAAACCTGGAAACAATGGACCTTAAACATACGTATGTCACTGAGTTGCCTAATGATATCCTCAAGCTCCAACGACTTCGCCATATCTTGTTGTATCGCTACATACGAGATCCGCTTCCTTCAATTCGTTTTAAAAACCAATGCGGATTCAAAGCCCCGACGGAAATAGGACGTTTGTCATCCTTACAGAAACTTTGTTCTATTGAAACAAACCATGATAATGGGACCATTTTGCTAGGAGAGGTAGGGAAGTTGACTCAACTGAGGAAATTACAGATTGAAAACCTGAGAAATGAAGATGGGAGGGTGTTATGCACGTCCCTTGAGAAGCTTAGTAACCTTCGCTCATTGATTGTTCGTGCAACAGAAGAAGACGGGATCATTGATCTAGATTCTCTTTCTTCACCACCTCAACTTCTTCGAATGCTTTGCCTAGAAGGAAGTTTACGTAAGGTACCACATTGGACAGCTTCACTGCACAGCTTGGTAAGAGTAATTTTACGATGGAGTAAGTTAAGGGATGTTGATCCGCTGGAATCCCTTCAAGGTTTGCCCAATTTGGTTGAACTTCGACTTCTTCAGACATATGAAGGGGCAGAATTGTGTTTCAGGGCTGGTGGGTTTCAAAGACTTGTGGAATTATACCTTGGTGGATTAAAAGAATTGAGATGGGTGAAAGTGGAGGCTGGCTCGATGCCTTGTCTTGAAGAGTTAACTATGGATGAATGTGAATTGGTAAAGGAGTTACCCTTTGGTATTGAACATCTAACCAACCTTAAATCTCTTGGATTGGGAAACATGTCTGATGAATTGATTTTGAGTCTGAACAAAAACTTAGAGCGTGGGAATAATTGGAAAATCGCACACATTCCAAAAGTTTGGATTGGGGACTCAAAACTTGGCTATTGGAAAAGAAATTACCTATAGAGGGAGGAGAGAGCTCTAATCATATTGAATCACCACCACATTTAGAATGCTTATTATGTATTTATTTATTTTCATGTGCTCTTGGTACTTGATTTGTTGAATTCATATTGGGATCGAATTTTTCTCTCTCTCTTTTTTTTTTTTTTTTCTTTTCTCTATTACATTTTTGTTTTTTTGTAGATCGAGAGACTCTTATTTGACCTCCTAATTTTGATCCTAGAGAGTTGGTAACATCACAAATTTTTTAGGGTAAACTACCAATAGGTCCTACTTTTGAGACTTATTACTCATTAAGTCCTATTGATAAATTTATTAAGTGATAAAGATAAATTTATCAGTCTTTTATTTTTATGAATAAATTTATAGTGATAAATTTATCAGTCTCTTTGTTTTTATGAATAAATTTATAGTGATAAATTTATCAGTCTCTTATTTTTATAGTGTTAATTTTATTAGTTAGGACCTGTAGGTAAATAAGTCTAGTTCATAGGACTGATTGATAAGTATCCCAATTTTTTAATTGAGATTGTAAATCTTAGGGTTCTTTGGTGAGTTTTTTTTTTTTAATTTTTAAAAATTTTCTTTACCTTTAGATTTTTTGAAATTGGAATAAAAAACACAATTGTTAATTGCTTTTACTTTTAAAAACACGTTTGCTAACTTCACAAATTTTTGAATGGTGAGATTTTTATTTGGATAAATTACACTTTGCACCCTTGCACTTCGCACCAAATCTCACTTTGGCCCCTACATATGAAATCATGACAGTTAACCCCATGCACTTCTAGTCAAATCTCGCTTTGGTCTCTACACATGAAATTGTGACAGTCAACCCCTTGCACTTTTACTCAAATCCCACTTTGGTCTCTACACAAGTGTCAATATCCCTCTTCTGTTACTCCGTTTTTAAATGTTAAAAAAAATTCAGACATGTGACAAAAATGTACCTACAAAATGAGAGTAAAAGAAGAAAATCATTCATGTTTCTCACCAATATACTTTGTCCTATGTGAGAAGCACATGAGGGTTATATAATATATATATATATATGTTCATATGGTAAAAATTGAGATGAAAAGGTAAGAAAGTAGAGCTTTTGGAATAAAATAAAAAATGCGACAAAGAAATCAAAGAGAAAGAAATATGAATAGACAAAATGACTGTGTTATCGTAAAAAACAAAGTTTCATGATTTCAATTTATGCAAAATGTTAGTTCATCTTCTTAATTGTTCACAATCTACATTTTATTTTAGCCTAATATAGTCATATTTTGATATAAATTTTAGAATAAAGTGTGTATTGGTGGAAAATTTAAATGATTTTCCTTTCTTTCCCTCATGTCATAGTCACATTCTTATCACATAACTAGATTTTGTTAAACATTTAAACAATTGAGTAATAGAAAGGGGACATTAACACTTGTATACGGACTAAAGTGAGATTTGATTAAAAGTACAGGGGGTTGACTGTCACAATTTCATGTGCAGAGACCAAAGTGGAATTTGACCAAAAGTGTAGGGGGTTGACTGTCATGATTTAATGTGTAGGGGCCAACGTGAGATTTGGTTCAATGTGTAGGGGTGCAAAGTGTAATTTACCCTTTTTATTGTATATATTTCCTTTAGCTTTAGATTTTTTGAAATCAGAATAAAAAACACGTTTGCTAATTGTTTTCACTTTCAAAAAAATCTGGCTATAGTTCTTAGAATTTCTGGAAATAAGAAAATTGTGATTTTACTTATTTTCAAAACAAATTTCAATCTTTCTTACCACGCTCACCCTTCCATCTTCGCTCTGGCAATCACCTTCGACCACTCCCCCCTTTTGATAACTTACTATACTTGTTTTCATTTTGAAAAATAATATACAAATCTATTTTATAAACTCACTTTCTAAATGCAGTGATATATAATGTAACAAAAATGATTAGTTAATGATTAGAGAAAAATCCAATGATATATAATGTAACAGAAATGATTAGTTAATAATTAGAGAAAATATTTGATAGAGTTAACTTAAATATTCTAAGATAAATTACAAATACACATGCTAAGATTTACTTAAAATATAGATTATCTCCTGTAATTTTAAAAATTACAAATACCTCATTGTCAAAATTCTTTATTTGACATAATTAACAGAAAGATGAAAATTTTAATTATTCTCCTATATTTTTAATTGAATTGTTAATTAAAATATATTTATGACATTATTAAAAATAACTAATTAATTTGATGATTTATTAATAAAATGAATTATTTGTTATGTAAGGGCAAAATGTAATTTTTAGAATCACATAGGGCAAATATGTATTTTAAGCAAATTTCAAGAGGTGTATTTATAATGAGTGATGCTATTAGCACCCCATCAATTATTTTGGACCCCTACTTATAAATTGTAAAACCCTTAAAATTTCTTTTCTCTCCCCAAATAATACCAAAATTATCCTTGTAAAAACTGTTAGACTTATTTATTTTGATGATGTATTTAATTATGTTTTAATTTATTTGAAAGAGAAAAATAGAATCCAAAATTTATTTTGATGATTTATTTGAAAGAGAAAAATAGAATCAAAATTTATTTTGTCCCATTATTTCTTATCTAAACCTTTATCCTAAATATTGTTAGCATGTATTTAATATTTGATTAAATCAGGAGTTCAAACAGCCCAAAACAAAAGTTCAAACAACCTAGCACAGCAGTAGGCCAAAAGGTTCAAAAGGTTCAAGTGGAAGATATTCAAATTAGTAATGATGGAAGTACAACGGCTATAAACGACTATAAAGGTTCAAAAGGTTTAAGTGGAAGATATTCAAATTTGTAATGATGGAGTGGAAGATATTCAAATTGGTAATGATGGAAGTACAACGGCTATAAACAACTATAAATTTAAATGAATACAACGGCTATAAATGGTTATAATTTTCATTATATATACCAAAGTCTCGAATGTAAACAAGTTAAAACAAAAAACCTGAAAACATTCTTTGATCTATAATCACTCACATTTATTCTCAGAAATTATACACTGACCCTTATAGCATTAAGCTTATCTTTCTTGTGTGAGATTTACAGAAAAAACAAAGCTTCATTTTATATATTTATCTTTGAGAGATATTTATTGTAAGCTTTCTTTGAAAGCAAAAATACCATTTCATCTTGTAAAAGTGTTGCAAACACTACGTTCTTAAAATCTTGAGAGTAATTGTGAGTCACCTAAGATTTGCAAGGGTTTGGACTTGTAAAGTCTATGTAAAATCCATGGAGGATTGCTCCATTTGTAAAGAGGTTGCTAGCACCCCTGTGAAGCTAGAAGGTAGTGGAAAATCTCAAGTGAAGCTTGAGGAGTGGATTTAGGCTTGGTTGAAGCCAAACCACTATAAATCTGTTTGTCTCCTCTTCCCTAATCTCTTTACTTTCCTACTATTGCTATAACTATCTAATATTCATATGTTAATCATTTGATTTACCCTGTATGTTAGTTATATTTTATTGTTATTTTGCTTGATCATTTACTGCTAAGTTCATCATTGTGCTTGTTAATAATTTGATGTACTAGTAGTTAATTTTATTGGGATATTATTACTTTTAATTGTAGAAACCTAATTCACCCCCCTCTTAGGTTGCTTTTTAGGTAACAAAAACATTCCACCCATTCAAATGCACATCCCCACACCCTCCACACCTCAAAAAGCCTCTCTCCCAAATTTAACAAAACCCACGACAATGGAACCTCCTAAAACTAGTGAAAAAATTTTGTGGTAATGAAGAAGTTTTTTCTCTGCTTCATTACGAGGTTTGTCAATCTGTTTGATTTTTTTTTCCTATTATCTCTTTTCACACACACAACACAATCTACTTTCATACTTTTTTGGTTGGTTTTCTATCCTTCATCCATGGCCTCACTCTACTTATATACCCTCTGTGTGAGTAAAACTAGGTAGGATTTCATCGACCAGTCTACCCCCTGATCAACTGATCGGTCGACCACCCAAGGGTTTTCCGGCCTCCTTTGTTTGCCTGCTTCTGTTGCTACTTCGATTATCTATTCCCAAATAAATAAGAAATGTTCAATTATCTATTTCCGAACAAATAAACAATGTTTGGGCTTGTGTTCCAGAATTTCAATCATATATTTGGGAGTTTAGTTCTGAAAAAATAAACAATTTTTATTATTTTTGCCATGTTTTTAAAAAATTTACCCTTACACGGCCAATATCCTCTAAGCTAAGAACACCATCAAAGCTATGAACTTCTTCTGAGTTTTTATTGTTATACTCCTCTGATCTCATAGAGTTGTGGTTGCCGAAAAAACTTTCACTCATTATCATTATCGAATAAGTGTATGTAATCAAATGATTGTCACCGTTGTCGTCGGAATATTGCCGCTAAAGCCTTTTGGGTAGGTTTTGAAGGTGAGATTTAGGGAAGATGGATGGTTGGTGAGGGAGGTAGGTGCTCTCATAAGCCCTAACTCATGATGAGATGCCCAAAATTATTGATGTCCTTTTTAATAATTTCATTTGAGGTTATTATTGTAATAAAAAAAAGAGCTAAAAAATAGGAGTTCAAAATAATTGATAGGGTGTGAATAGCTGCACTCATTTATAATTTATCAATATTTTAATAGAGTACTACATCATTAAGCTTGAAAAATAAGTCTAACTTTTTTATTAAAGTAGCACTACTCTTTGATTTTTTTTGTTCTTGAGAACATGTATACTAAATGTGCTATTTATTGTAGTTTTTACAAAAATAAAAAGAATAGAAAATAAACATATTTTATGTTCTTTGTACAAAGAAGAAGAAAAAAATTAACCACAAGTTAGTAAACACTAATTGCTTTCACTTTCAAAAAAATCTGGCTACAGTCTTAGAATTTCTGGAAATAAGAAAATTGTGATTTTACTTATTTTCAAAACAAGTTTCATTCTTTCCTACATCCTCACCCTTCCATCTTCGCTTTGGCAATCACCTTTGACCACTTCCCCCTTTTGGTAACTTACTATACTTGTTTTCATTTTGAAAAATGACATACAAATCTATTTTATAAACTCACTTTTTAAACCCGGTGATATATAACATAAAAGAAATGAATGGTTGATGATTAGAGAAACTATTAGAAAAAGAGTTGACTTAAATATTCTAAGGTAATTACAAATACACCTCCTAAGATTTACTTAAAATATAGATTGTCCATTTTAATTTTGAAAATTACAAATATCTCATTATCAAATTTTTTTATGTAACATAATTAACAGAAAGATGAAAATTTTAATCATTCTCCTATATAACAATAAAATTATTTGAATTGTTAATTAAAATATATTTATGAAATCATTAAAAATAATTAATTAATTTGATGATTTATTAATAAAATGAATTATTTGTTATGTAATTAGGAACTTAAAGAGGCGAGATGTAATTTTTAGAATCACAGAGGGTAATTATACTTTAAGCAAATCTCAAAAGGTGTATTTATAATTTATCAATATTTTAATAGAGTGCTACATCATTGGGCTTGAAAAGTCTTAACTTTTTTATTAAAGTAGCATTAAGGGTTCGTTTGGGATGTGGGTTGACTTTTTAACTTTTTTGTTATTTTGTCTAGGCCTAAAAAGTTTTGTTTAGGATGAACTTTTTGATTTTTTTGACTTTCGTGAGAAAAAAAAAATGATTATGGTTTAGATGTAACATTTTGTTTATTAACATTTTAACCTATTTTGTCTTTTTGTGACTATTTTAGTCCCAAACCATTATGCCAAATGAGTGCTAAATATGCTATTTATTGTAGTTTTTACAAAAAAAAAATAAAATAAAATAAAAAGAATAAAAAATAAACATATTTTATGTTCTTTGTACATAGGGAGGAAAAAGAAATAAAATAAAATAACCACAAGTTCGTACACACTACTTCAAATATTGGGTTTCTAATCATTTTAATTTAAATTGGCACAAGTTTTTCAAATCTCAAAATGAATATTCTTTGGATTATCACTTCTTGAATTTTTTAGGGTTGTAACAAGCATTTGGAGACTTATTTTCAAACTTTATAAACCTCAAACGAATGAGAATAATATTTGCAATTAGTTAAAAACAATTTATTCATGACCATATGATTCAAAGTTCAAACTCAATATATGTAGTAGCTAGAGTCGGGGAAATGATGACTTGGCTAAGGGTGTAGGCGTTAAGGCAAGCTTCATATGTTTAGAGCTTTTTAGTTGATTTTCCACTTTGTAGACGTTACGTGATTGACACGATAGGAGTTCATTCTACCCAACCGACTAAGCAACATGATGCAGTAGAATGACCAATGGAAAGAGAAGCACCTCAATATCAACCATGGAACCGGTTTGCAGAAGCACAGAAATCAATCCTGATGGCTCAACAAACAGCTACATAGATTAGATCTAACTTGACAGTGTGTAGGATCCCTTACAAAATTTATTGATCCTTGAAAAAGCATAGCAATTGCATCGAAATCAAACCTGATTCAATCATCTAGATTTCTGAATTACGATTTTCAAAAGTAAAACTTTGTAGTGACAATGAATTACCATTACTCTCTGCATATTGTGGCAGCAAATTTACAAACAATATCAAACTCACATCAACTAATCTTTTGGAATCTTTCAAGTCTTTGCATCAGAAAAGTTGTATACAGAAAAATAAATCATACAACCACCTAGTATTACACAAAGCTGTGGTATAAAAACTCCAAAACAGGAAACAAATCAGAAGCCTTTTTAGCAACCCTTAGGCCTAGAGTATTTTGGGGGAAAAGATGGGCACCTTTCATTCATATGCGGGCATGGATCTATCGTATTGTATCCGGGTAGTTCCATTCGATACTTCCCTCGAATTTGGCAGTAAGGGAGCTTTACAGTGTCTGCGCTATTGCAACACTTTGGCATGTGGCTTGAATTGTTCTCAAAGAACTTGAGAGTGTAAGCATCTTTTATCTGTAGTTTGGACAAGACAAATTAACAAAGCAAAGTAATATGTAAAATACCTGACCTGGGTTTTACATCCACAAAACAATCAATTTCAGTTGAACATCCATATTTATCCATACAGCTCAAGTTTATTTTCATGATAGTAAAAATAAATAATAAATTACATAAATAGTTCCCAAAATATATCATTGATTTCATTTTGGTCTACAGTTTTTAATTTGTATCAGTTGCATTCCTAAACTTTACACATTGATTTAATGTAGTCCCCTATCCTAACTATCGTCTAAAAAAATTACGAAAAATGCTTATGTCAGCTTCACATAAGGCATTTGGAGAGCATTACAAGGAATTTCGTATTTTCCAACTAAATGAATCATGAGACACATGAAAGGAACATTATTTACAAAATAAAATGCATCCAAGACTTTCATTTCATTACTGAAAGTCGAATACATAGGGTGTTTGGCTCTTTGAATGATAGTATTTGGTATATAGATGTGTCAAAATGTCATTTTATGCCCTTCAAATGCTTGACATGAGACTGACATAAGCATTTTTACTATGTTTTTTAGACAACAATTAAGAAAGGGACTACACTGCATTAATATGTCAAGTATAGGGATGCAATTGAATCAAATTAAAGATTAGGGATCAAAATGAAATCAAGGGTATACTTTATTTGTGTAATTTACCCTAAAATAAACTAACATTCTTTTATTTTTTGTACATAAATAAGTACAAAGCAATGCACATGCAGACAATAATAGTTTTATTGAGGAGAAATTTGTCAATAATCATTCAATGCAAACTTAGGTGAAATGTGAGGGTGCAGTCATGAGATCTTCCAACCTCGTGCAAATACAATAACATAGTTTAAACCATCTGAATACTGGATTTAATATAAGCTAATTCAATAAATAATATTATAAACAAAGAAAAACCATTGTATTGACCGTGAAACATTAATTGGATGCAAATTTGAGACTTTGTTATTTAAATTAATGAAATTGAATATTCACAACAAACTCACCGTAAACTCCGTAACTTGAATGGAGTTTGCAATTGGATCAAACAACCCTGCTTCCTTGTACTTTTCCAGAATGAAAACAACACATTATGTGGACTTCCTATCACTTCATATCCAATCATCCTGCTCAGGCATTGTCAACAATATATCAAAAGATAACCCACATCCTTCAGCTTCTACAAGAATTTCAGGAAGGTCAAGGCCCTACACAGAAGTCCAATGTCAAATAAAAAATTTGAACAAATAAAGACAGTAAACATTTCATCTATTTTAAGATTACACCAGAATTTAATGATGATATTAGTTTTTGTATATCACTCCATCCAGACCAACGTCTAAATTCAATGGCTCGCTGGTTAGGATCAAACTATCTGGTCTAGATTTGGTCCAAGAGATTGTTAGTTAATCTCAAGAGCTGCCAGTACCAATACATTTCCCAAGTGGTCTTTGATGACAAAACAACCTTAAGTCTCTTTATTTGGTTGATATGTCTAATGGATTGAGTTCTAGCGCGAACAGAGACTTAGAAGATGGGAATTATTGGAAAATTGCACACATACCAGAGATTGGGATTGTGAATACAAAACGTGGCTATGTGGAAGAAAATTATCTATAGTGTGAGAGGAGAGAGCTCTAACCATATTGGATCACCACCACATTTAGAATGCTTGTTATGTATTTATTTCATGTGCTCTTGGTACTTGATTTGTTGTATTCATATTGGGATCAAATTTTTCTTTATTTATTTTTTTCTTTTTCTCTATTATAGTTTTGTTTTCTTAGTAGATCGGGAGCCCTGTTATTTGACCTCCTAACTCTGAGTTGGTAACTTCACAAATTTTTTAATTGGGATTGTAAATCTTAGGGTTCGTTTGGTGAGGTTTTTATTTTTATGATTATTACTATTTTTGTTTTAGATTTAAAAAAATTTGAAAACTGGAATAAAAAACGCTTTTGGTTAGGGGTGATAAATGAACCAAATAGCTCGAGCTTGACTCGTGTTGGCTCATTAAAAGCTCGTTTGAGCTCAATTCGTTAAGTAAACAAGCTTTGAACACATTTTGGAGCTCTTTAAAGTTTTCAAACCAAGCTTGAACAGACAGTTACTCATTCGGTTCAGTTCGATAAACCTAAAACTATATAAAAATACAAAATTATTCGAGTTCGGTTCGACAAAGCTCGTTTGAGATCAACTCAAAAATTAAAGGAACTAAGTTTGAACAAATTTTAAAACTCATAAAGTTATTAAACCAAGCTTAAAAAGTATACTGTTCGGCTCTTTTTTTCTTTTTCTTTTTTGAACAAGGAAATTAATTGTTTGGCTCGTTTATCACCCCTGCTTTTGATAACTTACCAACCTTTTTTTTTTTTTTAGATTTTATATGTTTTGAGAATTAAGTATACCAAATATGTTATTTATCTTATTATAGTTTTTGCAACTACAAAAAAAATAAATAAATAAGAATAAAAGAATAAAAAACAAAGAATAAATGTATTTTATGTTCTCTCTACGTAGAAACCAAAAAAATTAACCACATGTCAAGTTTGAGCAAAATTGCGAAGTGTCAAGTTTGAGTGAAAGTTATGGGTTGAAGTAGAAGAGATTAGTGGAAAGTTTAGGTGAAAGTGCCCAATTGTTAAGTTTAGATTGGATAGAAATTTGAGTAAAGAATATAGGCCTTCATTGTTTTGAGTAAAATTGATAAAAATTTGAGTAAAAGAGTGGAGCAAATTCATTTTGATATGAGCTTTTCAAGTAAAGGAGTGAAGAGGGTTTTGGGAGTTTTTTTACTCAAATTTGAATGTGATATGGGTATTGATGAAAGGCTTGAGAATGCCCTAACATATCTATGAATTCATATTTTTACATATTCAGGATGTACATATCCAGCATTCTTGCGCTTAAGAGAGAGAAAGAGGGTTGGTTTGTGTGTGAAAAAATCGAGCTATTCCAACCAAGAAGAAAACAATTACCTAAAGCAACAGATATAAGAAGACACCCAAACAGGCCATTATTATTCTTTTATAAATATCTCTCTCCTATCCAACACCCATTGCAATTATTATTCCCATAAACTAGCAATGTTTACTGAATCAGATACCCATTCATGCAGAATTACAAAAATAAAATAAAATAAAGATAAAAAAAACTAACCTACGATCGTCATCGGGGAAGTTTTTTGACTACCGTTGCTAGAGAGAAGTACCACTCAACTCCAAGAGAGAAGAAGAAAAAAATCAAAGGGGCAAGAGACAGAGAAAGTATGAAATAGAGAGATTTTCATTCATACACAAATACAGATACAGAGAGAGAGAGAGAGAGAGAGAGAGAGAGAGAGAGAGAATGGATGGGAGACTGTTGAAGATTTCTATTTATGTTTCTACTTTTAGGGTAATTCTATTTACACGCTACAAACCCTCTTAGTACACACCAATTACTCATTGCACACCACAACCAATTTTAATTTTCTATTTTTCACTCAATACACACCATCAATTTTCAAATATTTCCAAAATATCCTCATCTTCTCTAACCATAACCCTAACCCTAACCCTAACTCTGCCCCACGACCGTCGCCGCCATCAACCGTTGTCGTTAGCCATCCTATCTCTTTTTGCCGCTATCACCCTCTGACCGACACCATCCTCCTCTTCTATTTCCATCTCCAATCCATTCGCACCCCTGCCACATCAACAACTTGTGTTGCCCTTTCCTTCACTGCTGACACTGCAACTCGTATCTCCCCCACCCTCGTCACCCCTCTCCAGCCCCGTTGGCTACCTTTTGCCGCTACCCATCATCTAGATCCCCTCCATAGCGCAACTCAGCTCCTCCACTCCATCATTCGATCTGCAGTTGCAAGAGAGAGATTTGGGTTTCCAGATCTTGGGTTTGAAGAGCAGAAGAAAAAGAAGAAGAAGGGGCTATGGGTGGAAATAAGGGGAGGAAGGAGCTGTAATGGGAGAGGGAATAGCAATGGAGCGGGGATTTGCAAAGAAGAGGCGCCGACTGAAAGGGATTTGGAAAGGTGACGCTGGCTTAGCAGTAGTGGCAGTGAGGAGATGTTAGGGTTTAGGATTAAAGTTGGGATGAGGGAGATGGGGATGGCAAGGGATGGGTCACCGGAGCTAGGGATGGCGGAGGAGGTGCAGCCGAAGTTGATATTGGCTATGACAGCGACAAGTAGCGAGCGGCGACGACGATGGCTATGGTTAGGGTTAGGGCTGGTGGGAGTGGGTTGTGTGGATTGAGAAATTTGTGTAAAGGTTAAAAACGTAATTGACTAGAAGGATAAAGATGTAATAAATTTTTTTAAGGACATGGTGTGTGCTGAGAAAATTGGTGGTGTGTAAATAGAATCACCCTTATTTTTATTTTATTCAAAAAAAAAATGAAAAATAAAATTTATTAGGTAACTTACACCGACACCCCTTGACGTTCTGGAAATTACATTCACACCTCTATAGTTAATAGTCTCATTTCAAAAACTCCTTACTTATATAAAAGGCAACAATTCCTAGTAGAAAAACAGAAGAAATTACATTGAAAAAAAATAAAATAAAGGAAATGAAAGGGAAAAAAAAACAGAGAAAGTAAAGTAAAGCAAGAAAAGAAAGAGTGCATGAGTTCAATATCTTCATTCTGTCTAAATAATTACAATGACAAGGGGTTAGTATAATTTTCCAAACGTCAAGGGGTAATATGTATTAAATCTAAATCTCAAGGAGTGTAAGTGTAACTTACCCAAATGTATATGACATATTGCTTTGTTTATTTATTTATTTTCTTTTTCAAAGAAATAATTAAAAAAAATTTAAAATCAAACTTGTTTTCAGAGAGTGTTTTTACTATATCCATCCCTCCTCCTTCCCATTCAATTGCTACCCATAGCCACCACTACTCATTATAATCTACTGTCAGAGTGTTTTGTTCAATTTCTACTTATAGCATGTAGAATTAATTTAAGAAGTTGAATTTTTTACTTATTTAGAAATTGGGAAATAATAATTTTAGTTTTAAATTTTTGATTATCAACTTTTAACTTAAAAAAAAAAATTACACCAAACAAAAATCTGAGATTACTTCATATAAGAGTTGTAAAATATTAACGTTCTCTTTGTTTTCATGAAAAATATTTATTAAAAAAAATGTTTTTATATATGTACGAATGATTGTATTAATGATAAGGGTGAAGATGGAAGCGAAGGTAGCAAGTGTGGTGTGGTCATGGGGTGGCGAAAATGGTAGTGGCAACGGTGGTGGCAATGTAGTGGTGGAGGTAACGGTGGCGATGGTAGTGTAGTGGTGTTAGTAAAATGGAAAATTTCATATAAGTGAAAGTTGTAAAATATAATTACAATTAAGTGATAAACTTTATAAAACTATTAATAATTAAAATTATAAATTTTTTTCATAAATTTGTAATATGTTTTTTAAATTACCACTTAATGCTAATTTTCCCTTAGTAAAACCTTAGTCTGAAAAATAATTTTCGCCTTTTATAAATAGAAAATAATTTCCAATCAAATAGACTATGTTGTAGTGATTTAAATTGTTCATCTTATCGGTTCTTACAAAGATCGGCCCAACCCCTCATAAAGCCTAAAGCAGAATCTCAATATGCAACACTTATTAAGCACGTGTCTTTTTTCCACCAGTGTAGACACCCCATTTTTGACCGACCTTAAGACTCAGACGTCACCGATTGAGCGCTCGGTGATGTTGCATATTGTGCTCATTCAGAAGTCTCAGAGTCGCGGCCGTGCGCCCTGCCTCCGGACTTCCGAACCCTCTTCTGTGCCTTGCCTCGGTTTGCGAACCAGACTCGGTTTTCTCTGTTTTCTTTCCTGAGGGAGGAGAGGTCCGTAGACCATCTCTCGGTGGCCGTGGGCTACATTTCGTGCGTCAGAGGCCATTACCTTATTTCGAGCGGTTCGGTTTTGAGCCGTCAGCCGTGTGCCTCGGTTGGGACCGCCCAACCATCTCCGATTCCTCCGGTTTTTGGCATGCATCTCATTTACTCCTTTCGAGAGACCACTGGGGTCTCAGATACTACCGTGGCCGAACACCACTCCCGGTGCCCAACAGCCCATTTTCGGGACCCCGAACTGCGTGATTTGGGCCCCGAGCATTCATTTTGCATCGGTTTTTGTTCAATTTTGGTAAGTGCCTCTGTTTTATCATTATGAGGGACACTGGGGCCTCAGATACCCACTTCGTGGCCAAACGCCGCTTTCGGTGCCTGCAGCCCATTTTCGGGACCCCGAACTGCGTGATTTGAGCCCCGAGCATTCATTTTGCATCGGTTTTTATTCAATTTTGGAAGGTACCTCTGTTTTAGCACCAGGAAGATCACTGGAGGGTGGGGGGCCAGCAATTGTCTCAAATAACCAGTTTCGCTCCTCCGGCGCCCGTTTTGCTCACTTCCGGGCTAATGTTGAACACCCTAGGGCCATTTTATTCGAGCCAAGACCACATATTTGTGATGAGGGGACATGGGAGGACCCTAAAAAGTGGTGTCCGGCCAGTAATTCTTCATTTCATTTTTGAGCCTCTCATTCAATTCGATTGTTGTGTCTCCTGTTTCAGAGTTGCTAAATTCCAACCATGGGGTCTTGTTCTACACACATGGGAGGACCCTAAAAAGTGGTGGCCGGCCATTATTTCTTCTTTTCATTTTTGAACCCCTCTTTAAAGTGGGTTGTTCTCTCTCCTGGTTCACAGTTGCCAATTTTCAACCACAGGGTTGTGTTGAGGACACATGGGAGGATCCTAAGGTGCTATGGCCGGCCATTAATTCAACACTTCATTTTTGACCTTGGCCGGCCGGCCAATAGAGGTGGCTGGCCGACTAGTGGGGTGGCCGGCCGGCCATCTTCAAGAAAAGTGAGGGGCACCTGCTTCCCTTTTGAGCACTTTACAATTTGTCATTTGTTTCTTCAAAATATCCTAGCCTCCGGGGGATATTTTGGGAGGGAAAGTTTGGGTGCATTTCCCTCCCCTTTTACACCCCTTTCTTGCCCATTTAAGTGGCTGGCCATCATCTTCTCCAAGGTTAGCAAAATTCTTCTCAAGACTTCATCTCCATTTGATTCCATTTCCATCTCCAAAGGCTCCAAAAACCTTCAAGTTTCTAGCCCACTTGTTCATCAACCCTAAGCTTCACCATCACCACCTCCATTTCAGCAGCAAAGGAGGATTTTTCAGAGGCTAAGAAGCAACAAATTGAAGCCAAGAAGCAACAAAAGCTTGATCTTCAAGGGTAAGTCACTATTTCCCCCTTTTGAGCACATTTTTGCATCAATTCTTTACCCTACTTGCTCTCTGTTTTGGGCTCCGAACCCTACTGATTTTAGGCTTATTTTGAGCCCCTCTACAACATTGTAGAAGGGCTCAACCTTGTTTGGCACCTCTATGATGCACCTCTTTCAATATCACTCTTTGTGCCAATATTTTACATGCTTTGTTTGGATTATGAGTGATCCATTTTCGAGCCTGATATAAACTGTGAGTGGGCCTATTTTGAGCCCCTCTTCAACATTTAAGAAGAGATCAATCATGTTTGGCCTCTCTATCATGCACTTGCTTTGTAATTCTTCTAATTTACTGTAAATTTGCAAGATTTGTTTAGCCTATGTGTGATCTGATTTTGAGCATGTCATTAAATGATATTGAGTTTATTTTAGGTCCCTCTACAACATTGTAGAAGGGATCAATCTTGTTTGGGGCCTCCATGCATGGCCTCTCTTTATACCTCTCTTTGGCCCCATTTTGCATGCCTCTTTAAGCTTATTTGGCTTCTGATTTCGGCCTTAATCAGGCCTGAAAAGAGCCTTATTTTGGCCTTCTTGTCATGTTTTGTTAAGGGTCTTAGGTTGTTTGGTGATTTATTTTGGTACTTCATGTTATACCCTCTTTGGTTCCTTATTTTTGCATGCCTTGCTAGCTCATCATGCTTCTGTTTTTTAGCCTTCATCAGGCTTGGAAAGAGTCTTAAAATGACCCATTCTTCATGTTTTGTTAAGGGTCCAAGGCTGTTTGGTGCATCCTTTTGATACCTCATGTTATAGCCTTTGTTGGCTTCATCTTGCATGCTATATTGAGCATATCTACATACTGAATTTGGGGATGTCATCTCTTGTAAATGTGCATATTTTTGGCCCCTCTTTAATGTTGTAGAACTGTGTTTTTCATTTTGAGCATTGTATATACCACTTGTTTCATTATTCCCCTCTTTTCCCCCATTTTTGCATGCTATTTTTTCCATACTTGTGATCATTTTTTGGCCATGATTTGTACTGGAAAAATGCTAGTTTGGGGACTGCCTAGCATCTTTCTTTACATGTCATGTCCATATTGTGCATGTTTGGCATAGCTGTAGGCCATTTCGGGTGCTTAGCATAGCATTTCGGGCATCGGGTGTAATTTTGTTATAATTCGGGGGCTGTTTGTGCATCATTTTGGCTGCTGAAATTTGCATTTTCCATATGCCATATGCCACATCTCATTTGCATTACGTATGCCATTGTCTCGGTTTGCGTGCCCGTGGGCACGCATTTCGAGGCACTTCATTTTTATCCGACGGCATCTTATGTGAGTGCGGCTGAGGTCCACTCATGTTAGTGTAAGCCCCATTTGCATTTTCATGCCTTTATGTTATTGCCTCGGTTTGCGTGCGGGCACGCTGCTGAGGCACTTCATTTTTATCCGACGGCATCTTATGTGAGTGCGGCTGAGGTCCACTCATGTTAGTGTAAGCCCCATTTGCATTTTCATGCCTTTATGTTATTGCCTCGGTTTGCGTGCCCGTGGGCACGCGTTTCGAGGCACTTCTTTTTTTATCCGCTCATGTTAGTGTAAGCCCCATTTGCATTTTCATGCCTTTATGTTATTGCCTCGGTTTGCGTGCCCGTGGGCACGCGTTTCGAGGCACTTCTTTTTTTATCCGACGGCATCTTATGTGAGTGCGGCTGAGGTCCACTCATGTTAGTGTAAGCCCCATTTGCATTTTCATGCCTTTATGTTATTGCCTCGGTTTGCGTGCCCGTGGGCACGCGTTTCGAGGCACTTCTTTTTTTATCCGATGGCCTCTTATGTGAGTGCGGCTGAGGCTCTCTCTCATGTTAGTATAAGCCCATCTTGCATCGTGTATGCCATTTTAGATCTGTTGCATTCCGTATGCCATTTCCTCAGTTTGCGTGTCCGTGGGCACGCATTTCGAGGCATTTCATTTTAGTCTCATTGTATATCATATTTCATGCCTTAGGATCATTGCCTCGGTTTGCGTGCCCGCGTGCACACATTTCGAGGCATCTCATTTTCATAGCATTGTGTATGTTAGGATTGCATACTAGCTGCATTTCATGCATATCATGCATATTGCATCGTGTTCGGGATAGGTGTTAGCCCGGGCACGGGAAACGAGGCGCGTTTCGTACTCCAAGTGACGGAACGGGTCTCAATTCCCAAGTCACCGACACTCCGGATTACCCATGATGGAGTTAGGTTTTGTTGTAGCATTCATATGCATTCATCCTATATTGAGTTGTGCAATTCGGCTCCTCGGCCATCATGCATCGAGATGCGTGATTGGTGGCACGAGAATCGAGGCATGCATATATTTGTGAAATACATTGCTATGCCCCTTTCCTGCTCTCTGTTGCAGCAAAATGAAGAATCAGCAACTTTTCAGAACCTGGCACGCATTTCGAGAAACATCGCAAACAGAGGCTAATTGGGGCATCCCAGTGGATTTCCGCGCGAAGGCAGCCCAACATGCATCATCTCATTATCCGGAGCGGAAGCAAGGCAGTCCCTGGCTTGTATGCCAGTTTACAGCTTTCTTAGTTAATCTGTTAATTAATTAGGAATCTGTATTTATTTATTCGGACTGTAATATTTCGGACTGTAATATTCTTTCATTCGGGCTGTATTATTATTCATTCGGACCCTCTGCGCGAGGGCATAATTGTAATAAGTGTGGGTGAGTGTGATGTATGTCTTCCAACCCCACGTCTTTCTTCCCTTTTATTTACCTGCTTACGATGGTTAGATATAGGGCATATTTCAATTAGCATACAGTATGATAGCATGTTTGCATTCATTCATCTGTTTTGCATGCACCGGGCTCGGCGCATCATACAAACTGCATTTGTATTTCAATCCTAAATTGAATACGTGTTAGTTGTAGCATTCCATATGCCATGTTTAGAATAGTCGGGCCTGCTATAGTTTGCATTTTTGCATGTGTTGCATTAGGCATTTCTGTATACTTAGGATCATCCATGATTTCTAATGTAGTTTCTGTTTTGGCTTGGAGTACTCGGTGAGTTTTTATGCTTTAGCATCCTTGCATGCGTGTGAGTGCTGCCATGAAAAGCATGCTTATCATGAGGCTAAATGCTTATGTGATATAACTGCCTTGAATGCCTGTGGGTGGAGGTTGAGTTATCTGGAGTGGAACAATTCATCAAATGCTTGTTTTAAGCCCACTAGATAGTGGCAAAACCATTGTTTTCTAAGCCCACCCGAGGGTGGCAAATCCACGTCTTAGCCTACTTGCGGGTAGCACCATCAAACCATTTTCAAACAAACAAGCATGAAATGTTTTGTTCCAATTCAGGCGATCCAGTCTATACTTGTATGCTGTGCGCATTACATAGTAACCTAGGCTAATGACCGGAATAAGAACGCACAAAGTTTTCAAAAACAGATATCATGGTTAGTAGAGGCCGGTCTTTGGCCGGGCGAGCGGGGGTGCTCACGATGTGACCTTCCCCAATCGTACCCAAGTTCCCGAGCCAACTTTGGTGATGACAGACACGTGGCCTTTGGCACCGAGTCAGGGTTTCCTAAATTTCCCATTTTAAAATATTTAGGTGGCGACTCTGTATCTGGCGAAGCAGTCCATGTTTGGCACTTCTTTCAAAAAATCTGTTTTCAAAACGATTTGCCGGATTTGGACTCTTCGGTTCAAGATTGAGAACCGTGACATTTGAGTCCTTCGAATTGTAGTGACCCAATATCGAACCAGAGCGGGGGGGATTCGCACTCCTTTCCCCCGGGATGCGTTCGGGGACGTCTACAACCAGTCATAATGCATTTTTCTTTATTGAATTATACCTCAAGATTTATGTGTCTCAATATTATCACATGACCTAAGGATGCATTGAGTCCCTGTGTATATATAATTAATTTAATAATTATAATAAGATGATTTTAACATATTTGTTTTTGAAATGTAGACAATATACCTGTTGTCCATTTTCCAAAAAAAAATGCGAAAAGCATTTAAGTTTCATTTGTTTCAATGTAAAATATTTTACACTTAATCCTAAAATATTTTACACCTAAAAATATTCTTTATGTAAATTAATTTTGAACACAACAAAAAACTTTATTTTTCGATATTTAATTGACACTTGAAACAAAAAAAATTTACTCTATGCATTGGGTAGAAACCAATAAAGTTCCACTCTTTCACTTTTGAAAAGTTTAATGTGTTGGAATAGCCAGGTTGAAAGTGAATTTTCTAAAAATTGACTTACCAAATCTTTAGTGGCAAATTATTTTGGAGACTATGACCAAAAATAGTTTTCTTAAAAACATATCAAGAGGTTTTAACAAACAAATATTATTCTAAAAAAAAAAAGAGGTTTTAACAAACAAATATTATGTAACTGATATATTGAAGATGTCTAGTGTATTAGAGATGTTATTAAAATCAACCTAGATAAGACCATGATGACTCCATGGATTGAGACCCAAAATAATGTTTTTGTCGGCTAAAACATGTGGAACACATCTTGGACCTATATAGCATTCACACTTTGAGCAAATATTTAAGTGCGGTATTCGGAAATCAAAGAGCAGTTCCTCGCGTTGCACCTATGCCATTTTTATTGGGGGAGGACGTGTTTAAGGGTATGTAAATTTTCATAAAAATATAAAAATTATCTTGTCAAATCATATAATTTAAACACAAATTTGCGTAATTTAATTTATGAAAATTTGAAAAACCACAACTTACCATAAATTCTCATAAGCATATGTAAGTCACTTTAGAAAATTGCATAACATCACATAAATTCACGTAAGTTAATCCATAAAAATATATCGTAAGTTATCACAAAAATGTGTAACTTACATCACAAAAATACGTAAGTAAATGGCATACCATATGCCTTGCACACTCAAGAATTATTGTTTCTAATCAATAAATTTAGATGTTAATTTAGGTTATGTTATTAAATTCTTTTTTTTTTTCTTATGTGATTATACTTAAAATATATTGTATAATTTTACCTTAATATTAGCCCACCCCATCGACAAATCTTGGGTCCGCCCATGCTTGGGAGTGGATGATGTTGTTGGTTACAAAGGAACACAGAAAGCAGAAAAAATAATAATACAAAGGCAGAGTGAGCGGTGGCTCACAATTATGAAGAAAGGGTTATATCATCAAAGAATGGAATGATGTACATGGGGTAAAGGAAGGGAAAGGGGAGATGGAGGCATTGGTGAAAATAAAAACATGGTGAGAGTAAGAGAGAGAAAGGAAGAAGCATTACTTGTAAAGAGAAAGAGATACAATGTTTTGAGATTGACGAAGATGACCATGGTAAGACGTGGACAATAAGGTAATTGTTGGAAAAATATGGTTTTATATGATTATTTTGGGCTAACTTTGAGCCTAAATTTGCATATGGCCTATACGTCTTTTGGAGTGAGTCTGAAGATGTGACGTGTTCTTTATCGCATGGCAAGTCACACGGTGAAGACAGTTCGTCAAAACCATTTATGAATAAATAGGAAGTTGACGTCGTTTTCGGATTCGTGAAATGGACAAATTAAAAAATAAAATGTGAATTTCCGTGTAAGGCTTGTCCTATATTGAAACTTTAAAAGAGCTTGTGTGTGTATACAAGCTCTAGGTGGCAACACTTAGGTTGGGCCCCAAGGAGCATCCCAAGTTCGTAGAAGGAAAGAGTTATAGACAAACTGAACCTTGGCTCAAACCACCACACACATGCGCGCCACCGCAACTGACCGATCTGGTCGGTTCTAGCATTAATTTTTTAGACAAAATTTATTTGAATTTTTTCAATTTCTTGCGGGAAAATTAATTTAAATTTTGAGCCAATTTTTTCAGTCCAAATAGTCCCTTGTTCAATCCATTTCCAGTAGTTTTAAAACTTCCCAGACAGATTTATATTGCCAAGCAATTATCTGTTGAAACTGCCACCAGATTTGTTTAAAATTCAAACTATATCTGTTCAGGTTTTTTGCACCTATTCGGACAGATCTGAATGGTTACCATTTACCTATAAAAGTAGTCCCTTTCCAGCATTTGTTTGATTCAGAAAAATTCATTTTCTTGCCTTCATTTTGCTCTCTTGCATTACTATTCTTTATACTAGTTTTAGAAAAAAATTCAAAGAGTATAGAACACAAGTTTTGTTCATCGTACAAATTGTTTGGAGTACTACTACACTTTGTGTAGATCATTGTATCCTGGGAGATAAATGTCATTTATCCATAACCACCGAAGCGAGATGAATCTGTCTTAAGGACAGAGTGTCACACACTCGACTTAATCTAAAAGTTGTATCGGTAATAAATTCTGTAAGTAATTTATTTATTTTTATTTGATTTGTTTCAAGTTATTTATTTTACACAGAAAATTATTCCAACAGTATTTTTGTTTGAACATCAAAGGGTAATAAGGTAATTTTATATTTTCTATTACAAATGTTAAAAGATAAAGTCTGATAAGGAGGTTAGTGTAATTTCTCAAATGTGAAGGAAAAATTGTATTAAACACAAATCTCCAAGGTTGTCAATGTAATTTACCCTAAAAATGTTACATATAATTCATTTTTTTAATCTCATTTTCTCACCACTACACACAAGTGAGTCGGTCACATGTGCATCTATCAGCATGGATCTTATTAGTGTGTAAGAATAAGAAATAAGGTAAAAAATAATAATGTATAGCATTACACATTAACAAAAATATGTAAAATTCACTTACTTACGTCGACATAAATAATAAGTTTTAATAAAAAAATAAGAACATATATATAATAATTAAGAAAATATACATGCATATTTATATTTATAAATATAAATATATTATATTTAATTATTAATTTTAAAATTTTAAAAAAAATCGTTCAAAACTAATGGAAAGTGACTTATAAATCAATTTTTTAATTTATTTAGAACACATCACTTTTTTTATTTTATACATTTTTTTGTAATAAATAAAAAAATCAACTTATTTAATACTTCCTAAAATAACTTTATATATTGTATGCTGTAGAAGCCACCAAGATAAGAACATGACGACACCTCATATTGAGACAAACCAAAATAAATTTTTTTTGACGGCTAATGCGGGACACGTCTCGACCTATATATCCAGAATCGGTCCGGAGCTAACGCCAGTGAGACCTATGCTTCAGACCTCAAAAAATTAGTCCAAAATAGGGTTTCTAAATTTAGAAAAGAATTATAGTATATTATAAATATAAATAAGCCCAAAATATTTTTGTTGTTTTAGGACCAATCTAAAGAATCCAAAAATATTCTCTTAAACCCATATTTATTTATAAGTGTGGTTTGACCCAATTGAAATTAAAATATATACAAAATGTTGGTGACTCTTGAATGAGAAATACTACATACACATACAAAATGTTAGTGGTCCAAAATAGGGCCCCTAATTTTATTTTATTTTATTTTTTCTTTCTTTATTAGATTTTTGTGAAACAAAAATGTTTGAAACCTCTAAATGAGAAGCTTTAGAGGGAGTTCTAGAGGTGAGCCTCACTTTATGATTTGATGTTTTGGCTTGTGATGTTGCATTTTTTGTTTTTTGTTTTTTGTTTTTTGTTTTTTGTTTTTGTTTTTGTTTTATGTATTGCTACATCCTTAGAGTTAGCATTAGAGCTCCAACTCTAGTGCTCTCTATCATTACTCTTAATTCAATCTCAATCACATTCATACACAACATATTCAATAAACAACAATGCAACAACACTCATAAACAACATATTCAATAAACAACAATTAATTTAATACATATCCAATACATTTTAATTGAATAAAGTTTTCTTAATTTTGGTAACTTTTTTTTTTTTTTTTTTGTATGAATACATTTTAATATCTATTTTAGTATCAATCAACAGTAGTAATACAAAATAGAGTGATTTTTTTTTTTTCTTTATAAATATAGGCCTCTGTTTTTGTTTCACCTTAGGCCTTCAAAAACTCAAGGCCGGCCTTGTATATATTATTTACACTTTGAACAAATATTTAAGTAAGACATTTAGAAAATTGTTAGTTGGCCTAGGGCAGCTGCTTGTGTTCTACCAATGCCATTTTTATTGGCTAGACCCTTTGTCAGTGATGGGGGTGTTTGCAGATCAGATTGCCTTTCATCTACTATTCATTCGAATTTAGGTGGATTAAAAAAATGTAATTCACATTCTTGTTTATTCAATTAGCGGATGCAGATTAAACGAACCGTGCAGATTGGCGGGTGAATGTAGAATAATTTGGTAGTATGGGCTTTACTATTTTATGTTTTTCTTAGAACTTTTTTAGAGTAATTTTTTACTATTTTGAGCCTTATTTGAGTCAAAAAAAATTTATTGTTCATTTTTTATAATTAAAATAAAGGTCAAATTTTCATATTTCATAAATAGCTAATATTATTACTAAATAAAATATCTATTGTTTAACATGCAAAGTATTAAAACATAATATTATTTTTTTAAGGAGGGTTGACAGATTCAATTGGGTCAAGTGGTCTCTCATCCGTCATTCGTCCAAACATAGGTAAATTTAAAAAATCTATATTTGTATCCATCCACTTATATTAAAACTACTTAAAAGTGAATGAATTAAATCGGATTGTCTGATTTTAATAAATCGGTTGGATTTGTAAGCACCCTAATTAGTGGGGTGGTTGAATAATAGTGTCAATTCATCAGATTATCAACAAATCACAATCCTAAAAAGAATCAACTAACCATGCTCTTGTACCACCCAATAACTTCTTGGAGAATTCACATTTTGGGCCCAACTATACAAAAACGTCATAATCACCCCCATAGTCATAACCTTACGGAATGACTAAACTATTATAAGTAATTGCATTATTTTGAGACAATAAAGAAAAATTTTATATATAATTCATTTTTTATCTTTTATTTTTTTTTAATTCATTTTTATACTTAGGCTTCGTTTGGAAAGTTTCAATTTTAATCAAAAAGTCATTATAAGTTGTCACATTACTCTCTTTATTTTTATGTACATCTTTTTATAAAAAGTCAAAAAATTACTAAAATAATATATTTCCAAGCGAGGCTTTAGTTTCATGTGTATTTATTAGTGTAGATCTTATTACCTTGTATTTAGGAGTGAGTAAATAGTACAAAAAATGAATTATGTATAACATTGCACATTATTAAATGTATAAAAATCTACTTATGTCTATAAATGAAAATTTTCAATAAAAAATAATATCAATAATATTATATGGGAAGGTCAATGTTGATGTTCATGTCTAGATTTTTCCTAAATATCCCTATAGTAGTGGCATGGGCAGTTATGTCCTCAATTCAAGTTTTTTTTTTTTTTTTGATTTTTTTTTCAAAATCTCTCGACTTATGATTTTTTTAAATTCATTTTAATTTTTAAATTTTAAATTCAATTATACAATCTATATATTATATAAGGAAAATAGTGTTTCTAACCCACAAGCCTTGTGAGAGTTTCAATATCTGTAACAATCCGAAAATTTAAGTTGTCCATTAAATTTTATATTAATATTATTTAATTATAAATGAGAAAAACCCTAAATGTTTCATTAAATATTCCGTAATAGTAAAATAAAATATTGAATGTTATAGGCGTATAGATAAAGTGTAATTAAATTAGGGAGTATATATTATCGAAAAAAAAGGGGTATATAATTAGATTAAGATTTGGACCCAAGTATAAATAAGCAATTAAGCTAAACTTATCCATTTGAGGGATAAGCTTCAAGTCTAGAGCATGATGATGGCTAGAAAATAGAGAGGCTATGTGTCACCCAAAAAGTGTTGAGCAAGTATTAAACTATAGTATAAAAGGAGTGGTGCTGTGAATGGAAGAAGGAAAAACAAACTAAGAAAGGGGAAGAAAATAGTAAAAGTCAAGAAGGTCTTTGATAGCGGAAAGAAAGAGTGAGGTATTAATTTTAAGGTAACGTGTCAAGACTAGTGCATGGGGTAGGCTCAAGGCACTTTGTAGTCATAGTACAGCTCTAGTATTGCAATCAAATAGAAGCTCCAATGTATACATTTTTGTTATACTTAAATAAAGACTCCGCTGTACTATGAATTTGTTATGACTTCAGTTATTGTTTGTTGCGACGCTAAACCTTTGGGTACCGGGCTTGGGTCGTGACAATATCTCAATCTTAACCTTTTAATTTTTTGATTTAAAAAATAAATTAAAAAAAACTCAGCATTTATTAACTTCTCCCAACTCACAAGCCTTTTGACTTCTTCCATACTTATTATCGCACCATTTTCAACTTCTTCTATACACTATGGTTAGTAATGGGATAAATTATTTTTATAAAAAATCTATATAAAAAAAATAATTTGTATATTAAAAAAATATCTAAAACAAATATAAATTCTTATTAAAAGATAACATGTTGCAATTGCGGGGAAAACAAATAGAGAAAAAAAAATTACACTGTAAAAAATAATTTGCATATTGAAAAAATATCTAAAATAAATATAAATTCTTATTAAAAAAATAACAAGTTGCAATTGTGAAAAAAATTACACTGTGCCTTTTATTAAAATCTAAAAAAATTAATTTCTATATTAAAAAAATATATCTAAAATAAATATAAATTCTTATTAAAAAATAATAGGTTACGATTACAAAAAAAAAAAAAAAAAAAAAAAAAAAAAAAAAAGAGAGAGAAAAAACTACACTATACATTTCATTAAAATCTAAAAAAATAATTTCTATATTAAAAAAATATCTAAAATAAATATAATTTTTTATTAAAAAATAACAAGTTGCAATTGCGAAAAAAAGAGAAAAAAAATTACACTGTAAAAAATAATTTATATATTAAAAAATATCTAAAACAAATATAAATTCTTATTAAAAATAACATATTACAATTGCAAAAAGGAGAAAAAAAAAAAATTACACTCTGCATTTCATTAATAATGCTCAAAATGTGCCAAGTATTTGTGTAAAAGCTTGACATGTGTCAACTCTCAAATTATTAAATAAATATAGATTAAACCAAAGATCTCAACTTTAATGGCTAACAAATATTAGAAGTCCGACCATTGAAGCCTAATAACTACTAATTAATAGAATTCAGTAATTGAAAAGTCTCAAACTACATCTCATTGTCTTTTCCAATGTTCCCTTTTTTTGATTCATGCATTCATTCTAATATTGATAGAGAATTGGACGTGTGGAACAGTGACAGACATTAAAATTATATCTTGAGTTATGTAATTATTGTGATGAAAAATAAAGATTGTTTTCCTTTTCTATGGTGCTTTTTCTGGTTATACCTTCAATTAAACTGTCAGATGTGCTTCTACATAATCATTGAACGTTACTTTCATTTTTTTAGATACTTTGTCTCATAATTATTTGTGTTTGGTGTTATAAAATTTATTACATCTCGCTTTCTAAAGTTATTAGATGGACTTAATGTAAGAAGTACAAACTATTTCAATATCATTTTCGAAATTAAAAGTACAAAAAAACATACATAAAAAGTATATGAATAGACATGATTTTACAACATTTGTTTGTGAGTCTCACTTCTTGAAAATCCTATAATTTATTTATTTTTTGTATTATATTTTATGTTTGGTTTATATACTTATATATATAGTTTTCTTTGTTTACTTTAAAAGTTTATTTTTAAAATTAATTAATTAAGAAATAAATCATTTTCTATTTCAAACAATTTCATTTTTGTTTTTATTTTATTTATTTTTTCTTAAAATAGTTTTAGTTTTGAGCAATTACTTACTTTTTTTTCCTCTATATATTGTAATTTTATGCATTTTAAGTGTATGACATTATCACTAATATACTCAAAGATACACTATGAAAGAAATATCATGTGAAAATCAAATAAGAAGAAGAAAAATAAATAAAACAATACGATAAATGTGGAGCAAAGATCAAAGATCAAAACTCTAAAATAAGCAAGCAAACAAACAAATAAAATAGAATGTTGAACAATGAACATTTGAAATTTGCAACAAAATTTTATAACTTTCTTTTTTGCTAAGAAAATTCTATTTGGTACTAGCTAAATAAAATGCTTTTAAAATAGTTTTTTATTTTTTTAATTTGAAATTAAAACTATAGTAAATTTATGTAAGCATAATTGCTAACCACATTTTTTTACTTAATGCATAATATTTATATTGACTACCTTTTTTAGGTTTATCTTTTTAAGTATTTATATAGAAGTAAAAAAAATGTTGTTAGGAATAAATTTTTCCTTAATTTAGTTATAAATATTGTCCGTACATTATTTTTAAATTTTGAATAAAAGTAAATATAAAATAATTGATTGAAAATATGCTACATTTGTTATATTCCTTTTTTTTTTTTTTTTTTGTGCAAAAAAAAAAAATTTCTAGAAATTGCATGTAACGCCCTCAAAAAAATACATAAAACCCATTACTTTAGACATGCATTGATATGAGAGAAATCAATCATTTATATTCATCAGAGTAGTTCTTACAACAGTATTACATGTTAACAACAAAAGCAAATGCCCTACTGACTTACAGCTTTCCAAATTAACACTTGGTTACAAAAGAAAGAGTACTAACTCTGTACAAATAAGCCTTTGGCTTGATACACATGTAATACTAACAAAATAATCCAAAAAGAGTCTTCAACTTCCATAACCATCCAAGCTATGTCCTTGGAGGCAGCATGCTACCTGTACCTAAAAATGATGTTCCTATATAGGGTGAGCCACGGCCCAGTAGAAATACACTAAACCAGCTATGAACAGTGACTAAAAGATTAGCAGTTGATAAATGGCCAACACTGATACATCCACTTACATCACATTACAATCACATGACATACAAGTCCAGGATACCTTTCATTTTCCATTTTCAGTGGTTAAGCATACTGGCTAACTCAATACATCAACAGATAAACATATTAGCTATATCAACATCTCAACAGATAAGTATAAGAACTATATCATATAATCAAAGATAAGCATATGAGCTATATCTATACTTCTCTTGACAAGCATATGAGCTGTGTCTACACTTCTCAAAGATAAGCATATGAGCTGTATCTACAGAGTTCATCCCCTATCTCCTCCCAACATTATCCGGTTTAGAGGTTCATCCTCCATCTTCCCCTAAACCGCAGAGTACATCTCTCATCTCCTCCTCTACACATAATGCATATAAACACATAGGTTCTATACACAATCAACTAATACGTAAAGTTAATGTATTCTATCAACCGTCATCCTCCATGACACATTCCATTGATTAGTTTTCGTTTGCCTAATCATCATGCATTGTCTACAACAATCAAGACTATCCTCCACCGATAGCCCAAGGCAGTTATTTCTAAAAAGAAAATAAATGCACAAAATGGATAATATATCAACATTTCAATTTGGTGTGTGATAAATAATTTAACTACACCCTTTAACCCCATACATTCTCAATTCCAACATTTCTAGTTCAACTCCTCCTTCTCTCAAATTAATAACACGAATTAATTTATTAAGTCAATTAGGGCAAATTCCCTTAACTAACAAAACAACCCTAAGGTTTCATTTTCGTCCACATTTCCAACATTTATCTCATTCTTCTATGCCAAACTTGCATTTAGGTTTATTATAAACAAAACCCCAACTTTTGTAAAAATTACACAAAAGGCCCAAACTCTCTCAAAACTACCCAACAACACCCAACATATCAAAATGCTAAAATTTAAAGACAAAATCCATAAGGAGGAGTAGAATAACCCTACCTCAAAGTTTGAGCTCCGACAAAGAAGATGACGAAAACAAAAATGCTCCAAATCACAAATTTCTCGGATCAAAAGATGGCCCTCGACGATCAACAACTCTTTTGTAAAGGCCAAAGGTGAGAAAATTACTCCTACTAGATCAATACCTAGAGAGAAGGTAGAGCTCTAGAGTGAGAAGCTCAACAATGGTGTTTTTGGAAAAGTAAGAGAGAGAAGAGATGTGAAAAAGTGATTTCAAAAAGTCAAAACACGGAGCTTTAACCCAGTCGCCCCGCTCGAGCGTCCAGATCCCCGCTCGAGCGTCACTCACATATTCCCGCTCGAGCGACGGATGCATTCTCTCAGAACTTTTACAGACAGGTCCCCCGCTCGAGCACCCAACTCCCCGCTCAAGCGTCACACACAAACTCCCGCTCGAGCGTCCAAACCTCCGCTCGAGCGGACAACACTGCAGAGGAAATACTGGAAGGGTGATTTTCTCGCTCGAGCGCCAAAACCCCCGCTCGAGCGGATAAGCTAAAACAAAGACCCCACTCGAGCGTCAAAAGCTCCGCTCCAGTGGACAGGCCAAAATCTGGACAACTACAATTGGTTCTAAGTTCAACCAACCTGTAACAAACCTGCCCAACACATCCTATAACTCAAATACAAAGTATGAGAGGATGTAAACAAGATTTAAACAACTGCTAACATCTACAGAACCACTGTACAACAAGGGGTAAAACCCGAGATCGCTATATTGCAATTCACATATATACAAATAATTGTAAACACAACCCATGCATAGTACGGATAAAACACTAGTTTATATACAATTAGAAGTCACAATACTCTGTGTACATATAATTAAGACAACTTTTAATTTTGTACTATTTTCTATACAAATTAATATAAGTATATTCATTTAATTTCTTCTTAACAAATAATCTTAAGACACATATTAGCCAAAACCTTTTATATATTGTCCTGATTCAATTGCTTTCTTTTTGACAATGATGAGAAATTTACCAACTACCACACAAGTGGGAGTTTATATATTTACCAACTACCAACTACCACACGAGTAGGGACATCCCTCTTGTCTCTTTCTTTTACTTCGGTCAAGCAAGACAACTACAGCTGATCTTGATGGGTTGTCTTATCTTTACTTTCAAATAAAGTCACATAGCAATCATATATGCTATAATTCATACAAGGATAACATATTAATTGCCTTTGATTAATTCAGAGATATTATCATGTAATCTTATGATTTTCTTTAATCACACTTGATCTCTCTATATCTTCCTTTAAGAACCTTGCAAGGCTTAAAGTTGTCAAGTGGAACAACATTTTTGTTGTCACCACTTGAAGCCATTTTTGAAAAATCACAACAGAATTTCACTATTCTGTTTTTCCAAAAACTAAACTCAACACTAGAAAATTCATAATTTGAAATTTAATTCAAAACTGATCTAACCACTTACCCTAGAATCAAACATGGTCAGGAAAGTTTTCAAGAAGAGTGGAGGGGTCACACCAGTCTCACTTAAGACCCAATTAACCTTAGACAAAACTTTCAAGAGTATGTTGACTCCTAATCCATGGGAAGCTAATTTAGAATTAAGTTTTCCAAGGGGATATTAAAACAAACTAATTCCCAAGCAAATAAATTTTGCTACTAGAATTACACCACTCATAAAAGTAAACCGGCACTCCCAGAACAGAGCCCATTATTTCTGAATAAAATCAGAAATATTTTAGCTAATGCTAAAATTTGGTTTCTTTTCTCAACACCAAAACACTTTGGAAATAATCAAATTATAACTAAAGACTTTTTCCAAACTTGGCTTTCAAACACTTTGGGAATAAAATGATTAAACTCAAAGACTTCCTCAAACCCCAAAGGTTTAAAACCAAATCTGTCTTAGTTGTCATTTCTGAACAAATAAGAAATACTCTTTAGCCAAGGCTAAACACTTTGGTTTCCATTACAGAAAACCAAACCAAGTTCCAAACTTACAAGCAATTTAAAAATTTCTAACCAAATTACAAGCAATATAAAAAATTGTTACAATAATGATTAAGCAAATAAAATGCTTCTAACAATACAAGCAAATAAAACTTGCTTTTACACAATTGGTAAAAACCAACTAAACCTAAGCAAAAAATTATTCACTAAACAAATGTAAACCAATCAAAATAGGATTATCCATTTTCTAAACTTCTCTCCTCGCTTAGGTATTTCTGTTCAAAAAAAAAGCTAGTAGTCCATAATTTTGTTTTACAGTCCCAAATCCTATTCATTTAGTTTTGTATTTGTTTTTCCAATCCCTTTTGCATAGGTATTCTTGTAAAGTAAGTTAACAAAAAACCACAAGAAATACAAGCCAAACAATATAAAGAAACATGAAACCATCTAACAAACTATTTAATAATAAATTAACTAATGAATTAAAATGCTAGATGAGTTACAAAATAAAATTTATAACTTCACAATTAATTTAAAAGTTAATAGCCATGAGTAATATATATCAAATTATTACACAATAATTATGCAAATAAATCTAGACAAGTTACAAAAAATTGATTACTCCAAAACATTAAACTACAAAATTAATAGGTTAGAGTTGCATTACAATAAACATGTAAACTTATAATTCCAAATAAATAAATTAAATTAATATGTAAGAGTTACATATAAATTTTATAGCAATCCCGATTTTTTCCCGTCATTTATTGTATTTCGAACTCGGGTTCCGTGGTTGTATGTCATTGTCTATACCTTATTTTCACCCTTTATTGTTTGTATTTGAGTTGTGTGATGCGTTGGGTAAGTTTGGAACAGGTTGGTTGTGAGTTGGAGCAAAAGGTTGCTGCCCAGGATTTGGTTTCTTCGCTTGAGCGAGGTTTTTTGCGCTCGAGTGAACCTAGGGTTTTTGCTTCTTCACTTGAGCGAGGGTTCTTGCGCTTGAGCGAGATTTGTGTGGTGTGTCTCTTCGCTCGAGCAAGCACTCTTACGCTCGAGCGTGCGTTTGCGTCTGCGTCTATATAAGACCTGAAGGTTGATATTCTTCGCTTGAGCGAGCCCTATGTTGTGTGTTCCTTCGCTCGAGCGAGAATTCTTGCGCTGGACCGTGCTTCTACGTTGCAGACTTGAAGCTTTGCATTGTTCGCTCGAGCAACGCTTCTTGCGCTCGAGCGAGGTTCTTTTGTATCTGGTCGCTCGAGCTACAACTCCTTCGCTTGAGCGAGCCCTATATATATTAGTTCGCAGCAACGTGATTTTTATCACTTTTTCATCTCCTTTTTCACTCCAAACCCTAAATCTGGCTACCTCTCTCTCTAAACTCTCTCTCTCTACAAATACACCATGTTCTAGGGGTGTTCTACCCTACTTCTTTTGTTAAAAAGCTAGAGCTTGGCGAGGGCTTCCCTTTGATCCGAAAAAGTGTGGATTTTGAGCATCTTGAGTTTTTCTCTTCTTCTCCTTTGAGCTTCTCCATTTGAGGTAATGATAATCTACTCATTATTATGAGCTTTGACATAAACATTGGTCATTTTGTATAAATGGTTGGTTTGGGTGAAGTTAGGATTTTGGGTTTGAAATAGTAAAAGAGGGGTTTTCTATTTTTGGGTTCTATATGTATGTGAAGTCTTGAAAATGGGATTATTTGTGTATGATGGAGGAAAATTTGGCCATTGGGTGCAATATTTGAAAAGGGGGAAAATGTCCTAATTTGAATTCGAACAATTATTGGTTTGAATTATGAAATGAATGTGGGAATATGAAGTTGGTTTGGAAATTATGAAATTTGTGAAAAATGTGATTAAATGATGTAGTTGGATTGATAAATCACTTACTAATGGAAAAGTCAATAAATTATCTGTTGAGAAATTTATTTATCTATTTAGATATATTTGTTTTGGGCTATCGGTAGAGGATAACCATGATTGTTGTAGAAACTGCATGATGATTAGGTAAATTGAAACTAATCATTTGGAATATGTCATTAAATATGACGGTTGGATATAAACATTGAATATGTAATTTAATTGGTCATTATATATGACGACGTGTTTAAATACATTGCATATATATATCTTTGTTTGAGAGGAAATAGGGGATGTACTCCATTGTTTGAGAGGAAATAAGGGATGGACTCCATTGAGAATTAAGTTCGCCGGAGTGTCCAGGGTGAAAGTCCCGAAATCTTCTATATATTTGGGTGTCGGTTTCCTCAAACGTAGTTCCGTAAAATGACAAGATAATGGAAGTGTATGAATGATGTTTATGATTGAAGTGTTGATAAATATGAGTTATAGTCTTATTTGAAATGTTTAGATATCAATGAACTATGTCAATGAATTGATTTGAATAAATAATTGGAAATGAATTGAGATATGGATGTGAATGTTGATTGGTTATGGAAAGGTTGTACGTGGTTGACATGTGTTAAACATTTATCAGATGCTAATGTTTTAGTTAATTCTCATTTCCTGTTTAGCATATCTCTACTAGGCATTGGCTCACCCTACTTGGGACACCATTTTTCAGGTACAGGAGACATGCTGCCTCCAAGGCCTTAGCTTGGGAGGTTTAGGAGTTGAAGACTCCCTTTTTGTTATTTTGTTTTGATGTTACATGTATATTCAAGCCAAGGGCTTTCTATATATAAAGCTGGGACTCTTTTGTTGTAACCAAGTTAATACTTGAAAAGATGTAAGCCCGTAGGGCACTTACCTTGTTATTTGCAGTTAGAATTACATGTAATATCTTTGTAAAACAAACTCTGATGAATGAAATGTTAATATTTCCCCTATGCTTATGGATCTTGTGAATGTTTGACTTATACTGTATTTTGAGGGTGTCACAAATTTAAATCACAAGGAACATGTAAATAAATTAAATTACTATGCAAGAGTTACATATGAATTTAAACAAACAAGAACCGTGTAATACACATGTGAATGTTTCTAGCAATTAATATGGAAATAAGATCATACACATAACTTTAGAAACAATAAGCACGTAACAAAAAATTAAAATCTAGAAAATTTTGAACATGCAAATTATTTTATGAAATTATAATATAAAGAAGCATCCAAATCATGGTAGGAAATAAAATTCATGCTCATAAAATCACACTATATTACAGAATAATAGTAAAATCAAATAATGAGCATGCAACGTGTGGTAAGCTGAACAATTAAAAAAATATTGCACATGAGATATGGTTATTATTATTCCTACTCATGAATTCCAAGTTAAACATGCAATTGGCAACAGTGGGCTATACATATCCTTTTTGTTCTCAATACTAATTTGACTTTCAAGTCAAGAAAACATGGCTGCAACAGAAGACTACTGGTTGTTTTTTTTTTTGGTTTTTTTTTTGTCCATTATTAATCATGCAAAATAGTGGGCTTTCTATGTGGTACAATTCTGATTAATAATACTCAAGAATTTCGGGCAGTAGAGAAAATTAATTTCCCAAATAATGATGAATATATTTGTCCAATTTCATAAAAAAATATATAATATGTATTAAGTTTGTTGTATAAATTTTGGGATCACATAGAACAAATAAATTAATATTTTATATTTGCAATTATAGAATACAACATCATGCTAGAAATTACAAGTAGAATAACAGAAGAAACATATAAAATAAAACAACAACAGAAGGCAAACTAAAGTCTACACTAGACAGTGTCTTTAAAACAGATTCGTCGCCTCACCGGTTGTTACTAGAGGTTGTTCGACGTCTATCTCTCAGGATACGACGGTTGAACCAGCTACAACAAAAGCACTAACCGCATAGCTTCGGCGAACAAAACTAAGGCAGCAGTCTCTCACTAGCAAGAATATAAAACTTGGAGGAAAAATTCTGAACACACAAAGATAGCAAAATTTTCTTGTCTATAAAAATGAAGGAGAGGGTCTTCTTTTATACACATGGAAGGAGAGAGGAAAAGACTCTTGCAACAAATGCAAGATATTTAATTTTGCAAAACTCCCAATTGATGGCTTTAATCCATCATCATTATAAAGGAGTTAAACCCATTTTATACACATGTAATGTGTATAATTCTGCAACCACATTTTCCAACACCTCTTTCATGAGGCCAACTTAATGAGTCAATTTCTTATCCAAATCTTAATGGTTTTTGGTCATTCTTTTTGTGGTGTAAAGATTTAATTACAGAGAATCTAAACCCACTATAATCCACCTCAATTGAGGACTGGCACCCACTTTAACATTGAATTAAAGTCACCAAAAAACCATTAGTTTTCTAACAGTGGTATGGGCAGTTATGTCCACAATTCAAGTTATTTATTTATTGTTTTGATTTTTTTTTTTCAAAATTTCCCGACTTATGATTTTTTTTTAAATTCATTTTAATTTTTAAATTTTAAATTCAATTATACAATCTATATATTATATAAGGAAAATAGCCTTATGAGAGCTTCAATATCTCAATCTTAATTTTTAAATTTTTTAATTTAAAAAAAAAACCTAGTATTTATTAACTTTTCCCAACCCACAAGCCTTTTTGACTGCACCATTTTCAACTTCTCCTATACACTATGGGTAGTGATGGGATTATTAAATTATTTTTATAAAAAATCTAAAAAAAATAATTTGTATATTAAAAAAAGTATCTAAAGCGAATATAAATTCTTATTAAAAAATAACAGGTTGAAATTGTGGAACAAAAAGAGAAAAAAATTACACTGTAAAAAATAATTTGTATATTAAAAAAATAACATGTTGCAATTGTGAAAAAAACAGAAAAAAAAATTACACTATGCATTTCATTAAAATCTAAAAAAATTAATTTTTATATTAAAAATATCTAAAATACATATAAATTCTTATTAAATAATAACATGTTGCAATTGTGGGAGAAAAAAAAAAAAGAGAAAAAAAAATTACACTGTGCATTTCATTAAAATCTTTAAAAAAAAAATTCTATATTAAAAAAATATCTAAAATAAATATAAATTTTTATTAAAAAATAACAGGTCGCAATTGCGAAAAAAAAGTGAAAAAAATTACGTTGTAAAAAATAATTTGTATATTAAAAAATATCTAAAATAAATATAAATTCTTATTAAAAATAATAGGTTGCAATTGCAAAAAAATAATAATAATAAAATAAAATGTACACTGTGCATTTCATTAATGATGCTCAAAAAATATGCCAAGTATTTATGTAAAGGGCTTGACATGTGTCAACTCTCAAATTATCAGGTAAATATAGATTAAACCAAATATCTCAGCTTTAATGGGTAACAAATATTAGAAACCTGACCATTGAAGCCTAATGACTATTAATTAATAGAATTCAGTAATTGAAAGGTCTCCAACCACATCTCTTTGTCTTTTCAAATGTTTCCTTTTTTTGGTTCATGCATTTATTCTAATATTGATAGAGAATTGGACGTGTGGAAGAGTGACAGACATTAAAATTATATATTGAGTTATGTAATTTCAGTGATGAAAAATAAAGATTGTCTTCCTCTTCTATGGTAATTTATCTGGTTATACCTTTAATTATAGTATTAGATGTGCATCTACATTATCATTGAACATTGATTTCATTTTTTTAGATACTTTGTCTCACAATTATTGTGTTTTGTGTTATAAAATTTGTTATATCTCTGTTTACTAAAACTATTAGATGGGCCTAATGTAAGAAGTACAAACTATTTCAATGTCATTCTCGGAATTAAAAGTATAAAAAATATATATATACAAAATGTATATGAATAGATAAGATTTTACAAATTTTGTTTGTGAGCCTCACTTCTTGAAAATCTTATAATTCATTTATTTTTTGTATTATATTTTATGTTTGGTTTATATACTTATATATATATATATATATAGTTTTCTTTGTTTTCTTTAAGAGTTTGTTTTTAAAAATTAATTAATAAATAAATAAATCATTTTCTATTTCAAACAATTTTATTTTTGTTTTTATTTTTTTATTTTTTCTTAAAGTAGTTTTAGTTTTGGGCAATTACTTACTTTTTTTTTCTATATGTTGTAATTTTGTGCATTTTAAGTGTATGATATTTTCACTAATACACTCAGAAATGCACTATGAGAGAAGTATCATGCGAAAATCAAGTAAGAAGAAGAAAAATAAATAAAACAATATGATGAATGTGGAGCAAAGATCAAAAATCAAAACTCCCAAAGTAAGCAAGCAAGCAAACAAGTAAAATAGAATGTTCAATAATAGACATTTGAAAATTTGCAACAAAATTTTATAACTTTCTTTTTTGCTAAGAAAATTTTATTGGTACTAGCTAAATAAAATGCTTTTAAAATAGTTTTTCTTTTTTAAAAAAAAATTGAAATTAAAACTATAGTAAATTTATGTAAGCATAATTGCTAACCACATTGGACCTCAAAGATACGTACGTCACTGAGTTGCCTGATGATATCCTGAAGCTCCAACAACTTCGCCATATCTTGTTGTATCGCTACATACAAGATCTTGTTCCATCCACTTGTTTTCAACGCCATTGCGGATTCAAAGCCCCGACGGAAATAGGAAGGTTGTCATCCTTACAGAAATTTTGTTGTATTGAAACAAACCATGATAATGGGACCATTTTGCTAGGAGAGGTAGGGAAGTTGACTCAATTGAGGAAATTACACATTGAAAGACTGAGAAATGAAGATGGGAGGGTGTTATGCTCATCCCTTGAGAAGCTTAGTAACCTTCGCTCATTGATTGTTCGTGCAGCAGGAGAAGACGAGATCATTGATCTAGATTCTCTTTCCTCACCACCTCAACTTCTTCGAACCCTCTACCTAGATGGAAGTTTACGTAACGTACCGCAGTGGATACCTTCACTGCATAGCTTGGTAAGCGTAGTTTTAGCATGGAGTAAGTTAAGGGATGTTGATCCACTGGAATCCCTTCAAGATTTGCCCAATTTGGCTGGACTTGAACTTCTTCGGACTCATGAAGGGGAAGAATTGTGTTTCAAGGCTGGTGGATTTCAAAGACTTCTGAGACTTAGACTCAGCGTCTTAAAAGGATTGAGATGGGTGAAAGTGGAGGCTGGCTCGATGCCTCGTCTTGAAGAGTTATTTATCCGGCACTGCGAATTGGTAGAGGAGTTACCTTCTGGCATTGAACATCTAACCAGCCTTAAATCACTTAATTTGTTTGATATGTCTGATGGATTGATTTCGAGTATGAACAGAGATTTGGAGCGTGGGAAAAATTTGAAAATTGCACACATCCCAAAAGTTTGGATTGGGAACACAAAACATGGCTATTGGAACGGAAATTATCTATGGTGAGGGAGGAGAGAGCTCTAATCATATTGAATGACCACAATATTTAGAATGTTTATTATGTCTGTATTTATTTATTTTCATGTGTTCTTGGCACTTGATTTGTTGTATTTGTATTGGGATCAAATTTTTCTCTATTTTTTTTTTTCTTTTCTCTATTACATTTTTGTTTTTCTAGCAACTTGGGAGCCTGTTATTTGACATTCTAATTTTGATCCTAGAGAGCTGGTAACTTCACAAATTTTTTAATTGGGATTGTAAATCTTAGAGTTCATTTGGTGAGTTTTTTTAAATTTTTTAAAAATTTTTTTAGCTTTAGATTTTTTGAAATTGAAATAAAACACACATTTGTTAATTGTTTTTACTTTTAAAAAACACGTTTGCTAACTTCACAAATTTTTGAATAGTGAGATTTTTATTTTATTTATTTTTCTTTAGCTTTAGATTTTTTGAAATTTGAATAAAAAAACGCATTTGCTAATTGTTTTCACTTTCAGAAAAATCTAGCTATAGTTCTTTGAATTTCTAGAAATAAGAAAATTGTGATTTTAATTATTTAAACAAGTTTCATTCTTTCCTACCAGCCTCACCCTTCCGTCTTTGCTACAATCACCTTCAACCACTCCCTCCTTTTGGTAACTTACTATAGGGGTGTTTGTTTCAGCTTTTCAAAGCTAACTTATAGCTTTTAACTTTAAAAAAGTTATTTTAAACTGTTTGGTTAAACTTATTTCAAACAGTTTCTGATTCTAACAGCTTATTTTAACTCAAAAAAGTTAATTCTAAGAAGCTGCTCACCTCTTACTTCTGCTTATCAGCTTCTGCTGTGGACATATTAATTTATGGTTATACTCTTAGATTTTTTTATTTTTTTAAAAATAGAAAAAGACCCAAATGAACTATAGATTATTATTATTATTTTTTATAAGAAATGTGGACAAGTAGTAAATAATAAAAAATAAAAATTAATTGAAAAAGCTATTTCACAGCTTATTTAACAAACACTACTCAACAACTTAAATCTATAATCCAACAGTTACACCAAACAAATTAACAACTTCTTATTAAAGTCATAATCTATAATCTGTTAATCTATAATCTATAAACTGTTTTAACAGCTACATCAAACGGGGCCTATACTTGTTTTCATTTTGAAAAAATGGTATTCAAATCTATTTTATAACTCACTTTTGAAATCTAGTGATGTATAATGTAAAAAAAAAAATGAATGGTTGATGATTAGAGAAAATATTAGAAAAAGAGTTGACTTAAATATTCTAAAATAATTACAAATATACCTTCTAAGGTTGACTTTAAATATAGATTGTCCCTTGTAATTTTGAAAATTACAAATACCTCGTTATCAAAAAACATTATTTAACATAATTAACAAAAAGATGAAAATTTTAATTATTCTCCTATATAATAATAAAATTATTTGAATTGTTAATTGAAATATACTTATGACATCATTAAAAATAATTAAGTAATTTAATGATTTATTAATAAAATGAGTTATTTGTTATGTAATTAGAAACTTAAAGAGGCGAGATGTAATTTTTAGAATCACAGAGGTCAATATATATTTTAAGCAAACCTCAAGAAGTGTATTTATAATTTATTAATATTTTAATAGAGTGCTACATCATTAGATTTGAAAAATAAGTCTAACTTTTTTATTAAAGTAGCACTACTCTTTGATTTTTTATGTTCTTGAGAACATGTATACTAATATGCTATTTATTGTAGTTTTTACAAATAAAATAAAATAAAAAGAATAAAAAATAAACATATTTTATGTTCTTTGTACATAGGGGGGAAAAAAATAACCACAAGTTCGTAAACACTTCTTCAAATATTGGTTTCTAATCATTTTAATTTAAATTAGCACAAGTTTTTCAAATCTCAAAATAAATTGAATAATACTATATGCATCAATTAGTGTATTAACTAGTGTACTAATTGATGATGCGGCATAATTTAAAAAGTTTTTGATATTTGTAATGTGATTAATAAGTGAGGTCAATAATAATGTCATAACTAGTGTTGGTGCACTAGTTAGTACACTAATTGGTGCATGTAGTACCACTAAAATGAATTTCTAAGGATTATATCAGTTCTTGAATCTTTTTAGGGCTGCAAAAAGCATTTGGAGACTTTTTTTCAAACTTTATAAGCCTCAACGAATGAGAATAATATTTGCAATCAGTTAAAATTTTTTGAGTCATGACCATATGATTCAAAGTTCAAACTCAATATATGTAGTAGTTAGAATCGGAGGAATGATGATTGGGCTAACGGTGTAGGCGTGAAGACAAGCTTCCTACATTTAGAGGTCTTCAGTTGATTTTCCACTTTGTAGACATGACGTGATTGACACAACATGAGTTCTTTCTACCCAACTAATTGAGCAACATGATGTAATAGAGCAACCAGTTGAAGGAGAAGCACGTCAATATCAACCATGGAACCAGTTTACGGAACCAACGAAATCAATCCTGATGGCTCATCAAATAGCTACATAGATTAGATCTAACTTGACAATTTTTGTAGGATGCCTTCCAACATTGATTGATCTTTGAAAAAGAATAGCAATTCCATTGAAATCAAACCTTCTTCAATCATCTAGATTTTTGAATTAGGATCTTCAAAAGTAAAACTATGCAGTAACAATGAAATTACCATTACTCTCTGTGCATATTGTGGTAGCAAATTTACAAACAATATCAAACCTACATCAACTAATCTTTTGGAATCTTTCAAGTCTTTGCATCAGAAAAGTTGTATACAGAAAAATAAATCATCTGACCACCGCTATTATACAAAGCTGCGGTTTCAAGGAGAAGAATTGTGTTTCAAGGCTAGTGGATTTAAAAGACTCGTGAGAATAGGACTTGTGGAATAAAAGGATTGAAATGGGTGAAAGTGGAGGCTGGCTCGATGCCTCATCTTGAAGTGTTATTAATACGGGAATGTAAATTGGTAAAGGAGTTGCCCTCTGGCATTGAATATCTAACCAACCTTAAATCTATTTATTTGATTAATATTTCTGATAGATTGATTTCGAGCCTAAACAAAAACTTAGAAGGTGGGAATTATTGGAAAGCTGCACACATTCCAAAAGTTGGGATTGTTGACACACATGGGCTATGTGGGACAAAAATTATCTGTAGCAACAGAAGAGAAAACTCTAACCATATTGGATCATTACCACATTTAAATGCTTATTATATATTTATTTATTTTCACGTGCTCTTGGTACTCGATTTGTTGTATTCATATTGAGATCATATTTTCTCTATTTTTTTCCCCCCTTATGTTCTCTATTAAATTTTTTTTTTTTATAGTAGATGGAGAGCCTGTTATTTGACTGCCTAATGTTGATCCTTGAGAGTTGGTAACTTCACAAATATTTTAATTGGAACCCTAAATCTTAGGGTTCGTTTTGTGAGATTTTTATTTTATTTATTTTGCTTTAGCTTTAAATGTTTTGAAAATTAAAATAAAAAATACGCTTGCTAATTGTTTTCACTTAAAAAAAAATTGGCTACAAATTTGAGGAAATAAGAAAAATATGTTTTTACTTATTTTCAAAATAAGTTTCATTCCTTCCTACCTCCTTCACTCTTCCGTCCTCTGGCCACCGTTTCTACTCCAACAACCACGTCCAACCACTTCCCCTTTTGATAACTTACTATACTTGTTTTCATTTTGAAAAATGATATACAAGTCCATTTTTTAAACTCATTTTCTAAACTTAGTGATATGTAATGTAAAAGAGATGATTGGTTGATAATTATAGAAAATATTAGAGAGAGTTTACTTAAATATTCCAAGGTAAATTACAAATACACATTCTAAGATTTTCTTAAAATATAATATAGCGACCCCGGTCTTTTCCCATTTGATTATTGTATCCGAACTTATGTTCCGTAGATTCCGTTGTCATCAGATTGTTGTTGTCATCCTTTAATTCTATTTGATTGAGTTTCAGGATGTGTTTGGCGTGTTTCGAACAGGTGGGTTGAATCTTAGTCAAGATGTTTGTTGCCCAGTTTTTTTTTTGTCTTTCCGCTCGAGCGGACATTTCTGCCTTTCGGCGGAGTTCACACCCTCGGCATTTTTTGGTCCCCAAAACCTGCGGTGAGAGTTCTCGCTCGGCGGGTATCTTCTTTCGGCGGACATTGCTTTGTTCTTTACGCTCGGCGGTGTGTTTATGCGCTCGGCGGACTATCAAGTTTAAATGCATCTGTGGCGGTTTTAAAAGCGTCCTATTTCGCATAATTTTTGATCCGAAACCCTAGTTAAGTCTTTTCTCTCCCAACTCATCTTTTCCTTGGGTTTGATCTATCTAGAGGGCGTTTCTAACCTAGTTCCTTCATTAAAAAGGTAGAGGAGAGTGAGGGCTTTCATTTAATCTGAGCATTATTGGATTTGGAGCACTTTGAAATTTGGGCAAACATCTACATCTTCTTCTTTTGGATTCATTGCTTTGAGGTAGGGATTTCCTACTCCTTGTATACGTTTTAATCCTAAGTGTTGGTGTTTTGGTAGGTGGGAAGTAGTTTGGTAATTTTTGGAGAAACCTTAGGGTTTGTCATAGATTAATTCATGTAATTAATTTAAGGGGGAATTGTGTATCGATTAAATTCATGAGATTTGGGGAAATTGAGATTTGTTGATGTAGTTGAATATTTAATCACTCATCTGTGAAATTGATATTATATATATTATGATATTTATTTCTTACTTAGAAATAATTGTTTTGGGCTATCGGTGGAGGATAGCCAGTGATTGTTGTAGACCTTGCATGTGGCTTAGGTATAACTGGAATTTAGTCATTTATGTTGACTGTTGAATTATCTGAGAACATTACTTGTATTAATTATGTGTTGTATGGCAAGTATTATTTATGTTGCATATGCATTGGTTTTGGAGGCGAAAGGGGATGAACTCCACGGTTTAGGGGAAGATAGGGGATGGACCTCTAAACCGGATTTTGTTGGGAGGAGATAGGGGATGGACTCCAGTAGCATCACTTATGTGGATGCTTATTGTTATTTTTGTTGATAAGATACATCACCACCATGTGTATCGGTTGGGAAGTATGGAAGTGAAGTTGATTGTGAATGATGTAACACTGCATGTGTGTTTATTATGTTGTAAGAAAGGTTTAACTTTGATTTGTTATCTCTGTTGAGTTGTTGGCGGGTTGAGCCATGTCGGTATAAATGGGAAGTGAATTGTGTCATAGACCATGTGTCATAGACAATGTAGGCATTCGTGTCTTAAAATTGGGAATTCATTATCTTGTGCTAACCATGTATCGGGTACTACTGCTTTAGTTAATTCTTATGCTTGGTTTAGTATTTCTCTCTCTTGTGGCTCACCCTATATAGAACTTCATTTTCGAGTTCGGGTGGTTCACTACCTCCAAGGACTTAGCTTGTGAGGATTTGGACTCTCGAGGACTTGCTTTACTTTATTTGCCTTATTTGAGTTATATGTAATTCAAGCCTAGGGCTTTATTTGTTTTGAGTTAGAACTCATGTTTTGTGTCCAAGCATTGACTTGGCAAGATGTAAGCCTTTAAGGCAAATATTATGATGTTTTTATTTCTTAAGACTCTGATGATTGAAACAGTATAATGTTTTCTTTTAATAATGCATGTCTTGTTTTATATTTAATGGGTTTAATTTTGAAGGCGTTACAACTTGGTATCAGAGCGTACCGGGTTTGAATACTTTGGGTACGTGGGAAGTGATTAGTATCACAATGGGTTCGTCTCGTTTGATAGAGACTTAGTGTAATGATTCCATGCTTATATGATAACATGTTTATGTGACTATGTGGGTATGGAATGTAGTTCCTAGGATGTTGATTGGATCCTTGAGTCTCTGAAAGTCTTGTTGGAAAGGCACCTGATCAATGTTGTTTCCAACCGGAACTTTAGTGACGCCTCGGGACTATCATTATCCAGGAATGAAATTCGTAGGTGCTTATGTGATTATGTGCTTACGTGGTGTGATTTATTGTTGTCCAATGTATTAGGACGCAAGTGTTATAGTTTTGGCACATTATTTAGAGTGCTAACGTCTTTGTTTCCTTTATTAGGATGTCGGGGCGAGGACGAGGTCGCGGTAGGCGTGATAGGCGAGCTAGGCGAAGTGCCTATCTGGAGAAATCTGCGGCGATTCAGAGGGTGTTGGCGAGCCATTGTGGTCGAGCGATGAGGCGACAAGGTATGGGCGCTTTGGCCCAAGAGATAGTGGAGCTTTTAGAGTCGATGGGCATTCTTAGGGCTCGAAATCGGGCTCGGTAGTTGTGGCGGATCACGGGGCCTTCTTTTACGAAGAGGAGTTCTTAGGTCTCAACCGGACGTGTTTGTGGGTGATCCTAGCGAGCTTAAAGCGCACGAATGGCTCGAGCAGAACCAAAGCGTTTGAGATGCTAGGCATTGAAGGCGAGGCCTTGAAGGTGACCTTGGCATCTTTCAAGCGAAGGGGATCTTGGTCGATGGTGGAAGTTCACCAAGGGTCGTATTGGGGGTACTTGGAAGGCTTTTGTTGATGCTTTTCGAGAAGTACTTGTCTCCATTTGTTCAGGAAGTTGAGAGATCGATTCGCCATCTTGAGCGAAACAGTTTATCGATGGTGAGTTTGGCGGCATTCACTAGTTTGTCTAGGTTTGCACCGGGAGTTGGTAGCGGCGAGGCGTCGTTGTATTGAGTTTGAGAAGAAGTTGAGGCGTGGCCTCATCTTTGAAGTTGTCGGGTCTATGATTCGGGATTTTGGGCGTTTGGTTGATGCAACAACCCATACGGAGACTATGATGAGGAAGAGGGGAAAGCGAAAAGGCTCCAAGAGGTCGGGATGGCGAGGTGATGGCGGGAGGAGAGGTTTCACTCCTCGGCTGACCTCGAGTAGTTTTCTAGATCTACTTTTCGGTCCGAGTGCTAGTTACAGGAAAAGCGGTCGAGACATTACTGTTTCAAGTGTGGCAATTTGGGCCACAAGTCTCAGTTGTCCTCGGAGGAGGAGTTCAGAGGCGACATCTTCTTGGCTCGATCTCGAGCGAGTCGAGGCGAGGTCGATCGCTCTATTGTTTTCGGTCGGTCGGTCGGGCACATGAAGAGGTTTTGCCGCCTGATTGGGTGGCACGTCAAGTGCATCTGTTTTGAGGCGGAACTCGAGTCATTTGCCTTTCGGTCGATTCGAGCCTTGAGGGCCAATCAGGCTTCTTCGTCCCAGTCTGGCCTGTGATCTTCTGCTCAGGGTGGCGAGTTGATCGAAGGTCGTCTGCAGGCGTGTATCTTTATTACATGAGATCTTATCTAAGCTCCGTCGGTTGTGAGAGGTACCTTCTTGTTTTGCAATTCGATTGCTAGTGTTTTGATCGTCTGGTGCATCTCATTCTTTTGTCTGCTGCATTCGCATCTATTTTGGAGTTGGAGTTAGCACGATTAGCATCTCCTATTTGTGTAGTGTCACCACTTGGGGTGAATTGATTTTGAGGCAAGGTGTTAGGGGTTGCGATATAGAGGTCGATGACCATAGAATTCCTTTTTCTTTTGTGGTTATGCCCATGAAGGGCTTCGATGTTATTTTGGGTATGGTGGTTATCATCATACCGGGCATTTATTGATTGCTACCGTCGAGGGTCACTTGTTGTGCAGTTAGCGGAGAAGCGTTTTCATTTTACGGGGGCGGGTTGGTAGTGTTTTGCCACGAGTGCGATCATGAGGCGGAGTGAGCTTAGTGGTCTACTTGCTAGCTTTGAGAGTAGTGAGTGTGATGAGACCCAGTTGCGTTCGAGAGTGGTTTGTGAGTACTGGACGTTTTCGAGGATCTTGTTGGTTTGCCACCTCATCGAGAGATTAAGTTCTCTATTGATTTAGTGCTGACGACACGCCTATTTCTATGGCACCTTACCGTTTTGCCCGGTAGAGTTAGTTGAGTTGAAGGTTCAACTCCGAGTTGCTAGATAAGGGCTATATTAGTCCTAGTGTTTACGCCATGGGGAGCACCGGCCCTATTTGCTAAGAAGAAAGGTGGTGCTTTGAGGCGTGTATAGATTATCGGGCCCAGATAAGACTACGGTTAAGAATAAGTACCCTATGCCTCGTATAGATGATTTGTTTGACGGTTGAAGGGTTCCGTTGTTTCTCTAAGATAGACTTGAGATCGGGTTATCATCGGTTGAGAGTCGAGGAGGAGGATATTCCAAAGACGGCATTAAAATGCAGCGGTATGGCCATTATGAGTTCTGGTGATGCCGTTTGGGCTCACCAATGCACCGGCGATGTTTATGGATTTGATGAACCGGATCTTCGTGGAATTCTTAGATCGTTTTGTGGTCGTCTTTGTGGTCGACATTCTGATTTATTCACCTTCAGAGGAGGAGCACGAGGAGCACTTGAGAGTGGTGCTTGAATTACTTAGAGCCCATAAGCTGTATGCTAAGTTTGGGAAGTGTGAATTCTGGCTAGAAGAGGTGAAGTTCTTAGGCCATGTAGTTTCTGAGGAAGGGGTGTCTGTTGATACATCAAGGCGAGGCGATGCAAGATTGGGCCTGACCTAAGAGTGTTTTAGAGACCCGCATTTTTCTGGGCTTAGCTGGGTATTACGGTGGGTTTGAAAAGGTTTTCTCCGGGTTGCCTTCCCCGTTGCCTGGATTGACGCGGAAGGGAGTCAAATTTTTATGGAGTGAGACTTGTGAAAAGTCGTTTGAGAGTTGAAGGTTAGATTGACCACCGCTCGGTCTTGATTATTAGAGAGAGGGTTGGGTTATCTTTGTTCTTGTGGCGCCTCACGAGAGTGCAGGTTGTGTGTTGATGCAAGAGGAAAAGTGGTTGTCTATGGCTCACGCGTCGGTTGAAAATTCATGAGAAGAATTACCCTACGCATGATTTAGAATTAGCTTGTTGTGATATTTGCCTTGAAGATTTGGAGGCATTATCGTATGGTGAGAAATTTGAGGTATTCTCCGATCATAAGAGTCTGAAGTATCTGTTCACGAAAGACTTGAACTTGAGGCGAGGAGGTGGATGGAATTTATTGAGGATTATGACTTGAGTTGCACTATCATCGGGAAAGGCCAATGTTGTGGCGATGCCCTTAGCAGGAAATCTGTTGGTGACTTAGCTAGTATAGCCATCCGGGAGTGGGAGATGTTGGGTGCAGTTGGGGAATTTGATTTGCATCTGGGTGAATCCGTTGAAATTGCGGCCTTGTTTTACATTCTTACCTGACCTACACTTGTGACTCGAGTGTTAGAGGCTCGGAGGGTGATCTTGAGGTAGAATCTCTCGAGAAGATTTCTAATGGGAAGGTTGAGAAAGGTTTGGCGGTGTATCCGTCTGAGTGTGAGATCCGAGACAAATGCTGTTTGTCTTGGCGTCTTCTTGAGAAGAGGTACTCGAGAGTTTCATCATTCGCGCCTTGCGGTGCATCCGGAGGTACTAAGATGTATCGAAATTTGGGTCGCCAGTTTTGGTGGCGGGGTATGAAGAGAGATGTGGCAGCTTTCGTATGTAGGTGCCTTACTTGTCAGCAAGTAAAGGCCGATCATGAGAGGGCAGCGGGTTAGACGCAACCCTTGCCTATTGCACAGTGGAAGTGGGAGCATGTCACTATGGACTTGTGTGGGTCTTCCGAAGACTCAGCGGGGTAGTGATGCTGTTTGGGTGGTTGTAGACCGGTTGACGAAGTCGGCGCACTTCATTCCTATGCGTGTTAAAGATTCGATAGATCATCTTGCCGACTTGTATATTCGGGACATAGTGAGGTTGCACGGGGTCCCAGTGACGATTGTCTCAGATAGAGATCCTCGTTTTACTGCTAGGTTGTGGCAGAGTTTACAGAGTGCTTTAGGCACTAAGTTGACCTTTAGCACGGCTTATCATCCTCAGACTGACGGGCAGTCCGAGCGTACTATTCAGATCCTTGAGGATATGCTTCGGGGTTGTGTTCTCGACTTTAGTGGGTCGTGGGAGAGGCACTTACCATTAGTGGAGTTTGCCTACAACAATAGCTTTCAGTCTAGTATCGGTATGGCACCGTTTGAGGCCTTGTATGGCCGGTAGTGTAGATCTCTCTGTTTGTTGGGCGAGGTGGGTGATGCACCTCTGTTGGGTCGAGTTGGTGAGAAGCGACGGAGAAAGTTAAGCTTATCCGTAAGAGGCTTGTTACGGCCTGAGTCGTCGAAATCTTATCTTGACCGTAGGAGGAGACCTTTGGTATTTGAGGTGGGTGATCATGTCTTCTGAAGATATCACCCAAGCGAGGTTTGATGAGGTTTGGGAAGAGCGGAAATTTGTCCCTCGGTTTATTGGGCCTTTTGAGATCCTTGAGAGGATTGGCGAGCGCCTATCGTTTAGCTTTGCCACCGCATTATCCGGAGTTCATGATGTGTTTCATGAGTATGCTTGAGTATGAGCGATCCGTCACATGTGTTGGATTGGGTGATTTAGTGGTTGATGAGGATGTCTCGTATGAGGAGAGACCGTGCGGGTTTTGGATAGGCGGGATCAAGTTTTGCGAGGCAAAACCATCCCTTTGGTGAAAGTTACGTGGAAGCATCACGAGTGGAGGAAGCCACTTGGGAGCGTGAATTGGAAGTCCGTGAGAAATATCCGGATATGTTTATTGATTTGTAATCTTGTATTTAGATTATGTAATATGGTTGAACTTAAGAGCTTTATATATGTCTTAAGTTGGAAAACATTGAGAATGTTTTGGTTTTGTGGGATTATTTTAAAACTTGCCTTATTTTGGAAGTTTATCGGAACATTGCATATGTTAGTTTATTATTGAATATCATGGAATTGAATATGATATGAAAATGGGAATCTTGTATTTCAAAAATGTTGAACTTGAAAGGAAATTGCATACTGTTAATGCAGGTTGAAAGATATACTGTTTTTATATATTGTGAGATGCCTCTTGATAAAGAGATGAAGTGACCGGCATTGGGTCAAGTTGTTTATTGTTGTGTTTATATCATTGGGAATTGAGAAAGATTAATTTTTTACAAACTTATGCTTAATTTCGGGGACGAAATTCTTTTAAGGGGGGGAGGTTATAGCGACCCCGGTCTTTTCCCATTTGATTATTGTATCGAACTTATGTTTCGTAGATCCCGTTGTCATCAGATTGTTGTTGTCATCCTTTAATTCTATTTGATTGAGTTTCAGGATGTGTTTGGCGTGTTTCGAACAGGTGGGTTGAATCTTAGTCAAGATGTTTGTTGCCCAGTTTTTTTTTTGTCTTTCCGCTCGAGCAGACATTTCTGCGCTCGAGCGGAGTTCACACCCTCGGCATTTTTTGGTCCTGCAAAACTTCTGCGGTGAGAGTTCTCGCTTCGGCGGGTATCTTGCTCGGCGGACATTGCTTTGTTCTTTACGCTCGGCGGTGTGTTTATGCGCTTCGGCGGACTATCAAGTTTAAATACGCAGCGGCCGGTTTAAAAGCGTCCTATTTCATAATTTTGATCCGAAACCCTAGTTAAGTCTTTTCTCTCCCAACTCATCTTTTCCTTGGGTTTGATCTATCTAGAGGGCGTTTCTAACCTAGTTCCTTCATTAAAAAGGTAGAGGAGAGTGAGGGCTTTCATTTAATCTGAGCATTATTGGATTTGGAGCACTTTGAAATTTGGGCAAACATCTACATCTTCTTCTTTTGGATTCATTGCTTTGAGGTAGGGATTTCCTACTCCTTGTATCACGTTTAATCCTAAGTGTTGGTGTTTTGGTAGGTGGGAAGTAGTTTGGTAATTTTTGGAGAAACCTTAGGGTTTGTCATAGATTAATTCATGTAATTAATTTAAGGGGGAATTGTGTATCGATTAAATTCATGAGATTTGGGGAAATTGAGATTTGTTGATGTAGTTGAATATTTAATCACTCATCTGTGAAATTGATATTATATATATTATGATATTTATTTCTTGCTTAGAAATAATTGTTTTGGGCTATCGGTGGAGGATAGCCGATTGATTGTAGACCTTGCATGTGGCTTAGGTATAAGCTGGAATTTAGTCATTTATGTTGATGTTGAATGTCTGAGAACATTACTTGTATTAATTATGTGTTGTGTATGGCAAGTATTATTTATGTTGCATATGCATTGGTTTTGGAGGAGATAGGGGATGAACTCCACGGTTTAGGGGAAGATAGGGGATGGACCTCTAAACCGGATTTTGTTGGGAGAAGATAGGGGATGGACTCCAGTAGCATCACTTATGTGGATGCTTATTGTTATTTGTTATTGATAAGATACATCACCACCATGTGTATCAGTTGGGAAGTATGGAAGTGAAGTTGATTGTGAATGATGTAACACCTGCATGTGTGTTTATTATGTTGTAAGATAGGTTTAACCTGATTTGTTATCTCTGTTGAGTTGTTGGCCAGGTTCTGAGCCATGTCGGTATAAATGGGAAGTGAATTGTGTCATAGACCATGTGTCATAGACAATGTAGGCATTCGTGTCTTAAAATTGGGAATTTATTATCTTGTGCTAACCATGTATCGGATGCTAATACTTTAGTTAATTCTTATGCTTGGTTTAGTATTTCTCTACTGGGCTGTGGCTCACCCTATATGGGAACTTCATTTTCAGGTTCAGGTGGTTCACTACCTCCAAGGACTTAGCTTGTGAGGATTTGGACTCTCGAGGACTTGCTTTACTTTATTTGCCTTATTTGAGTTATATGTAATTCAAGCCTAGGGCTTTATTTGTTTTGAGTTAGAACTCATGTTTTGTGTCCAAGCATTGACTTGGCAAGATGTAAGCCTTTAAGGCAAATATTATGATGTTTTTATTTCTTAAGACTCTGATGATTGAAATAGTATAATGTTTTCTTTTAATAATGCATGTCTTGTTTTATATTTAATGGGTTTAATTTTGAGGGCGTTACATATAAATTATCTCCTGTAATTTTGGAAATTACAAATATCTCATTGTCAAAAAATTTTATTTAACAAAATTAACAGGAAAATAAAATTTTTAATTATTCTTCTATATAACAATAAAATTATCTAAATTGTTAATTTAAATATATTTCTAACATGATTAAAAACAGTTAATTGACTTAATGATTTATTAATAAAATGAGTTATTTGTTATGTAATTAGAAACTTAAAAGGGCTTGATGTAATTTTCAAAATCACATAAAACAATCTGTATTTTAATCAAATCTCAAGAAATGTATTTATAATTTACCCGATATTCTAATAGAGCGCCACGTGGTTTGAAAAATGAATCTAACTTTTTAGTTAGAGTAGCACTACTCTTTGATTTTTTATGTTTTGAGAACATGTATACTAAATATGCTATTTATTTTAGTTTTTACAAAAAAATATATATATAAATAAGGGTAATTATAATTTAACCCCCTGTGGTTTACCCCAAAAACACGGAACCCCCTTATAATTTCATTTGTAACACTTAAACTCCTAGATTTTATACCATGTTGTAATTTTTGACGGACGTAACAGAAGTGCACAAAACGACGTCATTTTGTGTACCGCCTGATAAAAAATAAAATAAAAAAAAGAAAAAACAAGAAAGGAAGAGAGAGAGAGAGAGAGAGAGTGAGAGTGAAAGTTAGAGAGAGAAAGAGATTGCAACCAAACCCAATTCTTTCTCAACTCAACAATGGCTTCTCTACAATGGCTTTTTGAAACTCCTTAACTGCATTATCATCATCACCCATGGCATGCAAAGCAGAAGCCAAATCACAATGTGCATCGACATAGTCATCTTTCAAGTAAATAGCCTCTTCTAAGGCTTTCACAGCAGCTTTATATTCACCTACTCCAAAAAGAGCACTACCCAAAAGTTTCAAAGCCCTAAAATGAGTTGGACAAAGCATTGTAGCCTCTCTATAATGCTCACAAGCACTAATAACCATACCTTTGCCTTCGAGTGAAATTCCCAAATTGACATGAATTTGGGGAAGCAAATAAGACCACTGGTTTCCACTTGCCTCGGCTGCCTCTAATGCCAAAAGAAACTCTTCTTTTGCCTCACTATGTCTTCCAAGGACATAAAAGCAATTCCCAGCTCTAAAATGTGGTCTCACATCAGTGGGTTGGAGTTCACAAGCTTTCTTGAAACTCACCAAAGCTTCTTTATACAACTGGTGCTCATACAAAACCCTACCAATGGCCATGTGCCCATCAAAAGCCTCTTCTCTGGACCTTGCTCCATCAGCTCTTGATCTCAAAACACCCAATTCTTTAACAAACAGAGCATAATCATTTCTAGACTCTTCCCAGAAAACCCTTTTATCAGAAATCTCTGAGGATGGACCCAATTCTCTAGACCATCCAGGGTCTGAATACACATCCGAATTATACCCTTTCAATTTCCCATCCTTGGCTTGCTTCGCCTTCAATCTCTTGATCAGAATCTCCAAATCGTCCACCAATTTCCACGTATCATCAAACACAATGCCGTGATTTGGCGACACAGCCCACGCAGCGGTCTTCTGCTTCTTGTGCAGCTCCACCACCCTCTCATCGGTGATCGAAGACGATGAAGCTTCTTCTAACGCCGCAGAGACTCCATTGCCGCCATTGTAGAGAAACTATTGTTGAGCTGAGAAAGAACTAAGTTTGGTTACAATCTCTCTCTCTCTCTAACTTCCACTCTCACTCTCTCTCTCTCTTCCTTTCTTGTTTTTTCTTTTTTTTTTAATTTTATTTTTTATCAGGCGGTACACAAAACAACGTCGTTTTGTGCTCTTCTGTTACGTCCGTCAAAAATTACAACATGGTATAAAGTCTAAGGGTTTAAGTGTTACAAATGAAACTATAAGGGGGTTCCGTGTTTTTGGGATAAACCACAGGGGGTTAAATTATAATTTACCCTATAAATAAATAAAAAGAATAAAGAATAAACATGTCATGTTCTTTGTACATAGGGGGAAAAAAAAAAAAAAAAGTAACCACAAGTTACTAAACACTACTTTTAATCATTTTAATTTAAATTGGCACAAGTTTTTCAAATCTCAAAATGAATTCTTAGGATTATCACTTTTTGGATTTTTTTGGGCTGCAAAAAGTATTTGAATTTTTTTAGCTGAATTTTTTGTATTGAGATTTTTTTAACCTACCTTTTTTAATCTTGTTTGGCTTGACTTTTTTGACTTTTGTAAAAGAAAAATGTAATAATTATGGTTCGGATGTGATATTTTGTCTTACTGACTTATGTAACAAATTTTGTCTTTTTGTACTTTTTTAACCAAAAATCTAAAACCAAACGAAGTTTAATTTTCAAACTTTATAAACCAAAACGAATGAGAATAATATATGAACTTAGTTTTAAAAAAAAAAAAAAAATTCTCGACCATGTGATTCAAAGTTCAAATTCAATATTAGGCACTTCAACTCTACATAGATTAGATCTAACTTCACAATTTTTGTACGATGCCTTCCAAAATTTATTGATCTTTGAAAAAGAATAGCAATTCCATCCAAATCAAACCTTATTCCATCATCTAGATTTGTGAATTAGGATATTCCAAAGTAGAACAGTGCAATAACAATGAAATTACTATTACTCTCGTTGTATTGTGGTAGCAAATTTACAAACAACATCAAACCTACATCAACAAAGCTTTTGAAATCTTTCAAGTCTTTGCATCAGAAAGGTTGTATGCAGAAAAATAAAAAATACAACCTAGTATTATACAAAGCAATGGTATAAAAACTCTGAAACAAAATAAACAAATCAGAAGACTTTTAACAACCCTTAGGCCTAGAGTTTTTTGGGGGAAGAGATGAGCACCTTTCATTCATATGTGGGTATGGATCCATTGTATTGTATCCAGGTAATTCCATTCTATACTTCCCTCGAATTTGGCAGAAAGGGAGCTTCACAGTGTCCAAATCATTGCACCACTTTGGCAGGCAGCTTGAATTGTTTTCAAAGAACTTGAGTGTGTAAGCATCTTTTATCTACAGTTTGGACAAGACAAATTAATAAAGCAATAATATGTGAAATTCCTGACCTGTGTTTTACATCCACACAACAATCAATTTCAGTTGAACATCCATATTTACCCACACAGTTCAAGTTTAGTTTCATGATAGTAAAATAAGGGGCAAATTACATAAATATCCCTAAAGTATACCATTAATTTCATTTTGGTCTATAGTTTTTAATTTGTATCAATTACATTCCTAAACTTTACACATTGATTCAATGTAGTCCCCTATCCTAACTATCGTCTTAAAAAAATTATAAAAAATGCTTATGTCAGCTTCACATAAGGCATTTGGAGAGCATTAGAAGCAATTTCTCATTTTCCACCTAAATGAATCGCAAGACAAGTGAAATGAACATAATTCACAAAATAACACACATCTAAGACTTCCACTTCATTATTGAAAGTCAAATACATAGCGTGTTTGGCTCTTTGAATGATAGTAAATGGTATAAATAGATGTGTCAAAATGCCCGTTATGTCCTTCAATGCTTGATGTGAGACTGGCAGAAGCAATTTTTAGTATGTTTTTTAGACAAAAATTAAGAAAGGGACAACATTGGATTAATGTGAGAAGTTTAGGGATGCAATTGATGCAAATTAAAGATATGGGACCAAAATGAAATCAAGGGTATACTTTAGGGACCATTTGTGTAATTTACCCTAAAATGAACTTAAATTCTTTATTTTTTGTACATAAATAAGTACAAAGCAGTGCATATAGACAATAATAGTTCTATTAAGAAAAAAATTTGTCAATAATCATTCAATGCAAACTCAGGTGAAATGTGAGGGTTCAGACAGCAGATCTTCCAACCTCATGCAAATACAATAACATAGTTTAAACCATCTAAGTACTGGATTTACATATAAGCCATTTCAATAAATAAATAAAACCATTTTATAGATCATGCAAAATTAATTGGATGCAAATTTGAGACTTTTGTTATTTAAATTAATGAAATTGAATATTCACAACAAACTCACCGTAAACTCTGTTACTTGAATGGAGTTTGCAATTGGATCAAACAACCCTGCTTCCTTGTACATTTCAAGAATGAAAACGACACATGATGTAGACTTTCCATCAGTGTATATCCAATCATCTTGCTCGGGAATTGTCAACAATTCATCAAAAGATGACCCACGCCTTTCAGCTTCTACAAGAATTTCAGGAAGATCAAGGCCCTACACAAAAGTCTAATGTCAAATCAAATATTTAAACAAATAGACAAGTACACATTTCATTTATTTTAAGTATTACACCAGAATTTAATGATGCTATTAGTTATTGTATATCACTTCATCCAGACCAATGTCTAAATTCAATGGCTTGCTGGTTAGGATCAAACTATCTTGTCTAGATTTGGTCCAAGAGATTGTCGATTAATCTCATGAACTGCCAGTACCAATACATTTCCCAAGTCATCTTTGATGACAAAACCAAACCAAACCAAATTAAGCCTTACGTTCCAATCAATTAGGGTAAGCGTAAGCTACCTGAATCCTTTTTCACCATTCAACTCTATCAAGAACTATATGCTTAATTAAATGAGATAAATTCTTTTTTTTTTTTTTACTATCCCAATTACACACTAGAGATACAGATGCCCGATACACCATTCCTTAATATAAAAGGACCCAAATAGATAACGATGGGAATCCTCTTTCAGTCATGAGAATCCCATCTATTTAAACTATGTTTTTCAACAAGCAAACCTTTATGAACTTTCAGTCAATAAAATGAGGAATAAATTGTTACAATACCTTAGTTCCAAGTCGCTTGTTCAAGGCTTCATTCCACATGTTAGCAGCATAATCAGGCTGTACATTATTCCAAACGGTCATAACAGAAGCAACCTGTTCCGTAACAAATTTGACAATCAAAACCAGTAAATGAAAATAAAACCCCCCATGCTGCATAATATACAAGAGAAAGAGGAGACAGAAACCAGCAAATAAGTTCTACATTATTAGTGTCATCATTATGGTACTGCCAGTCTTAACCTTTTCAACCTTTAAATGCCTCTGGAATGTGGTAGGTAGTAATGAATTAATTGAACAGATTTAAATTTTCATGGAAATGAGAAAATTTTGTAGATCTTCTAATTATTTCATTTTTGCAACCAAACAAATCTAATTGTCTAATTCATTAATAAATTGATTCTCAATTGCCCAATTCCTAAGCATATCTCAAGAGTGCGCAAAGATCATAGAACATAGCAAACCCAAAGGCCTGCATGAAGTTAACTTTGCAGTCGAAGTATGAGAATCAAAATTCAGTTTTTTTTTTTATTATTATTTATTTATTTTTAAATAACCCTTGGAATTCTGATGGGCTGGCTCCTGTGTGGGCCAGCTTGAATTTGGGACATCCACTCCTTAAGGTGTAGTCTTGAGCTATCTGGTTTGCGCTTCGAGTGTCATTTACATAGTTTTTTAGTGCTCGTGCAATATTACATGTTAGATAAATCACTAAGAGTGTTTATAATCAAGTTATACCTCATAGCCAATTCTTTGAAATATCAAATGGTACTAAACCTCTCCTTAACTTGACTAACCAAATGGCCGTTGATAAAATCAAGTGGAGAAGAAGAACTTATGTAGCCGACCCCATTTAATGAGACTTAAGGTTTGGTTTGGTTTATCAAATGGTACCAAACCATACAACAGAAATATTAATAAATCTCATAAATGTTGACAAAGAGAAGCTTAAATAAAATAGAAAAAGTATATCATCCACTTATTTTGCAAACTAGGCCCAAACAATAAAATATGAAAAGGAAAAATAAATGTATTACCACATGAGCATCCAAGGGAGGCAGATAGTTCCCATCAATAGTGTCAATCCAGCTAAATATCAGGTTATGATAACCATAACACCATGCTTAAAGCATACTCCCAAACAGCAGTCTCATTAAACTTGGCCCGGACATCAGGATGCAAAGGAAGAAGTGAAATATGTGGATTGGACTCATCTTTAGTGAGCTCAAAGTTCCACCACTCATCCCATGGAAAAACATCAATTATATCATATCCCTAAAACGACAAAAGTGAAACACCACTTTTACATGATTTTTAAGTCATGTTTGGTTTAAAGTGGCAACAATATGGAACTAACAACAATTTGTAGAAGTACAATGTACCAAATGCTATGCTAAAACTTCAGCATACACACTACACTCATCTACAAAAAAATGTACTATTGTACAAAATAGGCAGCTGAAATTTTATTTGATAAGCTTGGCTCCATTCTTTCCATCACAGCAGAGTGCATTTTACAAGGGACTGTGTAAGAATCTCATTATAGGCTGTAATAGTGGACAGCTCAATGCACATATTACAACCAAATGAGATGAAATGTTCAAAAAACAATAATTCCAGATAGTGGGAAATAAGGATCTTACACTTCAACTAGCCACATCTAAAAAATACTCAAATAAGTTATGTAACAAGGGAAACAATCAACTTGGTTACAACCCCTATACAGAAGATCAAAAATTGCAAAATGAGAAGGTCGGTGAAACAGCTCATTATGTTTGTCTGTACACCAAGAAAACTTGTATGAATGCAAAGGACACGATTCTGAATTAGAAAATCAGCCCAAAAAGCTAAAAATCTTTGTTGCATTACATGATAAACTATTATCATCCCTTTTTCTTTTTCCTCAAAACCATTGATAAATCAAGCCAAAATTTCAAATGCATGAAAAAAAGGTTGGAGGTTTGGCTACATGCACCTTAAACTTAATATACAAACATTTTAGCATAAAATGCACACGTTCAGATTGAAAAAGAGGTTAGCCCCCAGTGAAGATGAGATGGCCACAATCTTGCCTTGGAACAAAGAAGCCCTGAGTTCAAGCCATTCCATTTGGGGCCACCCCAAAGGATTTCTCTCGGCAATTACGAGATGCATGTGGGATGGGGGGATTGCATATGACCAGGGACAGGCTGGGCCCTCATAAGAACTTTTTATTTTTCATTTTTTTAATCTTTTTAAAAAGAAAGCAAAGAAAGAGACTATGGAGGAAAGGTTCATTCCTTCCCACCTCCCTCACCCTTCCGTCCTCTAGCCTAGGGCTGTAAACAAGTTGAGTTGAGCCGAGCCAAGCCGATCCAATCTTTGCTAAGCTCGAGCTCGGCTCATTTGCTTATCAAGCTCGTTTATTGAGCTCGAGCTCGGCTCGATAACTAACTGGGTTCGAGCTCGAGCTTAGCTCGATAAGATTTTTTTTATTATTTAAATAAAGAAATATTATTTAATACATAAATAATGTATTTATGCTATTATTTATATAAATTTTATTTAATATATAAATAATATATTTATTATATAATTTAAATAAAGATAAACGAGCCGAACTTATTTGAGCTAGACCTTAACTCGTTTACTAAGCGAGCCTAATATTTGAGTTTGAGCTCGACTTGTTTAATAAAAGAGCCGAACCGAGCCCTTAACGAGTCAAGTTGAGCCAGCTCGCGAATAATTCGGTTCGTTTGCAGCCCTACTCTGGCCACACTCTCTGCTCCAGCGACCACCCCCAAGCACTCCCCCAATTTTTGGTAACTTACTATACTTGTTTTCTTGTTTTCATTTTGGAAAATGATATACAAGTTCATTTTCTAAACTCACTTTTTAGAAACAGTGATATGTAATGTAAAAGAGATGATTAGAGAAAACATGAGAGAGAGAGAGTTGTGATTGATGATTAAAGAAAACATGAGAGAGATAGTCGACTTCAATATTCTAGGGTAAATTACAAATACACCTCCTAGAGTTTACTTAAAATATAGATTGTCCCTGTAGTTTTGAAAATTACAAATACCTATTTGTCAAATATTTTTATTAAACAAAATTAACAAAAAAATAAATTTCTAATTATTCTCTTATATAACAATAAAATTATCTGAATAGTTAATTGAAATATATTTATGACATCATTAAAAACAGTTAATTAACCTGATGATTTATTAATAAAATGGGTTATTTATTATATAATTCAAAACTTGAAGGGGCGGGATGTAATTTCCATAACAACAAGGGTTATCCGTATTTTAAGCAAATCTCAGGAGATATATTTGTAATCTACCCAATATTCTAATAGGGTGCCACATCATTAGGTTTGAAAAATGGGTCTAACTTTTTGGCTAGAGTAGCGTTACCCTTTGATTTTTTATGTTTTGAGAACTTGTATAACACGTCATTTATTTTAGTTTTTACAAAAAAAATAAAGAATTAAAAAGAATAAAGAATAAGCATATTTTATATTTTATATTTTTTGTGCATAGGGGAAAAAAAAAAAAAAACACATGTTACTAAACACTACTTTAAATATTGGGTTTCTAATCATTTTAATTTTAATTGCACAAGTTTTTTAAATATCCAAATGAATATTTCTTAGGATAATCACTTTCTGAATTTTTTTGGGCTGCAAAAAGCATTTGGAGACTTATTTCCAAACTTTATAAATCTCAAGGAATGAGAATAATGTATGAAATTAGTTTAAAAAATTTATTCATGACTATATGATTCAAAGTTCAAACTCAATATTAGCCACTTCGACTCTACATAGATTAGATCTAACTTCACAATTTTGTATGCCTTCCAAAATATATTGATCTTTGAAAAAGAATAACAATTCCACCCAAATCAAACCTTATTCAATCAAACCAATAATTGTGATTTTTTATTTTTATTTTTTTTGGTTGAATTTCGCTCTAGTTCATGCCCAATGGGCCTATGACGGGTTCGTTTCAATGATTCAAACCGTTCATTTCGTAAGATTCCCAATGTATATTATCCATTAAAAATAATATAATAATTATAACATTTTTATTTTTTTGTATTTGTCTAAAAAAAAAACAATAAGTATGTTTGGTGAGGTGGCTATGGACATGTTTGTATTGGACAACTTCTTGGCAATTATTTTAATCAATTTTTCTCCAACCTTGATGGAGATTGTATATAATGAATGAGGTCTATTTTCATGACTCATTTATGGACCTCATTCTTTATGTACTGCTTTTTTGTCTTGGTATCAAAATTTCATTATGAGACCATCTTTTAAATGTCTCTTCTATTTGATCTCTTTATTCTTCTTCTAACAATAATGGTAGTGGCACAAAAAAGTAAGTGTATGAAAAAAAAGAATTTGTGTTGTGTTCATTTTTATGAACATATTTGTGTGTGTGTTTTTTTTCCGTGCACATAAGCATTGTTCTTATGTCTTTACACTTTCACATAGAACTTTGTAAACTAGTCAAGTTAAGCTTAGTAAATAGGTTGTGCAAGTTTGACTTGAAAACTTAATGAGCATGGTTTGTTTATATTTCGAGTCGATCTCAAACTTTTTAATCAAATGAATCATGAGGCGAAAAGTGAAAAATGATTAAGTGCTATTGACTCGGGATTTTAACCAATCCCATTTACCAGTAAGGCTAATACCAACAAGTTCCATTCTCATACTAAAATAGTTAATATAGTGACAACAATAAAATCAAAGTTCCTAAATTAACCACAAGAATGAATTTATCACAACCAGCTACAGTCTCAAGGACTCTGCACCAACTAGGTTGCTATCTGATATAAATTCTCAAGTCTAAATTTTCCTTTTGAAATGTCATCTTCTACAAATTCTCAAACATCATCTGAATTTGAGCATAGCTCAAGTGGATGTACTTCCAGGTTTCTAGAGGGAGGTTTGGCATTCAAGCTTATGGAGATGCGTCGAATGCCTGGCTGTGCTAACCCTAACTTAATAAAAATGTCTTAACATGATTATCTAGACGTACATAACATAAAATCAGAATTTCAATAGCTTTCTTTTCTCTCCTCTTATTTATTTATTTTATTCTGCCCAACAAAAAGAACAATAGTGTAGTGTTAAGGCAATAGAAACCTTGATTTCAGAAGTGAATGCCATTTCAACATATGACATGACTCCAAAAGTTTAAACAATGATGAAATTTCCAAATTCCAACTTATTTAATTGTGCTATAAACAGTAATGAAATTAACATTACTCTCCGTGCATATTGCGGTAGCAAATTTACAAACAACATCAACCTACATCGACTAATCTTTTTGGAATCTTTCAAACCTACAGTAATGAAAGTGTCCATGCTTCTTAGGCAACTCCAAATATGACTAAAATCAAGGATCTCGATGGTATAAATGTCTAATTACTTCAGTTTCTTCATTCAATGAGCAAACACACTAGTTGGTTGACAAGAAGAGCCAATATGTGAAATTTATACATGTTTATAATCACACATTCCATCAGTCTCACTAATCAGCAGGAATAATGCATCATGGATCAAACCACATGAATTCAAATTGTCACTAAAAAAAAATTAGGGCAAATTACTAACACCCCTCGAGGTTTGACTAAAATACGGATTCCTGAGATTTAAGAAATTACATCCTGCCCCATGAGGTTTATATTTGCATAACAAATTGCCCCATCATTTGTTATGCAAAAATAAATCTCTGGGGGCAATTTGTAATTTTTTAAACCTCAGAAATTCATATTTTAGTCAAAGCTGGAGGGGTGTTGGTAATTTGCCCAAAAAACTATAATGAAAATCAAACCCTAAGTTGTATAGCTTCATCATTCAGAAAATTGAACTGGAAAGAGGTAAATCAAACTATAATATAGCACATACACACACACGTACATGTATGTACATAGAGAGAGAGAGAGAGAGAGAGAGAGAGAGAGAGAGAGAGAGTACCCAAATTAATTTGTTGAGAACAATCGTTATGACGAAACCATTCCACAAGCGCAGCGACTTCTTCTTCGGAGAGCGGTTCACCAAGAACCTCGCGTCGTTGTTCTTCTACCTATAGCAAATCAACTGCTTCTTCGGCCAGAGCACAAGTGCCGGTCCATTTCCGGTCGAGCTGTCCAGGTCCAAAGGGAGAGAATCCCGGTGGTTCACGGTACCCAATGGGTTCAATCGAAGGGTTAGTCTCAGAGTATGAGTATCTGAAATCAAAGGGTAGATTTGATTTCAATGAAAAATCGAAGACTTTCTCTGATTTCAATGAAGCTTTGTTTTGACTATTCCCTTGCTTCTCTTCCTTGTTCTCGTTATTGGGTTTAATAAGGGTTTTGGAGGTGAATGAAAATGGAGGTTCACAAATATATCTTCATTTTGGGATTAAGATTGGCTTAAAAAACGAGAGATACACAGGAGTGTTGGCTGGGTAAAAGCTGAGACTTAACCACTTGATTTTATTCATCACTGCCTTTATATAGGCTCATACATCATAGAAAAAATAGGATGAATTATAAGTGTTTACTTAAATTATAAATTATTTTTTTGTAATTTTAGAAATTATATTATGTCCTTAAAGTTTTTAATTTTACAACAAATTGGTCCTTTTATTAATTAATTATCAAGTTAATTAACAGTTTTTAATAATGTTAAAATTTTATTTCAATTAATAATTCAGATAATTTTATTATTGCATAGGTGAATAGTTAAAAATTTCACTTTTTCAATTAATTCTGTTAAATAAAAATTTCTAACAATGAGATATTTGTAATTTTCCAAACCACATGAGGCAATTTATATTTTGAACAAATCTCAGGAGGTATATTTGTAATTTATCTTAGAAAATATCATAAAATAGGCATTACCCAGCACTAATAGCATGAAAGTAGGCACTCTATAGCACTACTCAAATATACAAAACAAATTCTTGTAGACCAGGTAAATAAAAATAATCTGTAGAACAATACTCCATTATTAACCAAATCCTAAAAACTAGGACAATCGATCCCTACAGACTAGGACAACTTTGACTGACTCAATATAAAGAAAATAAACATGCAACTCTAAATTATTCAACAAACCCTCCTTTAACCTGAAAGCTTTCATACTTTAGTTTAATTATGCATTACTTTCTTCAAGCATGATTTTCCAAAGTGCAAACTCCCAGCAACTTCCTCAAATTGTGAAAAGAAAAAAGATCTGAGAGGTTTAATAAATATATCAGTCAACTAATTTTCATTTCTACAATATTTCAAATCAATTGCTCCATCATTGTTGAGATCTCTTAAAAAATAATATTTTACGTCAATATGTTTTCTTCTTCCATGTAGCACAGGATTTTTGGAGAATTTGATGGTTAAGCTGTTGTCAAAAAAAATTGTCATAGCTCCCACTTGCTTGAAATGCAGCTCTTCGAGAATTTTCCTCAACTTGGCAAGCACAAGCCGTTGCAGCAACAAATTCAATTCCAGTGGTGGACAAAGTGATGATTGGTTACTTCTTAGATGGCCACGAAACTACCCCCATACCCAGCATAACAAGATAACCTGAAGTGCTCCTCCTATCATCTTGATCTCCTGCATAATCGCTGTCAGTAAACCCAATCAAATCTGACCTTTTACCCTTCTTGTAGAGCAACCCAAAATCTTTAGTTCCTTGCAAGTAACGAAAAATTTTCTTGGTAGCTAAAAGATGCAACTTTGTTGGATTCTCCATATATCTGCTGATTAGACTCACAAAGTGCATTATGTCAAGTCAGGTTGTAGTTGAATACATTAAACTACCCACAATTTTCTTATAGTGTGTGTTGTCCACCTTCTTTCCTCCATGATTTTTGTGTAGCTTCAAGCCAAACTCAGTTGGAGTACTTACAGGATTACAATCCTTCAGCTAAAACCTGTCCAAAATTTCTCGCACATACTTCTTTTGAGAAATAAAAATTCCAGTGGCAGATTGCACCATTTCAATGCCAAGAAAATAATGTATCATACCAAGATCAGACATTTCAAATTCAACCATCATAGACTTTTTAAACTTTTCAAACATGACACTATTATTGCTAGTAAATATAAGATCATCTACATATAAGCAGACAATGAGTATTTTCCCTCCGTTACCAACTTTAACAAAAAGTGTGTGCCCATATGAATATTTTTGAAAACCTTCATAAGCCTCAATGCGACTATACCAAGCCCGTGGGGCTTGTTTTAATCCATAAAGAGCTTTCTTTAATCTATACACTTTATGCTCATCTCCAATCTTAATATAACTAGGAGGTTGATAAACAAATACCTGTCCCTCCAAGTTTCTATGCAAGAATGCTGACTTGATATCCAATTGGAAGATAGGCCATGAATTCTGTGCTGCCAGCGCAATTACCAATCTGATTGTATCATGCCTTGCAACCGGGGCAAAAACTTCTTTATAGTCGACTCCAAACTCTTGTTTGTATCCCTTAGCCACCAATCGCGCCTTATACTTGTCAATTTCACCATTTTCATTTAGTTTTGTTTTGTAAACCCACTTCACGCCGATGGTTTTGTGCCCATCATATAGCTCCCAAGTATCATTTCCTTCTAAGGCTGCAATTTCATCATTCATCGCCTTCCACCATTTTGATTCTTGGATAGCACATTCGAAAGTTGTAGGGTCACAATCCGAAAATAAAGCAAAATGAGTGATTGGATCATCATTAGAGAGTTTATCTCCACTTACATAATCAATCATCCAAGCTGGTCTTTTCCTTGGCTGTTGATTCTCAAGTAGCTGCTCATTTTTTGGTGAAATCGTTGAAGAATTGGGCAAGTGTTCATCAAAAGACTGTTGTTGCGTTTCAGTCCTATTCTCTGCATCATCAAAAACAATTGGAATTTGTTGTAGTTCTTTGCCCTTTCCAATCCAATCCCACATCTTTTCTTCATCAAAAACCACATCTCAACTGGTAATTACCTTCTTAGTAATTCGATTGAACAACTTGTAGGCTTTGGAGTGTTCACTAACTCCAAGGAAGACATATTCTTCTCCTTTGTCATCAAGCTTCTTCCTTTTCTTATCTGGGACATGCGCATAAGCTATGCATCCAAAAATTCTAAAAGATCTACAACTGGTCGGACCAGAATCTTTTTGGAATATTTCCTCTTGCCAACAAGCTTCTCACCATGTTGAGGATGGTTCTATTTTTCCTCTCTAATACACCATTCTACTGTGGTGTATAAGCAGCTGTGAGTTCCCTTCGAATACCATGATCTTTACAATAACCTTCAAATTCTTTTGAGCAATATTCTCCACCACGATTAGTACAGAAGAGTTTTGATGGTTTTTCGTGTTTCATTTTCGACTCGTGTCTTGAAGCTTTTAATTGTACTAAAAGCTTTTGATTTCTCCTACAAAAAATAAACCCTAGTTTTTTTAGTATAATCATTAATGAAGATAATAAAATATCTTTTACCCCTATTAGAAAATGGATTTATCAACCCACAAATATCTGAATGAACCAACTCCAGGACAGTTTTGGCTCTCCACGACTTTCCTTGAGGGAATGGAGAACGATATTGTTTGCCAACTTGAGAAAGATTGACAATTTGAGGGAGGCCGATAACCATATCTTTCTGTTGAAGAGTCTTTAATTCGCAAAAATTCAAGTAGCCATAGCGAAAATACCAAAGCCATGAGGGGTCTTTTACTTTAGCCATTAAACAAGGTTGAGTTGTTGTTATCTTTAAAGGAAACAATCTATTTGAACTCATCTTAACAATAGTAATTGCTCCTCTTGAAGGATCATAAATCTCACAAGCACCTTTTCTAATAGTTATCACATCACCCTTTTATTGCAACTGACTAGCATTTAACAAATTACTTTTCAAATTAGGTACATAAAAAACATTGGAAATTGTTTCTACAAAGCCATTCTTGGTTCTAATATTAACATCACCTTTTCTCATTACTTTCATAGTAAAACAATCACCAAAACTGACAGTAGAATGAAAGCCTTCATTTAAATAAAATAAAGAAGACTTACTTCCACACATGTGGTTCCTACAGCCTGTATCCACATACCAAAGGTTACGACCCAAACCCACCCCTAAAGGTTTAGCTTCGTAACCGGCCAGTAATCCTAAGATTACTGACGACCTTTTAGACAAATTAACATAATATTAGGGGCTAGCAAAGCAAATAACAAATATACAATGTCTATTGAGCTGTGCAAACTTAAAATGAGACAGAAAAATTTTAAAATTTTTATATACATATTTACACATCATCCTTACGTCATTATATACATACAGATTAGACAAAAAGGGACTTAGCCCTATTTACAAATTAAACAAAGACTTGTTTAACCAAACAAGAAAACAAAACTTCAACTTTAATCACACAGTCATAACCACTTGACATATCCGGAACCTCCACGGGAGGCACATAGATTGGCTGACAAAAATAGATTCCAAGCAGACACATCTAAGCCTGGTCACGTGCCTGATCACCTGCATACATAAATAATACAGTGAGCTGAAGCCTAGTGAATAATAACAAAGTAAAGGGTTTAATGAATGCTGTCCATAGCAGATACAAAAAATAGAATTCAGTTTATATCGAAAGTGGATTCATATTCTTGTTTAAAAAGCAGTATTCATAACAGAAATGGAATCGGAATCATATTCATAATCAGAATTTACAGTTAATCATATATGGTACATCCATTAGCACTACCAAAAATAGTTGACCCATAAAGAGACAACCATGAAGGCATAAAGTTGATTCATGTGCACAGATACGGTACAGTTGGCTCATGAGACGCACAGTTGGCCCATAATTGGGACATAACAGAACAGATAACATATGTCATCTGAAACTAAGGATGCCACGAATATATTTCAAAAACTTGAACAATCATTCATTCATACAAAACATAGCATTTCAGAAAACTGATCATTTCTTATCATCAGAAAATAATTAAAGTTAAACATAACTTTATAGAGTTATTACTCACAGATAGCTCCAGAAGCAGATTAGATAGATTTGACAAATCAGATGGATCAGGCAAACGATAGTGCATGACCTACACAAACACATAATATTTATACATTGAAACACAATATCACTTCCTTGATCAAACTTGACTTCTCTTGTCTTTTCTATTTGAGTAATCCGAAATTCTACTACGGGTATTCTTTCTTATTCAAATGAACCGGGTTCTTATTTTACATATTCTTTTATTACCAATTCCCTCTTTTCCAAACAAACCGATTTCTTACTTGATTTCTTAATCAATTATTACTACATCAATGATTTATTCTTTAACCAACTAATTTATGTTGATTGTTAGCCTATTAATCTTCATTGAGATAGAAATCATGTCTAGAATGCTTGAGAATAGATGAGAATGAAAATATGAACTAAATACAGTTTTTCAAAATATGCTGAAAATAGCCATTTGCTCGAGCGAACCTTTAGTCGCTCGAGCGGTTTGTAAAAGACTGCAAAAGTACTGGAAGCCCTCAATGTACGCTCGAGCGGTCTGTAAAATTTTTAAAATTCCGAATTTCTCAAAAATGGTTTTCAAATGCCTATTTCAATCTTTAAACTCACATATCTTGATCAAAACCTTGAAAACACTATACAAAACATAAATGCTTATTTATTTATAAATTATGTACTCAAAATCTCATCAAGTTGTCAAAACTTAAATCAAACTCCATCCATTCAAATATTTTCAAACTTCTTTTTCTTTGAAGAATAAGCATGAAATTAAACATGAGACTCGTGAATTCTTGAAATAAAATTCAATAAAAAAAGTTTCATACATCAATACTTTAAAACCCAAACTCAAAATCATGAAATAAAATTATTAATTAATTTATTTGAATCAAAACCCAATTTCTTTCTAATTTCATGAATATAATCCCAAACTCAAAAATAATATGCTTAAATTGAATAAAAATTCTTAAATCACATTACATAAATGGATTCAAATTTAAAATTAAACCAATTCCTATGTTTCATAATAAAATCAAAACCTTATCTAACTTTAGGATTAACCCCGAATTTCCATAAACTTAATTTTTATAAAATTCTTCCTCCTTCTCTTCAAAATATGAAATTGCATGGCTCAATTCTTAAAAACTTCATTGTGCATGTAAATATACATCTCATATACATCAAGGTTTCCAAACTCAAGCTCAATTGAAGAATTCTTACAATTATTTCCATATTTATTAACCTTAACCATGTTCTTGAATTAATTCTTTAATTTCTCCAAATTACATGCATGTAAAAATAAGACTCAAATTCCTACAAGATATTCAAAATCAAATCCAAAATAATTAATTTTTAAGTTAATTTCCATAATCATGAACCTAACTTAACTTCTTCATCTTCTTGCCAATTTCTTTTTAATTATATGCAATTGAACCCAATTACTCCTTAATTTAAGCTATTAGTGACTTATCTACAAGATTTAAGCTTTAATTTCTTACCTAAAGCTTTGATTTGTTGAATTTCTTGTTGAAGATTGAGTTTCCTCTCTGCACTTCTCCCTTTTTTCATATTTTCTTCTCTTGTTCCTCTCTTGAACTTGAACTCAAACTCAAGTCCTTTTTTTTCGGTTTAACTTTCAGACTTCTCCAGCACATACACACTCACACATTTCTTCATTCTTGACTTCAACTCTCTCTCTCTCTCTCTCTCTGTTTCTTTTGTAAATGAACCCTCTTCTTCACTTAATGAAATCAATACAACACACACACTCCACTCTTTACATTGCACACGTGCACTCATCCTTGAATTCCAACACATCACTCACATGCACACACATACACAGATTTGCTCAGTACACCCACACCCATATACACCCTCAATTTTAGATTATTCCACAATTCAATTTATGATTAAGATTAACTTAATTAAGTAACACTTAGTCTTAATAAATCTCAATTAATACATAATTAAATAAATTATAACTAATCACAAATCCCACATAATTTAATTAGTCTAATTTAACTTCCATTATAGCCCAATTAATTATATTTAAATTTATCATTCTGAATCAGATTTTTAATCAAACTCTTAAAAGGCTCCAAATTGTAAATTAAACTTATTTCCAACCTCAATTTTGATTTCTTAAATCATTAAGGCCTTCAATTTCAAATTAAACTTCAAAATCCTTGTCAATAAATTACATATTCAATTGAACACCTTATAAACAAGTTTAATTCATAATAATCTTAAGTCCCAATTCTCATAACTTAATCAACTCCAATTCGGACCCACTTAATAAAATCTTAATTTTACCATTTTGAATCGAATATTTAATTAAACTCCCATATGGCCATATTCGAAATTAAAATAATTTAGTTCACCAATTATACTTTCTTGAGCCATTTAGGCTTTCAATTTCTAATTCTAAATAGAATCATATACGAATCAGTCTCCATAATTTTCATAAATCCCAAATTAAATTAGAATAATAGACAATTAAAATTCAAACCTCCTTAATTAATTAAATGCTAATTATTATACGTGATGAGATTGTCACACCAAACATTTGACACGGGTTCCGCACTGACATGAGAAGCCATTAACAGAGTTTCTACTTCCTTGTTTTAGCAAAATTTGATTTCTTGAACTTCTCTTTGTCGTTGGACAGTTTGGTATAGCATTCAGACCGGTAATGACCAAATTTATGGCACCCGTAGCACTTGATCTTGGATATGTCAACTTGTTGATCGGGTCCTCTGTAATTTGAGTGCCCTTCATCACCTTTATAAATTTGATGTTGCTAGCTTCCATCTCTATTGCCTCTACCTCCCCTTCTTCTACCCATACCTTTACCTCTACTGCCCCTTCCTCTATAATTTGAGAACTAAGTAAAGGTAGAAGCTTTTAGAACTTGCTCAACCATAGTTGAACTTCGGTTCATCTTTTGCTCGTGGACTAATAAGGAACTCTGGAGTTCATCAAGAGATAACTCATCTATATCATTCGATTCTTTAATTGAACAAACCACATACTCATATTCTGGGGTCAATGAACGTAGAATCTTCTCAACAATAGCCACATCTTTTTATCTTTTCACCAAGAAATCGCATCTTATTTGCTATCCCAATAGTTCTTGCACAATAATTGATAATTGACTCACCTTCTTTTATCTGTAGAGTCTCAAAATCCCTTCTCAAGGCTTAAAGTTGTGCATGCTTCACTCTTAAGAAGCCTTGATATTTTTTCTTCATTGAATCCCAAATATCCTTGGAAGTTTATTTGCTAAGAATTGTTTCCAGGATAGATTTATCAATGGCCTAAAATAAGTACTTGTTTGCCTTTAAATCTTTTAACTTCAGTCCTTCCAGCTCTATTTTTTGTGCATCTATGAGTGGTACGCTAGCTGCAGGTGCTGCTACACCAGTTTCAATAACTTGCCAGTACTCTTTAGATCTCAAGAAGTTCTCCATCAACATGCTCCAATGGTCATAGTGACCATCGAAGCAATGGATTGTTGTCTGTGCAAAATTAGTCTCTGTAGCCATCATTTCCCGTAATAAAATTAGAGGAGATAAAGCAACTGCTGCTATTTTGGACTATTTTGGAGGCTGTTTTGATGACTCATAGTTTTGGGAACATTCTCTTGCTTTCTCACAAACTAAACCTTGCTCTGATACCACTGTTACAAGCAGTGAAGATGAAGAAAAGTTGAGACTTAAGGACTTGATTTTATTCATCAAATAGGATTGCCTTTATATAGGCTCATACATAACAGAAAATACCATAAAAGTAGGCACTACTCAGCACTAATAGCATGAAAGTAGGCATTGCACAACACTACTCAAATGTGCAAAACAAACTCCTATAGACTAGGTAAACAAAAACAACCTGTAAAACAATACTCCATTATTAACTAAATCCTAAAAACTAGGACAACCAATTCCTATAGACTAGGACAACTTTGACTGACTCAATACAGAGAAAATAAACATGCAACTCTAAATTATTCCACAAAGGGATCATCGAGTGTAGGGGTTAGGGTTTGATGTCATATATGACGCCATGGAAATATCTTTACTAGCATTGGCGGAAGGGAACTACCTTTTTGCTAGCAACTTTCAGCTAAGAAAGAGAATCACCATAGGTTGACACAATTTGGCAGTTAACAATTAGTTAAAACTTGAAAGACTTCTTTGTTTTTCAATAAGGTCATTAAAGGACCTACATTACAATCAGTTTATTTGGTTTAAATTTTCTGAATTTAATTTTTTGAAAATTGAGTTTTTTATTTTTCGTATTTTTTTATTTTTAGTGAATATTTTTTAAATTTTAAGCAATTTTTAAATATTTTTTTAGATGCACCTTACTTAGATGTATCTAAAAAGTAAAATATTTGTAAAAAAAATATTTTAAAAAATCAATAAATACACAGGAATACGAAAAATGTACTAAATTTTTGTATTTTTGGTATTTAATGAATTTTTTAAAGATTCTTTTCACAAATATTATATTTTTTAAGTGTATTTACATTAGGTGTATCTAAAAATTTAAAAAATTACTTAAAATATTAAAAATATTTAGTAAAAACAAAAAAATATGAAAAATAAAATATTTTAATTTTTTGAAAAGTGAATCCTAAAAATCATAACCAAACAGAGTGATTTTTATTTTTCACTATTTCATCCTCTTTGACTTTGTTTTAAATAAATGAAACTTACATTTTGGTAATGATATCAACACAAATAGATCTCAATATATTCAAAGATTAGAGGAGCAATCTGGTATAACTTAAGAATTTGGAACTAATGAGATCAATATTTTTTATGAACAAAACTTTTGAGAAGAATTTCATAAGATGAAACGAACAAGACAATGTTTAAATAAGAGGGAAATGATAGTCATCATTTCTTAAAATTAAGAATGAAGAACAATTTAGTTCATTACATAGTTTGTTTGGGAAATCTAAAAAGTTCTCTAAATTTGTGAAAACCAACCTCCATCCTGGCTTGATTTTAACCAGGTTTTGGGGAACTTTTATCAAATAAAGGTTGGCCTGCCTACTTCTGAAATGCATTTATCAAACTCTTTAAAATGTTGTGCCCGGATTATGAATTTGGGTAGGGATTTGAAAAAAAGAAAATAAATGAAAATGAGAGGAAAAAAAAAAAAACTTTTATTTTATTTACATTTCACTTGCCTTTTTCTTTCTCTATTCAAATCCCTTACTAAATCTATAATTCAATGTGTAAGACTTTGTTTAAATCATGAATTTGGATAGAAATTTAGAAAAGAAAATGAAAAAATAAGTGAAATGTTAAACCCTAAACCTTAAGGGCTGTATTTGGATTATGAATTTGAGTTGGAATTTGAATTTTTAAACCTTTTTCTTTTTCCCTTCCAAAACCTAGTGAAATCGATAATCCAAACAAGGTGTCGAAGTGAAATCCCTTCAGCATAACATATCTATGAATTCACATTTTAACTATTCAATGTCTTGGTGTACATAAGTTATAATAGCAAACATATTCTCAGCTTAACATTTTGACAAACACCTCACGCACACAATGGGGTGAGTATTCTTGGGCTCAACGAGAGAGAGAGAGGGGCAGGGGTTGGCCAAGGCCCAATTTTCAGACCCACTTTATCTGGACCTGAAATATATGGGTTGGACTCATGAGCTGGCCCATAGACCCATGTTGGAGGTTCATACTACTAACCTCATATATATCTCTATTAAATAATAGATATAATTTCTCTCTCTCTCTCTCTCACACACACTTATATTTTTATTTTTTGTGTACATATACAGTTTTAGTAAAATAATGAAATTAAAATTGATAAAAATAAATGAGTAGCACAGTACTAGCACTCCAACTGTGAAAGTAATAACTATCAGTGTGTTTGGTTTGAGTTTTCTGAATTAAGTTTTTTGAAAACTGAATTTTTTGGTTTTCGTATTTTTTATTTTTAGTGAATATTTTTAAAATTTTAAACATTTTTTTTACTTTTTTGGATGCACCTTACTTAGATGTATCTAAAAAGTAAAAAATTTGTAAAAAAATGTTTTAAAAAATTAATAAATACATAAAAATACAAAAAATATACTGAATTCTTGTAATTTTTTTGTATTTTTGGTATTTAGTGAATTTTTAAAAGATTTTTTTTACAATTTTTTTACTTTTTAGGTATATTTATGTTAGGTGTGTCTAAAAAGTAAAAAAATTGATTAAAATATTAAAAAAATTCAGTAAAAACAAAAAAACACGAAACATAAGAAAGTAGAATTTTTTGAAAAATGTTTTTTGAAAATTGAAAACAAGCAAATATTTTTATGAAATTAAATATGCATAGAATTTAATAGCATAATCATAATGAATGTAATTATGTATTTTAAGAAATAAAGTTTATTTTTTGTTTTTCTTGATTCAATACTCTACTCTAATTATTGTAATGCACTTCGAGATTTTGTATTATTAGTTTTAATTTTTTTCATAATTGTTTTCTGAATTTAATAAGAAAGCTCAAATTAGGCTCATATATGGCCAAGTCCAACTTGAAGCCATGGGCTTGGACCTTAAATTTTTGGTTCGGACAAGCCCATTGCCGAGGTTTAGGTTCACTTCTTGGGCTAATTTTTTTTGAATTACTTTTAAATTTTTATAATTTTTTTTTTTAAATTTGGAATAAATTATTTTATTTTATTCTTAGTCTCATTTCATCTAAATGATTCTATTTTTATTTATTTTTTTAAAAAGATAAAATAAGTCAAACTAAAAAAAAAAAGACAAAAAAACTAACTCCTAAAGAGAGCCATGGCATAGCTGGTCCTATTATTAGGCCATAATAGGTCGTATTATGATTATTTAAATCGTTTATCATTTAAATTTCTCCATATAAATCATCAATTTAAAAATAAATTAATTTGATAATTATAATCAGGTGATTTTATTACATTTACTTTAAAGACGAGGTATTATGGCCTAATAATTAGATGACAACATACTTGTCATTTAATTTTTTGAAAGACAAAGATAAAAAGTATTATGATTATTAAATTTAATTTTTTGTAATAAATAATTTATACACAAACTACCAAAATAAAAAATTATGATGACTGCAGGGACATACAATTAGAGATGATGATTTTTCCCCTTCTTATCCCTTGTGAATTTTTCCCCATGAGAAAGTGGGGTGGGGATGGATTTACCTTTCCACCCAGATTAAAATATTAAAATATTGTACTTATTAATGTTTCTTTTTTTATCTTCTTAAATTTTTGAATTTCATTATCTCTAATTTTTATTAATATTTTCATTTTTCAAGTTATAAAATTAACTTGCTTCCATCCCATTCCTGCCCTCAATAGATATAGGCAGGAGTGAGAGACTACATACATAACCCGTTGTCATCCTATGTACAATTAACCAAATCCTTGTTTGTCTTGCTAAAACGTACACGTCGGACTTTTGGAGCTAAAACCAGGAGCTTTCACACTTTGAATTTGAGCACTCATATATATATAGATATCTCTAGCATTCACACTTTGTGCCTAAATACACAAATGTGTTGGTATATAAATATAATCATCATAATCTTATTTGGAGTAATTGAGTTTTCAAAATATGTTACTATTTTCTTTTTTAAATAAAAATTAATTTGACAAAAATTAAGATCAAAGAATTATTATTTTAAAAAAAAAAAAAAAAGAGAAAACCCATTAAACAATGAGTAATTTTTTTTTTTTACCAAAAGTTTTAATTTTTGTTGAAAAAAAAATAACGTGAATTGAAAAGACTCAACCAACCAAACAAGGTACATCGTTAGAGGTTTTCAAATTTTGTTTTATTATTTTTTTTTCAAAAAAACTAAAAGCTAATTAAAAGATTTTTTAATGTTTACTTTCATCAAAACTAGTTTGGATATTAATGAGTGTCAATAATCATATTAGATGTATGGCCGATTATTTATGATATTTTTTTTCACAATTATTGACATCTATATTATCTTTGTGGACGTCAATTTTTAAACAAATTATCTTTATGCATGTGACGTAAAATAAATTTACTTAAAATAAACTGGATAATTTGTTTATTATTATGCTAACTATGTTAGGCTTGTGGTGTCCAAATTATTATGATTATAATAAATAAGTCAGATTGTTAGCTTATTTTTCCTACGAAAGAAAATATCATAAATGCGAGCATGCCAGCAAAAATTGAAAAATCCTTACAGATTAAATTCAAGTTAATTATCAAGCGATTGTGTTGATGGTTCTTTTACCTCAATGAAAAGGATTTCAAAATTGCCAAGTGTAGATAAAAGAAAAATTAAAAGAAGAAAGGAGACGGAGAAAGATGATTGAGTGAAAAATCAAACTAACCATTAATTTACCTCTACTCCTATGCTTCAAAAATGAAGTGGATAAAATAAAATGTAGAAAATTAAATGCATGAAATATAAATAATAAGAAAAATAGAAATCAATTGTCTTTGATTTGAGTTCTAGATCCCTTACAATGTAGCCATGAATGGCTATTTATAGGCAAACATTTGTAGGAAAAAACTACTTAATAACCACCCTATTCTTCCATATCCCACATCACACTCCATGATCTTCCACTTCATCTTCATGTTTCCATAACTTCTTTTAACCTCCAATTCATGCTCTATGTTCTTCACTTTGTCCTTCATCATCTTTCTACACGTGTTTAATACTTTATAACTTATCATAATCTCCAAATGAGTAGGAGAGTGCCACATGTCTTGCAATTATATATATAATAACTAATAAAAAATATTTATTTATGGTGCCAACATTACCCGCTGCAACTTTTTTAGAATGAGGAATCTCGAATTCATAAAGAGTTGTACATCGATTTAGACCACATTTGGCAATTAATTAATGTATTCAAAGGAAGACACGCATTTAAAGGTTCTTTTATCATATAACTGTAAACATAAATTTCAGAACATAAACCTTACACTTCGGATCATTTACCATGTGTATTATCAAGAAATCAAGCCAAAATGACATACCTGAATCCATTGACGAACGGTTAAACGGAAGCGTGATTATCAATAAGCTCTTTGTTATTGATTATGTTATTGCCTTCTAATCCTTTCCCCTTTGGTGCCTTATGTTTCTCCTTGAGAGGATTTAGAAAACATGGCAGTGTTTTTTTACCACAGGAAGGAATAGGACCATAACCTTTTAAAGGTTGTAATTGGTTTTCATAATTGAAAGTTATAAAGTCCCATGAAACCACCATATGGGATATTAAGCACATCGATTACCCATTAACCATTAAACTAATTAATTAGCCATTAAACCAATTAATTAGTCATTAAACCAACTTTAACAATATGTTTTAATTTCTATTTAGCCCCTCATAGAAATAGAAATTATACAACTAGTATCTACACATTAGGTCCATAACACATATACCCTTAAGCCTATTAACTAAATTGAATCACTTAAATTGTAGGCTTTTTATAAATGATAACACCACATTTAATTATGTGGTCCCATTGTGACATTATCTAACAATCTCCTTTGGACCACATATGTACCTGAAAAATGTGCTTAACTTTAGTGAGCTCGTAAATTTGTTATCATAACTTGAGGGTATCCAAACAATCTTGTCCATTAACTATACTAATATAGGATCAAAGCGGTTCGTTACATCAATCGTAACTCGACCCACCAATGGTCACGTATACTAATACAGCTAAATGACATAGATCAATCATGGATGCGTAGCATGGAAATTACATGTGATGTGATCCATACATGCCTATTTCCAACTGGTCCTACTTAACTTTATTGAGATCAATACTTCACATTACGTAACAGAGTGTAATAAACTGAATACTTTATTTCTGCAGAAATTAATCTAATTACATAGATAAAACTTAAGGCTGACATAAAGCAGTAATATAAATACAAACTCCCACTAAACCAGAATGTTCTCAAATAGAACAACACCCATATAAGCAGTGTGCTCATGAAAGACCTTGGGTGGTAGTCCCTTCGTAAGTGGATTCGCTATCATGGAGTTTGTCCCAATGTGCTCTATGGAAATCTATCCACTCTGCACTCTTTCTTTTACAACTAGGAACTTGATATCAATATGCTTTGATTTTGTCGAGCTCCTGTTGTTATTGGAATATAAAACTGCAGACTTATTGTCACAATATAACTTAAGTGGTCTTTCAGTGCCTTCCAAAATACGCAACCCAGTGACAAAATTCCGCAGCCATATCCCTTGGTTTGATGCCTCATAACATGCTACAAACTCTGCAGCCATGGTGGATGAAGCTATGAGCGTCTGCTTTGCAGACCTCCAAGAAATTGTTGCCACTAACAGATAAATATAGCTCGATGTGGATTTCCCTCATCGTCTTGGCATCCAAAGAAAATCGAGTCGTAATATCCAATGACCTCTAACTTATCCGATCTCCTATATGTGAGCATATATTCCTTTGTTCTCAGAATATTGCATAACACGCTTGATCGCTTTCCAATGATCCATGCCAGATTACTTAAATATCCGCCTAACATGCCAACTATGAACGCAATATCCGGACGCCAGACATACTTGAGCATACATTAGACTCCTCGGTACCGAGGCATAAGGAATCTTCTGCATTTCTTGAATTTCAAGATCGTTTTCGGGCATTGGTTGAGACTAAACTTGTCTCCTTAGCAATCGGGTTTCACCTGATTTACAATTTTGCATGCCAAATCTAATGAGTACTTTTTCGATATAGCTCCTTTGTGATAATCCCAGAATACCCCGCGAACGATCTCGGTGTATTTCGATTCCTAATACAAAGGAAGCATCACCAAGATCTTTCATTTCAAAATTCTTAGATAGAAATCTCTTGGTGTCATGCAATAAGTTTATATCGTTTGTGGCAAGCAATATGTCGTTAACATATAAAACCAAAAATATGTGTTTACTCCCACTGAACTTGTGATACACACATTCATCAACAATGTTAGTTTCAAAACCATAAGAAGTGAGAACTTGATGAAATTTGAAGTACCACTGACGAGAAGCTTGTTTGAGTCCATAGATGGATTTAGTCAATTTGCAAACCGTATTCTTTGGGTCAAGCTGCTTTGACATCCATCTGATGCAACTCAAGATCAAAATATGCAACAAGTGCCATAATTGTCCTAAAAGAATCTTTCGAAGAAACTGGAGAGAAAGTTTCTTTAAAGTCAATTCCTTCTTTTTGAGTAAAGCCTTTGGCTACAAGGCGTTTTATACCTCTCCACATTACCATTTGAATCCCTTTTGGTTTTAAATATCCATTTACAACCTACAAGCCAGACCAACCGTAATGAGACAAGTTCCCAAACTTTATTGTCTTGCATAGACTTATATTCTTCATTCATGGCTTCTATCCACTTATGAGAGTTGGAACTTTCCATGGCTTGATTTAAAGTTGATTGGATCATCTTCGACATTCCATTTTCTACCTCATGTTCTCGGAGATATACAATATAATCATCCGAAAGTACAAATCTCCTTTCTCTTGTGGATCGCCTTAATGGCACAGATTCTTGAGGTTGAGGTTGTAGAGTTTGTTCCTCGTGAATAATTACCTCATCTTGAATGGGGTTTGAACTATATTATCTTGAACAACATTGTGCGGTTGAGGATCCAAATTACTTCTCGAGCAATGACAGTATAGGAACTGTGATTGGTCAAAAGTAGTAGTAGTAAGTGGGATTACTCGCTTCCTCCTCAAAAACAATGTCTCTACTGGATATCTCCCCAAACTCAACATCCTCAAAAATGTTGCAATTCTGTCTCAAATATTGACCTATTTGTGGGATCATAAAACTTGTAACCCGTGATCGTTGGCATAGCCAATAAAGTAGTCGCTAATGGTTTTAGAGTCCAATTTTTAGTTCATGAGGTTTATAAGGCCTCGCCAAATGAGACACCCCACACATGCAAATGTTTTAGACTAGGCTTTCGTCCAACCCAAAGCTCATAAGGTGTTTTTAAATTGCTTTAGTTGGCACCCGATTTAAGATATAAGTTCTTGTCTTTAGAGCCTCACCCTAGAGGGACTCGTAAAGTAGAATGACCGATCATACTTCTTACCATATCCTTGAGTCGGTTGTCTCTCAGATACACCATTCATGCTAGGTGATTCTAGCATGGTGTATTGTGGGACGATTCCACATTCCTCCAGGTATTTTGCAAACGGTCCTGGACGTTGTTCACCTGATCCATCATATCTGCCATAGTATTCACCACCACGGTCGGACTGACACTTTTAATCCGCTTTGTTGAGTTGTAACTCAACTTCCTTAAATTTTTGAATACGTCCAAAGACTGTGATTTCTCATGGATAAGAAATAGATACCCATATCTGGAATAGTCGTCTATGAATGTGATAAAATATTGTTGACCATTCCAAGACGCCATAGGGAACGGGCCACAAATGTCCGTATGAATTAATTCTAAGACATCTGTAGACCGATGGGCACCATATTTCTTTATTTTGGTCTATTTTCCCTTGATACACTCAACACAGACATCAAAATCTGAAAAATCAAGAGAGTCCAAAATTCCATCAGACACAAGGCGCTCAACTCTAGATTTAGAGATGTGACCTAGGCGTTTGTGCCATAATGAGGCTGAAGTTTCCTTAGTTAATTTACGCTTTGTACCTCGTGATTCCACGTGCAAGGTTTCATTATAAGATGCAATAGTTTTGAGCAAATATAGATTATCAAACACATTAAGTAAACCAGTACCAACAACATTTGAATTAATAGACATACTAAACTTTATATTTCCAAAAAAACAATAATATCCCAATTTGTCCAATACAGAAATAAAAATTAAATTCCGTCTAAAGGACGGTACAACAAAAGTGTCTAATAAATCCAAATAATAACCAGTTTTCAGTAATAATCTAAAGTGCGCTATTGCCTGCACTTCTATTGACTTGCCATCACCCACAAAGATGTATCTTTCAAAGATCGATTGGCTTTTAGAGTTCAGTAACCTGCATAGAAACACATATGTGAGTAGTAGCACCGAATCTACCCACCAATTGTTTCTTGGCATCAAGCTAAATTTATTTGAAACAGACCAAAACATGAAATGTACCTTTCTTTACACGCCAAAGCGACGATTTGGCACAATCCTTCTTTCAGGTCCGGCTTGCCACAAAAGAAACAACCATCCTGCAAGACTTTCTTTTGGTTAGGACCGAGGAATAGCAACTTCCTTTCCCTTATTCGTACTTTTGCCCGTATGCTTGGAGGTGCTTGCCAGATGAGCACTGTCAGTCCTTTCTTGCTTCAATCTCTCTTCCTCTTGCACACAAAATGAAATGAGCTCATTGAGAGTCCATTTCTCCTTCTGACAGTTATAACTGACCTTAAATTGGTTAAATTGTGCAGGAAGAGAGATGAGAACTAAATGCACGAGCAAATCATCAGATAGGTCGAGCTTTAGTGCCTTAAGTTTTGAAGCAAGATGAGACATTTCCATGATGTACTTCATGAACATTACCCTTGCCTTTATACTTTATTGAAATCAAGCTTGCTAAAAGCGTGCTTGTTTCAAATTTTATCGCTTTTAGAAAAGCGCTTTTGAATTTCGAAAAGAAATTCACCCAAGAATGATAACATCCTCTGTTATTGCACCCCGAAAGACTTCTGGAATCCCACGCTTCATGATTATAAGACTTAGCCTGTTAGAACGATCCCACTTTTCAAAGTACACAATTTCCTCAACAGTACTTTGTGCAGTGAGAGCATTCGGTTTTGGCATCCTTAATGCCAAGTCTATGTCCATGCAGCCGAGAACAATCAATATGTTCTCTTTCCAGTCCTTAAAGTTTGTTCCATTTAACATTGGAACATTGTTCATGTTGGTAGAGATTGAAGTAGTCGACATTAAAGCTAAATAGAAAAGAAAATAAAAGGAATGAACAATTATGCTCACATTAAGTTACCAAACACATAATCTCTAAATAAATTAATTTAATGACAACATCTCAAGATACCTAGCACAACATTAATACCAAACCTTTGGGTAGTGATATTAACTGTAAGTGGTATTCTTGTTGTAATGATCAAACATTGACAATAAGTTATGTCAAATAACAAATCTATCTTTGGATGGATTTATTATTCACATTAGGTTTCCTTTACAATTGGCACATGTTTATCACCACAAAATGTGTGTGTAATTCTGCCAAGTATTAATCATGTCTTTGGACCGATAAATACCCGCATGAGATACACAGACATGAATATCAAAACATTTCATATAAAACAATCTAGACAAGAGAGATCACTTTTGTGACATCTTGTTTGAATGGACTTATATTGAGAATGTTAGAAAATTAAATTTCTGTAGACGTTGTATGAAATTACATTAAATTTAAAGATTTCTTAATTTGTTACCCCGAAATATTATATAATCAAGCAATCCCAATTATATATACATACATATATAAATAGAATTGACGGGTCCAAAAAAAAAAAACAAACTGACCACGAATCATTTTACAATTCCAGAAAACAGATTGCCATTTTCACAGAACAAAACAGGAAAAAAAAAAACAGAATTTACATCCATAAGAAAATTGAATCGATTCCATGAAACTAAATAGAATGAATAAAGCATATCAATTACGATAATACACATGATATGTCAATCGATACCAATTGTAAACATAAATTTGAACATAAACCTTACACTTGGATCATTTACCATGTGTATTATCAAGAAATCAAGCCAAAATGACATACACGAATCCATTGTGAGCGGTTAAGCAAGCGTGATTATCAATAAGCTCTTTGTTATTGATTATGTTATTGCCTTCTAATCCTTTCCCTTTGGTGCCATATGTTTCTCCTTGAGAGGATTTAGAAAACATGGCGGTTTTTTTACCACAGGAAGGAATAGGGACCATAACCTTTTAAAGGTTGTAATTGGTTTTCATAACTGAAAGTTATAAAGTCCCATGAAACCACCATATGGGATATTAAGCAGACATCGCCATCCATTAACCATTAAACTAATTAATTAGCCATTAAACCAATTAATTAGTCATTAAACAAACTTTAACCAATATGTTTTAATTTCTATTTCTGCCCCTCATAGAAATAGAAATTATACAACTAGTATCTACACATTAGGTCCATAACACATATACCCTTAAGCCTATTAACTAAATTGAATCACTTAAATTGTAGGCTTTTTATAAATGATAACACCACATTTAATTATGTGGTCCCATTGAGACATTATCTAACAATAACATGATTCAATTTGTTATAAAATAAAAATAAAAAAAACCAAAACCTTGCTCTGAAGGTGCTCACAACATATTTTAGAAGCTTTAAAAGCTTTGAATGTATAGTAATTACCTGCTTGGAGAATTTATAAAACTTCAAACATAATTAAAATAATTTCACATGTTTTAAATTTTAATGTGCGTTTCGAAATTGGATTACTTTGCATATGTTTGAAATAGTGAATTCTTAGCGAAATATCACCAATTTGATTTAGTCACAATGCATGCCAATGTTAATTTCTTTGAGCCATTAGTAACAGTTGGCCTTTCTATGTTTAAATCGAGACCTTCGATGCATCATGAGACTATGGAAATTTCAAGACCTTCAAAGCATGATTCTTCAGACCTTATCAATATATTTTCACTTCTGATTGCACTACTTCGAATTGTTTCGAAGTGACAAACAACATACATGAAAAATCTAGAAACCTCCTAGATGTTGATTTGTGATTATGTATCAATTTTAAGCAGAATATAACAATCCCAATCAAACAATCAAGAGAAAGAGACACAAAGATTTTACGTGGAAAAACCACAATTGGACACCTTCCAATTGTGATAAAAACCACGAACATGACCACAAGAACAATCCACTAAGAAGATATAAAGGAATTACACAGGTATCACTCTCAATTATCTAGCGAATTCACAACGCCTAATTGAACCAACCTCTATGTGCCTCTTCCAACCCCATCTTCAGCACGGAATTGTCTTTCTGATGAGCCACTCCGGATTCCCTCCAAAGCTTCAGGCTCGAATTCTTCGGAATTCACAACTGAAGAACAACTCTCTCTTTTGTGTATAACAAACAAACCTTTGATGTACTCTCTTTAAACCATGAGTTAAATACTCAATAAAACATCAAAGAAAACAAAATGTCTCTAGATATAAACCTTTAAGAACCAAAAAGAAGATCTGGAGGACTTCAATGAATCAATCAGTAGTGTAGTTTTGGGAGAAAACCAACTACTTATAGAAAATCCAAAGCAATCCTAGTTGGGAAGGAAAACCAACTTCTTGTTTGTAGAAAACCTGCTTCTTGCAGAACTCCAAAGTAACTCCAAAGTAATCCCACTTCTTATAGAAACCCAAAATAAACCTTGTTTCAGAAGAAAACAAACTCCATAATGAATCTGGAAATCTGGGATCGCGCGGTCCGCTCGAGCGTCGGTCTTTCCGCTCGAACGGAGACTTCAAATCTTGTGATTTCATATAGGCTCCCCACTCGAGCGTCCGTTTCCCCGATCGAGCGGAGAATCACACCTTCAAAGATTTTTTTCAGCAAAACAGAATCTTGTGAGCTTGCAAACCCGCCGGCGCCCATTTCGCCGAGCGGAAAGGCCAAAACTGGAAAAACTGGAAAAGTATAACATGATCGGACAGGCAATTTTGAATGTATTTTTGCATTTTGCTTCGGCTGCGAGCTGACCGGGCAGCTCGACCCCTGTAACAATCAGCGAAGTGGCAATCTAGAAAGCATTAATACCACAAACTTCTCTGCAAAGCTCGATTCGGGTTGGATTCGCATCTAATAAACTCATAGCCTCACTGAAATAAAAATGCGAATAAAATTACAACTCAAAGGAGTTTTGTCAAACGGGATTGCCAACAATAAAAACCTAACAATCTCCCCCTTTGGCAATGCCGTGACAAAACACACCTAACAAATAAAATCCTAATCACCCCAACCCTTTACAGCCAACAAAAACAAACTTCTTTCTGACGGTCAAGATCTGCAAAACAACTATTAATGCCACAATCTTCAAAACAATTATTAGTGCCACAAGAATATATGAAAAAGCAATAAACATATGACAAGATTATCTTGAAGCATGATATGGAAAACATGAATAGATGCGGCTTGAAGATTTTAAGAACATGTAGCATGAAAACCTGAAACACATGAAAAACAACTTTCTCCCCTCAAACAACAAAAGCAAGATCATAAACCACACAAGCATGATATGATGATATAAATATCAGGACATGCAAAACAACTATAGCCAATCTCCCTTACAAACCAAATCAAAGGGATCAAGCGAACAAACTTTTGTAACAATAAACCAAACTCCCCCTCACAAAAAACAACCACAAACACTGAAAACAGTGAACAAGAAGAAAAAGACAAAAATAATATGGTGGAGCAAGCATGAAATCTCAAATTTGTACCTTAGAACACACAAGATTATCCAAGAAGCATAATTACATGAAAACACAATGTGCACAGCCTCTAGAAGATTCCTCATAAAAGAAAGTGATGCATTATGTGAAAAGCATAGATCCCATGATAAAAAGTGTGTGTGTGACTCTTGGAGTTCGACAAACACTAGATTCAAATCCTAGTAGTGATATGAAAGCTGGACCTCTGACAAGAGAATCTAAGCACAACTAAGGAAAGTCAAACCACTAGGAATCAAGGGGTATTTGGTGAGTAAAGGCGGAGGCTCCCCCTCAATCAATGAATCCTTTATTTTTATTTTTTTTTCACATTTTTTTCTCTTTTCTTTCTTTTGCATATTTATTTTCTTTCTTTTCTTTCTTGTGTACATTTTTTCTCTTTTCTTTTGCACACTCATCGGCGGCTGACACGCTCAAGAGTATGGAAACCGAACCAGAGAAGCATGGATATATTAAGGATGGCCTGGTTGGTGACTCTGAGGTAGCCTTTTCCTCATGCTTGGACTACAAAGAATAGAGGGGAAAGCCATGGAGATGCAAAAAGATGGAAGGTGGTTAAGAGACTCAACATCACCCACGATATGCTAGTATAGGTCAATTCCTCTAGAAAAGCAAAAGATATCATGCCAGAAGTCCATAGAAAAAATAACCACTAAGGCAAAAGACTCCAATATTTGCTAATCTAAGAGTGTGTACAGAATGAGACATACTAATCAAAGAACACACACTCCAAAATGAGTAAGGATCATAGAAAGCACACACATATCAACATGTAATGGATATTCTCATCAATTCCAATATGTACCAAAGATATCTCAAAAATTCAAACTTGCAAAACCATACTAAGAAAATCTTTTTGGTTTTTTTTTTTTTTTTTCAACAATAAAGCAAGACAAAAAAAAACAAAACATGCACACTTTTTTTTTTATTATTAAAAAGAACAGAGACCCAAAAAAAAAAAAAAAGAGAAAACACATTAACACAAGTCAAGTTTTCTTACCCAAATCTTTTTGGTTTTAACAAAATCAGGTCTAGCGGTCTTGGTAAATGTCATGGTGTTGTGAACACCCTCATGAATCTTGGTATTCCGCCTAGACAAGTAAGGTTGTCTCCTAACCCAAAAAGTATTCGAATTTCTACCCTTTTGAGACATTCTCCCATGCAATTTATAACAAAAAGGGTGAATATGGCCATGCATACCACAATGATGACAAATAAAAACAGGATGTACCTTCTTTTCTTTTACCTTACCAACTCTAGGGAGTTTGAGAAGTTTTTCCTCTTGTTGAATCTTTTGTTCTCCCTTTCCTTGAGTTTGTGTATCATGAGATGTGGAAGCACTCTGTTTTTGCTCTTTCTTACCTCCAAAGCCAATGCCACTCTTGTCTGAACAGATTTGTTGAGACCCAATGATATCCTCCAAAGTCTTTGATCCTTTGTTCCAAAGACCAATGGTAACCATGGCACACTTGTGCTCTTCCTCTTTCTTGATCATTAGTTCTTCCAAGGCAACTTGTGATATCTCGAGAGATTCAATCTTTTCTTCATACATGGTATGAGTTTCCTGTAGCTCATTCCTCTCTGTCTCACAAGTCAACAGTTTAGCACAAAGAACTTGTTGATCATCAGCTATCTTGATGGCATTGATCCTAGCCTCGGAAATCTCCTCCTTAAGTTTGACATTCTCACATTCACATGCTTTGAGTTTCTTTGTGAGTTTGTCATTCAATTTGAATAACTTAAGCGACTCCTTATACAACTTTTCATAAGCTTGTTCAAGCTCTTCATTGTCACTCTCAGAGGATTCATTATTAGTGTTATTCTCAACCGACCTCTTTAAATCCATTATCACAAATCAAACAAGATCTCGTTTTAAAAAAAATATTTTTTTAAAAAAAATAGAACGACCCGCTCTGATACCAATTGAAAAATCTAGAAACCTCCTAGATGTTGATTTGTGATTATGTATCAATTTTAAGAAGAATATAACAATCCCAATCAAACAATCAAGAGAAAGAGGCACAAAGATTTTACGTGGAAAAACCACAATTAGACACCTTCCAATTGTGATAAAAACCACGAAATGCGACCAAGAACAATCCACTAAGAAGATATAAATGAATTACACAGGTATCACTCTCAATTATCTAGCGAATTCACAACGCCTAATTGAACCAACCTCTATGTGCCTCTTCCAACCCCATCTTCAGCACGGAATTGTCTTTCTGATGAGCCACTCCGGATTCCCTCCAAAGCTTCAAGCTCGAATTCTTCAGAATTCACAACTGAAGAACAACTCTCTCTTTTGTGTATAACAAACAAACCTTTGATGTACTCTCTTTAAACCATGAGTTAAATACTCAATAAAACATCAAAGAAAACAAAATGTCTCCAGATATAAACCTTTAAGAACCAAAAAGAAGATCTGGAGGACTTCAATGAATCAATCAGTAGTGTAGTTTTGGGAGAAAACCAACTACTTATAGAAAATCCAAAGCAATCCTAGTTGGGAAGGAAAACCAACTTCTTGTTTGTAGAAAACACGCTTGCAGAACTCCAAAGTAACTCCAAAGTAATCCCACTTCTTATAGAAACCCAAAATAAACCTTGTTTCAGAAGAAAACAAACTCCATAATGAATCTGGAAATCTGGGATCGCGCGGTCCGCTCGAGCGTCGGTCTTTCCGCTCGAACGGAGACTTCAAATCTTGTGATTTCATATAGGCTCCCCACTCGAGCGTCCGTTTCCCCGATCGAGCGGAGAATCACACCTTCCAGTATTTTTTCAGGCAAAACAGAGATACTGTGAGCTTGCAAACCCCGCTCGAGCGCCCATTTCCCCGCTCGAGCGGAAAGGCCAAAACTGGAAAAACTGGAAAAGTATAACATGATCGGACAGGCAATTTTGAATGTATTTTTGCATTTTGTTGCCCATGGTCGGCGACTCGACCCTGAATAATCAAGTGGCAATCTAGAAAGCATTAATACCACAAACTTCTCTGCAAAGCTCGATTCGGGTTGGATTCGCATCTAATAAACTCATAGCCTCACTGAAATAAAAATGCGAATAAAATTACAACTCAAAGGAGTTTTGTCAAACGGGGTTGCCAACAATAAAAACCTAACAATACACACTCTTCAAATTACACTACTTTAAAATGTTTTGCAGAGTTTTGCATTACCTTCTTGTTAGGTTTTATTCTTGGCAATCCAGGTTAACAATGATTTCTATAAGAAGTTGGTTTTCTTTCAAAACTAGGATTACTTTTGGATTTCTATAAGTAATTGGATTTCTTCCAAAACTAGGATTACTTTTGGATTTTCTATAAATAGTTAGTTTTCTCCCAAAACTATTTAATTCCTCCAAATCTTCTTTTTGGTTCTTAAGATTTATATCTGGGGATATTTTATTAGTTTTCTTTGATGTTTTATTGAGTATTCAACTCATGGTTTAAAGAGAGTACATCAAAGATTTTGTTTGTTATATACAAGAGAGAGAGAGTTGTTCTTCGATGGATTCTGAAGAATTCGAGCTTGAAGTTTCGGTGGATTCTGGAGTGGCTCATATTAAAGACAATTCCGAGGTGAAGACGGGGTTGGAAGAGGCATATAGAGGTTGGTTCAATTAGGCGTGGATTCGCTAGGTAATTGAGAGTATACCTGTGTAATTCTTTTAAATCTTCTTAGTGGATTGTTTTGTGGTCATGGACTGTGGTTTTTAATCATGATTGGAGGTGTCCAATTGTGGTTTTTTCACGTAAAATCGTTGTGTCGATTTGTCTTTTATTGTTTGATTGGGATTGTTATATTCTGCTTAAAATTGGTACATAATCACAAATCAACATCTAGGGTTTCTAGATTTTTCAATTGGTATCAGAGCAGGTCGTTCTATTTTTTTTTTTTCAAAAAAATTCTTTTAGAACGAGATCTTGTTTGGTTTGTGATTATGGATTCAATTCGTGAGGGAAATTCTATGGTTCGACCACCCCTACTTGACGAATCCTCGGGGAGTGAAGATGAAGAACTTCAGCAAGCATATCAAAAGTTGTATAAGGAGTCTCTTAACTTATTCAAATTGAATGACAAACTCACAAAGAAACTCAAAACATGTGAAAGTGAGAATGTCAAGTTAAAAAAAGAGATTTCTGAGGCTAGGAATGATGCCCTTAAGATTTCTAATGATCGACAAGCTCTTTGTGCAAAACTCTTGACTTGTGAGACAGGGAGGAATGAGCTACAGCAAATTTATGCAACATATGAAGAAAAGATTGAAACTCTCGAGATGTCTCAAGTTGCTTTGGAAGAACTAATGATTAAGAAAGAGGAAGAACTCAAGTATGCTATGGCTACCATTGGTCTTTGGAATAGAGGATTAAAGACTTTGGACAATATCATTGGGTCTCAACAAATTTGTTCTGACAAGAGTGGCATTGGCTTTGGTGATAAGAAAGAGCAAAAACAGAAGGCTTCCACATCTTGTGATACAAGAACTCAAGGAAAGGGAGAACAAAAAATTCAACATGAGGATAGACTTCTCAAACTTCCTAGAGTTGGTAAGGCCAAAGAAAAGAAGGTACACTATGTTTTTATTTGTTATCATTGTGGTATGCATGGTCATATTCGCCCTTATTGTTATGAATTGTATAGGAGAATGTCTCATAGAGATGGAAGAAATTCTAATATCTCAAGGGGTAGGAGACACTTCATTGGTCATAAGGAGGTTAAGGGTTATAATAAACCTTACCATTTTGATTTGCTTGAGACCAAACATGAACAAAGGTTGTGTTTACCTAGACCTAGGAATAGGAAGTTGAAAACCATGTCAAGACGGGTTCTCATTGAAGGGGAAGGGAACCATAACGTCAAGACACCACCCAAAAACCGCAATTCTCACAACTTTGTTTATACTAAAGCGGTTTGGGTGAGAAAACTTGACTTGTGTTAATTTGTTTATTTGTTTTAGTTTTTGGGTTTCTGTGTGTTTTTTTTAATGAGAAAAAAATGTGTGCTTGTTCGTTTTCTGACATGTTTTGTTTTCTAAAAAAAAAAAAAAAAAAAAAAAATATGTGTATGTTCGTTTTTTGTCTTGCTTTGGTTAAGAAAAAAATGAAAAAAAAAAATCCAAAAAGATTTTCTTAGTATGGTTTTGCAAACTTGATTTTTTTTTTTTTTTTGAGATGTCCTTGGTGCATATTGGAATTGATAAGAATATTCATTACATGTTAATATGTGTGTGCTTTCTGTGGTCATTACTCATTTTGGAATGTGTATTTTTTGATTAGTATGTCTCATTCTGTACACACTCTTGGATTAGCAAATATCGGAGTCTTCTACCTTAGTGATTATTTTTTTTTCTATGGACTTCTGGCATTGTATCTTTTGCTTTTCTAGAGGAATTGACCTATAGTAGCATGTCATGGGTGATGTTGAGTCTCTTAACCATCTTCCATCTTTTTGCATCTCCATGGCTTTCCCCTCTATTCTTTGTAGTCCAGCCATGAGAAAAAGGCTACCTCAGAGTCACCAACCGGGCCATCCTTATTATATCCATGCTTCTCTGGTTCGGTTTCCATACTCTTGAGCATGTCAGCCGCCAATGAGTGTGCAAAAGAAAGAAAAAAAAATGTGAAAAAGAAAAAAAAAATGTGTAAAAGAAAGAAAAGAAAAAGATGTGAAAAAAAAATAAAAAATAAAGGATTCATTGATTGAGGGGGAGCCTCCGCTTTTACTCACCAAATACCCCATGATTCCTAGTGGTTTGACTTTTCGTAGTTATACTTAGATTCTCCTGTTGGAGGTCCAGCTTTTATATCACTACTAGGATTTGAATCTGGTGTTTGTCGAATCCCAAGAGTCACACACACACTTTTATCATGGGATCTATGCTTTTCACATAATGCATCACTTTCTTTTATGAGGAATTTTCTAGAGGCTGTGCACATTGTGTTTTAGAGTAATTGTGCTTCTTGGATAGTCTTGTGTGTATTAAGATACTAATATGAAATTTCTTGTCTGCTCCACCATATTATTTTTTGTCTTTTTCTTCTTGTTCACTGTTTTCAATGTGTGTGGTTGTTTTTAGTGAGGGGGAGTTTGGTTTATTGTTACAAAAGTTTGTTCGCATGATCACTTTGATTTGTTTGGTAAGGAAGATTGGCTTTAGTTGTTTTGCATGTTGCTTTGCATTCTTGCATGCTCCTGATATTTACATCATCATATCATTGCTTGTGTGGTTTATGATCATGCTTTAGTTGATTGAGCTTCCTTTGTCAATTTGTGACAAAAAGGTGTTGTTTATGTTTTCATGCTACATGTTCTTAATATCTCTAAGTCGCATCTATTCATGTTTTCCATCTCATGCTTCAAGATAATCTTGTCATATGTTTATTATTTTTTTCATATACTCTTGTGGCACTAATAGTTGTTTTGGAGATTGTGGCACTAATAACTGTTTTGCAGATCATGACCTTAAGATAGAAGTTGGCTTTTGTTGGCTGTTATGGGTTGGGGTGATTAGGATTTTATTTGTTAGGTGTGTTTTGTCACGGCATTGCCAAAGGGGGAGATTGTTAGGTTTTATTCTTGACAATCCCGGTTGACAAGAATTTCTATAAGAAGTTTGTTTTCTTTCAAAACTAGGATTACTTTTGGATTTTTATAAGTAATTGGATTTCTTCCAAAACTAGGATTACTTTTGGATTTTCTATAAATAGTTGGTTTTCTCCCAAAACTATTTAATTCCTCCAGATCTTCTTTTTGGTTCTTAAGATTTATATCTGGTGATATTTTGTTAGTTTTCTTTGATATTTTATTGAGTATTCAACTCATGGTTTAAAGAGAGTACATCAAAGGTTTTGTTTGTTATATATAAGAGAGAAAGAGTTGTTCTTCGGTGGATTCTGAAGAATTCGAGTCTGAAGCTTCGGTGGATTCTGGAGTGGCTCATCGTAAAGACAATTCCGAGGTGAATACGGGGTTGGAAGAGGCACATAGAGGTTGGTTCAATTAGGCGTGGATTCGCTAGGTAATTGAGAGTATACCTGTGTAATTCCTTTAAATCTTCTTAGTGGATTGTTTTGTGGCTGTTGCCCGTGGTTTTTTAATCACAGTTGGAGGTGTCCAATTGTGGTTTTTCCACGTAAAATCATTGTGTCGATTTGTCTTTTATTATTTGATTGGGATTGTTATATTCTGCTTAAAATTGGTACATAATCACAAATCAACATCTAGGGTTTCTAGATTTTTCACTTCTAACCAAATATATGGACCTTCGAAGTGTTTTTGAGGGAGCTTCGAGCCACCTTTAAACTAAATATGTGGAACTTTGAAGTGTTTTCGAGTTTCGAATTACCTTCGAACCTAATATATGGACCTTCAAAGTGCTTTTGAGGGAGCATCGACCCATCTTCGAGCCAAATCTGTGGACCTTCGAAATGCTTTGACATAGTTCCAATATTATGTTCGACTTCGAGATTATATATAGCATACCCGAAACTTCTCTTACTTCGCGGTATACTTTAAAATCGGTAAATAGCCAACCCTCAAAACACTTCTCGAGGCTTCAAAGGCGAGTAACGAACCTTCGAGACAATTATCAAAGTTTTGAAGGCGAGTAGCCAACCTTCAAAATAATTCCTGAAAGCTTCGAAGGCGAGTAACCAACCTTCGAGACAATTCTTGAAGCTTCAAAAGCGAGTAGCCAACTTTCAAAACAATTTCCAAAGCTTTGAAGGTGAGTAACCAACTTTTGAACCAATTCTCGACGCTTCGAATGCGAGTAGCTAACTTTCAAAATAATTCCCTAAGCTTCGAAGGCATACAATCACATCCAACCATTGATTGTTTGAAACCCAAAACTGTTGTTGATGCAACAGACAGTCCTTTGAAGTTTTCGAAGTCTTAACAAAAAGGACTTTCGAAGCACATATTTTGATTCATATCAAAATATAATAATAATAATTGATAGAACTACTTTGAAGACATCCTGGAGCCATCTCCAATACATGCAAAAACCAAACTTTGGTCTTACCTTAAAGGAAATTAACTAATGTCTCCCAAAGTCAAAACAAATTTAAGGATGGATTCATAGATGAAATCCAAAATTAAACCACTCCACAAAGTTAATTATGGTGTTATGTGGTTGTCCATAAAGCTGGAAAATTTCAGAAATTAAATTAAAATAAAATAAAATAAAGTTAAATTGCCATTACTTCGAATAAATTGGTCATTCTTAGCCAAGTTCAACATTTCAAACAGTTAAGTTGTTCTTTAGTGCATTAAACTCATCAAAACAATGCTTAAAGATAATTGTTTTATTATCATTTTATCAAAATTAAATCTTGATGTGAACTACAAATCCAAAAATGATTTTGAACACCAAAAACCATAGTACAAGATGGCCTTAAAAATTCAAACAACTTGACATTTTGAATAATTTCAAAAAATTTAGATTCATGAACATTAAATTGTTCATCATTCTTAGCCATGTTTGGCTTGAGAACATGTTCTTCGGCCAAATGACTTTCATCATTCATTGACAAATGGGTTGTTTTTCTATTTTATCCATTAATGGATTATGAAAATCCTTCATGTGAGTTTTATCATTTTTTGATCTAATGGGTAGTTCCATTTTAGCCATTAATGAAAATCCTCCATATGAGTTTCATCATTTTTTGGCTTAATGGGCTGTTTTATTTTAGCCATTAACGACTTATGAAAAGCTTTCATAGACATGTTATTTCTATAGTTTGACTCTCAAAGAACAAATTTTTAAACCCCCCAAGCATAATATGGAATATCATTTTTAACCATATTTGGCTCAACAATATGCTTTTCATAAATTGGTTTTTTAAAAATGAGTCTTTTGAGCCCCCAGCCATTGATGAAATCAATTCTTTTTTTCTTTTTTTTGCCATTTTCAACACTGAAAGAATTTTGAAAAAATTCATCAATTCCGGCCATTAAAACCTCGTTTAAAGACTTGGTAGTGAGAGTTAACAACTTATCATTCCACTGGCAAACTTCCATATCAAGTTCATGAATTTCCCCAATTAAATCGTATCTTTTTTTCTTCCACCAAATAATATTGTAATGGATGAAAGTTTGTTTTATCAAGAAAATAGATCTCTTCTTAAAGATCTAAATTTTTTTGTTTACGCCAAAAGATTTCATCTAGGCCATTTGGAATGGACGAATCCAATTCATTTTTCATTTCTTACACTTGACATCCTACTGGGCGTGCCAAAAATTGTTAGCTTATTTTTCCTACGAAGGAAAATATTATAAATGCGAGCATGCCAGTAAAGATTGAAAAATCTTTATAGATTAAATTCAAGCCAATTATCAAGTGATTATGTTGACGATTCTTTTTCCTCAATGAAGAGGACTTCAAAATTGCCAAATGTAGAGAAAAGAAAAATTAAAAAAAAAGGAGGGAGATGGAGAAAGATGATTGAGTGAACAATCGGGATGATTGATTGAGCAATCAAACTAACCATTAATTTACCTCTACTCCTATACTTCGAAAAGGAAGTGCATAAAATTTACCTCTACTCCTATACTTCAAAAAATGAAGTGCATAAAATTAAGTGTAGAAAATTAAGTGCATGAAATATAAATGACAAGAAAATAGAAATCAATTGTGTTTGATTTGAGTTCTGGATCCCTTACAATGTAGTCATGAATGACTATTTATAGGCAAAAATTTGTAGGAAAAAACTATTTAATAACTACCATATTCTTTCATCTCCCACACTTCACACTCCATGATCTTCCACTTCGTCACCATATTTCCATAACTTCCTTTAACCTCAAATTCATGTTCTATGTTCTCCACTTTGTCTTTCATCATCTTTTTACACGTGTTTTATATTTTATAACTTCTCATAATTTCCAAATGAGTAAGAGAGTATCACATATTCTATAATTATATAAATAATAACTAATAAAAATTATTTATTTATAATGCCAACACAGATAACACGTTTAATAATTTAATGAATCATGTTAGTAGGACGTAAACCTGTGATCACACAACACATTCACCATTTCACTCCAAAACTTGTGGGACACATCCTGGACCTGGACTTTCGGTGCAAAGACCCACTGGGTGGCTCACTTTTTTTTGTCCTCTAAAACGTGTGGGCACATCTTGGGACTTATGGTACCAAGACCCACAAAGCAATTATTCTAGTGGAGACCATTTCACAATTATGGATGCAAAAAGTACATGGTATAAAAATATGACTATCATAATCATAATATTATTCATCATAATTAAGTTTGCACCTTCTGTCAGTTTTGTTCAATATCTTAAATTTTATAATTTGTGCTAATTAAAAACAATCAGCAACGGTGAATAAAGTTTTGGATAAAAAATGATTGTGATAATTTCTAAAGGACAAAATTAACAATTCATACTCTGTTTTTTGCAATCCTAAATTTTCTCTTCACCCAATTGTACCATATCACTCCGTCTATCTTCAGAAAGAAAATTTGAGTTTGGGTTATATAATTTAAGTTATTCAAATTTCAAATTTATCATTTTGTTTGTTAATTTAAACTTTACTGTACAACAGTTTCCAACTCAACTAGATTAATTAAAATTAAAAAATTAATATTCCGTTTATTAAGATGAAAAATATTTTCTAATAGAAAAAGATTTTTTTATGTTTGGTGATGGTGGTGGGAACAAAGGTAGAATGGAAGTGTGGGGTGGTGGCGGTAGTGATGGAGATAGAGATGGTGGCCGTGGTGATGGCAGGGTGGTAGTGGAGGTGATAGTGGTAATGGTAATTAGGGGTGTTCGTGGTTCAATCGCGGCTTTAAAACTTCCAATCTGTCATCCGTCCGAAACTAGGCGGATTGAAGAAAATCAATTCGCAACCGTCCGCCGAATTGGTGGATGCAAATTGACAGATTGACGGATGAATGCGAATCGATTTGACGGTTTATATTTTTACAAATTTTTAACATAATAATTAAACCAGTCGACATAAAATTTTTTTTTTGAATAACAATCAAATCTGTATTTTACAAACATGATAACAATCCAATCTATCTAGCTTCAGGAAAACCGTGGCCTTGATACTAGGGCTGAGCAAGGAATCCGTAAAATCCGTAATCCGATCCGGTCCAGTCCAATCCGATAGGTTTGGATTGATTTTTTGAATCCGTGGTTTGGTTCCGGATTGAAAATTTCAAAATTCGTAGGCCACGGATCGGTTCCGGATTGAACCCCACGGTTCCGGATTGGAACCGATCCGGACCATCTAGAAATAATCTATATTTTTATACTATATACCTTCCCACACCATATAATTTCTTATCTGATATAAAAACTAAAATGTTGTGGGACATCACCCATGTGAGGGGTGATGGCCAACTCACTTGCCAGCCAAAAGAAGTGAGTGCATGTTGCTGCCAATACACAAGGGTTGGCAAAGGGGCTTCATCATGTGCAAGAGTTGGCTGCCAACATGTTGCAAAGGTGCTTTCCATGTGATGTTGCCAACCAACAAGGGCTGGCCATGTGATGGCCAGCAGCCCCTCTCTTCTACCTTCTAAGTCTATATATTGTGAGGTAGAGTGGAGAGACAAAAGTGAGAGAAAGAGAGCCAAGAGTGAGCAACTACCAAAGAGGTGTTGAGATGTGAGGCGGAGAGACCCGTCTCCCTCGGTGTGAGCGAGGGAGACGGGAGAGTGGGTGAGTGAGGAGAGTGTGAGCTCCTCCTCTATTATAATCTTTCTGTAATCTCCAAATTGGTATAGTGAAAACCGGCTACTCTCCCGTAGACGTAGGCATTGAGGCCGAACCACGTAAAATATTGTGTCTCCTTGAGTGTGGGTGTGTTTTTCTGCTTGGTTTAATTTTCGCAAAGGTCTTGGGGGGATCCCGGATCCCAACAATTGGTATCAGAGCCTCGTCGGTGGCGTTTCGGAACAAAAACCCGTCTTTGTTTGAATCCCAGAATCGGATTGCTCAAAATCGGGTTTGAGCATACTAGAGCAAGGCTCGACGAGAGTCGAAAACATAAAGCGACACCCGAGAGGTCGGACGCCTTCGCGCCCTAGAAGGCGGCGCGTGAGGTCCACTCGCATGCACGCGCCACACGCGCCGTTGGGGAGCCGGCGCGTCATATCACGCGACAGCGAAGCGGCGAGAGGAAAACGAGTGGGGAGTGGCGCGTGTAAAAGCACGGCGGTGCCTCTGTGATCCCGCGTCGGCGAGCAGCGTCAGCAAGGGACGCCACGTGTCAGTCAATAAAGCGGCAGAGTCAACGCCACATGGCAGCCAGTCGGCGCACGTGGCGGCCACGTCATCGACCGCGTGGTACGATGGACGATCGCTGCGTACGCGTCATCTGCCCGCGTCAACAAGGGTTGGCCGTCAACGAGCGGTCCGGATCGGATGCGACGCGGCAATGGTAATGCCCGCGAGAGAAAGGATCTGGTGCTTCGCGGCTAAGGTGCAGCCGCAGATCTGAGGTGTACAAAATGTTTTGGCTAGATCGAAGCCATTTGGAGTCCGTTTTTGGCGATCTAATAGTGGTTTCCAACTATTTGGAGTATTCCGGACACATCCATACGGTCAGATTTTGGAGATGGAGTTTCTGTAAAAAGAAGGCAGATTAAAGGGACGGATGACATCGGGTACGATAAGGATGAATATTACATTGGTACGGAATATTCCTGAACCGAAAATTGTAATTTGGCCCGAAATTTTGAAAAATTATGGTGTGACTTTGGGGATATTTTTCAGTGAGGTCCCCGGAAATGCAGCGAAGGTTGGTCCTAGCTAATCGGACCGTTCCGGACGCAACCGCGATGTCAGAATGGTGAAATTCTGAACGGTTTGGAAAGATTGTCAAAACATGGGAGTTTGTCATCTTCAATACTCGAAGGAAGGTTGTCGGATATTGTGGAACGCTGCGGATTCACTGAAGATGTTAGAATGGGTAGATTCTAACCAGATTGGACAACCAGGTACAACTCGAGATAGATCATTGAAGACCAGAGGAGATCAGGCTTGATCAAATGGCAGATCGAGGGAGATCAGGATTGGTCAGGGGTGATCAGAGGATTGCAGAAATGATTATCTCCGGAGTTCATCAGAAGATCTGGTTCAATCAATCAAAAAGACCATTCATCGTCGGATAGATGATTTGGCAACCAGTTCATGCTCAGGGAAATGCTGTGGCTGTTGGAGCTACTGTATACGAGTAAGTACTGGTGGTACGTGGACCTGTAGAACAATAGTTGCACAGGAGCATACTAAGCGCAGAAGCACAAATCTGGGCGTCAGAGTGCAAGTGCAAAGTGATGTCGTCTGCAGGCGCGAGAAGAGTGTGTAGCGGCGGGTTGTTGAAAGTTCAGGAACTTCGCATGAGAAATTGAGACAAACGCAAGAGTGCGCGCCAACGAGTGGCAAGTCTTTTTTCTTCTATGGTGGTTTCTTCCATGGCAACGGAGGATAGAGTTGATGCGGATCTCTCAGGCGAGCTCGACGCAGGGAGACCAGAAGCCATGGGTGCGGGCACTATGCAGGGAATTGCATAGCTGACGATGCTTTGACAGATGGAGCTATTGTCAACCATCAATCTACTGGACAGCACATCAAGGATTGCACAAGCACAGACAACGAGCGTATGGAAACGCTAGGAGGTTGTTCAGCAGTGCAGAAGGCAAAGGCCGATAGTTCAGAGGAAAAGCTCCGAGCAAAGAAGACAGAGGACGTTGATGGGATAAACGACGAATTTTCTATTGCTCCAATGACTGGTCCTGCAAGGTAATGCATAACAGTCAAGGGCATCCCAGCAGGGGGTGCAGGACATCCAATCAGGGGGTGACGGATATCTTGGTTACGCAAGTTCAAGCATAGCAAGTGAAGACATCCAAGACAGGAAGCGTGGAAGAGATCTGGGGGAGATAGGAGCAGAGGCTCTCTTCAAATCAGAGTGGTATGAGTTGAATTGAGGATGTAGGATTCCCTCATTCTCTTGTATCTCTACTGTGTTATCTCTAGCTTCAGGGAGATGCAAACTATGTTGACTTTGGACGTGACAAGATTAGCAGCAATGTGTGCAGTGGATCACCTCACATGGGTTGAGGGGGTGATTTGTGGGACATCACCCATGTGAGGGGTGATGGCCAACTCACTTGCCAGCCAAAAGAAGTGAGTGCATGTTGCTGCCAATACACAAGGGTTGGCAAAGGGGCTTCATCATGTGCAAGAGTTGGCTGCCAACATGTTGCAAAGGTGCTTTCCATGTGATGTTGGCAACCAACAAGGGCCATGTGATGGCAGTGACCTCTCTTCTACCTTCTAAGTCTATATATTGTGAGGTAGAGTGGAGAGACAAAAGTGAGAAAAAGAGAGCCAAGAGTGAGCAACTACCAAAGAGGTGTTGGGATGTGAGGCGGAGAGACCCGTCTCCCTCGGTGTGAGCGAGGGAGACGGGAGAGTGGGTGAGTGAGGAGAGTGTGAGCTCCTCCTCTATTGTAATCTTTCTGTAATCTCCAAATTGGTATAGTGAAAACCGGCTACTCTCCCGTGGACGTAGGCATTGAGGCCGAACCACGTAAAATATTGTGTCTCCTTGAGTGTGGGTGTGTTTTTCTGCTTGGTTTAATTTCCGCAAAGGTCTTGGGGGGATCCCGGATCCCAGCAAATGTAACCTAACCTAATCCAGCAGCCTCACTTATTCACGCCTCTCACTCTCATCTCAGGTCTCTATATCGATGGTGTCTCTCTCTCCTCTTTCCCATCTCAGACTGAGTTCTCTCTCACACTCTCATCCATCTCAGATCAAATCGGTGTGCTACTGCTCGTCTCTCTCTGTCGGTGAGCTCTCTCTCTCTCTCTCTCTCTTGGATCGGTGACTATTTTTGTTCCTTTGTTCCCAGATCATCCATCTCAGATTAGATCAATAGTTATAGCTGTTGTGTCTCTCTTTCGGTGAGCTCCTCTCTAACACTTTGAAATGGGTTTCCAGCCTCACTCATTAAATCGATTGTTCCTTTCTGTTTTCATTTTATTTTTATACCTTTTTTTTCTTCCTGTTTTCTATTTCTATTTCTATTTTCTGTTTTTATTATTATTTTTTTTTTCTGATTTCATCTCTGTTTTGTGTTGTTTGTTTGATCAGTCTGATTGTATTTCATGTAGATATTTTCTCTGTTTTTCCATCTTTAATTAATGAGGGAAAAAAGATTATAGAACAGGGGTTGTTATATGCTCTTGTTATATGCTCTTGTTTTTCCATTTTTTCCATATTTTCTCGACATTGGAAGAAAGGAAAAAGTTATATGCTCTTGTTATGTTAGTTGCTGCTATTATTGTTTTTTTGTAATCAATCTCAAGCAGGTTGAGGCATTAAGATTTGGTTTGGGTTCCAGGGGAAAGCCTCTACAAGAACACTTCTGAACTTCTTTATTAAGAAGTGCATTTAAAACAAATAAAAATAAATAAATATTTTTTAAGCTTTAGGGGTATAAATTACTGCCAAATGAGGCATTAAATTATTATTATTATTATTTTTGGGGTTATTGGAATGGATGTTTAATTATATTGTTTACAAGTTTTCAAGAGCTATGTTGCTATTGGAATGGAAATGTAATGTCTATATTTTTTTTGTTATTTAATTATTTAAATCCGTGGTCCTAAACCGATCCAATCCGTGTTTCAACGGATTGGTTCGGATTGGTTCCACAATTTAAACGGATTGAATTGGTTTTAATTTTTTTGGAACCGTAGATAACGGATTGGTTCTGGTTTTCTTCCAATCCGGACCAATCCGGTCCATGCTCACCCTTACTTGATACACCAATCTAGCATATAATTTTAAAGGAAAATGAGTGAGAGCATTAATTAGTGCTACTACTAATGATGTGGCAGTGGGCCCCACCATGAATGATTTGATGTTTTGGCCTTGGTGTTGTATTTTTTTTTCTTTTTTTATTGAGTGTCATGTCATTAGTGATCTTTTTAGAGTTCCAAAATTAGTGGTCTCTATCATTATTGAATTTTAAAACCCACCATTGAAAAGCTAGCAGCCCTGCAAGTGTGGGCCATGAAACATGCACCAAAATTCTAAATAGGCTCATTTAACCACGAGCCTACTAAAATACAAAAATGATACATCCTTTTAATTTGAAAATTCTAAAAGAGTACTAATGATGTGAAAAATTTAAAAAAAAAAAAAAAATCAAAGCCAAAACATTACATCACACGGGACCCACACACTAATTAGAACAATTAAAACTCTTAATTTAGAGCTCCTAATCTTTTTTTTCCAAAAAATAATGGGTCCAAATAGGCCTTCCACTGAGACTAAATTAATAAACAAACACTTAAACGAATTAATAAACAAACACTCACGCATGCAAGAGATTTGATGCACTATCAGAACCACGTGCTACTAGCTAACAATTCAAACACACCCATGTGACGGCAACAATCAACAGCTATTCCAATGCTGGAGAAGAAGCATCAAAACCAAGAACTATAAAACATTTTCTCATTGAGCAACTATAAAACATTTTCTCAACAAATAAAGAAAAAAAACATTGAGAGAGAGAAAGAGAGAACTCACATACGTTTACTTTCAGTAGGCTTTAGATTGACGACTTGGACCACGATTTCGGGGCTTTGGATGAAGAATTCAGAGATGGAATGTGGTGCGATTGATAAAATTTTAGATCGAAAAATAAAAAGCATATTTTGTCCAAATATATTTATTTTTCGTTGGCCATTAAAAATATAAAAAATAATATACAAGTTTAATTTTTAAATTCATCAAGAAAGTAATTAGTTACCAATTATCTTCTTAACACATAACTAAATTTAAAAAGTGAGTCTAATTTTTTAACATAAATAGCAATACTCAAAAAATATTTTGTGTCAATTTTCATTTTCCATTATATCAAACCTCAAAAAATATTTTCCCTTGTTCTCTTTCCTGGCCACAGGGCGGGTTTGCCAATCCCTGCCGACACCCCCGCCCCCGCCCCACCCCATCCACACAACGGGTGAAATTTTTTAACCCCACCCCCACCCCGCAGATACCACGATACCTACAAATATCTGACTACATTTCAAATAGTCAAAAAAATTAAGAACCATTTAAATTCTTAACACACTAAATAATTTTTTTATTTTCATGTATATAAACCGTGAGACTTTTAAAATTATTATTTATTTATATTTAAACAAAATTATAGACTTTTAATATTATGTTTTTATATCTAATTATATTATATATATATATATATGTATATGCATATATTATTAATGATATCGGGTCGGATTTGGATCGGAGGAAGCAATACCTGCCTCCATCCACCTCCACTGCGAGTGATCAAAATATAATCCACTCCCACTCCACATGTGTCGGAACAAATAAAATCTATCCCATTCAAACAAGTATAAACAAACGTTGCCAATCAGATTTAAATGACTATCCTTAGTCTTTTCCTTAAGCAAGATGGGTCCATGTGAGTCACGAAACACGTTCATGTGGAAGAGAAAGGAGATTTCAAATTATGTACAGCTTTTCTCATCATTCAGACTTATTCAGCTTTTCACCTCTGCAACAAAACACATTTTTTTTATAAAAAAAAAAAAGGCTGAGAGTGCAGTGTTCCATCTACTAGCCAACTTCTCACCCTTCCTCCAACAAGAAGCCAATTTGTTGACTGGAGTTGAAGAAGAGATCCAATACATCAGAGATGAATTTGAGCGCATGACAGCTTTCCTCAGAGTTGCCGATGCTATGGAAGATAACAACCCCGAACTCAAAGTATGGGTCAAGCAAGTCCGAGAAGCTGCGTACGACATTGGAGATGTTCTCGAGTTGTACATGCTCCGCCTTGGACATCATCATGGCCCTGGATTTCACGGTTTTCTTCGTAAGGTTTCATGCTTTATTAAGACTTTAAAAGCTCGTCACCAAATTGCTTTTGAAGTTCAAAGAATGAAGTCCAGAGTCATCGATATTTCGAAGGGACATCAGAGGTACCATGATAGACATGGTACGTTAGAGCAAGGCTCAAGCTCAAGGTCCACTGGTCTTAACACAGCATGCCATGATTATCGTGGCGATGCCCTTCTACTCCATGAATCTGAGCTTGTGGGGATCGACAAGCCCAAATCGCAACTAATTAGGTGGTTGGTGCATGAAGACCCCGGACTCAAGGTGTTTTCCATATCAGGAATGGGCGGATTGGGCAAAACAACACTCGTTAAAAAGGTCTTTGATGATGCAGTTGTGAAGAATCATTTCCAAAGCCATGTTTAGATCACTGTTTCTGAATCCTTCAAGATTGAGGTGCTCCTAAAAGGCATCATCAAACAACTTTTTGAAGAAATCAAGTAACCAGTCCCACAAGGGATGGACAACATGGATATCAACAGCTTAAAAGGGATAATTAATGCTTTCCTGCAACAAAAGAGGTATGTGCTTGTTTTCGATGATGTATGGGATATTCATGCGTGGCAATCTTTTAGATATGTGTTCCCTATTGGCAATTGTGGCAGTCGAGTAGTGCTCACAACCAGAAATGTAGAATTAGCCTCTTTCTCTAGTAAAGAATATCATGGCAATGTCTATAATCTCCAACCCTTGCCTCCCAGCGAGTCTTGGACATTGTTTTGCTGGAAAACATTTATGGAGAATTCTTGCCCTTCACATTTGGTAGGACTTTCAAAAGCTATCTTGAATAGATGCGAGGGATTGCCGCTTGCAATTGTGGCAATTAGTGGTCTTTTATCAACAAAGGATAAGAGCAGTGTGGATGAGTGGGATAAGTGTTGAAGAATGATTCAAAGTCTGACTTGGTCTTTTCAGGTTGTTAGTAGTGTCCGTATTTTTCTGAGTTTGTTTAGTCAATTGGGTAGTTGTTGCTGATATTATGCTAGTGGCTGTAGTGGTCTAAGTTAGTGCCTTAGTGGTACATAAAAATCTGTTTTGGTTGTTTTTGGTTGTAAGCCTATATATAGGCACATTTGCTTCAGCATTTTTAACTTGAATAAGAAGACCCAACAGTTCAGATTTTATATATATTTCTTGGCCTCTGTTTTCTTGGTTTTTGCCTCTGTTTTCAGTGTTATTCTTTTTTTATCTCCAACAAATTTGGTATCAGAGCTTTGTTGAGAGAGTGAGAAGAGAGGGTAAACAAGTGAGTTGAGTGAAACACCTGAGAGGAAAAACCAATGGCCAGCAACGGCAATGCAATGAGTGCTGCACAACCACTCATCCCTGTCTTTAAGGGAGAAGGCTATGGATTCTGGAGTATCCGAATGATGACCCTATTCAAATCTCAAGATCTTTGGGATTTGGTAGATCAAGGCTACGCAGATCCTGATGAGGAAACAAGATTGAAGGAAAATAAGAAGAAAGATTCGAAGGCGTTGGTGATTATTCAGCAAGCTGTTCATGACAGCATCTTCTCACGAATTGCAGCGGCAACCACATCGAAGCAAGCTTGGTCAACTCTACAGAAGGAGTTTCAAGGTGATTCAAAAGTTATCGTGGTGAAATTGCAATCACTACGGCGTGACTTTGAAACCTTGTACATGAAGAATGGAGAATCAATTGCTGATTTTTTGTCTCGGGTCATGACAATAGTCAGTCAAATGCGATCGTACGGCGAGAAGATTTCTGATGAAACGGTTGTTGCAAAGGTACTGAGAAGCTTGACTCCAAAGTTTGATCACGTTGTGGCTGCCATAGAAGAATCTAAGGATTTGACAGTTTTTTCCTTTGATGAACTGATGGGGTCCTTGCAAGCACATGAGACAAGAATTAATCGATCACTTGAAAAGAATGAAGAAAAGGCATTTCAAGTGAAGGATATAGTCACCAAAGCTGCAGAAGGTGACAGTTCGACAAGCAGAGGCCGTGGAAGAGGAGGATTCCGTGGTCGTGGTCGTGGTCGTGGTTATGGTCATGGTAATGGAAGAGGCAGAGGTCGCTTCGATGGGCAACGGCAGTCCAGTGAGCAAAGAAACTACAAGAATGGTGTTCAATGCTATCATTGTAAGAGGTATGGTCATATAAAAGCTGATTGTTGGTACAAAGACCAGCAAGTGAATTATGCGGCAGAAAATGAAGAAAGTAGTAAGCTTTTTATGACTCATTTTGATCCTAACAATACGTCTGCGATTATGTGGTTCAGAGACGTCGCTCGAATCATATGACGGATGAAATCCTTGTTCAAAGAGCTTGATGAGACGCAGGTTGAAGGTGCGGTGAAATGCCAAAGAAATGCATGTTGAAGGAAAGGTAAAGTGAGCTTTAAAACTACCCATGGTAACATAAAGCTCTTGCATAATGTTCAATTTGTACCGATTTGGGATATAATTTGCTAAGTGTTGGGCAATTAATGGTCATTGGATATTCCATCTCATTTGATAATGATGCATGTGTTATTAGAGACAAGCACTCAGGCCATACGTTGATCAATATCAACATGACTCAAAACAAAATGTTCCCATTGGAAGTTTCAAGCATGGAGGATTTTGTCTTTGCCGCTAGTGGAAAAGATGACTCGGCTATGGCACTTGCGATACGGGCATCTCAACATCAAGGGTCCGAAATTGCTAAAAGAAAAAGGTATGGTTTCGGACTCAAAATTGGTTCCATTGAATTATGTGAAGGGTGCACCTATGGGAAACAAACTAGAAAGTCATTTCCAGTTGGAAAGGCCTGGAGAGCTTCAACGTGTCTCGAATTAATTCATGCTGATTTATGTGGGCCTATGCAAACTAAATCTTTTGGTGGAAGTCGTTATTTCTTGCTATTTACTGATGATTATAGTCGCATGAGTTGGGTTTATTTTTTGGAAAACAAATCCGAAGCCTTTGAGAAATTTAAACACTTCAAAGCTAAAGTTGAAAAGCAAAGTGGATTTTGCATCAAAGTTCTTCGCACTGATAGAGGTGGAGAATTTTTATCCAAAGATTTTGATCTTTTTTGTGAAGAAAATGGCATTCAAAGGGAGTTGACAACTCCTTACACTCCAGAACAAAATGGCGTCGCGAGCGAAGAATCGAATGTTGTGGAGATGGCAAGAAGCATGTTACAAGCGAAGGACTTTCGAACGGTTTTTGGGTCAAGTGGCAACATCGCTTTATTTATTGAATCTTTCTCCCACAAGGGCGCTCATGAATCGAACTCGGTTGAAGCTTGGCGTGGCACAAAACCATCTGTAAGTCACTTAAGAGTTTTTGGGTGTATTGCTTATGCTTTGGTAAATTCTCAATTTCGTCATAAACTTGATGAAAAATCTGAAAAATGTATTTTCATTGGTTATTGTACACAATCCAAAGCATATAGATTATATAACCCTCTTAGTGGCAAGTTTTTAATTAGAAGGGATGTAGTATTTGATGAAAATGCAAGTTGGGATTGGCGTGGAAGTGATGAGAAAATGCAACAACAGGTTCCTATGTCCATTGGAATCTCTCCAAATGAAAGTCAAGTATCAATTCCTACAAGTTCATCCGGTTCCTCTATGGCATCACCAAGTTCACCAAGGAGAGACTCTTCGTCCACTCTTGAAGAGTCTTCGGATGAAACACCACCCAGAAAGTTTAGATCCTTAAGAGACATTTATGAGTCTTGCCAATTTGCTCTTACTGTTTCAGATCCTATGACCTATGGAGAAGCAGCTACAAAAGAAGAATGGCAAAGAGCGATGGTGGAAGAATTGGCAGCAATTGAAAAGAACAGAACATGGGAGATGATGGACTTGCCGGAAGGCAAAAATGCAATTGGTTTGAAGTGGGTATTTAAGACAAAATTTGGTGCAGATGGAAGTATACAAAAGCACAAAGCTCGGCTTGTGGCGAAGGGATACACACAGCAACATGGCATTGATTTCCAAGAAACTTTTTCTCCAGTAGCTCGGTTTGAAACTGTGAGAATTATTTTCGCATTGGCTGCACAATTACAATGGCCTGTTTATCAACTTGATGTGAAGTCAGCTTTTCTAAATGGAGATCTACAAGAGGAAGTTTATGTATCTCAACCAGAAGGTTTCATGATTGAAGGCAAAGAGACAAAGGTGTACAAGTTGAGAAAGGCGTTGTACGGATTAAAGCAGGCCCCTCGGGCATGGTATAGCAAAATTGATGGATACTTTCAAAGAAAATGGATTCTTGAGAAGTGAGAATGAGCCCACTCTCTACGTGAAGAAGGAAGGTAAAAATGATTTCATCATTATTTGTCTTTATGTTGATGATATCATTTATACAAGCTCCTCTAGTTCTCTTGTGGCTGAGTTTAAATCACGTATGATGCATGAGTTTGAAATGTCTGATATGGGTTTGCTGCATTATTTTCTTGGCCTTGAGGTCCAACAAGCAGAAGATGGGATTTTTATTTCCCAAAGAAAATATGCCAAGGATCTTCTTAATAAATTTGGCATGCTTAATTGTAAACCAGCAACTACACCCATGAATATCAATGAAAAATTGCAGTGTGAAGATGGGGCAGATATGGCTGATACTAGCAGGTTTAGAAGCTTGGTTGGTGGTTTAATTTATCTAACCCACACTCGACCCGATATTGCATTTTCTGTTGGTATGATTTCCAGGTTTATGCAACATCCTTCAAAGCTTCATTTTGGAGCAGCGAAGCGGGTCTTGCGTTACATCGCTGGAACTATGGATTATGGGATTTGGTACTCAAAAGTTTTTGATTTCAAATTATGTGGGTTCACGGACAGCGATTGGGCAAGTTCTTTGGATGATAGGCGGAGTATTTCAGCAAATGTTTTTACTCTTGGATCAGGAGTAATCACATGGAGCTCAAAGAAGCAAGCCACAGTAGCATTGTCGTCCTCAGAAGCTGAGTACGTTGCAGCCACTTCAGCAGCTTGTCAAGCCATATGGTTAAGAAGAATGTTGGCTGAACTTCAACAAAGGCAAGAGGGAGCAACGGAGATCTTTTGTGACAACAAGGCAACCATCTTTATGACAAAAAATCCAGCATTTCATAGCAGAACAAAACATATAGATATGCGTCTCCATTTCATTCGTGATTTGGTTGCGAAGGAGGAGGTAACTTTGAAGTATTGTACCACTCATGAGCAGCTGGCTGATATACTGACGAAGTCTTTGTCAAAAGAAAAGTTTTTCTACTTCAGAGCTTTCCTTGGCGTTTGCAACTTTGAATCAAGGGGGAGTGTTGAAGAATGATTCAAAGTCTGACTTGGTCTTTTCAGGTTGTTAGTAGTGTCCGTATTTTTCTGAGTTTGTTTAGTCAATTGGGTAGTTGTTGCTGATATTATGCTAGTGGCTGTAGTGGTCTAAGTTAGTGCCTTAGTGGTACATAAAAATCTGTTTTGGTTGTAAGCCTATATATAGGCACATTTGCTTCAGCATTTTTAACTTGAATAAGAAGACCCAACAGTTCAGATTTTATATATATTTCTTGGCCTCTGTTTTCTTGGTTTTTGCCTCTGTTTTCAGTGTTATTCTTTTTTTATCTCCAACAATAAGATCTACCGCAGCCTTGGTGCAGAACTAGAAGGAAATGACAAACTCCTAAGCATGAACAAAATATTGTCCCTCAGTTACATTGATTTACCTTATTATCTGAAGTTCTGCTTTCTATATCTAAGTGTTTTTCCGGAGGATTGTTTGATTGACCATTGGAGATTGATTCGGTTATGGGTGGCAGAAGGATTTGTAGAATCGAAACCAGGAATGACGATAGAAGAAGTTGCCGAGGGCTACCTCAATGAGCTAATCAATAGAAGCTTGGTTCAAGCGGCAGAGTTGAGAGATGATAGAAGGGTCAAAACGTATCGCATCCATGACCTTTGGCGTGAAATTATTGTTTCGAAGTCGGGAGAGCAAAACATTGTGACACTAGCCGGTGAACAAAGCAGAGCGTGGCCCAAAAAGGTGCGGCGCCTATCAATCAACAATCATTGGGAATATATACAACAAAGCAAGCGTTTCACTCGACTTCGTTCTTTGCTCATGTTCAATGCAACAGATTCACTGTCCAAGTTGTCCATTCTCGCATCATCAAATGATGGTCTACGGCTGCTAACCATTCTAGACTTGAGAGGTGCCTTGTTGGAGACATTCCCAAATGAAGTTTTGAAACTACTTCAACTCAGGTATTTAAGTTTGAGGGAAACCAAGGTAAAAATAATACCGAAGTTGATTGGAAAGCTCCAAAACCTCGAAACATTGGACCTTAAATATACGTATATCACCGAGTTGCCTGATGATATCCTGAAGCTCCAACGACTTCGCCATATCTTGTTGTATCGCTACATAAAAGATTCTTTTACTTCAATTCCTTTTAAATACAATTGCGGATTCAAAGCCCCGACGGAAATAGGACGTTTGTCATCCTTACAGAAACTTTGTTGTATTGAAACAAACCATGATAATGGGACCATTTTGCTAGGAGAGGTAGGGAAGTTGACTCAACTAAGGAAATTACAGATTCAAGACCTGAGAAATGAAGATGGGAGGGTGTTATGCTCGTCCCTTGAGAAGCTTGGTAACCTTCGCTCATTGAATGTTCATGCAACAGGAGAAGACGAGATCATTGATCTAGATTCTCTTTCCTCACCACCTCAACTTCTTCGAACCCTCTGCCTACATTACAACATTTTCTTAGTTTAGTGACATTTGAAAGTGCCACAAAATTATTGGTTTAATGACATTTTTTAGTCTTGTGGCATTTTGAACAAATGTCATTTGTATCCATGCCACGGTAGATACTTGCAAGTGCCACTACACCATCATGGCTAAAAACTTTCAATGACATTTTGATATCATGGTAGATATTATTTGTGGCACTATCAAGCGCCATTAAAAAAAGAGTTAGTGACACTTATAAGTGTCATTACACCATCAAGACTAAAACCTTTCAATGACACTTTAATGTCATGGTAGGCACTATTCGTGACGCTATCAAGTGCCATTCGTGACAATAATTCGTTGTAGAACAATTTGATCCGCTCTTGAGGAGACTCAAACCGCCAACCTCTCGCACCATAAATCTTATACACCACACTCTTCCCACTACACTTCTATAGCACCACATGATTATATATGCAACATATATTATTTATATAGTACATACATCCATATTAATATAAAAGTATATGTATAAACATAATTATTTTAATGACCATAATTTATGTAAATAAACTATTTACTAGTAAAATAAAAAAAGACCACTTTTGGTAACTAAAAATATTTTTTAGTCACCAATTTTATACTTTTAGCTACTAATTATTTTTTAGTTGCTAAAAAACTTAACTTTTGCCGACAAAAATCAGATTTGGTCGCCGAAGATGCACTTTCAGCTACCAAATTTTGGTCTCCAAAAAATTTAATTCCCACCTTAGGATTTTAGTTCTCCCACGCTAAAAATGATCACTTTTGGCGACTAAACTTATTTTTTAGTCGCCAATTGTAGACTTTTGGCTACTAAAATTTTTTTTGACACCAAAAAACTTTACTTTTGGCTACTAAAATTTTTTTAGTCGGCAAAACCCATATAACCAGCGACCAAACTTATTTTTAGTCGCCAATTGTAGACTTTTGGTTACTAAATTTTTTTAATCGCCAAAATGCTTTACTTTGGGCTACTAAAAATTTTTTAGTCACTAAAACCCATATAATCAGCGACCAAACTTAATTTTTGTCGCCAATTGTAGACTTTTGGCTACTAAAATTGTTTAGTCACCAAAAAGCTTTACTTTTGGCAACTAATGCTGTTTTGGTCGCTGAAAGCTATACTTTCAGCCACCAAATTTTTTTTGGTCACGATATTTAGTCGCCGAATGTGCTTTTTCCTGTAGTGTATATTGAGTTTAATTTATTTATTTTTAATCATTTACTGCATTTTAAAAATTTAGAAAATATATTGGCATTTTTTGTTTTTTCAAAAATGCCATTATAAGCTTGGAAAGTTTTTGGCTTAGTGGCATTTCTCAAAATACTATAAAATATTTGTTTATGACACTTTTCACCGAAGTGCCATAAAAAGTAATTTGCACCTACCTAGTGTCCTGACATTTTTTAAAAAATGCCATGGCGACTAAAGTTTAGTGGCATCTGTTGGTAAATGTCACGAACATAATTTTTTGTGTCATTATTTTATAAAATGCCATAAAATTGATGTGTCATTTTTTTATTGAAATGCAACTAGAGCCTTATATGTTTGTGGTTCTGTGGCATTTTTCTAAAACATTTAATGCCAATTTTTATTTTTGTTGCATTTTCTAAAAACATGCCGCTAGTGTAGTGTCACTAAAGTATAAATTTGTTGTAATTGAAATGCCACTAGAGCCTTGTATGTTTGTGGCTCTATGACATTTTTCTAAAAAATGCCACCAAATATTTTTTTTGTGACATTTTTTAAGAACATGCCACTAGTATGGTGTCACTAAAATGTGTTTTTGTTGTAGTGCTAGGTGGAAGTTTACGTAAGGTACCGCATTGGATACCTTCACTGCATAGCTTGGTAAGCGTAGTTTTAGCATGGAGTAAGTTAAGGGATGTTGATCCACTAGAATCCCTTCAAGATTTGCCCAATTTGGTTGTCCTTCAACTTGTTCAGACATATGAAGGGGCAGAATTGTGTTTCAAGGCTGGTGGATTTCAAAGACCTGTGAAATTATTACTTGCTGGATTAAAAGGATTGAGATGGGTGAAAGTAGAGGCTGGCTCGATGCCTCATCTTGAAGAGTTAAATATCTGGAAATGCGAATTGGTAGAGGAGTTACCCTCTGGCATTGAACATCTAACCAACCTTAAATCTCTTGATTTGATTGAAATGTCTGATAGATTGATTTCGAGTCTGAATAGAGACTTAGAGCATGGGAATAATTGGAAAATTGCACACATCCCAAAAGTTTGGATTGGTGACATAAAACTTGGCTATTTGAAAGGAAATTATCTATAGTGAGGGAGGAGAGAGCTCTAACCATATTGAATCACCACCACATTTGGAATGTTTATTATACATTTATTTATTTTCTTGTGCTCTTGGTACTTGATTTGTTGTATTTATATTGGGATCAAAATTTTCTCTATTTTTTTCTTCTCTACTACATTTTTGTTTTTTTAGTATTCCGGGAGCCTGTTATTTGACCTCCTAATTTTGATCCTAGTTGGTAATTTCACAAAATTTTTAATTGGGATTGTAAATCTTAGGGTTCGTTTGGTGAGTTTTTTTTTTTTTTTTAAAAAAAATTTCTTTAGCTTTAGATTTTTTGAAATTGAAATAAAAAACACATTTGTTAATTGTTTTCACTTTTCAAAAACACGTTTGCTAACTTCACAAATTTTTGAATGGTGAGATTTTTATTTTATTTATTTTTCTTTAGCTTTAGATTTTTTGAAATCGGAATAAAAAAACATGTTTGCTAATTGTTTTCACTTTCAAAAAAATTTGGCTATAGTTCTTACAATTTCTGGGAATAAGAAAATTGTGATTTTACTTATTTTCAAAACAAGTTTTATTCTTTCCTACCACCCTCACCCTTCCGTCTTCGCTCTGGCAATCACCTTCGACCATTCCCTCCTTTTGGTAACTTACTACACTTGTTTTCATTTTGAAAAATGATATAAAAATCTATTTTATAAACTCACTTTCTAAATCCAGTGATGTATGTAAAAGAAATGAATGGTTGATTATTAGAGAAAATATTAGAAAGACAGTTGACTTAAATATTCTAAAATAATTACAAATACATCTCCTAAGATTTACTTAAAATATAGATTGTCCATTGTAATTTTGAAAAGGATAAATTACAAATACACCCCTTGAGGTTTGATTAAAATACAAATCGCCCCTTGTGGTTCTGAAAATTACATTCCATCTCCTGAGGTTTCTAATTTCATAACAAATCGCCATTTTATTAATAAATTATCAAGTCAATTAACAATTTTTAATGATGTTATAAATATGTTTCAATTAATAATTTTGGTAATTTTATTATTGTATAGAAGAGCAAGTATGAATTTCTTTTTTTTAGTTAATTTTGTTAAATAAAAAAATTTAACAATAAGGTATTTGTAATTTTTCAAACTACAGGGGGCAATTTTCATTTTAAGCAAACCTCAGGGGTTGTATTTGTTATTTACCCTTTTGAAAATTACAAATACCTAATTATCAAAAAAATTTATTTAACATAATTAATAGAAAGATGAAAATTTTAATTATTCTCCTATATAACAATAAAATTATTTGAATTGTTAATTGAAAATAATTATTAATAAAATGAGTTATTTGTTACGTAATTAGAAACTTAAAGAGGCAATATGTAATTTTTATAATCACATAGGGCAATATATATTTTAAGCAAATCTCACGAGGTGTATTTATAATTTATCAATATTTTAATAAAGTGCTACATCATTAGGCTTGAAAAATAAGTTGAACTTTTTGATTAAAGTAGCACTACTCACTACAACAAAACTAACTATTTACGGCTTCAACTTTACGGCATACATCAAATGTATGTCATAATTAGTACATTTTACGACATTTTTTTTTTGCAAGCCGTTAATGGTTTTTCAATAACGATATACATACCATATAAGTCGTTAATTCATATATTTATGGCATATAAATGTATGCCGTAAAAAATGTATATTTTCACAACTTAAAAAATATGCCGTAAAATATTTGTACTTAAAACGACATACATTTCATGTTGTAAAATATTATAACTTTATACGGCATGCATTAACATGTCGTGAAAACTTCTTAAAAAAAAAAAATAATAATCTGAATTTTTTTTATGGCATGCAAAAGTATGTCGTAAAAAATACATATTTTCACGGCATACAAAAATATGTCATAAAATATTTACACTTAAGGGCGACATACATTTTATGTTGTAAAAATATTATAACTTTACACGACATGCATTAGCATGCTGTGAAAACTTTTATTAAAAAAAATTTCAATCTAATTTTTTTTTTTTTGATGATTTTAAAAAACTAACAATTTCCAACTAAGCTTCTCACCTTAAATTTTCCTAATTGAGGACAATGTAAAAAATAATTTATACATTATTTTATAATTTAGTGTCTTCTTTTAAGGAATAATTGCACCCAATGGAATTTTGGAAAAAATTACATATCTTTGATATTTTATGTTCTTGAGAACATGTATACTAAATATGCTATTTATTGTAGTTTTTACAAAATAAAATAAAAGGAATAAAAAATAAACATATTATATGTTCTTTGTACACAGGGGGAAAAAATAACCACAAGTTCGTGAACACTACTTCAAATATTGGGTTTCTAATCATTTTAATTTAAATTGGCACAAGTTTTTCAAATCTCAAAATGAATTTCTTAGGATTATCACTTCTTAAATTTTTTAGGGCTGCAAAAAGCATTTGGAGACTTATTTTCAAACTTTATAAACCTCAACGAATGAGAATAATATTTGCAATCAGTTAAAATTTTTGAGTCATGACCATATGATTCAAAGTTCAAACTCAATATATGTATTAGTTAGAGTCGGAGGAATGATGACTCGGCTAAGGGTGTAGGTGTGAAGACAAGCTTCTTATGTTTAGAGATCTTTAGTTGATTTTCCACTTCGCAGACGTGACATGATTGACACAACTGGAGTTCTTTCTACCCCACTGACTAAGCAACATGATGTAATAAAACGGCCAGTGGAAGGAGAAGCACATCAATATCAACCTTAGAACCAGTTTATGGAACCACGAAAATCAATCCTGATGGCTCATCAAATAGCTACATAGATTAGATCTAACTTGACAATTTTTGTAAGATGCCTTCCAAAATTTATTGATGTTTGAAAAAGAATAGCAATTCCATCGAAATCAAACCTTATTCAATCATCTACATTTTTGAATTAGGATTTTCAAAAGTAAAACTGTATGAAATTACCATTACTCTTTGTGCATATTGTGGTAGCAAATTTACAAACAATATCAAACCTACATCAACTAATCTTTTGGAATCTTTCAAGTCATTGCATCAGAAAAGTTGTACACAGAAAAATAAATCATACAACTTGTAACAACCCCCACTTTGATTAAGTCATACTTGCATACATTCATGTATGATCTTGTCTTGTTATGATTATAAATCTTGTTATCTTGTTTTGCCTTGCTTTGTCTTGTAGTACTTGCTTGATCTTGTACCTTGCTTGGTGTGTAGCCAAGGTTGGCTTAGCCTAGTTCGCCTTGAACCTTTGCACTTAGAACCGTGTTGGAACCACTTGGTTGACCTCCATCTTCACCTCGGCGTGTTTGCCGAGATGTCACTCTTTGGGCCGTTGTGTGTAGAGCCGAGGCCGAGATGTTTTGTATTTGTGACTTTGTCCCAGGGCAGGTATGACTCAGACCGAGTTGTGACATACCCAGGCCGAGGTGTGGCACAGCTTAGTCAAGTGTCGTCCCTCTAGCCGATGTCCTTGCTTGCCGATGTGTCTTGCTACCAAGCTTGTTGTGTACGCTTTGTCAGAGACTTGTCTAATCTATCAGTCACCTTTTTGAACTGAACCAACCCGGTGATGCCACGTGTCCGAGCTGAGTGTTTAGACAGCCGGTGGCCTCAGAGACAAATCATTTTGTCTCAAATCTTTGTTTTTAGAGAGAGAAGCTCTAGAGGAAGGAGTAAGGGGTTCGTAGAGAGAGAAGTAGAGTTCCAAGCTTGATCTTTGAGGATCGGACCGTTGGATTTAAGTTTTGAGGTTAGATTCTTGCTCTACTTCGATTGCTCTTGTCGATCATCTAGCTGCATTGCATGATTGAATCCGTTTTGCATGCCATGCATTGGTTTGGAGTTGGTTTTTGAAAGAGAAAGTTAGTATTCATGTGTTCTTGATGAAAGTTGTACTTTGATCTAAAAGTTTATGGCAAGAGCCATGTTATTGTGTTTGTTCTTGCATGTTCTTCTTGGTTGGGTACCCAAGTCCACGTTTTTGGAACTCTTAGCATGAAAACCTCAGATTTCACATAAATAAGTTAAGATTTCAGCATGCATGATCTTGATGTTCTTGATGATCTTGTTCTTCCTATTCTTTGAAGGGAAACCCAAGTTTCCTGACTTTGTTTTGATTGTGGCCATCGGGTCCACACCTCGGCGAGGAGGTGTGGGACCTCGGCTAGACCTGGACGGTACCCAGTGTGTTTTTCCGAGATGGGAAATAACGTTTTGACTCCCAGCATATTTTGCCTTGTTATTGACTTGGATTCGGTGAGAGTGCCGAGATCATTGTGCACATGTAAAGCTTGTTTTGAGAATGTGATTTGTCATGTGATTGTAGGACTTTGATCTTTGCTTTGAGCCTACACCTGAAGACCGAGGTGAGTGGTGCTTTTAATAAAGCTATGTTAAACTGTTTTGATAAATCTTGTCTTGCTTTGTTTTGATGAAAGTATTTGTTAAGCATGAACGATTAGCCTAATTCGATGTATCAAGTGTAAGCTTTGTCTTGATGTTATCTTGAGAAGTCCCTTGGCTGGAGGACTATAAACTTTCGCAGCACTAAGTGTAAAAGTCCCTTGGCTGGAGGACTCTAAACTTTCGCAGCATTATGGATTAAAAGGATACGGTCCTTCCTTGGAACACAAGTCCCTTAGCTGGAGGACTCTAAACTTTCGCAGCACCCTTTGTCAAAAAGGGCTACGGGCCTAAGTGACACCAGTCTTGTATTAAAAGGATACGGTCCTTTCTTGGAAAAGCCTTTGTGTTAAAAAGGGCTACGGGCCTAAGTAACACAAGTCCCTTGGTTGGAGGACTATAAACTTTCGCAACACCATTTTGTCTAAATCGATTACGGATCGTACCGTCTTTTGTTTTGCCGCTAATGGACTATTTCACGGATTCTTGTTTGGGAAGCTTTTGAGTTATGTTTTGCCGATGTCAGTAGGCATCCCTTGAAACTTGTAAGACTTGAAAGATGAATACGGTTCATCCTTTGACTTGGTAAAGTTTTGTTGTGTTTTGCCTTGGAAGACCTCGGCTAGTATTTGTATGGTTTTGGCATGCTTGTTTTGTACAGACTTCGGCTATATTCATGCAAAACCTTTATTACTAGTATCATTCACTGAGTTTCCATACTCACCCTCTATATATATATGTAGGTGATGAGCAGGACGGCGGCGACACCTAGATGTGTTTACCAGCTTGTTTTGGATACTTGATTTACATCGGCTTGTTTTGCATTCTTGTCGGCCATGCTGTTTCTACCTCGGCATTATGTGTTTACGTCAGCATTTTGTATTTTCGTCGGCAAATCTTGAAAATCATGCTTCTTGGCTTGTATTCCCTGTATTTTGTACATGTCGGCTTAGAAGCCTTTTGATCAAGATGTGGATTGTATTTTTTGTTATTTATGGACTGGTTGTAAGATCGTATTGTACATGTCTGCTCATTTGATCTACGCACAGCTCTTATGGACCACCTGTATTTTGATTTATTGCTTCCGCATTTTGTAAGCCCCCTATGTGTACTTTGTTGTGTGTGGATTTTGATAAGTTGGCCTTCGATAATCACGGGTTACTGGCCATCACGGCACCATCCTACTAGGGGCGGATTGGGGTCGTGACACAACTATTATACAAAGCTATGGTCTCAAGGAGAAGAATTGTGTATCAAGGCTGGTGGATTTCAAAGACTCGTGAGATTAGGACTTGCTGGAAGTACAAGGATTGAAATGGATGAAAGTGGAGGCTGGTTCGATGCCTCATCTTGACGTGTTATTAATACAGGAATGTGAATTGGTGTAGGAGTTGCCCTCTGGCATTAAATATCTAACCAACCTTAAAATTCAAGAAGTGATAACTTACTCTTCCGTCCCTCCCTCACTCTTCCGTCCTCTGGCCACCGTCTCTGCTCCAATGACCATCTCCAATCACTCCCCCTTTTTGGTAACTTACTATACTTGTTTTCATTTTGAAAAATGAAATACAAGTCTATTTTCTAAATTCACTTTCTAGATTCAGTAATATGTAATGTAAAAGATATAATTGATTGATAATTAGAGAAAATATTAGAGAGAGTTGACTTCAATATTCTAAGATAAATTACAAATATACCTTCTAAGATTTACTTAAAATATAGGTTGCCTCCTGTAATTTTGAAAATTACACATATCTCATTTTCAAAAAAATTTATTTAACAAAATTAACAAGAAAATAAATTTCTTAATTATTCTTCTATATAACAATAAAATTATCTAAATTGATAATTAAAATATTATGACATGATTAAAAACAGTTAATTGGCTTGATAATTTATTAATAAAGATGATTATTTATTATGTAATTAGAAACCTAAAAGGGCAGGATGTAATTTTTAGAATCACATAAGACAATCTGTATTTTAATCAAATTTTAAGAAATATATTTATAATTTACCCAATACTCTAATAGAGTGCCCACATGATTTGAAAAATAAATCTAACTTTTTGGCTAGAGTAGCATTACTCTTTGATTTTTTATGTCTTGAGAACATGTATGCTAAATATGCTATTTATTTTAGCTTTTACAAAAAAAAAAAAAAAATAAACAGAATAAAGAATAAACATATTTTATGTTCTTTGTACATAGAAAAAAAAAAGAAAAAAAAAAGAAAAAGCAAAAGAAAGTAACCACAAGTTACTAAACACTACTTTTAATCACTTTAATTTAAATTGGCACAAGTTTTTCAAATCTCAAAATGAATATTTCTTAGGATTATTACTTTTTGAATTTTTTGGGGCTGCAAAAAGCATTTGGACACTAATTTTCAAACTTTATAAACCTCAACGAATGAGAATAATATATGAACTTTAGTTAAAATTTTTGTTTCATAACCATATGATTCAAAGTTCAAATTCAATATTAGGCACTTCAACTCTACATAGATTATATCCAACTTCACAATTTTTGTTGGATGCCTTCCAAAATTTATTGATCTTTGAAAGAGAATAGCAATTCCATCCAAATCAAACCTTATTCCATCATCTAGATTTGTGAATTAGGATATTCCAAAGTAGAAAATGCAGTAACAATGAAATTACTATTACTCTCTTTGTATTGTGGTAGCAAATTTACAAACAACATCAAACCTACATCCACTAAACTTTTGAAATCCTTCAAGCCTTTGCATCAGAAAAGTTGTATACAGAAAAATAAAAAATACAACCTAGTATTGTACAAAGCAGTGGTACAAAAACTCCAAAACAGAATAAACAAATCAGAAGACTTTTAACAACCCTTAGGCCTAAAGTATTTTGGGGGAAGAGATGGGCACCTTTCATTCATATGTGGGTATGGATCCATTGTATTGTATCCAGGTAATTCCATTCTATACTTCCCTCGAATTTGGCACAAAGGGAGCTTCACAGTGTTCGCATCATTGCACAACTTTGGCAGGCGGCTTGAATTGTTTTCAAAGAACTTGAGTGTGTAAGCATCTTTTATCTGCAGTTTGGACAAGATAAATTAATAGAGCAATAAAATGTGAAATTCCTAACCTGGGTTTTACATCCACACAACAATCAATTTCAATTGAACATCCATATTTACCCACACAGTTCAAGTTTAGTTTCATGATAGTAAAATAAAGGGCAAATTACATAAATATCCCTAAAGTATACCATTAATTTCATTTTGGTCTATAGTTTTTAATTTGTATTAATTACATTCCTAAACTTTACACATTGATTCAATGTAGTCCCCTATCCTAACTATCGTCTAAAAAAAATATGAAAAATGCTTATGTCAGCTTCACATAAGGCATTTGGAGAGCATTAGAAGCAATTTCTCATTTTCCACCTAAATGAATCACAAGACACGTGAAATGAACATTATTTACAAAATAAAGCACATCTACTTCCACTTCAATCTTGAAAGTCAACTACATAGCGTGTTTGGCTCTTTGAATAATAGTATATGGTATAAATAGATGTGTCAAAATGCCCTTTATGTCCTTCAATGCTTGATGTGAGACTGGCATAAGCAATTTTTAGTATGTTTTTTAGACAATAGTTAAGAAAGGGACTAAATTGGATTAATGTGAGAAGTTTAGGGATGCAATTGATGCAAATTAAAGATATGGGACCAAAATGAAATCAAGGGTATACTTTAGGGACCATTTGTGTAATTTACCCTAAAATAAACTTAAATTCTTTATTTTTTGTACGTAAATAAGTACAAAGTAGTGCATATAGACAATAACAGTTCTATTAAGAAATTTTTTTGTCAATAATCATTCAATGCAAACTTAGGTGAAATGTAAGGGTTCAGTCAGCAGATCTTCCAACCTCATGCAAACACAATAACATAGTTTAAACCATCTAAGTACTGGATTTACATATAAGCCATTTCAATAAATAAATAAAAGCATTTTATAGATCATGCAACATTAATTGGATGCAAATTTGAGACTTTTGTTATTTAAATTAATGAAATTGAATATTCACAACCGTAAACTCTGTAACTTGAATGGAGTTTGCAATTAGATCAAACAACCCTGCTTCCTTGTACATTTCAAGAACGAAAATGACACATGATATAGACTTTCCATCACTGTATATCCAATTGTCTTGCTCGGGAATTGTCAACAATTCATCAAAAGATGACCCCATGCCTTTCAGCTTCTACAAGAATTTCAGGAAGATCAAGGCCCTACACAGAAGTCCAATGTCAAATCAAATATTTAAACAAACATAGACAAGTACACATTTCATTTATTTTAAGTATTACACCAGAATTTAATGATGCTATTAGTTATTGTATATCACTTCATCCAGACCAACGTCTAAATTCAATGGCTTGCTGGTTAGGACCAAACTATATTGTCTAGATTTGGTCCAAGAGATTGTTGATTAATCTCATGAACTGCCAGTACCAATACATTTCCCAAGTCGTCTTTGATGACAAAACAAACCAAACTAAACCAAATTAAGCCTTACGTTACAATCAATTGGGGCAAGCTACATGAATCCTTTTTCACCATTCAACTCTATCAAGAACTATATGCTTAGTTAAATGAGATAAATTCTTTTGTTTTCTTTTACTATCCCAATTACACACTAGAGATACAGATGCCCGATACACCATTCCTCAATATAAAAGGACCCAAATCGATAACGATGGGAATCCTCTTTCGGTCATGAGAATCCCATCTATTTAAACTATGTTTTTCAACAAGCAAACCTTTATGAACTTTCGGTCAATAAATTGAGGAATAAATTGTTACAATACTTTAGTTCCAAGTAACTTGTTCAAGGCTTCATTCCACATGTTAGTAGCATAATCAGGCTGTACATTATTCCAAACGGTCATAACAGAAGCAACCTGTTAAATTTGACAATCAAAACCAGTAAATGAAAATAAAAGCCCCCATGCTGCATAATATACAAGAGAAAGAGGAGACAGAAAGGAACGCAGCACCAGCAAATAAGTTCTACATTATTAGTGTCATCATTATGGTACTGCCACTCTCAACCTTTTCAACCTTTACATGCCTCTGGAATGTGGTAGGTAGTAATGAATTAATTGAACAGATTCAATTTTCATGGAAAAAAGAAAATTTTGTAGATCTTCTAATTATTTCATTTTTACAAACAAACACATCTACTTGTCTAATTCATTAATAAATTGATTCTCAATTGCCCAATTCCTAAGCATATCTGAAGAGTCTGCAAAGATCATAGAACATAGCAAACCTAAAGGCTAGCATGAATTTAACTTTGCAGTCGAAGTATGAGAATCAAAATTCAGCTTTTTTAAAAAAAAATAACCCTTGGAATTCCGATGGGCTGGCTACTTTGTGGGCCAGCTTGAATTTGGGACATCCACTTCTTAAGGTGTAGTCTTGAGCTATCTGGTTTACGCTTCAAGTGTCATTTACATAGTTTTTTAGTGCTTGTGCAATATTACATGTTAGATAAATCACTAAGAGTGTTTATAATCAAGTTATACCTCATAGCCATAGGATTCAAAGCAGTAGTGGGCGGAATATAATTCTTTGAAATATCAAATGTTATCAAACATTTCCTTAACTTGACTAACCAAATGGCCGTTGATAGAATCGAGTGGAGAAGAAGAATTCATGTAGCCAACTGACCCCATTTGATGCGACATAAGGCTTGGTTTGGTTTATCAAATGGTACCAAACCATACAACAGAAATATTAATACATCGCATAATTGTTGACAAAGAAAAGCTTAAATAGAATAGAAAAAGTATATCATCCACTTATTTTGCAAACTAGGCCCAAACAATAAAATATGAAAAGGAAAAATAAATGTATTACCACATGAGCATCCAAGGGAGGTGGATAGTTCCCATCAATAGTGTCAATCCAGCTAAATATCAGGTTATGATAACCATAAGGCTTGCCCACCATGCTTAAAGCATACTCCCAAGCAGCAGTCTCATTAAACATGGCCTGGACATCAGGATGCAAAGGAAGAAGTGAAATATGTGGATTGGACTCATGTTTAGTGAGCTCAAAGTTCCACCACTCATCCCATGGCAAAACATCAATTATATCATATCCCTAAAACGAAAATGTGAAACACCAGTTTTACATGAGTTTTAAGTCATGTTTGGTTTAAAGTGGTAACAATATGGAACTAACAACAATTTGTAGAAGTACAATGTACCAAATGCTATGCTAAAACTTCAGCATACACACTACACTCATCTACAGAAAAATGTACTATTGTACAAAATAGGCAGCTGGAATTTTATTTGATAAGCTCGGCTCCATTCTTTCCATCACAGCAGAGTGCATTTTACAAGGGACGGTGTAAGAATCTCATTAAAGGCTGTAATAGTGGACAGCTCAATGCACAAATTACAACCAAATGAGAAAAAAGTTCAAAAAATAATAATTCAAGATAGTGGGAAATAAGGATCTTACACTTCAACTAGCCACATCGAAAAAAATACTCCAATAAGTTATGTAACAAGGGAGAAAACAATCAACTTGGTTACAACCCCTACACAAAAGATCAAAAATTGCAAAATGAGAAGGTTGGTGAAACAGCTCATTATGTTTGTGTGTACACCAAGAAAACTTGTATGAATGCAAATGACAGGATTTTGAATTAGAAAATCAGCTCAAAAAGTTAAAAATCTTTGTTGCATTACATGATAAACTATTATCATCCCTTTTTCTTTTTCCTCAAAACCATTGATAAATCAAGCCAAAATTTCAAATGCAAGAAAAAAAGGTTGTAGGTTTGGCCACATGCACCTTAAACTTAATATACAAACATTTTAGCATAAAATGCACACTTTCAGATTGAAAGAGAGGTTAGCCCCAAGTGAAGATGAGATGGCCACAATCTTGCCTTGGAACAAAGAAGCCCTGAGTTCAAGCCATTCCATTTGGGGCCACCCCAAAGGATTTCTCTTGGCAATTACCAGATACATGTGGGATGGGGGGATTGCATATGACCGGGGACTGGCTGGCTCCTCATAAGAATTTTTTTTTTCAGAAAAAAAAGAAAGCAAAGAAAGAGACTATAGAGGAAAGGTTCATTCCTTCCTACCTCCCTCACCCTTCCATCCTCTGGCCTAGGGCTGCAAACGAGTTGAGTTGAGCCCAGCCCAGCCCAGCCCAGCCCAGCCGATCTTTGCTAAGCCTAGCCCAACCGATCTTTGCTAAGCTCGAGCTCGGCTCAGCTCGATAAGATTTTTTTATTATTTAAATAAAGAAATATTAAATAATGCATTTATGCTATTAAACCAAACCAAATCAAACCAAACATTAAGTCCCATCAAATGGGGTCGGCTACATAAATCCTCCTTCTCCATGCGGCTCTATCAAAGGCCATTTCGTTAGTCAAATTAAGTAGATCCATATCTCCATTTACAACACTAGCCAACGTTAATCTAGGCCTATCTCGTCCTCTAACACTTCCATCTACCATCACTGCATCGCATCTCTTCACTATTGCCTTTATTGGTCTCCGTTGAATATGACCAAACCATCTCAATCGATTCTCTCTCAACTTATCTTCTATCGGTGCTACTCCGACCCATTCTCGAATACACTCATTCCTAATTCTGTCTTGTCTAGTTTTGCCACACATCCACCTTAGCATCCTCATCTTATCAACACTCATCTTATCGACATGTTGTTTCTTGGTGGCCCAACACTCCGTTCCATACAATATCGCTGGTCTAATAGCTGTTCTATAGAACTTACCTTTTAGTCTAGTGGGTTTTCATTTATCGCACAGTACTCCAGACACACTTCTCAACTTAAGTCATCCTACCTTAATCCTATGAGCCACATCCGCATCAATCTCCCCTGCCGTTGCGATAATCAACCCTAAATAACGAAAATGTTCACTCTTAAGCAGTTCTTGATTCTCAAGCTTCAATTCTCCTCTGCTTTCATTGTTACTGTTACTAAATTTACATTCCATGCACTCTGTCTTAATTCTGCTCGTCAAGAATCCTTTAGATTCAAGTGCTTTTCTCTAAATCTCAAACTTTGTGTTAACTCCTTCTCTAGTCTCATCCACTAACACAATATCATCTACAAAAAGCATACATCATGGCACGTCGTCCTGAATATTTTTCGTCAACTCATCCATAACTAACGCAAAAAGATAAGGACTTAAGGCAGATCCTTGGCGTAACCCTATAGTGATAGGAAATTCATTTGTCTCTCCAATAGGCGATCTAATAGTAGTCACCACTCCTTCATACATGTCATTAATCACATCAATGTAACATTTTGTCACCTCTTTCTTCTCTAACACCCACCATGTTATATCCCGAGGAACTCTATCATATGCTTTCTCAAGGTCGATAAACACCATATGAATGTCTCTTTTCTTTTCTCTATACTTTTCTATTACTCTCTCCAACAGATAGATCGCTTCCATTGTTGACCTACCAGACATAAACCCAAATTGATTCTCTGATATTTCTGTTATATCTCACAATCGGCGTTCCATCACCCTCTCCCACACTTTCATTATATGACACATTAACTTGATTCCTCTATAGTTGTTGCAATTCTAGACATCTCCTTTATTCTTATAAATTGGCACTAAAATACTCTTCCTCCACTCATCTGGCATGTTCCTAGTCAACAAAATTTTGCTAAATAACCTAGTTAACCAAGCAACCCCCTTTTTATCCAAACACTTCCATGCTTCAATAGGGATATCATCAGGTCCTAAATCCTTATTTGATTTCATCTTCTCAAGTGCAATCTCCACTTCAAAATTCCTAATCCTACGATAGAACCTATAGTCTTGATTTATCGTATTCCTAGCTATTTCTTCCCCTATTGACGTAGCTCCATGTTCCTTATTTAATAGTTTCTCAAAATAGTTTTTCTATCTCTCCTTAATCTTTTCATCCTTCACCAATACCTTAGAATCCTCACTCTTGATGCACTTAACTTGATTAAAATCTCTTGTTTTTATCTCCCGTATCTTAGCAAATTTGTATACCCTTTTCTCTCCCTCTTTACTATCTAGTCTAATGTATAGGTCATCATAAGCTTTCAACTTAGCCTCTCGCACTACTTTCTTGACCTCCTTATTAGCCAATTTATAGATCTTAAGGTTTTCCTCAGTTCTATCCTTTTGCCACTTTTTAAAGCACTCTTTTTTTGCCGTAACAACCGCTTGAACCTCTTCCCTCCACCACCAAGTTTCCCTAGAGCTGGGTCTCGTTCCTTTCGACTCTCCAAGTACTTCTATAGCGATCCCGGTTTTCCTTTCATTTTTTTTTTAATTGTATTCCGAACTCGGTTCCGTAGATGTGTTGTTGTCTTATTCCCGTTTCCATCCTTTACTCTTTGTATATATACAATGTATAGAAGACTAATGCTAATACATTGAATGTGATGGATTTATTTTGAATGAATCTTAGAGATGCATTATGTATCTATTATGATTATGTAAGATACATTAATTTATATAATGAATTCATTAATATAGAGGATGCATTATGTATCATGAATGTATGAGATACATTAATCAATTTAATGAAGTTCATTGAATGAATAACTTGAGAGTTTCTCTCTCTCCCTACACACCTTCTCTCTTGGTTTTCATCTCCTTCTAGTGTAAATCTATACTAAGTCCTTTGTAAGAAAGGTAGAGTCGGTTGAGGGCTTCATTTTAATCTGAAAGTTTGGTGATTTGGAGCACTTTGGTTTTTGGCCTTCATCTTCTCCATTTGAGTTCTCCATTTGAGGTAGGGATTCTCCTTGTTTCTTTTCAATACTTCATCTATAGATAGACATGTGGTAGTTTTTGTATTGCATAAAAACATTATATCATGTTGGATTTGTTAAAAATCATGAGGTTGAACCTTGGGTTGGTTGTCAGATTTGGGTTTATTATCATTTGTTATGGTTTAGGCTAATTGGGGTGTTAATTAGCATGTTGTTGTTGAAAGGAGAGGAAACCCTAATTTTTATTTGATTTAATAAATTAATAGAGGGGTCTTGATCATTGGTCAAATACTTATGTATTTTGGGGTCTTAATTGTGATCATTGTTGTTTTGTTGTTGTTAATTGAACCTTTTAGGTCAATATTGAGAAAGAGGGAGGAAAACCCTAATTTAATGATTATGACTAAATTTGCATAATTAAATTGGAATGGCTTTGAAAAGAATGTAGTAGATTAAGATGAGTTATGGCCTTATTATTCATGGAATTGATTTTGTAAAATGAAGAGAATGTAATTGGTTTTGTGAAAAGGGAAAAGTGTTTTTGGAATAAGTGATGGAACATGTTGACTTAAGAAAATTATGAAAGTTGATCTTGAAAATGGTAAATGAAATGTTAACTCTATGTGAGTCTCGGAAAATAAATTTGAGAATTGAACTATTGTATCATGAGTGTTGAATACACACATTTGGGGGTTTTATCCTTACCTATCGTACTAGTGTAGTTGTGGGGTTTAAGGTTTGCTTGAGAGTTGAGTCTATTTTATTAGGTGTACTGAATATATGCATCTAGGGGTTTTGTCCTTGGTCATCGGTGGAGGATGACATTGTTGTGTTGAATTGTGATGTATGCGTTACACATTGTTTGTGTCCTGATGGTTTATGTGTTTGTTTTACACATGTTGGTTATGGCTTGTGGTATTGTGGTTGTTGGTGTGATATCTTGCGCTGATAATCAGAGGTACCGTTACCTTCCAGCTAGCGCCTGGAGAACTGTATGCGCTGATAATCTAAGGTACCACACCCTTCCAGCTAGCGCCTGGTAAAATGGTATGTTGTTGTGAGAAGTGTATTCTTTGGCTTACTACGCACCTAGCTAGTAGAGCAAAGTTTTGTTGTTATTGTTTCAGTGTATCTGGGAACATTGTGGATTGTGTTGGTTACGGTTTTGGAGGGCCGAGTTGCCTCATTGGTTTATCTTATGCATGTAGTTGAGTTGTTATCTCCATTTATAAAGGTATGCATATATAGTTATGATAGATTTGGGATTGAACCGAAATGGCTTTTGTCTTTTGGAAGTGTAAAGAAAATCAAACATTTTAGAAATATGTTTTGAAAAGGCACATCTGTTGTATGTGTGGAAAATGGAAGATAGTAATGGGCTTAGTGAATCTATTTTCTTAAGTAATTGTTAATGTTATAAAAGATTGGAAACGGGGGTTAATGAAAGGAAAAAGGAAAGATGAATCGCTTATAGCGTTGAATGAAATAATTGTTTTCGAGAAAAGTTTATATATATATATTTTGTATAAACTGTCACATTATAATTCTAGTACGAGAATGAGTGTTCATGATCATAGCTATCTGTAATGTTGTTATTGTTGAGGATCATGTTGAGATTCCTACTGGACTATATGTTCATCCCACGTTGTTGAATTTTTTTCAGGTGTTTAGCAGGGTGTGCTGCAAGATTTGGATCTTCTTATTTGTTGGCCACGGGGCCTCTTTGTTGTAGGTGGAATGCCATATATGTAAAAGGGTTGCACCCTTCATTTGATTATTTATTGCTGTAAGCCTGAGGGCAATTTATTTAGAATGCTCATGTTGTATTTAACTTTCATTCGAATGAGAGAATTGTTGTTCATCACTTTTAATTGAACATTTGAGTTTATTTCCGCATGTTATCTCTGAAATTGAATTAAGTTAAGGAACTTGGTAATGACTTCGAGTAATAAAAATTGGGACGTGACAACTTCCCTTGAGATTCTCCTCATACAATTGGCCATCGAGTTTCACATAGTGTTAGCATCATCTTACAAGTCTCAAACACCTTCCTTATCCATTCTATTATTAAATATTTCTAGTTTATCCCCTTTGAGGTCCCACTATCTTGTCCTACGACGCCCACCATCCTTCCTAGCTTGGTATTGCCCCTTTAAAATATAAATCTAGTACCAAAATCCTATGTTGAGAAGCCAGGCTCTCTCCAGGAATTACCTTACAATCACTGCATCTTAGACGGTCCACTTTTCTCACTAAAAAGGAATCTATTTGGCTCTTAACTGACCCACTCTTAAAAGTTGTCAAATGCTCCTCCCTCTTCTTATACATAGTAGCATTTATGCTATAATTTATATAAATTTTATTTAATATATAAATAATATATTTATTATATAATTTAAATAAAGATAAAGGAGCCGAAGTTATTTGAGCTCGACCTTAACTCGTTTACTAAACGAGCCTAATATTCGAGTTTGAGCTCGACTCGTTTAATAAAAGAGCCGACCTGAGCCCTTAATGAGTCAAGCTGAGCCAACGCGAATAGTTCGGTTCGTTTGTAGCCCTACTCTGGCCACACTCTCTGCTCCAGCAACCACCTCCAAGCACTCCCCTATTTTTTGTTACCTTACTATACTTGTTTTCTTGTTTTCATTTTGGAAAATGATATACAAGTTCATTTTCTAAACTCATTTTTTAGACCCAGTGATATTTAATGTAAAAGGGATGATTAGTTGATGATAAGAGAGAACATGAGAGAGAGAGAGAGAGAGAGAGAGAGAGAGAGAGAGAGAGTTGTGATTGATGATTAGAGAAAACATGAGAGAGATAGTCAACTTAAATATTCTAGGATAAATTACGAATACACCTCCTAGAGTTTACTTAAAATATGGATTGTCCCTGTAATTTTGAAAATTACAAATAGCTACTTCAAACATTTTTATTAAACAAAATTAACAAAAAAATAAATTTCTAATTATTCTCTTATATAACAATAAAATTATCTGAATAGTTAATTAAAATATATTTATGACATCATTAAAAACTGTTAATTAACGTGATGATTTATTAATAAAATGGGTTATTTATTATATAATTCGAAACTTGAAGGGGCGGGATGTAATTTTCATAACCACAAGGGTAATCTATATTTTAAGCAAATCTCAGGGGATGTATTTGTAATCTACTCAATATTCTAATAGGGTTCCACATCATTAGGTTTAAAAAATAGGTCTAACTTTTTGGCTAGAGTAGCATTACCTTTTGATTTTTTATGTTTTGAGAACATGTACAACACACTATTTATTTTAGTTTTTACAAAAAATAAAAAAGAATAAAGAATAAACATATTTTATGTTTTTTTGCACATAGAAAAAAAAAACCACATGTTACTAAATACTACTTTAAATATTGGGCTTCTAGTCATTTTAATTTAAATTGGCACGAGTTTTTTAAATCTCAAAATGAATATTTCTTAGGATAATCATTTTTTGAATTTTTTAGGGCTGCAAAAAGCATTTGGAGATGTATTTTCAAACTTTATAAATTTCAAGGAATGAGAATAATATATGAAATTAGTTTAAAAAATTTATTCATGACTATATGATTCAAAGTTCAAACTCAATATTAGCCACTTCTACTTTACATAGATTAGATCTAACTTCACAATTTTTGTATGCCTTCCAAAATATATTGATCTTTGAAAAAGAATAACAATTCCATCCAAATCAAACCAATAATTGTGATTTTTTTTTTTTGTTGAATTTCTCTCAAGTTCATGCCCAATGGGTCCATGATGGGTTCGTTTCAATGATTCAAACCGTTCATTTTATAGGATCCTCAATGTATATTATCCATAAAAAATAATATAATAATCATAACAATTTTATTTTATCATATTTGTCTAAAAAGAAAACAATAAGTATGTTTGGTGAGGTGGTTATGGACAAGTTTGTATTGGACAACTTCTTGGCAATTATTTTAACCAATTTTTCTCCAACCTTGATGGAGACTGTATATAATGAATGAGGTCTATTTTCATGACTCATTTATGGACCTCATTCTTTATGTACTACTGCTTTTTTGTCTTGGTATCAAAATTTCATTATCAGACCATCTTTTAAATGTCTCTTCTATTTGATCTCTTTATTCTTCTTCTGACAATACTGGTATTGGCACAAAAAACTAAAAATAGAAGTGTATGAAAAAAATGAATTTGTGTTGTGTTCATTTTTATGTGCATATTTGTGTGTGTGTGTTTTTTTCCCATGCACATAAGCATTGCTCTTATGTCTTTACACTTTCACATAGAACTTTGTAAACGAGTCAAGTTAAGCTTAGTAAATAGGTTGTGCAAGTTTGACTTGAAAACTTAATGAGCATGGTTTGTTTATATTTCGAGTCGATCTCAAACTAAATTTAATCAAATGAATCATGAGGCAAAAAGTGAAAAATGATTGAATGCTATTGACTCAGGATTTTAACCAGTCCCATTCACCAGTAAGGCTAATACCAACAAGTTCCATTCTCATACTAAAATAGTTAATATAGTGACAACAATAAAATCAAAGTTCCTAAATTAACCCCAAGAATTGAATTTATCAAAACCAGCTACAGTGTCAAGGACTCTGCACCAACTAGGTTGCTATCTGATATAAATTCTCAAGTCTAAATTTTACTTTTGAAATGTCATCTTCTATGAATTCTCAAACATCATCTGAATTTGAGCATAGCTCAAGTGGATGTACTTCCAGGTTTGTAGAGGGAGGTTTGGAATTCAAGCTTATGGTGATGCGTCGAATGCCCGGCTGTGCTAACCTTAACTTAATAAAAATGTTTAAGCATCATCTTGTAGCTAATTATCTAGACGTACATAACATAAAATCATAATTTCAATAGCTTTCTTTTCTCTCCTCTTATTTATTTATTTTATTCTGACCAACAAAAAGAACAATAGTGTAGTGTTAAGGCAATAGAAACCTTGATTTCAGATGTGAATACCATTTCAACATATGACATGACTCCAAAAGTTTAAACAATGATGAAATTTCCAAATTCCAACTTATTTGATTGTGCCATAAACAGTAATGAAATTAACATTACTCTCCGTGTATATTGCGGTAGCAAATTTACAAACAACATCAACCTACATCGACTAATCTTTTTGGAATCTTTCAAACCTACAGTAATGAAAGTGTCCATGCTTCTTAGGCAACTCCAAATATGACTAAAATCAAGGACCTCAATAGTATAAATGTGTAATTACTTCAGTTTCTTCATTCAATGAGCAAACACACTAGTTGGTTGACAAGAAGAGCCAATATGTGAAATTTATACATGTTTATAATCACACATTCCATCAGTCTCACTAATCAGCAGGAATAATGCATCATGGATCAAACCACATGAATTCAAATTGTCACTAATAAAAAATTAGGGCAAATTACTAACACCCCTCGAGGTTTGACTAAAATACGGATTCCTGAGATTTAAGAAATTACATCCCGCCCCATGAGGTTTATATTTGCATAACAAATTGCCCCATCATTTGTTATGCAAAAATAAATCTCAGGGGGCAATTTGTAATTTTCTAAACCTCAGGAATTCATATTTTAGTCAAACTTGGAGGGGTGTTGGTAATTTGCCAAAAAAATTATAATGAAAATCAAACCCTAAGTTGTATAGCTTCATCATTCAGAAAATTGAACTGGAAAGAGGTAAATCAAACTATAATATAGCACATACACACACATGTACATGTATGTACATAGAGAGAGAGAGAGAGAGAGAGAGAGAGAGAGTACCCAAATTAATTTGTTGAGAACAATCGTTATGACGAAACCATTCCACAGGCGCAGCGACTTCTTCTTCGGAGAGCGGTTCACCAAGAACCTCGCGTCGTTGTTCTTCTACCTATAACAAATCAACTGCTTCTTCGGCCAGAGCATAAGTGTCGGTCCATTTCCGGTCGAGCTATCCAGGTCCAAAGGGAGAGAATCCCGGTGGTTCACGGTACCCAATGGGTTCAATCGAAGGGTTAGTCTCAAAGTATGAGTATCTAAAATCAAAGGGTAGATTTGATTTCAATGAAAAATCGAAGACTTTCTCTGATTTCAATGAAGCTTTGTTTTGACTATTCCCTTGCTTCTCTTCCTTGTTCTCGTTATTGGGTTTAATAAGGTGTTATGTCAAGATGAATTGTGGGTCAGTTGTGGGTCATCTGAGGAAGTCAGTTAGGCAGTGGTTGAGAGATTAGTTAGTCAGTTAGAGGAAGTCAGTTGTGAATTAGTTAGGTAGTTAGAAGTGTGAGGTGAAGAAGTAGATTAGTTAGTCAGTTAAGTGGAAGTCAGTTGTGAATTAGTTAGGTAGTTAGAAGTGTGAGGTGAAGAAGTAGTTATAAATAGGTGAGGAACTCCCATATGCGGGGTATGTAAAATTCTAAAAATAATACACAGATTCTGCACTTTTTTCCTTATGCCTCTGTTTCTTCTTCCTTAGCTACTACATTGGTATCAGAGCACCCAGGTTTTTGGCCTCTTGGCCTGTTCATCCTCTGCAACCACTATGGCCGACGGAACTAGAGCAGCCCAGGAAGCTAAAAAAATTGAGGAGACATTACGCTCATTAAAGGAGGGTAATGAGAGAAATGCGAAGGAAATCGGGGAAATCAGGAGTTCTCTCAAAGAATTGGGGGATATCAAGGAATTGATTGCTGCCATGAGTATGAAGTATGATCAAATGGAAGGACACATCTATGGGAAACAACATGTAGATCGGAGTGACAATTCTAGAATGCTCCGCCAAGAACAGTCAGGGGTTTCTCCAGTAAGGGTTCAAGCCCGTGGGGATTTTCAAGCTCGCGGGGATTTGCCATTCAGGATAGACTACCAATCTCATCAACGATTTGCGAAGATTGAATTTCCTCGCTTCTATGGTGATAATCCAAACGGTTGGCTTTATAAATGTGAAAGATTTTTTGAGTATAATGCTGTTGACAATCTTGATAAAGTGAAATTGGCATCTCTTCATTTGGAGGACTCATCCTTGCAGTGGTTTCAATGGTTTGAAAGATGCCATCATCATATTACTTGGGATTTGTTTACACAAGGACTTCTATCAAGATTTGGCCCAAATTCATATGAAGATACAATGGGTAACCTAACCAAATTGAAGCAGACCACTACTGTGAGAGCTTACCAAGAACAGTTTGAGGTTTTGGCGAACAAAACTCAAAACCTCCCTGAAACTTTCTTTATCAGTTGTTTCATAAGTGGTCTTAAGGATGAAATTCAACCAGGGGTATTAATGTTTAAACCAACATCTATCACTCATGCTATTGGGTTGGTAAAACTTCAAGAAACAAGTATTGAAGCCATTACCAAGAAGACTAGGTTGGGAACCAAATCAGAAGGCATTCCTCCATTTTCTGTAAACAGGTCACAAGTGGGTAATGGGGGATATGTTCGAAAAGAGTTATCTAAGGAATTGGAGGAAAAGAAGGCCAAAGGGTTATGTTTTAAGTGCAATGAGAGGTATACTAAAGGGCATGTGTGTAAAAAGAAGCAATTGTATGTTATGGAAGGAGGAGAAGATGGAGAGGAAGATGATCCACTACCAGTTCTTGATGAAGATCAAAGAGAAGATGAGGAACAGTTATCTGGGGAGGAACTGCAGATTTCTTTGAATGCTTTAACTAGTACAATCTCTTATAGAACAATGAGGGTTAGAGGTAATGTTAAAAAACACCTCATCATCATCTTGATTGATTCAGGGAGTGCACATAATTTTCTGAGTCCAGCAGTGGCCAAAAGAGCTAATATCGAGATCGAAAATCTCGATTCCTTACAAGATGTCGATTCGATGGGACAAGAATGTTGAGTACTGACCATGTGCAAAGATTTTTGATGGGAAATGCAAGGCACAATTTTTCAGTGACATGAGGGTCCCGCAACTAAAGGGTTTGTGATATGGTTTTGGGTATCCAATGGTTGGTAACTCTAGGTCGATTAAGTGGGATTTTAAGCATCTTAGCATGGAGTTTCATCTCAATGGCAAAAACATGTTTTAAGAGGGAAAAGAGTGATGAGTTAAAGGTTTTGAGCCCGAGAAAAAATGCGAAGTTCTCGCACAAACAGCCCACAAGGAGCCATAGCCCAACTCTATTTGTTGCAAGTCGATTGTCTTGTGAGAAGAGGAAACTCCACAGATTTGGCGGCTTTGTCAGTCGACTTCTGAGATATATTTCAAGAGCGAAAGGAGTTACCTCCTCCTAGATCTCATGACCATTGCATCCCTCTCAAACTAAGGACTGAACCTACAAATGTGAGACCTTACAGGTACCCTTATTTTCAAAAAACTGAGATTGAGAAGCAAGTAAAAGACATGCTTACCTCTGGTATAATAAGGCCTAGTGTCAGTCCATATTCTTCACTAGTGCTATTGGTTAAGAAGAAAGATGGCACTTGGAGAATGTGTATGGATTATAGAGCTCTTAATAACACTACTATCAAAGATAAGTTTCCTATCCTAGTAATTGATGAACTTTTGGATGAATTATGTGGGGCACAGTATTTTTCTAAACTGGATCTCAGGTCGGGCTATCACCAAATCAAGGTTCATTCCTCTGGCATTGACAAAACGGCTTTTAGAACCCATGATGGGCACTATGAATTTTTAGTGATGCCCTTTGGACTCACTAATGCCCCTTCTACCTTTCAAAGTCTCATGAATGAAGTCTTTAGACCTTTTTTAAGGAAATTTATTCTGGTATTTTTTGATGATATCCTGGTATATAGTGGGTCATGGGGAGACCATTTGCAGCATTTGCAGCTTACTTTACAATTGCTTAGGCAACATCATTTGTTTGCAAAAATGTCCAAATGTGTTTTTAGGAAGGATGATGTGGAGTATTTGGGACATTTAGTTTCAGCTAAGGGTGTTTCTGCAGAACCAACAAAGTTACAAGCTATCAAATCTTGGCCAATCCCTTCAACTATCAAGGAATTGAGGGGTTTTTTGGGTCTCACTGGTTATTACAGAAGATTTATCCAGCGTTATGGTCGAATTTGCTCTCCACTTCATTGTTTGCTCAAGAAAGATTCCTTTGTATGGTCCTCTATAGCTATAACAGCTTTTCTCCAAATCAAAGCTACCCTACTTTCAACACCAGTCCTTGCCTTACCTGATTATAGTAAGGCCTTTGTTTTAGAGTCAGATGCCTCTGGCACAGGCCTTGGGGCTGTGCTTATGCAAGATGGACATCCCATTGCCTATTGGAGTAAGGGCATTTCAGCAAGAGACCAAGCTCTATCTACCTACGAAAAAGAATTAATGGCAGTAGTCTTGTGGGTCCTCAAATGGAGGCATTACCTTCTAGGTAGGCACTTCCTTATTAGGACTGACCACCAAAGCCTGAAATATCTTTTGGAGCAGAGAGTGGGAACTCCTTTCCAGCAAAAATGGGTGACCAAGCTATTGGGTTTTAACTACACTATCACATACAAATGTGGGAAAGATAACCAAGTTGCTGTTGCTTTGTCCAGGAAAGAAGAGTTGGTCAATACTGCTGATTCAATAGCTCTGATTCATGCTTTATCTTGTATCTCTACCAGTTGGTTGGCTGAAGTTAAGCTTAGTTGGAGTGAAGATGCTGACATTCAACAGTTGATATTGGGCCTGCAACAAGGTCAAGCTCATGCTGGTTATGCTTGGGACCATGATATTTTAACCTACCATGGCAGGTTGGTAGTTGGGAACTCAGCCCTCAGGATGCAACTTATTCAGGACTTCCATTCTTCACTTTTGGGAGGACACTCGGGAATAATCAAGACCACAAAAAGACTGCATAGGAGTTTTTATTGGAAGGGCCTACAGCAGGATGTGGCTCAGTTCATTTCTGAATGTGATACATGTCAGAGGTACAAAAGTGAAAATGTCAAGTATCCAGGCCTGTTGCAGCCCCTTCCTATTCCTAATAGGGTATGGTCTGATATTTCCATGGATTTCATTGAAGGTTTACCAAATTCTCAAGGCAAGACTATGATCTTTGTAGTAGTAGATAGGTTGCCAAAATATGGTCATTTCATGGCTTTATCACATCCTTATATAGCTGCAGATGTGGCCAAAGTATTCTTTGATCAAGTGTTTAAGTTGCATGGTCTTCCTTCTACCATTGTTTCAAATAGAGATGTTGTGTTTATTAGCCATTTCTGGTATGAACTTTTCACTTTATAGGGTTGTAAGCTGTGCCTTAGCACTGCTTATCACCCTCAAACGGATGGTCAAACTGAAATTTTGAACAAATGTTTGGAGAACTACCTCAGGTGTATGTTTGGAGACTGTCCTAGGCAGTGGGCTAAGTGGCTCTCTTTAGCTAAGTGGTGGTATAATACCACCTATCATGCTGCCACCAAAACTACTCCTTACTTCGCAGTTTATGGACAAGAACCTCCTGACCATACTTTTTGCCTTTCCACACCTTCTTCAGTAGTAGTTGTGGATAATTGGGTAAAAGAGAGGGTTGCTATTATTAAGACCTTGAGGGAACATTTAACTCAAGCATAGCAGAGGATGAAACATTATGCTGATAAGGGCAGGTCTGAAAGGGAATTTGAAATTGGGGACTGGGTGTTCCTCAGGTTACAACCCTATAAGCAGACTACAGTGGCTTTGCAGAGAAATATGAAGCTATCTCCAAGGTTTTATGGGCCATATCAGGTCTTGGAAAGGGTTGGCTCAGTAGCTTATAAGCTGGAGTTACCAACAATTGCTAAAATTCACCCTGTTTTTCATGTTTCACTGCTTAAGAAGAAAATCGGGACTAATGTGTTAGCTCACACTACTCTTCCCCCAGTAGGTCTTGAGGGAACTTTGCAACTGGAACCTATGGCTGTCCTGGATAGGAGGATGGTTAAACGGGGTAATAAGGTTGTGGTTCAGTGGTTAGTCCAATGGATGAATTCTTTTCCAGAGGATGCTACCTGGGTTGATCATTCTGAGATAGAAACAAAATATCCTCAATTTCAGCCTTGAGGTCAAGGCTATTTCTCAAGCAGCAGGGAATGTTATGTCAAGATGAATTGTGGGTCATCTGAGGAAGTCAGTTAGGTAGTGGTTGAGAGATTAGTTAGTCAGTTAGAGGAAGTCAGTTGTGAATTAGATAGGTAGTTAGAAGTGTGAGGTGAAGAAGTAGATTAGTTAGTCAGTTAAGAGGAAGTCAATTGTGAATTAGTTAGGTAGTTAGAAGTGTGAGGTGAAGAAGTAGTTATAAATAGGTGAGGAACTCCCATATGGGGGGTATGTAAAATTTTGAAAATAATACACAGATTCTGCACTTTCTTCCTTATGCCTCTGTTTCTTCTTCTGTAGCTACTACATAAGGGTTTTGGAGGTGAATGAAAATGGAGGTTCACAAGTATATCTTCATTTTGGGATTAAGATTGGCTTAAAAAACGAGAGATACACAGGAGTGTTGGCTGGGTAAAAGCTGAGACTTAACCACTTGATTTTATTCATCACTGCCTTTATATAGGCTTAGACATAATGGAAAATATCATAAAATAGGCATTACCCACATGAAAGTAAGCACTGTAACTACTATCGATTAAGGATTGTTTGGGAAGTGTTAGAGTAATATATTTTTTAATTTTTTATGAAAAAATAAAAAATATAGGTTAGGTTTGAAATAATGTGGTAGAGAGGTGATGTAACTTAAATAAGATAATTGTGACCTAAATATGATAATGTACTAAAATAGCATTTGCTATTTTAACACATGCCAAACAATCACTAGGTAAATAAAAATAATCTGTAGAACAATTTTCTATTATTAACCAAATCCTAAAAACTAGGACAATCAATCCCTACAGACTAGGACAACTTTGGCTGACTCAATATAAAGAAAATAAACATGCAACTGTAAATTATTCAACAAACCCTCCTTTAAATTGAAAGCTTTCATACTTCAGTTTAATTATGCAGTACTTTCTTCAAGCAAGATTTTCCAAAGTGCAAACTCCTAAAAACTTCCTCAAATTATGAAAATAAAAAGATCTGAGAGGTTTAGTAAATATATCAGCCAATTGATTTTCACTTATGCAATATTTCAATCAATTGCTCCATCATTGTTGAGATCGTTTAAAAAATAATACTTCACATCAATATGTTTGCTTCTTTCATTTAGCACAGGATTTTTGAAGAGTTTGATGGTTAAGCTGTTGTCACAAAAAATTGGCGTAGCTCCCACTGGCTTGAAATGCAGCTCTTCGAGAATTTTCCCCAACCAAATAGCTTGGTAAGCACAAGTCGCTACAGCAACAAATTCAGTTTCAATGGTGGACAAAGTGTCGATTGGTTGCTTCTTAGATGACCACGAAACAGCCCCTGTACCCAGCATAAAAACATAACCCAAAGTGCTCCTCCTATCATCTTGATCTCCTACATAATCGCTATCAGTAAACCCAATCAAATCTGACCTTTTACCCTTCTTGTAGAGCAACCCAAAATCTTTAGTCCCTTGCAAGTAACGAAAAATTTTCTTATTTTCTTGGCAACTAAAAGATGTAGCTCTATTGGATTCTTTATATATCTGCTGATAAGACTCACAAAGTGCATTATGTTAGGTCATGTTGTAGTTGAATACATCAAACTATCCACAATTTTCTTATAGAGTGTGTTGTCCATCTTATTTCCGCCATGATCTTTGTGTAGCTTCAAGTCAAACTCAGTTGGAGTATTTACAGGATTATAATCCTTCAGCTGAAACCTATCCAACATTTCTCACACATACTTCTTTTGAGAAATAAAAATTCCAGTGGCAGATTGCACCATTTCAATGCCAAGAAAATAATGCATCATACAAAGATCAGACATTTCAAATTCAACCATCATAGACTTTTTAAACTTTTCAAACATGACACTGTTATTGCTAATAAATATAAGATCATCTACATATAAACAGACAATGAGTATTTCCCCTCCATCACCGGCTTTAACAAAAAGTGTGTGCTTATATGGATATTTTTTAAAACCTTCATAAGCCTCAATGTGACTATATGAAGCCCATGGGGTTTGTTTTAATCCATAAAGAGCTTTCTTTAATCTATACACTTTATGCTCATCTCTAATCTTAATATAACTAGGAGGTTGATAAACAAATACCTGTTCCTCTAAGTTTCTATGCAAGAATGTAGACTTGATATCCAATTGGAAGATAGGCCATGAATTATGTGCTGCCAGTGCAATTACCAATCTGATTGTATCATGCCTTGCAACCGGGGCAAAAACTTCTTTATAGTCGACTCCAAACTCTTGTTTGTATCCCTTAGCCACCAATATACTTGTCAATTTCACCATTTTCATTCAGTTTTGTTTTGTAAACCCACTTCAAACCAATGGTTTTGTGTCCTTTTGGAAGATCAGATAGCTCCCAAGTATCATTTCTTTCTAAGTCTACAATTTCATCATTCATCACCTTCCACCATTTTGATTCTTGGATAGCACATTTGAAAGTTGTAGGGTCACAATATGAAAATAAAGCAAAATGAGTGATTGGATCATCATTAGAAAGTTTATCTCCACTTACATAATCACTCATCCAAGCTGGTCTTTTCCATGGACGTTGATTCTCAGGTGGTTGCTCATTTTTTGGTGAAATCGCTGAAGAACTGGGCCAGTGTTCATCAAAAGGCTGTTGTTGCATTTTCGTCCTCTTCTCTACATCATCAAAAACAATTGGAATTTGTTGTAGTTCTTTGCCCTTTCCAGTCAAATCCTACATCTTTTCTTCATCAAAAACCACATCTCGACTGGTAGTTACCTTCTCAGTAATTGGATTGAACAACTTGTAGGCTTTAGAATGTTCACTAACTCCAAGGAAGACACATTTTTCTCCTTTGTCATCAAGATTCTTTCTTTTCTCATCTGGGACATGCGCATAAGCTATGCATCCAAAAATTCTGAAGTGATCTACAGCTGGTTTATGCCCACTCCAAGCGTCCTCAGGTGTCGTGTTTTGAACAAAAAAAGTTGGACTTCTGTTTAACACATGAATGCTCCAATTTACTGTCTCGAACCAGAATCTTTTTGGAAGTTTTCCTCTTGCCAACAAGCTTCTCACCATGTTGAGGATGGTTCTATTTTTCCTTTCTGATACACCATTCTACTATGGTGTATAAGCAGCTGTGAGTTCCCTTCGAATACCATGATCTTTACAATAACCTTCAAATTCTTTTAAGCAATATTCTCCACCACAATCAGTACAAAGAGTTTTGATGGTTTTTCGTGTTTCATTTTCGACTCGTGTCTTGAAGCTTTTAAATGTACTAAAAGCTTTTGATTTCTCCTACAAAAAAAAAAAAAAAAAAACCCAAGTTTTTCGAGTATAATCATCAATGAAGATAATAAAATATCTTTTACCCCTATTAGAAGATGGATTTATTGGTCCACAAATATCTGAATTAACCAACTCCAAGATAGTTTTGGCTCTCCACGACTTTCCTTGGGGGAATGGAGAACGATGTTGTTTGCCAACTTGAGAAGGAGTAACAATTTGAGGGAGGCCAGTAACTATATCTTTATGTTGAAGAGTCTTTAATTCACCAAAATTCAAGTGGCCATAGCAAATATGCCAAAGCCACGAGGGGTCTTTTACTTCAACCATTAAACAAGGTTGAGTTTTTGTTATCTTTAAAGGAAACAATCTATTTGAACTCATCTTAACAATAGTAATTACTCATCTTGAAGGATCCATAAATCTCACAAGCTCCTTTTTAATAGTTATCACATAACCCTTTTATTGCAACTAACTAGCACTTAACAAATTACTTTTCAAGTCAGGTACACAAAAAACATTGGAAATTGTTTCTACAAAACCATTCTTGGTTCTAATATTAACATCACCTTTTTCCCATTACTTTCACAGTAGAACAATCACCAAAACTAATAGTAGAATGAAAGCCTTCATTTAAATAAAAGAAAGAAGACTTACTTCCACACATGTGGTTGCTGCAACTCGTATCCATATACCAAACATCTGACCCGGGGTTTTGCACTAACATGAGAAGCCATTAACAGAGTTTTTACTTCCTCGTTTTTATCAAAATTTGATTTCTTGAACTTCTCTTTGTTGTTGGACAATTTGGTATAGCATTCATACCAGTAATGACCAAATTTATGGCACTTTTAGCACTTGATCTTGGATTTGTCAACTTATTGATTGTGTCCTCTATAATTTGAGTGCCGTTCATCACCTTTAAAAACCTGATGTTGCTGGCTTCCATCTCTATTGCCTCTACCTCCCCTTCCTCTACCTATGCCTATACCTTTACGTCTTTCTCTATAATTTGAGAAGTAAAGGTAAAAGCTTTTAGAGCTTGCTCAACCATAGTTGAACTTCGGTTCGTCTTTTGTTCGCGGACTAATAAGGAACTCTAGAGTTCATCAAGAGATAACTCATCTATATCTTTCGATTCTTTACTTGAACAAACCACATAGTCATATTTTGGGGTCAATGAATGTAGAATCTTCTCAACAATAGCCACATCTTCCATCTTTTCACCATGAAATCGCATCTTATTTGCTATCCCCATAGTCCTTGCACAATAATTGATAATTGACTCATCATCTTTCATCTGTAGAGTCTCAAAATCCTTTCTCAAGGCTTAAAGTTGTACACGCTTCACTCTTGAGAAGCCTTTCTTCTTTGAATCCCAAATATCCTTGGAAGTTTATTTGCTAAGAATTGTTTCCAGGATAGATCGATTAATGGCCTAAAATAAGTAATTCTTTGCCTTTAAATCTTTTAACTTCAGTCTTTCCAGCTCTGTTTTTTGTGCATCTGTGAGTAGCACGCCAGCTGCAGGTGCTACTACACCAGTATCAATGACTTGGCAATACTCTTTAGACCTCAAGAAGTTCTCCATCAACATGCTCCAATGGTCATAGTGACCATCGAAGTGAGGGATTGCTACCTACACAAAATTAGTCTCTGTAGCCATCATTTCCCGTAATAAAATCAGAGGAGATAAAACAACTACTGCTATTTTGGATTGTTTTGGGGACTGTTTTGATGATTCTCACAGTTTTGGGAACTCTCTCTTACTTTCTCACAAACTAAATCTTGCTCTAATACCACTGTTACAAGCAGTGAAGATGAAGAAAAACTGAGACTTAAGGACTTGATTTTATTCGCCAAATAAGACTGCCTTTATATAGGCCCATACATAATAGAAAATACCATAAAAGTAGGCACTACTCAGCAATAATAGAGTGAAAGTGGGCACTGCACATCACTACTCAAATGTGCAAAACAAACTCCTATAGACTAGGTAAATAAAAACAACCTGTAGAACAATGCTCCATTATTAACTAAATGCTAAAAACTAGGACAACTAATTCCTATAAAATAGGACAACTTTGACTGACTCAATGCAGAGAAAATAAACATACAACTCTAAATTATTAAACAAAGGGATCATCGAGTGTAGAGGTTAGGATTTGATGTCTTGAATGACACCATGGAAATATCTTTACTAGCATTGGTGGAAGGGAACTACCTTTTTACTAGCAACTTTCAACCAAGAAAGAGAATCACCATAGGTGGACACAGTTGGGCAGTTAACAATCAGTTAAAACTTGAAAGACTTCTTTGTTTTTCAATAAGGTCATTAAAGGACCTAAATTACAAGTAGTTTATTTGGTTTAAATTTTTTGAATTTAAGTTTTTGAAAACTGAGTTTTCTATTTTTTGTAATTTTGTAATTTTTAGTGAATATTTTTAAAATTTTAAGCAAATTTTAAATATTTTTTTAGATGCACTTTACTTAGATATATCTAAAAAATAAAATATTTGTAAAAAAAAATATTTTAAAAAATCAATAAATACACAGGACTATGAATTTTTTGTTTAACCAGGTTTTGGGAACTTTTATCAAATAAAGGTTGGCCTACCTACGTTTGAAATGCATTTATTAAACTCTTTAAATTATTGTGACTGGATTATGAATTTGGATAGAGATTTGAAAAAAGAATGGGAAATGAAAATGTGAGGAAAAAAAAAGAGCTTATATTTCATTTACATTTCATTTGCATTTTTCTTTCTCTATCCAAATCCCTTACCAAATTTATAATTCAAACGTGCAAGGCTGTGTTTAAATCATGAATTAGGTAGAAATTTAGAAAGCAAAATGAAAAGATAAGTGAAATGTTAAACCCTAAACCTTAAGAGCCGTATTTGGATTATGAATTTGAGTTGGAATTTGAATTTTTAAACATTTCCCTTTTTCCTTTCCAAAGCCTAGTCAAATCAATAATCCAAACAAGGTTGCAACGTGAAATCCCTTCAGCATAACATATCTATGAATTCACATTTTAACTATTCAATGTCTTGGTGTACATAAGGTATAATAGCAAACACATTCTCAGCTTGACATTTTAACAAACACCTCACGCACACAATGAGGTGAGTATTCTTGGGCTTAGAGAGAGAGAGAGAGAGGGGCGGGCGTTGGATTTGTCATGTTTTCCTAATTGGCCAAGGCCCAATTTTCAGGCCACTTTATCTGGACCTTAAATATATGGGTTGGACTCATGAGCTGGCCGATAGACCCATGTCGGAAGTTCATACTAACCTCATATATATATATATATATATCTATTATATAATAGATATAATCTCTCTCTCTTACTTTTATTTTTATTTTTTGTGTACATATACAGTTTTAGTAAAATAATGAAATTAAAATTGATAAAAATAAAAGAGTGCACAGTACTAGCACTCCAACTGTGAAGGTAGTAACTATATTTTTATGAAATTAAAGATGCATAGAATTTAATAACATAATCATAATGAATGTAATAATTATGCATTTTAAGAAATAAAGTTTATTTTTTGTTTTTCTTGATTCAATATTCTACTCTAATTATTGTAATGCACTTCAAGATTTTGTGCTATAAATTTTAATTTTTTTTGTAATTGTTTTCTGAATTTAATAAGAAAGCTCAAATTAAAGCCCAAATTAGGCTCATACGGCCAAGTCCAACTTAAATTTTTAGTTTGGACGAGCCCATTGCCGAGGTTTAAGTTCATTTCTTTGACTAATTTTTTTTTAATTATTTTTGAATTTTTATAATATTTTTTAAAAAAATTTGAATAAATTATTTTATTTTATTTTATTCTTAGTCTCATTTCGTCTAAATGATTCTATTTTTATTTTTTTTTAAAACAAAAGATAAAATAAGTCAAACTAAAAAGACAAAAAAAAAAAAAAAAAAACCAACTCCTAAAGAAAGACATGGCATAGCTGGTCCTATTATTAGGCCATAATAGGTTGTATCATGATTATTTAAATTGTTTATCATTTATGTTGCTCTGTATAAATCATCAATTTAAAAATAAAGGACAAATTACACTAACCGTCCATATAATTTGGGAGTTATGTCACTTTAATTCTTGATTTTTCAATTGCAACGTATTTGACCATGAATTTTAAATTTTGTTTTAAGTAAGGACAATTGAAGATACCATTACTTAATTTGAAAGACAAAATCGTCAATTTGATAAAATATAAACTAATTTAAAAAATAAATGTCAAAAAATATTTTTGAATATTTAAAAATTATTTCTACGAGTGAAATCGGTGTGGTGCTTTCCGGTTTTGAGGCATTTTTGCGCCGAACCGTACCCTTCGATTTTTCATTGATTTGCACCAAATAGACCGAACTACTGGTAAGAACCGTACCAAGCGGTTTTACGTTGGAGCGGTGCGGTTCGGTCAATACACATCGGTTCTTCGATTTTCAACAAAATCTTTGCTTGAAGACGGAAGACCATTGGTAAACACATGAAGAAGATGAAGATGAAGGTGGAAGATGGAAGAAGATGAGAGGGTTTTGAGAGAGAGAGAGAGAGAGATCCAAACTTTACATGAAGAAAATGAAGATGGAAGACCCATAGAATGTTTTGTGGGAAGAAGATGAAGAATATCAACCTTCCATTGGTGAACACACAAACAGAGAGAGAAGAGAAAGAGATGAGAGAGACAGAGCATTTGTTTTGTATAGAGGGGCAATCACTCTCTCAGAAACATCCATGAGATTCATTTTTGAGCAATAATTAGATAGATAGAGAAAGTGTTTTTTTTTTTTTTTTTTTGGAGCAGTGTAAAATATTGGGTAGTGTGAAGTGAAAGTGTGTCTGATTATTGGGGTTGAGATAAATAGATGGACTTGGATGGACGGAAAGAACAATAAAAAATAGATGGACAATAAATAATAGCAATAAAAAAGTGAGAGAGAGAGTATACATTTTGGTGCGGTTCAGTGTATACAGTTTTCAATTTATGATTATCGAAAACCGAATCAAATTTCGGTTTTTTATTTCATCATAACTAAACAGATCGAAATAATAATTAAAAAAAGAGAGACCAAAACCGGCCGGTTCAGTCTGGTTCGGTTGGTCCAATCGGTTTACCGATTTTTTCTTTCACCCCTACTACCCACTAAAAGTAAAATTATTTAAAATTGATAAATTTTTTAGATATTTATTTATTTTACTAAATTAATTTTTATTATATGTTTGGATGATGATCATGTAATGAGTAGTTGTTTTTATTTTCATTAAACACATAATAAAAATTAATTTGGTAATTAAATAAATAAATGTCTAAAAGATTTATCAATTTTACATAATTTTATTTTTGGTGGATAAAAATAATTTTTTAAAATTTAAAAATATTTTTTGACATTTATTTTTGTCAAATTAGTTTATATTTTATCAAATTGATGATTTCGCCATTAAAATTAAGCAATGGTATCTTCAATTGTCTTTTTTTAAAACAATATGCAAAATTCATGGTTAAATGTGTCATAATTGAAAAGTCAGGGACCAAAATGACACGAGTCCCAAACTATAGAGACTGTTAGTATAATTTGCCCAAAAATAAATTAATTTGATAATTATAATCTAGTGATTTTATCATATTTACTTTAAAGACAAAGTATTATGGCCTAATAATTAGATGACAACATACTTGTCATCTAATTTTTTTAAAGACAAAGGCAAAAACTATTATGATTATTAAATTTAATTTTTTTAATAAATATTTTATACCCAAAAACTAACAAAATGAAAAATTAGATATTCAAAGTAAGACACATGATGACTCCACGGGCTTACAATTAGAGATGATGATTTTTTTCCCTTCTTGTCCCTTGTAAATTTTTCCCCATGAGAAAGTGGAGTAGAGATGGATTTACCTTTCCACCCAGATTAAAATATTAAAATATTATACTTAATGTTTATTTTTTTGATCTTTTTATATTTAAATTTCATTATCTTTAATTTTTATTAATATATTCATTTTTGGAAGTAACAAAATTAACTCACTTCTATCCCCACCCCGCCCTCAATAGATATAGGCGGAAGCGAGAGACTACATACATGACCCGTTGTCATCCTATGTACAATTAGCCAAATCCTTGTTTGTCTTGCTTAAACATACACATGGGGACACATCGGACTTTCGGAGCTAAAACTAAGAGCTTTCACACTTCGAATTTGAGCAATCATATATCTAGCATTGGATAGATCTTATAATGTCATTTGTCTCTTTTGTTAACTTCTCTATTTTATGGAATGGAGAAACCATGAATAATTTCAGTCCAGGAAGAGGTTGGAGGTAAGGAGACCCGCTTTCACTATATTTGGTTGTTTGATGCATGGAGAGATTGTCTAATATGATTAGAGTGCAGGTGGAGACAAGAAATGGAAGGGTCTTAAAACTTCAAATAACAGCCCACTAGTCTCACATTTATTTTTTGCAGATGACCTCCTTCTCTTTGCGAAAGCTTACCAAACTAACTACGATACAATCATGGAAATCATGAATGAGTTTTGCTGCATCTCAGGGCAGAGAATCAACCTGCAAAAATCTAAGATGTTCATTTCCCTTAATATTCATAGGAATTTAGCCAAGGAGCTTAGTCTATTTTGTGGGATAAGCCTGACTCAAGACTTTGGTAGATATCTTAGCGTTCCTCTCATCCACAGTCAAGTTAGCAAAAACATCTACAATGGAGTTATTGAGAAAATGCAGAAAAAGCTGTCCTCATAGAAGGCTAAGGCTCTATCCTTAGCTGGTAAAGCAACAGTGATCCAATCTGTGTCATCCTCCATACTTTCCTACATTATGCAAACCTCTAAACTCCCTCAAAGCATCTGCAAACAAATTGGCAAGCTTAGTAGAAACTTCCTATGGGTTGATCAAGAAGGAAGGAAGAAAGTTCACTTGGTTAATTGGAAACAAGTTTGCAAGAAAAAGCAAAAAGGAGGTCTGGGGCTTAGGAGGGCTAAAGACCAGAACATAGCCCTTTTGACCAAATTAGGATGGAAGATCAACTCAAAACAAGAAGTTGCTTGGTCCAAAATTCTTGGAGGCAAATACCTCCATAAGAACACTTTTGCTAATTGGCCCGATAATAAGAATGCTTCACAACTATGAAGTCTAGAGACATTCTGGAAAAGGGCACAAATTGGGAATGGGAAGAACATTTCATTTTGGAAAGATTGGTGATGTGGGGATGGGTCACTAGCTTCTTGTTTTCCGGGACCACACACCAATGAGGATGTTAAGGTAGCTGATATGATTAATGAGGAAGGAGGATGGTGACTGGCTGAGATTGAAAATATTTTACCACACTATGTGCTACAACAAATACAAGTCCATCTTCCACAATTTGTTGAACTAGCAGATAACCTCCATTGGATTGGCTCCTCTAGTGGTGAGTTTTCAGTTGGGGCTACCTATACTTTTTTTGCCAATCAAACATCTACTAATGGTTTGAACAACTGGAGCTGGATCTGGAAATTGAAAATCCCTCAAAAACTGAAAGGGTTTATTTGGCTGTTGATGCTCAATAGAGTGCTGACCAATCATCAAAGGAGGATCAGAGGTCTCTCTAATAGACACTTGCCCCAGCTGCCAAATCTACTGTGAGGACCTGAACCATCTTTTGAGAGAGTGCCAAAAAACTGTGGAGGTTTGGGAAATTCTTAGTAATCATAGCTAGAGAGTATCCAATGCAAACATGCCCTTAGATATATGGCTCCAACACAACTTAAAGAGCAAGAGCAAAGAGTTCTCTAATGTCCCTTGGGGTACTGTTTTTGTGGTTGCTTTGTGGAGGTTATGGAAAGCTTGGAGTAATGTGGTGTTCTGACTAATAATCAAATAATTTTATTATATTTACTTTAAAGACAAAGTATTATGGCCTAATAATTAGATGACAACATACTTGTCATCTAATTTTTTTAAAGACAAAGGTAAAAATTATTATGATTATTAAATTTAATTTTTTTAATAAATAATTTATACGCAAAAACTAACAAAATAAAAAATTAGATCTTCAGAGGAAGACACATGATAACTCCACGGGCTTACAATTAGAGATGATGATTTTTTCCCTTCTTATCCCTATTGAATTTTTCCCTATGAGAAAGTGGGATACTTTCCACCCAGATTAAAATATTAAAATATTTTACTTAATGTTTATTTTATTTTATCTTCTTATATTTTTAAATTTCATTATTTTTAATTTTTATTAATATATTTATTTTTTAAATTACAAAATTAACTCGCTTCCATCCCACTCCTACCTTCAATAGATATAGACAAAAGCGAGAGACTACATACATGACCCGTTGTCATCCTATGTACAATTTGCCAATTCCTTGTTTGTCTTGCTAAAACGTACGTGTGGGGACACATTGGACTTTCGGAGCTAAAACCAGGTGCTTTCACATTTTCAATTTGAGCAATCATACATCTAGCATTCACTTTGTGCCTAATTACACAAATGTGTTGGTATATAAATATAATCATCATAATCTTATGTGATGTAATTGAGTTTTCAAAATATGTTACTATTTTCTTTTTTAAACAAAAATTAATTTGACAGAAATCAAGATCAAAAAATTATTTTTATTTTTAAAAAGAGAAAACCATTAAACAACGAGTATTTTTTTTATATATTTTTTTTTACCAAAAGTTTTAATTTTTATCGAAAAAAAAAAAAGAAAGTGAATTAAAAAAACTCAACCAACCAAACAAGGTAATCGTTAGAGGTTTTCAAATTTTGTTTTATATTTTTTTTTTCAAAAAAACTGAAAGCTAATTAAAAGATTTTTTAATGTTTACTTTCATCCAAACTAGTTTGGATATTAATGAGTGTCAATAATCATATTGGCCCTGTTTGTCAGGGCTTAATTTTAGCTTTCAGCTTAATTTAAGCTGTTTTGATATGTTTGGGTTAGCTTATGCTTATAGCTTATAGATTTGTGGAAGCTGAAAACCAAATTTTATTCGTGATTTGAAATTTGGATATCTTTGAGAATAGTGGAAATCACTTAATTGAAAGTTATAATTATAAAATTTGGGCAAATTTATAAGCGAATTACATGCTACATAAAGCAGGCCATTAGATGTATGGCCGATTATTTATGATATATTTCTTTTCACAATTATTGACATCTATATTATCTTTGTAATTTTTAAACAAATTATCTTTATGCATGTGACGTAAAATAAATTTACTTAAAATAAACTCCATAATTTGTTTATTATTATGCTAGCTATGTTAGGCCTGTGGTGTCCAAATTATTGTGATTATAATAAATAACTCAGTTTGTTGGCTTATTTTTTTTCTATGAATAAAAATATCATAAATGTGAGCATGCTAGCAAGGATTTAAAAATTCTTATAGATTAAATTCAAGTCAATTATCAAGTGATTGTGTTGACAGTTCTATCTCAATGAAAATGACTTCAAAATTGCCAAGCATATAGAAAAGAAGAATTAAAAGAAGGAGGAGGAAGACGGAGAAAGATTATTGAGTGAACAATTGGACTGATTGAGTGAACAATCAAACTAACCATTAATTTACCTCTACTCCTATGCTTCAAAAAGGAAATGCATAAAATTTTCCTCTACTCCTATGCTTTGAAAATGAAGTGCATAAAATAAAGTGTAGAAATTAAGTGCAGGAAATATAAACGACAAAAAAAAAAAAAAAAAAATAGAAATCAATTGTCTTTGATTTGAGTTATGGATCCTTTACAATATAGCCATGAATGACTATTTATAGGCAAACATTTGTAGGAAGAAACTACTTAATAACTACCATATTCTTCCATCTCCCACATTTCACACTCCATGATCTTCCACTTCATTTTCATGTCTCCATAACTTCCTTTAACTTCCAATTCATGCTCCATGTTCTCCACTTTGTCCTTTATCATCTTTCTACATATGTTTAATATTTTATAATTTCTCATAACCTCCAAATGAGTAGAGTAGGAGAGTGTCACATGTCTTGCAATTATATAAATAATAACTAATAAAAATTATTTATTTATAATGCTAACATTACTCCCTGCAACTCTTTTAGAATGATGAGCTTCGAATTTATGAAGAGTTGTACATCAATTTAGACCACATTTGGCAATTAATTAATGTATTTGAAGGGAGACACACATTTGAAGGTTCTTTTATCATACAACATGATTCAATTTTGTTTTAAAAAAAAAAAACCAAAACCTTGCTCCGAAAATGCTCACAACATATTTTAGAAGCTTTAAAAGTTGCGAATGCATAATAGCTACCTACTTGGAGAGTTTATAAAGCTTCAAACATAATTAAAATAATTTCAAATGCTTTAAATTTTAATGTGCGTTTCGAAATTGGATTACTTTGCATGTGTTTGAAATAGTGAATTCTTAGCGAAATATCACCAATTTGATTTAGTCACAATGCATGCCAATGTTATTTTCTTTGAGCCATTAGTAATAGTCGGCCTTTCTATGCTTTACTCCGAGACCTTCGATGCATCATCAGACTATAGAAATTTCAAGACCTTCGAAGCATGATTCTTCAGACCTTATCGATATATTTTCACTTCTGATTGCACTGCTTCGAATTGCTTCGAAGTGACAAACAACATACACACTTTTCAAATTATACTACTTTAAAGTGTTTTGCCAAGTTTTGTATTACCTTCTAACCAAATATATGGACCTTCAAAGTGCTTTTGAGGGAGCCTCGAGCCACCTTTGAACTAAATATATGGAACTTCGAAGTGTTTTCGAGTTTCGAATTACCTTTGAACCTAATAGATGGACCTTCAAAGTTCTTTTGAGGGAGCTTCGACCCACCTTCGAGCCAAATCTGTGGACCTTTGAACTGCTTTGACATAGTTCCAATATTATGTTCGACTTCAAGATTATAGCATACCCGAAACTTTTCTTGCTTCATGGTATACTTTAAAATCGGTAAAAAAAGAGGGAAAGAATAAAACATAATTGAACTATTCACACATGTATAGATATGCTTTTTATGACACATTTCCATAAATAAAGAAATCAGTAAACTTTTTGTTAATCAACTTATCAGTTTCATATGCAACTTTTGAGTTCCTTGTTGTATAGGAATTTTGGAAATTGTGTATAAGGAGACCACTATTTCTATCATAAAACTTATAGAACCACCTATTTTCATATGCAGTCAGATTCACTAAACATGAGGAAAACTAACATAAGTAACTTAAGGTTCACATCATGCCTCTAAATAACAAATAGGGATAGTTTTCAATAGAGAGGATATGAATTTTACAACTAATGTTACGTTTAGTAAAAGGAGAACCTAAAGAATGGATTGTGGGATCCTTCCAAGGTGTTTAAAAAGGGAATGAGGAAGGAAGGGAAATAGGGAATAAGACAATAAGTAGTATATTGTTTTATAATTTTACCTTAATTATTGAAGAAGTAACACAAGGATTGAATGATGGGAAAGTAATATCACATTTTTAAATAGAGATGAAGCATTTTCCCCACATCATAACCACACACGTATAGGGATTATAATTGATGGGTCTGGAGAGATTGGTCTTTCCTTCATCTTCATTTTCATCCCCTTATTCCTCTTATCACATAAGGGATTTTCCTTCTATCCCTCCGCCCTCTTCAATCCTTCATTTTTCATTCTTACCAAACATAGTGAAAGAGTGTACAATTCCAGTAGGTTATTCAAAATGCTAAAAGAAGATTCCGTCTACCATAGCTGATTTACTATTCTTTAGCCATTTGACTAATACTGCTAAATTAACTATAGTGAAAATTATGATTTCAAGCTCTGGGATCAGCAAACTCAACAAATCATTCCATTCTTTGTAAAGTAGAATTATATTCTACGATAAAATGGATAGAAAAGTAGAAATGAAATCGGTGTGTTTGGAAAAGCTTGTATTTTGATATTTCATTGTGATTTATAATTTTATTCTAAATTTGTAGTTGAAGTCTTTGACCCGATTACGGTTAAAAGAAACAAAATATTCACATAAACAAAGCCATACTTATAATTTAGAGTCAATTATTTGCCAAAAACTTGCAAAGAAATAATTAGCCAAAACCAAACATTTCTAAACACATTTGATATTATAATGAAAACCAAAGAGAGAGAATATATCAGTAAGAAAAATTATAATGAGGACCAATGGGAGAGAAATGGACCTCGTCGCAGCCTTGCCACCGTCGCTCTCTCTGTTCGTCTCTCACCGTCTCTCTCTGTTTGTCTCTTGCCGCCTCTCCTCGACTCACCTCGCTGGGAAACCACATCGCTTGCGCAGCCCTCTCTATTCATTTGCCTCTTTGTTCATCTCTCTCAAAGGGGCTAGGGTTCAAAAATGAAAAGGGGCTGAAAAGCAAAATAAGAAGGAGAAAAAAAAAATCCAAAACGATGTCGTTTTAGAACGTCGCAGGAAGCGCTGCATGGAACCGCGGCAAACGATTTGGACTCTACAAAATCGCCTAACTTAATATAAATTCGCATAAGTTAACACATAAAAATGTATCCTAAGTTCTCACAAAAATTTGTAACTTACGTTAGAAAAATACATAAATACATGGTATACCATAGGCCTTGCACACTCAAGAATTATCCTGTTATTGGTTAGATCCTTTGTTGATGGCTGTGGCTGTCAATTTATTAGACTATCAACCAATCACAATCACAAAAGGTACACCAACTTATTATGCTCTCATACTACTCAATAACTTCTTAGAATTTTAAAAAATAGATTAAAAGTTGACTTTTTTATTTTTATTTTTTTTTCCTTTTTTTTAAAAAATGTATAAAAAAAATAGAGGTAGTGTGATATAAAAAAGCCCAAAAAAAAACCTAAAAAAATTACTTTTAACTTTTTTGCCAAAAGAGGCCATTTATGGCAGATAAATGTCAAAATCGTAACTTTATGGAATGAGTAATATTATACGTAATTACATTCTTTATTTCAATTTTTGTTTTCAATTCCATATTTGGACAGCGAGACTCATATTGATATAAATAAATAAAAATTAAATTATTTTTATATATTTTGAGATTTATGTTTAATACAAATTTCTCCCTCACATGTATGTAATCGCATTAACATTACTTCTCTCATTAACTGGCCATTAAGAACTAAACAGAAATTGTTAATGTCATATCTTAAAATTTTTTAAATGATCATTTTGTCATTTTCTTAGTATTTCTTCTTTCGATCATCATGATTATGATTAAACTCTACAACTGTCTTAATTCTAACTAAACACATTCTTATTTTCACCATCCTACTTTTGTCGTCTATTCACTCTCATATACTACAGTACTACAAACATAACCATTCGCGTAGAAAACAAACACCACTATATTCACAAGTCATTTTGATTTGAAATTTAGGTGACCTCACCACTACTTTAAGCCGTAATGTAATATAACAAAGTACTACTAAAATCAAAACAAAAAATAAAATAAAAAATAACTGGGTGTATGTAGAATTCTTCTGTTTATAATATTTTGAATCAATTTATATGCTTCTCCATTATATACAAGGCATCTAGGACAGATCATTCAATTCCACTCATATTCATTTACATGACTAAATTAGGAAGATCTATGGATGGGCTGAACGAATATGAGGAAGATGGTGTGCTTGGGAGTGGATGATGTTGTTGGTCAAGTAGAAAATAATAATTTGAGATTGACGAAGATGACCATGGTAAGACGTGGACAATAAAGTAATTTTGTTTGAACATCAAAGGGTAATAAGGTAATTTCATATTTTCTATTACAGATGTTAAAAGACAAAGTCTGATAAGTAGGTTAGTGTAATTTCTCAAATGTGAAAGGAAAATTATATTAAACACAAACCTCCAAGGTTGTCAATGTAATTTACCCTAAAAATATTATATATAATTCATTTTTTTATCTCATTTCTCACCACTACACACAAGAAAGTCGGTCACGTGTGCATCTATCAGCGTGGTTCTCATTATTGTGTAAGAATAAGAAAATGATGTAAAAAAATAATAATGTATAGCATTACACATTAATAAAAATATGTAAAATTCACTTACTTAAGTCTGACATAAATAACAATATGTAACAAAAAAATAAGAATATATATAATAATTAAGAAAAATATACATTCATATTTATATTTATAAATTTAAATATATTTTATTTAATTATTACTTTTAAACTTAAAATTTTAAATTTTAACTAACAATCGTTCAAAACTAGTAAAAAGTGACTTATAAATCAATTTATTAATTTTTTAATATATTTAGATCACATCACTTTTTTATTTTTATATATTTTCCGTAATAAGTAAAAAAATCAACTTTTTTTTAACACTTCTTAAAATAACTGTATATTATATGTTCTAAAATCCACCAAGATAAGAAAATGATGACACCTCATATTGGGACTAGCCAAAATATTTTTTTTTTGCCGGTTAAAAACTTTGTATATGCTCTAAAATCCACCAAGATAAGAACACGATAGACACCTCATATTGAGACTAGCCAAATTTATTTATTTATTTATTTATTTTGGCCGGATAAATCATGTAGGACACATCTTCGACGTACATATCATTTACACTTTGAGCAAATATTTAAGTAAGACATTTAGAAAATTGTTAGGTGGCTACTAATGCCATTTTTATTGGCTAGACACTTTGTTAGTGGTAGGGGTGTTCAAAGATCATATGGCTTTTTATCTACTACTCGTTTGAACTTAGGTAGATTAAAAAAATATAATTCGCATTTTGATTTGTTTAGTTAACGGATGCAAATTAAGTGAGCCGTGCAAGTTGGCAAGTAAATGTAAAATGATTTGGTAATATGGGCTTTACTATTTTATGTTTTTCTTAAAAACTTTTTAGTGTAATTTTTTTACTATTTTGAGCCTTATTTAAGTCTAAAATTTTTTATTGTTCATTTTTTTTAATTAAAATAAAGGATAAATTTTCATATTTTATAAATTGCTAATATTATTACTAAATAAAATGTCTATTTTTTAACATTCAAAGTATTAAAACATAACATTATTTTTTTTAAGGAGGGTTGGCGGATTCAGTTGGGTCAAGTGGCCTCTGATCTATCATCCGTCTGAATATAGGTGAATTTAAAAAATCTCTATTCGTATTTGTCCGCTCATATTGAAGCTATTTAAAAGTGGATGAATTAAATCGGATCGTTCGATTTTAATAAATCGGTTGGATTTGTAAGCACCCTAATTAGTGGGATGTTGCTGAATAATAGTGTCAATTCATCAAATTACCAACAAATCACAATCCTAAAAAAAACCAACCAACCATGCCCCTGTACCAACCAATAACTTTTTGGAGAATTCACATTTTGGGCCCAACTATACAAAAATATCATAATCACCCCATAATCATAGCCTCATGGAATGACTAAACTGTTATAGTAATTGCATTATTTTGAGACAATAAAAAAAAAATAGTACATATAATTCATTTTTTTATCTTATTTTTTATTTCTATACTTTCATGTGTATTTATTAGTGTAGATCTTATTATCTTGTGTTTAGGAGTGAGTAAATAGTACAAAAAAATGAATTATGTATAACATTGCACATTAATATATATATAATCTACATATGCCTATAAATGAAAATTTTCAATAAAAAATAATATCGATAATATTATATGGGGAGGTCAGAGTTGATGTTCATGTCTAGATTTTTCCTAAATATCCCTATAGTAGTGGTATGGGTAGTTATGTCCTAAATTCAAGTTATTTATTTATTATTATTTTTTTTTAATTTTCAAAATCTCTCCTTATGATTTTTTAAAATTCATTTTAATTTTTAAATTTTAAATTCAATTATACAATTTATATATAATTAGAAGTCACGACACTTTGTGCACATATAATTAAGATAACTTTTAGGTCATGTTTGATTCACAAGGCTAATAGTGAGGTATTAATAATCCTATTAAATTAGTGTGGTATTCACTATCTAATTGGATTAATAGGATAAATTATCCATTAGATTAATAATCTCACCCTACCCCATTACTAATAATCCTACAAATTTGTTGGATTAATTATCCATTGGATTAATAATCCTAAACCAAAATGTTAAAACAAGCATAAGATAATTAGGCTCACGGATTAATAATCTCAATCCCATGTTCTAATCCATTCAATCAAACATGCCCTAATGTTGTACTATTTTCTATACAAATTAATATAAATATATTTATTTAATGTCTTATTAACAATAATAATCTTAAGACACATATTAACCAAAACCTCTTTATAAATATATATTATTATCCTGATTCAATTTGTTTTCTTTTTGACCATGAAGAGAAATTTACCAACTACCACACAAGTCGGAGTTTAAATTTAGTACAAGTTGGGACATCCAATAACCATTTGCGTAGAAAACAAACACCACTATATTCACAAGTCATTTTGATTTGAAATTTAGGTGACCTCACCACTACTTTAAGCCGTAATGTAATGTAATGTAATCATAACAAAAAATAAAATCAAGAATAACTGGGTGTATGTAGAATTCTTCTATTTATAATATTTTGAATCAATTTATATGCTTCTCCATTATATACAAGGCATCTAGGACAGATCATTCAATTCCACTCATATTCATTTACATGACTAAATTAGGAAGATCTATGGATGGGCTGAACGAATATGAGGAAGATGGTGTGCTTGGGAGTGGATGATGTTGTTGGTTACGAAGGAAAATAGCAAGTAGAAAATAATAATTTGAGATTGACGAAGATGACCACGGTAAGACGTGGGCAATAAAGTAATTTTGTTTGAACATCAAAGGGTAATAAGGTAATTTCATATTTTCTATTACAGATGTTAAAAGACAAAGTCTGATAAGCAGGTTAGTGTAATTTCTCAAATGTGAAAGGAAAATTATATTAAACGCAAACCTCTAAGGTTGTCAATGTAATTTATCCTAAAAATATTATATATAATTCATTTTTTTATCTCATTTTCTCACCACTACACACAAGGAAGTCGGTCACGTGTGCATCTATCAGCATGGTTCTAATTATTGTGTAAGAATAAGAAAATGATGTAAAAAAATAATAATGTATAGCATTACACATTAATAAAAATATGTAAAATTCACTTACTTAAGTCTGACATAAATAACAATATGTAACAAAAAAAATAAGAATATATGTAATAATTAAGAAAAATATACATTCATATTTATATTTATAAATTTAAATATATTTTATTTAATTATTAATTTTAAAATTTAAAATTTTAACTAACGATCGTTCAAAGCTAGTGAAAAGTGACTTATAAATCAATTCATTAATTTTTTAATATATTTAGATCACATCACTTTTTTATTTTTATATATTTTCTGTAATAAATAAAAAAATCAACTTATTTACCACTTCTTAAAATAACTGTATATTATATGTTCTAAAATCCACCAAGATAAGAAAATGATGACACCTCATATTGGGACTAGCCAAATTTTTTTTTTTTTTTTTGCCGGCTAAAAACTTTGTATATGCTCTAAAATCCACCAAGATAAGAACACGATGACACCCCATATTGAGACTAGCCAATTTTTTTTTGCCGGCTAAATCACGTGGGACACATCTTCGACCTACATATCATTTACACTTTGAGCAAATATTTAAGTAAGACATTTAGAAAATTGTTAGGTGGCTACTAATGCCCATTTTATTGACTAGACACTTTGTTAGTGGTAAGGGTGTTCGAAGATCAGATGATTTTTTATCTACTACTCGTTTGAACTTAGGTAGATTAAAAAAATATAATTCGCATTTTCATTTGTTTAGTTAGCGGATTCAAATTAAGTGAGCCGTGCAAGTTGGCGGGTAAATGTAAAATGATTTGGTAATATGGGCTTTACTATTTTATGTTTTTCTTAAAAACTTTTTAGTGTAATTTTTTTACTATTTTGAGCCTTATTTAAGTCTAAAATTTTTTATTGTTCATTTTTTTTAATTAAAATAAAGGCTAAATTTTCATATTTTATAAATTGCTAATATTATTACTAAATAAAATGTCTATTTTTTAACATTCAAAGTATTAAAACATAACATTATTTTTTTTAAGGAGGGTTGGCGGATTCAGTTGGGTCAAGTGGCCTCTGATCTACCATCCGTCTGAATATAGGTGAATTTAAAAAATCTCTATTCGTATTTGTCCGCTCATATTGAAGCTATTTAAAAGTGGATGAATTAAATCGGATCGTTCGATTTTAATAAATCGGTTGGATTTGTAAGCACCCTAATTAGTGGGATGTTGCTGAATAATAGTGTCAATTCATCAAATTACCAACAAATCACAATCCTAAAAAAAACCAACCAACCATGCCCCTGTACCAACCAATAACTTTTTGGAGAATTCACATTTTGGGCCCAACTATACAAAAATATCATAATCACCCCATAATCATAGCCTCATGGAATGACTAAACTGTTATAGTAATTGCATTATTTTGAGACAATAAAAAAAAAATAGTACATATAATTCATTTTTTTATCTTATTTTTTATTTCTATACTTTCATGTGTATTTATTAGTGTAGATCTTATTATCTTGTGTTTAGGAGTGAGTAAATAGTACAAAAAAATGAATTATGTATAACATTGCACATTAATATATATATAATCTACATATGCCTATAAATGAAAATTTTCAATAAAAAATAATATCGATAATATTATATGGGGAGGTCAGAGTTGATGTTCATGTCTAGATTTTTCCTAAATATCCCTATAGTAGTGGTATGGGTAGTTATGTCCTAAATTCAAGTTATTTATTTATTTATTTATTTTGATTTTTTTTTCTTCAAAATCTCCCCTTATGATTTTTTTAAATTCATTTTAATTTTTAAATTTTAAATTCAATTATACAATTTATATATAATTAGAAGTCACGACACTCTGTGTACATATAACTAAGATAACTTTTAATGGTATACTATTTTCTATACAAATTAATATAAATATATTTATTTAATGTCTTATTAACAATTAATAATCTTAAGACACATATTAACCAAAACCTCTTTATAAATATATATTATTATCCTGATTCAATTTGTTTTCTTTTTGACCATGAAGAGAAATTTACCAACTACCACACAAGTGGGAGTTTAAATTTAGTACAAGTTGGGACATCCAACAACTCCCCTCGTCTCTTTCTTTTTCTTCGGTCAAGCAAGACAACTACAGGTGAACCAATCCCCACTCAAGGATCAATGAAACCCAGTTGAATTTGAGTTCCTCAATTTTCAGACTCACAACTCACCTATTATTCCAAACTCAGTTCTGAATTCAGACCTCCATTATTTTCTCATCAACAAAGCAAAATGGCGGAGAGTGCGGTGTTCCATCTACTAGCCAACCTTGCACCCTTCCTCCAACAAGAGGCCAATTTGTTGATCGGAGTTCGAGAAGAGATCGAATACATCAGAGATGAATTCGAGCGCATGACAGCTTTCCTCAGAGTTGCCGATGCTATGGAAGAGAACAACCCCGAACTCAAAGTATGGGTCAAGCAAGTCCGAGAAGCTGCGTACGACATTGGAGATGTTCTCGAGTTGTACATGCTTCGCCTCGGACATCGTCATGGCTCTGGATTTCGCGGTTTTCTTGGTAAGGTTTCTTGCTTTATTAAGACTTTAAAAGCTCGTCACCAAATTGCTTCTGAAGTTCAAAGAATGAAGTCCAAAGTCATCGATATTTCGAAGGGACATCAGAGGTACCATGATACATATGGTATGTTAGAGCAAGGCTCAAGCTCAAGGTCCACTGGTCTTAACACACCATGCCATGATTATCGTGGCGATGCCCTTCTACTCCATGAATCTGAGCTTGTGGGCATCGACAAGCCCAAATCGCAACTAATTAGGTGGTTGGTGCATGAAGACCCCAGACTCAAGGTGTTTTCCATATCAGGAATGGGCGGATTGGGCAAAACAACACTAATTAAAAAGGCCTTTGATGATGCAGTTGTGAAGAATCATTTCCAGAGCCATGTTTGGATCACTGTTTCTGAATCCTTCAAGATTGAGGTGCTCCTAAAAGGCATCATCAAACAACTTTTTGAAGAAATCAAGCAATCAGTCCCACAAGGGATGGAAAACATGGATACCAACAGCTTGAAAGGGGTAATTAATGCTTTCCTGCAACAAAAGAGGTATGTGCTTGTTTTCGATGATGTATGGGATACTCATGCCTGGCAATCTTTTAGACATGTGTTTCCCATTGGCAATTGTGGGAGTCGAGTAATGCTGACAACCAGAAATGCAGATTTAGCCTCTTTCGCTAGTACAGAATATCATGGCGATGTCTATAATCTTCAGCCCTTGACTCCTGAAGAGTCCTGGACATTGTTTTGCAGGAAAACATTTATGGAGAATTCTTGCCCTTCACATTTGGAAGGACTTTCAAAAGCCATCTTGAATAGATGCGAGGGATTGCCGCTTGCAATTGTGGCAATTAGTGGTCTTTTATCAACAAAGGATAAGAGCAGTGTGTATGAGTGGGATAAGATCTACCGCAGCCTTGGTGCAGAACTACAAGGAAATGACAAACTCCTAAGCATGAACAAAATATTGTCCCTCAGTTACATTGATTTACCTTATTATCTGAAGTTCTGCTTTCTATATCTAAGTATTTTTCCGGAGGATTGTATGATTGACCATTGGAGATTGATTCGGTTATGGGTGGCAGAAGGATTTGTAGAATCAAAGGCAGGAATGACGATAGAAGAAGTTGCCGAGGGCTACCTCAATGAGCTAATAAATAGAAGCTTGGTTCAAGTGGCAGATATGAGAAGAGATGGAAGGGTCGCAACATATCGCATCCATGACCTTTTGCGTGAAATTATTGTTTCCAAGTCGGGAGAGCAAAACATTATGACACTAGCCGGTGAACAAAGCAGAGCGTGGCCTGAAAAGGTGCGGCGCTTATCAATCAACAATCATAGGGAATATACACAACAAAGCAAGTGTTTCACTCGACTTCGTTCTTTGCTTATGTTCAATGCAACAGATTCACTGTCCAAGTTGTCCATTCTAGCATCGTCAAATGATGGTCTACGGCTGCTAACTGTGCTAGACTTGAGAGGTGCTTTGTTGGAGACATTCCCAAATGAAGTTTTGAAACTACTTCAACTCAGGTATTTAAGTTTGAGGGGAACTAAGGTAAAAGTAATACCGAAGTCGATTGGAAAGCTCCAAAACCTGGAAACATTGGACCTTAAAGATACGTATGTCACTGAGTTGCCTGATGATATCCTGAAGCTCCAACGACTTCGCCATATCTTGTTGTATCGCTACATACTAGATCCTGGTCCTTCCATTCATTTTCAACACCATTATGGATTCAAGGCCCCGACGGAAATAGGAAGTCTGTCATCCTTACAGAAACTTTGTTCTATTGAAACAAACCACGATAATGGGACCATTTTGCTAGAAGAGGTAGGGAAGTTGACTCAACTGAGGAAATTACAGATTGAAAGCCTGAGAAATGAAGATGGGAGGGTGTTATGCTTGTCCCTTGAGAAGCTTAGTAACCTTCGCTCATTGATTGTTCGTGCAACAGGAGGAGACGAGATCATTGATCTAGATTCTCTTTCTTCACCACCTCAACTTCTTCGAACGCTCTGTCTAGCAGGAAGTTTACATAAGGTACCACATTGGATAGCTTCATTGCACAGCTTGGTAAGACTAGTTTTAGCATGGAGTAAGTTAAGGGATGTTGATCCACTGGAATCCCTTCAAGATTTGCCCAATTTGGTTGAACTTGATCTTCTTCAGACATATGAAGGAGAAGAATTGTGTTTCAAGGCTGGTGGATTTCAAACACTTGTGAGATTATACCTTACTGGATTTGAAGGAATGAGATGGGTGAAAGTGGAGGCTGGCTCGATGCCTCATCTTGAAGAGTTATTTATCCGGCAATGCGAGTTGGTAGAGGAGTTACCCTCTGGCATTGAACATCTAACCAACCTTAAATCACTTGATTTGTATGATATGTCTGATGGATTGATTTCGAGTCTGAACAGAGACTTGGAGCGTGGGAATAATTGGAAAATTGCACACATCCCAAAAGTTTTGATTGGGGACACAAAACTTGGCTATTGGAAAGGAAATTATCTTTAGTGAGGGAGGAGAGAGGTCTAATCATATTGAATCACCATCACATTCAAAATGTTTATTATGTATTTATTTATTTTCAAGTGCTCTTGGTACTTGATTTGTTGTATTTATATTGGGATCAAAATCTTCACTATTTTTTTTTATTTTCACTATTACATTTTTGTTTTTTTAGTAGTCTGGAGCCTATTATTTGACCTCCTAATTTTGATCCTAGAGAGTTGGTAACTTCACAAATTTTTAATTGGGATTGTAAATCTTAGGGTTTGTTTGTTTTAATTTTTTAAAATTTTCTTTAGCTTTAGATTTTTTGAAATTGAAATAAAAAAACACATTTGTTAATTGTTTTCACTTTTAAAACACATGTTTGCTAACTTCCCAAATTTTTGAATGGTGAGATTTTTATTTTATTTATTTTTCTTTAGCTTTAGATTTTTTGAAATTGGAATAAAAAACATGTTTGCTAATTGTTTACACTTTCAAAAAAATCTGGCTACAATTCTTAGAATTTCTAGAAATAAGAAATTTGTGATTTTACTTATTTTCAAAACAAGTTTCATTCTTTCATACTACCCTCACCCTTCCGTCTTCGCTCTGGCAATCACCTTCGATCACTCCTCCCTTTTGGTAACTTACTATACTTGTTTTTATTTTAAAAAATGATATACAAATCTATTTTATAAACTTACTTTCTAAACCTGGTGATGTATAATGTAAAAGAAATGAATGGTTGATGATTAGAGAAAATATTAGAAAGACAGTTGACTAAAATATTCTAAGGTAATTACAAATATACCTCCTAAGATTTACTTAAAATATAGATTGTCCCTTGTAATTTTGAAAATTACAACTACCTCATTATCAAAAAAATTTATTTAACATAATTAACAAAAAGATTAAAATTTTAATCATTCTCCTATATAACAATAAAATTGTTTGAATTGTTAATTGAAATATATTTATGACATCATTAAAAATAATTAATTAATTTGATGATTTATTAATAAAATGAGTTATTTGTTATGTAATTAGAAACTTAAAGAGAAGAGACGTAATTTTAGAATCACATAGGGCAATTATATTTTAAGTAAATCTCAAGAGGTGTATTTATAATTTATCAATATTTTAATAAAGTGCTACATCATTGGACTTGAAAAATAAGTCTCAACTTTTTTTTATTAAAGTAGCACTAAGGGTTCGTTTGGAATGTGGATTGGCTTTTTGGCTATTTTCTCTAGGGCTAAAAAGCCTCGTTTGAGATAGGCTTTTTGGTTTTTTTGACTTTTATGAGAGAAAAAATGAAATGATTATAATTTGAATGTGACATTTTGTCTTATTAACTCTTTAACCTATTTTGTCTTTTTGTAACTATTTTAGCCTCAAACCATTATACCAAACGAGTGCTAAATATGCTATTTATTGTAGTTTTTACGAAATAAAATAAAATAAAATAAAATAAAAGAATAAAAAATAAACATATTTATGTTCTTTGTACATTGGGAGAAAGAAAAAAAAAAAAAAAAAAACTACAAGTTCATAAACACTACTCCAAATATGGGGTTTCTAATAATTTTAATTTAAATTGGCACAAGTTTTTCAAATCTCAAAATGAATATTTTTAAGATTATCACTTCTTGAGTTTTTTAGGGCTGCAAAAAGTATTCGGAGACTTATTTTCAAACTTTATAAACCTCAAACGAATGAGAATAATATTTGCAATTAGTTAAAATTTTTGATTCATGGCCATATGATTCAAAACTCAGACTCAATATATGTAGTAGTTAGAGTTGGGGGAATGATGACTTCGCTAAGGGTGTAGGCGTGAAGGCAAGCTTCTTATGTTTAGAGCTCTTTAGTTGATTTTTCACTTTGTAGATGTTACGTGATTAACACAACAAGAACCTATTCTACCCAACCGACTAAGCAACATGATGCAATAGAATGACCAGTGAAAGGAGAAGCACCTCAATATCAACCGTGGAACTGGTTTACGGAACCAAGGAAATCAATCCTAATGGCTCATCAAACAGCTACATAGATTAGATCTAACTTGACAGTTTTTGTAGGATGCCTTCCAAAAGTTATTGATCCTCGAAAAAGAATAGCAATTCCATCAAAATCAAACCTTATTCAATCATCTAGATTTCTGAATTAGGATTTTCAAAAGTAAAACTGTGGAGTAGCAATGAAATTACCATTACTCTCTGCATATTGTGGCAGCAAATTTACAAACAATATCAAATGTACATCAACTAATCTTTTGGAATCTTTCTAGTCTTTGCATCATAAAAGTTGTGTACAGAAAAATAAATCATACAACCACCTACTTTATACAAAACTGTGGTACAAAAACTCCAAAACAAGATACACAAGTCAGAACACTTTTTAGCAACCCTTAGGCCTAGAGTATTGTGGGGGAAGAGATGGGCACCTTTCATTCATATGCGGGTATGGATCTATCGTATTGTATCCGGGTAGTTCAATTCGATACTTTCCTCAAATTTGGCAGTAAGGGAGCTTAACAGTGTCTGCGCCATTGCACCACTTTGGCAGGCGGCTTGAATTGTTTTCAAAGAACTTGAGAGTGTAAGCATCTTTTATCTGTAGTTTGGACAAGACAAATTAACAAAGCAAAATAATATGTAAAATACCTGACCAGGGTTTTACATCCAGAAAACAATCAATTTCAGTTGAACATCCATATTTATCCATACAGTTCAAGTTTATTTTCATGATAGTAAAAATAAAGGGTAAATTACATAAATAGTTCCTAAAGTATATCATTGATTTCATTTTGGTCTATAGTTTTTAATTTGTATCGGTTACATTCCTAAACTTTACACATTGATTTAATGTAGTCCCCTATCCTAACTATCGTCTAAAAAAATTACGAAAAATGCCTATGTCAGCTTCACATAAGGCATTTGGAGAGCATTACAAGGAATTTCGCATTTTCCACCTAAATGAATCATGAGACACATGAAATGAACATTATTTACAAAATAAAACGCATCCAAGACTTTCATTTCATTATTGAAAGTTGAATACATAGGGTGTTTGGCTCTTTGAATGATAGTATTTGGTATAAATAGATGTGTCAAAATGTCGTTTTATGCCCTTCAAATGCTTGACATGAGACTGACATAAGCATTTTTAGTATGTTTTTTAGACAACAATTATGAAAGGGACTACACTGGATTAATATGTCAAGTATAGGGATGCAATTGAATCAAATTAAAAATTAGGGACCAAAATGAAATCAAGGGTATACTTTAGGAACCATTTGTGTAATTACCCTAAAATAAACTAACATTCTTTTATTTTTTGTACATAAATAAGTACAAAGCAGTGCACATGTAGACAATAATAGTTTCATTGAGGAAAAATTTGTCAATATTCACTCAATGCAAACTTATGTGAAATGTGAGGGTGCAGTCGTGAGATCTTCCAACCTCGTGCAAATACAATAACATAGTTTAAACCATCTGAATACTGGATTTAATATAAGCCAATTCAATAAATAATATTATTAATAAAAAAAATAACATTGTATTGATCGTGAAACATTAATTGGATGCAAATTTGAGACTTTGTTATTTAAATTAATGAAATTGAATATTCACAACAAACTCACTGTAAACTCCGTAATTTGAATGGAGTTTGTACTAGGATCAAACAACCCTGCTTCCTTGTACATTTCCAGAATGGAAACAACACATGATGTGGACTTCCTCGGGAATTCTCAACAATTCATCAAAAGACAACCCACGCCTTTCAGCTTCTACAAGAATTTCAGGAAGGTCAAGGCCCTACACAGAAGTCCAATGTCAAATAACAAATTTAAACAAATAAAGACAGTAAACGTTTCATCTATTTTAAGTATTACACCAGAATTTAATGATGATATTAGATGCTGTATATCACTCCATCCAGACCAACATCTAAATTCAATGGCTTGCTGGTTAGGATCAAACTATTTGATCTAGATTTGGTCCAAAAGATTGTCAGTTAATCTCAAGAGCTACCAGTACCAATACATTTCCCAAGTGGTCTTTGATGACAAAATAAATCAAACCAAATTAAGCCCAGTGTCCCAATCAATTGAGGTAAGCTACACGAATCTTAACTGAATTAGAAAATACCCATTGTAATTAAAATTCCCACATTGCAGAATATCATAAAACCCACAATCTTAACTGAATTAGATAAAAATAACAACTCCAATTCCCAATCATTGCAAACTTAGAAAAAAAAAATGAAAAAATAAAGATAGAGAAGCCTAAACAAATAAAAACCTAAAAATAGTGAAATAACAGAGAAGAACGAAAGACAGCGAGTAGAAAACTAACCTATGCTCGTCATGGAAGTTCTCCAAGAGCAAAAGACAATTCACAGTAGAGAGAGAGAGAGAGAGAGAGAGAGAGAGTTGGATTTGTCTAGTTTTTTGGATTTGGCCCAGGCCCAATGATAGGGCCAACTAATATGGCCCTTAAAATACATGGGTTGGACTCATGAGCTGGCCCATAGACCTAGGTGGGAGGTTCATATTAACCTCATATATATATTAAATAATAAATATTCTCTCTCTCTCATTTTTATTTTTATTTTTTGTGTACAAATACAGTTTTAGTAAAATAATGAAATTAAAATTAATAAAACTAAGGAGAATTTTTTTTAAGGTTCCTGATATTAAGATTTTATAAGATAAAAGACATATAATATTTTCATTGTAGTTAAGGTCCTTCAACATTTCTACAGAGAAAATTCGATTTAAAGAAATTTTACATGACTCAGAAAAATTTTTGAAAAAATTTCTCTGTGATCATACCAAGTTGGGTGAAATTTATAGCGATCCCGGTTCTTTCTCCTTTGGTTGTTGTATCCGGACTTAGGTTCCGTGGAGTTGGTTGCTGTATATGTCTTGTTGTCATCCTTTAATTCTATATATTTGAGTTTTAAGAAGTATTGGGCATGTTTCGAACAGGTTGGTTCAGCTTTAGTCCTATTCCTTGTTGCCCAGATTTTTGGTGTTTTGCTTGAGCGGACCCTTTCACGCTCGAGCGGCGTTTGCATACTTTCAGTATCTTGTGCGTCTGCAAAACTACTGCAGATGTGTTTTTCACACTCGAGCGGATTTCCTTACGCTCAAGCGGGTTGCGCTCGAGCGAGCCTCTTGGCGCTCGAGCGGGTGTTCGATGTTTGTAAAAATACTAGAGGAGTGTAATCTACACTCGAGCGGGCTTTCCTTTGCGCTCAAGCGGATATATTTTGCAGTTGTGTCTTGGCGCTCGAGCGGATATTATTGCGCTCGAGCGGCTCCAGTTTTTGTGTTTGACGCTCGAGCATCCCATCCTCCGCTCAAGCGGACTAGTCGTATATCAGATGGCAACTGGGTGATTTTAAATCACTTTTCACTTTTCCTTCTCTCTCTTACTTTCTAGAAATCTTTTTTTTGAGAGCTTCTCTAACTATATTTCACCTTCTCTCTAGGGTTTGATCTAGTTTGAGTGATCTCCCACCTTTGTCCCTTTGTTAAAAGTGTGGAGCTTGTTGTGAGCTATCTATCAATCCGAAAATCTTGGGTTTTGGAGCATTTCGAGGTTCCTTCATCATCTCCATTGGGTTTCATCTCTTGAGGTAGGGATAACTACTCATTTTTATGGTCTTTGACATAAACCATTGGTCATTTTGATGAGATGTCGAAGTTGAGTAATTTTGGGTGTTAGGGTTTTAAAATGAATAGAGAAAGGTTTTGTTATTTTGACCAATACATGTGTATTTGGGTCTTGAAAAGAGATTATTGATGTCTGTTGTTAATATTTGGACTTTGGGTCAATATTGAGAAAAATGGGGAAAATGCCATGTTTGGGTATATTTGGGTCATTAGTGTAATTAATGACAATTATTATGGAAATATGAAATTGAGTTAGAAATAATGAAATTGGCTCATTATGAGATAGAATGGTGGAGTTGGATTCATTAATCACTCACCTTTGAAAATGTTGGTAATTTATTTGTTGGTGCATTTATTATCTGTTTAGAAATAATTGCTTGGGCTATCGGTGGAGGATAGTTTTGATTGTTGTAGACATTGCATGATGATTAGGCAAATTGAAACTAATCGGTTGAATGTCATTGAATATGATGAATGGAATAATACATCAAATTTGTGTATTGATTGAACATGTATATGATAAATGCTTATATTCATTGTGTTATGTGGGAGGAGATAGGGGATGGACTCCACGGTTTGGGAGGAGATAGGGGATGGACTCCTAAATCGGATATTATTTGGGAGGAGATAGGGGATGGACTCCATTGATACATCAAATCTGTGTATCATATATGAAGTATGGAAGTGTTTTATTTGAGATTGATACAGCAAATCTGTGTATCATATATGAAGTATGGAAGTGTTTAATATGAGTTGTTACCTCATTTGAAATGAAAGTATTGTTGATATGAGATGTAATCTCATCCAAATTGTTTGGCCAGGTTCTGAGCCACGGTTATGAATTGAGAATTGGATAAGTAATGGAAAATGAAATAAAACATGGACTTATTGGTCATGGAATTGAAATGTGATATAAGCTGGCGTATATGAGTTAAACATTTATCGAATGCTAATACTTTAATTATTGCTCATATTATGTTTAGCATATCTCTACTGGGCGTTGGCTCACGCTATATGGGACAACATTTTCAGGTTTAGGTATTATGCCGTCTCCGAGGTCTTAGCTTGGATGGTTGTGGGAGTTAAAGACTCTCTTGTTTATTTTTGTGATTATTTTGTGTATTACATGTAAGTCAAGCCAAGGGCTTATTTTGTATTTTGAGTTAGTACTCTCTTTTTGCAATCAAGTGTTGGCTTGGAAAGTTATAAGCCCGTGGGGCATTTACTTTTGATGTCAACATGTAATACTTTTGTAATAAATACTCTGATGAATGAAATTATGTTTTATTCTCTTATATCTAAGCATGTCAAGATTGTATGATTTATGGGTTTATTTTGAGGACGTTACAACTTAGTATCAGAGCGTACTGGATTTGAATACTTAGGTACGTGGGAAGTGGTTAGTACCACAATGGGTTTGTCTCGCTTGTTAGAGACTTAGATGTAATGTTATGTGCTTATGTGATAACATGTTTATGTGACTATATGGGTATGGGATTTAGTTTCTAGGATATTAATTGGATCCTTGGGTTTCTAGGAGTCCTATTGGAAAAGCACTTGATCAATGCTGTTTCTAACTGGAACTCTAGCAACGCCTCGGGACTATCATTATCCAGAAATGAAATTCGTAAGTGCTTATGTGATTATGTGCTTACGTGGAGTGAATTACTGTTGTCATGCATTAGTACGTGAGTGTTATAGCTTCGGCACATTTGTGAATGTGCTAATGTTCCTCGTTACCTTTATTAGGATGTCAGGACGTGGACGAGGTGGTAGACGTGGTAGGCATGGTAGGCAGGAGATGCCTATACCGGATGAGGTTCCGGCGCAGCAGGAGGGTGTTGGATAATATTTCGTAGGGATTAAGTCTTCTTGAATACAATTTAAATCAGCACCCGTATCAATGAGGGCTATGACTTCGATTTCAAAATCATTAATAACTAGTTTGACTTTCGAATGCCATTTTTGAATATTTATTCGATTGAATATGTTTAATCGATTACTGTCTTGATTATCAATGTCACTATAAGATTTGGTGGATTTATTATCAAAGATGATGCAATTTGGATTATGAGTAGAACTAGATTCATTGGAGGAGGTGTCATTACTATTTTGAAAATCATTTAGACTTAAGTATGGCAATTTCTTCTTCTAATGATTTATCCTTATTTTTTAGTTCTTTAATAGTTGTTTTAATTTGATAATTTCATTTTGTAAATCTTGTAAAGTTATTTCTTTATGTTTATCTTTTTGGAATCTTTCTACAGTAGTGGTTTAAACTAATGATGGGTTTATCTTGATGAGTTTTATTGTCTCCATTGATTAATAATGATTTTAATTTATTGGTATATTTTCTTTTTAATTCAAGATTCTCTAATTTACTAATTAATTCAATTAATGAATCGTCTTTTTGTTGTGATTTACTAAGAACAATGACTTGTTTACAGCAAGTATCGTTACATCCTAATTCAATTTGATTATTATCGGTATCAGTATTATCACTAGGAGAATAGTAAATAGAACTTGATGGGTTATTATCACTTGAAGATTTACAAGAAGTATGAGAAGATTGGCTATTATTTAGGTTAAATAGTTCAAATATTTGACTTTGGTGTTCTTCAGTAATTTATAGTTGATTAAGCTTATCCTTAAGTTTATCTTTGACTTTACATTTATTAGAATAATGACCATTTTTACCACAATTGTAACAAGTAACAACTTGGGTGGATTGCGACTTCTTAGAGTGTTTAGTTTTCTTGTGATATTTCTTTTTAAGTTTAGCATAATATTTATCAGGTGATTTAGAAGGTGAATATTTTTTACGGTATTTGGTATGTGTTTTATGTGAAGATGTAGGTTTATTATGTTTACGACGTGATGGCACGACAGGAGGTAGGCCATACTGTTCACAAAAGTTACCTAATTCATATTTAGCTTTATGTTTATCCCTAGCAGCTTTTTGACTGAGTTTCATGTCGATACACATTTTTAATCCTTCTTTTTGAATGGTACTAATTATATCACCATAGGTTAAATTATCATATTCAATGATACCAGTAGGTTGACTAAGGACATCTCTAATTTTGTGAGCAAAAAGATTAAGTAAGCCATTAATAAATTTTTCTTTCCAAAATGAGTTAGTACAATCATCTCTAAGCATAACTCGTGAAGTAAAGACATCTTTGTACCACCCAAAATCACTTAGTGTGGAGCAAGTAAAATTACTAAGTTGATCATGGATTCGTGAATGAACATTAGTAAGTGTTTCGATAAAATGTTTAATTATAGTAAATATTGAAGTATTAATTACATCGGGTTTACTCATGCCTATTTCTTCATCAAAGATAAGGAATTCATTTTCATCTACTTGGATGGCATGTTGAATAGTTTCGCGCATATCATTAGTGAGATATTTGTCCCACCAAGATTTAACCATTCTAGTAAAACCAGAGGTAAGTAGAGAGACAATCTTAGGTTGGGTATAATCAGGATAATTACTAAGACAGCTATTTGCTACCGTAGACGTGTGATTTAATTTTTGAACAATTTGGTTTTCACTAAGTCCATCAATATTCCATTCATACAATTTTTTAGCAGAAACAGAAAATTGATTAGTGATATTAGTTTCTTCAAATTGAAGATCAGGTGGTGTCAGTCGGGTGTACCAATTTTTAGTAATAGTAGGGTTAACTTTTGGATGTACTAGTCGATCGAGATTAGTAGTTTGAAATTGTTGTTCTAATTGACTAATTTCATGATTAGTAGCTGTAAATATGTCTGACTCAGAGTCAATATTTAAAGATAGTTGTTGAATTAATACAGTGATTCATTTTTCCTTGGAAGGGGTAGATAATTTGGTAAATAATTATTCAATGGCATCAACTGTATTAGTATCATAGGTGACTAAACTTAATCTATTCCTAGTGCTAGGAAGGTTAATAAGTGGTTTCTGCAGAGTTTTACTAGTAGATGTATGGCTATTTGAATAATCATCAAAAGTAGTCTCAATTTTATCTAACTGTTTACCAATAGTTTTTAAACATTGATTTGTATAATTATTTTGTTCAATAACTTTTTTAATTTCAAATTCATCACCAAGTATTTTAAAAGAAGAAGCATTGATGGTTGATCCTTTATGTTCAATGAGGATAGTTTCTAAAGGAGGATGACTAGAATAAACGGTAGTATTTGTGGAAGTTTTCCATTTGGTTTTTGTAATAGTATTTATTTTTTGATAATAATTTTCTAGATAATCAAAGAAATTGACTTCAGTACCTAATTCATGCATAAATTTACCCCATTTCCTAGTGATTTTGGATTGTTGTTGCTCATTATAATTAGTCTGACAAGTGTGTCGATTTAATTTATTATCTTTAAACTTAAATTCAGCATGGAGTTTATTAAGATTGGGCGTAAATGGTTTACTAATGGTTAATAATTGAGGATTAACAGGAGGAATCTTCAACATTAGTTTGAGTGGGTGAATCTTGAGATGTGGTATCTTCATCATAGAGATGTGTTTGTGTTGAATAATCGGGTTTACTAATCTAAGATGTAGAAGAATTGTCCATGCCTTTTAACTTACTTTCATTAGTGTGTGAAGGTTGACTAATGTGAAGTTTTTTGTCTCTTCGAGTAAATAAAAGAGTATTAAAAATTTTATCGTCATCAATGGGGATACTGTGACGAGAGGATTGACTACAAGTTAAGCAATTAAAACGGATGTGGACTGAACCATCATCATATTGTTGAATTTGTTGGACATTATTACTACTAGATTGGTATGGGTGAGAATAATTTTCATTGACTGTAACCCAACTATCACGAAGAGTTACTTTTTTCCAACAAATAGTTGTAGGGACTTCGATATTTGTTTCATTAGTACTACCTTGTATGAGTAAGGTTTTGTCTTTCGGACTCTTAAATAAGGCATGAACATTAAGATTGGTCTTTATACATGTATAATAGATACAATATGTTAAAGCAATAGAATGTGCACCACCAAGCATATTAGTAAATGCACCAGAAATTTAGGTATTTAATGTTAAAGCTTTTAATATGTGAGGATCTCGGAGACTAAAAGTAAAATCAAGAAAACAATTAAAATGGATTGGACCTTTATGAAGACCTGATTCCATCATACCCATTAAACTATCATAATAATTGATAAATCGAGCATCTCGTAAACATAACAAAACAGAAGAATTACGTCATTGAGTCGTTAATGGTTTGACTGCTACTTGAATTAAGCCTATATGAATAAAATTATGACCAGTGAATAGATGTTTTTTGATTGATTCTTTAGTTAATAATTGACATGTTTCTTGAATTTTTGTTAAAGCATAAACTTGTTCAACAATTTTTACATGTAAATCTATGTTAAAAGATGACTTTAAAAAACTGATTTTATAAATTTCTTTAATTGGTATTTTTAGGATATTCCAACTTAAATCAATTTTTAAATCTTGAAATTCATGTTCTTCTTCGTTTATTACCGTATCCGGTATGGGAGCTAAGGTTGTAAATCTAGAGCTGACTGAAGAGTTACTTCTGAATAATCGACTCATGGTTCTAAATTCTATAAATGGTTTCAAGACAATCTAAATTCTTTGATGACTTATCATATTTTTACAAACTATGTGTTCGCTCATACCCTTTATATCCTTCTACAGCCTATCCTAAGGACTTACACTAGATGTAGGACGAAAGGTGGGTGGCTACTAGCAGAGTGGAAAATTAGTGATAAGTTGGGAAGAATAACGAAGATGTGAAACAATTTACAGAAATAGAATAAAGAAGATACAAACAGAACAACTAATCAATTAGCATGACCACAACTTGGCTCTGATACCATTTATAGAATTTAGAACCATAAGTCGATTATTCAGAAGTAACTCTTCAGTCAATTCTAGATCTACAACCTTAGCTCCCATACCAGATACAATAATAAACAAAGAAGAACATGAATTTCAAGATTTAAAAATCGATTTAAGTTGGAATATCCCAAAGATACCAATTAAAGAAATTTATAAAACCAAATTTTTAAAGTCATCTTTTAACATAGATTTACATGTAAAGACTGTTGAACAAGTTTGTAAATTATTTTACACCAAAAAATATTCTATGTAAATTGATTTTGTACACACACACACACAAACACACAAAAAAAAAAAACTTTATTTTTCAGTATTTAATTGACACTTGAAACAAAACAAAAAAAAAAATTACTCTATGGGTAGAAACCAATAAAAATCTACCCTTTCACTTTTGAAAAGTTCAATGTGTTGGAATAGCCAAGTTGAAAGTGAATTTCTAAAAATTGACTTACCAAATCTTAAGTGACAAATTATTTTGGAGACTATGACCAAAAATAGTTTTCTTAAAAACATATTTTACTTACTCCTTATTTATTCAACTGAACAATAAGAAATATGCCAATTATTTAAAACAAAAGACATTTTCCGTCAAATAAAAAAAATAAGAATATATATAATATTTTCTTTATACAACTTGTTTTCTTTCTTTTTGGCAACCAAGAGATATTTAGCTAGTACCACACACGTGGGAGTTTAAATTCAGTACAATACTATGTCGCCATTAACTAATAATAAAACAATTAGGAGTCAACTCACTGTTCAAATATAATTAAAAATTACCAAATATTCTGTTCAATTGATAGAATAATTAAAAAAATAATTATAATCAAATATCACATTATGTATAATTAAATAATTTTTTAATTATAATTAAAATAATAACATAATTAATATCATAATATATCATAACTAATAACATAATAAATTATAATCAAAGACGTAAAAATTGTAATAAAAAATTGCATAAAATTGAATTTCCCATTAAGTTGTGATATTACTTGAATTTTGATTGGTACCAAGTGGGGCCAGTAACAACACCCCCCACTCTTGACTCTTTCTATTTTTTATTTGGCCAAGCAAGACGGCTCCATGTGAACCGCAAAAACAAATTCAACAGAAGGAAGAAAAATGAGATTTCACACATCAAAACGAGAAAAAGCCCCCCACCTGGATCACTGAAACCCCCAATTGAATTTCAGCATTACAAATCCCCAATTTTCAAACTCACTACTCACCTTTCACAAACTCAGTTCACAGTTCAGACCACCATTATTATTTTCTCATCTTCCTCCTCCCTTCAAACCCAACCAACCAAAGGCTACTCCTCTGCAACAAAACACATTTAAAAAAACAAATGGCTGAGAGTGCAGTGTTCCATCTACTAGCCAACTTCACACCCTTCCTCCAACAAGAGGCCAATTTGTTGGCTGGAGTTCGAGATGAGATCCAATACATCAGAGATGAATTTGAGTGCATGACTGCTTTCCTCAGAGTTGCCGATGCTATGGAAGAGAACAACCCCGAACTCAAAGTATGGGTCAAGCAAGTCCGAGAAGCTGCGTACCACATTGGAGATGTTCTTGAGTTGTTCATGCCATCTTGAATAGATGTGAGGGATTGCCGCTTGCAATTGTGGCAATTAGTGGTCTTTTTTTTATCAACAAAGGATAAGAGCAGTGTGGATGAGTGGAATAAGATCTACCACAGCTTTGGTGCAGAACTAGAAGGAAATGACGGACTCCTAAGCATGAAGAAAATATTGTCCCTCAGTTACCTTGATTTACCCTATTATCTGAAGTTTTGCTTTCTCTATCTAAGTGTTTGTCCGGAGGACTGCTTCATTGACCATTGGAGATTGATTTGATTATGGTTGGCAGAAGGATTTGTAGAAATGAAAGCAGAAATGACGGTAGAAGAAGTTGTTGAGGGCTACCTCAATGAGCTAATCAATAGAAGCTTAGTTCAAGTGGCAGAGATGAGATCAGATGGAAGGATCAAAACGTATCGCATCCATGACCTCTGGCATGAAATTATTGTTTCCAAGTCAGGAGAGCAAAACATTGTGACAATAGCGGGTGAACAAAGAAGAGTGTGGCCCGAAAAGGTGCGGCACTTATCAATCCACAATCATTTGGAAAATACACAACAAAGCAAGTGTTTCACTCAACTTCGTTCTTTGCTTATGTTCAATGCAACAGATTCAATGTCCAAGTTCCCCATGCTTGCATCATCAAATGATGGTCTACAGTTGCTAACTGTGCTAAACTTGAAAGGTGCCTTGTTGGAGACATTCCCAAATGAAGTTTTGAAACTAATTCAACTCAGGTATTAGCGGAACCAATGTAAAAGTAATTCCAAAGTCGATTGGAAAGCTCCAAAACCTAGAAACATTGGACCTTAAAGATACGTATGTCACTGAGTTGCCTGATGATATCCTCAAGCTCCAACAACTTCGCCATATCTTGTTGTATCGCTGCAAACAAGATCTTGTTCCTTCCATTTGTTTTCAACACCATTGTGGATTCAAAGCCCCAATGGAAATAGGAAGTTTGTCATCCTTACAGAAACTTTGTTCTATTGAAACAAACCATGATAATGGAACCATTTTACTAGGAGAGGTAGGGAAGTTGACTCAACTGAGGAAATTACGCATTGAAAAACAGAGAAATGAAGATGGGAGGGTGTTATGCTCGTCCCTTGAGAAGCTTAGTAACCTTCGCTCATTAGTTGTTCGTGCAGCAGGAGAAGACGAGATCATTGATCTAGATTCTCTTTCTTCAACTCCTCAACTTCTTTGAACGCTCTACCTAGTAGGAAGTTTACATAAGGTACCGCATTGGATACCTTCATTGCACAACTTGGTAAGACTAATTTTAGCATGGAGTAAGTTGAAGGATGTTGATCCACTAGAATCCCTTCAAGGTTTGCCCAATTTGGTTGAACTTCAACTTCGTCGGACATACAAAGGGAAGGGATTGTGTTTCAAGGCTGGTGGATTTCAAAGACTTGTGAGATTAGGACTTGCTGGATTAAAAAGATTGAAATGGGTGAAAGTGGAGGCTGGCTCGATGCCTCATCTTGAAGAGTTATTTATCTGCGAATGTAAATAGGTAGAGGAGTTACCCTATGGCATTGAACATCTAACCAGCCTTAAATCTCTTTATTTTGTTGATATGTCTTATGGATTGAGTTTAAGCCTGGACATAAACTTAGAAGGTGGGAATTATTGGAAAATTGCACACATTCTAGAAGTTTGGATTGGGGACACAATATCTGGCTCTATGCAAGGAACATATCTATAGCGAGAGAGGAGATAGCTCTAACCATATTGGAAACCACTATATTTAGAATGTGTATTATGTATTTATTTATTTTCACGTGCTCTTGGTACTTGGCTTCTTGTATTCATATTGATATCAAATTTTTGTCTTTTTTTTCTTCTCCTTTTCATTTTTTTCAGTAGATCGGGAGCTTGTTATTTGACCTCCTAATTTTGATCATAGAGAGTTGGAAACTTCACAAGTTTTTAAATTGGGATTGTAAATCTTAGGGTTAGTTTGGTGAGGTTTTTATATTATTTTATTCATTTTGCTTTAGCTTTAAATTTTTTGAAAATTGAAATAAAAAAACTGTTTGCTAATTGTTCACTTTTAAAAAAACTGGCTACAGTTCTCAAAATTTGAGGAAATAAGAAAAATGTGGTTTTACTTATTTTCAAAACAAGTTTCATTCCTTCTTACCTCCCTCACCCTTCCGTCCTCTGGCCAACGTCTCCGCTCCTACAACCAGCTCCGACCACTCCCCCCATTTGGTAACTTACTATACTTGTTTTGATTTTGGAAAATGATATACAAGTTTTCTAAACTCGTTTTCTATATTTAGTACCATATAAAACAGATGATTGGTTAATGATTAGAGGGAATATGAGATGGCAGCTACCACATTTTTTCTTCAAACCTTATTCAATCAAGCCAATAATTGTGATTTTTTTTTAGTTGAATTTCTCTCAAGTTCATGCCCAAGGGGCCCATCACGAGTCCATTTCAATGATTCAAACAATTTTGTAAGACCATCAATGTATATTATCCGTGAAAAAAATTTAATCAATATAATAATCTTAACATTTTTATTTTATTACATTACGTTTGGTGAGGTGGTTCTAGACATGTTTGTATTGGACAACTTCTTTTTTTTTTTTTTTTTTTAAATTGGCATTGAGGTATCCAGATCAAAGCCCTACTAATCACCAGGGGTGCATAGACCCTTGGCAAGGAGTTTCTTGCAAGTGTATCACGATCAATGCAAGGGTTTTCTCCCACTCTAATGACCCTAAGGAATTGTTAGCATTTAAGAGATTTCGATCCTTGAACCTTGGAGGGAGCACAACCCCAAGACCTAAGGCCTTGCCACCAGGCCAACCCCTTGGGATTAACTTTTTGGCTATTTTTTAAATCAATTTTTCTCCAATCTTGATGGAGATTGTATATAATGAATGAGGTCTATTTTCATGACTCATTGATGGACCTCATTCTTTATGTACGATTGCTTTTTTATCTTGGTATCAAATTTCATTATCAGACCATCTTTTAAATGTCTCTTCAATTTGATCTCTTTATTCTTCTTCTAACAATAATGGTAGTGCACAGAAAAGTATAAACAAAAGCGTATGAAAAAAATGAATTTGTGTTGTATTTTGTTCATTTTTCAGTGTGCATATTTGTGTGTGTATTTTTTTTCTCGTGCACGTAGCATTGCTCTTATGTCTAACACTTTTACATAGAACCTTGTAAACGAGTCAAGTTGAACTTAGTAAATAAGTTGTGCAAGTTTGACTTGAAAACTTAATGAACTTGGCTTGTTTATATTTCGAGTCGATCTCAAACTAAATTTAATCAAATGAATCATGAGGCGAAAAACAAAAAATGATTTAATGCTATTGAAACAGAATTTCAACCAGTCCCATTCACCAGTAAGGCTAATACCAACAAGTTCCATTCTCATACTAAAATAGTTAATATACTGATAACAATAAAATCAAAGTTCCTAAATTAACCACGAGAATTGAATTAATCAAAACCAGCTACAGTATCAAGGACTCTGCACCAACTAGGTTGCTATCTGTCTGATATAAATTCTTTAGTCTAAATTTTCCTTTTGAAATGTCATCTTCTATAAATTCTCAAGCATCATCTGAATTTGAGCATAGCTCAAGTGGATGTACTTCTAGGTTCTAGAGGGAGGTTTGGCATTCGAGCTTATGGAGAAGCGTTGAATGCCCGATTGAGCTAACCCTAACTTAATAACCCACTAACATCATACATAGTGCTCCAAAAAAAAAAGAAGTCTAAGCATCATCTTGTAGCTAATTATCTAGATGTAAATAACATAAAATCAGAATTTCAATAGCTTTCTTTTCTCTCCTCTTATTTATCTATTTTATTCTGCACAACAAAAAGAACAATAGTGTAGTGCTAAGGCAATAGAAACCTTGATTTCGGATGTGGATGTGATTTCAACATATGACATGGACTCCAAAAGCCTCAAGAACAATGAAATTTCCAAATTATGCTATAAACAGCAATGAAATTAACATTACTCCCCATGTGTATCGTGGTAGCAAATTTACAGACAACATTAACCTACATCGACTAATCATTTTGGAATCTTTCAAACCTTTGCATCAGAAAAGATATACAGAAAAATCAATAATACAAAAACCTAGTATTATACAAAGCAGTGGCATAAAAACTCCAAAGCAGGACAACCAAATCAGAAGATGTTTTAGCAACCCTTAGGCCTAGAGTATTTTGGAGGAAGAGATGGGCACCTTTCATTCATATGCAGGTATGGATCCATTGTATTGTATCCTTGTAGTTCCATCCGATACTTCCCTCAAATTTGGCAGAAAGGGAGCTTCACGGTGTCCGCACCATTGCACCACTTTGGCAGGCGGTTTGAATTGTTTTCAAAGAACTTGAGAGTGTTATAAGCATATCTTTTATCTGCAGTCTGGAGAAGATAAATTAACAAAGCAATAATATGTAAAATTCCTGACCTGGGTTTTACATCCACACAACAATCAATTTCAGTTGAACATCCATATTTACTTACCCATACAGTTCAAGATTATTTTGGTGATAGTAAAATGAAAGATAAATTACATAAATAGTCCCTAAAGTATACCATTGATTTCATTTTGGTCTATAATCTTCAATTTGTATCGATTGCATCCCTAAGAGAGAGAGAGAGAGAGAGAGTACCCAAATTAATGTGGCGAGAACAATCGTTGCGACTTCTTCATCTTCAATGGAAAACCCAAGACTTTCTTCGATTTCGATGAAGCTTCATTGTGACTATTCCCTTGATTTCGTCATTGGGGTTTAGGGTTTTGGAGGTGAATGAAAATGGAGGGTCGTAGGTATCTTCGTTTGGGGATTGAGATTGGCTTAAAAAACTAGAGATAGAGAGAGAGGAATGTGGGATGGGTTACACGATGAACGGAGATGAATGAGTTTTTAGGGTTTGATGTTTTGAAAGATGCCATGGAAAGACCTTTTTACTAGCATCTGTGTGAATCACACCACGGCGCAAAACAGTTGGGCAGTTAACTATCGCTTGAAATGTGAATATAAAATATTTTTGTATTAAAAGGTCATTAGAGTAACGACATTTTGCGCTCTCTTCTTAACGCTGCTTTTGGTTGAAGTAAAATTTAAAAAGACAAAAAGAAAATATAAGTGAAATTTGAATAATAAAAATGTTGGAGAGTTCTAAATTAAGAGCTCTGAAAGAATTTTAATAGGTGGGGTCTATCTATTAATATGATGTTTTGGTCTTCTTTTTTTTTATTTGAAAAATGATTGGAAACTCTAATAAAGGAGTTTTAATGAGCTCTAATGGAAGTGAACCCTACTGTGATGTGATGTTTTGTCCTTAGTTTTATTTTATTTTATTCTCTGTCACATCATTAAAGTTCCAAAATTAGAGGAATGTATCATTGCGCTTTTTATTTTTTTATTTTTTTTCTCATTGCCACATAAGTAGAGCTCAATTTAGTGCTCTACTTTTGGAGCTTTCTATCACCACTCTTTCAATAAAATATATTTATATTTTATTTATATTTATACGTTTTTCTCTCCAAATCACTTTTTAAATTTTCCAACCAAACATAGCATAATGATAAATTCTCAAACCCCTCAAATTCTAACTCATTTGTAATTTCTCCATTTGAACTTCAAAATTGAACAGTTAAGTTTTTCACAATATTATCTTATTATAATTAATATTTTTTGTTAATTTTTTTAAATTTATAAAAAAATCATATCTTGTGTAAATAACATGACACATTTATTGAATTTTTAAAATAATAATATCTATGACACAAAGAGTTATTTTTAAAATAAATAAATAAATAAATAGATTTAGATTATTATATTTTTTTTTGAACTTTGTTCAATGATAATTAGAGTTTGGGACACAAGTTCCTCCGTGTAGATTATTAATTTTTTTAAAAAAATTAAATTTTTTTAATAAGTGTAATAAGATAGTGGAAGTACGATTTATGAAAATAAAAAAATACCCCCAATATAATTTTATCATATTTTGTCCATTTTTTAAAAAATAGATGAAAAAAACATATAGGTTTCATTTGTTTTAATGTATTTATATACCTACATTGCACTAAAATAATCTTTTTTATTTTCTAGTGTTTGGTTAATACTTCAAACTGAAACAAAAACTCTGTACAGTATCAGTATGCATTGGGTAGAAACAAATAAGAAAATGAAAATGAGTTAATTAGACATTTTAACTAGTAACAAGTATTATATAACAATGATAGAGAGCTTTAATTTTGGAGTTTTAAAGAGAGCTCTAGTGATGTGGTAAGAGAAGAAAATAAAAAAATAAAACAAAAATATAGACACACATCACATCACATATGAGCCTCATTCCTTGTTACATTACTAAAGTTCTCTTTAGAATTCCAAAATTAAAGCTCTCAATTTTTATTCATTATATAAAAGGTACATTGAAGACGTCTAGTGTATTAGGGATGCTATTAAATCTACCATGGTATATTGATGACGTCTAGTGTATTAGGGATGCTATTAAATCCACGAGCAATGATTGAGACGTTCACAAAAACTTTACTCCCACAATCCTCACATCATTCTATGTGAGAGAGAGAGAGAGAGGATAAATAAATAAATAAAACAAAAACACACATGGACCAATCATACATATTTGGAGGTCATGAGAGGGACTCTAAATTGGGAGTCCCAAGCTTTTTTCTAAATCCAAAAGATAAGACTGGGATGACTTCATGGATTGAGACAAGTCATAATATTTCTTTTTTTTGCCGCCTAAATCAAACCAATTTGTATATATGTATATATTTTTTAAATTTTTATTTATATTGACATGTTTTTGTCTTATTGTTATGTTACAATGAATTTTGATTACACTTATAATTTTTATATACAAAATTATCAGGTAAACGAAAAAAGTATTAGAAGCTTTAGTCAGATTTTGTAATTGATTTAATTTGTATTAGTTGTATTAAATAATATTTTACTCTTAGTTTGTGGTATGTTTAAATGTTAAAAACTTATTTATTTTAATTATTTATTATTGAGTGATTTGCCTTTTAATATAGTGGAATCGTGGTTTCAACTCGAATCAATCTAAGTTGGTTTGGGTTGAGTTGGATTGGTTTTAGTACATGATTGGTTTAGTTCTAAGTCCAAAAACGATTACAATTGGGTTGGTTTCAAATTTAGTGACAAACAGAGTATGAACACCCCTACAATGCATTGGGCAGAAACAAATAAGAAAAATGTTAGGCATCTCAAGAAATTTATTAATATTTTTATTAAATGTTTCCTATAGGTATGAGACTCACACTCATATAAGACATTTAATAAAAATATTAATAAATCTCTTAATGTCTCTAATATTACTCAAGAAATAAATAAATAAATAAACAGTTGTGATAGAGACCTCCAGAACCCCCCCCCCCCACACATTTTGTGAGAGAGAGGGAGGAGAGAGAGAGAGGAAAAAAATATAAAAAAAATAATGAGTGGTCACAAATCAATTGGAGGTTGTGGGGGTTACAAATTTTGAAAGTTCCAAGTATTATTCTAAAAAAAATGAGTTAATTAGACATTTTAACAAACAAATATTATATAACTGATATATTGAAGATGTCTAGTGTATTAGAGATGTTATTAAAATCAACCAAGATAAGACCTTGATGACTCCATGGATTGAGACCCAAAATATTTTTTGTAGGCTAAAACATGTGGAACACATCTTGGACCTATATAGCATTCACACTTTGAGCAAATATTTAAGTGAGGTATTCGGAAGTCTAAGAGCAGTTCCTCGCGTTGCACCTATGCCATTTTTATTGGGGAAGGAAGTGTATGTAAATTTTCATAAAAATGTGAAAATTATCTTGTAAAATCATATAACTTAAACACAAATTCACATAATTTAATTAATAAAAATTTGAAAAAACACAACTTATCGTAAATTCTCATAAACATATATAAGTCACCTTATAAAATCGCATAATTTAATATAAATTCACGTAAGTTAACCGATAAAAATGTATCGTAAGTTCTCACAAAAATGTGTAACTTACATCACAAAAATACGTAAGTAAATGGCATACCATATGCCTTGCACACTCAAGAATTATTGTTTATAATCAATAAATTTAGATATTAATCTAGATTATATTATTAAATTCTTTTTTTTTTCTTATGTGATTATACTTATAATATATTATATAATTTTATCTTAATATTAGCCCACCCCATTGACGAATCTTGGGTCCGCCCATGCTTGGGAGTAGATGAAGTTGCAGGTTACGAAGAAACGTTGAAAGCAGAAAAAATAATAATACGGAGGCACAGTGAGCGGTGGCTCACAATTATGAAGAAAGGGTTATATCGTCAAAGAATGGAATGATGTACATGGGGTAGAGGAAGGGAAAGCGGAGATGGAGGCATTGGTGAAAATGAAAACATGGTGAGAGTAAGAGAGAGAAAGGAAGAAGCGTTACTTGTAAAGAGAAAGAGATGTGGTGTTTTGAGATTGACAAAGATGACCATGGTAAGACGTGGACAATAAGGTAATTGTTGGAAAAATATGGTTTTATAGGCTTATTTTGGACTAATTTTGAGCCTAAATTTGCATAGGACCCACACGTCTTTTGGAATGGGTTCGAAGATGTGACGTGTTCCTTGTCGCATGGCAAGTCGCATGGTGAAGACGGTTCATCAAAACCATTTATAAGTAAATGGGAAGTTGACGTCATTTTCAAGTTCGTGGAATGGACAAATTAAAGAATAAAATATGAGTTTCCTTGTAAGGCTTGTCCTACATTGAAACTTTAAAAGAGCTTATATATGTATATAAGCTCTAGGTGGCAACACTTGGGTTGGGCCCCAAGGAGCACCCCAAGTTTGTAGAAGAGAAGAGTTATGGACAAAGTGAACCTTGGCTCAAACCACCACACACACGCGCGCCACCGCAGCCGACCGGTCTGGTCGATTCTAGCATTAATTTTTTGGACAAAATTTATTTGAATTTTTTCAATTTCTTGCGGGAAAATTAATTTAAATTTTGAGCTAATTTTTTCAGTCCAAACAGTCCCTTGTTCAGTCCATTTCCAGCAGTTTTCAAACTGCCCAGACAGATTTAAATTGTCGAGCAGTTATCTGTTGAAATTGCCACCAGATCTATTTAAAATTCAAACTGCATCTGTTCAGGTTTTTTGCACCTATTCGGACAGATCTAAATGGTTACCATTTGCCTATAAAAGCAGTCCCTTCCCAGCATTTGTTTGATTCGGAAAAATTCATTTTTTTGCCTTCATTTTGCTCTCTTGCATTATTATTCTTCATACTAGTTTTAGAGAAAAATTCAGAGAGTAGAGAACACAGGTTTTGTTCATCGTACAAATTGTTTGGAATACTACTACAATCTGTGTAGATTATTATATCTTGAGAGATAGATGTCATTTATCTGTAAGTACCGAAGTGGAGCGAATCTGTCTTAAAGACAGAGTGTCACACACTCGACTTTATCTAAAAGTTGTATCGGTAATAAATTCTATAAGTAATTTATTTATTTTTGTTTGATTTGTTTCAAGTTATTTATTTTAAACAGAATATTGTTCAAACAGTATTTTTGTTTGAACATCAAAGCATGATAAGGTAAATTTATATTTTCTATTACAAATGTTAAAAGATAAAGTCTGATAAGGAGGTTAGTGTAATTTCTCAAACATGAAAGGAAAATTGTATTAAACACAAACCTCCAAGGTTGTCAATATAATTTACCCTAAAAATGTTACATATAATTCATTTTTTTATCTCATTTTCTCACCACTACACATAAGTAAGTCAGTCACATGTGCATCTATCAGCATGGATCTCTTTAGTGTGTAAGAATAAGAAAATAAGGTAAAAAATAATAATGTATAGCATTATACATTAACAAAAATATGTAAAATTCACTTACTTACGTCGACATAAATAAGAAGTTTTAATAAAAAAATAAGAACATATATATAATAATTAAGAAAATATACATTCATATTTATATTTATAGATATAAATATGTTATATTTAATTATTAATTTTAAAATTTTAAATAAAAATCGTTCAAAACTAATGGAAAGTGACATATAAATCAATTTTTTAATTTATTTAGACCACATCACTTTTTTTATTTTTATACGTTTTTTGTAATAAATCAAAAAAAAAATCAACTTATTTAATACTTCCTAAAATAACTTTATATATTATATGCTCTAGAATCCACCAAGATAAGAACATGATGACACCTCATATTGAGACTAGCCAAAAAAAAAAATTTTTTGGCCGGCTAAAAACTTTGTATATGCTCTAAAATCCACCAAGATAAGAACATGACGACACCTCATATTGAGACTAGCTAAAATAAATTTTTTTTGGAGGCTAAAACATGCAGGACACGTGTCGACCTATATATCCAGAACCGGTCCTGAGCTAAGGCCAATGAGGCCTGTGCCTTAGGCCTCAAAAAATTAGTCCAAAATAGGGTCACCAAATTTAGAAAAGTATTATAGTATATTATAAATATAAATAAGCCCAAAATATTTTTGTTGTTTTAGGACCAATCTAAAAGACTCAAAAATATTCTGTTGAGCCCATATTTGTTTTATAAATGTGGTTTGACCCAATTGAAATTAAAATATATATAAAATGTTGGTGGCTCTTAAATGAGAAACACTAAGGGTGTGTTTGGTAACGTTTACGTTTTCAGTTTATATTTACAAAAATTTTATAAACTGGTTTTTGTTTATTTTTTGTTTATTTTTAGAAAAACATAAACTACAAACGCGTTTGGTAATTGACAAAATATTTAAAAAAATTTAAAAATATAAAAAAAGTGTGAGAAATGGCAAGTGGTGGCAAGTGGCGGCGGAAAACGGTGGTGGAAAGTGGTGACGGTGGGTGGTGGCGGTAGTGGTGGTGGCGGTGGGTGGGGCGGTGGGTGGGTGGATGTGACGGTGATGGGTGGTGGTGGCGGTGGTGGTGGTGGGTGAGTGGGTGGGTGATGGCGGTGGAGGTGGTAGCAGTGGGTGGTGGGATGGTGGTGGTGGTTGGTGGTGGAGGATGGGTGGTTGGTGGTGATGGTGGGTGGGTGGGTGGTGGTGGTGGATGGCGTGTGGTGGGTAGTGGTGGTAGGTGGATGGCGGTGGGTGATGGTGGTGGTGGCGGTGGTAGTGGTGGTGGTGGTGGTGGCGGGTGGGTGGCAGGTGGTGGTGGTGGGTGGGCAAGTGGTGGTGGTGGTGGGTGGTGGTGGTGGTGGCAAGTGGGTGGTGAATGGTGGTAGCAAGTAGGTGGTGGGTGGTGGTAGCGGGCAGTGGATAGTAGTGGCGGGTAGATGGCAGGTGGGTGGCGGCGGCGGTGGTGGTGGCAAGGTGGCGGTGGTGGTGATGGTGGCGGCAGGTGAAGTGGTGAGTGGTGGTGGCAGGTGGTGGTGGCGGACGACGATGGTGGAAAATTGTGGCGGGTGGTGACTAGTGTTGGATGGCAAAAAAAAAAAACTCAAAACGCAAAATGGAAACACATTTTTTGTGTTTTCATTTTTTGGCCAAATTTATAAACTGAAACCACTGATTTATAAAACAAAAATTTTACCAAACAAGTTTTTATTTGAGTTTTTAAAATTTTTGTAAATATAAACAGAAAACTGAAAACGTAAGTGTTACCAAACGGTACCTAAATACACATACAAAATGTTAGTGGCCCAAAATAGGGCCCCTAATTTTTATTTTTTTTTATTTTCTTTCTTTACTAGATTTTTGTGATACAAAAATGTTTGAGACCTCTAAATGAGGAGCTTTAGAGGGAGTTCTAGAGCAATGTTTTCAAAATCGGACCGGTGAGTGAGCCGGAAAAGGGACCGAGCGAACGGGTCACCGGTTCAACCATCGGGTCAAAACGGTCGAACCGTGACGTCATAATTAATATTATATAATTAAAAAATATAATTATAAATTATAAATAAATATATATATATATAATCAAATAAAAATAAAAATTGTTGCATAGTATTTATTAATAATATTTAATAAAGTCATAATTGATTAAAAAAAGTCACTTATTTTAAAGAAATTAAATTTTTTAAACATTCCCTCCAAATAAATTGATTGAATGCTAGATTTAATTTTGGAGGGAAATGAAATTTTCAACTCTCCATCCAATCAATATGTTTCAAATAATTTGATTGAATCCCACATAGAATTTTGTAGGTTCTCTTTGAAAAATCTTTTCCTATAAATAGGAATAGACTTTCATAATCTTCTCAAGCTTTCAATGAGACTCTTCCTTATGAGAGGAGACTCTTGAAATAATAATTTTTAGTCAAAATTTTGAAATATATATATATATATATATAAATATAAATATATAAGAAAGAAAATAAAAATAAAAAAAAAAGGGAAAAAAAAAAAAAAAAAGAAGATCGATCTGACCCTCTCGAACCGGTCCGGGTGGGTTTTGCCGGTTCGACCATTGGGTCACCGGTTTTCCCCGGTTTCGGCCCCACTCCGGGTTTAGGGGGTTGACCGAACCGGAACAAGGCCCGGTCCAACCGGTCCGACCGGCCGGTCCGGTCCGGTCCGGTCCGGTCCGGGTTTGAAAACAATGTTCTAGAGGTGGGCCCCACTTTATGATTTGATGTTTTGCCTTGTGATGTTGCATTTTTTGTTTTTTGTTTTATGTATTGCTACATCCCTAGAGTTAGCATTAGAATTCCAACTCTAGTGCTCTCTATCATTACTCTTAATTCAATCTCAATCACATTCATACACAATATATTCAATAAACAACAATGCAATCACACTCATAAACAACACATTCAATAAACAACAATTAATTCAATAAATATCCAATACATTTTAATTAAATAAAGTTTTTGTGTGTGTCAATTTCCGACCACACTTCCAACTTAGTACTCAACTGGAGAACACCGGCAGAATAGATGGCACTTGTCTGACCTGCAACAGAAATAAGAGTCTCTGGTGGTGGCTCGTCCACCCGGGGGTACTCCGACGATCAAGTCAGTACTCCATATCTCTCAAAGATAATCAATAGTGCTTAACTCACTAGACAGAATATCAAAAGCATACCTTAGACCCATGAGGATGCCTCTCTTTTATAGCCAACACAATCCTAGTCCTTCTAGAAGCCTGACTTCTATGGACTCTCATTCAGTGCTTACTTTGGACTCTACAAAAGATAAGGACAGACTCCCTAACAATACTATCCTTATCCATCTTGAAGTCTTTCTTCATACTAGGACTCTTGTCCCTTATCCGCTTATCTCGGATTCCGACATCTTCGGAGGTGACCTCGGCCTTGCCGAGATAACATCGGCGTCATGACCAGGACACGTGGCACCTCGGCTGACACGTCGGCGTCACCTTGCCAGGTGTTCATACTCAGAAAATATATCCCCACAACTGCCCCCTAGGTTCTATTACCTCGGCATTCTGAGGTGATGGAACCTATAATGATACATTCTCTCTTCACATCGGCGCAAGAATTCTTCAGCTGAGATCATTCATTTCTGGCCGACATGTCTTCTTCAGAGAACAAGTTTTCTAATGATTTCCTCCATGCGTATGAGCTGTCATATATCACTGTTTAACCGATTCTTTCACGCGTTTTATTCCTATTGGCTCGTGCCTGTGACGTGCTCATAAGTAGTCTTGCGTCTCTGCGCGCCATCTGACGTATGCGTTATTCCAGGGTCATTAAATGCTTTTGTTTATCCCGCCGTTTCAAGTTTTTGACAAAACTTGTTTTTCCCCTTTTTCTCCTTTTCACTTTTCATTCGATTTACTTGCTTTTTCTCTCTCTCTAAACTTTTTCTCCTGATTTTCGCCATTGCTCAAGCTCCAGGCTTCTGTAACTGTCTCCTTTCGTCTTTTAAGTGAAACTTTCGCTACTCTGTTACCTCTGTAACCACCATCCGGCTCCGGCAATCATCACACCGGCTTCGCCCTTTCTAGTAAGCCACTGTTCCTTCCGTCTTCAGTTCTTTTGATGTTCTTCATTCTTCGTTTGCTTTTACTGCTTTGTTCAAACTTTTAACTCGTGAATCATACGCTTAGATGTATTTCCCCCACGATTTTGCCCTTGCCTATGTCTCGAACAAACGCACTGTTTTACCACTTCTTGCACTTTTGCCACTGTTCTTGGCCTTAGACTTCTTGTTTTCTTTATGCTCTTGATAGCCCACCTTCGTTCTTGATTCTGAAACTTGTTCTTGTTTTTTGTGTTTTTTTCCAGATTTGTGCCTTCAATCTCTGCTTTCATAGATTTAGGTTTTGGGATTTGTCTGTAGAACCTTCCAATTCTTAGGAAAAAATAAAATAATCCTTGCCAACATTTACCCAGGTTGTTGCCAAAGTCCTAGTAACCCTTCAAAAATAACTTCTTTCTGAAATTTAATACTTTACGCCGATATCATAGGCATGTGGAAACATAGGGTAGATACTCCAACCAAACTTGAGTACTTTAGGCGAGAGTTCTCTATTCCTGCCGATGTCCACCTAAGGCTGGCTGGGGATGATGACTCTATTATGCCCACAGATGATTCTATGCCCTTTCCCATTGTAGCTTTTACTGAGTGCGGACTTCGGCTCCCACTCAACATTCTCTTTTGTGAGGTTCTTCACTACTATAAGTTGAACCCCATGCAACTGGCCGTAAACTCTTATCGAGTGATCAATGGCATTATAGCTTTAGCAAAACAGGAAAATGCTAGGATCGCCTTAGCTGATATCCAGTATTGTTATACCACGTATGCCCTTAATTTGAAAGAAAAAGGCTACATTTATTACCTTAAGCCGAGGTCAACAGAATTCAAAATTGTAGCCGACCTCCCAGACTCTAACAAGGGAGCTGGAGATGACTATTTCATTACCTCGGAAAATTGGGAGTTTGCTCCAGACAAGGACCCTCATCTCTACCCTCTTCCCCGATCAGTTTTAGAGGGCAAGGGTAAGAGCCCATTATCGTTACTTAGTTGTTTCTTTTTCAGGTTTTCAATACTCTATCTGTTTCTGATGTCTGTTCTTGTTGCAGCTATTCGTAAGCCGCCAAAAAACTTTCGCCAATCCTACGTTCCTAGCAAGGATTTGAAGAAACTTCTGGACTTGCCGGTCCATAAGAGGAAAGCGCCTCTGCTTCTTAATTTTATTCCAACATACAAGTCGACTTTGCCCGACGTTCCTAAAAGGAAGAAGAAAAGTCTTTCTCCACCCTCGGCTACAACTCTATTGACTGTATCCACATCACGAACAGATCAAGGATCAACATCTGATCCAACTGATCAGCCATCAACTTCGGTTCCATACTTGGTCCCAATACCAGAATGAAAACGTCGGCAAAGACTTGTCCTAGCTGTCGAGATGGGTCGTCCAAAACCTATTGCCGAGGATCTCTTAGCCAGCCTTCCTGCTGATGTTGACGCTCACCCGACACAAACCATGCCCCCACCAAAGCCTAAAAGAACCAAAAAGGCTCAGCCAAAGGCTAAAGTGACTCAGGTTGAATCTGAGGATACTTTACCTATCTCCAAGCTGGCTGAGAGCGACAAATCTCAACCCTCTGCTGGGAAGAGACGCTTTAAAACACAACCATCCTCAAAGTCAAAGAAGCCGAGGTCATCGTCTGCAACGACCTCGGGGTTTAAAATACCAAATGTCCCCTGGGTGCCTGAAATCACTCTAGAAGATAAGCCTGTTTTGGCTAGCAATAGCGCTGATGATATCAACGTCGGCGTAGCCCTTAGTACTGCTCTGCTCCTTCCTGGCGATCTTGATCGCAATGCCAAGTTGAGCGAGTACAAGAACTACGCCTTAATGCTTCAACGTTCTGTTCAAGTAAGTGTCTTCACTTGGTAACTTGTCATTCTTTCTCTTTTCTATATAACTTTTGCCTTGTGCTCTTTCAGGCAGTTCAGCACGCCCATTCTCTCTTCATGCAAGCTTTTGAAAATCGGGAGAAGCTGGTCGACATGAAGAGGGAGCTTTCTACCCTTCAAAAAGCCAACAAAAGTCTTCAGTCAAAAATAAAGAAGCTGGAGGACCAGGCTGAGGCCGCCATCAAGGCCCAAACTGACGCCGAAGAGAAGGCCGATTCTGCTGAGGCCATAAGAAAGGTTACCGAGGCTTAGAGGAAGGAGGCCGAGGAGAAAATGGCCCAAGTCGAAAAGAGCTTCAGGAGGCCCTGGCCACTAAAGATGCCGAAATCAAAGAGGCTGATGAGAAGGCGTATGCCCAGGGTATGGCTGACGTTACGGAGTCTTATAAAATACAAGTGAAGCAGGCATGCAACAGGGGTTTTTCCCTTGGTTGGATGTCCCTTCTGAAAAAGCTCAACGTTCCCGAGGACTCGCCTCTTCGGAATGTCGATGCCATCCCTCTTCCATTTCCTCCACCTCCACCCCCAAGTCAACCTGAAGGCGAATCTGAGTCTGAGTCTGAAGATGAGGCTGAGGATGAAGAAGAGGCCTTGGTAAGGAAGCCAAAAGATGCTAATGAGACCAAGTCTCCTCCTCAGGATGATCAAGTCCTAGACTTGACTCATGATGAGGAGGACGGGGAGGTTGTCAAGGAGGCTACTCTTGAGCAAGCACCATCTGACCCTCCTCTAGTTGATAAAAGTGTTGATGAAACACTTGCAGAAATTGATGCCAAGCTGGCGATAGAAAAGGCAGCCAAGGCGACTTCTGAACAACCGTCCGAGGTTCGGTCCCAGCCAGTTGCTGATGTTTGAGGAATCTTAACTTTTATGTCTTTTGCTTTGTTTCTTTTGTACTTTGCACTTTTTTGTTTTAGAAACAATGTAAGCTTCTTTTCATGGCCGATGTGCCTCCTGTTTCTATTGAATGATCAATACAACTTTCTTTGAATCTTTGTCTTCTCTTTATTGTCTTTGCACGAATCTATACTTAGAATATTCTGTATATGTACTCTTTCTTCTTTGTGCAACCTTCTCGGGGTGACACACCTCGGTTAGACCAACTGATGATTTACCTCGGTAAGTTCTTGTCCTGCAAATTGCTTATAAATTGCAACAAGGATAAACATATACTGGTTTAGTTTCAACTTTGTAAACTTTACTTAAGTTATAACAAGTGCTAAACAGTGATCTACTTGTAAATTGCTACAAATTTCAACAAGTGTTAAGCAATATATATCAGTTTAACCTCCGCTTGTAAATTTCAACAAGTTTTAAACATCATATGTCGGTTTATAAATTGCTACAAATTTCAATAAACAGTAAACTTTATATCGGTTTAACTAACTTGTAAATTGCTACAAATTTCAACAAGTGGTAAACGTTGTATCGGTTTAGCCAACTTGTAAATTACTACAAATTTCAACAAGTGGTAAACTTTGTATCGGTTTGACCAACTTGTAAATTGCTACAAATTTCAACAAGTGGTAAACTTTGTATCGATTTAGCCAACTTGTAAATTGCTACAAATTTCAACAAGTGGTAAAACTTTGTTTGCCTTCTTCTCTGTTCCCAATGTGAACCTGAGTTCCATTTGGGTTCTTATTATTCAGAAATACCATGCATCTTTTACTAGTCCACAAGTGTTGAAGAATTCTGCTAAAATTTTATTGATGACGTCGGCAAAAAAACAAGGGACATCTAATGATAGAAAAATTTTAAATTACAAGTGTTGCAGGGTCTAGGCAATGCTTTGCCCTCGTTATCTTCAAGCCGATATGCCCCATTCTCTAATACTGAAGTGATTCTGTAGGGTCCTTCCCAGTTTGGGCCAAGCTTGCCCTCTCTAGGATCCTTCTTGTTGCCAACGACTTTTCTCAGGACAAGGTCGCCGACTTGAAAATCCCTTGGATTAACCTTCTTGTTGTAAGCTCTTGCAAGCTGCTGCTGGTACGCTGCGAGTTGAATTGCAGCTTTCTCCCTTCGTTCTTCTAAGAGATCCAGATCTCGGGCTAAAAGTATATCATTAGTCTCATTCTCCACTCCCTGGGTTCTGATCCCTGGGATGCCGATCTCTAGTGGAATGATTGCTTCTGTGCCATAGGCCATGGCAAAAGGGGTTTCTCCTGTTGATCTTCTCGACGTAGTTCGATATGCCCAGAGTACATTGGGTAACTCGTCTAACCATTTCCCTTTTGCTGCCTGCAGCCTCTTCTTTATCCCGTCCAAAATTACTTTGTTGGATACTTCTGCTTGCCCATTACTTTGGGGAAAGCTTGGTGTTGAAAAGTAATTCTTGATCTTGAATTTCGCACAGAAGCTCTTGATGAGTTTGCTGTCAAATTACGTTCCGTTGTCGACAACCATTGCTCTTGGAATTCTGAATTTGGTGATGATGTGCTTTCATATGAAGTTCTTTACGTCTACATCTCGGATTTTGGCTAGGAGCTCAGCTTCTATCCACTTAATGAAGTAGTCTGTTGCCACCAGTAGGTACTTCCTTTGTTCAGTTGCTTGGGGAAGTTGTCCAACAAGATCCATGCCCACTGAGCAAACGGCCAGGGGCTGGATACTGGGTTCAGGTCAACAGCTGGCTGGTGTATCAAAGGTGCAAACCTTTGGCATTGTTCGCACTTTTTCACGTGGGCTTCTGCATCTTTTTGCATGTGGGGCCACCAATACCCCTGGGTAATGGCCCTATGAGCTAGAGATCTGCCTTCAGCGTGGCTTCCACAAATTCCTTCATGGATTTCATATAAAAAATCTTCAATTTGCAATGGGTGTACGCACCTTAGAAGGGGTCTAGTGAAGGACCTTCTATAGAGATGCCCTTATGCTGTTAGAATGAATCTTGCTGACTTCAGTCTGACCTTGTGTGCCTCCTTGTGGTCATCTGGTAGCTTTCCTTCTTTCAAGAATGCAACAATTACATCCATCCAGCTGGGTCCCCTGTCCACACACATTGCTTCCTGTTCTATGGTCGGCGGTTCTATGCTCGGGCCCGATAGATAGTCAATTATTATTGTCCTAGGCTTTCCAGTTTGTATTGAACTTGCCAGGTTGGCCAATGCGTCGGCGTGGCTGTTATCATCTCGGCTAACTTGAAGTAGTCGGCAATTATGAAATAAAGCTAACAGCCAGATGACTTCCTTTGCGTATGCCGACATTCTTTCATCTCGGGTTGCAAACTCTCCTGTTGTCTGATTCACTATAAGTTGTGAGTCACAAAAAACTATTACTTTATCTGCTTTTGCTGCTACTGCTAGTTTCAGTCCTACAATCAATGCTTCGTATTCTGCCTCATTGTTTGAGGCCTTGAACCCCAATCGGATGGAGTGTTCTAATATCTCCCCATCTGGAGATATCAATACTACTCCTGTCCCTGCTCCTTGTCGGTTTGAACTCCCATCGACAAACATGCGGAAGGAATCGCCAATGTAAATGCTGCAGGGTCTAAGTTTTTCCTTCTCACTTTGATCTTTTCCCTTTGGCTGGGCTTCTCCTCTGTTGCTTGGACATCATTTATCTTGGCTCAACGGAGCCTGATGTTTGATAGATTCTGGCGTGAACTCAGCCACGAAGTTGGCCAAAACTTGGCCCTTAATTGCTGTTCTTGGTCTGAACTCCAGGTCATATTGGCCCAAGGCCACTGCCCATCTTGCTATTCTCCCCGTTAAATCTCCTCGTTGCAGCAAGGACTTCAGTGGGTGCTCTGTTAGTACCACAATCTTGTGGGCCTGAAAGTAATGGTTCAACTTCTTTGAAGCCATTACTAAGGCCAATATTAATTTCTCTAGTGGTAGATACCTTGTTTCTGCATCGGCCAAGGTTTTGCTTACATAGTAGACAGCCTTTTGTTCCCCTTTTTCTTCTCGGACTATCACTGCACTTACTGCGTGTTCTGAAACTGCTAAGTACAGAAACAGATCTTTTTCAGGTTCAGGTGTTGAGAGGACTGGAGCCGTGGTCAGATATTTCTTTAGGTCGGTCAGAGCTACTTCACACTCCTCGGTCCAGAGGAAGTCCGTGGCTTTCTTTACTAAGTTGAAGAAAGGCTTGCACTTGTCTGAGCTTTGGCTTATGAACCTGTTTAAGGCTGTCACCCTTCCAGTAAGCATTTGGACCTGTTTTGCCGATGTCGGGCTCTTTAGCTCTAGAATGGCCTTGATCTGGTCTGGACTGGCTTCGATGCCTCTTCTAGTCACCAAGTAACCCAAAAATTTGCCAGATCCAACTCCGAATGTACACTTGGATGCATTAAGTCGGAGCTGATATTTGTTGAGTATCTCAAAGACCGCTTTTAGGTCGGCTAGATGGCCTTCAGGTTCCTTGGTCTTTACGACCATATCGTCGATGTAAACTTCTACTGTTTGGCCAATCAAGTGTCTAAACATCTTGGTTACCAACCTTTGGTAAGTTGCTCCTGCATTTTTTAGCCCAAAAGGCATCACCTTGTAGCAATACAATCTTTTTGGGGTGATGAACGCAGTCTTCTCTTTATCCGGGGGGTACATGGCTATCAAGTGATACCCCCTGTAGGCATCCAGGAAGCTCATCCTTCCATGCCCTGATGTCGCGTCCACTAGTTGGTCAATTTTAGGTAGGGGAAAGCTGTCTTTGGGACAAGCCTTATTCAGGCTGGTAAAATCCACGCACATCCTCCATTTACCATTCTTTTTTTTGACTACCACTGTGTTTGATAGCCATGTCGGGTAATTGACTTCTCTGATGGCCCTGGCCTCCAGAAGTCTGTCTACTTCTTCCTTCCCTGCTTCGATATGCATCAATGTCGATCTTCGTGCTCGTTGTATTACAGGCTTGGCTGACCTGTTAACGTTCAATTTGTGGCAAGTGACCTCAGGGACGATGCCTGGCATCTCGTAAGGTGTCCAGGCAAACACCTCAATGTTTGATCTCAAAAAGGCTTCTAACTCTCTTTCTTCTTCTTCGGCTAATCCTGAGCCGACTAGAAAGAAGCGTTCCTCATCCCCCTCTTGAACGAGGATTTTTTTTAGTGTCTCTTCGCTTTTCTCGGCCAGCTCCTTGCCGACATCATCTAGGACCTCTATGTCCTCGTTTTCAATCTCTGCTTTTTCTGGCTCTTGAATGCTGCAGGTGGATTTCATTGCTACCATAGAACAATTCTTCGCGCTGTAGTTGATCTCCTCTGACTTCTTCAATCCCCTGTTATGTTGGGAACCGCAATAGTTGATGCAACGTTGAGGGAACTGCCCCCATTGCATGCAACCATGGCCTTCCCAGAATGATGTTGTAAGGCGATGGTGTATTAATGATGGTGAACTCTGTTGTGATCTTCCTGGTGCCTGCCTGCACCTCCATGCTTACCGCCCCTAGTGGCCTTGTCGGCATTCCATTGAACCCAACCATTGGGCCATTGGATTATTCCATGTCGTCTGGATGAAGGCCAAGTTCCTTGTAGCATCGGACATACATGATGTCACAAGAGCTTCCTTGATTGATCAGGATGCGTTTCACTTGGCACTCCCCAACCTGGAGGGATACTACCAAGGCATCATTATGCGGATGTTGGACCATCTGTAGGTTGGCTTTTGTAAAGGCTATCATCGGTCCTTGGCACTCCTCTGGCCGATGTCTCTTTTCCCCGACTTGGTAGACATGCTGTAAATGCCTTACCCTTTGGGTTTCTCCTCTGACTTCGTTCTCATTGACCTTTGAGTGGATTACATTAACCACCCGAGGTCCCTCTGCCTGAGGTTGTTGTGCCGGAGGTGGCGGAGCTGCTGGTGTTTGAGGCAGTCTTGCCTGTTCTTCTCTCATTTTGGTTTCATCGATAAGGTCTCTTAGGTGGCCTTGCGTCACCAAATCTTCCAAGTGTGCTTTTAGGGCTTTGCAGCCCTGTGTTGTATGTCCATCTTCATTGTGGTAAGCACAACGTCTGTCCACGTTTCTTTCCATAAATTCTCCGGGTGCCCTTGCTGGTGTTCTGAAATAGGGCTGATTCCGAATTTTTCCTAGGATTTTTTTGAATTGGAATATGGAACACAGTTGTCACTGCCTGTTTAGCCCTCAACTCCATCTTCTGTTTGTTGAATGTGTTGTTACTTCGGCCTTGCTTAGGTGAGCCGTTTCCTTTCTCTTGTTTCGCTTCCTTTGGTCCCAATGTATCTTCCTCGGCCCTGGCGTACTTCTCGATTCTAGCCATGAGCTCCTCCAAGCTTTTTGGCAATGTTTTTGCCAAAGATTTCCGTAGTGGACAGTCATCCTTGAGACCGTTCTTGAAGGATACGACTGCCACTTCTTGATTACACTCCGATATTCAGTTGAATACCTCATAGTATCTCTTTGCATAGGCCCTAAGGCCCTCATCCTAGGTGATTCTTAGAGCCATTAGTGCATCGACCCTTAAGGGCTGTAGTTTGTTTGTTACAAACCTAGCTACAAACATCTCGGCTAGGCTTTCCCAAGTCTTCACGGTTTCCTTTGGTAGTTTGTGAAACCAATCTGATGTAATCTCCCTGAAGGACAAGGGGAATACTTTGCAAAGTAGCGGCTCGTTCCCACTATATAATGCCATTGAGTTTAGGTATAGTCCAACGCGAAAGTTGGGATCTGACTTACCATCATATATTTGAAACCTCGGCATACTGAATCTCTTTGGTGCTTCAAATTTGTCCAATTCCACCGAGAATGGTGTCCTTGGCTTAACCGGGGAGGTTACCTCGGCTTCGGCGTTCTGCTGCCTCCTCTTGAGGTAATCTCTCATGTCTTCTTTGCTCTGCCCGGGAGCTCGGCTATCTTTGGACTTTAACCTCTTTGGTATACTGCTCTCGGCTTCGTGGTGAGCCCTTTTCGACCCTTCTCCATGAGTTGTATCGAAGCATAGTACCTACCCCTGAACATGCCGATGTTCTTTGGGGTCTGCCTCCCTTGTGCGATGTGTCCTTTGTGATTCTTCTCTTCCAGGCTCTCCCCGCCCGACCTCCCTGGGAGGCCAGTGAGAGTGTCTTTCACCCCCTGTGTGCTGGGGGGCTACTGGGATTGTTTCCTGTCCTACCTTATGAGTATTGATTGCTGGAATCGGCGTGTCCTGCAGCGGGAATGGTGGCTACATGACGTTGTTTTGCATCATGAAGTTGACGACTGATTGTAGGTCAGCCAACTTGTTTGCCATCTCTTTTACTTCTTCATCCCTTCTTAGGCATCTTTCCCTCCATACCTGGAGGTTATCTTCGTTATAGTACCTGTTTTGATCGGGTTTCTTTGGTGTGTCGCCAATCTGGCCGACGTCTTTCTCTCCATGACCCTGGTCACGAGTTTCTGCATTGTGGTTGTCTTCTTCGGTGTCAAGATCAGTAGGTCTACTACTCCCAGCAGGAGCGTCGTCCCCAATCTTCTCTTGCTGTCCGTTACTGGCCATTTATTCTCCTTTCTTTCCCACGGACGGCGCCAAATTGTGTGTGTCAATTTCCGACCACACTTCCAACTTAGTACTCAACTGGAGAACACCGGCAAAATAGATGGCACCTGTCTGACCTGCAACAGAAAGAAGAGTCTCTGGCGGTGGCTCGTCCACCCGGGGTACTCCGACGATCAAGTCAGTACTCCATATCTCTCAAAGATAATCAATAGTGCTTAACTCACTAGACAGAATATCAAAAGCATACCTTAGACCCATGAGGGTGCCTCTCTTTTATAGCCAACACAATCCTAGTCCTTCTAGAAGCCTGACTTCTATGGACTCCCATTCAGTGCTTACTTTGGACTCTACATGAGATAAGAATAGACTCCCTAAGAATACTATCCTTATCCATCTTGAAGTCTTTCTTCATACTAGGACTCTTGTCCCTTATCCGCTTATCTCGGATTCCGACATCTTCGGAGGTGACCTCGGCCTTGCCGAGATAACATCGGCGTCATGACCAGGACACGTGGCACCTCGACTGACACGTCGGCGTCACCTTGCCACGTGTTCATACTCAGAAAATATATCCCCACAGTTTTCTTAATTTTGGTAACTTTTTTTTTTTTTGTATGAATACATTTTGATATCTATTTTGGTATCAATCGACAGTAATGATACGAAATAGAGTGATTTTTTTTTCTTTATAAATATAAACCTCTGTTTTTGTTTCGCCTTATGCTTTCAAAAACTTAAGGCCGGCCTTGTATATATCATTTACACTTTCAACAAATATTTAAGTAAGACATTTAGAAAATTGTTAGTTGGCCTAGGGCAGCTACACGTGTTCTACCAATGCCATTTTTATTGGCTAGACCCTTTGTCAGTGATAGGGGTGTTTGTAGATCAGATTGCCTTTCATCTACTATTCATTTGAATTTAGGTAGATTAAAAAAATGTAATTCACATTCTTGTTTATTCGGTTAGCGGACGCAAATTAAACGAACCGTGCAGATTGGCGAGTGAATGTAGAATGATTTGGTAGTATGGGCTTTACTAATGTTTTTCTTAGAACTTTTTTAGAGTAATTTTTTACTGTTTTGAGCCTTATTTGAGTCTAAAATTTTTTATTGTTCATTTTTTATAATTAAAATAAAGGTCAAATTTTCATATTTCATAAATAGCTAATATTATTACTAAATAAAATATCTATTTTTTAACATTCAAAGTATTAAAACATAACATTATTTTTTTAAGGAGGGTTGGCAGATTCAGATGGGTCAAGTGACCTCTTATCTGCCATCCGTCCGAACATAGGTGAATTTAAAAAATCTATATTCATATCCGTCCGCTTATATTGAAACTACTTAAAAGTGAATGAATTAAATCGGATTGTTTGATTTTAATAAATCGGTTGGATTTGTAAGCACCCTAATTAGTGGGGTGGTTGAATAATAGTGTCAATTCATCATATTATCAACAAATCACAATCCTAAAAAGAACCAACTAACCATGCTCTTGTACCACCCAATAACTTCTTGGAGAATTCACATTTTGGGCCCAACTATACAAAAATGTCATAATCACCCCCATAGTCATAACCTTACGGAATGACTAAACTATAGCATCTCTAAGGGGTGGCTAAAAAAGGCTTGTTAGGTATTTTTGCCAATGTAACTTTAATTTTGGGCTCCAATAAGCTAGCTATTGGGTTAGCTACTTTACCATCCTACCTTTTTGCTAGTTACAATTAGAGAGCCCCATAGGCTCTCCAAACAAATATGTATGTATATGTCTTGGATTTTTCTATATTTATGTCTTGGATTTGGAATTGTATATATTTTATATATGTATATGTGTATGTAGCAATTTTATATGTTTTTTCAATTATGTTTGATTAATTACGGAATAACTTATTTTATATTTTGTATTTTTTTTCTCCTCATTCTACAAGTTTTGTATGGACAAATTTATTATTATTGCAAATTTACATTAGTAAAATATCAGCAATTAGTATTTTTTGTTTTGAAAATTAATTAAGTTAGTTTGAATGATTAGCTAAAATTTGTGGTTGGAGAATACAATAGCTAAAGTAATTAAGTAAAATAAACAGTGTACTTTTTTCGTACTTTAGCTAGTGAAAACTAGAGAGTGTAGTAATTGCATTATTTTGAGACAATAAAGAAAAATATTATATATAATTCATTTTTTATCTTCTTTTTTTTTTTTATTCATTTCTTTACTTAGGCTTCGTTTGGAAAGTTTCAATTTTAATCAAAAAGTCATTATAAGTTGTCACATTACTCTCTCTACTTTTTTGTACATCTTTTCATAAAAAGCCAAAAGGTTACTAAAATAATATGCTTCCAAATGAGGCTTTAGTTTCATGTGTATTTATTAGTGTAGATCTTATTACCTTGTATTTAGGAGTGAGTAAATAGTACAAAAAAAATGAATTAGGTATAACATTGCACATTAATAAATGTATATAAAATCTACTTATGTCTATAAATAAAAATTTTCAATAAAAAACAATATCGATAATATTATATGGGAAGGTCAGTGTTGATGCTCATGTCTAAATTTTTCCTAAATATCCCTATAGTAGTGGTATGGGCAGTTATGTCCTCAATTCAAGTTATTTATTTATTTTTTTGATTTTTTTTTTCAAAATCTCTCGACTTATGATTTTTTAAAATTCATTTTAATTTTTAAATTTTAAATTCAATTATACAATCTATATATTATATAAGGAAAATAATGTTTCTAACCCACAAGCCTTGTAAGAGTTTCAATATCTGTGACAACCCGAAAAATTAAGTTGTCCATTAAATTTTATATTAGTATTATTTAATTATAAATGGGAAAAACCCTAAATGTTTCATTAAATATTTCGTAATAGTAAAATAAAATATTGAATGTTATAGGTGTATGAGATAAACTGTAATTAAATTAGGGAGTATATATTATCGGGAAAAAAAAGGGATATATAATTAGTTTAAGATTTTGGCCCAAGTATAAATAAGCAACTAATCTAAACTTATCCATTTGAGGGATAAGCTTCAAGTCTAGAGCATGATGATGGCTACAAAATAGAGAGGCTACATTTGCATGGTGTAAGCTTAAGGCACTTTATAGTCATAGTATAGCTCTGGTATTGCAATCGAATAGAAGCTCCAATGTATACATTTTTGTTATACTTAAATAAAGATTTTGGTAACCTTTTATTTTATTCCGCTGCACTATTAATTTGTTATGACTTCAGTTATTATTTGTTGCGACGCTGAACCTTTGGGTACCGGGTTTGGGTCGTGACAAAAATGGTATCAGAGCTTAGGTTTTTAAAATTATTTTTATCAAACCATTGGAGCATAAGACGCATGCACAAATAGGATGGGGGAAATGTTGAGTTAGATTACAAGTTGTATTTAAATTAAATATTTGTGTAGCAACAATCGTGGTCTATATAATTATGGTATTTCATTAAATTTTGTAATTAAGATGAACTATCTGTTACTTTATATATAATTGTATATATCGTTCATGCATATGCTAAATAATTTGAAGGAAAAAAAACAAAAACAATTACAAAAAAAAAAAAAAAAAATCATTTTGACTTTTTTAGAAGTGGGTTCAAATTTATAATCTTTCAAAATTTACAAAAAATTTTTTTTTATAAAAATACTGATTTTAAAACTATTTCCCATCAATGGAAAGTTCACGGATAAAAGAAATGGAAGCTTATTTCAAATTTCTTCAACTCTTGTATATGATTCTGCCATTTCATTTCTAATCGCTTGTTTAATTGTGTTCTCATTTTATTTTATTTTATTATTTTTTATTTTCGTAAACAAAACCAATGAAAGGTTTTTAAAGTCACCTATTGTTTCTCATTTTGGCCCAAAACAGTTTTTGACAAATAAACAATGAGTTGTTCTTGGTTTTTTTTTTTTTGTTTTTTTTTTTTGTTTTTTGAGGTAATGATTTAGCAATGTTTCATATCAGATTAATCATCAAATTTATTCTTGATATATATATTTATCAGAGTACGCAACAAATAGCTTACACATATGACAAATTTCGAGGACGAAATTTTTAAAAGGAAGGAAGATTGTAACAACCCGAAAATTTAAGTTGTCTATTACATTTTATATTAGTATTATTTAATTATAAATGAGAAAAACCCTAAATGTTTCATTAAATATTCCGTAATAGTAAAATAAAATATTGAATGTTATAGGTGTATGAGATAAAGCGCAATTAAATTAGAGAGTATATATTATCGAAAAAAAAGGGGGTATATAATTAGTTTAATATTTGGGCCCAAGTATAAATAAGCAACTAATCTAAACTTATTCATTTGAGGGATAAGCTTCAAGTTTAGAGCATGATGATGGCTACAAAATAGAGAGGCTACGTGTCTCCTAAAAAGTGTTGAGCAAGTATTAAACTTGGTATAAAAGGAGTGGTGCTATGAATGGAAGAAGGAAAAACAAACTAAGAAAGGGCAAGAAAATAGTAAGAGTCAAGAAGGTCTTTGATAGCAAAAAGAAAGAGTGAGGTATTAATTTTAAAGTAACATGTCAAGACCAGTGCATGGGATAAGTTCAAGGCACTTTGTAGTCATAGTACAACTTTAGTATTGCAATCGAATAAAAGTTCCAATGTATACATTTTTGTTAAACTTAAATAAAGATTTTGATACTCTTTTATTTTACTCCGCTGCACTATTAATTTGTTATGACTTCAATTATTGCTTGTTGCAATGCTGAACCTTTGGGTATCGGGTTTGGATCGTGACAATATCTCAATCTTAACCTTTTAATTTTTTGATTTAAAAAAAAAAAACTCACCATTTATTAACTTCTCCCAACCCACATACTTTTTTGACTTCTTCCATATCTATTACTGCACCATTTTCAACTTCTCATACACACTATGGTTAGTGATGGAATTACTAAATTATTTTTATAAAAAATCTATAAAAAAAATTTGAATATTAAAAAAATATCTAAAACAAATATAAATTCTTATTAAAAGATAACATGTTGCAATTGTGAAAAAAAAAAAAAGAGAAAAAAAATTACACTGTAAAAAATAATTTGTATATTGAAAAAATATCTAAAATAAATGTAAATTCTTATTAAAAAATAACAAGTTGCAATTGTGAGAAAAAAAAATTACACTGTGCATTTTATTAAAATCTAAAAAAATTAATTTCTATATTAAAAAAATATCTAAAATAAATATAAATTTTTATTAAAAAATAACAGGTTACGATTACGGAAAAAAAAAAGAGAAAAAAATACACTGTGCAATTTATTAAAATCTAAAAAAAATAATTTCTATATTAAAAAAATATCTAAAATAAATATAATTTTTTATTAAAAAATAACAGGTTGCAATTGCGGGACAAAAAAGAGAAAAAAAATTACACTGTAAAAAATAATTTGTATATTAAAAAAAATCTAAAACAAATATAAATTCTTATTAAAAACAACATATTGCAATTGCAAAAAAGAGAAGAAAAAAAAATTACACTCTACATTTCATTAATAATGCTCAAAAAATGTGCCAAGTATTTGTGTAAAGACTTGACATGTGTCAACTCTCAAATTATTAAATGAATATAGATTAAACCAAAGATCTCAACTTTAATGGCTAACAAATACTAGAAGTCCGACCATTGAAGCCTAATAACTATTAATTAATAGAATTCAGTAAATGAAAGGTCTTAAACCACATCTATTTGTTCTTTCAAATGTTCCCTTTTTTTGGTTCATGCATTCATTCTAATATTGATAGACAATTGGACGTGTGGAAGAGTAACAGACATCAAAATTATATATTGAGTTATATAATTGTTGTGGTGAAAAATAAAGATTGTTTTCCTTTTCTATGGTGATTTATCTGGTTATACTTCCAATTAAACTGTCAGATGTGCTGTTACGTCATCATTGAACGTTACTTTCATTTTTTTAGATACTTTGTCTTACAAATATTTGTGTTTGGTGTTATAAAATTTATTATATATCTGCTTGCTAAAGCTATTAGATGAACCTAATATAAGAAGTGCAAACTATTTCAATGTCATTCTCGAGAGTATAAAAAAAAAAACATACACAAAAAGTATATGAATAGACATGATTTACAACATTTATCTGTGGGTCTCACTTCTTGAAAATCCTATAATTTATTTATTTTTTGTATTATATTTTATGTTTGGTTTATATACTTATATATATATATAGTTTTCTTTAAAAGTTTATTTTTAAAATTAATTAATTAATAAATAAATCATTTTCTATTTCAAACAATTTCATTTTTGTTTTTATTTTTTCTTAAAATAGTTTTAGTTTTGAGCAATTACTTATTTTTTTTTCTCTCTATATATTGTAATTTTATACATTTTAAGTGTATGATATTTTCATTAATATACTTAGAGATACACTATGAAAGAAGTGTCATGCGAAAATCAAGTAAGAAGAAGAAAAATAAATAAAACAATACGATGAATGTGGAGTAAAAATCAAAGATCAAAACTCCAAAATAAGCAAGCAAACAAACAAGTAAGTAAAATAGAAAGTTTGACAATAGACATTTGAAAATTTGCAACAAAATTTTATAACTTTCTTTTTTGCAAAGAAAATTTCATTTGGTACTAGCTAAATAAAATGCTTTTAAAATAGTTTTTTTTTTAAAATTTGAAATTAAAATTATAGTAAATTTATGTAAGCATAATTGCTAACCACATTTTTTTACTTAATATATAATATTTATATTGACTACCTTTTTCAGCTTTGTCTTTTTAAGTATTTATATAGAAGTAAAAAAATATTGTTAGGAATAAATTTTTTCCTTAATTTAGTTATAAATTTTGTCCGTACATTATTTTTAAATTTTGAATAAAAGTAAACATAAAATAATTGATTGAAAATATGCTGCATTTGTTATATTCCTTTTTCTTTGTGCCAAAAAAAAAAAAAATTAAAAATCACAATTCACATATATACAAATTATTGTAAGCACAAATTAATATTGTACTATTTTCTATAATTAAGACAACTTTTAATATTGTATTATTTTCTATACAAATTAATATAAATATATTCATTTAATGTTTTCTTAACAAATCATCTTAAGACACATATTAACCAAAACCTCTTATATATTGTCCTGATTCAATTTGTTTTCTTTTTGACAATGATGAGAAATTTACCCACTATCACACAAGTGGGAGCATAAAACACAAGTGGGAGTTGAAATTATGTGCCTGTTTGGCACAACTTATAATCAGCTTATTCCAGCTTTCAGCTTAATTTAAGTTATTTTGATGTGTTTGGTTTAGCTTATAGCTTATAGCTTATAGCTTTTTTGAAGTCAGAAATCAGCTTATTCTTTGAGTGGGGCAGGAGATACTTTAAGAATAAGCTGAAAATCAGCTTAAGCTGAAAGTTATAAGCTATAAGCTGTTTAGGCATAAGGTATAAGCAGTTTTCCACAGCTCTACCAAACAAGGCCTATGTACAAGAAGGGACGTCCCCCTTGTCTCTTTCTTTTACTTCGGTCAAGCGAGACAACTACAGCTGATCCCGAACCGATCAAGATCCTCTCCAACCATGGTTTCCTCCAGCACTGTCATACACTTTGTACCAGATGAAGACACGTGAAGAAGAGTTGATCCAATGGACTGCAATGAGCCACATAGTGCAGATGGTGAGAACAAAGGAACGATCGTTTTAAAAACAAGACTGCTTTTGACTGACGGTGCCTATGACAACGAAAACAGCACCCCTATTCTCTCTCTCTCTCTCCCCCCCTTCAATTTCAATCAAAGAAAAACACAAAAAAGGGACCATGAATCAGCCATGTTCTCTTATTTTTACCATATATCAAAGAAGAGATGTGTTGATTTGCTTAAAGTCTTGTGTTTTGACTTCAAGAAATTTAGGACTCTGTTTTAAATTCTGAAACAAATCAACTCCATCTATTTGTGTTTTTCTTGTTGTTTATTCTTAAACAAAATTAACTCTTCCCTTGCTCTATCTATCTATCTATATATATATATATATATTATTTTTTATTCTTGTATCAAATTTAGTGTGTTTTTTTTTTTTTTTTTTTTTACTGTATCAAACTAATGCTTTTTTATCCAATTGCATTGTAAAAAATGTTATTGCAATTGGGGCTCTGATTTTTTCATTTTGGGGCTCTGGTTTTCTATTTTCTATTTTATTTTTATGTTTTTTATACATGTATCAATGTGCATTTTATTGAAAGATAATAACATGTTAGTGTTATTATAAAAAATTTTAACCTAATTTGTGAATTTGTATTCTTAAGTTAGTATAAGAAAAAAAATTAATTTATTGGATTTGTTGCCTAATTTATTGGTTGTTGATGGCTGTGAATGTTTGGTCTTTAAATATTAACTTTGTTGTAGGACTTTCACATAGATTTTGATCCTTTATGGTGCAAAATATGCTTATTTTGCAATGTGTTAGTGAAGGTCGAAGTTTCAACCACTAGGGAGAGCATACTAGACGTACAAGTGATTGCAGGCAAGGATCAAAATTGTAAAGCTAGAAATAGTAGAGATGTATTGTGCAGAGCTGAGTGGCTGGTGTTTGCTTTGGTTGCTTCCTTGTTTATGAATCTACTAGCTTTGTGGGCAAAAATGTAAACCTTTGAATGACAAAATGTGGTTCGATTGGCTGCTTTCGATGGCGAGATTTGCTTTTGACCAATGTGGTTGTCGAAAGTGATAACTCACTGGTTATTAAGTTATGTGTGTCTGAAATGGTTCCCCCCTGGGATTGCATGGCCATCTTTTCTGATATATTAAGGGGCTCTCCCAAATGATGAATGTGTCCTTCTACTGGACGAGGCGTAGTTACAACAGAGTGGTGCATTGCCTTGCCAAGGCTCATACACACAGGTCTTTACCTGTTAACTGGGTTGTTTTGCCCCCTTTAGAGCTTTGTTCTCTTCTTCATCAAGATGTAATGACTTCTCCTCCTTACTATATTTCCCAGTTTTGCTTGTTCAAAAAAAAAAAAAAAAAAAAAGAATGACAAAATGTGAACTTTCTATTTATTTTGAAAGCACTGTAATGGAGATTAACAGAATGTAATGGTAGTGCACCATTCAACATTGTAATGACAGTGGTGAATTTATTTTGATGAATGAACAAAAGATTTATTTTGTATCATGACTTTGGGGCACCAATTTTTTCTATATATATATATATATGTATGAATATGCGTGTTTTAGATTTTATTTTATTTTATTTTTTTAATGTATTTTGAGAAACATGCCCTTCAACATTGATGCAGCAGCTGCTTGCTAAGAACGCAAATTGAATTGGTGTCACTGACAGCCCTTACCAAGTATAAAATGGTTTTGTTTTAGACAAAAATCTCTTAAACATGAATGGAAAAGTCGATTCACAAATTAGGCAACAAATCCAATAAACTAAATTTTTTTATTATACCAACTTAAAAAAAATCGATTCACAAATTAGGTTCAACAAAAATTATATATAACACTATAATGTTATTATCATTGAATAAAAAGCACTTTCATAAAGAACAATTAAAAAATAAAATAAAATAAAATAAAAATAATAAAACAGAGCACCAAATGCAATAAAGAAAACACAGAGCACCAAAAGTAATAAAATATTTTTATAATGTAATTAGATAAAAAGCATTGCTTTGATACAGGAATCAAAAACAATAAAAAAAAAAAGGGAGATTTACCAATAAATCCCAAATTTTGAACTTATGAACCAATTGGTCCCATTTTTATTCTACTAAACCATTTAGTCCCATTTAATTGTGAGGGACGTAATTACCCTCGTACATAATTAGTAAATAAATGTGTAACGTGTTGCATGTGATACATTGTAAGGGTGTCACACAACTGCAATCCGTTGTAAGGGGTTTTTAGTTTTGGGGTGGGTTGGTGTGTGTGGGGTGGGGTGGGTTGGTGTGTGTGTGTTGATCTGTTTGGAGGTTCACAACAGGCAGACACATTCATCAAAAACCAAACCACCATCGACACCACCGCCGAACTCCGCGACACCACCGCCGCTCATACACACACACCCAGTAGCCAACAGCCACACACACCCATTCAGAACACACACACATATACAGACCACACACACAAATCTCTCTCCTCCAGTCCAACTGCCTTCCCTCCACTTCTCGCCGGTTCACCAAAACAAGAAGTCGCCGATGAAGCCTCTTACTACGGCATCGAGTCTCAGCTCAAATCGGCGATGCTGCGGAGTCGACTCAGCGGAATCGACCCTTCCGCTGCCGCCACCGTGCCAAGCTTCCGACGGCGGCTTTCGCCGCTAACGACGGCAGCAGATCGCTGTAGATGGCTCACGGCGGCCAGATCTCGGCCTACGACTCGAACCTCACGCACACACACAGCAGGAGTGATACACAGCACACAATGCGCACACAACGCACAACACTGATACACAGCACACACACACACAACAGATTGAGAACACACACACACAATAGGAGTGATACACAGCACACAATGACATCAACACTGATACACAGCACACACAACGCAGACACAGACGAATCCAAGTTCGAAACCCATAACTCACGAATGGTGAAACATATTTGAATGTATCACATTAAATCATGGGCACTTTCGTCCAAACACTGAAACAAAAATGGAAAAAAAAATTCAAAAGGGACCAAATTAACTCACTGGCAGGACTATTTGGTATAATAGAATAAAGGTGGGACTATTTGGTATAACAGTTTGTGAAGTAGGATTTATTGGTAAATAATCCAAAAAAAAATCACGAAACTTGATACAGGAACCAAAATATATATACAGAGAGAAAGGAGTTAATTTTGTTTCAAAATAAACATAGTATATATATATATATAGAGAGAGAGAGAGAGAGAGAGAGAGAGAGAGAGAAAGAGAGAGAGTGAGAGTTGATAATGGAAATAAACACAACACCTCCAAGCAAATCAACACAACATCTCTTCCAAGGATATATATAGAGAGAAAGTTGACAATGTACCAAAATGGAGTGTCCCTTCCGTCTGTGTAAAGGGTTCTTTTTGCTGGTGTTGCTGCTGATGTTTGAAGGGTTCTTTCCCATTGTTTTTTATTTTTTGGACTGAAATTGAAATTGAAAGGGAGAAAAAGAAATGTACTCCGTTGCCATTGCCACCGTTAGTCATAACGATGCTATTTTTCTAAACGGTACCGTTTCAATTTGTTCTCACCATCCGCACTACGTGGTCCGTTTCATCCATTGGATCAACTCTTCTCCATGTGTTTTCATCTGGTACAAACCGCAGGACACTTCCGAGGAAACCATGGTTGGAGAGGATCCTAATTCCCAATCAAGGATCAATGAAACCCAGTTGAATTTGAGCATTACAAATCCTCAATTTTCAAACTCACTACTCACCTATTATTCCAAACTCAGTTCAGAATTCAGAGCTCCATTATTTTCTCATCAACAGAGCAAAATGGCGGAGATTGCGGTGTTCCATCTACTAGCCAACCTTGCACCCTTCCTCCAACAAGAGGCCAATTTGCTGATCGGAGTTCAAGAAGAGATCGAATACATAAGAGATGAATTCGAGCGCATGACAGCTTTCCTCAGAGTTGCCGATGCTATGGAAGAGAACAACCCCCAACTCAAAGTATGGGTCAGGCAAGTCCGAGAAGCTGCGTACGACATTGGAGATGTTCTCGAGTTGTACATGCTTCGCCTCGGACATCATCATGGCGCTGGATTTTGCGGTTCTCTTCGTAAGGTTTCTTGCTTTATTAAGACCTTACTAGCTCGTCATCAAATTGCTTCTGAAGTTCAAAGAATGAAGTCCAGAGTCGAAGAAATTTCCAAGGGACATCAGAGGTACCATTATATACATGGTACGTTAGAGCAAGGCTCAAGCTCAAGGTCCACTGGTCTTAACACGGCATACCATGATTATCGTGGCGATGCCCTTCTACTCCATGAATCGAGCCAGGGGCATCGACAAGCCCAAATTGCAACTAATTAGGTGGTTGGTGCATGAAGACCCCAAACTCAAGGTGTTTTCCGTATCAGGAATGGGCGGATTGGGCAAAACAACACTCGTTAAAAAGGTCTTTGATGATGCAGTTGTGAAGAATCATTTCCAGAGCCATGTTTGGATCACTGTTTCTGAATCCTTCAAGATTGAGGTGCTCCTAAAAGGCATCGTCGAACAATTATTTGAAGAAATCAAGCAACCAATCCCACAAAGGATGGACAACATGGATACCAACAGCTTGAAACGGATAATTAATGCTTTCCTGCAACAAAAGAGGTATGTGCTTTTTTTCGATGATGTATGGGATATTCATGCCTGGCAATCTTTTAGATGTGCATTTCCTATTGGCAATTGTGGGAGTCGCGTAGTGCTGACAACCAGAAATGCAGATTTAGCTTCTATTGCTAGTACAGAATGTTATGGTGATGTCTATAATCTTCAGCCCTTGCCTCCCGAAGAATCCTGGACATTGTTTTGCAGGAAAACATTTATGGAGAATTCTTGCCCTTCACACTTGGAAAGACTTTCAAAAGCTATCTTGAAAAGATGCGAGGGATTGCCGTTCGCAATTGAGGCAATTAGTGGTCTTTTATCAACAAAGGACAAGAGCAGTGTGGACGAGTGGGATAAGATCTACCGCAGCCTTGGCGCAGGACTAAAAGGAAATGACAAACTCCTACGCTTGAACAAAATATTGTCCCTCAGTTACATTAATTTACCTTATTATCTGAAGTTCTGCTTTCTCTATCTAAGTGTTTTTCCAGAGGACTGTTTCATTGACCATTGGAGATTGATTCGATTATGGGTGGCAGAAGGATTTGTAGAAACGAAAGCAGGAATGACAAAAGAAGAAGTTGCCGAGGGCTACAACAATAAGCTAATCAATAGAAGCTTGGTTCAAGTGGCAGAGAGAAGAAGAGATAGAAGGGTCGCAACGTATTGCATCCATAACCTTTGGCGTGAAATTATTGTTTCGAAGTCGGAAGAGCAAAACATTGTGACACTAGCTGGTGAAAAAAGCAGAGAGTGGCCCGAAAAGGTGCAGCGCTTATCAATCCACAATCATTTGGAAAATACACAACAAAGCAAGTGTTTCACTCGACTTCGTTCTTTGCTTATGTTCAATGCAACAGGTTCACTGTCCAAGTTCTCCATGCTTGCATCGTCAAATGATGGTCTACGGTTTCTAACCGTGCTAGACTTGAAAGGTGCCTTGTTGGAGACATTCCCAAATGAAGTTTTGAAACTAGTTCAACTCAGGTATTTAAGTTTGAGGGGAACCAATGTAAAAGTAATTCCGAAGTCGATTGGAAAGCTCCAAAACCTGGAAACATTGGACCTCAAAGATACGTACGTCACTGAGTTGCCTGATGATATCCTGAAGCTCCAACAACTTCGCCATATCTTGTTGTATCGCTACATACAAGATCTTGTTCCTTCCATTTGTTTTCAACACCATTGTGGATTCAAAGCCCCGACGGAAATAGGAAGGTTGTCATCCTTACAGAAACTTTGTTCTATTGAAACAAACCATGATAATGGGACCATTTTGCTAGGAGAGGTAGGGAAGTTGACTCAACTGAGGAAATTACAGATTGAAAACCTGAGAAATGAAGATGGGTGGGTGTTATGCTCGTTCCTTGAGAAGCTTAGTAACCTTCGCTCATTGATTGTTCGTGCAGCAGGAGAAGACGAGATCATTGATCTAGATTCTCTTTCCTCACCACCTCAACATCTTCGAACCCTCTACCTAGGTGGAAGTTTACATAGGGTACCGCATTGGATACCTTCACTGCATAGCTTGGTAAGCTTTGTTTTAGCATGGAGTAAGTTAAGGGATGTTGATGTAACAACCCCCACTCCACTCTAGTCATGCTTGCATATATATGTGTTACTTGATTTTTGTCCCAATATGTTGCATTACATTTCTTGACTCGTCTTGCATAAGTATTACTTGAATGCCGTGTTCCTTTGGTGTGTGTTTGTGTTCAGCCGAGGTCACCTTAAGCCTAGGTTGTCCCTGTAACACTCTTACACTTAGAACTACCTTGGGTTTTCTCTTGTTGACCTCTACCTTTGTCCTGGCATATTGGCCGAGATGATTATCATCTGGGCCGAGGTGTGTATCGCCGAGGCCGAGATGTGTATTGTCTAGGCCGAGATGTCATCTTTGCACCGAGGTGATCTTAACCGGGAATGGTATGACCTAGACCGAGGTGTGGCACATCTAGGCCAAGGTGTGGCACAGCTTAGTCAAGTGTTGTCCTTCCTAGCCGAGATCATTGTTACTTAACTGGCCGAAGTTTTACTCTTAGCCGAGGTCATTATCCCTTACTCGCCGGAGTCCCTAGCTGTAACGCCCCCAAAATAATAACAGAAAACCCATCCATTCATACATACATTGCTACAAGGGATAAACATCTTTACATGTAAATCAGCAGAATTAAACGCCCCATGGGCTTACATCTTTCCAAGCTAACACTTGGTTACAAACAGAAGAGTACTAACTCAAATACAAGAAAAGCCCTTGGCTTGAAATTACATGTAATTAAAACAAAATACAGTCAAAACCACAATCATCTGCCTGCCTCTAGCCTCTCAAGCGATATCCTTGGAGGTGGCATGCTCCTCAGACCAAAAATGGTGTCCCATATAGGGTGAGCCACACCAAGAGAAATACACTAAACCAACTATGAACAATGCCTAAAACATTAGCAATCAACAGATGGCCTACACTTATACATTCCGAGACAACACTTACATTCTTTTACCATTTCAAGACAACCCAAATTTTAAGTACCAATTCACTTTCCATTTCTTCTTCAACAAGAGTTTGAAAACCCGCTCAAGATCCTCGCCAAAACCTTTTCGCGTTATATCACTAACACATAAACCACTTTCATTCTTTACTTATGACACACATGTTGGTGTTGTATCAACTTAACATAGAAACATTTTCTATACTTCACAATTGATAACGATATACATTTTAGTGCTATATCAAATCAATCCATACACTTCAGATTTCCCAAAACAATAATGATATACATTTTAGTGCTATATCATATCAACAAACAACACTTCAACACATCTCCATGGAAAAGCATATGAGCTATTTCCAATATTTCTCCATGGACAAGCATATAAGCTACATCCAATATTTCCCATGGACAAGCATATGAGCTATATCCAATATTTTTCAATGGCCTAGAGGTACATCCCCATCTTCCCTAGCCATCGATTAACCGTTTAGAGGTACATCCCCATCTTCCCTAATCCGTGGAGTACATCCCCTATCTCCTCCCATACACAAACACAAACAATGCATATAAACACATAACCACATACGCATTCAATCAATACATAAAGTTAATGTATTCGATCACTCGTCATACTCTATGACATTTCCACTGATTAGGTTTAGTTTGCCTAATCAAGATGCATTGTCTACAACAATCAACACTACCTCCACCTAGCCAAAGCAGCTTATTTCTAAACAGAAATAAATGCACAAATGGATAATATAACCATATTTCAATCAGTGAGTAATACACGATTCAACTACACCCTTTAACCCCAGACATTCTCAATTTCCACATATTCAATCCAATTCTCATTCTCTTTAATTAATTATATACATTAATTAATTAAACCAATTAGGCAAATTACCATAATTCACAAAACAACCCTAAGGCTCCATTTTCATTTACAATCCGTCATTTACTCCCTTTCCTATGCCAAACATGCATACAGTGCTCATTTCTAAACAAAACCCCAACTTTTGTAAAATTGCACAAAAGGCCCCAAAGTTTCTCAAAAATTACGAACAACCCCAACATATCCAAGTGCTAAAATTTAAAGACAAAGACCATAAGGAGGAGTAGGATATCCCTACCTCGAAATTCGAGCCCAAACGGAGATGAAGACCAAAACCCAAAGTGCTCCAAATCCCAACTTTTTCAGATTAAAACGAAGATCTCACCACCCTCTATCTTATTAACAAAGGACTTAGGTTAGATCCACACTAAAGAGAGATGAAATCCTACAGAGAACATATGGTTAGAGCGAGAGGGAGTCCGCTAAGGTTCCAAAATGAAAGAAGAAGAAAAGTGAAGTTCTCCCTGGCCGCCTAATCGATATACACCAAAGCTCGCTGAAGGAAGACCCAGCCGCCGAGCGACTGCATACGAAAACACCCAACACCGCCTCAAAGCCCTCGCCGAGCTAAGAAATCTCGCCGAGCCAACCATCGACCAGCTCGCCGAGCGAGGAACAGCTCGCTCTACCCAGCAAGGCAAGCCTCCAGGTTGCACCTGCAACTAGCCCCACGCCCGGGCGACGGCCAGCAGGCGCGAGCCAAGAAACAAAGCTCTCAGGTCTGACTTAGACGCAGTCGCTCGCTCGAGCGACGCCACCCTGGCTCGACCCACCAGACACAAGAAACCACGCCGCCGAAGCGACCAACTCTCGCCGAGCGAGCAAAATTTCGCACCAACACTTAGCTCCAAACACAACCAAGCCAAAACGAACCCGCCTAACACGCCCTATAACCCAAATACAAAGTCTAAAAGGACGCAACCAAGGTTCAAACAACCTCTAACACCCACAGACATAAGTCCGAATCATCAGACACCAAGGTAAACCCGGATCGCTATAACCTCCCCTTAAAGAATTTCGTCCTCAAATTAAGGTCACGCCAACACGAAGGCCAACCGACTACCAACCCTCAATACAAAGAAATCAATCCTCAATCAAGTTCTATTCGCCCTCACACTAGGAAAGGACTAAACGAGGACACATGCCCCAACAGAAGACAACACCCCTAAGATACTTAAACTTCAACAAAACCCAATCTCTTCCGAGATAAACCACTAAAACAACCGACTAGCTCTCGGCTAAGTCACTACTCAACAACTCAACAACCACAATACTGAATGGAACAATTAACATATCGGTTTGTCTGAGCACATAAAAATTTCTCTGGTTCAAAAAGCATTTTCAGAAAAATAACCAAACTTTGAAATTTATATAAAAAAAAAAATTTTGAAATCTAGTTTTTGCACTTCCCATGCGAATTTCCAGAGTTTTGTAGACATTTTTCAAAAACATGATGCTGCTCACAACCCAATCATTCTCATCTGATTTAGCCCATCAGGCCCACTACTGGTTACCCCGTCCCTATTCAAGAGACAAATCACATATATATATATATATGCCACCACACGCATCTATAACATGCATTTCTACCACACATTTAACATATACGATGCTAAATCCAACTACATTCTCATGGTATAACCCACAGTATGACCATAAACCACAATACCTATAATATGCACACCACATTAAAGATATAATATATACGCAAATGCCCATAATGGCTCCAGAGATTCCTCACCCACCCCAAAGGGCTTTCATACCCCAATCGTGTTTCACAACACCTCAACAAATGGAAAGGTCTAATCACATAGACCCAAGATCAACAACAATAGTAATGCACATACTATCACTACATAAGCTCAAACGCCCTCTACACCACGATCGCTAACCATATGCTAACCTGTCCAACACTTGACACTCCAAGCAAGTCATAATAAGGCCAATTCACTAATGACGCGATATTCCCAACAACACATTCACAGAGAGACCCCTAACACCGGAAGTCCCAACCACGCAACATCCCAACGGATAATAGCACACACCCTCGTGCCTCGCCACGCACAAGTAGAAACCAAACAAACCGAATCGATTCTCGATCGAGTGTCTCAATCACTCTTCACAACCTTACCACCTCACTTGTGTTACCACTATCCGACTCGACGACGGACACCTATGTCCAACTCCTTTCTAGATTTATCCACCCAACCACAACATATCGACCACTCATCATCATGCATCACACACCGCAAAGCTCCCTCATTTAGAGGTCTCACCCTCCACCTCGAGAGTACAACCCTGACACCCAATCTCCGTGCCAAACCACTAGCCAATGCTATCGCCCGACAACCACCATGGACTAACCCAGCTTTAACATACGCCGCCAACTCGCTTTCACTATTCACCATTCTAACCTCTCGAGGAGTACAAGTCCTCACCCCCCCTCGTCATTAAGACATACCTGGGTCTGCCAATCTCACACCACTGTGACTCTATCCACGGGTCACACCTCAACTACGGGTTATACACCCAATCAACCCTTCTAACAATACCTCCTGACTTGGTCAAAACTAAGGTACAAATCTATCACCCTTGATTCACATAAAGAACTTAGGAAACTCTTATTTCCCACTGCCCAACACATAGCACCAAATACTCACCACATACCACTCCTAGCATAACAAATACCATTGAATACAGGACTAACATCCTCACTCAAAACAACCAACCATACTAGTGTACCTACAATCTCGGTAATGCTAACCGCCACGAAGGTACCGATCCAACCCCGACAAAATCATAAATGGGTTACACACTTGGCAAGTGAAACACTCTCGCCCCACCAAAGGTTTGACTAACACACACACCCCCTGGTTCACAACTTTGAAAACATGGCTCCTTAGCCCCTACTTTGCCCAAATCAGTTTCTGCAAGGAAATGTATTAACTACCCACCCTTTCGGTCTCACCCCAACTCGTTACATTAATAACACTCTTGAGCTATAACACGCTCACATGCATCCAAATCCAGGAAATCAAATCAACAAACAGAGCATACATACATATAGTTAAACAAATAGTTCAAGTGTTTCAACATTCCCAACCACTTGGGTTATACAACAAACCTCCAACACACGGTTACACAACCAAACCCAAAGATTACAAAACGATAAACCACGGATTACAAAACGGATCACCAAAACAGAACCAATCCCCAGATACTACCACTATCGTCCCTCATTGGACCGACAAAATTGGTCATCTCCAAACACAAGATAACCCACGAGTTTACAGTGCCACGACAGTACTACCAACGTGCCCCTCCGCCACACCGAGAACAACTATCAACCTCCCCAACCGAACTTGAACTCGACTCTCCCGAGGCCCTCGGAATCGCCCGCTAGTCCTCAAAACGACATCGCCTCGCTTAGTCGAAGAAACCGAGCTCGACTAGGCCGCAAGGTCCCTAAAGAAGCCCCGCCGAAAGTACAAAAACGCCGAAGATGGCCCATTGCTACACACCCAACAAGTAAACGGCTCCTGCACGAGCTCGATTCAAGTCCGAGCCGACGAAGGCTCCAACAATTGCCTCCCCATCGAACTTTCACCGGCGAAACCCTACCGATTAGACAATCTCGATGGTACAACTACTAGTTGGATCGCTAACCTTGCCCTCCTCTCGTGGGCAAATCAAACCTTGTGGCCCCGCATCACATCTCAAACAAATAACACCTCTCTGCTCGCTTGTTCTCAACCCAACCACACCGAAGAGTAGTTCTAGCCCATCCTTCCCGCCGCAGTTCAACCCCTCTCGCTTCTTCAAAGGCCTACCAACACCTCGAGTCACCGGAGTCGCCAAATGGCTTCCTCCCCACTGCCCCATTGCTAACACCGCTTTCTACATGGGCAGCCGCCAACAAGCACACTATAACTCCTATGCCAGATCCCGCAATCCTCACCCGGATATCATCACACAACTTACTCTCAAACTCCGACAACGCAACTCTTCCGTCTCAACCAACTCGAGCAAACCTCGGTAAAGTTAGCAAACCATCTCTCAAATCGCGCTAAAGGTGTAGTACCTGGCGTAACGCCACAAATTGTTTCAGACTCTTCCCGAGCGGAAGGAGGAAATCACAACCGCCGCCTAGGCATCCTAGTAAAAGATAACAAAGGTATTAGCACATTCATAAATGCGCCGAAACTAAACATTCAAGGCCCTAATGCATGGACGAATGTAATTCACTCCACGTAAGCACATAAACATATAAGCACTTACAATTTCATTTCCGGATAATGATAGTCCCAAGGCTACTAGAGTTCCAGTTAGAAACGGCATTGATCGTGCCTTTCCAACAGACTCGAAAACCCAAGGATCCAATCAATATCCTAGAAACCAAATCCCATACCCAAATAGCCACATAAACATGTTATCGACAGCACATAACATTACATCTAAGTCTCTAACAAGCGAGACAAACCCATTGTGATCCTAATCACTTCCCACGCATCCAAAGTATTCAAACCCCAGACGCCTCGATACCAAGTTGTAACGCCCCAAAATAATAACGTAAAAACCCATCCATTCATACATACATTGCTACAAGGGATAAACATCTTTACATGTTAATCAATGTAATTAAACGCCCATGGGCTTACATCTTTCCAAGCTAACACTTGGTTACAAATGTAAGAGTACTAACTCAAATACATGAAAAGCCCTTGGCTTGAAATTACATGTAATTAAAACAAAATACATCAAAACCACAATCATCCGTGCCTCTAGCCTCTCAAGCGATATCCTTGGAGGTGGCATGCTCAGACCAAAAATGGTGTCCCATATAGGGTGAGCCACACCCAAAGAGAAATACACTAAACCAACTATGAACAATGCCTAAAACATTAGCAATCAACAGATGGCCTACACTTATACATTCCGAGACAACACTTACATTCTTTTACCATTTCAAGACAACCCAAATTAAGTACCAATTCACTTTCCATTTCTTCTTCAACAAGAGTTTGAAAACTGCTCAAGATCTCGCCAAAACCTTTTCGCTATATCACTAACACATAAACCACTTTCATTCTTTACTTATGACACACATGTTGGTGTTGTATCAACTTAACATAGAAACATTTTCTATACTTCACAATTGATAACGATATACATTTTAGTGCTATATCAAATCAATCCATACACTTCCATTTCCCAAAACAATAATGATATACATTTTAGTGCTATATCATATCAACAAACAACACTTCAACACATCTCCATGGAAAAGCATATGAGCTATTTCCAATATTTCTCCATGGACAAGCATATAAGCTACATCCAATATTTCCATGGACAAGCATATGAGCTATATCCAATATTTTTCAATGGCCTAGAGGTACATCCCCATCTTCCCTAGCCATCGATTAACTGCTTAGAGGTACATCCCCATCTTCCCTAAACCGTGAGTACATCCCCTATCTCCTCCCATACACAAACACAAACAATGCATATAAACACATAACCACATACGATTCAATCAATACATAAAGTTAATGTATTCGATCACTGTCATACTCTATGACATTTCCACTGATTAGGTTTAGTTTGCCTAATCAAGATGCATTGTCTACAACAATCAACACTACCCTCACCGTAGCCAAAGCAGCTTATTTCTAAACAGAAATAAATGCACAAATGGATAATATAACCATATTTCAATCAGTGAGTAATACACGATTCAACTACACCCTTTAACCCCGACATTCTCAATTTCCACATATTCAATCCAATTCTCATTCTCTTTAATTAATTATATACATTAATTAATTAAACCAATTAGGGCAAATTACCATAATTCACAAAACAACCCTAAGGCTCCATTTTCATTTACAATCCGTCATTTACTCCCTTTCCTATGCCAAACATGCATACAGGCTCATTTCTAAACAAAACCCCAACTTTTGTAAAATTGCACAAAAGGCCCCAAAGTTTCTCAAAAATTACGCAACAACCCCCAACATATCCAAGTGCTAAAATTTAAAGACAAAGACCATAAGGAGGAGTAGGATATCCCTACCTCGAAATTCGAGCCCAAACGGAGATGAAGACCAAAACCCAAAGTGCTCCAAATCCCAACTTTTTCAGATTAAAACGAAGATCTCACCACCCTCTATCTTATTAACAAAGGACTTAGGTTAGATCCACACTAAAGAGAGATGAAATCCTAGAGAGAGTATATGTTTAGAGAGAGAGGGAGTCGGCTGCTAAGGTTCCAAAATGAAAGAAGAAGAAAAAGTGAAGTTCTCCCCGGCCGCCATCGATATACATCGGGCTCGCCGGGAAGACCCGCCGCCGAGCGACCAGACGAAAAACACCCAACACCGCCAAAGCTCCTCGCCGAGCTAAGAAATCCTCGCCGAGCCAACCATCGACCAGAGCTCGCCGAGCGAAGAAAGCTCGCCGAGCCAAAGAATGTAAGCCTTCAGGTTGCAATGCATCTAGACCCACGCCGAAGCGACGGATACTCGCCGAGCGAAGAAACAAAGCTCTCAGTTCGATTTAGACGCAGCTCTCGCCGAAGCGACGCCACTCGCTCGACCCACCAGACATTAAGAAACCACGCCGCCGAAGCGACCAACTCTCGCCGGCGAAGGAGCAAAATTCTGGGCACCAACACTTAGCTCCAAACACAACCAAGCCAAAACGAACCCGCCCAACACGTCCTATAACCCAAATACAAAGTCTAAAAGGACGCAACCAAGGTTCAAACAACCTCTAACACCCACAGACATAAGTCCGAATCACTGTACACCAAGGGGTAAACCCGGGATCGCTATACTTGCCGCCTAGCTTGTTGAGCACGATTTGTCAGAGTCTTGTCTTTTCAATCAGTCACCTTTTGAATAGAACCAACCAACCATTGCCACGTGTCCGAACAGAAGGTTAAATCAACCGGCAAGCCTAGAAATGTCTCATTTTGTATTCCATCCTTGTTCTTGAGGAGAGAGAAGCTCTAGGAAGAGTTCTAGAGTGAGAAAGTAGATTGCAAGCTTGATCCTTGGTGTTTGATCCGTTGAACTCGTAATCTGAGGTTAGAATCTTCACCTCCTCTTGTTGTCCTTATTGATTACATAGCCACATTGCATGATTGATTATGTCTTGCATGCCATGCATCAATTTGAAGTTGGTTTTAGAGAGAGAAAGCTATTGTTCATGAGTTCTTGAAGAGAAGCTTGGTTTGATCCGAAAGTTTGCAACAAGTTACATGCATTTGTGTTTGATTTTGTAAGATCTTCTAGTATGGGTACCCAGGTCCATGTTTTTAAACTCATGGCATGAAATCTCAGATTTTATAAACGTAAGTAATAATCCTTGCATTCATTCCTTCATAATCTTCACGTTTGTGTTCTTGATGTTCTTGAGCAGTGGGAAAGCCAAATTTTCCCCGACCTCATTTGTTCTTGAATGTGGCCCTCGGGACCACACCTCGACGAGGGAGTGTGGGACCTCGGCCAAGACCTGGTTAGGTGCCCGGCATGATTTCCAAAGTAAGAAACAGTGTTTGATGCGACTTGACTAAGTTTTGGGCATTAGCCGAGATCATTTGCATGCATAAAAACCTTGTTCAAAAGTGTGTTCAATAGACTTGCCATGTGATTGTAGGACTTGGACTTGCCTTGACGCCGACGTTCGAAGAACTATGTGAGTGGCATTTTAATAAAGCTATGTTACAGCGTTTTGATAAAAGCCTTGTTTTACCTTGTTTGATAAAGTATTTGTAAGCATGAATGATTATTCCTATTTGCAATAAGTACTACCTTGTTTTGATGACATTCTTGGGAGTCCGTACGTGCCAGGGGACTTTAAGCATTTGTGGCACTAGTCCAAAATGCGTGCTAGGGGACTATAAGCATTTGTAGCACGAGTTTGGGAGTCCGTGACGCGTTGGACTTTAAGCATTTGTGGCACTAGTTAAATGCGTTAGGGGACTATAAGCACTTGTAGCACAAGTCCTTAGTGTTCGGGGACTATAATGCAACGACACCCTTGTTAGAGATCTCTTTGTCTTGTCTTGCCTTGCCATTGACGGTTTTACGCGTGGGCTTGTTTGTCTGAGATGTCATCACTTGTATTATAATGATGTTAGTAAACATCTCTTGAAGCTTGAAGGATTTGAAAGATGAACTTGACTTGCTCCTTGTATTATTTTTATTAAAAGACCTCGGATATCATTCATGTAAACCCTTTATTGTTTATGCCATTCATCGAGTATCCAAGCTCACCCTCTCTATATATATGTAGGTGATGAGCGGTCGGCGGCAACGCCTAGTTATACTTGCCGATGTGTTTCTTTGGTTGCATTTGTCGGCGTGTTTTGTACATGCATGCTGCTGATGTATTTGAACTTATGTTTACAACATCTTGAAGATCATGCTTCTTGGTTATTTTATTGTATTTTGTATCGACGGCTGAGAAGCCTTTTGGTCAGGATGTAATTTTTGTACTACATTATTTTGTACTAAAGCTACTATAAGATGTATGTCATTTCATTCAACTTAAGCACTGCTCTTATGGACCACTTGTATGTTAATTTATTGCTTCCGCATTTTGCAAGCCCCATATGTTTACTCTGATTTGTGTGTGATTTCTTGTAAGTGGCCTTTGGTAATCCCGAATTACTGGCCATCATGGCACCATTCTACTAGGGGCGGAATGGGGTCGTGACAGTTGATCCACTGGAATCCCTTCAAGATTTGCCCAATTTGGTTGAACTTGAACTTGTTCGGACTCATGAAGGGGACGAATTGTGTTTCAAGGCTGGTGGATTTCAAAGACTTCTGAGACTTGGACTCGGCGTATTAAAAGGATTGAGATGGGTGAAAGTGGAGGCTGGCTCAATGCCTCGTCTTGAAGAGTTATTTATGCGGCACTGCGAATTGGTAGAGGAGTTACCCTCTGGCATTGAACATCTAACCAGCCTTAAATCACTTGATTTGTATGATATGTCTGATGGATTGATTTCGAGTATGAACAGAGTCTTGGAGTGTGGGAATAATTGGAAAATTGCACACATCGCAAAAGTTTGGATTGGGGACACAAAACATGGCTATTGGAAAGGAAATTAGCTATAGTGAGGGAGGAGAGAGCTCTAATCATATTGAATCACCACCACATTTAGAATGTTTATTATGTATTTATTTATTTTCATGTGTTCTTGGTACTTGATTTGTTGTATTTATATTGGGATCAAATTTTTCTCTATTACATTTTTGTGTTTTTTAGTAGTTTGGGAGCCTGTTATTTGACGTCCTAATTTTGATCATAGAGAGTTGGTAACTTCACAATTTTTTTAATTGGGATTGTAAATCAGAGTTCATTTGGTGAGTTTTTTTTAATTTTTAAAATTTTCTTTAGCTTTAGATTTTTTGAAATTGAAATAAAAAACACATTTGTTAATTGTTTTCACTTTTAAAAAACACGTTTGCTAACTTCACAAATTTTTGAATAATGAGATTTTTATTTTATTTATTTTTCTTTAGCTTTAGATTTTTTGAAATCTGAATAAAAAACACGTTTGCTAATTGTTTTCACTTTCAAAAAAATCTAGCTATAGTTCTTTGAATTTCTGGAAATAAGAAAAATTGTGATTTTACTTATTTTCAAAACAAGTTTCATTCTTTCCTACCACCCTCACCCTTCTGATTTCGCTGTAGCAATCACCTTCAACCACTCCCTCCTTTTGGTAACTTACTATACTTGTTTTCATTTTGAAAAATGGTATTCAAATCTATGTTATAAACTTACTCCGGTGATGTACAATGTAAAAAAAAAAAATGAATGGTTGATGATTAGAGAAAATATTAGAAAAAGAGTTGACTTAAATATTCTAAATAATTACAAATACACCTCCTAAGGTTTACTTAATCTATAGATTGTCCCTTGTAATTTTGAAAATTACAAATACCTCATTATCAAAAAAATTTATTTGACATAATTAACAGAAAGATGAAAATTTTAATTATTCTCCTATATAATAATAAAATTATTTGAATTGTTAATTGAAATATACTTATGACATCATTAAAAATAATTAATTAATTTAATGATTTATTAATAAAATGAGTTAGTTGTTATGTAATTAGAAACTTAAAGAGGCGAGATGTAATTTTTAGAATCACAAAAGGCAATATATATTTTAAGCAAACCTCAAGACGTGTGTTTATAATTTATCAATATTTTAATAGAGTGCTACATCATTAGATTTCAAAAATATGTTTAACTTTTTTATTAAAGTTGCACTACTCTTTGATTTTTTATGATTCTTGAGAACATGTATACTAAATAAGTTATTTATTGTAGTTTTTACAAATAAAAGAAAAAGAATAAAAAAAATAAACATATTTTATGTTCTTTGTACATAGGGGGGAAAAAAATAACCACAAGTTTGTAAACACTACTTCAAATATTAGGTTTCTAATCATAGGGGGGAAAAAATAAGCACAAGTTTGTAAACACTACTTCAAATATTAGGTTTCTAATCATTTTAATTTAAATTGGCACAAGTTTTTCAAATCTCAAAATGAATTGAATTATGCTATATGCAACAATTAGTGTATTAATTAGTGTACCAACTGATGATGGGGCATAATTTAAGAAGTTTTTAGTATTTGTAATGTGATTAATATGTGGGGTCAATAATAATGTCATAACTAGTGTTGGTACACTAATTAGTACACTAATTGGTGCATATAGCACTACTGAAATGAATTTCTTAAGATTATATCACTTCTTGAATTTTTTAGGACTGCAAAAAGCGTTTGGAGACTTATTTTCAAACTTTATAAACCTCAACAAATGAGAATAATATTTGCAATCAGTTAAAATTTTTGAGTCATGACCATATGATTCAAAGTTCAAACTCAATATATGTAGTAGTTAGAATCGAAGGAATGATGACTTGGCTAAGGTTGTAGGCGTGAAGACAAGCTTCCTACGTTTAGATGTCTTTAGTTGATTTTCCACTTCGTAGACGTGACATGATTGACACAACATGAATTCTTTCTACCCAACTAATTGAGCAACATGATGTAATAAATTGGCCAGTTGAAGGAGAAGCACGTCAATATCAACCGTGGAACCGGCTTACGGAACCACGGAAATCAATCCTGATGGCTCATCAAATAGCTACATGAATTAGATCTAACTTGACAATTTTTGTAGGATGCCTTCCAAAATTTATTGATCTTTGAAAAAGAATAGCATTTCCATCAAAATCAAACCTTATTGAATCATCTAGATTTCTGAATTAGGATTTTCAAAAGTAAAACTGTGCAGTAACAATGAAATTGCCATTACTCTCTATGCGTATTGTGGTAGCAAATTTACAAACAATATCAAACCTACATCAACTAATCTTTTGGAATTTTTGAAGTCTTTGTATCAGAAAAGTTGTATACAGAAAAATAAATCATATAACCACCTAGTATTATACAAAGCTGTGGTTTCAAGGAGAAGAATTGTGTTTCAAGGCTGGTGGATTTCAAAGACTCGTGAGATTAGGACTTGCTAGACTAAAAGGGTTGAATTGGGTGAGAGTGGAGGCTGGCTCGATGCCTCATCTTGAAGTGTTATTAATACAGGAATGTGAATTGGTAGAGGAGTTGCCCTCTACCATTGAATGTCTAGCCAACCATAAATCTCTTTATTTGATTAATATTTTTGATGGATTGATCTCGAGCCTGAATAGAGACTTATGTTGTGTTTGGTTAGGAGATTTGAGAAGGGATTTGAAAAGAGAAATAGAAAATATAGGTGAAATGTGAATAAAATATATCTACATTTCACCAAGTTTCACACACCTTTTCTTTTTCCCATTCTAAATCCCTTCCCAAATCTCTCAACCAAACACAGCATTAGAAGATGGGAATTATTGGAAAATTGCACACATTCCAGAAGTTGGGATTGTCAACACAAAATGTGGCTGTGGGAAGAAAGTTATCTATACCTACATAAGATAAATTATTGGATCATTACCACGTTTAGAATACTTATTATATATTTATTTATTTTCATGTGCTCTTGGTACTTGCTTTGTTGTATTTATATTGGGATCAAATTTTTCTCTATTTTTTTTCTTCTTTTCTCTATTAAAATTTTGTTTTTATAATAGATGGGAAGCCTGCTATTTGACCTCCCAATTTTGATCCTATAGAGTTGATAACTTCACAAATATTTTAATTGGAACCCTAAATCTTAGGTTTCGTTTGGTGAGATTTTTATTTTATTTATTTTGCTTGAGCTTTAAATTTTTTGAAAATTAAAATAAAAAACACGGTTGCTAATTGTTTTCACTCTTAAAAAAATTGGCTACAAATTGAGGAAATAAGAAAAATATGTTTTTACTTATTTTCAAAATAAGTTTCATTCCTTCCTACCTCCTTCACTCTTCCATCCTCTGGCCACCGTTTCTGCTCCAACGACCACGTCTAACCACTCCCCCTTTTGGTAACTTACTATACTTGTTTTCATTTTGGAAAATGATATGCTAGTCTATTTTTTAAACTCCCTTTCTAAACTTAGTGATATGTAATGTAAAAGAGATGATTGGCTGATAATTAGAGAAAATATTAGAGAGAGTTGACTTAAATATTCTAAGTTAAATTATAAATACACCTTCTAAGATTTACTTAAAATATAAATTGTCTCCTGTAATTTTGGAAATTACAAATATCTCATTATCAAAAATTTTAATTTAACAAAATTAACAGAAAAATAATTTTTTTAATTATTCTTCTATATAACAATAAAATTATCTAAATTGTTAATTAAAATATATTTCTAACATGATTAAAAACAGTTAATTGACTTGATAATTTATTAATAAAATGGGTTATTTGTTATGTAATAAGAAACCTAAAAGGGCATCATGTAATTTTTAAAATCACAGAAAACAATCTGTATTTTAATAAAACCTCAAAGAATGTATTTATAATTTACCCAATATTCTAATAGAGCGCCCCGTTTGGAAAATAAATCCAACTTTTTGGTTAGAGTAGCACTACTCTTTGATTTTTTTATGTTTTGAGAACATGTATACCAAATATACTATTTATTTTAGTTTTTATAAAAAAATAAAAAATACAAAAAAAGAATAAAGTATAAACATATTTTATGTTCTTTGTAACCCCCCCCCCACCCCCCACCCAAAAAAAAAAGTAACCACAAGTTACTAAACACTACTATTAATCATTTTAATTTAAATTCCCACAAGTTTTTCAAATCTCAAAATGAATAGTTCTTAGGATTATCACTTTTTGGATTTTTTAGGGCTGCAAAAAGCATTTGGACACTATCTTCATTTGGCATTGACTTTTTTAGCTGACTTTTTGTGTTGGAATTTTTTAACCTGATTTTTTGGCCTCATTTGGTTGGACTTTTGTGAGAAAAAAAATATATAATATTTCTGGTTTAGATGTGATATTTTGTCTTATTGACTTATGTAGCCAATTTTGTCTTTTTGTACTTTTTTTAGCCAAAAATCTAAAACCAAACGAAGTTTAATTTTCAAACTTTATAAACCTCAACGAATGAGAATAATATATGAACTTTAGTTTAAAAAAAAAAAAAAAAAAATTTCATGACCATGTGATTCAAATTCAATATTAGGCACTTCCAACTCTACATAGATTAGATCTAACTTCACAATTTTTGTAGGATGCCTTCCAAAATTTATTGATCTTTGAAAAAGAATAGCAATTCCATCCAAATCAAATCTTATTCCATCATCTAGATTTGTGAATTAGGAAATTCCAAAGTGGAACTGTGCAGTAACAATGAAATTACTATTACTCTTGTTGTATTGTGGTAGCAAATTTACAAACAACATCAAACCTACATCAACAAAACTTTTGAAATATTTCAAGTCTTTGCATCAGAAAAGTAGTATACAGAAAAATAAAAAACACAACCTAGTATTATACAAAGCAGTGGTATAAAAACTCCGAAACAAAATAAACAAATCAAAAGACTTTTAACAACCCTTAGGCGTAGAGTATTTTGGGGGAAGAGATGGGCACCTTTCATTCATATGTGGGTATGGATCCATTGCATTGTATCCAGGTAATTCCATTCTATACTTCCCTCGAATTTGGCAGAAAGGGAGCTTCACAGTGTCCGCATCATTGCACCACTTTGGTGAGCGGCTTGAATTGTTTTCAAAGAACTTGAGTGTGTAAGCATCTTTTATCTACAGTTTGGACAAGATAAATTAATAAAGCAATAATATGTGAAATTCCTGACCTGGGTTTCACATCCACACAACAATCAATTTCAGTTGAACATCCATATTTACTCACACAGTTCAAGTTTAGTTTCATGATAGTAAAATAAAGGGCAAATTACATAAATATCCCTAAAGTATACCATTAATTTCATTTTTGGTCTATAGTTTTTAATTTGTATCAATTACATTCCTAAACTTTACACATTGATTCAATGTAGTCCCCTATCCTAACTATCGTCTGAAAAAAAATATAAAAAATGCTTATGTCAGCTTCACATAAGGCATTTGGAGAGCATTAGAAGCAATTTCTCATTTTCCACCTAAATGAATCGCAAGACAAGTGAAATGAACATAATTTACAAAATAACACACATCTAAGACTTCCACTTCATTACTGAAAGTCAAATACATAGTGTGTTTGGCTCTTTGAATGATAGTATATGGTATAAATAGATGTGTCAAAATGCCCGTTATGTCCTTCAATGCTTGATGTGAGACTGGCATAAGCAATTTTTGGTATGTTTTTTAGACAACAATTAAGAAAGGGACTACATTGGATTAATGTGTGAAGTTTAGGGATGCAATTGATGCAAATTAAAGATATGGGACCAAAATGAAATCAAGGGTATACTTTAGGGACCATTTGTGTAATTTATCCTAAAATAAACTTAAATTCTTTATTTTTTGTACGTAAATAAGTACAAAGCAGTGCATATAGACAATAACAGTTCTATTGAGAAAAAATTTGCCAATAATCATTCAATGCGAACTTAGGTGAAATGTGAGGGTTTAGTCAGCAGATTTTCCAACCTCATGCAAATACAATAACATACTTTAAACCATCTAAGTACTGGATTTACATATAAGCCATTTCAATAAATAAATATAACCATTTTATAGATCATGCAACATTAATTGGATGCAAATTTGAGACTTCTGTTATTTAAATTAATGAAATTGAATATTCACAACAAACTCACCGTAAACTCTGTCACTTGAATGGAGTTTGCAATTGGATCAAACAAACCTGCTTCCTTGTACATTTCAAGAATGAAAACGACACATGATGTAGACTTTCCATTAGTGTATATCCAATCGTCTTGCTGGGGAATTGTCAACAATTCATCAAAAGATGACCCACGCCTTTCAGCTTCTACAAGAATTTCAGGAAGATCAAGGCCCTACACAGAAGTCCAATGTCAAATCAAATATTTAAACAAATACAGACAAGTACACATTTCATTTATTTTAAGTATTACACCAGAATTTAATGATGCTATTAGTTATTGTATATCACTTCATCCAGACCAACGTCTAAATTCAATGGTTTGCTGGTTAGGATCAAACTATCTTGTCTAGATTTGGTCCAAGAGATTGTCAATTAATCTCATGAACTCCCAGTACCAATACATTTCCCAAGTCGTCTTTGATGACAAAACAAAACAAACCAAACCAAACCAAATTAAGCCTTACGTTCCAATCAATTGGGGTAAGCGTAAGCTACATGAATCCTTTTTCACCATTCAGCTCTATCAAGAACTATATGCTTAGTTAAATGAGATAAATTCTTTTTTTTTTTTTTACTATCCCAATTACACACTAGAGATACAGATGACCAATCCTCAATATAAAAGGACCCAAATAGATTAGGATGGGAATCCTCTTTCGGTCATGAGAATCCCATCTATTTAAACTATGTTTTTCAACAAGCAAACCTTTATGAACTTTCGGTCAATAAAATGAGGAATAAATTGTTACAATACCTTAGTTCCAAGTCGCTTGTTCAAGGCTTAATTCCACATGTTAGCAGCATAATCAGGCTGTACATTATTCGAAACGGTCATAACAGAAGCAACCTGTTCCGTAACAAATTTGACAATCAAAACCAGTAAATGAAAATAAACCCCCGCATGCTGCATAATATACAAGAGAAAGAGGAGACAGAAAGGAACTCAGCACCAGCAAATAAGTTCTATATTATTAGTGTCATCATTATGGTACTGCCAGTCTTAACCTTTTCAACCTTTACATGCCTCTGGAATGTGGTAGGTGGTAATGAATTAATTGAACAGATTTAAATTTTCATGGAAAAAAGAAAATTTTGTAGATCTTCTAATTATTTCATTTTTACAACCAAACACATCTAATTGTCTAATTCATTAATAAATTGATTCTCAATTGCCCAATTCCTAAGCATATCTCAAGAGTGTGCAAAGATCATAGAACATAGCAAACCCAAAGGCCAGAATGAAGTTGACTTTGCAGTCGAAGTATGAGAATCAAAATTCAGTTTTTTTTTTTTTTTTTTTTTTTTTAAAAAAAAAAAATAACCCCTGGAATTCCGATGGGCTGGCTCCTTTGTGGGCCAGCTTGAATTTGGGATATCCACTCCTTAAGTTGTAGTCTTGAGCTATCTGGTTTAAGCTTTGAGTGTCATTTACATAGTTTTTTAGTGCTCGTGCAATATTACATGTTAGATAAATCACTAAGAGTGTTTATAATCAAGTTATACCTCATAGCCATAGGATTCAAAGCAGTAGTGGGCAGAATATAATTCTTTGAAATATCAAATGGTACCAAACCTCTCCTTAACTTGACTAACCAAATGGCCGTTGATAGAATCAAGTGGAGAAGAAGAATTCACGTAAGCCGACCCCATTTGATGGGACTTAAGGCTTGGTTTGGTTTATCAAATGGTACCAAACCATACAACAGAAATATTAATAAATCACATAAATGTTGACAAAGAAAAGCTTAAATAAAATAGAAAAAGTATATCGTCAACTTATTTTGCAAACTAGGCCTAAACAATAAAATATGAAAAGGAAAAACAAATGTATTACCACATGAGCATCCAAGGGAGGCAGATAGTTCCCATCAATAGTGTCAATCCAGCTAAATATCAGGCTATGATAACCATAAGGCTTGGCCACCATGCTTAAAGCATACTCCCAAGCAGCAGTCTTATTAAACTTGGCCCAGACATCAGGATGCATAGGAAGAAGTGAAATATATAGCGATCCCGGGTTTACCCCTTGTTGTACAGTGATCCGGACGTGTGTCCGTGGGTGTTGGTAGTTGAGTATTATATTGTTTACATCCTTTCCTATCTTGTATTTGAGTTATAGGATGTGTTGGGCCAGTTGGAGGCAGGTTGGTTGAATTTAGAACCAAAGATAAGCTGCCCAGGTTTTAGCCTTTGCGCTCGAGCGGAGATTAGGGCGCTCGAGCGGAGATGTTTTTGGCTCAGACGCCGAAAGGGATCGAGCGCCGAGCGGAGAAATCACCCTCCCAAGTTTCGCTGCTCGCAGATTTTACGAAGGTTGCATCCAGCCGAGCGGTATTCGAGCGCCGAGCGGGACTTTGGTGGTGCGCCGAGCGAGGTTTTAGCGCCGAAAGGGTACTTTTATTTGTCCGCCGGCGGAGAATGAGCGCCGAGCGAGGACTGGGTTTAAGTTCTGGGTTTTGACATTTTAAAATCACTTTTCACTTTTCTTTCTCTCTCCTACTTTTCAAAAACACCATTCTTGAGCCTCTCACTCTAGAACTCTACCTTCTCTTGGTATTGATCTAGTAGGAGTGATTTGCTCACCTTGGCCTTTACAATAGTTGCGTGGATCGTCGAGGGCTTCGTTTTAATCGGAGAAATTGTGGATTTGGAGCACTTTGGTTTCGGGTCATCATCTCTATTTGAGTTCTTCTTTGAGGTAGGGATTCTCCTTGTTCTCTTTTCAATACTCCTACTATAGATAGACATGTGGTTACTTTTGTATTGCATGAAAACTACATCATGTTGAAATTTATATAAATTCATGAGGTTGAACATTAGGTTGGTTGTTGGTTTTAGATCTTTGATTATTAGATGTGCCTTGGACCAATTGGGTGTTAATTAGCAAGTGTTGTTGAAAGGAGAGGAAACCCTAATATTTATTGATTTAATAATTTAATAGAGGGGTTTGATCTTAGGGTAAATACTTGGGTATTTTGGGTTTTAAAGGAAACCATTGTTGGCTATTGTAGATGATTGAGGCTTATGTTCAATAATGAGAAAGAGGGAGGAAAACCCTAGTATAGTGATTATGATTTAATTTGTGTAATTAAATTAAAATGGCTTTGAAAGGAATGTAGTTGATTAAAATGAGTTAGGGCTTATTGTCCTTGAACTTGATTTTGTGGAAAATACAAGGAAGCGGGATTGGTTTTGCGGAATGGGAATGGTACTTAGGAATAGGTATGAATGTTGGACTGTTGTATCTTATACTACTGTGATGGTATTAATGTTAAGCAGATAATTTCATGATAATTAAGTAAGTTTATAGATGTATAATATACTTGCATCTAGAGGTTTGTCCTTGGTCATCGGTGGAGGATGATACGGTTGTATTGAATTGTTGTGTACGCTTTACACGTATGTGTTCATCTATTTTAACACATTGCTGTTATCTTGGTAGTTTATGTATATGCATTATACATGTTGGATATGCCTCGTGTGCATGGTGGTTGTTGGCGTTATATGCCGCGCTTATAATCAGAGGTACCGTTACCTTCCAGCTACCGGAGAACTCAGAGCGCTTATAATCCGAGGTGCCACACCCTTCCGTAGCACTGGTAAAATGGTATGTTGTCGTGAAAAGTGCAAAGGTGGCTTACTATGCATATAGCTAGTAGAGAAGTTGATAGTAGTTATTGCAGTATATCCTTGGCTTACTAAGCACATAGCTAGTAGAGCAAGGTGGAATTATTGTAGTTTTGTTGTAACTAAAAGTATCATGGATTTGATTGGTTAAGTTCAGAGAAACGAGTTACTCCAATGAATGTTTTAAAATAAACATGTTGAAAGGATACGTCTGTAAACGTATGGGAAATGGATGAGTGTATCGGCTTAGTAATTGTTTGCCTAAGTAGTTGTTGATATTATGAAAGAATGGGAATGGGGATTAATGAGAGGAATATGGAAAGATGAATCGCCAGTAGCGTTGAATGAAACGGTTGTTTTCAAAAGAAAGGTTCATACATATATATTTTTGTATAAACCGTCACATTCTCGTTCTAGTACGAGAATGAGTGTGCATGATCATAGCTATCTGTATTGTTGTTATTGTTGAGGATCATGTTGAGATCCCTCTTGGACTATATGTTCATCCCACGTTGTTGAAATCTTTTTCGTATTTAGCGTGATGTGCTACAAGATTTGGATCTTTTAATTCTCGCCACGGGCCTCTTTGTTGTTGGCGGAATGCCATATTCGTAAAAAGGGTTACACCCTTCATTTGATTATTCAATGTTGTAAGCCCAAGGGCAATTTCTTGAGTATGTTCATGTAATATTTACTTTGCATACGAATGAGAGTATTGTTAATCACTCCTACGGATTGAATGTATGAGTTAATTTCCGCATGTTATCTCCGAAAGTGAATTAAGTTAATGAATTTGGTAATGACATCAAGTAATAAAAAGTGGGCGTGACAACTTGGTATCGAGCTACTAGGGTTTGAATACCTTGAGCTCGTGGGAAGTGGTTTTTACCAGTGGGTTTACTACGTCTTTGAGGACGCGTTGCATATAGATACCATGGGAATTAAGACTTATGTGTTGCATTTATGTGAGCATGGGATTGCCTCTGGATAGTATTCATAGCCGTGAACTTGCTTTGAGGTCCTTTTGGAAACACGCCGATCAACGTGGTTTCGATAGGAATTCCTTGAGAGTTCCGGATGAGTGGCTATCTTTGTGGACTTGATTCGATTATGTGTTTACTTGTTTGGATGTTTATATGCGAGAAATGTAAATTTTGAAACTAAGTGTGTCTTGTGACTTAACAAGAGTGGAGTGTGCCTCGGCGAAGGCTATTGTGTTTACGCTAAGTGTAATTTACCTTGTGCCTTATAGGATGTCTACACGAGGAGTAGAGGGCGATTGAGTAGTAGGAACGCCGGAGAGGCACAACAGTTCCTTTAGCACTGCCATTGCAAAGATTTGTCGGCGAGGATGTCGCGACGTGAGATTGTGAGAGAGCATGCAAGATGCCCTAGCTCGCGACCGAGGGTGGCGGGGCATGCTCTCAAACTTACTAAGGAGTTCTTTCGCTCGGTCCTTTGAGTTTGTGGGGAGGCTAAACCGTTAGAAGCGAGAGTTGGTTGGAGCAGTTACCAAGACTCTTGATATGCTCGAGTCGAAGATGAGGAGTTGAGGGTTTCTTTGGCAACCTTCGGTTGAAGAGTGATGCGAGTTATTGGTGGAAGAATGCTAAGACTAATGTGGGTGGCACGTGGGTTGCTTTTACCGAGGCCTTTTGGGCCAAGTATTTCCTCCTTTCGCCGGAAAGGTTGAGGGAACAGCTTTTGAGTTGCGTCAGATGACACTCTGCGTGGCACGATTTGAGATGCGGTTTGATAGTTTGTCGAGGTTTGCTCGAGTTGGTGACAATAGAGGAGCGTCGTTGTTTTGAGTTCAAAAGCGGTTGTGTTTCGATATTCGGAGAAGGTAGTGGATCCTTGTGGAAGGATTACTATACCTTAGTTGAGGCAATGCCCATGTGGAGGCCACGATTGCTAGTGGTGATGGGGTTAAAGAAGAGACCATCTCGGTCGATCTTGTGGTTCCAAAACGTTCTAGGCTCAAGAAGGGGTGGAGGCGAAACATGCTCACGGAGTGGTTCCTTTTCTTCGCCAGGGTTTGGATCCTTCTATTGGGATTTTGGCGGTGCGGTGTTTCGCACCTCTTGGAGTAGAGGGTCAGTGGTTGTTTTGTTTGTGGTCACCGGGCCATGGTAGTCGTTCTTGTCCTTTGCGTGCTAATTCTTGGGGGGTATTAAAACCTAGTCAGACTCAACGTACTTCGTCAATCGGGCGTTCTCGGTACGAAAGGCGAGCCAAAGCCGGGAGCCTCGCAAGGCGACTTAGTAGTTAGCCCTACGGTGTTACCCCGAGAGGACTTTTTGTAATGTTGGCGGAGTATCACGTTTATTGATTTTGTTGTTGACCGGTACTCTTGGATCCGAGGCATCATGTTTATGTATTACATATGCATGCATAGTATTGTTTGTTTAATCCTCGTGTATTGGGGAGTATGTGTGAAATTTGAACTCTCTATTTTATTTTGAGAAGTTGTTAATGGGGTCAATGATCCTAGTATTGTTGCTTGCTTAGCATTGTGTAGTGAGTTTGCCTTGTGACGGCCCGTGCGCCTTGTCCTTTGTAGAGATTATGTGTTGAGGACGGGAATCCCTGGGTGGCTGTGTTTGTTGTGTTGGGTTCGTGAGTTGGGCGGGATTACCAAGGTTATGTGAGGTTATATCTCGGGTTAGTGAATGGTACCAGATGTCGGTTTGTGTTTTGGGCTTGCTAGTAGGTGAGTCTGGGGTGACCCTAACGGTTGTATAGGGGTAGTGTTTGTTTTGTGATTGGTTATCAATTGTGGGATATGGTTTGTGAGTGGATGCAAAGATTCCTTAGTGGAAGAACAGCTTTGTGTTCTAGAGTAACAAGAATAGCGTTGGTCTAATTATCTCTCTTGATTGGGTAGTTGTGGTTGCGGTAGACCATGTATGTTGATTAGGGAGATCGAAGCTAATCGAACATGTTGTGCTATTGAATCTGTTGACTGATGAATACATTAATTTATGTATTGTTTGATTGTGTATAGAACCTATGTGTTTATATGCATTGCTTAGTGTTGGAAGAGATAGGGGATGTACTCCGCGGTTTAGGGGAAGATAGGGGATGGACCTCTAAACCGGATGTTATTGGGAGGGAGGAGATAGGGGATGAACTCCGTAGACAGAGCATATATGCTTATCAATTGAAGTGTTGTTTGTTTGATTTGATGTAGCACTGTACTTATTTCTATTAATCATCATTATAGAAATGTTATGCTTCGTGTTGGTTTTGGTATCACTGTATGAGTGATGGTTGTTGCTAGTAGTATGTTGAAAAGTTATGGAAAACAAAATTTTTCTTAATGTTTGGGCCACCTAAGGATGTTGCTGAGAAATTGATTTAAATCAAGGGTTTTGGAAAGTTCCAAATGAAAATATTTTTTTTTTTTTGCAAATAAACTGTGGATGATTTTGTGTTTTGGATAACACCGTGTTTGTGAAAAATGTTTACAAAACTGTTGAGTTTCTCATGGAAAGTGGAGGATTTATTTTGGAAAGTTAGCATTGAAAATTTGACTATCTTTGAGAAATGTCGCTTGAACAAGAAAATGTTTTCTTATTGTTTACTCATAAGGTTTGCTTTGATTAGTTTTTGGGAATCTTGTTGTTGAGTAGTGGCTTAGCTTGAAGCGCTAGTCAGATGTTGGTTATTGTTCCAGGAAGGGTTTGGTTTGTTGAGATTTTCGCACCTAAGTATTGTTGTTTGGAACGTATTCCCTTAGTGGGTCTCTTCTTGGGTAAGAGTGGCCTGATGGTTGTAGTGAGGGCGGTTTCACTCCTAGTGTTGGGGGGTGTTGGTGTTGTGTTATCAGTTGGCCTTATGTTTTGATCGTACCTTTAATTTCGGGACGAAATTCTTTAAGGGAGGTTATAGCGATCCCGGTTTACCCCTTGTTGTCTGATGATCCTGGACGTGTGTCCGTGGGTGTTGGTAGTTGAGTATTATATTGTTTACATCCTTTCCTATCTTGTATTTGAGTTATAGGATGTGTTGGGCGATTGAGGCAAGTTGGTTGCACTTAGAACCAAAGATACGCTGCCTGTGTTTTGCGCCGAGCGAGATTAGGGCGCCGAGCGGAGATGTTTTGGCTCAGACGCCGGCGGGATCGAGCGCGAGCGAGAAATCACCTCCCAAAGAGTTTCGTCTGTCTGCAGATTTTACGAAGGTTGCATCCAGGCCGAGCGGTATTCGAGCGCCGAGCGGACTTTGGTGCGCCGAGCGGAGGTTTTAGCGCCGAGCGGTACTTTGGCTTGTCCGCCGAAAGGAGAACAGAGCGCTCGAGCGGAGGACTGGGTTTAAGTTCCGGGTTTTGACATTTTAAAATCACTTTTCACTTTTCTTTCTCTCTCCTACTTTTCAAAAACACCATTCTTGAGCCTCTCACTCTAGAACTCTACCTTCTCTCTTGGTATTGATCTAGTAGGAGTGATTTGCTCACCTTTGGCCTTTACAATAGTTGCGTGGATCGTCGAGGGCTTCCTTTTAATCGGAGAAATTGTGGATTTGGAGCACTTTGGTTTCGGGTCATCATCTCTATTTGAGTTCTTCTTTGAGGTAGGGATTCTCCTTGTTCTCTTTTCAATACTCCTACTATAGATAGACATGTGGTTACTTTTGTATTGCATGAAAACTACATCATGTTGAAATTTATATAAATTCATGAGGTTGAACATTAGGTTGGTTGTTGGTTTTAGATCTTTGATTATTAGATGTGCCTTGGACCAATTGGGTGTTAATTAGCAAGTGTTGTTGAAAGGAGAGGAAACCCTAATATTTATTGATTTAATAATTTAATAGAGGGTTTGATCTTAGGGTAAATACTTGGGTATTTTGGGTTTTAAAGGAAACCATTGTTGGCTATTGTAGATGATTGAGGCTTATGTTCATTAATGAGAAAGAGGGAGGAAAACCCTAGTATAGTGATTATGATTTAATTTGTGTAATTAAATTAAAATGGCTTTGAAAGGAATGTAGTTGATTAAAATGAGTTAGGGCTAATTGACCTTGAACTTGATGTTGTGGAAAATACAAGGAAGCGAGATTGGTTTTGAGGAATGGGAATGGTACTTAGGAATAAGTATGAATGTTGGACTGTTGTATCTTATACTACTGTGATGGTATTAATGTTAAGCGTATAATTTCATGATAATTGAGTAAGTTTATAGATGTATAATATACTTGCATCTAGAGGTTTGTCCTTGGTCATCGGTGGAGGATGATACGGTTGTATTGAATTGTTGTGTACGCTTTTACACGTATGTGTTCATCTATTTTAACACATTCTCGTTATCTTGGTAGTTTATGTATATGCATTATACATGTTGGATATGCCTTGTGTGCATGGTGGTTGTTGGCGTTATATGCCGCTTATAATCGAGGTACTGATTACCTTCCAAATAGCGCTGGAGAACTCAGATGCTTATAATCCGAGGTGCCACACCCTTCCAGCCTAGCACCGTAAAATGGTATGTTCTTTGTGAAAAGTGCGGTGGGCTTACTATGCATATAGCTAGTAGAGCGAAGTTGATAGTAGTTATTGCAGTATATCCTTGGCTTACTAAGCGCATAGCTAGTAGAGCAAGGTGGAATTATTGTAGTTTTGTTGTAACTAAAAGTATCATGGATTTGATTGGTTAAGTTCAGAGAAACGAGTTACTCCAATGAATGTTTTAAAAATAAACATGTTGAAAGGATACGTCTGTCGTACGTATGGGAAATGGATGAGTGTATCGGGCTTAGTAATTGTTTGCCTAAGTAGTTGTTGATATTATGAAAGAATGGGAATGGGGATTAATGAGAGGAATATGGAAAGATGAATCGCATGTAGCGTTGAATGAAACGGTTGTTTTCAAAAGAAAGGTTCATACATATATATTTTTGTATAAACCGTCACATTCTTGTTCTAGTACGAGAATGAGTGTGCATGATCATAGCTATCTGTATTGTTGTTATTGTTGAGGATCATGTTGAGATCCCTACTGGACTATATGTTCATCCCACGTTGTTGAAATCTTTTTCAGGTATTTAGCAGGATGTGCTACAAGATTTGGATCTTTTAATTGCCGCCACGGGCCTCTTTGTTGTTGGCGGAATGCCATATTCGTAAAGGGTTACACCCTTCATTTGATTATTCAATGTTGTAAGCCCAAGGGCAATTTCTTGAGTATGTTCATGTAATATTTACTTTGCATACGAATGAGAGTATTGTTAATCACTCCTACGGATTGAATGTATGAGTTTATTTCCGCATGTTATCTCTGAAAGTGAATTAAGTTAATGAATTTGGTAATGACTTCGAGTAATAAAAAGTGGGGCGTGACAACTTGGTATCAGAGCTTACCGGGTTTGAATACCTTGAGCTCGTGGGAAGTGGTTTTACCACAGGGGGTTTACTACGTGCAGTGAGGACGTTGCATATAGATACCATGGGAATTAAGACTTATGTGTTGCATTTATGTGAGCATGGGATTCAGTCTCCTGGATAGTATTCATAGCCGGTGAACTTGCTTTGAGGTCCTTTTGGAAACACGCCTGATCAACGTGGTTTCTGATAGGAATTCCTTGAGAGTTCCGGGATGAGTGGCTATCTTTGTGGACTTGATTCGATTATGTGTTTACTTGTTTGGATGTTTATATGCAGTAGAAATGTAAATTTTGAAACTAAGTGTGTCTTGTGACTTAACAGTAGTGGAGTGTGCCTCGGCGAAGGCTATTGTGTTTACGCTAAGTGTAATTTACCTTGTGCCTTATAGGATGTCTACACGAGGGAGTAGAGGACGATTGAGTAGTAGGAACCGGAGAGGCACAACAGCCTTTAGCACCGCCATTGCAAAGATCGGCCGTCGGCGAGGATGTCGACGTGAGATTGTGAGAGAGAAGGCAAGATGCCCTAGCTCGCACTGAGGGTGGCAGCGGGCATGCACACAAACTTACTAAGGAGTTCTTTCGCTCCGGTCTGCCTGAGTTTGTGGGGGAGGCCAACCCGTTAGAAGCAGAGAGTTGGTTGGAACAGATTACCAAGACTCTTGATATGCTCAGAGTCGAAGATGAGGAGTTGAGGGTTTCTTTGGCAACCTTTCAGTTGAAGGGTGATGCGAGTTATTGGTGGAAGAATGCTAAGACTAATGTGGGTGGCACGTGGGTTGCTTTTACCGAGGCCTTTGGGCCAAGTATTTCCTCCTTCGCCGGGAAAGGTTGAGGAACAGCTTTTTGGAGTTAAGGCCAGATGACACTCTGTGTACGCTTTGAGATGCGGTTTGATAGTTTGTCGAGGTTTGCTCGAGTTGGTGACAACAGGAGCGTCGTTGTTTTGAGTTCAAAAGCGGTTGTGTTTCGATATTCGGAGAAGGTAGTGGATCCTTGTGGAAGGATTACTATACCTTAGTTGAGGCAGCGACCCATGTGGAGGCCCTGATTGCTAGTGGTGATGGGGTTAAAGAAGAGACCATCTCGGTCAGTCTTGTGGTTCCAAAACGTTCTAGGCTCAGTAAGGGGTGCAGGCGAAACATGCTCACGAGTCGGTTCTTTTCTTCGCCAGGGTTTCGGATCCTTCTATTGGGATTTCCGGCGGTGCGGTGTTTCGCATCACCTTGGAGTAGAGGGTCTGGTGGTTGTTTTGTTTGTGGTCAGCTGGGCCATGGTAGACGTTCTTGTCCTTTGCGTGCTAATTCTTCGGGGGTATTAAAACCTAGTCGACTCAACAGATCGTTCAATCGGGGCGTTCTCGGTACGAAACGGCGTGCCAAAGCCGGGAGCCTCGCAAGGCGACTTAGTAGTTAGCCCTACGTTGTTACCTCGAGAGGGACTTTTTGTAATGTTGGCGGTGGAGTATCACGCTTATTGATTTTGTTGTTGACCGGTGTACTCTCGATGCCGAGGCATCATGTTTATGTATTGCATATGCATGCATAGTATTGTTTGTTTAATCCTCGTATTGGGGAGTATGTGTGGAAATTTGAACTCTCTATTTTATTTTGAGAAGTTGTTAATGGGGTCAATGATCCTAGTATTGTTGCTTGCTTAGTATTGTGTATTGAGTTAGTCTTGTGACGCCCGTGGGCCTTGTTCTTTTAGAGATTATGGGTTGAGAACGGAACTGTGGGTGGATGTGTTTGATGTGATGGTTTCGAGAGTTGGGCGGTATTAGCAAGGTTATGTGAGGTTATATCTCAAGTTAGCGGGAATGGTACCAGATGTCGGTTTGTGTTTTGGGCTTGCTAGTAGGTGAGTTCTGGGTGACCCTAACGGTTGTATAGGGGTAGTGTTTGTTTTGTGATTGGTTATCAATTGTGGGATATGGTTTGTGAGTGGATGCAGCAGATTCCTTAGTGGAAGAACAGCTTTGTGTTCTAGAGTAACAAGAATAGCGTTGGTCTAATTATCCCTCTTGATTGGGTAGTTGTGGTTGCGGTAGACCATGTGTGTTGATTAGGCAGATCGAAGCTAATCGAACATGTTGTGCTATTGAATCTGTTGCCTGATGAATACATTAATTTATGTATTGTTTGATTGTGTATAGAACCTATGTGTTTATATGCATTGCTTACTGTGGGAAGACCTAGGGTATGTACTCATGTTTAGGGAAGATAGGGATGGACCTCTAAACCGGATGTTATTGGGAGGAGGAGATAGGGGATGAACTCCGTAGACAGAGCATATATGCTTATCAATTGAAGTGTTGTTTGTTTGATTTGATGTAGCACTGTACTTATTTCTATTAATCATCATTATAGAAATGTTATGCTTCGTGTTGGTTTTGGTATCACTGTATGAGTGATGGTTGTTGCTAGTAGTATGTTGAAAAGTTATGGAAAACAAAATTTTTCTTAATGTTTGGGCCACCTAAGGATGTTGCTGAGAAATTGATTTAAATCAAGGGTTTTGGAAAGTTCCAAATGAAAATATTTTTTTTGCAAATAAACTGTGGATGATTTTGTGTTTTGGATAACACCGTGTTTGTGAAAAATGTTTACAAAACTGTTGAGTTTCTCATGGAAAGTGGAGGATTTATTTTGGAAAGTTAGCATTGAAAATTTGACTATCTTTGAGAAATGTCGCTTGAACAAGAAAATGTTTTCTTATTGTTTACTCATAAGGTTTGCTTTGATTAGTTTTTGGGAATCTTGTTGTTGAGTAGTGGCTTAGCTTGAAGCGCTAGTCAGATGTTGGTTATTGTTCCAGGAAGGGTTTGGTTTGTTGAGATTTTCGCACCTAAGTATTGTTGTTTGGAACGTATTTCCCTTAGTGGGTCTCTTCTTGGGTAAGAGTGGCCTGATGGTTGTAGTGAGGGCGGTTTCACTCCTAGTGTTGGGGGGTGTTGGTGTTGTGTTATCAGTTGGCCTTATGTTTTGACGTACCTTTAATTTCGGGGACGAAATTCTTTAAGGGGGGGAGGTTATAGCGATCCCGGGTTTACCCCTTGTTGTACAGTGATCCGGACGTGTGTCCGTGGGTGTTGGTAGTTGAGTATTATATTGTTTACATCCTTTCCTATCTTGTATTTGAGTTATAGGATGTGTTGGGCGATTGGAGGCAAAGTTGGTTGAACTTAGAACCAAAGATAAGTCGCCTGTGTTTTAGCCTTTGGCGCCGAAAGGAGATTAGGCGCCGAGCGGAGATGTTTTATTCAGACGCCGAAAGGGGATCGAGCGCCGAGCGAGAAATCACCCTCCCAAAGAGTTTCGCTGTCTGCAGATTTTACGAAGGTTGCATCCAGCCGAGCGGTATTCGAGCGCCGAGCGGGACTTTGGTGGTGCGCCGAGCGGAGGTTTTAGCGCCGAAAGGGTACTTTTAGCTTGTCCGCCGAGCGGAGAACAGAGCGCCGAGCGAGGACTGGGTTTAAGTTCCGGTTTTGACATTTTAAAATCACTTTTCACTTTTTCTTTCTCTCCTACTTTTCAAAAACACCATTCTTGAGCCTCTCACTCTAGAACTCTACTTTCTCTCTTTTTATTGATTTAGTAGGAGTGATTTGCTCACCTTGGCCTTTACAATAGTTGCGTGGATCGTCGAGGGCTTCGCTGTAATCGGAGAAATTGTGGATTTGGAGCACTTTGGTTTCGGGTCATCATCTCTATTTGAGTTCTTCTTTGAGGTAGGGATTCTCCTTGTTCTCTTTTCAATACTCCTACTATAGATAGACATGTGGTTACTTTTGTATTGCATGAAAACTACATCATGTTGGAATTTATATAAATTCATGAGGTTGAACATTAGGTTGGTTGTTGGTTTTAGATCTTTGATTATTAGATGTGCCTTGGACCAATTGGGTGTTAATTAGCAAGTGTTGTTGAAAGGAGAGGAAACCCTAATATTTATTGATTTAATAATTTAATAGAGGGGTTTGATCTTAGGGTAAATACTTGGGTATTTTGGGTTTTAAAGGAAACCATTGTTGGCTATTGTAGATGATTGAGGCTTATGTTCAATAATGAGAAAGAGGGAGGAAAACCCTAGTATAGTGATTATGATTTAATTTGTGTAATTAAATTAAAATGGCTTTGAAAGGAATGTAGTTGATTAAAATGAGTTAGGGCTTATTGTCCTTGAACTTGATTTTGTGGAAAATACAAGGAAGCGGGATTGGTTTTGCGGAATGGGAATGGTACTTAGGAATAAGTATGAATGTTGGACTGTTGTATCTTATACTACTGTGATGGTATTAATGTTAAGCAGATAATTTCATGATAATTAAGTAAGTTTATAGATGTATAATATACTTGCATCTAGAGGTTTGTCCTTGGTCATCGGTGGAGGATGATACGGTTGTATTGAATTGTTGTGTACGCTTTTACACGTATGTGTTCATCTATTTTAACACATTGTCGTTATCTTGGTAGTTTATGTATATGCATTATACATGTTGGATATGCCTTGTGTGCATGGTGGTTGTTGGCGTTATATGCCGCTTATAATCGAGGTACCGTTACCTTCACTAGCTACGGAGAACTGTATGCGCTTATAATCTGAGGTGCCACACCTTCCAAATAGCACCGTAAAATGGTATGTTGTCGTGAAAAGTGCGGTGGCTTACTATGCATATAGCTAGTAGAGCGAAGTTGATAGTAGTTATTGCAGTATATCCTTGGCTTACTAAGCGCATAGCTAGTAGAGCAAGGTGGAATTATTGTAGTTTTGTTGTAACTAAAAGTATCATGGATTTGATTGGTTAAGTTCAGAGAAACGAGTTACTCCAATGAATGTTTTAAAAATAAACATGTTGAAAGGATACGTCTGTCGTACGTATGGGAAATGGATGAGTGTATCGGGCTTAGTAATTGTTTGCCTAAGTAGTTGTTGATATTATGAAAGAATGGGAATGGGGATTAATGAGAGGAATATGGAAAGATGAATCGCTTGTAGCGTTGAATGAAACGGTTGTTTTCAAAAGAAAGGTTCATACATATATATTTTTGTATACACCGTCACATTCGTTTCTAGTACGAGAATGAGTGTGCATGATCATAGCTATCTGTATTGTTGTTATTGTTGAGGATCATGTTGAGATCCCTATCGGACTATATGTTCATCCCACGTTGTTGAAATCTTTTCGGTATTTAGCAGATGTGCTACAAGATTTGGATCTTTTAATTGTCGCCACGGGCCTCTTTGTTGTTGGCGGAATGCCATATCGTAAAAAGGGTTACACCCTTCATTTGATTATTCAATGTTGTAAGCCCAAGGCCAATTTCTTGAGTATGTTCATGTAATATTTACTTTGCATACGAATGAGAGTATTGTTAATCACTCCTACGGATTGAATCTATGAGGTTATTTCCGCATGGTATCGCCGAAAGTGAATTAAGTTAATGAATTTGGTAATGACATCGAGTAATAAAAAGTGGGCGTGACAACTTGGTATCGAGCTTCCGGGTTTGAATACCTTGAGCTCGTGGGAAGTGGTTTTTACCACGATGGGTTTACTACGTGCGATGAGGACGTTGCATATAGATACCATGGGAATTAAGACTTATGTGTTGCATTTATGTGAGCATGGGATTGATCTCTGGATAGTATTCATAGCCGTGAACTTGCTTTGAGGTCCTTTTGGAAACACGCCGATCAACGTGGTTTCGATAGGAATTCCTTGAGAGTTCCGGATGAGTGGCTATCTTTGTGGACTTGATTCGATTATGTGTTTACTTGTTTGGATGTTTATATGCGAGAAATGTAAATTTTGAAACTAAGTGTGTCTTGTGACTTAACAAGAGTGGAGTGTGCCTCGTGAAGGCTATTGTGTTTACGCTAAGTGTAATTTACCTTGTGCCTTATAGGATGTCTACACGAGGGAGTAGAGGACGATTGAGTAGTAGGAACGCCGGGAGAGGCACAACAGTTCCTTTAGCACCTGCCATTGCAGCATCGGCTGTCGGCGAGGATGTCGCACGTGAGATTGTGAGAGCAGTGCAAGATGCCCTAGCTCGCACTGAGGGTGGCAGCGGGCATGCTCTCAAACTTACTAAGGAGTTCTTTCGCTCCGGTCCGCCTGAGTTTGTGGGGGAGGCTAAACCGTTAGAAGCAGAGAGTTGGTTGGAACAGATTACCAAGACTCTTGATATGCTCAGAGTCGAAGATGAGGAGTTGAGGGTTTCTTTGGCAACCTTTCAGTTGAAGAGTGATGCGAGTTATTGGTGGAAGAATGCTAAGACTAATGTGGGTGGCACGTGGGTTGCTTTTACTGAGGCCTTTTGGGCCAAGTATTTCCCTCCTTCTGCTCGGGAAAGGTTGAGGGAACAGTTTTTGGAGTTGCGTCAGGATGACACTCCTGTGGCACAGTTTGAGATGCGGTTTGATAGTTTGTCGAGGTTTGCTCCAGAGTTGGTGACAACAGAGGAGCGTCGTTGTTTTGAGTTCGAAAAGCGGTTGTGTTTCGATATTCGGGAGAAGGTAGCTGGATCCTTGTGGAAGGATTACTATACCTTAGTTGAGGCAGCGGCCCATGTGGAGGCCCTGATTGCTAGTGGTGATGGGGTTAAAGAAGAGACCATCTCGGTCAGTCTTGTGGTTCCAAAACGTTCTAGGCTCAGTAAGGGGTGGAGGCGGAAACATGCTCAGTCGGGAGCTGGTTCCTTTTCTTCGCCAGGGGTTTCGGATCCTTCTGTTGGGGTTTCCGGGGCGGTGGTGTTTCTGCATCTTTGGAGTAGAGGGTCTGGTGGTTGTTTTGTTTGTGGTCAGCTGGGCCATGGTAGACGTTCTTGTCCTTTGCGTGCTAATTCTTCGGGGGTATTAAAACCTAGTCAGACTCAGTCGTACTCGTCCAATCGTTGGGTTCTTCGTAAAGCAAGCCGGGGAGCCTCGCAAGGGGCGACTTAGTAGTTAGCCCTACAGTGTTACCCTGGAGAGGGACTTTTTGTAATGTTGGCCGGTGGAGTATCACGTTTATTGATTTTGTTGTTGACCGGTGTACTACTGGATGCTGAGGCATCATGTTTATGTATTGCATATGCATGCATAGTATTGTTTGTTTAATCCTCGTGTATTGGGGAGTATGTGTGGAAATTTGAACTCTCTATTTTATTTTGAGAAGTTGTTAATGGGGTCAATGATCCTAGTATTGTTGCTTGCTTAGTATTGTGTATTGAGTTAGTCTTGTGACGGCCCGTGGGCCTTGTTCATTTTAGAGATTATGGGTTGAGAACGGAAATCCGTGGGTGGATGTGTTTGATGTGATGGTTTCGAGAGTTGGGCGGTATTAGCAAGGTTATGTGAGGTTATATCTCGGGTTAGGGGAATGGTACCATATCTTTGGTTTGTGTTTTGGGCTTGCTAGTAGGTGAGTCTGGGGTGACCCTAACGGTTGTATAGGGGTAGTGTTTGTTTTGTGATTGGTTATCAATTGTGGGATATGGTTTGTGAGTGGATGCAGGCAGCATTCCTTAGTGGGAGAACAGTTTGTGTTCTAGAGTAACAAGAATAGCGTTGGTCGAATTATCTCTCTTGATTGGGTAGTTGTGGTTGCGGTAGACCATGTATGTTGATTAGGGAGATCGAAGCTAATCGAACATGTTGTGCTATTGAATCTGTTGACTGATGAATACATTAATTTATGTATTGTTTGATTGTGTATAGAACCTATGTGTTTATATGCATTGCTTAGTGTTGGAAGAGATAGGGGATGTACTCCGCGGTTTAGGGGAAGATAGGGGATGGACCTCTAAACCGGATGTTATTGGGAGGGAGGAGATAGGGGATGAACTCCGTAGACAGAGCATATATGCTTATCAATTGAAGTGTTGTTTGTTTGATTTGATGTAGCACTGTACTTATTTCTATTAATCATCATTATAGAAATGTTATGCTTCGTGTTGGTTTTGGTATCACTGTATGAGTGATGGTTGTTGCTAGTAGTATGTTGAAAAGTTATGGAAAACAAAATTTTTCTTAATGTTTGGGCCACCTAAGGATGTTGCTGAGAAATTGATTTAAATCAAGGGTTTTGGAAAGTTCCAAATGAAAATATTTTTTTTTTTTTGCAAATAAACTGTGGATGATTTTGTGTTTTGGATAACACCGTGTTTGTGAAAAATGTTTACAAAACTGTTGAGTTTCTCATGGAAAGTGGAGGATTTATTTTGGAAAGTTAGCATTGAAAATTTGACTATCTTTGAGAAATGTCGCTTGAACAAGAAAATGTTTTCTTATTGTTTACTCATAAGGTTTGCTTTGATTAGTTTTTGGGAATCTTGTTGTTGAGTAGTGGCTTAGCTTGAAGCGCTAGTCAGATGTTGGTTATTGTTCCAGGAAGGGTTTGGTTTGTTGAGATTTTCGCACCTAAGTATTGTTGTTTGGAACGTATTTCCCTTAGTGGGTCTCTTCTTGGGTAAGAGTGGCCTGATGGTTGTAGTGAGGGCGGTTTCACTCCTAGTGTTGGGGGGTGTTGGTGTTGTGTTATCAGTTGGCCTTATGTTTTGACGTACCTTTAATTTCGGGGACGAAATTCTTTAAGGGGGGGAGGTTATAGCGATCCCGGGTTTACCCCTTGTTGTACAGTGATCCGGACGTGTGTCCGTGGGTGTTGGTAGTTGAGTATTATATTGTTTACATCCTTTCCTATCTTGTATTTGAGTTATAGGATGTGTTGGGCCAGTTGGAGGCAGGTTGGTTGAACTTAGAACCAAAGATAAGTTGCCTGAGTTTTAGCCTTGCGCCGAGCGAGATTAGGGCGCCGGCGGAGATGTTTTTATTCAGACGCCGAAAGGATCGAGCGCCGGCGAGAAATCACCTCCCAAAGAGTTTCGTCTGCAGATTTTCGAAGGTTGCATCCAGCCGCCGAGCGGTATTCGAGCGCCGAGCGGGACTTTGGTGGTGCGCCGGCGGAGGTTTTAGCGCCGAGCGGGTACTTTTTATTTGTCCGCCGAAAGGAGAACAGAGCGCCGAGCGGAGGACTGGGTTTAAGTTCGGTTTTGACATTTTAAAATCACTTTTCACTTTTCTTTCTCTCTCCTACTTTTCAAAAACACCATTCTTGAGCCTCTCACTCTAGAACTCTACCTTCTCTCTTGGTATTGATCTAGTAGGAGTGATTTGCTCACCTTGGCCTTTACAATAGTTGCGTGGATCGTCGAGGGCTTCGCTTTTAATCGGAGAAATTGTGGATTTGGAGCACTTTGGTTTCGGTCATCATCTCTATTTGAGTTCTTCTTTGAGGTAGGGATTCTCCTTGTTCTCTTTTCAATACTCCTACTATAGATAGACATGTGGTTACTTTTGTATTGCATGAAAACTACATCATGTTGAAATTTATATAAATTCATGAGGTTGAACATTAGGTTGGTTGTTGGTTTTAGATCTTTGATTATTAGATGTGCCTTGGACCAATTGGGTGTTAATTAGCAAGTGTTGTTGAAAGGAGAGAAACCCTAATATTTATTGATTTAATAATTTAATAGAGGGTTTGATCTTAGGGTAAATACTTGGGTATTTTGGGTTTTAAAGGAAACCATTGTTGGCTATTGTAGATGATTGAGGCTTATGTTCAATAATGAGAAAGAGGAGGAAAACCCTAGTATAGTGATTATGATTTAATTTGTGTAATTAAATTAAAATGGCTTTGAAAGGAATGTAGTTGATTAAAATGAGTTAGGGCTTATTGTCCTTGAACTTGATTTTGTGGAAAATACAAGGAAGCGGGATTGGTTTTTGGAATGGGAATGGTACTTAGAATAGGTATGAATGTTGGAGTTGTATCTTATACTCGTGATGGTATTAATGTTAAGCAGATAATTTCATGATAATTAAGTAAGTTTATAGATGTATAATATACTTGCATCTAGAGGTTTGTCCTTGGTCATCGGTGGAGGATGATACGGTTGTATTGAATTGTTGTGTACGCTTTACACGTATGTGTTCATCTATTTTAACACATTGCTGTTATCTTGGTAGTTTATGTATATGCATTATACATGTTGGATATGCCTTGTGTGCATGGTGGTTGTTGGCGTTATATGCCGCGCTTATAATCAGAGGTACCGTTACCTTCCAGCTAGCGCCTGGAGAACTGTATGCGCTTATAATCTGAGGTGCCACACCCTTCCAGCTAGCACCTGGTAAAATGGTATGTTGCTGTGAAAAGTGCAGTGTGGCTTACTATGCATATAGCTAGTAGAGAAGTTGATAGTAGTTATTGCAAAGATATCCTTGGCTTACTAAGCGCATAGCTAGTAGAGCAAGGTGGAATTATTGTAGTTTTGTTGTAACTAAAAGTATCATGGATTTGATTGGTTAAGTTGAGAAACGAGTTACTCCAATGAATGTTTTAAAAATAAACATGTTGAAAGGATACGTCTGTCGTACGTATGGGAAATGGATGAGTGTATCGGGCTTAGTAATTGTTTGCCTAAGTAGTTGTTGATACTATGAAAGAATGGGAATGGGGATTAATGAGAGGAAGATGGAGAGACGAATCGCTTGAAGCGTTGAATGAAACGGTTGTTTTCAAAAGAAAGGTTCATACATATATATTTTTGTATAAACCGTCACATTCTGTTTCTAGTACGAGAATGAGTGTGCATGATCATAGCTATCTGTATTGTTGTTATTGTTGAGGATCATGTTGAGATCCCTCTTGGACTATATGTTCATCCCACGTTGTTGAAATCTTTTTCGTGTATTTAGCGGGATGTGCTACAAGATTTGGATCTTTTAATTCTCGCCACGGGCCTCTTTGTTGTTGGCGGAATGCCATATCTGTAAAAGGGTTACACCCTTCATTTGATTATTCAATGTTGTAAGCCCAAGGGCAATTTCTTGAGTATGTTCATGTAATATTTACTTTGCATACGAATGAGAGTATTGTTAAGCACTCCTACGGATTGAATGTATGAGTTAATTTCCGCATGTTATCTCTGAAAGTGAATTAAGTTAATGAATTTGGTAATGACATCGAGTAATAAAAAGTGGGGCGTGACAAAATATGTGGATTGGACTCATCTTTAGTGAGCTCAAAGTTCCACCACTCATCCCATGGCGAAACATCAATTATATCATATCCCTAAAACGAAAATGTGAAACACCAGTTTTACATGAGTTTTAAGTCATGTTTGGTTTAAAGTGGAAACGATATGGAACCAACAACAATTTGTAGAAGAAGTAAAATGTACCAAATGCTAGGCTAAAACTTCAGCATACACACTACACTCATCTACAGAAAAATGTACTATTGTACAAAATAGGCAGTTGAAATTTTATTTGATAAGCTTGGCTCCCTTCTCTCCATCACAGCAGAGTGCATTTTACAAGGGACGGTGTAGGAATCTCATTAAAGGCTGTATACTGGACAGCTCAATGCACAAATTACAACCACATGAGAAGAAATGTTCAGAAAATAATAATTCAAGATAGTGGGAAATAAGGATCTTACACTTTAACTAGCCACATCTAAAAAATACTCAAATAAGTCATGTAACAAGGGAGAAAACAATCAACTTGGTTACAACCCCTACACAGAAGATCAAAAATTACAAAATGAGAAGGTTGGTGAAACAGCTCATTACGTTTGTATGTACACCAAGAAAACTTGTATGAATGCAAATGACAGGATTCTGAATTAGAAAAGCAGCTCAAAAAGTTAAAAATCTTTGTTGCATTACATGATAAACTACTATCATCCCTTTTTCTTTTTCCTCAAAACCATTGATAAATCAAGCCAAAATTTCAAATGCATGAAAAAAAGGTTGTACGTTTGGCCACATGCACCTTCAACTTAATATGCAAACATTTTTAGCATAAAATGCACACTTTCAAATTGAAAGAGAGGTTAGCCCCAAGTGAAGATGAGATGGCCACAATCTTGCCTTGGAACAAAGAAGCCCTGAGTTCAAGCCATCCCATTTGGGGCCACCCCAAAGAATTTCTCTCGGCAATTACAAGATGCATGTGGGATGGGGGGATTGCATATGACCGGGGACTGGCTGGGTACTCATAAGATTTTTTATTTTTTAAAAAAAAAAAAAAAGAAAGCAAAGAAAGAGACTATAGAGGAAAGGTTCATTCCTTCCTACCTCCCTCACCCTTTCGTTCTCTGACCTAGGGCTGCCAACGAGTTGAGCCGAGCCGATCTTTGCTAAGCTCGGGCTCGGCTCATTTGCTTATCAAGCTTGTTTATTTAGCTCGAGCTCGGCTCAGCTCAATAAGATTTTTTTTTTATTTAAATAAAGAAATATTATTTATATTTTTTAATACATAAATAATGCATTTATACTATTATTTATATAAATTTTATTTAATATATAAATATATTTATTCTATAATTTAAATAAAGATAAACAAGTTGTTAATCATGTTGTTTAATTTTGATGATGTCTAAAATATTAATTGAAAATTTGTAAATAATATACATATTTTATATTATTTGACACAAAATATTATCTATTTAAAATATATATTGCATGATACATTTGTTAAATATTATTTAAATAAAAAAATATTTTTGAAAACTTTACTATTCACTTTTTGAAAAATTAGGCTGATCACTATTCATCTTTTGACAAATTTGATATTGATTGGTTGTATTATTTTGACAAATTTGGTATTAATGGGTTGTCTTCTTTTGACAAAATTGATATGGAGTGGAAGGTTGTATTTAATTTAAAATCTCTAGAACATATACAGAAAAAGAGTATATATGATCAGATCTATTATAAATATTACTTAAAAGGGATTTTACTATGATGCAAATATTTGATTAGAATATTATATAGAATGCATATAATATAAATAGAATACATCACGTGAGCAATTAAATTTTTTACACTACATTGATTATATCATATTATAATAAAACAAGAAGAAAAAGATGGAGTTATATATTATAATAAAACAAGATGGAGCAAATCATTTGCTTGTTTGAAAGTTGTGAACTTTATATTAAATTGTTTATAAAAACGGTAGCTCCATATTTAAAAAAACAAAAAGAGGAAAAGAAAAAAATTAGTCTTTTATTTATTAACATTTGAAATCAAGGAGCGTGCTTATGTAAGTCATGACATCAGCAACGTGCTTATGTAAGCCATGATGTCAGCAGCGCGCCTATGTAAGCCATGATGTCAGCAGCGCGCTTTTGTAAGCCATGACGTCCGCAAGGAGCGTCCAACGGGTACATTTTTGTGTATAAATAGAAGTGTTGTGTGTGGAGAAAAATCAAGAACTTGAAGAGAAAAATTTCTGTGAGCTCCAAAATTCTGAGTATATTGTATTCTGCTCTTTCACTTTTAGATCTAAGTCTAGCCGTTGTTCTTACACTTTCATATCTACTCTTTGTGAGAGATTTATTGTAAAAGAGGGTTTAAGTACCACTTATTCTTATTCCTTATTTTTGTGAGAGATTTTGTAAGGGTGAGACATTTATTGTTGAGTGAGGCTCAATAGATAAGTAAGTCCTGTGTCAAATCCACAAGCTTGGTGGTGTATTTATTCAATTGATAGTAAAGAAATTCTCAAGGAGGTTCCTTAGGGAGTGGACGTAGGCCTGGCGTGCTGAACCACTATAAATCTCAGTATTTGATTTTCTCTTTCTATCTCTCTTACTTTTATATTGATAATTATTATTCTTGTTTTTTATTTGTTAAAATTCTGAATATTGTGTTAATTTTAATATTGAATTTTTTTTAATAACCCAATTCACCCCCCCTCTTGGGTTGCCTACCTGAGATAACACAAACCAAACTTATTTGAGCTCGACCTTAACTCGTTTACTAAACGAGCCTAATATTCGAGTTTAAGCTCGACTCGTTCAATAAAAGAGCCGAACTGAGCTCTTAACAAGTCGAGCTGAGCCAGATTGCCAATAGTTTGGTTCGTTTGCAGCCCTACCCTGACCACTCTTTGCTCCAGCAACCACCCCCAAGCACTCCCTCATTTTTTGGTAACTTACTATACTTATTTTCTTGTTTTCATTTTGGAAAATGATATAGAAGTTCATTTTCTAAACTCACTTTTCAGACCCAGTGATATGTGATGTAAAAGAGATGATTACTTGATTATTAGAGAAAAAATGTGAGAGAGAGAGTTGTGATGGATGATTAGAGAAAATATGAGAGAGATAGTTGACTTAAATATTCTAGGGTAAATTACAAATACACCTCCTAGAGCTTACATAAAATATGGATTACCCCTGTAGTTTTGAAAATTACAAATACCTACTTGTCAAACATTTTTATTAAACAAAATTTACAAAAAATAAATTTCTAATTATCCTCTTATATAACAATAAAATTATCTGAATAATTAATTGAAATATATTTATGACATCATTAAAAATAGTTAATTAGCTTCATGATTTATTAATAAAATAGGTTATTTATTAGGGGTACTTACGTGTAGGTCGCAATAAGTGGACTTATTGTCTAATAAGTCCTATGAGAAAAATTTGTCATAAAAAAAGTCACTAATTGTAAGTTTTAGCGACAATTTATAAAAATCATGACAAAAAAAGTCGCTAATTGTCAATTTTTAGCGACATATATAAAAAATTGTCACAAAAAAATTATTTTTAGTGACAATTTTATCAAGATTTATTTTCAATAGGACCTGATGAGAATTAAGTCTAACTATTAGGACCTATTGGTAGTTTACCCTATTTATTATATAATTCGAAATTTGAAGGGGCGGGATGTAATTTCCATAACCACAAGGGTAATTTGTATTTTAAGCAAATCTCAGGGGATGTATTTGTAATCTACCCAATATTCTAATAGGGTGCCACATCATCAGGTTTGAAAAATAGGTCTAACTTTTTGGCTAGAGTAGCATTACCTTTTGATTTTTTATGTTTTGAGAACATGTATAACAGTCTATTTATTTTAGTTTTTACAAAAAAAAATAAAAAACAAAAAAATAGAAAAGAATAAAGAATAAGCATATTTTATGTTTTTGGTACATAAAAAAAAAAAAAAAAGTCACTAAACACTACTTTAAATATTGGGTTTTGGGTTTCTAATTATTTTAATTTAAATTGGCACAAGTTTTTTAAATCTGAAAATGAATTTTTCTTAGGATAATCACTTTTTGAATTTTTTAGGGCTGCAAAAAGCATTTGGAGACTTATTTTCAAACTTTATAAACCTCAAGGAATGAGAATAATATATGAAATTAGTTAAAAAAATTTATTCATGACTATATGATTCAAAGTTCAAACTCAATATTAGCCACTTCTACTCTACATAGATTAGATCTGACTTCACAATTTTTGTATGCCTTCCAAAATATATTGATCTTTGAAAAAGAATAACAATTCCATCCAAATCAAACCTTATTCAATCAAACCAATAATTGTGATTTTTTTTTTTTTTTTGGTTGAACTTCTCTCAAGTTCATGCCCAATGGGCCCATGACGGGTTCGTTCCAATGATTCAAACCGTTCATTTTGTAAGATCCTCAATGTATATTATCCATAAAAAATAATATAATAATCATAACATTTTTATTTTATCGTATTTATCTTTAAAAAAAATATAAGTACGTTTGGTGAGGTGGTTATGGACATGTTTGTATTGGGCAACTTCTTGGCAATTATTTTAATCAATTTTTCTCCAACCTTGATGGAGATTGTATATAATGAATGAGGTCTATTTTCATGACTCATTTATGGACCTCATTCTTTATGTACTACTGCTTTTTTGTCTTCGTATCAAAATTTCATTATCAGACCATCTTTTAAATGTCTCTTCTATTTTATCTCTTTATTCTTCTTCTAACAATAATGGTAGTGGCACAAAAAAGTAAAAACAGAAGTGTATGAAAAAAATGAATTTGTGTTGTGTTCATTTTTATGTGCATATTTGTGTGTGCGTTTTTTTTCCGTGAACATAAGCGTTGCTCTTATGTCTTTACACTTTCACATAGAACTTGGTAAACGAGTCAAGTTAAGCTTAGTAAATAGGTTGTGCAAGTTTGACTTGAAACTTAATGAGCATGGTTTGTTTATATTTCGAGTCGATCTCAAACTAAATTTAATCAAATGAATCATGAGGCGAAAAGTGAAAAATGATTGAATGCTATTGACTCAGGATTTTAACCAGTCCCATTCACCAGTAAGGCTAATACCAACAAGTTTCATTCTCATACTAAAATAGTTAATATAGTGACAACAACAAAATCAAAGTTCCTAAATTAACCACAAGAATTGAATTTATCAAAACCAGCTACAGTGTCAAGGACTCTGCACCAACTAGGTATCTATCTGATATAAATTCTCAAGTCTAAATTTTCCTTTTGAAATGTCTTCTTCTATAAATTCTCAAATATCATCTGAATTTGAGCATAGCTCAAGTGGATGTACTTCCAGGTTTCTAGAGTGAGGTTTGGCATTCAAGCTAATGGAGAAGCGTCGAATGCCCGGCTGTGCTAACCCTAACTTAATAAAAATGTCTAAGATCATCTTGCAGCTGATTATCTAGACATACATAACATAAAATCAGAATTTCAATAGCTTTCTTTTCTCTCCTCTTATTTATTTATTTTATTCTGCCCAACAAAAAGAACAATAGTGTAGTGTTAAGGTAATAGAAACCTTTGATTTCAGACGTGAATGACTCCAAAAGTTTAAACAATGATGAAATTTCCAAATTCCAACTTATTTAATTGTGCTATAAACAGTAATGAAATTAACATTACTCTCCGTGCATATTGCGGTAGCAAATTTACAAACAACATCAACCTACATCGACTAATCTTTTTGGAATCTTTCAAACCTACAGTAATGAAAGTGTCCATGCTTCTTAGGCAACTCCAAATATGACTAAAATCAAGGATCTCGATAGTATAAATGTCTAATTGCTACATTTTCTTCATTCGATGAGCAAACACACTAGTTGGTTGACAACAAGAGCCAATATGTGAAATTTATACATGTTTATACTCACACATTCCACATGAATTCAAATTGTCACTACTAAAAAATTATAATGAAAATCAAACCCTAAGTTGTATAGCTTCATCATTCAGAAAATTGAACTGGAAAGAGGCAAATCAAATTAGAATATAGCACATACACGCACACGTACATGCAGATACATAGAGAGAGAGAGTACCCAAATTAATCTGTTGAGAACAATCGTTATGACGAAACCATTCCACAAGCGCAGCGACTTCTTCTTCGGAGAGTGGTCCACCAAGAACCTCGCGTCGTTGTTCTTCTACCTATAGCAAATCAACTGCTTCTTCGGCCAGAGCATAAGTGCCGGTCCATTTCCGGTCGAGCTGTCCAGGTACAAAGGGAGAGAATCTCGGTGGTTCACGGTACCCAATGGGTTCAATCGAAGGGTTACTCTCAGAGTATGAGTATCTGAAATCAAAGGGTAGATTTGATTTCAATGAAAAATCGAAAACTTTCTCTGATTTATGAAGCTTTGTTTTGTCCCTCGCTTCTTTTCCTTGTTCTCGTTACTGAGTTTGTAGTTTAGAAAATTATAAATATCTAACAGAATTAATTTGAAAAATAAAATTTTTAACTGTTTATCTATATAATAATAAAATTATTTGAATTATTAATTAAAATAAAATTTTAACATTATTAAAAACTGTTAATTAACTTGATGATTTATTAATAAAATAACATATTTGTTATAAAATTAGAAACTTAATGTAATTTCTAGAACCACATGAAATAATTTATAATTTAAGTAAACTTCGAGGGGTGTGTTTGTAATTTATCCTAGAAAATATCATAAAATAGGCACTACTAAGCACTAATAGTATGAAAGTAGGCACTGTACAACACTACTCAAATGTACAAAACAAACTCCCATAGACTAGGTAAATAAAAATAATCTGTAGAACAATACTCCATTATTAACCAAATCCTAAAAACTAGGACAACCAATTTCTACAGACTAGGACAACTTTGACTGACTTAATACAGAGAAAATAAACATACAACTCTAAATTATTCAACAAACCCTCCCTTAAACTGAAAACTTTCATACTTCAATTTAATTATGCGGTACTTTCTTCAAGCAAGATTTTCCAAAGTTTAAACTCCCAGCAACTTCCTCAAATTGTGAAAATAAAAAGATCTGAGAGGTTTAGTAAATATATCAGCCAACTGATTTTCATTTCTGTAATATTTCAAATCAATTGCTCCATCATTGTTGAGATCTCTTAAAAAATAATACTTCACGTCAATATGTTTGCTTCTTCCATGTAGCACAGGATTTTTGGAGGGTTTGATGGTTAAGCTATTGTAACAAAAAATTGTTGTAGCCCCACTTGCTTGAGATGCAGCTCTTTGAGAATTTTCCTTAGCCAGATAGCTTGGCAAGCATAAGCTGTTGCAGCAACAAATTGAATTTCAGTGTGGACAAAGTGGCGATTGGTTGCTTCATAGATGACCACAAACCTATATGGACAAAGTGCCATATAGGTTTTTGAATGATTAGTTGATTAATTGGTGATTGCGGGGACATGATTTGGATTAATTCCTTTAATTTTACGTTTCTTGAACACTATGGTTTAATGATGTGCTAGTGTTACCATAAAGTGCCTAACATGGGTACTTACTTCAACAGAGGATCATAACTAAGGTAGTATCCAAGGAATTTCTGATTATTCTATATAACTTCCTCTCATCTCTTATCACACATACAAGGAGGATGTGCCAACTCATATCCCTTTTTCGCTACCTATGTCATGCTGAGTCTAACATCGTCATTCAATCTGTAGCAAAGTGTTCCTAAACGTTGTTCCAGTTAGAGCTACATTTATGCATTTCCTTTGACTATTCTAGTTAATAAAAAGGCTATAGATGTTGAAACCCACTATCCTGCTAGAACAATAGTGGAAATATTTCCTTCTTTGAATAGAACTTGTATTTCTCTCTCACAAGATTTTCATTTGGAGTTGATTCCTCATTTTTCCATCCTTTGATCCATCAGTTGATCATACCTATCCCTTGATCACTCAGTTCAGCATTGACAAATCACCCTACACATGACTGAATCTATTGCTGGATGCTGTTAAGATGACTTCTTGTTGCACTTAGCCCACCAAATCTCTAGATTGGCGAATTGCTATGCAAGAGGAATTCAATGTCCTTATTAGGAGTGGCATGGGCACTACTCATCGAAGAATGACTCTGGTTAGTAAATCAAGATTCCCTTTTGTAATTATATATATATATATTTCTGAATTTGATTATCAAAATATTTTTTTCTTTGTGCTCATGTTTGACATCAAACAGGGGAATTCTATGGTTTTATCGGCAGCAAACTGGAAAGGGTATGACCTGCTTCTATTTTCTATTCTCATATTACTCTATTACTCTTTTAACCTTTAACAAAGCTATGATCTCTTTGATATGTTTCCTCATTCTCACATGTACTAAGTACAGATCCACCACTGGTTTATTGGTTAAGGTCTGGTCAAGGTAGAAAGTGTGATGTATAGAATATATCATTGTGTGTTTTGTACAAATTAGAGTCCTATTAGAGGCATGATTGTGTTAGAGTCCTGTTAGAGACATAGAGTCCTGTTAGAGACATAATTATAATTGTATTGGTATTTTCTTTTTTGGTTTAGGATTTAGGGCTATATAATCTAAGGTCTGATTGTAATCTTTGATACAATTGAATATACAGAAAAGCTTTCAGGAATCTTACAGTATTGTGGTGTGTCTATGGCAGTCATAAGTTCACGAGTGCATGTGTTGATTGTTGGACTAGCTGGTTGATCCAAAGCAATCCAGTTTAAATTGTACTAATGTTGGAAGAAAATTGCTTGTTGCATTTTTTTTTTTTCCTTTTCGTGTATGCGTGTGTGTAGCGGCCATGTTTTCTAAAAAGTCCACAGCCTATTTTTTTATTTGAAATTGAGTTTTAGTTTATTTCTGAATATGTTTCAACTGTTTGGGATAGTGTTCCATATAATAAATGGACTTCACACTTCGTTCAAAAAGGGCATTTATTGCCATTTTATAATCTCTAATAATTCATGCGGCTCAAATCCAGTTTCTTGAATGGAGTACTTGGGATAAATAGAGCTCTCACCAAAATGGTTGTGAGGAGAGAGATAAAAGTTAATTTCAGGGAACCTGAAAAAATTCAAAATTAAATGCTTGTTAGGAAAAATGGATAGGTCCTGTTAAATGACACCAAAAAATGTGCTCATTTTAAATGCTATCTGAAACACAATGAGTTGATTCATTTCAATCTCCTTGGGATGTAGGCTCTTTAACTATCAAAATTTTGAAGATTGTTATGAAGAACAATGCTACTAAAACAAGATTTGATCTCTTTAAGTGGCATATAAAATGGGACGGGATAATTAGTCTATGGAATGTGGACTATTTTTTGTCTCTGATAAGATGTAATGGTTGTAATTTAGTAGTTAATGGATAAGAAATAGAAGACCAAATGCAGAGCATATGAACACATTCAACTTTTGCAGTTAACTACCAACAATGTTTAAGTGAGGTTCATACATCAGCTCCTATTCGAGTCACTGAATTTGTTTTCTGTTAAATGTTAGGTTTGAATTTAAGCAATGTTGGTATGTAGAATAGGGTTGTTATTTCTCATTGTCATCTCATGGAGAGGATGCTGAACTCACCCCTCCGTTACGCCTTGGACCTAGAGCATGTGCTGGTATTATTGCCATATCGGCAACTTACCCAATGGACATGGTACGAGGTCGGCTCACTATCCAGGTTGTAATCTGTTAATTGACAACTGAAATTATTTTGTTAAAATTCCCTTTTGGTTTCGAAACTAACATTGCAGTTGTAGTTGTACTAGATCTGTCAAGTGACAAGAATTTTTTTCTACATAGTTTTTGTTTCCCTAAGATTTAATGGGTGATTCTTCGTCTTTTCTTTTTACAGGCCAGTTCGGTTATGCATCTATTTACGGGGAGTTACCAAAGTTCGACTTGAAGGCGGGAAAGCAGACTCTGCCAGCCCCATTTGTAGCATCAGAAAAGCCATGGAAGACCATATTTAGTGGATCATCTCATAGCCTTCCTCCTCTGACCAAATTATGTTCATCATTTTTGGAGTCGTTGCTAGAAAAGAGAACAGCTACTGTAGAGTGATCACTCCAGATAGATGATGCATATCTACATTTTCTTGTTATCTTTCTGGTCAAAATTCAGTGATGTCTTCTGCAGTTATTCATGCTATTGAAGAGTTTACAAGTTTCAAAGTGTCTTCAAAACTATTGAAGGCAGGTTTGAATTGGCTGGAAAGGGGAAAAAAAAAAAAAATCAATTAGAATGTTTGAGGAGATGAAGCTGGTGGACCTATTGGAAATCTTTGGAGGATCTGTTGGAGCTGGTGGATCTATCACCTTTCTATTGGAGTTTTGAAATTGTCAGTTTTGCTAACTCATCAAATTAAATCAAAATGTGTACATCGCCTTCTACAGTCAAAACCTTTTCCAAAAGGACATTTTCAGTGCAATCGGGTGGATTCCCGATGCCAAGACAATGAATGCCTAAGCTATTCCTTACAATCACTGGACTCATAAGGAGAACGAAATTGGGTTCGTTGTCATGTACTCGCTAACTTTCTTTTTCACCAATTTTGGTCCAAACGCAACGACTTTTGTTGTCCCCACTGAGATTTTCCTTGCAAGGCTACGATCTACGTGTCATGGCATATCAGCAGCATCTGGGAAAGCTGGGGCAATTGTTGGGCCATTCGGGTTCTTATATGCAGCTCAGAATCAGGACCCAACTAAGACAGATAAAGGGTATCCACCAGGTATTGGTTTGAGGAATGCGCTCATGGTTCTTGGCAGAGTCAATTTCTTGGGTATGGTGTTTACGTTCTTGGTGCCTGAGTCGAAAGGAAAATCATTGGAGGAAATGTCTCAAGAGAACGAGGAAGATGAGGATGGATCGACAGAGATGAGACAGCAGACCAGTCATTGGCATATCAAAATTTGCTGATCAAGGCCATTGTTCATGCAAGTTCTAATATTTAATTGATTGTTTTTGTTCTATAATCCTTTTTAGTTCCACAATTTTCATGGGATAAAGGCCTGTTTGATGATTGTTTTGAGTATTTTTGTTGTAATTGTTCTAGTGAATTTTGTTTTTAATTTTTGGGATTCTGTTTTTGAAAACCTAGATTGTATTTTACAGCAACTATACAGAGAATGCCAATTTTGGTATTTTTTTCCCCATATTCTTGTAGTGGCAGCAGCCCAGAGGAGGAGGGGAATTGATATTTCATTTCTAGGGGGGGGGGGGAATTGATATTTCATTTCATATGAAAAAAAAAGGTGGCGTTTTTTGAAAAAAACGCCACTAAATGACGTCATTGTGATGTCATCCGTTAGTTTGGGACGGAAGTTGAGACGGGTGTCAAAGCTTTTGCGGCGTTTTCAAAAACGCTGTCTAATATTTTTAGCGACGTTTTGTAAACGTTGCAAAGCTATTGCGGCGGCCGTATCAATGACGAAAAATTTAAACGTCGCTGTAACATTTTGCGGCGTTTTTCAGGCTTTTAGCAGCGTTTTAAAAATGCCGCTAAAACTCGTTTTTCCTGTAGTGTTTCTTGCTTTATTAAGCTTTCAAAAGCACATCACCAAATCTCAAGAGATGTAATTTTCAGAATCACAGAGAACAATATATATTTTAAGCAAATCTCACGAGATGCATTTATAGTTTATCAATATTTTAATAGAGTGCTATACCATTAGGCTTGAAAAATAAGTCCAATTTTTTTATTAAAGTAGCACTACTCTTTGATTTTTTGTATTTTTGAGAACATGTATACTAAATATGCTATTTATTGTAGTTTTTTTTAAGAAAAAAATAAAATAAAAAATAAACATATTTTATATTCTTTGTACATAAAAAAAAAAAAAAAAAAACCCCACAAGTTCGTAAACACTACTTCAAATATTGGGTTTCTAATCATTTTAATTTAAATTGGTACAAGTTTTTCAAATCTCAAAATGAATATTCTTAGGATTATCACTTTTTGAATATTTTAGGCCTGCAAAAAGCATTTGGAGACTTATTTTCAAACTTTATAAACCTCAAACGAATGAGAATAATATTTGCAATTAGTTAAATTTTTTGATTCATGACCATATGATTCAAAGTTCAAACTCAATATATGTAGTAGTTAGAGTCGAAGTAATGATGACTTTGCTAAGGGTGTAGGCAAGCTTCCTATGTTTAGAGCTCTTTAGTTGATTTTCCATTTTGTAGACGTTATGTGATTGACACAACAGAAGTTTATTCTACCCAACCGACTGAACAACATGATGCAATAGAATGATCAGTGCAAGAGGAAGCACCTCAATATCAACCGTGGAACCGGTTTACGGAACCACGAAAGTCAATCCTGATGGTTCGTCAAACAGCTACATAGATTAGATCTAACTTGATAGTTTTTGTAGGATGCCTTCCAAAATTTATTGATCTTTGAAAAAGAATAGCAATTCCCTCGAAATCAAACCTTATTCAATCATCTAGATTTCTGAATTAGGATATTCAAAATTAAAACTGCACAGTAACAATGAAATTACCATTACTCTCTGTGCATATTGTGGCAGCAAATTTACAAACAATATCAAACTTACATCAACTAATCTTTTGGAATCTTTCAAGTCTTTGCATCAAAAAAGTTGTATACAGAAAAATAAATCATACAACCACCTAGTATTACACAATGCTGTGTTATAAAAACTCCGAAACAGGATAAACAAATCAAAAGACTTTTTAGTAACCCTTAGGCCTAGAGTATTTTGTGGGAAGAGATGGGTACCTCTCATTCATATGCGGGTGTGGATCCATCGTATTGTATCCGGGTAGTTCCATTCCATACTTCCCTTGAATTTGGCAGGAAATGAGTTTCACGGTGTCCACGCCATTGCACCACTTTGGCATGCGGCTTGAATTGTTTTCAAAGAACTTGAGAGTGTAAGCATCTTTTATATGTAGTTTGGACAAGACAAATTAACAAAGAAAAATAATATGTGTGGGAGGCAAAAATAAGAAGTTTCATTTCGAGCAGAAAATGTGCAGAATTTGAGCAGGATACACTCTAATGAGCAAAATAGCAGGTCTATAGACTAGGACTAGAGGTCTAGGTCCAAACATGCGAGTCTAGAACTATAGGTGTAGGACTAGAACTAGAGGTAACTAGGAGTCTAGGTCTAGACATGTGGGTCTAGAACTAGATATGCAGAACCACAAGACTAGGTCCAGGGGGTCCAGGCCAGAAGGCATGACCCTCAGGGGCAGACTTGGTCAAAGCTTGGTCCTTACTTTAAGGGCCAACCACTTCTAGAAATTCGCGATAGTGGAACATGATCCCACAAAAAGTGGGCTAAACGTGAGGAGTGATAGGGGAAGTGGAACCAACTCCAACAGCCATTTTGAAGGCTATATAAAGCCATACCAAGTAAGCAAAATGGTAGACAATGAATTAACACCACTTTGGGCTGCTTCTATTTTTATATTTTCTTGCTCCATAGCTTTCAAGTTTACTAACTTAAGCATCGGAGAGTCCCCTGGCTGCCCACTAGCCGGGTTTTTCATATTTTCTTGAGTGTTTCAGGCTAAGTTCCACCGTGTTCATGTCGAAGTGCTGCCACAGCAAAGGTGGTTTAATTTTTACCCACCACAATTTTGCATTGTCTGTGGGAAACTTGTTACAAAAAGCCTTTTTATACTCTTTGGTAGTTTCACTTCATTAAAAATATTATCTTATCAACCGGTGAAGAACATGACATTCCATGCTTTCAAGTTCAACGGACATGCCCATTAAACGTAAAAGCTCCACGTGAACAATGTGAGTATGAAGTTCACGACCAACCCTTGAAAGACTGAGCAGAAGGCAACATCTAGTTACATGAGTTAGCTTAGAGAGACAAAGTCATCAATGCAATGGACAAACGACTCAAAGAATTGTCTGAACAGGTCAGAACCTTGAAGCAATATCAACTCCAACCTCGGACTAAAGGGCAACTCAGGACTGGAAATCAGCTCGAATAGAGCAATTTCTGAGTAGAACAATCTGCTCCTACATCTTTCCAAGCAAAGCATTTTGATCATGTACCTGTGTGAGTAAAATATCCTGCTCTTGCATCTTTTCGAGCAAAGCATTCTACTCCGGCACCTATCCGACCAGAACAGCGTACTCTTGTACCTATTTGAGTAGAATATCCTGCTCTTGTATTTGTCCAAGTAGAACATCTTGTTCTTAGTATCTGTTCGAGCAAGACATTATGCTCTTGCATCTATCCGAAAAGGACATCTTGCTCCTACATCTTTCCGAGCAGAACATCTTGCTCCTGCACCTGTCCAAAAAGAACAACATGCTCTAGTATCTATTTGAGCATAACATCTTGCTCCTGCATCTTTCTAAGCAGAAAATATTTCTCTTGCACTTGTCCAAGCAGAACAACATACTCCAGCATCTATCTGAACAGAACATCTTATTCTTGTATCTTTCCAAGCAGAGTATCTTGCTCATGCACATGTCTAAGCAAAATATCTTGCTCTTGCATCTTTCTGAGCAAAACATCTTTCTCCTACACCTATCCAAGTAGAACAGCGTGCTTTTGCATCTATCCGAGCTAAACATCCTACTATTTAAGCAGAATAGTGTGCTCCATTATCTGTTTGAGAAAAACATCTTGCTCCTGCATTTTTTCGAGCAAAACAGCGTGCTCTAACATCTGTTCGAGCATAATATCCTACCATTGTATCTACCTGAGCAAAACATCCTGCTCCTACACTTGTTTGAGCAAAACAACATGCTCCAGCATCTGTTTGAGTAGAAATACGTGCTCCAAAATCTGTTCGAGCAGAACATCCTACTCCTGCACTTATCCAAGCAAAACGGCGTGCTCTAGCACTTGTCCAAACAGAACTGCGTGCTCCAATATCTATCCTGCTAGGTTTTTGTTATTAGCAATCCCGTTTAACAAAACTCCTTTCAATTGTTATTTTATTCGGTCTTTTATTTCAGTGAGGCTATGAGTTTTTAGATGCAAATCCAACCCGAATTGTGCCTTGCAGAGAAGTTTGTGATGTTAATTCTTTCAGGTTTGCCACTTCGCTGACTATGTCGGGGATCGAACTACCCAGTAAGCTCGCGGGGGTCCATGGGGCAATCGAAGTTGTTTGACCGCTCGAGGGCCATTTCTACGGTTGAGCGGAGATCGCGACCTTTCAGAAGTTTCATTCGCCTGCAAAAATACTGGGAGTTGTTTTTTTTTCTCTCGAGCGGCCATTTCTGCGCTCGAGTGTAGTCTCTGTTTAGTCACACGTGTTTTAGTGACTCTGCTCGAGCGGCCATTCTTGCACTTGAGCGGAGATCGCGAATCTATTTACTATAAAAGCTACGGTTCAGTCAGGTTTTAGGGTACGGCTTCCAGATCTTCTTCTTGGATATTAAGGTTTTCATCTGGAGCTTATTTGCTTGTTTCCTTTGATATCTGTAAGAGTTTATATCATGGATTGAGTGGATTATATTAAAGGGTTTGTTTGTTTTGTTTTATTCACAAAAGAGAGATTTGTTCTTCGGTGGATTCCGTAGAATTTGGGCCTGAAGCTTTGGTGGATTTTGGAGTGGCTTCAACATCGGCGTTGTGGATTCAACGTTGGGCAAGACAATTCCGAGGTGAAGACGGTGGTGGAAGAGGCATATAGGGGTCAGTTCGATTCGAGTGTGGATTCGCTAGGGAATTGAGAGTACACTTGTGTAATTCTTTTTGTCTTCTTAGTGGATTGTTTTGTGGGCTTTTTCGGTGTTTTTTTTTATTTTTTTTTTATCACAATTGGAGGTGCTCCAATTGTGGTTTTTCCACGTTAAATTGTTGTGTTGATTTATCCTTGATTGTTTGATTCGGATTGTTATTTACTGGTTAAAATTGATACATAATCACAAACAAATATCTCATAAATTTTATATTTTTCATATCCGAAGAGAATAGTGGAGTTCAACACCTATCCGAAGAGCATCAAAGTAAATTATGGTCTGGACAATAGAACCAAGGCCTGATCTGATCACTTCTCATTTTAGTAGGAGGATTAATAACATGAATCCTCCAAAAAATTTCAATATCCTAGAGTTCAAGTTCTACGATGGTCGGTTAGATCCCTTGGACAATCTTCTTCATTACTGCTATACAATGTCCCTTTGAACAAGAATGAAGTACTCATGTGCAGGGTCTTCCCATCCAGCCTAAGGAAAGTAGCCAGCCAATGGTTTGACAAGCTTCATGAAGGGTCTATTGACAGTTGGCAACAATTGTCAGAGAGTTATGTGAAGCGCTTTGTGATCAACGTCAAGCATGCTAAAGGGGTGAATGCTTTGCTTGCCTTCCAAAAATCTCCTAACCAAATCCGTGCAATCTAATGATTTCTCGAATGAATAATCGACTTAAAGACTCGAGTGTGCCTGCTGGTCCTATTGGTAGGAAATGTGCCGTCTTAGTTAACCGATCAACCACTACCCAAATGGCATCATGGCCTTGCGGCAATCGGGGTAATCCCGTTACAAAATCCATTGTTATGTGTTCCCATTTCCACTTAGGTATTGGTAAAGGTTGGAGTTTCCCTGCCGGCCTTTGATGTTCTGCCTTCACTTGCTGACACGTCAAGCACTTAGATACGAATTGAGCGACGTCCTTCTTCATTCCACTCCACCAATACTGTCGCTTAAGATCCTGGTACATCTTGTTTCCTCCTGGATGAACCGCAAAAACCGAATGGTGAAATTCTTTAAGTACTTCGTCCCTTAATTGTTCGATGTTTGGCACAAAAATTCTACCTAAATACCTTAAACTACCATCTTGATGGAGCGTCCAATCCGGCGAAGATTCCCCGGACACTAATCGGGCCTTGATGAAGTCCGCCTCCAGATCAAATCTTTGGGCTTCCAACACTTTGGTAAGAATTTGGGGTGTTGTAATTATTGTAAACAACCTACCCTTCCCACTCTGAGTCTCGGGTTGTAACTTAAACCCATTCACGGTGCTTACCATTTCCCATTCTTTAATTGATATGTTGGCTACAATCTCTCTTGTCTTTCGACTTAGTGCATCTGCTACAACATTAGCCTTCCCGGGATGATAAGACAAGGTGAATTGGTAATCTTCAAGGTACTCCATCCAGCGTCTCTGCCTCATGTTCAAATCTCTTTGGGTGAACAAGTACTTCAAGCTTTTGTGATCGGTAAATATCTCAAATTTTTCTCCATAAAAGTAGTGTCGCCAAGTCTTAAGTGCGTAGACCACCGCCGCCAACTCTAGATCGTGAGTAGGATAATTTTTCTCATGATTCTTCAATTGTCTTGATCCATAAGCTACTACCTTCCCGTTTTGCATTAACACACTACCTAACCCTTCTTTAGAGGCATCACAATAAACAGTGTACCCAACATCACGTTCGGGTATGATTAATATAGGAGCGCTTGTCAGTCTCTTCTTGAGTTCTTGAAATGACTGCTCACACGCTTCGTTCCATTCAAACTTTACTCCTTTTTGCGTTAGGCGTGTCATCGGCTTGGCTAATTTGGAGAAATCCTGAATGAATCTCCTATAATAACCTGCTAATCCCAAGAAACTACGAATCTCAAATGTATTCTTAGGTTGTTTCCACTCCATTACTGCTTCTACTTTAGCAGGATCCACTGATATCCCTGATTCAGACACAACATGACCTAAGAATTTTACTTCCTTCAACCAAAATTCACATTTGCTAGCTTTAGCATACAATTGGTTCTCTCTTAGAATTTGCAAAACGGTTCTCAGATGTTGCTCGTGGTCTTCCTCCGATCGTGAGTATATCAAAATATCGTCAATGAATACTACCACAAATTGGTCCAAATAGGGGGTAAAAATTTTGTTCATTAAACTCATGAATACCCCAGGCGCATTCGTCATACCAAATGGCATTACCACAAACTCCTAGTGGCCATAACGGGTTCGAAACGCGGTTTTGGGTATATCTTCTCCTCTGACACGAAGTTGGTGATATCCTGACCTAAGGTCAATTTTGGGAAAACATTTTGAGCCTCTTAATTGATCGAACAAATCATCAATTCTGGGTAGGGGATATCGATTTTTAATGGTGACTCGATTTAGTTGTCGGTAATCGATGCACAATCTTAAGGTTCCATTTTTCTTCTTCGCGAATAATGCTGGTGCTCCCCATGGGGACGTACTTTGTCTGATGAACTTCTTACTCAACAATTCTTGCAACTGCTCCTTCAATTCTCGAAGTTCAGCTGGCGCCATACGATGTGGTGCTATTAAAATCGGTGAAGTCCCGGGTTGAAGCTCAATCGTGAAATCTACATCTCGTTTTGGGGGTAATCCTGGTAATTCGTCAGGGAAAACGTCAACGTATTCGCACACCACATGGGGTAATCCTGGATCCTTTTGATTTTCATCTTCCAAAATTAGGCTTGCCAACCATCCGTTTAGTTGATCATGCCATCGCGACTTGCGACACGTTGGAGTTAGAGAATCTTGTCTATCTCCTTTAAATTCAACTTTCGTGCCGTTAAGGGAGGATGCTGTCACTGTCTTATGGTAACAATCAATAATGGCTCGATGAACTGACAACCAGTCCATTCCTAGGATGATGTCAAAATCAGACATATCCATAACTCTTAGATCACAGATCAAATATGAACCGGAGATTTCTAGTTCACAAGATTTACATACTAGATTTACTCGGGTTTGACCTCCTAAGGGTGAAGCGACACTTATAGCTATCTCTAGCGTCTCTGGCTCTAAACCCAAGCTTGTCACACATGCAGTGGATATAAAAGAATGCGAAGCTCCAGAATCAAACAATACTTTAACCCAAGAATTCATAAGGATTAACATACCTTGAATTACTGATGGGTTATCAACATCTTCTTCTTCTTGGAGAGCATACATTCTCCCTACTGCCTGTTGGTTAGTCCCTCCTGGTTTCTTTCCATTTCCAGCTCTTTGTGGTTGTGTTCTTGGTCGGCCTGCATTCTTAGAGGCTTGAGGCTGCCCCTTGTTCGTCTGAGTATTTTGAGTAGGCTTAGAACCTTGCCCTGGTTGGCATTTGTTGTATGGTTGTGCCCCTCGCTGATCCATAAAATACTCCCCACCTTGAGGACACTCACTTCGACGATGCCCCTGTTGACCACATCTGAAACATCTTCCTTTCCACTCACTTACAAAGTTTCCTCCTTGCTGGTTTCCTCGATTCTGCCTTTGTTGCTGCTGCTGCATCCCTCCGGCGTAAGGTGCTGGCGCAGGATGGTTTCTGGTGTTGCGGACTGGGCCTCCTCCGCGTGGTTGGTTGTTGTTCCTTGATCGCTGATTTCGAATGCGTTCGGAATCTGCTAACTCTCGTTCCACAATTAAAGCTCGATCCACCACTTGAGCATAGGTGGAGAGTTGAACTGCGATCAATCTTCCTCTAATGTCTGTGTCCAAACCCCATTCAAATCGCCTAACCTTATCCTCTTCATTTGCTACTATGGATGAAGCGTACCGTGAAAGAGCTTCAAAACGGTTCGCATATTGAGCGACTGACATTTTTCCTTGTTTCAGTTGGAGGAACTCCTGAATCATTTCTTGTCTTAGCGAGTTAGGAAAATACTTTTCCATGAACAGGTCCTCGAACTGTCTCCAAGTTAATGTCTCTACTTGTCGAGTACTTTTGATCATTTCCCACCAATGATCTGCTTCCCCTTCCATTTGAAATGCCGCCATGGTCACTCTATCTTGTTCATTCCGAATGTCAGAAGTATCTAGCAACTTCTTAATTTGTCTTAACCAAGCTTCAACTTCATGGGGGTTTGATCCACCAAGGAATTTGTGGGGACGTAGCTTTTCAAATTTTGCTATCATTTCCGATTTGTTTTGATCTTGGTTTCGGGGTGGTATATTGCCTACCCTATCAGCAATCGCGCGTATAATTCGAGTGACATCGCCATCAGGCACTCCATCACCATTACCGTTGTTATTATTTCTTGTTCGTCCAGCCATTCTGCATGATGGGATTTTCTTGTGATTTATTCATTTATTTATTTATTATTATTATTATATGTTACTATATTTATGCAAGAATAGAAAATAAAATAAATAAATAAAAAACTTCATTAATTAGACTAGATAAGTTACAACCAGCAAAATACACGCAAACAAGGGAAAAGATTAAATAACATACTACGGGCAAAAGATACCCCCTACAATCCAATTTAACCCCTACACTCACAATTCTAAACTAGGCAATTTTTACATGTGAGCATACAAAACAGTTGGTTAGCCTAGTTTATAACTCCCTTAAGACCCCTTAAAATAGCCAAGGAAAGTCTCTCCACACAAGGGCTTCCGGCTCCCATGTGGCTTGGAAAAGCCCCATGAATCGCCATAGCACCCTCACGAAGATAGCAGTCTCGCACGCACGATGCCCTAGCAGCAGCACCGGCTCCTCCCGATAGGTCCTCCAGTCCCTGAAGTCCATGGACCCATCTCTCCTCACAATTCTGCTTGGGTCGGGCATGATATACTGAAGGCTCCAAAAGTCAAAAAGGTTGCCCACCCTCTCAGTGAAACCATCCGGAAAGTGGCCTAGTTGATATACCCAGGGAGTCTCTTGTCTTAGAATCTGGACAGGTCCGATATAGGTACCCACCCAACTCTCAATTTTCCAAGCACAACCTCCTAGGGGATAAAGTCTGACATATACAAAAGAGCCAATCAGAACCTGCTTTCACATCCCAACCCTCAAACGTGGCTCCTATATCTCCAGTGTTCTCCTCGGTATTGCCTTCCATAGATTCATCTTCAGTGTCTGACTCAATCACAATAACCTCAGGGGGGTTGTATATTGGCACAACTTCTTCAACTTCTTCAGACTCAGGTTCAGGTTCAAGTTCAGGATCAGGTTCAGGGTCAAGCTCAGGCTCATATTCATAGTCTTCTATAGGCATCTCCACTTCTTCACTTGGGTCAGATTCTATGTCATAGTTTTCCACCGAATTTTCCTCGTTAGAGTTAATGTTTGATGACCCTGGCATCCTACAAATAAAAAGGTTCTAACTTAGTTAAGTTACCAAAAATTACAAATTAGCTTAAGGTTTTCTTAATTGTAAAAATAATAAACTACTACCCATGGCCCAAAGGTTCAAACCTAGGCTCTGATACCAAGCTGTGACGCCCCAATTTTTTTTGAAACGTCATAAGATTTAAATAACAATAACTTGCTAGATAAAGTTTTAACTACTAATTAGGAACTTTTAAGTTCTTACATAGTCAAAGTCCAACAACAAAATAAAACTACAAGTTCACACACAACGTCACAACATAGTTAAATCCTATACAAGGGATAACAGGAGTTTATTTTGATAAAATCTTGACTCTAAGTCAGCCAAGGTTCGATATTGGCAGCAGCTCCAATTTCAGCCTCAGTCCCTTCTTCGACATAATCTGGCATGAAACGCCAGGGCAACAAAATATATGCCATGAGTTTTGCAACACAGTAAGAAAACATAACCAACCTACCATTCTTTTTAAGAGAAAAATAATAAGATTCTAAACATGAGATAACAATATAATTGTACACATAAATTACAACCATTAGAATAATTTCAGTAATTTTAATAAATTAGGTGACACTCGAAATCTCACCAAAGAGATTTAACTTACCAACCACTAAGCATGGCAACGGTTAATTTGAAACCCTCCCTTGGTCAAATATTTAAGTGTTACCAACCATAACTACCAGGGATGCCCACGTCCGGAGTTATATACCCAAGTAGTGGCATCCGTGGTCTGCCCCAAGGAAACGGTCTGCCAGGGGTAAGAAACCTCCCTGTGTGCCACCTGCACATCCACCCTTATTCCAAAACCGAATACCGAAAAGGGTTCAAATAAGCCCCGTGCCATCTTAGAGTTTCGCAACACAATTTCCGTGAGAATTCTCAAAACCAGGGCTCACCCTGAACAACCGGTATTGACCGTCAACCCTTAGTTTCGTACACTCTTTAAAACCAATGCTCACCCTAAACAACTGGTATTAACCGTCAATTGTTAACTTCATATATACCATTATTCATTTAGATTAATTCATAGATCAAACCCATAATCAAAAAATTAATCATAAAACTAGACTTCTCAAGTCTCATCTTTTAGTTAGAAATTACCATATTTGGCTTAGTATAGAATTTTGAATAAATTTTCAAATACATAGTAAAATCTGTCTCACAGTTTCAGATTTAGTAAACAATTCGTATAAATTCATAGAAGCTCAAAAATTATTTCCAAAAATTTCTGGATAAAGTAGACATCATTATCAACAACTTTGTAGAAGGAACCATTTCGAAATTTTGAGTATAAAGTTGTCTAAAAATTCGGGTAAACATGCTGGCAGATTCAAAACATGTTATTCTCAACATAGTTTCAGATTTAGTAAACAATTTGTATAAATTCATAGAAATCTCAAAAGTTATTTCCAAAAATTTGTAGATAAACTAGACATCATTATCAACAACTTTGTAGAAGAAATCATTTCGAAATTTTGAGTGTAAAATTGTCTAAAAATTCGGGTAAACATGCTGGCAGATTCAAAACATGTTATTCTCAACACAGTTTCAGATTTAGTAAACAATTTGTATAAATTCATAGAAAGCTCAAAAATTGTTTCCAAACATTTCTAGATAAACTAGACATCATTATCAACAACTTTGTAGAAGGAACCATTTCGAAATTTTGAGTGTAAAATTGTCTAACAATTTGGGTAAACATGCTGGCAGATTCAAAACATGTTATTCTCAACACAGTTTCAGATTTAGTAAACAATTTGTATAAATTCATAGAAAGCTCAAAAATTGTTTCCAAAAATTGATGGATAAAATAAACATCATTATCCACAACTTTGTAGAAGAAATTATCACGAAATTTTGAGTATAAAATTGTCTAAAAATTCGGGTAAACATGCTGGCAGATTCAAAACATGTTATTCTCAACACAGTTTCAGATTTAGTAAACAATATGTATAAATTCATGGAAAGGTCAAAAATTGTTTTTAAATTTTTTTGGATAAACTAGACATCATTATCAACAACTTTGTGGAAGAAATCATGTCGAAATTTTGAGTATAAAATTGTCTAAAAATTCGGGTAAACCTGCTGGCAGATTCAAAATAGGTTATTCTCAACGCAGTTTCAGATTTAGTAAACAATTTGTATAAATTCATAGAAAGCTCAAAAATTGTTTCCAAAATTCCTGGATGAACTAGACATCATTATAAACAACTTTGTAGAAGAAATAATCTCGAAATTTTGAGTATAAAATTGTCTAAAAATTCGGCAAACATGCTGGCAGATTGAAAACATGTTATTCTCAACACAGTTTCAGATTTAGTAAACAATTTTTATAAATTCATAGAAAGCTCAAAAATTGTTGTCAAAATTTCTGGATAAACTAGACATCATTATCAACAACTTTGTGGAAGAAATCATGTCGAAAGTTTTAGTATAAAATTGTCTAAAAATTCGGGTAATCCTGCTGGCAGATTCAAAACAGGTTATTCTCAACGCAGTTTCAGATTTAGTAAACAATTTGTATAAATTCATAGAAAGCTCAAAAATTGTTGCTAAAATTCCTGGATGAACTAGACATCATTATCAACAACTTTGTAGAAGAAATAATCTCGAAATTTTGAGTATAAAATTGTCTAAAAATTCGGGCAAACATGCTGGCAGATTCAAAACATGTTATTCTCAACACAGTTTCAGATTTAGTAAACAATTTGTATTAATTCATAGAAAGCTCAAAAATTGTTGCCAAAATTCTTGGATGAACTAGACATTATTATCAACAACTTTGTGGAAGAAATAATCTCGAAATTTTGAGTATAAAATTGTCTAAAAATTCGGGCAAACATGCTGGCAGATTCAACACAGTTTTAGACAATGTATCAAATGTATATAATCTGAAAATTTCAATTATATTAAAAAAATGAGAGGGTTGAGAGGGTTTTCTTACTTAATAGTAGGATTGAAATGGGTGATGAAATGATAGAAGAATTTTGCTTCCTAAACCTTCTTCTCTTCTTCTCCTTCTGCTGAATTCTTCTTCCTTATTTCTTCCTCACCCGTCCAAAGGAATACATGCATGCAAACACTAAAACCTATCCCTCTATGCATGACTACTATGTGCATTATATAGACCTCCGAGGCTAGCTCTCTCTCCCTCCCTCTCACACATTCTTTTCATTAAAAAAAAAAAACTCTATTCCCTTTCTCCAAGTTCTAAGAATAAGTTTTCTTTAAATTTTATGGCTTCCCTAAATTTTATGGCTTTCCTAAATTCTAAGAGATGGTGGGTTTGGTAGGAACTGTGGGTTGTTTGCCCACGGTTTGTTTGTTTGTATTTTTTTTTTAAACAATAATTATTGAACATCCACAACATTTTTATTCTTAATAAGGTCTTTGTTAGTGATAGAATTGGGTTAATTTAAAACTAATTTTTTATACTATTATATATTTTAGGTAGATTCTGAATACAATTAATTAATTAATTTATTTATTTTCTTTCAAGAATAATTTAAATATGGGTTTTCACATTCACATTCATCTATATCCATCACCCACAACTCCCACATCTATATTCATCCATATCCATCACCTATAACTCTTATAAATCCTCCAACTCCTTCTCTTCCTACTATTTAGGGCTTTTCACTCCCTCTCCCTGTAATAAAATATAAAATAGAATAATAAAATATTCATCTATATCCACATTCATCTATATCCATCTCCCACAACTCCCACATCTATATTCATCCATATGCATCACCTATAACTCCTATAACTCCTCCAACTCCCACATACACGTTTTTATATTCAGTTTATTTCATATTTCAGTTAAATTCAATCATTCTCTTTCATCTATCCATCCTTTTTTCTTTTATCTACCTATCTTTTCTTAGACTAACTCATCCTCTTCATTATTATATTTTGCAAGTTTGATGATCTGTAAAAATCATATTATTTTCTCCATTGTTACATTTTCTAAGTGTGATGATCTGCAAAAATTATTATAAAGTGGGTGCAATATTATTTCGTACTTTATATCTTTGTGTATATATATATTTCTTCTTCCCAATATTTTTAATTCATCGACACATCTTTTCATCTTCTTCATTTTTATGCTCCTAATATTATTTCTTATTTTATATGCATTTTTTTTTCAATGTTTATTATTTGTGTGTACATATTTCTTTTTCCCAATATTTTTCAATTCATCTACATATTTTCATCAAATTCGAATTGTTTTCTTTTCCCTAATATTTTTCAGTCCATCCACACATCTTTTCATCTTCTCCATTTTTATACTCCTAATATTATTTCTTACTTTATTTGCATTTTTCCAGTGTTTATTACTTTTGTATGTATATATTTCTTTTTCTGAATATTTTTTAGTTCATCTACACATCTTTTCATCTTCTCCATTATTACATTTTGCATAGTTTGGGCTTACTTGCTTTTTAATTTGTGGTTTGCATTTGTTCTTCAATTTAATCATATTTGATTTTTTTCTTCTCATATAACAGTGTTGATATCTTTTTTGACTTTTATAAATCCTCTCCTTTACATATCAAAAGTAGTTCACTTAAAATTTAAGAAAATTAAATGTCTATCACATAACTTAAATAAATTAAAATAAATCTCACTCTCAAATAGATAAATTAATAAAAAAAATATATAAACTTACAAATATGTATGTAATGTCAATCACGTTATTTTTTTTAAAAAAAATTCACAATTATCTGTAACTTAAATATCACATAACGACTTAAATAAATTAAAAATATAAATATAAACCCACAAAATATATATCTATATATAAATTACAAATATCCAATGTCTATCATATTATTTAAAAAAAAACAAAAAACTCTCGAATATCTGTAACTTAAATAAATTAAAAACATATATACAAATTATAAATATCCAATCTCTATCACGTTATTTTTTTTAAAAAAAAATCCACAAGTCTTATTCATACAATTTACTCATGCATATCTATAGCGATCCCAGTTTTCCCTTCATTGTTTATCGTATCCCAAACTCGGTTCTGTGGATGATGGTTATTGTCTGTATCGCATTTCCATCCTTTACTCTTTGTATTTGAGTTTTGGGTTGTGTTGGGCAGGTTTGAAACATGTTGGTTGTGTTTTGAAACAAATAGTTTATGCCTAGATTTTGGCCTTCACGCTTGAGCGGGCCCTTTGCATTTGTTTCTCCGCTCGAGCGGAAAGTCTGACGCTCGAGCGGGATTCTTCAACCTTCAGTATTTTCACAGGTCTGAAATACTGGGAGTGTTCATCGGACGCTCGAGCGTCAACTTTCATGCTCGAGCGGGAACCTTCATCTGTAGAACTTCTGGGAGTGTGCATTCCATGCTCGAGCGGCGCTTTTTAGGCTCGAGTGGAAGTCTATGTCTGACGCTCGAGCGGGGCGACCCACGCTCGAGCGGACTGTGATATATATCAGTCCGTGGGAAGCTATTTTGAATCACTTTTTCGACTCTCTCTCTCTCTCTAGCTTTTCAAAACCCTAATTTGAGAGCCTCTCTCTCTAGAATATCCTATCTCTCTACATTTTGATCTTGATTTAGTGAGACCCAACCCTTGTGTCTTCATTAAAGTGTTGGAGCTTCTCAAGACCTCCATTTTGATCTAAAAAGTTGTGGGTTTGGAGCAGATTCGGGTTTCTTCATCATCTCCTTTGAGTCTCTTCATTTGAGGTAGGGATAACTACTCATATTTATGGTCTTTGACATAAACATGTAGTCATTTTGATGTAATGTTGAAGTTAGGAACTTTTGGGTGTTAGGGTTTCAAAACTTGAAATGTATAAAGAGGGGTTTTGTTCCTTTTGAGCTATACATGTGTATATGGGTCTTAAAATGAGGTTATTAATGTTTATTGATGATATTTGGACCTTTGGGTCAATGTTAAGAAAATGGAGAAAATGCCTTAGTTGGGTTAAGTCGAGTCATTGGTGTAAAATTAAATATGTGAATGTGAAATTGGTATGAGAATAATGAAATTGGGCAATTGTGAGATGGGATGGTGTAGTTGGATTGATTAATCACTCACCTATGAAAATGGTTATAATTTATCTGTTTGATGAATTTATTATCTGTTTAGAAATAATTGTTTTGGGCTATCGGTGGAGGATAATGTAGACACCCCACTTTTGACCGACCTTAAGACTCAGACGTCATCGATTGAGTGCTTGGTGATTATGTATGTTTGAGCTCGTTTCAAGTTTCCCGAGTTTTTGGCTGAGAGCCTTGCATCCGGGCCTCTGAACTCTTTGTGCTTTGGCTCGGTTTGTGGACCGAACCTTGTTTTCTCTTCCCTGGAGGGAGGGAGAGGTCTTGTAGACCATCCTTTTGTGGTTGTAGGCCACTTTTCCTGCTTGGAGACTAGTTTTTGATTTTCGGAGCCTTCGGCCACGCGCTTTGTCTCGGGACCGCTTAACGTTCTCCGTTTGGCTTGGTTTTCGAACCATGCCTTGTTGCCTTGGCCTAGAGGGCCACTGTGGTCTAGGAGACCACCTCTGTGGTCGTAGACCACTTTTAGTGCCCATAGACTAGTTTTTGAGGCTCCCGGCTGCGCGCCTTGCCTCCTGGACTCTTGTCTTGCATCATTTTTGGTTTGTTTTTGGCATAAACTTTGTTTTCCTTGTTTGGAAGGTGGTATAAGGGTGGGAGACCAGTTCTTCCCCTTGGAGACCACTTTCTTTCCTGCCAGCCAATTTTCTGGTCGGCCAACTGGTTTTCTTAGTCTTTGGACCACCTTTTCTGGTCGGCCACCACACCACTACCTTGCTTTCAGTGTATAGACCACCTCTCCCCTGTGGCCGACCACTTTTTGCCCTGGCCGATCACTTCCACTGGTCGGCCGACCAGTGTAAGTAGCTGGCCGACCACTTCAAGTGGTCAGCAACTTTCCATCACCTTTTTGGAGATATTTTTTAGCCAGCTGTTACAGCCGGAGGGCATAGAAGTGATCCTCCATAATGTATGGAGGGATGGCTTTAGGCCTAAGCTTGTCCAACAAGCTTAACCTTTGGTTCTCTATATAAGAGAACCTCCCCCTTTCGTCTTCAGGTTCAAAATTTTGTGCTTGAGAGATATAGATACACATTTGTCTCTATCTTGCTCTTTGCTTCACATTTGTGCTTCAAAAGTGCCTTTTTATCACACTTTAACACACAAACACATAGTGAAACACCATACTCTTGGAGCTGAGGTTCCTTGAAGTTGTTTTTGAAGTTTTTGGACTGGTTTTAGTCAGAAAATACTGCTGGAGTTATTGCTCTAGAGTTGTTCTACAAGGGTGAGAAACTAACCTCTTAAACCCTTCTTTTTGCTTAAGCTTTTGGCCCTACTTTCATGTTGTTTTAGGCTTAACTTTTAACTACAAAAAGTTCTGATTTGCATGCTTGTAATGTTTGTTTAAGGTCACTTTTGTATTGGGGGTGGACTACCCCCTCTTAGGCCTTGTTTGGCCTTGTTCTTGTGCCATCTTTTTAAGCTATTGGGATCACCTTGTTTTGGCCTTCTCACCACTGAAACTCAGAGGAATTTCAGTGGTGGAAATGGTGTTTTGAGGTCCCAAATAGGAGAGGGTCCCCTCTCCTTGTGTCTTGTATGCTTGCCTTGTATGCCTCATGTTTGAGCATGTTTGTTAAGCTTGTGTTGGCCACATCTCAGCCTATTTTAGGCCTTATTTCAGCATGGCATACCACTATTTTGATTTGGTTTTGTCACCTCATGCATGCCTTATACACTTGTAGTGTAAATTTTGCAAACTAGTCTTATATGCCTCATAAAGTAGCATGTCTTTCTAGCTTGTTTTGAGTCTATTTTAGTAGGTTTTTGGCGTTGTTTTGCCATGTCATACCTCTATTTTGACTTGGTTTGGTTGGTTCATGCATGCTCCATGCACTTGTAGTGCAATTCCATTAACTAGCCTAATGTGTACCATGCTTTAGACCATCATTCTAGCATGATTTTGGCTTAACTTCAAGAAGCTTTTGTCCATGTTTTACCATGCTTAAGCTCTAATTTGTGTTGTCTTGGTCATGCATGCCATGCTTTGTATAGCTATAGTGCATTTTAGCTTGTTAGCTTTGTGTATCGAGTCCACTAGCATACATTGCTTGGCCTATTTGAATGGTTTGGTATCATTTGTTATGATATTTTAGTGCATGTTTCATGGTCATACACTCACATCTTTCACTTATTCCATGCCTTGAAGGGTTGGTCCTTTATGCTTTAAACATGAGCCATTGTGTATGCCTTCATGCCTAAGCTTGCGAGACATCATTTTAGTGTGTTTTTGGGGTTATTTTGCCATGATATAACTCTGATTTTTGTTGGCAAAGTCATCCCATGCTTGGTCTTGGTAGGTGTAGTGTAACCCTCCCTTTTGGCCTTGCATATTCCATGCTTCACGCCATTCATGCTAGCTTGTTTTGGCTTCCTTCCATACATGTTTTAGCATCATTTTGACATGTTCTATGACTGTTTTGGGTTGCCTTGACTACATGCTTCATGTTTTGCATAGTTGTAGTACAAATGCATATGCTAGCTTCAAGCTTTGGGTACCATAGCATGCTTCATTTGCATCATGTACATGATTTGGCATCATTTCACATGATATTTCAGAGCATATAGTATTGCCATATTCCCATTTCTTTCACCCTTTGAGTGCCTCCAAGGGTTGTGCATTTGTTACCTTGTTTGTGGCTTAGCTTGTATGCCATCTTGCCTAGGCCTTTGAGCCTCCATCTTAGCATGTTATGGTCTTTGTTTATACCTATTTGAGCTCTGTCCATGATTGGTTCATGCCTTTGTACCATGTATTTCATGCCCCATTTGTAGTCTTCTTTGCTAGCTTTAATGCTTAAGGACCTTTGTATGTTATACTTGTATTGTTTGAGTGATTTGACATCATTTCATATCTTATTTCAGTGCACTTAGTGTTGTTACACCTCCATGCTTGTCACTCTTTGAGCACTCTTGAGAGTTGTGCTCTTATGCCTAGTTGATGGGCCATTGCATTGAGCATGTTTGTCTTGATCTTCATGCCTTAGTTTCATCATTATGGCCACTGATTTGGGCATGGCTGAGGTCTGTCCACATTCGGTTTAAGTCCATTTAGCATGTTTATTTGTATGTTGCTTGCATGCTTATGTTGCATTGCATTGAGTATGCCATGTTGTTCTTAGCATTTAACATTGTGTATGCCATGCTGTTTGCATGCTTATGTTACATTGCATTGAGTATGCCATGTTGTTCTTAGCATTGTGTATGCCATATTGTTTGCATGCTTATGTTACATTGCATTGCGTACGCCATGTTATTCTTTGCATTGTGTATGCCATGTTGTTAATTGCATTGTGTTATGCATGTTGTTGCTTGCATTGTGTTTGGATAGGGTATTAGTCCAAACACGAGAAACGAGGGACGTTTCATGCTTGAAGTGATGAAACGTGCCTCAATTCTCGGTTGCCGACCCTCTTGATTATACATGATAGAGGTCAAGGCATTCATGTGTTTATGTGTGCATTCATTTCACATTGATTCGTGCAATCTTGGCTTCTCGGCCATCATGCATTGAGATGCGTGATTAGTGGCCTGAGGGTTGAGAACTGCACTCCCTTGAGCTTATGAAATGATAGGGAGGGTGGTTGTGCACACATACCTTGCAAATACATTGTCATGCCCTTTCTTGCTCTCTGTTGCAGCAAACTGAAGAAGTGCAGCAACAACTGGTCGGCCAACCAGAAAAACTAGCTGGTCGAACACTTTTTCTGGTCCGCAGCAATGGTAACTGGTCGCAAGTGGTCGCCCCCCCCCAAAAAGTGGTCGGCCATGCTCCCACAGGTTCCCAAGGTAAGTTAGAAGCTATCTAGAGCTTGGTGCAAGGTTCTGAGAACAATTGCAAACAGAGGCAAATTGGGGCATCGCGATGGATTTCCGAATGAGGCAACCGAGCATGCATGCTCTCCTCATCCCGAGAACCTCTTTTTACTGCTTTCCTTAGCCAGTTTTTGCTTTGGTTCTGTACTTAATTAGTTAATGCGTTTAGCTATTTAATTTGTGTTGTAATAACTAGTTAGTTAACTTGTTAGTTAATTAGCTTTGTTTTGTAATAATTAGTTAACTAGGATTAGTTAATTAGTTTTGCTTTGTAATGATTAGTTTAATTAGCTTAGATTAGTTAGTTAGCTTCTTATTCGGACCCTCCGTCGAGAGGGCTAACTGTTGTAATAAGCATGCGTGTGTGCAATGCATGTCTTCCAACCCCCATTTCTTTCTCCTTTTTACTTATCCGCTTTCAGTGGTTAGTTTTAGGGCATTTTTCATTTAGCATCCTTATGCTTCGCATGCGTGCATCCATTCATCTGTATTGCATGTACCGGGCTCGGCGCATTATACTAACTGCATTGTATTTCAATACATTTACTTGAATACGTGTTCAACAGCATGTTATCAAGTTGCAATCACATGACATCTTAGGATAGCCGAGCCTATCTTAGTTGCATTTTTGCATGTGTTGCATTAACCATCTTAACATGAACTAGGATCATGCATGATTTTGAACTAGTTCTCTGTTTTGGCTCGGAGTACACTGTGAGTGTTTACGCTTTAGCATACTGCATGAGATGTGTATGTTGCCATGTTAGCATGCTTCCCATGAGGCTAATTGATTAAGTGATTAACTGCCTGAATGCCTGTAGGTGAAGGTTGGATTGCTTGAATTGGAACAATTCTTCAAAATCCTCATCTTAGCCTACTTGCGAGTAGCAAACTTTAAACCGTTTTCAAACAAACAAGCATGCAATGTTTTGTTCCAACTTAGGTGATCTAGTCTATACTTGTATGTTGTGCGCATCACATAGTAATTCTAGGTTAATAACCAGAATAAGAACACATGTGTTTTCAAAAACAACATATCATGTTAGTAAAGGCCGATCTTTTGATCGGGCGAGCAGGGGTGCTCATTGCATGACCTTCCCCTCTCGTACCCAAGTTCCCGAGCCGAGACAACTTTGGTGATGACGGACATGTGGCCTTAGGCACGAGTCAGGGTTTCCTAAATTTGCTAAAATAAAATATTTAGGTGGCGACTCTGTATCTGGCAAAGCAGTCCATGTTTGACACTTCTTTATTAAAATCGATTTTCCAAAACGATTTGCCAAATTTGAACTCTTTGGTGCTTTATCGATCTCATATTACACTTTGTGAGATTAGATTCAGAACCGTGACACGAGTCCGAATTGTAATAGCTAATGAACAAACGAATTTGCACCCTTGCGCGTGGAGCCGGGAGTTCTCGGGCGGTCTACAGATAGTCTTGATTGTTGTAGACACTGCATGATGATTAGGTGAATTAAAACTAATCAATTGAGTATGTCATCGAATATGACGGATGGAATAACACATTGAATATGTGTTTTGCTTGATCATTATATATGATAAGTGTTTAAATACATTGCATATGTATCTTGTTTAGGAGGAGATAGGGGATGTACTCTCAAACCTGTTTGGGAGGAGATAGGGGATGAACTCCATTGATAACTAAGTTGGCCGGAGTGTCCAGGGTGAAAGTCCCGAAATCTTGATTACGTTTGCATAACGTAGATGAATGGAAGTATTGAAGTGTTAATGATATGAGTTGTAGTCTCATTTGAAATTGGAGTATTGAAATGTTAATGATGTGAGCTGTAGTCTCATTATAAACTGTCTGGATGAATAGAGAACCATATCTATGAATTGGTTTGGATAATGAAGCGGAAAAGGATTGATATTTATATATCTGTGAATTTGGATTGGTTATGAAAGAGATGTACGTCTGTTTATATGAGTTAAACATTTATGAAAAGCTAATGTTTTAGTTATCGTTCATATTATGTTTAGCATATCTCTACTGGGCGTTGGCTCACCCTATATGGGACATCACTTTTAGGTACAGGGGATATGTCGCCTCCAAGATCTCAGCTTGGAAGGTTTTGGGAGTTGAAGACTGTTTTGGTTGTTTTGTTATTTTTGGTGTTACATGTAAATTCAAGCCAAGGGCTTAATGTGATTAGAGTTAAAACTCTCTATTTTTGTGACCAAGTGTTGGCTTGGAAAGTTGTAAGCCCGTAGGGTATTTACTTTTGTTATCAACATGTAATACTTTTGAACTAAATACCCTGATGAATGGAAATAGGTTTTATTCTTTTATGTCTATGGATGTCTTGAATGATTGGTTTATATGTATTATTTTGAGGGCGTTACAACTTGGTATCAGAGCATACCGGGTTTGAATACTTTGGGTACGTGGGAAGTGGTTAGTACCACAATGGGTTTGTCTTGCTTGTTAGAGACTTATGTATGATGTTATGTGTTTATGTGATAACATGTCTACGTGACTAAGTGGGTATGAAATTTAGTTTCTAGGATGTTGATTGGATCCTTGGGTTTCTGGGAGTCCTGTTGGAAAGGCACTTGATCACTACCGTTTCTAACTGGAACTCTAGCAACGCCACCGAATTGTCATTATCCGGAAATGAAATTCGTAAGTGTTTATGTGATTATATGCTTACGTGGAGTGAATTATTGTTGTCCATGTATTAGGACACGAGTGAAATAGCTTCAGCACATTTGTGAATGTGCTAATGTTCTTGTTACCTTTATTAGGATGTCAGGTTGAGGACGTGGTGGTAAGCGTGGTAGGCCTAGGAGGCAAGAGGTGCCTATACCGAATGAGATTCCGGCATAGCAAGAGGGGGTTGGTCAGGCCAATGTAGTTGAGCCAGTAGGTCAGCAAGCCATGGGCGCCTTAGCCCGCGAGATGGTAGGAGCGTTGAGGGAATCCATGGACATTCTCAGGGCTGAGAATCAAGTCCAGGCCCATGTAGTTGAGACAAGGCCATCCTTTCTGAAAATGGAGTTTTTCTGGTCAAATTCGGACGAGTTTGTGGGTGATCCTAAAGAGCCACTTAAGGCTGACGAATGGCTTGAACAGATGACGAAGACGTTTAAGATGCTTAGCATCGAAGACGGAGGCTTAGGGTGACCTTGGCATCCTTCCAGTTGAAGGGAGACGCAGATCAATGGTGGAAGTTTACACGTGGGCGTATTGGAGCAACTTGGGAGACTTTTGTAGATACTTTCCAGGAGAAGTTTTTGCCTCCCACTGTTAGGGAGAAGTTGAGAGACCAGTTCTGTCGGCTTAAGCAGCTGAATACACCAGTGGCAAAGTTTGAGGCCATCTTTACCAGCTTATCAAGGTTTGCACTAGAGTTGGTGTCACGACCCAAACCCGCCCCTATGGGTTTAGCACGTAACGATGTCAAGAATCCGAGATTGTCAAGGCTGTAATGATGAGTACTGAATACAGTCTGAGGCATGGCGAAGCCAAAACAAGAAATAAAATGATGTCTAATGAGTATGTGATGCGTATGCAAAAAGACTTTCATACATATTTACATTCAGTACAGAACAGTATGCACAATATTTACAATCATTGAGCAGGACCTAATCCTCGCTCAACAAAGGCAAGATGTTAACAGTCTATACTGATACAAAAGCAGACGAGAGCAGATGGGGAAAAAAATTAAAACACCCCTAAGCCATAGCTTGATAGGCTCGGAACCTCGCAGTGAAACACGGTGGTTGGCTTCACAAAACTGGAGTTTACCCCGACGCTTCTAGCAACGGTCTGGTGCCTGTACACCTACATATATATATGAGCAGTAAGCTAAAGCCCAGTGAATAACATAATGCGTAAAGGGGTTAAGAATGAATGTCCTTACAGTAATGAAAACAGTTCATTAAATCAGTATTTCAGTCTTTTAGTCAGAAGAGTCATTCAGTCATATGTGGTACATCCATTAGCATAGCAGTACAGTAAACAGTAGGTCTTGAAAGACCGAATAGTCAATGATGGCCATCATAACAGTAAACAGAAGTTCCAAGATAGGAACTGAACAGTAAACAGAAGTTCCAAGATAGGAACTGACAGAGATCTCTGAATAAAGCGATGAATCGATGGCGGTAGTTGCTAAGGATGCCACTGTCTGATTCGAGAATATAGGACATACATTCATTGATTAAGCTAATGAGACGTAAAACAAGACAGTTCGGTATTCAGAAGATAATAATTTTGAACATATCTTTACACAATTGTTACTCACAGAGCACTGGGCTACAGTTAAGCTAGAGCGTCCTCGGCTGCCAACCCTACACAGTTACAGAATGAACACACACTAAGCTACACAGTTGGGAAAATAATAACTTAATCCCTAATTTGCCTCGGTGTGGTTCTACATCAATATCCTCTTTAAGATGCATGAAACATGCCCTAGGAATGCCTAGGATGGAAAGAGGATGCAAAGAGGTACTTAGAAACAGTTTCAAAAAAATAGGGTCCCGCTCGAGCATGGGTTGCCCCGCTCGAGCAGACATGCTGACAAGGGTCTTCGCTCGAGCGTACATTCCTCCACTCAAGCGGACTGCAAAACATGGCAAAAGTGCTGGATGCACGATTTCCCCGCTCGAGCGCCATTTTCCCCGCTCGAACGGGAGGCCAAAATCTGGAAAATCCAGATTTGAACTCCAATGCTCAAATCAAGTTTCAATGTACCAAATCCGGTCCTTTTGGGCTAATTTTCTGGAAAACACTTCAAAACTCATAATATAACATGTTTCAAAGATCAATTTGAGAACTCAAAGCCCAAAGGTAGTTCAATTAAACATGATTTCAAACCAAATTTCAAGAACATGATGAACATGCAATATCCATGAATTCAATCAACTTCAAAGCTTCAAACACTTGCTCAAATGAGCCAATTCTTCTTAGAACATGGTGAAAACATGGACTTGAACATAAACATGAACATGCATGCAAGATTTCCATGAAATCAACCCTCCAAACTCTACAATATGTACATGCATGCATGATACAAGCTACAATTCAACATTATTAGGCTAAATCTTGACTTAGATCACTAGAGGCTCATGAATCATGCAAGAACAAGCTCAATTCATAAACAAGAGGGTAATTACACTACCTTAGGTCTTCAATGCAAGATACACAAGTTCAATTTGCAATTCTTTCTTTAATTCCTCCAAGTTCCCAAGCTAAATTGATGAACTCATGCTATCTCTTACCCTCTCTCTCTCTCAAACCGGTTGTGAGCTCAAGAATGGGCTGATGAAATGTTGTAATGGAGCTCAAGTGGTGTGTATAAAGTAGGCCACTAACATGGCAAAGTTGTAATTAAGGCCAAATCTTGTAATTACATTATTTAATCTAATTTAACCATACCAAATCACATTTTAATTAAATATACCGTTAAATCATATTAATTCTAATTAACATAGAACATTATTCAATTTCAGATTCGGCCGCCGATAAGGCCTTCAATTCGCAGTCTGAAACATAGAACATGAACAGATAATTTATCAGTCAAACAGATAGATATACATCTAGACTAATACACTCAATCAGTCACTTCAGTATTTCAATCAATTCGATTACTAATCATGTTCAGTCTCAGTTTAGCAGTAATCAGTAGTTTATCGGTAAACAGTGGTGAGGGTTGTTACAGTTGGTGGCGACCGAAGAGCGTAGGTGCTTGGAGTTCGAGAAGAAATTGAGGACTGGACTCATGCTTCGACTGGCCGGGTCCATGACTAGAGAGTATGGGTGTCTTGTGCAGGCTGCAGCCCATCTTGAGACCATGATGGAGGCGGATGAGGAGAGGATGAGGGGCTCTAAGAGGAGTCAGAAAGGTCAGGGGGACGGCAAGAGGCAGAGGGGCTTTAACCCTCAGCAGTCCCAAGGAGCGTATCCTAGATCTACCTTTCTAGTACCGAGTTCAGGTTCTGGAAGAGGCAGACAGGGTGACTTCACTTGTTACAAATGTGGTCAGTTAGGCCACAAGTCTCCAGCCTGCCCGCAGAGGGGAGGAGGCCAGAGAGTAGCTTCATTTTCGGCTCGTCCGCAGAGCTAGAGTCAGGGCAGAGGCCAGCCGCTCTCTTGTTACCAGTGTGGTCAGGCGGGGCACCTGAAGAGGTTTTGTTTGCAGCTGAGTGGCACATCTGGTGCATCTAGTTCGAGGCAGACTCAGAGTTTTCAACTAGCTCAGTCAGTTCATGCCTCGAGGGCCAACCAGGGAGCCTCTTCGGCTTAGTTTGTGCAGCAGTCTTTTGCTCCGAGAGGTAAGCAGGTACATCAGAGGCCTACAGGGCATGTGTATGTTGTTACAGCACAGGACCTAGTACCGGTTCCATCAGTTGTGAGAGGTACCTTTTTGTTTTGCAACTCGGTTGCTAAAGTGTTGATTGATACGGGTGCATCCCATTCCTTTATATCTTCTGCATTTGCATCTGTTTTGGGGTTGGAGTTGGCGCAGTTAGCATCTCCTATTTGTATTATATCACCTGTTGGGGGTGAGTTGATTTTGAAACAAGGGTGTAGAGGTTGTGATATAGAAGTCGCCGACCGCCGGCTTCCATTTTCTTTTTGTAGTAATGGTTATGTCGGGCTTTGATGTGATTTTGGGTATGGACTGGTTATCGTCGTACCAGGCTATTATAGACTCTTACTGCCAGAGGGTTACTGTATGTGCCTTAAGCAGGGATTGTTTTCATTTCTTGGGAGATCGGGTTGGTAGAGTCTTACTACTGGTGTATGATCCGCGAGGGCGGAGTGAGCTTAATTGTCTTCTAGCTAGCTTTATGAGTAGTGAGTGTGATGAGACCAGGACTGAGTTGCCCAGGGTGGTTTGTGAGTACTCGGACGTTTTTCCCGAGGATCTTGTTAGTTTACCACCTCATCGAGAGATTGAGTTCTCTATTGACTTAGCGCCTGGCACCAATATCCATGGCACTGTATCGTTTTGCCCTAGTCGAATTGAGTGAGTTGAAGATTCAACTCTAGGAGTTGCTAGATAAGGTCTTTATCCGCCCTAGTACTTCACCGTGGGGAGCACCGGCCCTCTTTGCTAAAAAGAAAGATGGGGCTCTGAGACTTCGTATTGATTACCGAAAGTTGAACCGGACTACGGTTAAGAACAAGTACCCTATGCCTTGTATAAATGATCTGTTTGACCAGTTGAAAGGGTCCCGTTGTTTCTCTAAGATAGACTTAAGATCGGGTTACTACCAGTTGAGGGTCAGGGAGGAGGATATCCCGAAGACGGCATTCTGTACGCGGTATGACCATTATGAGTTTCAGGTGATGCCTTTTGGACTCACTAATGCACCGGCTGTGTTTATGGACTTGATGAACCGGATCTTCCGGGAGTTCTTAGATCGTTTTGTGGTCGTCTTCGTGGACGACATTTTGATTTATTCACCTTCTGAGGAGGAGTACGAGGAACACTTGAGAGTGGTGCTTGAGTTGCTTAGAGCCTATAAGCTGTATGCTAAGTTTGGGAAGTGTGAGTTCTGGCTAAGAGAGGTTAAGTTCTTAGGCCATGTAGTCTCCGGGGAAGGGGTGTCTGTTGATACATCCAAGATAGAGGCAGTGCAAGATTGGGCACAGCCTAAGAGTGTTTTTGAGATCCGCAGTTTTCTAGGATTGGCCAGTTATTACCGTAGGTTTGTAAAAGATTTCTCAAAGCTAGCTTCGCCGTTGACTAGATTGACGCGGAAATGGGTAAAATTTGTATGGAGTGAGACTTGTAAAAAGTCACTCCAAGAACTTAAAGTTAGACTTACCACCGCTCCAGTTTTGATTATTCCGGAGAGGGGTTTGGGTTATGCAGTGTACTGTGATGCTTCACGAGAGGGTTTGGGTTGTGTGTTGATGCAAGAGGAAAAGTGGTAGCCTATGGCTCGCGACAGTTGAAAACACATGAGAGAAACTACCCCACACATGACCTAGAGTTAGCAGTTGTGATTTTTGCCTTGAAGATTTGGAGGCATTACCTGTATGGTGAGAGATTCGAGGTCTTCTCGGATCATAAGAGTCTGAAGTATCTAATTACACAGAAAGACTTGAATCTGAGATAGAAGAGGTGGATGGAGTTCATTGAGGATTATGACTTTGAGTTGTACTATCACCCAGGAAAGGCCAATGTTGTAACCGATGCCCTTAGTAGGAAATCCATTAGTGATGTAGCTTGCATAGCCATCCGAGAATGGGAAATGTTGGTTGCACTTGGCGAGTATGATTTGTTTCTGGGCGAATCTGTGGAGTCTACGGCATTGTTTTCTCTAGTTGCGTAGCCTACACTTGTGAATCAAGTGTTAGAGGCACAGAGAAGTGACCTTGAGGTAGAATCCCTCCGGGAAAAGATCTCCAGTGGGAAGGTGGAGAAGGGTTTGACCGTGTATCCTGACCTGAGTGTGAGGTACCGAGACTGTTTATTTGTGCCGGAGTCTTGCCGAGAGGAAGTACTCCGAGAGTTCCACCATTCGCACCTTGCGGTGCATCCGGGAGGTACTAAGATGTATCGTGATTTGGGTCGCCAGTTTTGGTGGCGGGGTATGAAGAAAGATGTGGCAGTTTTTATGTCTAAGTGTCTTACTTGTCAGCAAGTGAAGGCCGAACATCAGAGGCCAGCGGGTTTGTTACAACCCTTGCCTATTGCCGAGTGGAAATGGGAACATGTCATGATGGACTTTGTTGTAGGTCTTCCGAGGACTCAACGGGGTAGTGATGCTATTTGGGTGATCGTGGATCGGTTGACTAAGTCGGCACACTTTATTCCTATGCGCGTGAGAGATTCGGTAGATCATCTTGCCGACTTGTATATTCGGGACATAGTAAGGTTGCATGGAGTCCCAGTGTCGATCGTCTCAGATAGAGATCCACGCTTTACTGCTAGGTTGTGGCAAAGTTTGCAGAGTGCCTTGGGCACTAGATTGACTTTTAGCATGGCTTACCATCCTCAGACTGACGGGCAGTCCGAGCGTACTATTCAGATCATTGAGGATATGCTTCGAGGCTTTGTCCTTGACTTTAGTGGGTCGTGGGAGAGGCACTTGGCCTTAGTGGAGTTTGCCTATAACAACAGTTTCCAATCGAGCATTGGCATGGCACCGTTTGAAGCCTTGTATGGCTGACCATGTAGGTCTCCAGTGTGTTGGGCCGAGGTGGATGATGCACCTTTGTTGGGCTCGGAGTTGGTGCGGGAAACGACGGAGAAAGTTGAACTTATCCGTAAGAGGCTCGTTACAGCCCAGAGTCGCCAAAAGAGTTATGCCGACCGTAGGCGGAGGCCTTTGTCATTTGAGGTGGGTGATCACGTCTTTTTAAAAATATCACTTAGACGGGGTTTGATGAGGTTTGGGAAGAGTGGGAAGTTGTCCCCTCGATTTATTGGTCCCTTTGAGATCCTTGAGCAGATTGGGGAGGTTGCATACCGTTTAGCTTTACCGCCACAGTTGTTTGGAGTGCATGACGTGTTTCATGTTAACATGCTTCGGAAGTACGAGCTGGATCCGTCACATGTTTTGGATTGGACCGACTTAGAGGTAGATGAGGATGACTCGTATGAGGAGAGACCGGTACGGGTCTTGGATATGCGGGATCAAGTCTTGCGAGGCAAGATGATACCCTCGGTTAAGGTCTTGTGGAAACATCATGGAGTGGAGGAAGCCACTTGGGAACGTGAGTTAGAGGTCCGTGGGAAATATCCGGACTTGTTTGTTAATATTTAATCATGAATTGGGAATTTTGTTTTGTTAATAAATTCTGGAAACATTGTATATGTTTTAGATTATGGAAATGTTATGACCATTGAATATGGTTTGGGAATGGAAGTTTACTTTAACATTGTATATGTTAATTATGTTCTAGAAATGCAAATATATCGTTAACATTGAATATGTTATAAAATTGTGGAATATGGTATTGAGACTTGTTGAAATTCAAAGGAATGCATGTTGATAACGCATGTTGGAGTTGTATTTGTAAGTTGTCCTCTTGAAAAGAGGTGGAATGACCTGTAATGGGTCAAGATGTTGAATGTTGAATTATAATCTTGTTGAGAATTGAGAAAACACAATTTTGAAACTTATTTATCTAATTTCGGGAACAAAATTGTTTAAGGGGGGAGGTTATAGTGATCCCGGTTTTCCTTTCATTGTTTATCGTATCCCGGACTCGGTTCCATGGATGATGGTTATTGTTTGTATCGCATTTCCATCCTTTACTTTTTGTATTTGAGTTTTGGGTTGTGTTGGGCAGGTTTGAAACAGGTTGGTTGTGTTTAGAAACAAATAGTTTATGCCCAGATTTTGGCCTTCACGCTCGAGCGGGGCTTTTCACGCTCAAGCAGGCCCTTTGCATTTGTTTCTCCGCTCGAGCGGGAAGTCTGAGCTCAAGCGGGATTCTTCAACCTTCAATATTTTCACAGGTCTAAAATATGGGGAGTGTGCATTGGACGCTCGAGCGTCAACTTTCACGCTCGAGTGGGGACCTTCGTCTGCAGAACTTCTGGGAGTGTGCATTCTACGCTCGAGCGGCGCTTTTCAGGCTCGAGCGGAAGTCTGTGTTTGACGCTTGAGCGGGGCGACCCACGCTCAATCGGACTGTGATATATATATCAGTCCGTGGGAATCTATTTTGAATCACTTTTTCGGCTCTCTCTCTCTCTTTAGCTTTTCAAAACCCTAATTTGAGAGCCTCTCTCTCTAGAATATCCTCTCTCTCTACATTTTGATCTTGATTTAGTGAGACCCAACCCTTGTGTCTTCATTAAAGTGTTGGAGCTTCTCAAGACCTCCATTTTGATCCGAAAAGTTGTGGGTTTGGAGCACTTTCGGGTTTTTTCATCATCTCCTTTGAGTCTCTTCATTTGAGGTAGGAATAACTACTCATATTTATGGTCTTTGACATAAACATGTAGTCATTTTGATGTAATGTTGAAGTTGGGAACTTTTTGGTGTTAGGGTTTCAAAACTTGAAATGTATAAAGAGGGGTTTTGTTCCTTTTGAGATATACATGTGTATATGGGTTTTAAAATGAGGTTATTAATGTTTATTGATGATATTTGGACCTTTGGGTCAATGTTAAGAAAATAGAGAAAATGTCTTAGTTGGGTTAAGTTGGGTCATTGGTGTAATTAATGAAATTAATTATGGGAATGTGAAATTGGTATGAGAATAATGAAATTGGGCAATTGTGAGATGGGATGGTGTAGTTGGATTGATTAATCACTCACCTATGAAAAGATTGATAATTTATCTGTTTGATGAATTTATTATCTGTTTAGAAATAATTATTTTGGGCTATCGGTGTAGGATAGTCTTGATTATTGTAGACACTGCATGATGATTAGGTGAATTAAAACTAATCAATTGAGTATGTCATCGAATATGACGGATGGAATAACACATTGAGTATGTGCTTTGCTTGATCATTGTATATGATAAGTGTTTAAATACATTGAATATGTATCTTGTTTGGGAGGAGATAGGGGATGTACTCCATGGTTTGAGAGGAGATAGGGGATGTACTCTCAAACCTATTTGGGAGGAGATAGGGGATGGACTCCATTGATTACTAAGTTGGCCAGAGTGTCCAGGGTGAAAGTCCCGAAATCTTGATTACGTTTGCATAATGTAGATGAATGGCAGTATTGAAGTGTTAATGATATGAGTTGTAGTCTCATTTGAAATTGGAGTATTGAAATATTAATGATGTGAGTTGTAGTCTCATTATAAACTGTCTGGATAAATAGAGAACCATATCTATGAATTGGTTTGGATAATGAAACGGAAAAGGATTGATATTTATATATCTGTGAATTTGGATTGGTTATGAAAGAGATGTACGTCTGTTTATATGAGTTAAACATTTATCAAAAGCTAATGTTTTAGTTATTCTTCATATTATGTTTAGTATATCTCTACTGGGCATTGGCTCACCCTATATGGGATATCACTTTTAGGTATAGGGGATATGCCGCCTCCAAGATCTTAGCTTGGAAGGTTTTGGGAGTTGAAGACTCTTTTGGTTGTTTTGTTATTTTTGGTGTTACATGTAAATTCAAGCCAAGGGCTTAATGTGATTAGAGTTAAAACTCTCTATTTTTGTGACCAAGTGTTGGCTTGGAAAGTTGTAAGCCTGTAGGGTATTTACTTTTGTTGTCAACATGTAATACTTTTGAACTAAATACCCTGATGAATGGAAATAGGTTTTATTCTTTTATGTCTATGGATGTCTTGAATGATTGGTTTATATGTATTATTTTGAGGGCATTACAATATCCATCACCCACAATTCATTCAATCAGATGTCTATCACGTAAAATCCAATACAAATCCACAAAAGACACCGCTTTGTGTTTATTTTGTAATTTAAAAAAATCTTAAAATAAATCTAACAATAAATCAAAATAGAATCCACTTTTTCCTTTGTGATTTTTTTTTCCATGTACAACAATAATTTGATTACATTATCTTTTTCTTATTTTAAAATTATTGTGTTATAATTTTCTTTACAAAAGAGTTACATTAGCTCCTCAATAGATAAATGTTGTATAGTAGATCTTTAATTTTTTTTTTAATTTTTTTTTTTTATATACCTACAATAAACAATGATACTTATTGAGATTTTTTACTCTTTATCTTTTGTATTCCAGGTATCATCGAGCTTGCTTATCTTATTCTTTGTGTAATTGTATGTCAAATGTATTAAATTTATTATGTAGTAAATATGCGGCCTCATCTAAATTTGAGTCGTAGCCATCGTTTGGCCATGTAAAATGCCATAAATGAATTTCAAACTATATTGCATAAAGAGGATTTACCAGTAGAAAATATTGATGATTGGAAAATCAAAATATGTTGGGCAATGCAAAAATTAGGAAGAAAAATAAGTGAATTTTTTTTTGATGGAAACAATATTACCATCGATCTGGAATAAAGTAAAGAGAACAATTTTTCAAAAGCATGAAATTAAAGATGCCTCGGACTTAATGGATGCTTAATGGACGAGGAGCATGAAGTCTATCCTCTATGGATTGAACTTGAGTAAGAGCGGATGACTCCAAATTTAACAATACAAGAGCATATGTTATATAAAGAGCAAGTGTTTTATAAGCTTAAGAAAAAAGGTTTTCAGCCTCACATTATAATATTAGTTTATGCTATAGTTAACACATTTCCAACCTCAAGGCCTATACAAGATATTCATAAAAAAATAAAAAAAGACTTTCCAGATATGAGAGTATTGATAGTTACATTGGAAGAAATTGAAAATCATATGATTTGTTTACAAGCATTGATGATGTGGAGCAACAATGAAAATAATAAAGTAGAACAACAATAGCAACAACAAAACAATAGTTGTAAAGAGAATGAAGTGGAGCAACAATACAAAAATGAGAACAATTAAATCAACACTCTTCATAAGGTAATATATCTTCTTTCTTTTTTCTTTTTTTTAAAAAAAGTTTATTTGTATGTAAAAAATGATAACTTTTTTTTTTTTCTTCTTCTTATTCTTCTTCTTTTTTTAAGGAGGTACTTTTTGGGGCATTTGGACTTAATGAGCGATATTTATTGAGTTTTAATTTATCAAATATAGATAGATTTGATTTATGATATTCAGTTTATTATTAGTTTTTTTAGAATATATATGTTTTAAACATTAGGTTCATTGAGAAACATCTTATTTATTGTTAATTTCATTAATTAGAAATCAAGTTTATTATTTCAAGAAAAATATATCAGTTGGATGATTATAACATTTTGTGAATATTTGTTAAGTATTATTGTTTTCACTTATAAAATTTGATAAGATGATCTATATGCATTATGATTAATTTTATGATTTAAATTAAAACTTAATGCATTATTAAAAAAATTATATATTATTAAATCAGTCCCGTGCATAGCACGAGTTCACCACTAGTTTCATAATTTAATGAATTGTGTTAACAGGACATAAATCTATGATCACACAACACAATTTACAATTTCACTTCAAAACTTGTGGGACACATCGTGGACCTGGACTTTCGGTGCGAAGACCCACTGGTGTTGGGTGATGTCCCTTCTAAGAGCATCTCCAATGGTGGTTGCTATATTGCTATTGCTATTGCTATAATTTGGCAATGAATAGTGTTATTTTACTAAATTATAGCAATGGTGCTCCAATGGTCATTTGCTATTTTTGGCAAATCTCAACCAACTTTCCCTCCAAGTTTGTAAGTGTTGTTTGGATATAGGTTTTTTGTGATTTTATTTTTGTTTATTTTTTGTCTTTTGTGACATTTTTTTTACCTGTTTGTTAAAAAAATTATATATTTATATTATTCTCAACTAGACAAATATAAAATATAGCGATCCCGGTTTTCCCTTTCTGTATTTGTTGTATTCCGGACTTTGGTTCCGTGGAGTTGGTGGTTGTATATCTTGTTGTCATCCTTTAATTCCATATGTTTGAGTTTTAGGATGTGTTGGGCAGGGTTGTTACAGGTTGGTTGAGCTTTGGTTTCCATTCTTGTTGCCCAGTTTTTTAGTGTTCCGCTCGAGCGGGTCCTTGGGCGCTCGAGCGGAGATTTCGTGCTTCCAGCATTTTGTGCTCTGCAAAATTTCTGTAGGTGCGTTATTCACGCTCGAGCGGACTTCTTTGCGCTCGAGCGGGCTTGTTGGCGCTCGAACGAGTAGTACATTTTTGGTAAAAGTTATGGGAGAGGAAAATCTACGCTCGAGCGGACTGGTTTTCGCGCTCGAGCGGGTGTATTTTATCTTTGTGTCTTGGAGCTCGAGCGGGCTTTCTTGCGCTCGAGCGGATCTAGTTTTTTGTTCGTGACGCTCGAGCGTCCTGTTCTCCGCTCGAGCGGACCTGTCGTATATCAGTTGGTAGCTGGGCATTTTTGAATCACTTTTCACTTTTCATTCTCTCTCCTACTTTCCCAAAATCGATTTTTGAGAGCTCCTCTCTCTAGAATCTCCCTTCTCTCTAGGGTTTAATCTAGTTAGAGTGTTCTCCTACCCTTCGGCCTTTGTAAAAAGTGTGTTGATCGTCGAGGGATTGGATTTTGGAGCACTTTGAGTTTCTTCATCTTCTCCGTTTGAGCTCTAACTTCGAGGTAGGGATATCCTACTCCATCTTATGAGCTTTGTCTTTAAATTTTGGTATTTTGATATGTTGGGGGTTGTTGGGTAATTTCGAGAAAGTTTGGGGTCATTGTGTAATTTTCAAAAGAGGGATTTTCAAAGTTTAAAACCTTTATGTATGTAATACATTGGAAAATGGACTTGGTGTTGGATTATTGATGAAAATGGAACCATAGGGTTGGTGTTGTAATTATGGGAAAAAGCCCTAATTGTTGATAAATTAATTTGTATAATTAATTTTGGGAAATAGGAAATTGAATAGGAAATATTCAAATTGGAAAGGTATGGGATTAAAGGGTGTAGTCGGATTAATTTATCGCTCACCTAGTCATAATGTTGATATTTTATCCATTTAGTGTAATTATTTCCTGTTTAGAAATAATTGCTTTGGGCTATCGGTGGAAGATAGTCTTGATTGTTGTAGACAATGCATGATGATTAGGCAAACTAAAACTAATCAATTGAGTAAGCCATCGAATATGGCGGTTGGTATAATACAGCAAAATTGTGTATTGATTGATTGAACTTGTATATGATAATTGCTTATATACATTGTTTTGTGTGGGAGGAGAAAGGGGTTGTACTCCACGGTTTATTGGAAGAACGGGGCTAGACCTTTAAACCGGATTTTGTTTGAGATTGATACAGCACTACAATGTGTATCATTTGTGAAGTATGGAAGTATTTGTTTGATTTGATATAGCACTAAAATGTATATCATTATCAATTGTGAAGTATAGAAGTGTTTCTATGTTATATTGATACAACACCGAAATGTGTATCATTTATGAAGTATGGATGTGATTTTATATGTTATTGATACAACACCAAAATGTGTATCCATCATGAATTTCGAAAGCATTTTAGTGATGAGTTATAATCTCATTAAATTGTTTGGTCAGGTTCTGAGCCTTGTTTTCAAACTTAAAAGTTGAATAAGAAATGGAAAGTGAAATGTAACATGGACATGATTGTCATGAAACTGTAATACGGTATAAGTTGGAATATAAATGTGGACCATCTATCAAATGCCATTATTTTAGTCATTGTTTATAGTTGGTTTAGTATATTTCTACTGGGTTGTGGCTCACCCTATATGGGACATCATTTTCAGGTACAAGTAGCATGCCACCTCCAAGGACGTAGCTTGGGAGGCTTGAGACTGTTGGACTATTTTGTGTTTTTGGTTGTATTACATGTATTTCAAGCCAAGGGCTTTCTTTGTATAGAGTTAGCACTCTTTTTTTGTAACCAAGTGTTGACTTGGAAAGTTGTAAGCCCATAGGGCATTTACTTTTGTTGTCAATGTGTAATACATTTTGTAATGATTACTCTGATGGATTATATTTATGCTTTATTCTCTTATGTCTAAGCATGCTATTGTTGGATGATTTATGGGTTTATTTTGAGGGCGTTACATAAAAAATAAAAAAAATGAAAAATTGGAAAACTTGAAAAAAATTATATATTTATATTATAATGTCTTTTTATTATAATAAAATTATCTTCATTTAATATCAGCTAATGTATTTTATTTTTTTATTGCCTTCATTTGAAAAAATATATTTATTTTTTTGCATTACACTTTATTGAAAATATTAAATTATAATACAAATTAGTGAACATTATACATTGAAAAAATAATATTACATTGTGAAGTACAAAATACTCAAAAAAAAAAAAAAAAAACAACATGAAATTTCATTTCAAAATAAAATTTACATTGCAAATAAAGACTAACAATTACATCAAAAAATAAATGATATTGCAAATTAAAAAAATACATTATCCCGTAATTATTCATCGGGAGGTAGGGGAAATAAAAATTTGGGCTGCTCACATTTGAGGACCACTTGGCGAGAATCTCATTTTTTTGCATTGTGTAATACGCTTTCATCTGAGGGTCCAAATGAGAAATGTCCGTAGTCATTATTTGGTGTTCTTCCTTTCTCATCTCAAACTCATGTTTTTTCATCTCAAGTTCTTTCATCTATTGTAGTGCTTGAATCCTTTTTTCTTCTCTTTCCTCTTTTTTCTTTTCTTTCTCAGCAAGGTGTTGGTTAAATGTGTCTAATTGTGTACTCATTTTTTGGACTTCAGTTTCAATGACTTGATTTCTCCGAAATAATTCTTTTGCAGATTTCCTACCCATCGGCCTTTTACCCCTTGCAGAGACACTGCCCTCACCAACAGTTGGATTGTTACCAACACTTGGACTGGTGTCATCTTCAACATAAATGCAATTATCCATAGGGGAATCGGGGGCTGAATCAGGGGAAAATGATGTATGTATCCTTGACTTCACCGTATTCGTAGGAGTTACATCTTTCCACCTGATATTGTTTTGCAAGATTGACCAACAATGTTCAAAAGCAAAATGTTTCTTTTCATCTTAACGGTATAAAATTTTTGCTTGAAGCATCTGTATCAATATTGAATTAAGTAAGTATCAATAAAATAAAATAAAATATGAGATCTTACTAGATAAAATAAAATATGTATCAATATTTAATTAAGTAATTATTTAATTTTTATATGAGACGAAATAAAATAAAATAAAAACTAATGTAATAAATGAAGATGAAATCTTACTAGATCAACTTGAGACATCCCACTTGGGTGTAGATTTTCGACTTGCGCTAAACATTCACGAAATTTGTTAGAATATTTCATGATTGTACCCCATTGAGATTGGATAGAAACTTGTGTTCTTGACTGATCATTCTGAAGGGAGCAATAATTTTCATAAATTCTCCGCCAAAAATGAGTATAAGATTGTGAATTGCTAACAATTGGATCTTCATAAATGTGACACCAAGCTTTACAAAGTATCATATCTTCAGCAATGGTGAATGATTTTCCTCTCTTTATTTTTGATGAACCTTCCATACCGATTGTGTAAATAAAATATAAATAAAAATGTAATTTAGAAAGTTTGTTGTGAAATGAAATTGAGTAAAAAGAGAGCAGAGAAGGTTTGTATTTATAGAAAAAAAAAAAGAGCCATTTTTTTATAGCCATTTTAACATAAAAAAGAGCCGTTGTAGATATGTTTTAGTTATGTTTTTATTTATTTTTTATTTTTTTTAATGAATAAAGTAGCACACTTGGAGCTCAGCCATTGGATTGTTATTAATCAATGGCTGAGATCAATCATGTGGAAAAATCTGATCTTCGAAGTTCAATAAAGTTAGGAAAGTTCCCAGATCTACTCTTAACAATTTGAGAGCTTCGAAACTTCAGAGAGAGAGAGAGAGCTTCGGATGAGTGAGGATTAGAGGGAAGGTCAGAGGGAAGATCAGAGCTTCGGATGAGTGAAGATCAGAGGGAAGATCAGAGGAAACTTCAGAGAGAGAGAGAGCTTCGGATAAACTTCGGATGAGTGAAGGTCAGAGGAAGAGAGCTTCGGATCTCTGCTTCATATCAGCCCTATTTCTCGGATCAGTGAAGATCAGAGGGAGAGAGCTTCGGATGAACTTCGAATCAGCTTTAGATCAGTGAAGATGAGAGCCAAATTCATGATCAATGATCATCCTCTTCAGATCAACTTCGGATTAGCATCTCCTCCTCTTCCACTTCATCTTCGGATCAATGATCATCCACCATCTTCTCTCATCCGAAGCTCTCTCTCTCTCTCTCTCTCTCTCTCTCTCTTCAACCCTCTTCTCCAACCCTTTTCAACCCTCATCTTCAACCCTCTTCAGATCGAAGTCGTAGCCCCCATCAAATCCAAGTATTTTTCTTTGGATTATTTGAGATTATAATGGATTATTTGAGAAATTAATTTGAGATTATTTATGTTGGTATTCTTGAAATTTTTTAAATCTGTTATCGAATATTTATGAATTTGATGAAATTTTTTAAATCTGTTTTTTGTATGAATTTGATGAATATTGATGAATTCTGGAATATTGATGAATATTGATGAATTCTTGTTCAATATTTTTATATAAAAATTCATGCATTCTAGAAAATCCCAACTGAAAGGGAAGGAGGGAAGAAAGAAAACAGTTTAATTTTGGGTGAGTTGGCAGATTTGGCAGCTGCCAAAGTAGCTGCCAAATTTGGCACTTGATTTGGCAGTTGCCAAATTTGGCAACTGTTATAGCATGCCATTGGAGAAGCCAAGATTGCCCAAGCTGCTATATTATGGCTTTGGCAGCTGATTTAGCCATCCATTGGAGATGCTCTTAAGTGGGGGTGAGTCCCACAAATCAAAGTTTATTTATTTATTTTACTAATAGTTTTGTAATGCTTCCAAGGGAAGCTTAGTGCATCTGTCAACAAAAGAAAAGAAAAGAAAAAGAATTTTTTTTTTTGGTTTGGACTTACAGTAGCAACACAGTGAGGAAAAGAAAAACAGAGAGTGCCGAGAGACAGAGGGGAGAAAAGTTAGGGTTTCTTTCATAGTTCAAACTAAGATTGGATAGTCATTTCTTACCTGATCTTGATGAAATTTCAGCATGTTGTTCATGGAATCAAGCTCTACATTTTGATTGGAGTGGATCTTGTCAAAGCTCTCTTGGATTGGTAGTTTGGGATATCCACCTTGGTGAGATCTAAACTTTAGCTCTTGTTGATTTTGTTGAAACCCACTTTTATGGTGATGATATAAATATTGTTGGTGATCCAAGAATATATCTTGATGATTGTATACCTCTAGTTGTGACTAGAGATGAACCATTGTAACCCCATTATTTTGTAGTGGAAGTTGATTCAGAGTTAGACCCATGGACGTAGGCATTTTTGCCGAACCATATAAATTTGGTGTTTTTGTGATTGTTTTTGTGCCTTTAATTTTAGCCATATTATTGCTTGTATTTTGTGGTTTGTTGCCCATTTTCTAATTATGCAAGGAAAGAAAATATAGGAGTTTTCCTAACAAGTGGTATCCGAGTGCATGGTTTGTGCTTAGAAAGTGTTTGATAAACTTCTTGTGTGAATTTTGGAATGGAAGACAATTCGGGGGCTATAATAAAATTGACCTCTTCTAATTATGCAATTTGAAAACCACGAATGGAGGATGTCCTTTACACTAAGGACTTGTATAGACCAATTTATGCTGAAAGTAAAAGGCCGAAAAATGTTGATGTTGAAGATTGGATGATAATGAATAGAAAACCGCTGCTCAAATTCGGCATTGGGTTGATCAAAGTGTGTTTCATCACGTGGCTCAAGAAACCAATGCTCACACTTTGTGAAAGAAATTGGAAGCCATGTATGAGAGGAAAACTGCGCAAAACAAAGCTTCTTTAATTAGAAGGCTTGTAAACTTGAAATACAAAGATGAGCGCAATGTTGCGGTGCATATGAGTGACTTCCAAGGCTTGATCAATCAGTTGACAATGATGAAGATGGTGCTAAATGATGAGTTACAAGCATTGTTGATGTTGAGCTCTTTGCCTAATAGTTGGGAAACATTGGTTGTGACTATAAGCAATTCGGCTCCAAATGGTGTGGTCACCATGTGTAGACACCCCAATTTTGACCACTCGTAAGACTTAGGTGCTTGATTTCGAACACTCGATGATGAAGGTTACATTGTGTAAATGGTTTGAAATCTCAACAAAGGAATCCGATTTCGAGCTCTAAACAATCCCAACTTGTCATATCCACTGTATTTCTATCCCAGAAACTCAATTTTGAACATTGTACTAACCTGCATTGAACCTGAAAGTGAAGAACAGTGGAAATACACTGAGGCCAGGTCGTGCCTCAGTGATGGCCGGCCGTAGGTACCAATGACCGGCCGGGCCTCTTGACTTTTTAATGCAGATTATGTAAATATTTGCCAGCTGTCTATTTCTGCAGATATTTTGATTTGCAGCTCATCCTCTATAAATACGAAGCTGCTGGACAGAGGTTGAGAAGTTGAAAGGTTGACATATATCAAAGTTTAGAGATATCAAATTATATAAGCATAATCCTTCTTTTGTAAGTCATCTTCCTACTTTCATAATCTTTGTATCATCCATTCATACCATATCAACATAGAGCTTGGACTTGGAACTTGATTAAGATTTGCAAACCATAACTCAAACTTGAGGGTGTTGGAATCAAGTTTGTTAACTAAGAGCTCACCTCTCTTTCAAAGGTATAATTTTGCACTTTTTTCTTTCATCTTCTTATACTCTTTTCTTCTATTTTTCTTGCCTTTATATACTGATTTTCAGAGTTGAATTGAGGCCCAAAAACATAGCCACCCCTCCTTTGGCTTTGTTCCATAGTTTTTTTCCTACTCTTTTTACTTACTTTCTCTTGCTTTTAGCTATTTTTTTTACCTATTAGGGGCTGTTTTAGGGTTGTTTTAATTTATATAAATAGCTTATGCTTTGATTAGTTTGCTTGTTGTTTCATAAGTTTTCTTGTATAGTTTGTTACATGTTGTTCTAGCTTTTCTTCAATTCATTTAATAATCTCAGTTTAATAATCAAGTTAATAATCAAGTTGCCACTCCTTTATTTCATTTGAGAATTGTTTCAAATGGTTGATGGTTATTCAACACATGAACCAGAGTTTTGCACTTAATGGCTTAATCTCTACAGAGATTCATTGTCAACAGTGTAATCTTTCTTTCATGTTGAGAATTACTTCCCATTTGATGCTTCTCTCCTTTTAGAGGACTTAACATCACCATGGACAAATAAATTAATGAATGGCAATGACTAAACAAATTGGTTTAAAATTGGATCAACACATATAAAGAAAATGACTTGATTTGTTTAGGCTTGGGCGGACGTTATGTCAAGTTAATCGAGTCAAGAATGATCATACACTAATTCATGGTGTTTTGATAGTTCTTGAAGTGTCTTTACCACCCTCTTTGAGTTCACTCCATGACAAGAGGGAGGGGTGGTCATATTCATTGCATTTCATTGATTTGTGTCCAAAATTGTATCCGAGATTACCAAGCAATCAATTTGCTCATTGTTGGTTTTGGAATCAATTTCTACCTTCTTTCGAGGCTTTCCCATGACAGAGAAGTGTAAGAGGGACAAACAGAGTCCAGAATACTCTGTCTGCACTATTTTCACTTCAGAGCACCAAATGGAATGACATGATACAAAGCCACGGCCGGCCTTCCTTAGGCCCGGCCGGGAGTCAGTGAGGGCCGGTTGGGCATCAATGAATGGTAAGGCAATGTGTTGTGCAGAAGCGATGGTGAAGGTGAAACGAATAATCTGGCAGACAGAAAGGCGATCGTTAAGATGCGAGCATTGTGCATCTTCAGATTTGTAGCTTATTATTTAGTTACTTATTAATTCACTTGATTTTGTAATAATTAGTTTAATTTGGACTATTGGACATTGATTCGGACCCTTCTGCGTGAGGATAAATATTGTAATAATGTGTATGTCTTCTAACCCCACGTCTTTCTCCATTTTATTTAACTGCTTATGATGGTTAGTTTAGGGACATCACGTTTTGTTTAGCATTACTCATGCTTACATCCACTTGTCTTGTATGCATCAAGGCTCGGTTCATTATTCTAACTCGCATTGTTATTGCTTATATTTCTTTGAATATGTGTTTAAACTATATGCTATCAACTTGATCCATATGCCAAATTAGTAGCCGTGCCTAGTAATTGCATATCGCATGTGTTGTAAAAGGCATGTCGCATAGGAATCATGCATTTTTCTAACTAGGTTCTCTTTTTTTTTTGGCTTGGAGTACAAGGTAAGCTTTTATTTGCTTTAGCACGTTGCATGAGTGTGATTATTACCATATCTCGCATGCTTGCCATGAGACTAAATGCTTAATTGATAAACTGCTTGAATGCCTGTGGATGAAGGCTATTTGCTTGAGTTGGAACAATTTGAGTAATGTTCATATGTGATCACTTTTTCAAGTGGTATATATTCGGAACACTTTTCAAATCAAACATAAATTGAGTGTTCCAATGCTTGCAAAATTAGTCTATACTTGTATGCATCACATAGTAAAGTTAGTTTAATAATCGGAACAAGAGCATATAATGTAAATAAGAATCACATCATGATTAGTAGAGGCCGATCTTTGATCAGACGAGTGGGGTGTTCAATTCATGACCTTCCCCTCTCGTACCTAAGTTCCCGAGCCGAGACACTTTGGTGATGACAGACTAATGGCCTTTGGCACGAGTCATGGGTTTCCTAAATTTCCCAAAACAAAATATTCAGGTGGCGACTTTGTAAATCTGGCAAAGCAGTCTATTTTTGGCATTTGATTCAAAACATCGATTTTCCAAAAGAATTGTCGGATTTGGACTCTTTTGCGTTTTCATTATTTCACATTGCACTTGTGAAATCAAATTCAGAACCATGAGAGTTCGACACTATAGGGCTTATTCGCCTTTCCGAAAGGAGCGCGGAAAAGTCGAGCTACACCATGGATATGGTGAAAGATAATATGTTCAATAAAGAAGCTAGAAGAAAGGAGCAGGGTACTTTCAGTGAGTCACAGGCTCTTATTGCTAAAAATAGGGGAAGAAGTAGAAATAGAAAAATCTACAACCGTGACAAGTCAAGAGACAAGTCTAGAGACAAGTCTAGAGGAAAATCCCAATCCAGGAAGGACATTGAATGCTATCATTGTGGCATGAAAGGGCATACAAAAAAGGAATGCCAAAAGCTTAAAAGAGAGCAAAAGAAAGAAAAAGGTGGTGAGAACAATGGTGATAAAGAAACAACTACACTTGCTTCTAAGGATGGTGATGTTATCATTGTTAGTGATTATGACTATGTTGGGCTCACAGGGTATGATCAGTCCAGTTGGGTAATTGATTCAGGTACTTCCTTCCATGTTACTTCACAAGAGGATTTCTTTACATCCTACACACTTGGTGACTTTGGCAATATGAGGATGGGAAATGATGGTGTGTCTAAGATTGTGGGAATGAGAGATGTTTGCTTGGAGACCAACACTAGTTGCAGGCTTGTTCTTAAAAATGTGAGATGTGTTCCAGACATTCGTCTTAACTTGATTTCCATTGGGAAGCTTAATGATGAAGGCTACAAAAATCAATTTGGTAATGGAAAAGGGAAGCTCACCAAAGGTCCCTTGATAGTGGCAACATGAAAGAAGTGTTTCACTCTTTATATAATGCAAGCAAAGATAAGTAAAGGCGATGCCAATGCAGTTGAGAAAGAGATCTCTACAGAGCTATGGCACAAGAGGCTTGGTCATGTGAGTGAGAAAGGCATGCAAGTTCTAGCCAGGAAAGATCTCATTCCTGAGGTGAAAGGTACACAAATCAAAACTTGTGTTCATTGTTTAGCCGGAAAACAACATAAATTTCCTTTCAATAGATTTCCTGCATCTAGAAAATCACATATTCTAGATTTAGTATACTCTGATGTTTGTAGGCCAATGAAAGTTAGTACACTTGGTGGTGCATGTTATTTTGTCACTTTCGTTGATGATCATTCTAGAAAAGTTTGGGCTTATGCTTTGAGATCTAAAGATTGTGTATTGGAAGCATTTAAGCTTTTTCAAACTAATGTTGAAAGGGAAACTGGGAGATCTTTGAAGTGTATTCGGTCAGATAATGGTGGTGAATATAGGGGTCCATTTAAAGATTACTGCAAGAAGATTGGCATCAAGCATGAAAGAACTATTCCCAAAACACCTCAACAAAATGGTGTGGCAGAGAGAATGAATAGAACAATTGTGGAAAGAATCAGGTGTGTGCTCTCTCATGCAAAATTGCCTAAATCCTTTTGGGGTGAGGCAATGAGGACTGCGGTTGATTTAATTAATTTTTCTCCTTCAACTCCTGTCACGCCCCACTTTTTATTACTCGATGTCATTACCAAATTCATTAACTTAATTCACTTTCAGAGATAACATGCGGAAATTAACTCATACATTCAATCCGTAGGAGTGATTAACAATACTCTCATTCGTATGCAAAGTAAATATTACATGAACATACTCAAGAAATTGCCCTTGGGCTTACAACATTGAATAATCAAATGAAGGGTGTAACCCTTTTACAGATATGGCATTCCGCCAACAACAAAGAGGCCCCGTGGCCAACAAATAAGTAAATCCAACTCTTGCAGCTCAACACCTTAATACCTGAAAAAGATTCAACAACGTGGGATGAACATATAGTCCAGTAGGGATCTCAACATGATCCTCAACAATAACAACAGTACAAATAGCTATGATCATGCACACTCATTCTCGTACTAGAATAGTAATGTGACAGTTTATACAAAAATATATATGTATGAACCTTTCTTTTGAAAACAACCGTTTCATTCAACGCTACAAGCGATTCATCTTTCCATATTCCTCTCATTAATCCCCATTCCCATTCTTTCATAGTATCAACAACTACTTAGGCAAACAATTACTAAGCCCGATACACTCATCCCTTTCCCAACCGTACCACAGAGGTATCCTTTCAACATGTTTATTTTTAAAACATTCATTCTCGTTCACACTTTCCAAAAGACAAAAGACATTTTGGTTCATTTCCACTACTATCATACCTATACATGCACAACCTGGGTAAAAATATAAATATAAATTTACAATCCACCAACATGTATATAATCAATCAACGGAGTAACTCGGTTCTCTGAACTTTAACCAATCAAATCCATGATTACTTTTAGTTACAACAAAACTACAATGATTCCACCTTGCTCTACTAGTTATGCGCTTAGTAAGCCAAGGATATACTGCAATAACTACTATCAACTTCGCTCTACTAGCTATATGCATAGTAAGCCACACTGCACTTTTCACAGCAACATACCATTTTACCAGGCGCTAGCTGGAAGGGTGTGGCACCTCAGATTATAAGCGCCTCAGTTCTCGTAGCTAAATTGAAGGTCCAGTACCTCGATTATAAGCGGCATATAACGCCAACAACCACCATGCACACAAGGCATATCCAACATGTATAATGCATATACATAAACTACCAAGATAACAGCAATGTGTTAAAATAGATGAACACATACGTGTAAAGCGTACACAACAATTCAATACAACCGTATCATCCTCCACCGATGACCAAGGACAAACCTCTAGATGCAAGTATATTATACATCTATAAACTTACTCAATTATCATGAAATTATCTGCTTAACATTAATACCATCATAGTAGTATAAGATACAACAGTCCAACATTCATACTTATTTCAAAGTACCATTTCCATTCCGCAAAACCAATCCCGCTTCCTTTTATTTTTCACAAAATCAAGTTCAAGGACAATAAGCCCTAACTCATTTTAAATCAACTACATTCCTTTCAAGCCATTTTAATTTAATTACACAAATTAAATCATAATCACTATACTAGGGTTTTCCTCCCTCTTTCTCATTATTGAACATAAGCCTCAATCATCTACAATAGCCAACAATGGTTTCCTTTAAAACCCAAAATACCCAAGTATTTACCCTAAGATCAAACCCCTCTATTAAATTATTAAATCAATAAATATTAGGGTTTCCTCTCCTTTCAACAACACTTACTAATTAACACCCAATTAGTCCAAGGCACATCTAATAATCAAAGATCTAAAACCAACAACCAACCTAATGTTCAACCTCATGAATTTATATAAAATTCCAACATGATGTAGTTTTCATGCAATACAAAAGTAACCACATGTCTATCTATAGTAGGAGTATTGAAAAGAGAACAAGGAGAATCCCTACCTCAAAGAAGAACTCAAATAGAGATGATGACCCGAAACCAAAGTGCTCCAAATCCACAATTTCTCCGATTAAAACGAAGCCCTCGACGATCCACGCAACTATTGTAAAGGCCAAAGGTGAGCAAATCACTCCTACTAGATCAATACCAAGAGAGAAGGTAGAGTTCTAGAGTGAGAGGCTCAAGAATGGTGTTTTTGAAAAGTAGGAGAGAGAAAGAAAAGTGAAAAGTGATTTTAAAATGTCAAAACCCGGAACTTAAACCCAGTCCTCCGCTCGAGCGCTCTGTTCTCCCCTCCGGCGGACAAGCCAAAAAGTACCCCGCTCGAGCGCTAAAACCTCCGCTCGAGCGCACCACCAAAGTCCCCCGCTCGAGCGCTCGAATACCCGCTCGAGCGCTGGATGCAACCTTCCAGAAAATCTGCAGACGACGAAACTACTGGGAGGGTGATTTATCCGCTCGAGCGCTCTGATCCCTTCGGCGTAAAGAAAAACATCTCCGCTCGGCGCCTAATCTCCTTTCGGCGCAAAGGCCAAAACACAGGCAGCTTATCTTTGGTTCTAAGTTCAACCAACTTTGCCTCCAATCGCCCAACACATCCTATAACTCAAATACAAGATAGAAAAGGATGTAAACAATATAATACTCAACTACCAACACCCACGGACACACGTCAGGATCATCATACAACAAGGTAAACCCGGATCGCTATAACCTCCCCTTAAAGAATTTCGGTCCCGAAATTAAAGGTGCGATCAAAACATAAGGCCAACTGATAACACAACACCAACACCCCCAACACTAGGGTGAAACGCCCTCACTACAACCATCAGGCCACTCTTACCCAAGAAGAGACCCACTAAGGGAAATACGTTCCAAACAACAATACTTAGGTGCGAAAATCTCAACAAACCAAACCCTTCCTGGAACAATAACCAACATCTGACTAGCGCTTCAAGCTAAGCCACTACTCAACAACAAGATTCCCAAAAACTAATCAAAGCAAACCTTATGAGTAAACAATAAGAAAACATTTTCTTGTTCAAGCGACATTTCTCAAAGATAGTCAAATTTTCAATGCTAGCTTTCCAAAATAAATCCTCCACTTTCCATGAGAAACTCAACAGTTTTGTAAACATTTTTCACAAACACGGTGTTATCCAAAACACAAAATCATCCACAGTTTATTTGCAAAAAGAAATATTTTCATTTGGAACTTTCCAAAACCCTTGATTTAAATCAATTTCTCAGCAACACCCTTAGGTGGCCCAAACATTAAGAAAAATTTTGTTTTCCATAACTTTTCAACATACTATTAGCAACAACCATCACTCATACAGTGATACCAAAACCAACACGAAGCATAACATTTCTATAATGATGATTAATAGAAATAAGTACAGTGCTACATCAAATCAAACAAACAACACTTCAATTGATAAGCATATGCGCTCTGTCAATACATTTCTAGATAAGCATACATGCTCTATCTATGGAGTTCATCCTATCTCCTCCCTCCCAATAACATCCGGTTTAGAGGTCCATCCCTATCTTCCCTAAACCGCGGAGTACATCCCTATCTCTTCCAACACAACACAATGCATATAAACAACAATTATACACATCACATATCAAACAATACATAAATTAATGTATTCATCACCAACAGATTCAATAGCACAACATGTTCGATTAGCTTCGATCTCCTAATCAACACACATGGGCTACCGCAACCACAACTACCCAATCAAGAGGGATAATTCGACCAACGCTATTCTTGTTACTCTAGAACACAAACTGTTCTTCCACTAAGGAATGCTGCCTGCATCCACTCACAAACCATATCCCACAATTGATAACCAATCACAAAACAAACACTACCCCTATACAACCGTTAGGGTCACCCAGAACTCACCTACTAGCAAGCCCAAAACACAAACCAAAGATCTGGTACCATTCCCGCTAACCCGAGATATAACCTCACATAACCTTGCTAATACCGCCCAACTCTCGAAACCATCACATCAAACACATCCACCCACGGATTCCCGTTCTCAACCCATAATCTCTAAAAAGAACAAGGCCCACGGGCCGTCACAAGACTAACTCAATACACAGTACTAAGCAAGCAACAATACTAGGATCATTGACCCCATTAACAACTTCTCAAAATAAAATAGAGAGTTCAAATTTCCACACATACTCCCCAATACACGAGGATTAAACAAACAATACTATGCATGCATATGCGATACATAAACATGATGCCTCAGCATCCAATAGTACACCGGTCAACAACAAAATCATTAAACGTGATACTCCACCGGCCAACATTACAAAAAGTCCCTCTCTAGGGTAACACTGTAGGGCTAACTAATAAGTCGCCCCCTTGCGAGGCTCTCGAGCTTTGGCCGCCTGCTGCGTACCGAGGACGCCCCCGATTGGACGAGTACGACTGAGTCTGACTAGGTTTTAATACCCCCGAAGAATTTGCACGCAAAGGACAAGAACGTCTACCATGGCCCAGCTGACCACAAACAAAACAACCACCAGACCCTCTACTCCAAGACTGGTCTGAAACCTGCACCGCCCCGGAAATCCCAATAGAAGGATCCGAAACCCCTGGCGAAGAAAAGAACCGACTCTGTGAGCATGTTTCCGCCTCCACCCCTTCTTGAGCCTAGAACGTTTGGAACCACAAGGTGACCGAGATGGTCTCTTCTTTAACCCCATCACCACTAGCAATCGGGGCCTCCACATGGGCATTGCCTCACCTAAGGTATAGTAATCCTTCCACAAGGATCCAGCTACCTTCTCCCGAATATCGAAACACAACCGCTTTTCGAACTCAAAACAACGACGCTCCTCTGTTGTCACCAACTCTGGAGCAAACCTCGACAAACTATCAAACCGCATCTCAAAGCGTACCCACAGAGTGTCATCTGACGCAACTCAAAAGCTGTTCCCTCAACCTTTCCGGCGAAGGAGAAATACTTGGCCCAAAAGGCCTCGGTAAAAAGCAACCCACGTGCCACCCACATTAGTCTTAGCATTCTTCCACCAATAACTCGCATCACTCTTCAACTGAAAGGTTGCCAAAGAAACCCTCAACTCCTCATCTTCGACTCTGAGCATATCAAGAGTCTTGGTAATCTGTTCCAACCAACTCTCTGCTTCTAACGGTGTAGCCTCCCCACAAACTTCGGTGGACGGAGCGAAAAGAACTCCTTAGTAAGTTTGAGAGCATGCCCGCCGCCACCTCGGTCTGAGCTAGGGCATCTTGCGCTTCTCTCACAATCTCACGTCACGACATCCTCGCCGACACCGATCTTTGCAATGGCGGTGCTAAAAAGGCTGTTGTGCCTCTCCGGCGTTCCTACTACTCAATCGTCCTCTACTCCCTCGTGTAGACATCCTATAAGGCACAAGGTAAATTACACTTAGCGTAAACACAATAGCCTTCGGAGGCACACTCCACTCTTGTTAAGTCACAAGACACACTTAGTTTCAAAATTTACATTTCTCTTGCATATAAACATCCAAACAAGTAAACACATAATCGAATCAAGTCCACAAAGATAGCCACTCATCCGGAACTCTCAAGGAATTCCTATCGAAACCACGTTGATCAGGCGTGTTTCCAAAAGGACCTCAAAGCAAGTTCACCGGCTATGAATACTATCCAGGAGACTGAATCCCATGCTCACATAAATGCAACACATAAGTCTTAATTCCCATGGTATCTATATGCAACGTCCTCATCGCGTAGTAAACCCATGTGGTAAAAACCACTTCCCACGAGCTCAAGGTATTCAAACCGGTAGCTCGATACCAAGTTATCACGCCCACTTTTTATTACTCGATGTCATTACCAAATTCATTAACTTAATTCACTTTCGGAGATAACATGCGAAATTAACTCATACATTCAATCCGTAGGAGTGATTAACAATACTCTCATTCGTATGCAAAGTAAATATTACATGAACATACTCAAGAAATTGCCCTTGGGCTTACAACATTGAATAATCAAATGAAGGGTGTAACCCTTTTACAGATATGGCATTCCGCCAACAACAAAGAGGCCCCGTGGCCAACAAATAAGTAAATCCAACTCTTGCAGCTCAACCTGCTTAATACCTGAAAAAGATTCAACAACGTGGGATGAACATATAGTCCAGTAGGGATCTCAACATGATCCTCAACAATAACAACAGTACAAATAGCTATGATCATGCACACTCATTCTCGTACTAGAATAGTAATGTGACAGTTTATACAAAAATATATATGTATGAACCTTTCTTTTGAAAACAACCGTTTCATTCAACGCTACAAGCGATTCATCTTTCCATATTCCTCTCATTAATCCCCATTCCCATTCTTTCATAGTATCAACAACTACTTAGGCAAACAATTACTAAGCCCGATACACTCATCCATTTCCCATACGTACGACGTATCCTTTCAACATGTTTATTTTTAAAACATTCATTCTCGATCACACTTTCCAAAAGACAAAAGACATTTCGGTTCATTTCCACTACTATCATACCTATACATGCACAACCTGGGTAAAAATATAAATATAAATTTACACTCCACCAACATGTATATAATCAATCAGCGGAGTAACTCGGTTCTCGAACTTTAACCAACCAAATCCATGATTACTTGTAGTTACAACAAAACTACAATGATTCCACCTTGCTCTACTAGTTATGCGCTTAGTAAGCCAAGGATATACTGCAATAACTACTACCAACTTCGCTCTACTAGCTATATGCATAGTAAGCCACCTTTGCACTTTTCACGACAACATACCATTTTACCAGCGCTAGTGGAAGGGTGTGGCACCTCAGATTATAAGCGCTCTGATTCTCCGGTAGCTAGGAAGGTCACAGTACCTCACGATTATAAGCGCGGCATATAACGCCAACAACCACCATGCACACAAGGCATACCCAACATGTATAATGCATATACATAAACTACCAAGTTAACAGCAATGTGTTAAAATAGATGAACACATACGTGTCAAGCGTACACAACAATCCAATGCAACCGTATCATCCACCACGATGACCAAGGACAAACCTCTAGATGCAAGTATATTATACATCTATAAACTTACTCAATTATCATGAAATTATCTGCTAACATTAATACCATCATAGTAGTATAAGATACAACAGTCCAACATTCATACTTATTTCAAAGTACCATTTCCATTCCATAAAACCAATCCCGCTTCCTTTTATTTAAGACAATAACAAGTACAAGGACAATAAGCCCTAACTCATTTTAAATCAACTACATTCCTTTCAAGCCATTTTAATTTAATTACACAAATTAAATCATAATCACTATACTAGGGTTTTCCTCCTCTTTCTCATTATTGAACATAAGCCTCAATCATCTACAATAGCCAACAATGGTTTCCTTTAAAACGCAAAATACCCAAGTATTTACCCTAAGATCAAACCGCTCTATTAAATTATTAAATCAATAAATATTAGGGTTTCCTCTCCTTTCAACAACACTTACTAATTAACACCCAATTAGTCCAAGGCACATCTAATAATCAAAGATCTAAAACCAACAACCAACCCAATGTTCAACCTCATGAATTTATATAAAATTCCAACATGATGTAGTTTTCATGCAATACAAAAGTAACCACATGTCTATCTATAGTAGGAGTATTGAAAAGAGAACAAGGAGAATCCCTACCTCAAAGAAGAACTCAAATAGAGATGATGACCCGAAACCAAAGTGCTCCAAATCCACAATTTCTCCGATTAAAAGCGAAGCCCTCGACGATCCACGCAACTATTGTAAAGGCCAAGGTGAGCAAATCACTCCTACTAGATCAATACCAAGAGAGAAGGTAGAGTTCTAGAGTGAGAGGCTCAAGAATGGTGTTTTTGAAAAGTAGGAGAGAAAGAAAAGTGAAAAGTGATTTTAAAATGTCAAAACCCGGAACTTAAACCCAGTCCTCCGCTCGGGCGCTCTGTTCTCCGCTCCAGCGGGCAAGCCCAAAAAAAACCCGCCCGAGCGCTAAAACCTCCGCCCGAGCGGACCACCCAAGGCCCCCGCTCGAGCGCTCGAATACCCGCTCGAGCGCTGGATGCAACCTTCCAGAAAATCTGCAGACGAAACTACTGGGAGGGTGATTTCTCCGCTTCGGCGCTCGATCCCGCCGGCGTAAAGGCCAAAACATCTCCGCTCGGCGCCTAATATCCGCGGCGCAAAGGCCAAAACCTGGGCAGCTTATCTTTGGTTCTAAGTTCAACCAACCTGCCTCCAACTGGCCCAACACATCCCATAACTCAAATACAAGATAGGAAAGGATGTAAACAATATAATACTCAACTACCAACACCCACGGACACACGTCCGGATCACTGTACAACAAGGGGTAAACCCGGGATCGCTATAACTCCACTTAATGGTGATATACCATACAAAGTTTAGACAGAAAAGGATGTTTCTTATGGGAATTTGAAGGTGTTTAGGTATAGAGCATTTGTGCACATTCCTAAATATGAGAGATCTAAGCTTGATGGAAAGACAAAGCAGTGCATCTTTCTTGGATATGGCCATGAAGAGTTTGGGTATAGATTGTGGGATCCAGTTGACAAAAAGGTAGTGCGGAGCAAATATGTAATCTTCTTTGAAGATCAAACCATTGAAGACCTTGATAGATGAGTGAAAAAGTCAACTTCCACAAATGAGTATCCAATAACCTTAGATTTAGTTCCTCCACCCACGCTGTATAATGATGACGGGGAAGATGTACAAGAAGATGGTGGTGATGTAGTTGGTGATGATGCTATGGATTTAGAAGAGCAAAATGATGAGCAAGAGGAACAAACACCTCCTGAACCACCAATAGAACCATAGTTGAGGAGATCTACTAGAGAGCGTTAGACTTCAACAAGGTGCTTTCCTAATGAGTATGTGATGCTTACAGATGGGGAAGAACCAGAGTGCTACCAAGAAGCTACAACTCACAAGTATAAGGGGGAGTGGTTGAAAGCCATTCAAAAAGAGATTAAATCCTTACATGAGAATCACACTTATGACTTAGTGAAATTGCCTAAGGAGAAGAGAGCACTCAAGAACAAATGGGTTTACAAATTGAAGACAGATGAAGAAAACTCACAGCCTAGGTACAAGGCAAGATTGGTTGTGAAGAGTTTTAGCCAAAATAAGGGAATTGATTTTGAAGAAATCTTCTCACCCGTAGTGAAGATGTCATCTATACCGGTTGTTTTTGGTTTGGCCGCAAGCTTGAGCTTAGAGGTTGAACAGCTTGATGTGAAGACAACTTTCCTTCGTGGTGACTTGGAGGAAGAGATCTACATGGAGCAACCTGAGGGGTTCAAAGTGAAAGGCAAGGAGAACTCAATTTGCAAACTAAAGAAGAGCTTGTATGGTTTGAAGCAAGCACCACGGCAATGGAACAAGAAGTTTGATTCCTTCATGGTTGATCATGATTACAAGAGGACTATTTCGGATCATTGTGTATTTGTGAAGAGATTATTAGATTGCGACTTATGTGGATGACATGTTGATAGTTGGGCATGATGCAAGCAAAATTGAGAACTTGAAGAAAGAGCTTAGCAAGTCCTTTGCTATGAAGGATTTGGGTTCTGCGAAGCAAATGCTTGGCATGAAGATTGGCCATGACAGGAAAATTTGCAAGATTTGGCTATCAGAGGAGAGGTACATTGAGAAAGTACTTGAAAGATTTCACATGGATAAGGCGAAATCAATGAGTACCCCACTTGCAAATCACTTCAAACTTAGTTCTAAGCAGTGTCCAACAAGTGAGAAAGAAAAAGATGAAATGAAGAGAGTTCCCTATCCATCCATCGTTCTTAGTTTGATGTATGCGATGATGTGCACTAGGCCGAATATAACTTATGCGGTTGGCATTGTGAGTAGATTTCTTTCCAATCTTGGAAAAGATCATTGGGCTACAGTGAAATGTATTCTTAGGTATCTTAGAGGCACTTCCAAGATGTGTTTATGTTTTGGAGATGGAAAATCTTTGCTAGAAGGCTCTACAGATACAGACATGGCTGGAGACATTGATTGTAGGAAGTCCACATCAGGGTACTCAATGACTTTTTCAGGGGGAGCTATTTCTTGGCAGTCAAAGTTGCAAAAATGTGTTGCTTTATCTACCACGGACGCCGAATACATCGCAGTGGCAAAGGGGTGCAAGGAGATGTTTTGGATTAAAAGACTTCTACAAGAACTGGGTTTAAAGCAAGAGAAGTATGTTCTCTTATGTGACTACCGAAGTGCTATCCACTTGAGTAAGAATCCGACATTCCACTCAAGGTCGAAGCACATTGATGTGAGGTATCATTGGATACGTGATGTCTTAGAAGAAAAATTGCTTCAACTTGAGAAGGTTCACACCGATGAGAATGGGTCGGATATGACGACTAAATCGTTATCCAAAGAGAAGCATGATTTTTGTAGAAGTAAGGCGGGGTTGGTTTTGCCCTCTACATAAGTCGGGAGGGGAAGATTTATTGGGTGATGTCCCTCCTAAGTGAGGGTGGGTCCCATAAGTCACAGTTTATTTATTTATTTTACTAATAGTTTTGTAATGCTTCTAAGGGAAGCGTAGTGCATCTGTCAATAAGAGAAAAGAAAAAAATAAGTTTTTTTTTTGGTTTGGACTTACAGCAGCAACATAGCGTGGAAAAGAAAAACAGAGTACCGAGAGACAAAGAGGAGAAAATGGGGAGAAAAGTTAGGTTTTCCTCCATAGTTCAAACCAAGATTGGATGGTCATTTCTTGCCTGATCTTGATGAAATTTCAGCATGTTGTTCATGGAATCAAGCTCTACGTTTTGATTGGAGTGGATCTTGTCAAAGCTCTCTTGGATTGGTAGTTTACGATATCCACCTTGGTGAGATCTAAACTTTATCTCTTGTTGATTTTGTCTTTATGGTGATGATATAAATATTGTTGGTGATCCAAGAATATGTTTTGATGATTGTATACCTCTATTTGTGACTAGAGATGAACCATTGTAACCCCATTATTTTATAGTGGAAGTTGATTCGAAGTTGGACCCGTGGACGTAGGCATTTTTGCCGAACCATGTAAATTTGGTATTTTTGTGCCTTTAATTTTAGCCATATTATTACTTGTATTTTGTAGTTTGTTGCCCATTTTCTAATTACACAAGGAGAAAAAATATAGGAGTTTTCCTAACAACTGGGTGGCTCACTTTTTTTGTCCTCTAAAACGTGTGGGCACATCTTGGACTTATGGTAACAAGACCTACAAAGCAATTATTCTAGTGGAGACCATTTCACAATTATGCATGCAAAAAGTACATGGTATATAAATATGACTATCATAATTATTATTGGGACATTTATACACAAATTTTAATTTATGAATTTATATTTCTTTAAGCCTTAACTAAGATTTTTTGGACTTTCAAATCCTATTAAATTTTTAATAGTCGGAATTGGCCTTCAAACAATTATTGTTTATCATTTATGATTATCTATAAAGAACATTATAATTGGACATTTATTTTGGATTTTAAAAACTTTAAACCATCAACTTCCAAATTGAAATTTTTTTAAAAAAACATTATGTGCAAAAAAAAAAAAAACTAATATGTTTTTTTTGAAAAAATTGAAAAGACTAAATTATTTTTTGTGTGTAAAACTGAAAATTTTATGTCTATAAAGAAGCACGATGATGGGACATTAATGTGCAAAAATGGAAAAAAAAAAACTTTAAAAATGAAAAAATGGATAATGTTCTCAGTTTTAAAATTGAAAAAAACTGATAATGTTTTCAGTTTTATTAGATAGTTGAATCAAACCAATAAGTAGAAAGGTAAAAATCTTTAATCCCATTATCTGTTTTTTTATCAGTTGGTGAAACAATTATCTGAAACATTACTATGTAAAATTGATAATGTTCAGTTTTAAAAATTGGAGAAAACTAATAATATTCCTAGTTTTACTAAATAGGACTTAATGGTTCAAAAAATCTTAGATAAGATATGAGCTACCATAACATTTGCAAATAGAACTTTTAGGTAATTAACTCATTATTATTCATCATAATTAAGTTTGCGCATTCCATCAGTTTTGTTCAACAGTAACATTGTCACGACCCAAACTTCCGTCAATTTTGTTCAATAGTAACATTGTCAAGACCCAAACTTGGTACTCGAAGGTTCGACGTCGCAACAAGACAAAAACTGAAGTCATAACAAATAATAGTGCAACAGAGTAAAATAAAAGGGTACCTAAAACTTTATTTAATTAAACAAAAACATATACATTGAAACTTCTATTTAATTATATTGTTAGAGTTGGACTGAGACTTAAATATAGCGACCCCGGTTTTTTCCCTGTAGATTATTGTATCCGGACTTATGTTCCGTAGATTCCATTGTTGTATTATTGTTGTTGTCGTCCTTTAATTCCTTAGCTTTGGGTTATAGGATGTGTTGGGCAGATTATGTTACAGGTTGGTTAGGTTTGGAAACCAAGTGTTGCTGTCCAGTTTTTGGGTTGGTCGCTCGAGCGAGGGTTTGGTCGCTCGAGCGAGGGTTGTAGTTTGTGCCTGGTGGCTCGAGCCAGGGTTCCTTCGCTCGAGCGAGAGATTGCGTCTAGTATAGACCTGAGAGCAGTGTTTCTTCGCTCGAGCGAGCTTTTCGTCGCTCGAGCGAGCTTTTCGTCGCTCGAGCGAGCGAGGTGTATGTTTTCGAGTTCTTCGCTCGAGCGAGCATTCTGTCGCTCGAGCATGCTTCTGGGTTGCAGACCTGAAGCATTGCATTCTTGGCTCGAGTGAGATTTTCTTCGCTCGAGCGAGTAATTCTTGTGTCTGGTCGCTCGAGCGACCAGGTCTTCGCTCGAGCGAGCCTATCAGATTTAAATACGCAGCAGCGTGTTTTAAAACAGTTTTCAAATCCTTTCAGTTTATAAAACCCTAGGTTACGAGTTCTCTCTCTCCCAACTCATCTTCTCTCTTAGGATTGATCTATTTAGAGTGTGTATTTACCCTAGTTCCTTCATTAAAAAGGTAGAGGAGAGTGAGGACTACATTTTAATCTGAGAAATTGTTGGTTTGGAGCACTTTGGAGTTTTGGGCATCATCTTCATCTTCTCATTCTTGAGTTATTTCTTCGAGGTAGGGATTTCCTACTCCATTTATACGTTTTAATCCTAAGTATTGGTATATTGGTATGTGGGGGTAGTTTGGTAATTTTGGGAGAAACCCTAGGGTTTGACATAGATTAATTTATGTAATTAATTTAGGGAAGAATGTGGAATTGGGTTTAATTCATGAAATTGGGGGATTATGAGATTAATTGATGTAGTTGGAGAATTTAATCACTCATCTGTGAAATTGAGAGTTATGTGTTGTATATTTATTTCTTGTTTAGAAATAACTGTTTTGGGCTATCGGTGGAGGATAGCCATGATTGTTGTAGACGTTGCATGTGGATTAGGCAAAATTGAAACTAATCACTTGATTAAGTTGTTGAGTATGAAGGTTGGAATAATACATTAAATTTATGTATTGATTGATTGTGTATATGACTTTATGTGTATATGCATTACTTGTGTATGGAAGGAGATAGGGGATGTACTCCACGGTTTAGGGGAAGATGGGGGATGTACCTCTAAACCGGTTAATAATTATGGGAAGATAGGGGATGAACCTGTGGTTGCGCTTATATGCGCTATAGCGTAGATACAATTTCATATGCTTATCTATTTGATACGATACATCACCAAAATGTGTATCAGTTGGGAAGTATGGAAGTGAATTTGATTGTGACTGATACAATACCAACATGTGTATTTGTTATGTTATATGAGAGATTTAACTTGATGTGTTATCCCTGTTGAATTGGAAAGATTGTTAATAAGAGATGAAATCTCCGTTGAGCTATTTGGGCCAGGTTCTGAGCCATAGTTGGAAGGTGAATTATGCCATAGACAAAGTGTCATAGGCAATGTAGACATTTGTGTTATGAAATTGTAATTGGATTATTTTGTGTTCACCATGTATCAGATGCTACTACTTTAGTTAATTCATATGCTTGGTTTAGTATTTCTCTACTGGGTTGTGGCTCACCCTATATGGGAACTTCATTTTCAGGTTCAGGTGGTTCATTACCTCCAAGGACTTAGCTTGTGAGGATTTGGACTCGAAGACTTGTTTTTATTTATTTGTTTTATTTGATACATGTAAACATTCAAGCCTAGGGCTTTATTTGTATTGAGTTAGACTCTTATTTCTTTGTGTCCAAGTGTTGGCTTGGCAAGATGTAAGCCCGTAGGGCATTTATTTTGATGATACATGTAATGCTTTTATTTAGTAATACTCTGATGGATAATAGAATGTTTCGTATTCTATTATAAATGCATGTTAATCTTATATATGATGGGTTTTATTTTGAGGGCGTGACATAAAAGTGCCTTGTGCCTATCTCTCGCGATGGTCCTAACACATCACCTGAACGTGGTTAACACCTGTAAGCATATGGCAGAGTGAAAAATATTATATTAAGAGCATAAAGGTATAAATGTCACCATGGACAAATATTTGGGCTAAATAGAAAATCATCTGCAAAAATTATTTTACATAACAGAAATCATATAAGCAAAATAATCATAATCATGGTATAAAACACAACAGAAGGTCAATGGATATTTAAATCCCCAGATATGGGACCTTCAGAGGACTAGATATTTGAGTCCCTAGGCATGGGACCTTCAGAAGGATAAATATTTGAGCCCCCAGGCATGAGACATTCAGAGGGTCACAGAAATGACAACAGAACATAACAAAAGGTCAGTAGATCCATGACAATCAGAGGGTCTCAAAATGACTAAAGTGACTAATCAAAGAGTCAATGGTTATTTAAATTCCCCAAGGCATGGGACCTCTGTGGTGATACTTACAAAATCATTGTTCAAAATCACATTTAGAAAATAATTATATCCATGGGTTTCCTTTTTAAACAAATGGAATTCATTTAACAAATAATATACTTTAAAACCTAAAAAAAGTTACAAAACATAATTTACATAAACAATTTATAATAATTCAAAAATATAATTAAACTCACCTCAAAATTGATCCCTAATTTCTTTTTCGTTCTTATGCCTCTCCCTTGCTTGTTTGTTTTACATTCCTAAAACATCTCCTATTTATAGGAGATTCATCCTACTGTGTAGCTCACCACGTTGCCTCCTTTCCTTTCGTTCTTTTCTTCTTTCTTCCTTTCCCTTCTCTTTCTTTCTTTTTCTCTCTTTTTCATTTCTTTCCAATATTTAATTGTCATTATTATTATAATAGATATCTACATAATAAGGCAAAAAGGTTTTTGAAAATGTATAAAATGTATCAGAGATACGTTTGATATTAATGGTATAGATCTTCCCAAACAAAAATAAACGGTTGAGATCAATTTTTTCCTGCCCAAATGCTATTTCTCTCTCCTCTTTCATCTCTGCCCAAATCCTCCCTCTTTCATATGCTCTTCTCTCTCTCTCTCTACATCTCCTCTCGTGACGGCACCGCCACTCATCGACTACTGACCACCTCTTCTCGCCTCTTGCTGTTCTCTCTTCTCTCGACCACCGACCAATGACTCTCTTCTCTCACCCTCTTGTTTTGCCTCTCTTCTCTTGCAATGACATCGCAACCGTTCAGAGGTAAACTAAAAACTTACAAATTTGCAATCCATGATATTTTTCTGGGTTTCTCTCCTCTTGGAAGTTTCACTTGATTTTTTCCTACAGGGGTGACGAAAAAGGCTTTATTTTTCAACAATCAGAATTTGGATTTGGGTTACAGTACTGTTCATGGGTTTTTGTTGTTTCATCAATTGGATTCTTGAATTTAGATTTTTTTTTATGGGTTTTGAGCATTTTTATTGGGTTTTAAAGATTTTGAACTCTGTGTATTTTTGGTTCTTGCTTGAGTTTGGTGATGGGTTCTGATATGTTTTTTTTGCAATGGGTTTGAGAATTTTAGTGTTTTTTTATTAAAAAAATTGCTGAAATTTTGGGAAATTTTGGTTGATTGTTTAGTTTAAATTGTTCAAAATTTGAATTATTTTTCATATGGGTTACAGTACTGTTCATGGATTTCGGTTGATTAATTGATTGGGTTCTTGAATTTGGATTTTTCCATATGGGTTTTTAGGGTTTTTATTCCGATTTAGATTTGATCGTTGGATGAATTTTCTAATTTTGGATTTCTTTTTTGGGAGATATGGTTGACATTGTTAATGGGTTTTAACTTTTCTTTTTGATTGAATTTGGTCACTTTGAATATTTTAGTTGAGAATGTTATGGGGTTTGAGTGGGTTCTTTGACAATTTTTTATTTTATTTTATTTTTGAACTTCCTTTACATCTTCATTCAGGGGAGAAGTTTTCAGAGATTGTGGGGAGTCCATACTATATGGCCTCGAAGGTTTTGAAGCAGAATTATTGGCCGGAGGTTGATATATGGAGTTTCGGTGTGATTCTTTACATTTTGTTATGTTGGATTCCTTCATTTTGAGCAGGTATTGCTTTTCTTCATGCAAAGGTTGTGGATATAAACGTGGTTATGGACCTATGGTGCCAATTGTTTGATGAATTGTTGTGGACACCCCATTTTTGACCACCCACAAGGCTCGAGCGCTTTACTCGGAACACTCGATGATGAAAGTGGTATTGTGTGGTTTGGGGTCTCAACGAAGGAGTCTTGTTCAAACCTCGAAATAAACCCAAACCTTCCATATTCCCATTGATCATACCCAAGAAATCCCTTTGTACACCTTGTACCACCATGTGTTAAGGATGAAATAGAAAAAACAGGGGAATTCATTGAGGGCCGGCCGTGGCTATTGAGGGCCGGCCGGGCTTCAGTAGCAAGAAACACTGTTCTGGGGGGGAGGCCGCCAGCTGTCCATTTTTGAAGATATTTATCACCTTTTGTGCTCAAATTCTATAAATACGACTATATGCCTCTGTTTTGGGGGTTGAACAATTGAAAGAGAGCCTATATACATAGAGAGAGCTCCTTCTTCCTCCTTCTTTCATTATAAGTTACCTTTGAGTTAACCTACCAACCTTGTATCATCCCCATACACCATACACAACCTTGACTCACCATCTTAGAGCCTTGGTTGACCCTTGAGAAGCATAATTCAAGCTTGAGAGTGTGTCAAGAGTGAGTTTGATCATCAACAAAGCTTACTCCATTTTGAGAGGTATAAGCTTGTAACTTTTGTTCTTGCTTTTGCTTTTTTCATTTCTACATATTTCTTGTGTTTTTGGGCTGTTTTGTATCCATTTTAAGTGTTGGAACTTGGGTTTGGACAAGCTACCAAAGGTGGTAAGGTTAATACCCTTACTTGCACCTATTTTTGTAGCTCAACCCTTGGTTCTTTTACACTCTTTTTCTTTGGTTTTTGAACTGATTTTCAGAGTTGAACTAAGGCCAAAAACATGGTTTGAAGTCTTGAAATTGGAGGGGTTGGCCATCCCTCCTTGTTTTTTTGCTTACATAGCTTTAGTGTCTTTGCTTTTGTTTAACTTTTGAGCTCTTTTCTTACATTTTTAGCCACTGTTTTAGGGTTGTCCTACTCAATTTAATTGGCTCAAGCTTTGATTAGTTCATTTGTTGTAGCATCGATCTTTGTACATAGCTTGCATCATGTTGTTCTAGCATTTCTTTGCTTAATTTCCATGGCAGTAACCTCATTTTAAGAACTAACTTGTCACTGCTTTCTTCCATTTGAGAGTTGTTTCAAACGGTTGATGGTTATTCAACACATGAACTTGAGATTTACACTTAGTGGCTTAATTTCTATGGAGATTCATTGTCAACGGTGTAATCTCTCTTTCATGTTGAGAATTACTTCCCATTTGATGCTTCTCTCCTTTTAGAGGACTTAATCATCACTTCGGACAAAAGGACTGAAGAATGGAAATGATGAAAAGAATTGGTTTAAAAGTAACCAACACACATAAAGAAAATGAGTTATCTTGCTTAGGCTTGGTCGGACGTTATGCCAAGTTAATCGAGTCAAGAATGATCATGCACTAATTCATGGTGTTTTGATGATTCTTGAAGTGTCTCTACCTCCCTCTTTGAGTTCATTCCATGATAAGAGGGAGGGGTGGTCATATTCATTGCATTTCATTGATTTTTGTCCAAAATTGTATCCGGAATCATCAAGCAATCAATTTGCTCATTAATAGTTTTGGAAACAATTCTACCCTTCTCTCAAGGCTTTTCCATGATAGAGAAGGAAAGAAGAGACAAACAGAGCTTGAACAACTCTGTTTGCATTGTTTTCACTTCAAAACAAAAAATAAAGTTTTGCACAAAATTGAGGCACGTCCGGCCTTCTCTATGCCCGGCCGAGCTTCATTGAGGGCCAACCGGCCCTCAATGTTTGGTCAGCAGTGTATTTTTGCAGAAAACAGAGGGCAGTGGCTGAGGTGAAACAGAGCAAGCTTGGGGCAGACAGGGTTGTTCTTGAACATTGTGCATGTACATGTATGCAACCTTTGCGCAAGCTCGCTTACATCATGATCATCATTGTAATTAGTCTCATTAATTATTAGGTGTTGTAATTATTATTTTATTTATTCGTAATTGTTGTAATTAATTAGCTTAGATAGCTAGTTTATTTATCTTGGTTATCCTTGTTGTAATAGCATAGTTAGCTAGTTAATTAGTTTTACTTATTTATTCATTCAGTTTTGTAATAATTAGTTTAATTCGGACTTTTCGGACTTTGATTCGCACCCTCTTACACGAGGGCAATATTGTAATAATGTGTATGTCTTCCAACCCCACATCTTTCTCCCTTTTACTTATTTTCTTATGATGGTTAATATAGGGCATCACGTTTCATTAGCATTCTTATACTTTGCATCCATTTGTCTTGCATACATCCAAGGTTCGGCTCATCATGCTAACCCGATATCAATATCCAAATTCATTTGCTTGAATACGTGTTCCCTCGCATATCTTGAATGAAATCATATGCCATGCTCATAGCCTATGAACCAAAGGGTACAATTTCAATAATATGCATAATAAAAAGACCCTCAAACCCCCTCCCTATCATGGATTGATCAAGGGAAGTGGTTGACAATGACTCTTGAACCGTTTTCATCATGAACAAGTATGAAACGATTCAAGACTCAAGGGTTCAATTAACATCCGATTGAACCCTAACCAAGTTATCATCTTGCATCATTTTAGTCCCAAGTTTTATTACTCCATTTTAATTACCAACCATTCTTTAGTTCATTGAGTCCAAAAGTGAAGATTACGTCCTCTAATGGAAAGAAGCATCAAACTAAGAGTTGTTTTGGGCATGAGAGAAGTGTCATGCCATTTGTAAAGAACCCCAAAAGGGATTAAACCGTTAAGCGTAACACCTTAATCTCATGCTTAAGCAAACACTTGGCTTGAAACCACTTTCAAAGCAAAGAAAAAGCCAAGAAATGAGGGAGGTTGTAGAGGTGATTAGAGGTGATCACAAGTATGGAAAGGAAGAAACAAACAATATTAACTTAAATAGGTTGGTGGCTAAGGCCTAAACCACCAAACCTATGAGGACCATTACACTATAAGCATGCTATACAAGGCTCAAATGCAATGAACAGCTAAAAAAACAGTCCTAAAACATGCTGAAAATGAAGTACAAAGAGCTAAAATTGCAAGCTACAACATGGAGCTATGTAAGCTAGTAAACAAAGCATAAGGAGGGGAGGTTACTCCCTCCATTTTTGGACTTCAAAATATGATTTTAGCCACTGAAAAACCTCTGAAAATCAATATCTAAAAGCTCAAAAAAGTTGACAACAATGTGGGAAACACCAGGGTAAAGGCCTAGGCAGCTAGGTGGAAGGAATGGTGAGCCACCCCTCCACCCTTATTGGCCATAAACCACAAGTTTCAGCCCAAAATTTTAGAGTTTAGATAGTCCAAAAAAAAAAAAAAAAGTAGGAAAACAATAAATAAATCAAAACAACAAGCTAAGACTTATACCTCTTGAGGAGGAGAACACTTTCTAAGCAACAAATCAACACTTACACACCCTCAAGAGCTCAAAGTAGGCTCAAAAGTACCTCAGCTCCAAGACCACAAGGTTTGGTTTAGAGTGTATAGGCAAAGGCTTAAGAATTTGCAAGAAAGAGAGAGAATATTTTACTCCAAATTGTTCAACCTTTAAAAATGGAAGGGGAGGTCCTCTATATATAGAAAAACATGCAACTCCCTTAGAAACATCCATACATACACGTGTAGGCAGATGCAAGCATCTGTGGAAACAGTTGGCATAGCTGGCCAAAATATCTGCCAAAACACGGCCACAAATGTAGCCGGCAGGCCACTAATTTTGGCCGGCTGCCAATAGAAGTGGCCAGCAACCCATAAAAGGGGCTCGGCAGGTCCCAGGGTTTTTAGGCTTGAAAAACTAGGGTTTTGGAACAAAACAAGGCAAGAGGTGTATAGGGTTTTGAAGCCTCAAAGCTGTGGCATTCTGCTGAGGACTTCGAGCACTTGGCAAGCATATATAACTTCATCATCGGGCGCGCCCAAGTCGTAAGGGCGGTCAAAAACAGGGTGTCTACAAGGAGCAGAGACGGTTCTGAGAAGTGAGAAAGAGACAAATCTGCTGCAAGGAAGGTGCTAGGAAGCTTCTTTATGTTACAACCTGTATGTAGTAGATAGATAGAGAGAGAGAGAGAGAGAGAGAGAGAGAGAGAGTAGTGGAATGATGAAGGATGAGAGAAGTGGTAAGAGAAGAGATGAGAGATGGGTGGCAAACATATTTTGGCCCAAACAAATTAGGTCATTAATTTTGTAGATGAAATGATCTGAACCATTAATGATGCCATGTAAGACAAAAATATACATTTTAAAAAAAATCCTTGTGCCATATTATATAGATATTATTCTTCTCAAAGAACTTTTAACAATTTTAGTAGCAAATCGGATAATAAAATACAAAAATTAATTTCAAAGAGAGGGTTACAATCAAGATGAGAAGAGTAGGTACATAAATAGAGAGATGCGATTTTTTCCTTGCTGTTAAATGATTTTCATAATGAGAGGAGAAGAAGTGGAAAAAGGGAAGAATAATAGGTATGTAAAGTACAAAATAAAAGGTATGCCTGTGCCTAATGGCACAATGTAAATAATATTGATATCAAAATGTAATTGAATACAAATATAATTTATCAAAAAACATACCAAAAACTTAAGACATTGAGAAATGTAAAGAAATATTGTTTTTAAAACACTTCTAACAATTTTGTTGGTACCACACACTGTATAGAACTCAATTAAAAATAACAACCCCTAGGCACGAGTATATATATTTGTTGTTTAATCATAAATATTTCGTTTTCACAATTTATTCGTTACCAAATAATACGAGCCAAAGCTATTGTACATTTATCAATACTTTACAATAAATAAATAAATAAAAATTTGCTAAACACCAAATGAAGCACACCAGTCAGTGCTATGCAATCTTGAAAAATAAAATTCAAAATTAAACAACAAACACGACACACCAGACAATACTGTGCAATTCCAAAAAAATAAAATTAAAAATAAATACCAAATAATACACACCAGCCAGTGCTATGTAATTTTTAAAAATTAAAATAAACAATAAACAATGCACACTATCCAGTGCTTTGCAATACCAAAAAATTACTAAACACCAAATGAAGCACACCAGCCAGTGCTATTCAATCCCCAAAAATATAATTCAAAATAAAATAACAAACAATGCACACCAGCCAGTGCTCTACATTACCAAAAAATTAAATTTAAAATAAATAGTAAACAATGCACACCAGCCAACGCTCTGTAATCTCAAAAAAATAAAAACAAAAATTAAAGTTAAACCTTATAGAAGAAGAGATTCGAGACTTTCCGAACTTGAATATGAGACTAAAATTGTCTTAAGCACCTGTCACCTGGAGAAAATATAAAATTTTATTAGAAGGAACTTATAGAGGGGAAAAGAAGTGTATTTAAAAAATTTAAATGAAAAAAACACCTATTTGTCAAAAAAAATATTTTTTAATATAGAAGTGAATGTCTCTATTTAATCAGATATACCCAAAATAGCAATGGAATAAAAATTTTGTCTCAATATCTTACCATATTGTGACCAGATGTACTAGAAGAATTTTCTGCTTCATTTGGTTCAATGTTATAAGACTCAAATTTGAATTTTTTATTATTATTATTATTATTATTATTATTATTATTATTATTATTATTTTGTAATTTTCTCAATAATAAAATTTGGTGCCAAGTGCCAAGTTTAAGTTTATTTTTACTTAAATAACCCAAATATATATATATATATATATAAAATTTTGTAACTTTTTAAGTACAAAATGTTTTTTAGATATTTTTAGAAGAAGAACCATGGAGCTATCAGATCCAAAAATAAAAGAAGAAATTATGGGTAAATTACACTCACCAATTACTGAAAAAAAAAATATTCTATAATCTTAACATAATTAAATTAATTTTTTTTGATAAGGTTATGAACTAAAACTAATTCATCCATATAACTAATAAATGATTGTTGAAAAGATGATTAAGTGTTATATGAATTAAAATATTTAGATAACTCAACATAATTATGTTAAAATTATGAGACTTTATATTTTTATTAAATTTTAAGAGAAATCAATTAGGCTTTTTACAGTTTCTAAGAGATGATTATAATTAATTTTAATTTAGGAGTTTATATAAAATTATTTGGTACAATTTTTACTTATAATATAAGTAAAATAACTTAAATAAACTATAAAAAAAAAAAAGTTACAGTAATCTTCACAAAACACTCCAATATAATTTATAATATAAGATTAAAGTTATAAGCTTATGGAACTTTTGCTTTTCTTTACTTTTCTTCTCCCAAAACTCTCTTTAACAACTCATTTAAGCCTTCCCCAACCCCTACTACCTTTACTCTCTCTCTAGAAAGCAAAGAGGACAGAGAGATTGATAATCCCTTGAAGGTATATGTGTATATATATATATCTATATAATAAGGCATAAAGATTTTTAAAAATGTATCAAAATGTATGTAGATGAGATATATTTTGATCCAATGCTGAGATCAATTCTAAGAATCTATATAATAAGGCATAAAGGTTTTTGAAAAATGTATCAAAATGTATGTGAGATATATTTTGATTTAATGGCTGAGATCAATTCTAAGAATATATTAATCATAATAAAAGACAAAGGGTATGTTTGGTTTGTGTTTGAGAGATGTGTTTTAAAAAAAAAAATCTGGCAATGTTTTGATTTTTTTCAAAAGATGTTTTGGAAAATGATTTTGAGAGAGAGTTTTGGAAAAGTGATTGATTTGATATGTGTGAGAGAGATTTGTTTGGAAAACTTGTTGGGTTTAAAGTTTTGAGAAATTTTTGGAAAATTTGTTTGGTTTGATTCTTTTGAAAACTTATTTGTGAAAAATTTCCAAGATTTTTCGTAAAAATCAAACCAAACGAACCCAAAGATTTTTGAAAATGTGAGATATATTCCCGCTCAAATATCTCTCTCCCTCAGCCTTCCACCTATCCACGTCTCTCTCTCCCTTTCTGTTCTCACCCACGTCTCTCTCCCTCAGCCTTCCACCTACCGACGTCTCTCTCAGCCTTCCCTCTTTATCTCTTTCTCCCTCTCTGTTCTTCTTCTTTCCGCTTCTCCCTCTTTGTCCTTCACCGCTGCTCATCATCACCATAGCCAGAGAGCGACACAGAAATCGCCATGAAAGCTCTGCTTAATTCGGACTCAACTACCATCTCCCCCATCAATCCTCGAAACTTCACTCAACCGAAGATCCAAACCTCTCTTCATTTCTCTCCAAAAGATAACCACCACCACCGTTTTATTCGACGGAAAGCTCGGTTCACTGTGAAATCTGAGATTGATTCGGCCACGATTAATCAACTAGGGATTCCGGAATCCGATTTCCGAAATCCGGTAGTTTCGACTTCGTATCGGAGCCCCAAGTTGGAAACCCAATCAGACCGTGTTGGAAGCTCAAGCCAAGGTCTGCACTGGCCCCACTCAGATTAGGCCTCTCACTGAAGAACAAGCTTTCAAGGACACCATTTTGAGATCAGGTCAATAAATCTCTCTCTCTCTCTCTCTCTCTCTCTCTCTCATACCTTTTTGTTCAATTTTATTTATCAATTTGTAGTTCAATACACTCCACTTTACTTATATCTGTCTATATCATTCCAAATGCTTCTGGGAATTTGAATGTTTCTTAATTAGCGCATTTTGACAAATTTCAATTGTATGCGAAATTCACTCTTGCTTATGTTGGAGGCTGCATAACTCAACAATAAGGGCATAGTTGAGCTCGGTAATCTTTTGTTTTTGGGATAAGATTGAGAGCTAAGTAATTAATGAATCACTTTCTAAAGAGATGCCTAATGCCATTAATTTCAGGTTGGCAATGTGTTTTTGTCTACCCATTTTCCAGAATTTCAAATTCAGTAAACTCCGTGTGGATATAAAAGAAAATCTATATAATATGGAAGAAAGGTTTTTGAAAATGTCCCAAATTTATCAAAGATACATTTGGTTTTAGAACAAGATGAATCCTAAGTTCATATACATTTAGATCAATGGTCTATATACATTTAGTTCCCACCCGTTGAGCTCATCTCTCCCTCTCTCCACGTTCTCTTCTTCAGCTCCCTCTCTTCCACGTTCTCTGTCACATTATTGTCTCTCATCACCATAGCCATTGAAGACCCTTCGATACCCACCCTCTCTCTTCGATACCCACCCTCTCTCTTCGCTACGCTACTCCTCATTCCCTTATAACCCTTCGAACTCGGCTCCCTTCGCTATCCACGCTACCAACGCTGCTCTTGCAAGGTCAGATTGAGTCTTTTCACTCGAACGCCTCTCCCTCTCTTTATTTTTGTTTTTAACTAATTTCCTTCCTTGCTGCAGTTCCAACCCCTCTCTTCTTTGGGTTTGATTGGTGTGATTTATTTTTACCCTTCTCTCTCTGCTTTTTTCCTTCATTTCATGAATACATAGCAAGGAGATTGTATATTAAAGTTTTGTTTATTAATAACATGTTTTGTATTGAATTTTATGATTGATTTCGGTTTCCTATGCCAAAATTGCTTTTTCTGTTTGTTTTTAAGTACCATGTTTTCATGAATTAGTCAATACATGGATTTCAGATTTGGGGGTATTTATAGATGTTATAAATATGGTTAGATTTCTCAAGTTTACTACTAATCGATAGATTTCATATTTGATATTTATAGAATATGGTATTTATAGATGGATTGATTATTGCTTAAACAAATATTCTGAATATTTATGAATATGGTTACTTCAGAAATGAAGGAAAAGAATGGGTGAAGGAAAAGAATATTCTGAAGTATATTTGTTTATTGCTTTTAAACAATTTTACTATTGAATTGCCAAGTAATATGGTTACTTGCTATTGAATTGCCACCAAATATTCTGAATACCAAATCTATAGCAATTCTGAAGTATATTCTGAATATTTATGAATATGGTTACTTCAGAAATGAAGGAAAAGAATGGGTGAAGGAAAAGAATATTCTGAAGTATATTTGTTTATTGCTTTTAAACAATTTTGCTATTGAATTGCCAAGTAATATTTGCCAAGTAATATGGTTACTTGCTATTGAATTACCTGCAAAAATACCAAAATGGTCCAATATATTTTGATGATTGATTTTCCTATGTCAAAATTGAATTTTCTATGCCAAAATTACTTTTTGTGTTTGTTTTTAAGTACCATGTTTTCATGAATTAGTCAATACATGGATTTCAGATTTGGGGTATTTATAGATGTTATAAATATGGTTAGATTTCTCAAGTTTACTGCTAATCGATGGATTTCAGATTTGGTATTTATAGATGGATTGATTATTGCTTAAACAAATATTCTGAATATTTATGAATATGGTTACTTCATAAATGAAGGAAAAAAATGGGTGAAGGAAAAGAATATTCTAAAGTATATTTGTTTATTGCTTTTAAACAATTTTGCTATTGAATTGCCAAGTAACATGGTTACTTGCTATTGAATTGCCACCAAATATTCTGAATACCAAATCTATAGCAATTCTGAAGTATATTCTGAATATTTATGAATATGGTTACTTCATAAATGAAGGAAAAGAATGGGTGAAGGAAAAGAATATTCTGAAGTATATTTGTTTATTGCTTTTAAACAATTTTGCTATTGAATTGCCAAGTAATATTTGCCAAGTAATATGGTTACTTGCTATTGAATTGCCACCATATATTCTAAATATTCTGAATACCAAAATGGTTACTTACAGATTGATTTACGGTTTCCTATGCCAAAATTGAATTTTCTATGCCAAAATTGCTTTTTCTATTTGTTTTAAGTACCATGTTTTCATGAATTAGTCAATACATGGATTTCAAATTTGGGGTATTTATAGATGTTATAAATATGGTTAGATTTCTCAAGTTTACTGCTAATCGATTTCAGATTTGGTATTTATAGAATATGGTATTTATAGATGGATTGATTATTGCTTAAACAAATATTCTGAATATTTATGAATATGGTTACTTCAGAAATGAAGGAAAAGAATATTCTGAAGTATATTTGGTTGTTGCTTTTAAACAATTTTGCTATTGAATTGCCAAGTAATATGGTTACTTGCTATTGAATTGCCACCAAATATTCTAAATACCAAATCTATAGCAATTCTGAAGTATATTCTGAATATTTATGAATATGGTTACTTCAGAAATGAAGGAAAAGAATGGGTGAAGGAAAAGAATATTCTGAAGTATATTTGTTTATTGCTTTTAAACAATTTTGCTATTGAATTGCCAAGTAATATTTGCCAAGTAATATGGTTACTTGTTATTGAATTGAAATCAATTACACCAAATTAATACCACCAATCTATAGCAATAAGTATATTCTAAATAGTCCGAATATTTATGGCCATGTATTTCATATTTCTCAAGTTATAAATATGTGGGTATTTGTAGGTATTTATAGATGTTATAAATATGGTTAAATATTTGAGAATCTGTTGTTTGATTCTAAGAATTTTTAAACTCAAATGGAGTACTTGGGTTTTGTAACTACTTTCATGGTGTTGCTCTGTAAAATATTCTCACTCATTATGAAAGACGTGAATAACACAAAGGGCATAACATACTCTATGAATTCAAGACAAGAACAGGTTATCTTTTCTTTGTTTGGTTTTTGTTCTGTTAATATAACCTGCAAATAAACAAGGGCAAGCAACGTTATTTATAACCTTGCCCTAGTAAACAAGCAAGCAAGCATAGGATTATCTATCCGAGTTTAAAGTGCATTTTTCTTTGGCTTTTTTTGAGTGGATGAGATAAAGGTGAAATGGAGTACTTGGGTCTTTAAACTACTTTCATATTGTTGCTCTTAAAAAATTTTCCACTCTCTCTATGGGAGTTTGCATTTTAAGATTAGTATCCAGAGTTTGGTAATGAGGTGCGGTGTTGAAGAGAATGAAAGAGTAGAGAAAAAATGTTGATTTTTGTAGCACCTAATTTTTTTGCTTTGTTGAAGAGAATGAAAGAGTAGAGAAAAAATTTAAGTGGAATTTTGATGGTTGCTGCAAATGGTTATTTAAATCGTTGAATAAGATGTTTTACCAAAGGTCCTTCACCATGCTATTGTGTTTCAAAACAAAAACAGGACAAATTGAATCTCATAACAATAGTGCATTGTCCAAGTTTTGTACCAATATAAAAACCTCAAACATCAAATGTCAATTCACAATGAAAGGCATTATTTATCAACCAAAAAAAAAATAAAATCACACAAAGGCATTATTGTTGTTTCTGATGCATTCTAATTCTAAACACTTATGAGTTTGCTATTATTTTATCCATTGAATTTTATTATATCAGTTTAGTCTTATAGTTTAGATTCAATCTAAATTTTGTTTTTGTTGTGACAGGGGTTGGCTGTTGCCAATGAGCTAACCAAATAGATCCAAAGGGGTTGGTTTGATATTTTGCTTATGGTCATGTATTGCTTAACAAATATTCCAAATATATTTAAGGTTGGAAGCAAAATGAATCTAAATAGGTGTAGGTGAAGATTGAAGAAAGTGATAGAGGGTTACATACACAAAACTGATGGGACTAAATTGATATAATAAATGGGTTTAGGATTCAGAATTATGCTTTGGGTTTTTGGACAAAATAAATGGGGTTTTTTGGGGCTGTATTGATTTGTAAATGATAGGGGAATTAAATTAGTTAGAATTTGTTGTTTAATTGCCAAGTGAAAAGTTTGCTTTTTGAATTTAATAACATGATGTAATAAAATCTTTTCTTTCTGTACCAAAGAAAGAACATAACCTTAAGAACACTTCTTTCATTTAAATTTTCCCTCTAACCTTATGTGATCAATTAAGGGAAGTTCCAAAAAGAAAGAGCTGAAAAAAATAAAACCCAAAGAAAATATTGATTGATTTTTGTAAATTAATGTTTTCATTAGTCATTAATTTGTATCTATGTTGACAATGTGTTCTGTTTGTTGGTAGTGTTTGCATTGGGTAACCTATTATTATTGTGCAACAATGTGTGTTTAGTTTGAATTGGGTGGTATATGAAAAACCTTTTATTAGTGTGACAATGCGTAAATTTGTTTTGAATTGGGTAGTCTCTTTTAATTATCATATTGGCTCATTTATGTATTTTACAGGTGGATGAAGACTAGAAGCGAATGTGTAACACCCCGTATTTTTGAGGTATTAATATTTAGTGAGTGATATTGATGGTTTATTATTTTAATTTAGTAGTGAGATTTTTAGATAATAATCTAATTTTAAATTATTTATTTGTATTTATCTCATCATTTTTATATCTATCATATTATTGTTTATTGTTATTTAATAATAAATCAAATTTTCTTGCCATTCCCATCACATGGAGAAAAAGAAAATAATAAAAAAAAGAAAGAAAAAGACAAATCCGTGGGCTACCCACAGTTTTCCCACCTCTCACACTAAGCCAACCATTACTTTTTCTTGTAAATTGAACCCTTCTTCTCCCCTTTCTACGAACACTCAATTCCATTTGTCTCTCATTTTTTTCCTTTTCTCCTACTTTCGGCTCTCTCTCCATTTTGTGATGTAAATTTTTGAGTTTAGACATAGAAATATTTAAAATGAGAGTTAGTAATTTTACAAGAGATCAGAATTATTTTTGGAGATCCATGAAGCAATTCCAGATTTATGGTGATGGAATTAATTATTTTGAGGTAAATTCGGTTTGTATATAATATGCTCTATTTAAATCTCTTTGCAAAGAGTTCACTATTTTAATTATCCTCAATTTGTAATCCACTTGATTATTGTGGTCATTAATACATTTTGTAAAATCATCTCATAGTTGAATCGTTGATATTCTGATCATTTGGTAAAATTTCCTACCAATATTTCTGTGTTAAAATAGTGATTTGTCTGACTGAATGACATGGAAATACTCCGTACATGGATCGAGTGAATCTTATTAATGGTTTACACCAATATGCCCGGATTAGCGTGGAGCTTGGGTGAGGTGGGTGAATAAATGAATCTATTCACTGGTCATGTACTGAGTAGAACTGGGTATTTGGTCCAGATAAATTTGTAACGCCCTCAAAATATAACATAAAACCCATCAATATAGACATGCATTGATATACAAAAGCCCAACATCCTTCTATTCATCAGAGTGCTTGGTTACAAAAGGTATCACATGTTAACAACAAAAGAAAATGCCCTACGGGCTTACAGCTTTCCAAGTTAACACTTGGTTACAACAAAAGAGTGCTAACTCATTTACACCTTAAGCCCTTGGCTTGAATATACATGTAATACATTAAAAGAAACTAAATAACAAAAGTCTGCCCGCCTCTAGCCTCCCAAGCTATGTCCTTGGAGGTGGCATGCTACCTGTACCTGAAAATGATGTTCCCATATAGGGTGAGCCACAACCCAGTAGAAATATACTAAACCAACTATGAACAATGACTAAAAGATTAGCAGTTGATAGATGGCCAACACTGATACACCCACTTATATCACATTTCAATTACATGACTTACAAGTCTATGTTACCTTTCACTTTCCATTTTCGATAAATAAGCATACTAGCTATGTCATCACATTAACCGATAAGCATATGAGCTATATCAACACCTCAGCAGATAAGTATAAGAACTATATCACATAACCGAAGATAAGCGTAAGAGCTATATCTACTCTTCTCTAGACAAGCATATTTGCTGTATCTATACTTCTCAAAGATAAGCATATGAGCTGTATCCTCACTTCTCTAGATAAGCATATGAGCTGTATCTACGGAGTTCATCCCCCATCTCCTCCCAACACTATCCGGTTTAGAGGTATATCCCCCATCTTCCCCTAAACTGCGGAGTACATCCCCCATCTCTTCCTCTACACATAATGCATATAAACACATAGGTTCTATACACAATCAATCAATACATAAAATTAATGTATTCTAACAATCGTCACACTCTTATGACACATTCCGTTGATTAGTTTTCGTTTGCCTAATCCTCATGCATTGTCTACAACAATCACGACTATCCTCCACCGATAGCCCAAAGCAGTTATTTCTAAACAGAAAATAAATGCACAAATGGATATTAAATCAACATTTCAATTCGGTGAGTGATAAGTAATTCAACTACACCCTTTAATCCCATACACTTCCAATCTCAATATTCCCAATTCAATTCCTCATTTTCTTTAATTAATTATATGCATTAATTAATTAAAACAATTAGGGCAAATTCCCATAATTAACAAAACAACCCTAAGGTTCCATTTTCATCAATGTTTCAACATTTATTCCATGTCTCTATACCAAACATGCCTCTAGGTTCATTGTAAATAAAACCCCAACTTTTGTAAAATTACACAAAAGGTCCAAAGTTTCTCAAAATTACCCAACAACACCCAACATATCAAAATGCTAAAATTTAAAGACAAAATCCATAAAGAGGAGTAGGATATCCCTACCTCAAAGTTTGAGCTCAAAAGGAGATGAAGACCCAACGACCAATGTGCTCCAAATCCAAATATTTTCAGATTAAAACGAAGCCCAAGTCACCCTCTACCTTTTTAACAAAGCACCTAGGGTAGATTCACACTAGAGAGAGATGATTTCTTAGAGAGAAGACAAGTCTAGAGAGAGAGAGAGTCTCAGATCTAGGGTTTAAAGATGAAAAAGTTTTGAAAAAGTGAAGTTCAACACGGCTGCTGCTAACTTATATAAACAGGCTCGCTCGAGCGAAGACTTGGTCGCTCGAGCGACCAGACACAGAAACTCTCGCTCGAGCCAAGAAGGTCTCACTCGAGCCAAAAACTTAGAAGCTCGCTCGAGCGAAGAAAAGTTCGTTCAAGCCAAAAACTCGAACCATCAGTTGCAACGGCAGACGCTCGGCGACAGCTAACGCTCGAGCGAAGATAAACCAGACGCTCGGCGAAGAAAGCTCGCCGAGCCAAAAATGCAACTCTCAAGATTCGAATCGCTCGCTCGGCGAAGGCACCGCCGAGCTCGAGCAAAAATGCAACTCTGGCATCTCAGACGCAATCGCTCGCCGACGGCGAAGGCACTGCTCGACCCAGACACAAAACATACCCCTCGCTCGTGCGACCAAACCCCCGCTCGAGCGAAGGCCCAAAATTTCGACAAAGAACACTTGGCTCCGAGACACAACCAACTCAGAATGACCTTAAGACATCCTATAACCCAAATACAAAGTAGGAAAGGATGCAAACAAGATAATAATCAACTACTAACATCAACGGACACGAGTCCGGATCACTGTACAACAAGGGTAAACCCGGGATCGCTATAACCTCCCCCCCTTAAAGAATTTCGTCCCCGAAATTAAGTGCAAGTTTTTCGAAAACAGGTTTTTCTCCATTTTAAACAATGTTACATTTCAACATTAAACAACTTGACCCATTACCGGTCATCCCATCCCTTATCAAGAGGCATTTCACAATACATATGTTTCAACATGCATTTTCTTTCCATTTCAACCATTCTCAACACACATGGTTCACAATTCATATCATAAGCAATAATCATGATACCTTTCCAGTTCTACTATATATTCAACATATGCAACGTTATACAAACTTCCATTTGAGGCAAGTTCCCAACTACTATCATTAACCAAAACATGCGCCATGTTTTACAACTTAACGGTCTTAAATTCAACAATACAACAATATATATATAACATATGTTCAAACGTCCACAAATAGGTCCGGATATTTCTCTCGGACCTCCAACTCACGTTCCCAAGTGGCCTCTTCCACTTCGTGATGTTTCCACAAAACCTTTACCAAAGGAATGGTCTTGCCACGCAGGACTTGATCCCGCCTATCCAAGACCCGAACCGGTCTCTCCTCATACGAGGCATCCTCATCTACCTCTAAGTCGGTCCAATCCAATACATGTGATGGGTCCGGCTCATACTTCCGAAGCATACTCACATGAAACACGTCATGAACTCCGGATAACTGCGGTGGCAAAGCCAAACGATAAGCAACCTCGCCAATCCTCTCAAGGATCTCGAAAGGACCAATAAACCGAGGGGATAACTTCCCACTCTTCCCGAACCTCATCAAACCTCGCCTGGGTGATATCTTCAGAAAGACATGATCACCCATCTCAAACGCCAACGGCCTCCTCCTACGGTCAGCATAAGATTTTCTGACGACTCTGGGCTGTAACAAGCCTCCTACGGATAAGCTCAACTTTCTCCGTCGTCTCCCTAACCAACTCTGGACCCAACAAAGGTGCATCGCCCACCTCGGCCCAACAAACCGGAGACCTACGCGGTCGGCCATACAAGGCCTCAAACGGTGCCATACCGATGCTAGACTGAAAACTGTTGTTGTAGGCAAACTCCACTAAGGGCAAGTGCCTCTCCCACGTCCCACTGAAGTCAAGGACACAACCCCGAAGCATATCCTCAAGGATCTGAATAGTACGCTCGGACTGCCCGTCAGTCTGAGGATGATAGGCTGTACTAAAGGTCAACTTAGTACCCAAGGCACTCTGCAAACCCTGCCACAACCTGGCAGTAAAACGAGGGTCTCTATCTGAGACAATCGTCACTGGGACCCCGTGCAACCTCACTATGTCCCGAATATACAAGTCGGCAAGATGATCTACCGAATCTCTCACGCGCATAGGAATGAAGTGCGCCGACTTAGTCAACCGGTCTACAACCACCCAAATAGCATCACTACCCCGCTGAGTCCTCGGAAGGCCTACAACGAAGTCCATAGTGACATGCTCGCACTTCCACTCGGCAATAGGCAAGGGTTGCAACAAACCCGCTGGCCTCTGATGTTTGTCCTTCACTTGCTGACAAGTAAGGCACTTAGACACGAAAACTGCCACATCTCTCTTCATACCCCGCCACCAAAACTGGCGACCTAAATCCTGATACATCTTAGTACCTCCCGGATGCACCGTAAGGCGCGAATGATGAAACTCTCGGAGTACCTCCTCTCGGCAAGACTCCGGCACAAACAAACGGTCTCGGTATCTCACACTCTGGTCGGGATACTCAGCCAGACCCTTCTCAACCTTCCCACTGGAGATCTTCTCTCGGAGGGATTCTACCTCAAGGTCACCTCTCTGTGCCTCTAATACTCGTGTGATAAGTGTAGGCTGCGCAACAACAGAAAACAAGGCCGCAGCCTCAACGGATTCACCCAAAAGCAAATCAAACTCGCCAATTACCCCCAACATCTCCCACTCCCGGATGGCTATACAAGCTACATCACCTATGGATTTCCTGCTAAGGGTATCGGCCACAACATTGGTCTTCCCCGGATGATAATGCAACTCGAAGTCATAATCCTCAATAAACTCCATCCACCTCATCTGCCTCAAATTCAAGTCTTTCTGTAAAAACAGATATTTCAGACTCTTATGATTCGAGAACACCTCGAATCTCTCACCATAAAGGTAGTGCCTCTAGATTTTCAAGGCAAAGATCACGGCTGCTAACTCTAGGTCATGTGTAGGGTAATTCTTCTCATGAATTTTCAACTGACGTGAGCCATAAGCTACCACTTTCCCTTCTTGCATCAACACACAACCCAAACCCTCTCGTGAGGCATCACAATAGACTGCATAACCCAAACCTCTCTCCGGAATAATCAAGACCGGAGCGGTGGTCAATCTGACTTTCAGCTCCTGAAACGACTTTTCACAAGTCTCACTCCATACAAATTTGACTCCCTTCCGAGTCAGTCTAGTCAACGGTGAAGCTAACCTGGAGAAATCCTTCACAAACCGATGGTAATACCCAGCTAATCCCAGAAAACTGCGGATCTCGAACACACTCTTAGGCTGCGCCCAATCTTGCACTGCCTCAGTCTTGGATGTATCAACAGACACCCCTTCCCCGGAAACCACATGGCCTAAAAACTTGACTTCTCCTAGCCAGAACTCACACTTCCCAAACTTGGCATATAGCCTATGGGCTCTAAGCAACTCAAGCACCACTCTCAAGTGTTCCTCGTGCTCCTCCTCAGAAGGTGAATAGATAAGAATGTCGTCCACAAAAACGACTACAAAACGATCCAAGAATTCCTGGAAGATCCGGTTCATCAAGTCCATAAAGACTGCCGGTGCGTTGGTAAGCCCAAACGGCATTACCAGAAACTCATAATGGCCATACCGCATACGGAATGCCGTCTTTGGAATATCCTCCTCCCTGACCCTCAACTGGTGGTAACCCGATCTCAAGTCTATCTTAGAGAAACAACGGGAACCCTTCAACTAGTCAAACAAATCATCTATACGGGGCATAGGGTACTTATTCTTAACCGTAGCCCGATTCAACTTCCGGTAGTCGATACACAATCTCAAGGCACCATCTTTCTTTTTAGCAAAGAGGGCCGGTGCTCCCCACGGCGAAACACTAGGGCGAACAAAGCCCTTATCTAGCAACTCCTGGAGCTGAACTTTCAACTCAACCAACTCTGCTGGGGCAAAACGGTAAGGTGCCATAGAAATCGGCACCGTGCCAGGCACTAAATCAATAGAGAACTCAATCTCCCGATGAGGTGGCAAACTAACGAGGTCCTCGGGAAAGACGTCCGAGTACTCACAAACTACCCTCGGCAACACAACCTGGGTCTCGTTACACTCACCACTCTCAAAGCTAGCAAGTAAACCACTAAGCTCACCCCGCCCTCGTGGATCATACCCCGGTGGCACAACACTACCAACCCGGTCCCCCAAGAAATGGAAACACTCCCCGCTCACGGTACAACAAGTAACCCTCTGGCGGTAGCAATCAATAACTGCCCGGTATGACGATAACCAGTCCATACCTAAGATAACATCAAAGCCCTTCATGGGCATAACCACAAAAGGAAACGGAAGCCTATGATCGGCGACCTCTATATCACAACCTCTACATTCGTGTTTCAAGATCAACTCACCCCCAATAGGTGACACTACACAAATAGGAGATGCTAATAATGCTAACTCCAACTCCAACACAGATGCAAATGCAGCAGATACGAAAGAATGAGATGCACCCGTGTCAATCAACACTCTAGCAACCGAGTTACAAAACAGAAAGGTACCTCTCACTACTGATGGAGCCGGTACTAGGTCCTGCGCGGTAATAGCATACACGCAGCCAGAGGCCCTGATCCACTGCTCACCTCTAGGAGCATAAGGCTCTTTGTCTTGTTGGGACGACAAGCCCCGGATTGGCCCTCGAGGCTGCCTGGTGGTGGTGATAACTCTGCGTCTGCCTAGAACAGACGCCCAAGTGGCACTCAACGTAGGCGAGAACCTCTTCAGTGCCCAGTGTCCCTGCGATAACAAGACAAGGGCTGACCCCTGCCCGAACTCTGACTCTGCGGTCTAGCTGAAGAAGATGCAGCTCTCTGACCTCCGCCCTTCTGCGGGCAAACCGAAACCTTGTGACCCGGTTGGCCACACTTGTAACAGGTGAACTCCCCCTGATTGCCCCTCCCGGAGCCTGCACTCGGTACTGGGAAAGTCGACCTAGCCATACCACCCTGAGACTGCTGAGGGTTATAACCCCTCTGTCTCCTGCCATCTCCTTGGCCATCTTGGCTCCTCTTGGAACCTCTATTCTTCTCCTCATCCTCCTCCTGCATCAAGAGCTCCATATGAGCTGCAGCATCCACCAAATGTCTATACTCTCGAATATAAGAACCACCAACCCTCAGCTTGAGGCCACGCCTCAACTTCCGCTCAAACTCGTAACAACGGCGCTCCTCGGACGCCACGAGTTCAAGTGCAAACCTGGACAAGCTAGTAAACGTAGCCTCAAACTCGGCCACAGACAAACCCTGCTGATTAAGCCGGCTAAACTGATCTCTCAGCTTCTCCCTTGCAACTGCAGATAAGAACCTCTCCTGGAAAGCATTTACAAACGCCTCCCAAGTACCACCAACACAGACTTTCTCATACTTCCACCATTGACCCGCGTCTCCGTTCAACTGGAAGGATGCCAAGGTCACTTTCAGTGCTCCGTCCTCGATGCCAAGCATCTCGAACGTCTTACTCATTTGTTCCAGCCACTCGTCTACTTTCAGTGGCTCCTTTGGATCCCCAACAAACTCCTCCGGGTTAGACCAGAAGAACTCCCTCTTCAAGAAAGAAGGCCCTGCCTCAACTGCCTGATTTCCAGCCCTGAGAATACCCAAAGCTCCCGCTATCTCTCGGGCCAAAGCGCTCATAGCCTGCTGACCCGCTGGCTCGGCCACATTGGCCTGACCAACTCCCTCCTGTACTGCCGGAATCTCATCCGGTATAGGCACTTCCTGTTGCCTAGGCCTACCACGCCTACCACCTCTTCCTCGTCCTGACATCCTAATAAAGGAAACAAGAACATTAGCACATTTAAAAATGTGCCGAAACTAAACACTCGCGTCCTAATGCATGGACAACTGTAATTCATTCCACGTAAGCACATAAACACATAAGCACTTACGAATTTCATTTCCGGATAATGATAGTCCCGTGGCGTTACTAGAGTTCCGGTTAGAAACAACATTGATCAAGTGCTTTTCCAACAAGACTCCCAGAAACCCAAGGATCCAATCAACATCCTAGAAATTGAATCCCATACCCAAATAATCACATAAGCATGTTATCAATTTAAACACATAGCATATGACACTACACTTAAGTCTCTACCAAGCGAGACAAACCCATTGTGATCCTAATCACTTCCCACGTACCCAAAGTATTCGAACCCGGTACGCTTTGATACCAAGTTGTAACGACCTCAAAATATAAGATAAAACCCATCAATATAGACATGCATTGATATACAAAAGCCCAACATCCTTCTATTCATCAGAGTGCTTGGTTAAAAAAGGTATTACATGTTAACAACAAAAGCAAATGCCCTACGGGCTTACAGCTTTCCAAGTTAACACTTGGTTACAACAAAAGAGTGCTAACTCATTTACACCTTAAGCCCTTGGCTTGAATATACATGTAATACATCAAAAGAAACTAAATAACAAAAGTCTGCCCGCCTCTAGCCTCCCAAGCTATGTCCTTGGAGGTGGCATGCTACCTGTATCTGAAAATGATGTTCCCATATAGGGTGAGCCACAACCCAGTAGAAATATACTAAACCAACTATGAACAATGACTAAAAGATTAGCAGTTGATAGATGGCCAACACTGATACACCCACTTATATCACATTTCAATTACATGACTTACAAGTCTATGTTACCTTTCACTTTCCATTTTCGATAAATAAGCATACTAGCTATGTCATCACATTAACCGATAAGCATATGAGCTATATCAACACCTCAGCAGATAAGTATAAGAACTATATCACATAACCGAAGATAAGCGTAAGAGCTATATCTACTCTTCTCTAGACAAGCATATTTCTCAGATCTATACTTCTCAAAGATAAGCATATGAGTGATCCTCACTTCTCTAGATAAGCATATGAAAGTATCTCGAGTTCATCCCCCATCTCCTCCCAACACTATCCGGTTTAGAGGTATATCCCCCATCTTCCCCTAAACTGCGGAGTACATCCCCCATCTCTTCCTCTACACACAATGCATATAAACACATAGGTTCTATACACAATCAATCAATACATAAAATTAATGTATTCTTACAAACATTACACTCTTATGACACATTCCGTTGATTAGTTTTAGTTTGCCTAATCCACATGCATTGTCTACAACAATCACGACTATCCTCCACCGATAGCCCAAAGCAGTTATTTCTAAACAGAAAATAAATGCACAAATGGATATTAAATCAACATTTCAATTCGGTGAGTGATAAGTAATTCAACTACACCCTTTAATCCCATACACTTCCAATCTCAATATTCCCAATTCAATTCCTCATTTTCTTTAATTAATTATATGCATTAATTAATTAAAACAATTAGGCAAATTCCATAATTAACAAAACAACCCTAAGGTTCCATTTTCATCAATGTTTCAACATTTATTCCATGTCTCTATACCAAACATGCCTCTAGGTTCATTGTAAATAAAACCCCAACTTTTGTAAAATTACACAAAAGGCCCAAAGTTTCTCAAAATTACCCAACAACACCCAACATATCAAAATGCTAAAATTTAAAGACAAAATCCATAAAGAGGAGTAGGATATCCCTACCTCAAAGTTTGAGCTCAAAAGGAGATGAAGACCCAACGACCAACGTGCTCCAAATCCAAATATTTTCAGATTAAAACGAAGCCCAAGTCACCCTCTACCTTTTTAACAAAGCACCTAGGGTAGATTCACACTAGAGAGAGATGATTTCTTAGAGAGAAGACAAGTCTAGAGAGAGAGAGAGTCTCAGATCTAGGGTTTAAAGATGAAAAAGTTTTGAAAAAGTGAAGTTCAACACGGCTGCTGCTAACTGATATAAACAGGCTCGCTCGAGCGAAGACTTGGTCGCTCGAGCGACCAGACACAGAAACTCTCGCTCGAGCCAAGAAGGTCTCGTTCGAGCCAAAAACTTAGAAGCTCGCTCGAGCAAAGAAAATTTCGCTCGAGCCAAAAACTCGAACCATCAAGTCTGCAACGCGACGCTTCGGCGAAGCAGGAACGCTTCGCTCGGCGAAGACCGCCAGATCGCTCGAGCGAAGAAAGCTCGCTCGAGCGAAAAAATGCAACTCTCAGCATCTGAACCAGACGCAATTGCTCGCTCGAGCGAAGGCACCCTGGCTCGACCCACCAGACACAAAACATACCCCTCGCTCGAGCGAAGGCCCAAAATTCTAGACAGCAACACTTGGCTCTCAGACACAACCAACCTGTAATAGACCTGCCCAACACATCCTATAACCCAAATACAAAGTAGGAAAGGATGCAAACAAGATAATAATCAACTACTAACATCAACGAACACGAGTCCGGATCACTGTACAACAAGGGTAAACCCGGGATCGCTATAAATTATAGTTGATTTGTTGTGCAATTTGATAAATTGCTCGATTATCGTATCGTTGATTTAATGTCATAAATGACTGGATTCTTGTTAATTTATCCTTTATTCGAGCCTTGTATTCCTGTCGTATTGTATACTTCCCGAATTAATTTATTTTTCAGGTGTGGAGTAGATTTTAGCGAAGCTCAAAATTGAGATTAAAAAGATTTATTAATATAGAGATTTGGGACCCACCACTGTAATTATTAAATTTGGAGATAGTTGTAATATTGTTTATTTTGGAGGTAATTAGAATATTTTGAGAATATTGTACCATTTGGAGACGATTTTGTAATTATTATTTTTGGGAGCAAAACTTGTAATTTTTGTTAAGGCTATTTTAGTTTTGGAAGCAAAACTTGTATTTTTTTAGGCTATTTTAGTGTATTTAACGACCCGAGAGTGGGGCGTTACAGAATGGTAATATCGGCTCCCTTTTTACAGGCCTATATTTTTTAAGCTCAAGTTTTTCTAATCTCTCTAATGATTTTGTATTTATTGTTGTGGGAATTAAAATATTGCTAGAGATGTGTAAACTACATGTGCACTTCTTTGATTGATGAGTGTTAAAAGAGTGACAATCTCAAGTGAGCAAAAATTTGTGCATACTTCGTTCAATTTGTTTGAAAAGATATAATAATGTTTGAAGGCACATTTCTCTTTCATCTTTATCCTAAATAGCATCCAAAGTGGTAAACTCACATGAATTTTATAAAATTTTATGTTCCACAGTTATCTTAGTAGTTTAAATGGATTTTAATGTGTACTATTTGATCGTTGTTTTTATGTATTTTTGAAGGGTGACACTTTTGCCAAGTAAATTTTAAATTTTCTATTTTTTTCCACGATATGAACTATGAAAATATGTCATGTTCCTAAATACTCCTATTTAGACTATATGTTCCAAAATAATTTTTTGAAATATGTCATGTTCTTAAAGTAATTTTGCTTTTTTAATCTTCTTCTTTATTCATGATAAATACTCTGCCACTGTTGGTTGGATATGAATCTATAGTAATTGGATGAGATGAAGAAGCTTTTGAAAGAGTCCGGGGTTGTTCACTAATAGAAGGAAACAAACCAATGGCACCTTTGAACCTTCCAATCAAGGTAATCTCTGCAAACTTCCATGTTATATGATTTATTTTTTATTTTTTTATTTTTTTATAGAGAAAAGATTCAACCATTTAAAATTTTTATATGAGAGTGCCTTTAGACTTTTTCATATATCGTTACTAAAACAACTTTTGGACCACTTTAAAGTTGTTTTACTTTAGTTATTTTTTAATGCAACAATTTCAATTTTAAAGTTGTCATAGTTGATGTAATTAATGACTTTCAAATTAATCATCTGTGTAATTACTCTTATTTAAAGTATTCTTTCATTTACATGATTAGTTTAGTCACATTGGGGCATTATATGAATTATATGAATGCAATGATTTTGTAGAGTCAACCATTTAAGGAATTTCAACGAATATACTCTTAACATAATTATAGAATTCATGAGTTAATTTGTTTTACAACTATAAAGGCTGAGTTCGAGTTTTTATTTACAAAGATTTCAAATTCATGTTCAAGTGGCTTCTTTGTATTAATGATTAGGATTTGAATTTTTTCAGTTAATTGATTTTGAAATTAATGACTTAATTGGTTTGAATTTGTAGTGTCATACTATTCAAGCTTTTATTAACTTCATTAGCAAAAGTCTTCTTATTTTTTTAGAATTCTTTGATTGCTTGTTGAAAATTTCATCGCACTAGATTAGTTTAATTAAGTCATTTAGAATCTTCCAAATTTTAAGCAATTTGTTAAGCTTTATATATTCCAAACCTTCTATCTTTAAAGTTTCGTCTTAAATATTCCAATTTTCGTCTAGACACTTCTATTAAATGATTTGGTAATTGTTTTGGAATGTAAGAGAGCTTAGGCATCATTAGTTTACAATTATTTTTGTCACAATTGATTTTTGTCCTTTTGCTGATGAAGAAACTTATCTTGATTTGTCATTTTCAAGTGTATGGAACTATGTACTTCGTTTTCAAGTGTAAATCTAAAACTTTGTCATGTGTATATGTGAAAGGAATTTGCAAATATACTAATACACTTTCTAAATATTTGTTTTGATAGCTAAAAGAACGTTTAGCTATGTGTAGTAGTATAAGCACATGCATCGTACGTCAATAAATTTATATTGGTGCAAAGCTAGGGAGTTCGAGGGCAGAATTTATACTATTTTTGGTTTTATTGTTGACAAACTTTGAAAATGATTGACGTTGTATAAAGCTAAAGATTATTTAGAGACAGATTGACGTTGTGTAAACTTATATAGATTTAGTTTGGTTTGGTTTGGTTTGAGAGGTAGATGCTTGGAGGTGTTTGCTATTTAGATTTTGATCAAGAACACTATTTTTGTATTGGTATGGGGTACACCAAAGGGAGAACACCATTTTGTTGTTCCTCTTATTTTGAAGTTGTGTCTATAATAAAGGGGATCCGCTTGCTCAAATACATGCTATCTATTTATTTTTCATGTGTCATGGGGAAACAAAATTTTTGGTATACTTGATTCTCAATGTTCCTAGCTTAAGAGAGAATGATAAATGAAAATATTTCAAACAAAACATTATTTACACCGTGCCTTTTCGCATGGTCATATACTAGTAATAAAATATAATATAATATCTATATATATAAGAACCGTTGCCTAAGATTCATCTTTTAATTCCAATTTTGTCTTTTCATTTTGAATAATTTACTAATGGTGGCCCATATGTTGAGTGCAGATTTTTTTCGTAATTTCACAAACATTCTTGGTCAATTATGCAACAGGATTTTTTGTAATTACGCGTACATTCCTGGTCAATCATGAAACAGGTTTTTTCGTAATTACGCAAACATTCTTTGTCAATTATAAAACATAAATCTTTTATTTTTTAACAAATTACAAATATACCTATAAAGTTTGTTTAAAATAAGTATTGGTCTTACAATACTAGAAATTACAACTACTAATTGTTACAAATTTTCATTTAACACAATACTCAGGAGAAAAAAAGAAAAAACCAATTCTCCTATGTAATAATAAATTATCAAAATTATTTATTGAAAATTATTTCTCATATCATTAAAAACTATTAATTGACTTGATGATTTATTTATTAAAAAATGGTTAATTGGATAATATTTTTCATATCATTACAAATTATTAATTTACTCAATGATTTACTTATCAATAAAATTGGTCATTCGTTATGCAAGTATGATTTATGTATTAATAAAATTACTTATTTGTATATATATATATTTTCTTTTGCTTCTTTATTAGTTTAGTAAATTATCTTAGTAGTTTTTTTTCAGATGGGAGAATTATCTTAGTATTTGTTTTATATTTATCTGTTGAGAAAAGCTCCACACCGTAATTTCTTTTTTTATTTTTATAAATTCAAAAGAAATGTTAAAAATTCATAAATTCGCCCAAAATAATATGATAATAAAATTAGAGTCTACATCTTTAGTTGTATAACAAATCAAAAAATGATATATACCATACCGCACAATTCTATTATATATCTAATGATTTATTCTATTCAATTTCATAGAACAATATTTTAATTTTTAAAAATTATTAAAATACAAAACTTAAATATACTGTAATAATATCTCGTGTTTTGCATGGGCCTTATTAAACTAGATAGATATATATATATATATTGTTTGAGGGGAGGCTTGGTCCAAACAACATTACATTATCATTTTTCTTTTTTGTTTTGATAAAGCACAATAACTCTTAACTTAAATCAAATTACATTTTATTACACACAATTATAAAATTAAATATTTTGAAGTATCATAATTTTTCCTCCTTTTAAAATTTCATCCTCAAAATTGATTTATAAAATTGTCTTTTCGTTTTCGCTGCGCACTCTGATAGAATTATTTCCTACTAACAGAATACAAGGTTTAAGACAACGATCCACAGTTCTTATTTGTACAAAATAATTTATAATTATAAACTCTACCGTTAATTTCTATTTATATTTTATAAAATCTATTTATATTTTAGCTTCAATTTTATTTTATTTTATTTTATAACAAATTAAATAAATTATATTTTAATTCATAACAAAAATAATATTTTTTTTAGTTTTTTTTATTATATTTTTATCAAAAAAATGATACAAACTTCATAAATTTTAACATGATACATATAAATTATAACTATATTTTGATCTCAATAATATTTACACCGTGTCTTTATTTTATGCATGTGTGATTCTTGGATGCAAAGTGTGTTGTTGTTCGCCATCTCACTCTCTTGGGCGCAAAATGTATTATTTACTATACAATTTTATTTTAAGTTTGTAAATATTAATTTTCAAATTTTTAAGTGTAAATTTTATAACATTACTCTAGATTTTTATAATTCGTAAGTGTATTCATATTGAATAGATCTGAAAAGTAGAAAATGTTTATTAAAATATTTAAAAACTTTACTAAAAATAATAAAATACAAATTGAAAATTTTAAAAATTATTTTTTAAAACTCTAAAACTTTATAAGTTTTGAATTTCAAATTTGTAAAAATTATTTTTAAAATATACAACCAAACTCTAATTATAAAATTCATTTGAAAATTCAAATCAAACAGATCATCTATTTATATTTTGACCACAATTTTATTTTATTATATTTTTTTATATAACAAATTAGATAATATTACATTTTAACCATAACAAAAATAATATTTCTTTATATTTTTTAATATTTTTATCAAAAAATGTTATAGACTTCATAAATTTTAACACGATACATATAAATTACAATTATATTTTGATCTCAACAGTATTTACATGCCTTTAGGCACAACATACACTTAGTATGTATATATTGTTTGATTGAGGAGAGGCTTGGTCCAAACAACATTACATTATCAATTTTTATTTTTTATTTTGGTAAGACATAATAACTCTTAATTTAAATTAAATTACATTTTATTACATATAATTATAAAATTAAATATTTTGAAGTGTTACCAACATATTTGATCTTAAGTTTTATAATTTGTGTTAATTAAAGACAATCAACAACAGCGAATAAAATTTTAGATGAAAAATCATTGTGATAATTTGTGAAGGACAAAATTAACAATTTATAGTCTATTTTTTTGCAATTCTAATTTTTCTCTGCACCTAATTGTACGATATCACACCGTCTATCTCCAGAAAGAAAATTTGAGTATTGGGTTATATTATTTAATTTATTCAAATTTTAAAATTATGATTTTGTTTATCAATTCAAATTTTATTGTACAACAGTCTCCAACTCAACAACATGAATTAAAATTAATGTTCCATAGATAAAAAATATTTTCTAATGATTTATTTATTTTTTATGTTTGGTGGTGGTGATGGTGGGGACAAAGGTGGAATGGAAGTGTGGGCTAGTGGTGGTGATGATAGCAATAGAGATGGTAGCCGTGGTGAGATAGGGTGGTGGTAGAGGTGATAGTAGTGATGGTAATATTATGCAATTGATAAAATTTTAGATTGAAAAGTATTTTTCACTTTTTTAAAAACAGAAAATATATTCTGTTCAAATATATTTATTTTTTTGTTAACCATTAAAAATATGAAAATTAATATATAAGTATACTTTTTAGATCTATTTTTTAGACCTAATAATTGATTGATACCAATCATTTTCTTAACACATCACTAAATTTAAAAAATAAATCTAATTTTTAGACATTAATAATAATGTTTAAAAAATATTTTCTATTAATTTTCGTTTTTAATTATATCAACGTCAAAAAAATATTTTCTGTTAATTTTCGCTCCCATATTCCCTTTTGTCTTTTCCTTTAGCAAGAAGGGTCATGTGAGTCACGAAAGGAGATTTCAAATTATGTACAGCCTTTCTCATCATTCTCAATCCGCTCCCATATTCCCTTTTGTCTTTTCCTTTAGCAAGAAGGGTCATGTGGGTCACGAAACACGTTCATGTGTAAGAAAAAGGAGATTTCAAATTATGTACAGCTTTTCTCATCATTCTCAATCCGCGTAATTATAATTTAAGTTACTCTGTTGGAATGATAGCATAATTAAAAAATAATTATAATTAAATATATAATTAAATTCTTTAATCTTAATTAAAATAATAACATAATTAATATCATAATATATTATAAAAAATAATAATATAATTAATATCATAATATATTATAACTAATAACATAATAAATCATAATCAAGACATAAAAATCGTAACAAAAAAATTACATACATTTGAGACTATATTTGACATAAATTTTTTAGGCTAAAATAATCGTAAAAATATAAAATAAATTAAAATTTTAATATAATAAAATGTCATACTCAAACCATAATCATTTTATTTTTTCTCTTACAAAAATTTAAAAAATCAAAAATTCATCTCAAATGAATTTTTTTAATCCCAAATTAAAAGAACTAAAAAATTAAAAAAACTAATCCGAAGGCTGAATTTCCCATTAAGTTGTGATATTACTTGAATTTTGATTGGTACCAGCTGGGGCCAGTAACAACACCACCCTCCACTCTTGTCCTTTTATATTTTTTATCTGGTCAGCATTACAAATCCCCAATAATTTTCAAACTCACTACTTACCTTTAATCACAAACTCAGTTCCGAGTTCAGACCACGATTTTTATTTTCTCATCTCCCTCCTCCATTCAAACCCAGCCAACAGAAGGCTACTCCTCTGCAACAAAACACATTTTCAAAAAAAAATGGCTGAGAGTGCAGTGATCCATCTACTAGCCAACTTCGCAGCCTTCCTCCAACAAGAGGCCAATTTGTTGACTGGAGTTCGAGAAGAGATCCAATACATCAGAGATGAATTCGATCGCATGACAGCTTTCCTCAGAGTTGCCGATGCTATGGAAGAGAACAACCCTGAACTCAAAGTGTGGGTCAAGCAAGTCCGAGAAGCTGCGTACGACATTGGAGATGTTCTCGAGTTGTACATGCTTCGCCTCGGACATCGTCATGGCGCTGGATTTCGCGGTTTTCTTGGTAAGGTTTCTTGCTTTATTAAGACTTTAAAAGCTCGTCACCAAATTGCTTCTAAAGTTCAAAGAATGAAGTCCAGAGTTACTGCGATTTCGAAGGGCCATCAGAGGTACCATGATAGATATGGTATGTTAGAGCAAGGCTCAAGCTCAAGGTCCACTGGTCTTAACACAGCATGCCATGATTATCGTAGCGATGCCCTGCTACTCGATGAATCTGAGCTTGTGGGCATCGACAAGCCCAAATCTCAACTAATTAGGTGGTTGGTGCATGAAGACCCCAGACTCAAGGTGTTTTCCGTATCAGGAATGGGCGGATTGGGCAAAACAACACTGGTTAAAAAGGTCTTTGATGATGCAGTTGTGAAGAATCAATTCCAGATCCATGTTTGGATCACTGTTTCTGAATCCTTCAAGATTGAGGTGCTCCTAAAAGACATCATCAAACAACTTTTTGATGAAATCAAGCAACCAGTCCCACAAGGGATGGACAACATGGATACCAACAGCTTAAAAGGGATAATTAATGCTTTCCTGCAACAAAAGAGGTATGTGCTTGTTTTCGATGATGTATGGGATATTCATGCGTGGCAATCTTTCAGACATGTGTTTCCTAGTGGCAATTGTGCCAGTCGAGTGGTGCTCACAACCAGAAATGCAGATTTAGCTTCTTTCGCTAGTACAGAATATCATGGCAATGTCTATAATCTTCAGCCCTTGACTCCCAAAGAGTCCTGGACATTGTTTTGCAGGAAAACATTTATGGAGAATTCTTGCCCTTCACATTTGGAAGGACTTTCAAAAGCTATCTTGAATAGATGTGAGGGATTGCCGCTTGCAATTGTGGCAATTAGTGGTCTTTTATCAACAAAGGATAAGAGCAGAGTGGATGAGTGGGATAAGATCTACCGCAGCCTTGGTGCAGAACTACAAGGAAATGACAAACTCCTAAGCATGAACAAAATATTGTCCCTCAGTTACATTGATTTACCTCATTATCTGAAGTTCTGCTTTCTCTATCTAAGTGTTTTTCCAGAGGATTGTTTCATTGACCATTGGAGATTGATTCGATTATGGGTGGCAGAAGGATTTGTAGAAATGAAAGCAGGAATGACGAAAGAAGAAGTTGCCGAGGGCTACCTCAATGAGCTAATCAATAGAAGCTTGGTTCAAGTGGCAGAGAGAAGAAGAGATAGAAGGGTCGCAACGTATCGCATCCATGACCTTTGGCGTGAAATTATTGCTTCAAAGTCGGGAGAGCAAAACATTGTGACACTAGCCGGTGAACAAAGCAGAGCGTGGCCTGAAAAGGTGCGGCGCTTATCAATCAACAATCATTGGGAAAATACACAACAAAGCAAGCGTTTCACTCGACTTCCTTCTTTGCTTATGTTCAATGCAACAGATTCACTGTCCACGTTGTCCATTCTCGCATCGTCAAATGATGGTCTACGGCTGCTAACCGTGCTAGACTTGAGAGGTGCCTTGTTGGAGACATTCCCAAATGAAGTTTTGAAACTACTTCAACTCAGGTATTTGAGTTTGAGGGGAACCAAGGTAAAAATAATACCGAAGTCGATTGGAAAGCTCCAAAACCTGGAAACATTGGACCTTAAACAAACATATGTCACTGAGTTGCCTGATGATATCTTGAAGCTCAAACGACTTCGCCATATCTTGTTGTATCGCTACATAATAGATAATGTTCCTTCAATTCCTTTTAAAAGCCAATGCGGATTCAAAGCCCCGACGGAAATAGGACGTTTGTCATCCTTACAGAAACTTTGTTCTATTGAAACGAACCATGATAATGGGACCATTTTGCTAGGAGAGGTAGGGAAGTTGACTCAACTGAGGAAATTACAGATTGAAAACCTGAGAAATGAAGATGGGAGGGTGTTATGCACGTCCCTTGAGAAGCTTAGTAACCTTCGCTCATTGATTGTTCGTGCAACAGAAGAAGACGGGATCATTGATCTAGATTCTCTTTCTTCACCACCTCAACTTCTTCGAATGCTCTGCCTAGAAGGAAGTTTACGTAAGGTACCACATTGGATAGCTTCACTACACAGCTTGGTAAGAGTAATTTTACGATGGAGTAAGTTAAGGGATGTTGATCCGCTGGAATCCCTTCAAGGTTTGCCCAATTTGGTTGAACTTCGACTTCTTCAGACATATGAAGGGGCAGAATTGTGTTTCAAGGCTGGTGGATTTCAAAGACTTGTGCTATTAGACCTTCGTGGATTAAAAGGATTGAGACGAGTGAAAGTGGAGGCTGGCTCCATGCCTCATCTTGAAAAGTTAATTATCGTTGAATGTGAATTAGTAGAGGAGTTACCCTTTGGCATTGAACATCTAACCAACCTTAAATCTCTTAGTTTGAATGATATGTCTGATGGATTGATTTCAAGTCTGAACAAAGACTTAGAGCGTGGGAATAATTGGAAAATTGCACACATTCAAAAAGTTTGGATTGGGGACACAAAACTTGGCTATTTCAAAGGACATTATCTATAGTTAGTGAGGGAGGAGAGAGCTCTAACCATATTGAATCGCCACCACATTTAGAATGTTTATTATGTATTTACTTATCTTCATGTGATCTCGGTACTTGATTTGTATTTATATTAGAATCAAATTTTTCTCTTTTTTTTCTTTTCTCTGTTATATTTTTGTTTTTTTAGTAGCCCAAGAGCTAGTTATTTGACCTCCAAATTTTGATCCTAGAGAGTTGGTAACTTCACAAATTTTTTAATTGGGATTGTAAATCTTAGGATTCATTTGGTGAGTTTTTTTTTTTTAATTTTTAAAAAATTTCTTTAGCTTTAGATTTTTTGAAATTGAAATAAAAAAACACATTGTTAATTGTTTTCACTTTTAAAAAACATGTTTGCTAACTTCACAATTTTTGAATGGTGAGATTTTTATTTTATTTATTTTTCTTTAGCTTTAGATTTGTTGAAATCGGAATAAAAAACAAGTTTGCTAATTGTTTTCACTTTCAAAAAAATCTGGCTACAGTTCTTAGAATTTATGGAAATAAGAAAATTGTGATGTTACTTATTTTCAAAACAAGTTTCATTCTTTTCTACCACCCTCACCCTTCCTTCTTCACTCTGGCAATCACCTTCGACCACTCCCCCTTTTGGTAACTTACTATACTTGTTTTCATTTTAAAAAATGATATACAAATCTATTTTATAAATTCACTTTCTAAACCCAGTGATGTATAATGTAAAAGAAATGAATGGTTGATAATTAGAGAAAATATTAGAAAGAGAGTTGACTTAAATATTCTAAAGTAATTACAAATACGCCTCCAAAGATTTACTTAAAATATAGATTGTCCCTTATAATTTTGAAAATTACAAATACCTCATTATCAAAAAAATTTATTTAACATAATTAACAGAAAGATGAAAATTTTAATTATTCTCCTATATAACAATAAAATTATTTGAATTGTTAATTAAAATATATTTATGACATCATTAAAAATAATTAATTAACTTGATAATTTATTAATATAAATGAGTTATTTATTATGTAATTAGAAACTTAAAGAGGTGAGATGTAATTTTTAGAATCACAGAGGGTAATATATATTTTAAGTAAATTTCAAGAGGTGTATTTATAATTTATCAATATTGTAATAGAGTGCTAAATCATTAAGTCTGAAAAATAAGTCTAACTTTTTTATTAAAGCAGCACTACTCTTTGATTTTTTCATGTTCTTGAGAACATGTATACTAGGTAAATTGGCACTAGTTTTTCAAATCTCAAAATGTTCTTACACTATGTTTGGTTTAAGAATTTGGGGAAGAATTTGAAAAGAGAAAGGAAAATGTGTGTGAAACTAAGTAAAATGTAAGTATATTTTATTCATATTTCACTTACTTTTTCTCTTTCCTTTTCTAAATCTCTCCTCAAATCCCCCAACCAAACACAGCGTTACAATTATCAATTCTTGAATTTTTTAGGGCTGCAAAAAGCATTTGGAGACTTATTTTCAAACTTTATAGACCTCAAATGAATGAGAATAATATTTGCAAATAGTTAAAATTTTTAATTCATGACCATATGATTCAAAGTTGAAACTCAATATATGTAGTAGTTAGAGTCAGAGGAATGATGACTTGGCTAAGGGTGTAGGCGTGAAAGCAAGCTTCCTATGTTTAGAGCTCTTTAGTTGAATTTTCACTTTATAGACGTTACATGATTGACACAACAAGAGTTTATTCTACCCAACCGACTAAGCAACATGATGCAATAGAACGACCAATGGAAGGAGAAGCACCTTAATATCAACCATGGAACCAGTTTACGGAACCACGGAAATCAATCCTGATGGCTCATCAAACAGCTACATAGATTAGATCTAACTTGACAGTTTTTGTAGGATGCCTTCCAAAATTTATTGATCTTTGAAAAACAATAACAATTCCATCGAGATCAAACCTTATTCAATCATCTAGATTTCTGAATTATGATCTTCAAAAGTAAAATTGTGCAGTAACAATGAAATTACCATTACTCTATGCATATTGTGGTAGCAAATTTACAAACAATATCAAACTTACATCAACTAATCTTTTGGAATCTTTCAAGTCTTTGCATTAGAAAAGTTGCATACAGAAAAATAAATTATACAACGACCTAGTATTATACAAAGTTGTCGTATAAAAACTCTGAAACAAGATAAACAAATCAGAAGACTTTTTAGGGGCACCTTTCATTCATATGCGGATATGGATCCATCGTATTGTATCCAGGTAGTTCCATTCGATACTTCCCTCAAATTTGGCGGGAAGGGAGCTTCGCGATGTCCGCGCCATTGCACCACTTTGGCATGCGGGCTTGAATTGTTTTCAAAGAATTTGAGAGTGTAAGCATCTTTTATCTGCAGTTTGGACAAGACAAATTAACAAAGCAAAATAATATGTAAAATACCTGACTTGGGTTTTACATCAACACAACAATCAATTTCAGTTGAACATCCACATTTATCCATACAGTTCAAGTTTATTTTCATGATAGTAAAAATAAAGAGTAAATTACATAAATAGTTCCTAAAGGAGTAATGCTAGAGACCCCAAAATTTCTACAAATTTTTTTATCAAATGTCTCACATGGGTGTGGGACCCTCCCCATGTGGGTCCCACACCCATGTGAGACATTTAGTAGAAATTTTGGTAGAACTTTTGAGATCGCTAACATTTTTGGTTCCTAAAATATACCATTGATTTCATTTTGGTCTATAGTTTTTAATTTGTATCAATTACATTCCTAAACTTTACACATTGATTTAATGTAGTCCCCAATACTAAATATCATCTAAAAAAATTATGAAAAATGCTTACGCCAGCTTCACATAAGGCATTTGGAGAGCATTAGGAATTTCTCATTTTCCACCTAAATGAATCACGAGACACGTGAAATAAACATTATTTACAAAATAAAACGCATCCAAGACTTTCATTTCATTACTGAAAGTCTAATACATAGGGTGTTTGGCTTTTTGAATGATGGTATTTGGTATAAATAGATGTGTCAAAATGTCATTTTATGCCCTTAAAATGCTTGACATGAGACTGACATAAGCATTTTTAGTATGTTTTTCAGACAACAATTAAGAAAGGGACTACACTGGATTAATATGTGGAGTTTAGGGATGCAATTGAATCAAATTAAAGATTAGGAACCAAAATGAAATCATGGGTATACTTTAGGGACCATTTGTAATTTGTCCTAAAATAAACTAACATTCTTTTATTTTTTGTGCGTAAATAAGTACAAAGCAGTCCACATGCAGACAATAATAGTTTTATTGAGGAAAAATTTGTCAATAATCATTCAATGCAAACTCAGGTGAAATGTGAGGGTGCGCAGTCGTGAGATCTTCCTACCTCGTGCAAATACAATAACATAGTTTAAACCATCTGAATACTGGATTTAATATAAGCCAGTTCAATAAATAATATTATTAAAAAAAAAAAAAACCATTGTATTGATCATGAAACATTAATTGGATGAAAATTTGGGACTTTGTTATTTAAATTAATGAACTTGAATATTCACAACAAACTCACTGTAATCTCTGTAACTTGAATAGAGTTTGCAATTGGATCAAACAACCCTGCTTCCTTGTACATTTCCAGAATGAAAACAACACATGATGTGGACTTCCCATCACTGTATATCCAATCATCCTGCTCAGGAATTGTCAACAATTCATCAAAAGATGACCCATGCCTTTCAACTTCTACAAGAATTTCAGGAAGGTCAAGGCCCTACACAGAAGTCCAATGCCAAATAAAAAATTTAAACAAATAAAGACAGCAAACATTTCATCTATTTTAAGTAGTACACCAGAATTTAATGATGATATTAGTTATTGTATATCACTCCATCCAGACCAACGTCTAAATTCAATGGCTTGCTGGTTAGGATCAAACCACCTGGTCTAGATTTGGTCCAAGAGATTGTCAGTTAATCTCAAGAGCTGCCAGTACCAATACATTTCCCAAGTGGTCTTTGATGACAAAACAAACTTAAGTTTCTTGATTCGGTTGATACGTCTGATGGATTGAGTTCGGGCCGAATAGAGACTTAGAAGATGGGAATTATTGGAAAATTGCACACATACCAGAGGTTGGGATTGTGAATACAAAACGTGGCTATGTGGAAGAAAATTATCTATAGTGAGAGAGGAGAGAGCTCTAACCATATCGGATCACCACCACATTTAGAATGCTTGTTATGTATTTATTTCATGTGCTCTTGGTACTTGATTTGTTGTATTCATATTGGGATCAAATTTTTCTTTATTTATTTTTTCTTTTCTCTATTATGGTTTTGTTTTCTTAGTAGATCAGGAGCCCTGTTATTTGACCTCCTAACTCTGAGTTGGTAACTTCACAAATTTTTTAATTGGGATTGTAAATCTTAGAGTTTTATTTTTATGATTATTACTATTTTTGTTTTAGATTTAAAAAAATTTGAAAATTGGAATAAAAAACGTTTGGTAATTGTTTTCACTCTAAAAAAAATGGCTATAATTTTAGAATTCGAGGAACCAAAAAAATGTGTTTCTACTTAAGTTTCATTCCCTCTTGCCTCCCTCTCTCTTTTTGTTTCAGCAACCATCTTCGACCGCTCTCCCCTTTTGGTTAGGGGTGATAAATGAACCAAATAATTCGAGCTCGACTCGTGTTGGCTCGTTAAAAGCTCGTTTGAGTCCAGTTCATTAAGTAAACAAGCTTTGAACACATTTTGGAGCTCTTTAAAGTTTTCAAACCAAGCTTGAGCAGGCAGTTACTCATTCGGCTTAGTTCAATAAACCTAAAACTATATAAAAATACGAAACTATTCAAGTTCGGCTCGACAAAAGCTTATTTGAGATCGACTCAAAAATTAAAGGAACCAAGTTTGAACAAATTTTAAAACTCTATTAAACCAAGCTTGAAAAGTATATTGTTCCGCTCTTTCTTCCCTTTTTTTTTTTTTTTTTTTTTTTTGAACAAGGAAATTAATTGTTTAGCTCGTTTATCACCCCCACTTTTCATAACTTACCAAACTTTTTTTTTTAATTTTTATTTATAGTTTTTATATGTTTTGAGAATTAATATACCAAATATGCTATTTATTTTATTTTAGTTTTTACAACTACAAAAAAAAAAAAGAAGATAAAGTTTAAATATTGTGTTTCTAATCATCTTAATTTTGAATTGGTGTGTATGCGTTACACTTGTGTTGGTTGAACATTATTGAATAGTTTATGTGTATGTATTACACTTGTTGGTTGTGCTTTGTTATGTTGAGATGGTTGGTGTTATATACAGCGCTTAGAATGAGGGGTACCAGTACCTTCCAGCTAGCGCCTGGAGAACTTGGCAGAGGTACTAGCACCTTCCAGCTCGTGTCTGGAGAACTTGGTAGAGGTACCAGTACCTTTCAGCTTGTGTCTGAAAAACTTGGCAAGTCATTTGTCGAAAGGTGTATCCTTAACTTACCGTGCTTATGGCAGGTAGAGCATAGCTTTTTATCATCATTGTCTCAGTGTATCTGAGTATGTTATGGGTCACGATGGTTACAGTTTTGAAAGGCCGAGTTGCCTCATATGTTGATTACATACTTGTTGATGATTTGTTATTTCCCTTTTTACTAAAGGTATGCATGTATAGATATGAATGTGTTGGGAACAGACATAAATACTATTTTGGAGATTTTGGAAAGTGTGAAGGAAATTGGGTATTTGTGAACATGTTTTGAAAAAGGTGAATCTGTTGTAAGTACGGAAAATGGAAGAATGGGAGAAAAGTAATGGGCTTGGTGAAATTGTTTTCTAAAACTGTTATTGTCATGAAAGTTTGGGAAGAAGGGGCAATGAAAAGAAAAGAAAGGTGAATCGCTTACAGTGTTGAATGAAATGGCTGATTTTGAGAAAAGTTCATACCTATGTATATTTTTGAATAAACTGCCACATTACTATTCTAGTATGAGATTGAGCATTCATGATCATTGCTATCTGTAAGTTGTTATTGTTGAGGATCATGTTGAGATCCCTACTGGACTATATGTTCATCTCACGTTGTTGAATCTTTTTCAGGTGATAATCAGAATGTGCTACAAGATTTTGGATCTTCTTATTTTTGGCCACGGGGCCTCTTTTGTGTTGGCGGAATGCCATTTATGTAAAAGGGTTACACCCTTCTTCTAGATCTTTTAATGATGTAAGCCCACGGGCAATTTATTTAGTGCTCATGTTGTATTTAATTTGCATTCGGATGAGAGAATTGTTATTTATTTCTACTCGTTGAACTAAAGAGTTTTTCCGCATGTTATCTCTGAAATTGAATTACATGAATGAATTTGGTAATGATTTCGAGTAATAAAAAGTGGGGCGTGACATTTTTGAACAAGGAAATTAATTGTTTGGCTCCTTTATCACCCTACTTTTGATAACTTATCAAACTTTTTTAGTTTTTGTTTTAGTTTTTTTATGTTTTGAGAATTGATATACCAAATATGCTATTTATTTTATTTTAGTTTTTACAACTAAAAAATAAATAAAAATAAAATAAAAGAATAAATGTATTTTATGTTGTCTATGAGTAGAAAACAAAAAAATTAACCACATGTTACTAAACACTACTTTAAATATTGTGTTTTTAATCATCTTAATTTTGATTGGCACAAGTTTTTCAAATCTCGAAATGAATATTTTTTAGAATTCTAACTTTTTGAAATTTTTAGGGCTGCAAAAAAAGCATTTGGAGACTTATATTCAAACTTTATAAATCTCAACGAATGAAAATAATATATGAACCTAGCTAAAATACGTTGTGTCTAAACTTAGGCCGACATAAGTTGTGTCTAAACTTCACTTCACACTGGCTTTTGTTCGTCCTTGATCTCATTCACACTATCATAACACAATATTCACTACAGGAATTCACACACTTGCCGACCAAAAAAAATTTGGTCGCAAAAAAATGACATTTGCCGACCAAATATTAATTAGTCGCGAATGATCATTATTTTTGGCGACCAAATATTATTGATCGCAGAAGGTTATATTTTGGCGACCAAAAAAAGTGTTGGTCGCAGAAAGTGGTATGCTTTTGGCTACTAACTACAAATTTGGTCGCGGAAGGTGACATTTTTTTTGGCGACCAAAAATTTGGTCGCCAAAAACTTATTTTCAGCAACCAAAAAAAATTAGTCGCCAAACTAACACTTTTAGCGACTAATATTTTAGTCGCCGTTGATTGAGATTTGGCAACTAAAAAAAATTGTCGGCGAAGGGTACCTTTTCTGCGACTAATTTAGTATTTTGGTCGCCAAAAATTTGTGAGGGAAATTTGAAACGTGGGGCGGGAATTGAAATTTTTTATCTTTAGCAATCTGTCAGCTCACACATTTTCATTTTCTCCTCTCTCATCTGTTTCTCTCAAACAAACAAACAAATATATCAAAATATGCCCACAATGTATCCCTGTTTCTCTCACTCTCTCCATCTGTTTCTGTTTCTCTCTATTATTCACACAAGCACAAACCCTAGACCACCATTCAAAACCACCACCACCAAAAATGTCTCACGCCGTGGTGGCGTCGCCCTATTTCCCCACCGTGAGGTCGGTGATTGAACCGAGGTCGGCATGGCCCGACCAAACCAGGTAGCAGTGCGTGGAGCCGCCTACACTCTACCATTGCTAATCCTCTCAATTTCAGACCTCTTGCATCAGGTAAACACACTCTCTCTTTCTCTCTCTCTCTGTCTCTCCCCCAATTTCAAACCCTAACTATAATTTTCAACTTTTCAGATCTTTGCCTCTCAAGAGTTTCTTCACCTTGAATTTGCTAAACCTGTAGTTTTTGCCTCCTGTAATTAATTTGATTGACATGGATTGAAGAAAACCCCTTTTTCTTATACAATTGAAATATGAAAGCCCCAAAAAATATATTTATAAAGGGGGAAAAATATCAGATTACACAACCCTAGCTCTTTGGCTTCCAAGGGTTTTATCAAAATGCACAGAAGTTCTAATGGAGCAAATATGAAGGAGCTCAGTCTCAATCTCTCTCAATCGTCTCATCGAAGAAGGCTATTTACTTGGTACGTTGCTTCCTCCTCTCATTCCTCTGAATAGTCTCATCGAAGTCTCAATCTTTCTAATTTTTTTTTTTCTAAAAACTGAAAGAGTAGAACATTTGAGTGTTCAATTTGTTTTCTTTCGCCCCTAGTTTTTTCTAAGCTAATTAAAACAGTTTTTATAGAACTTCATACCGTTGTAAGAGAAAAATGCCCCCCAAAAATGGTTAGAAATTGAAAAAGTGTGAAAGACTCTACTTTAATGCAATCGTAAGCAATATTCATGTGAACTAGCGATTTCGAACTAGTCTAAACATGTTATAATGCATGAACAAAAACATGAGAAGAACTAAAGCAATAAACATGAATTAAATAAGAAAAACTAGAAGCCTAGAAACTAAACATGGCAAAAAGAATGCGAAACAAAGAAAGCAAATCAAGTATACATTAACTACATTAACTAGGACCTTTTTCTTTTGTAAATTCCTCGTACTCTAGCCCTTTGGTGTTTAACAGAATGATCTGCCGGTCATTTGGGGCTTGTTTGGTGCTGGCCGTTAGTTTTTTCCCAGGTTGATTCTAGATTGTTTTCAAATCAAATTTTGGACTTTTTAGGACTTGAAATCAACTTCGAAAATGTTCAAAACACAGGGATATAATTATAAGTTCAAAAAGAGTTTATGTTGGGCAAAAATCATTTTGAGGCACGAAAGAGGTTCGGATTTTAGCAAAATGTGAAAAAATGAATTTCTAGACCTAAGAAGATTCCATATAAAGGCCTGGTTCACAAAATTCTTCATAATTGCTCCTCTATGTCATAGGGGAAATTTGAAACGTGGGGCGGGAATTGAATTTCAAAAAAAAAAAATTAAAGCCCTGATCTCCCTTGTCTCTATCTAAAAAAAGCCCTAATCTGTGTCTCTCTATGTTGGCCCGCCCCTTCCTCTTTCTGTGTTCTCTCTCTCAATCGGTGCCCACTCTCTCTAGCTCACCGATGATTAATCTGCATATATATTAATCTGATAGATTTTGTGTGATCAGAAGGAAATTGTTTTCACCGAGTTCGACGTCTTTTTCGTGATACAGATGATCAATTGCTTCTCTTTCAACCTCTTGGCCTCTAACCTAGGTAATAAATTCCCACCTGAACAATTTGATCTCTTCTTCTTGAACTTCACAACGATTTCACCTAAATATGTTTGGTTTTGCTGTTAAAATCATAAAGAATATTTTATGTTATTAACCTTTTCTCTCTATTATTACGTTGCATTCCATTTCAATTTCAAGTTTAGAGTTTGTATCTATGAAGAATTTATATCTACTTCATTGTGATAGAATTTTCTATGGACTAATTTTCTTGTACGTCTAGTTTCAATTTTTCTGTTGATAAACAATATGGGCACAAATTTGTATGAAAAAGGAATTTCCTTATAAGAAGATGAAAATCTTCTCAGCTTTTTTGTAGGTTGTTTTGTGTTCAAATTGAGTTATGACAAAATGTTAATTATTAATCTTCGCATAAAGGGGGTTTCAATGTTCTTCTTTTTTCCTTTTTTGCTCTGTTCTTTGTTTCTATTGGTATGCTTGAATTTTCCTTGTGGTTAGGCTACTGCTTTTCTATTGGAGCCATGTAGTTATGGTTGAATAGAATACCACCTTTTATTGTTGCTTTAGTCTCCAAACCAAAAGCTAATTTAACCTACACACCAACAAATGTGGAGCAGATTACAAATTTTCTCTCCTTAGTCACTTTTTAATGCTTGTTTTCTCTTGGTGATTAGATGAAAAGTTGGTAGGAAAAATTTGTATATGTTGCATATAAATAGAGCGTGGGAAAAGCTTTATACTTAATAATAAGATTACTAATTTTATTTTTTTCTAAATGAAGATCAAATGTATCTACCTTGGGAAAGATTTGATTCATTTTGAATTCTTTAATTTAGAATTAAAAAGCTTATCTTTATTTGTTAAGGGTAGACAATCCATTTCCTGTCTTTATTTCTATTGTATTATATCTCATCGTATCATATTTAATTTAATTATGCAATATTTAATGTTAAATTTAATAATTATGATAGTCTTTATTGTATTGTTATTATATCCCCATTATGTTGTTCTTTCTTAACTTGGTTAGTTATTAGATTGGTTTTTAGAGTTTTTACAACTATTGGACTATAATTCCGAATGTAATTCTTTTCATATTTTTCTACCAATTAAAAAAGAAAAAAAATATTCCATGAACATTCATGATTTGTTCTTTAGATTTCATAAGCATTTTAATGTGATAATGGGGATGCATTTAAGATTCACAGTCACATATAGGTTCCATGAATCACATAGCAGAGATTGATATATACGAGCTTTTTGCTTTCAAACATTGCAAGGGAAGGAAGGTTAAGCTTGCTCTTTGTGAAGGTAATTTCTAATCTTTGAATACGCAAGCTTGCATTGTTAGGGAAATTATCTTTGTGAGTTTTTGGTGTAGGCTACGGATAAGAAATGATTGCTGATATTTGGTACTTTCATGTTATGTTAATTGATTGGATCTTAATTATTATACACCAAGATGACTTGGTAGCGAAAGTAATAAAGTACTATTGATACTTGTATGTGCTGATTGTTAGTTGATATTGATATTTGTGTTTAGATTTTTGGGGGTTGGCTTGAGGAACCATGAACTAGAACAAGAGACAAAAGAGGGACAATTAATCAATAGTCTTTCGAAAACCCACAAGACAAGAGAGAGATATCCCTTTTAAGTTGTAGGAGAATAGGGCTGGCTTTGATATGGAATTAATGGTCCCATAGGGGGCAAGGAAGCTCTATTTGAGAACTTTGAATCTCACCTCCTACAAAAAAAAAATATATATATATATAATATTGTAAACGTGTTTGGAGAGAGTCTAGTCACACATGAGTGGGCATGTTGAAGAGAATAAATTTGGAGTAATATTGCAATGACTATCTACTTTAACCATCTTATCTTATCATTTGATATGTCAATCTAATTGACAATATATATATATAATTAATATGATATAGAGAAATATGATGATTGTAATTTATTGATAAATTTGTGCTTTGCAGGTAATTTGTACATTGTAGTGATTGTTTTATCTAAATCTCCAATATGTTAGTTGACAAATAATTGAGAATTGAATTTTTGTTGGGGGAGACAAGGTTGAAGTAGAGCATGTTGGCCAGGTAGTTAAAGAAAAGGCCAACCTATTTCTTTTCATTGATCATTACCCAAATTTTATTTGTTCTTTATTAGACCATTGCCAACGGTAATACTATTATTTGTTATATTATTAACAAAGATTTTAGCTCATCCAACCATTATTTTCCTTTTTCAAACTCATTTTTAAATAGTTTTTTGGAGATCAATAATAATTGTGATTTAATCTTTGTCTGAAAGGATAATATTTGAGAACTTGCCCTTTTTTTTCTTTTTTCTTTTTTTTCTTTTTTTTTCTAAACTTTATTTATTTGTGTTTTGGGCTAGCTAATATGCCAAAAGTTAACCAACGGGCTAATTCGATTGATAGAGAAGTTGACGTTATCTGTAAGACTATTAATTGCGAAGATCTGGTGCTACTAATCGTTGTTGTCAACCTACCTCACAAAAAACAATGTAAAACAGATGGAGCATAACCTACCCCACAAAAAATGCCACCTTAGTTGGAGCCTTAGTCCCAAACTCCTTCCCAAGAAAAAAAGAAAGATCAATGTTGACTGCTCAAGACTTTGTAATAAGTTATTACTTTAAAGCTTCCAAATTTTGATCTCGTCCAATGCATCCCATCCTCTTCCCCTCCAATGTGGAGAATGGCATAAAGGCAGCCAAGAAGATCCACCAACTCCCCACAGAAAGTAATATCCTAGAAAATTTGACTTATCTTTTTTGAGCACTGAGGTAGTCACTAATATCGGTTGTCCAAATTATTATATTATGGGCACCTTGTCCAAACAATAAATTTTTTTTTAAAGAACTCGACATGTCAAAACAAAATAACTGGGTGAGAGGCTTCATCATATCGGACAAAAAATTATTACTAGATTTGATTGCCATTTCTCGCATATCCTGCAGCTATTGTTTAGATTGATTTGATGCAGGATTGAACACTATCTTTTATTGCATTCTCAACATCACGAGCAAACCAGACTTGTCTAATTGTAACTTTTTGGTACTAAAGCGCCTTGTGCTTAGAGGCGACTACCTAATACATATAGAATCCTTGTTAAAAGTTTATTGAGCACGAGAATTTCATATTTCGGATCTCTAATTGGAACTTTTTGTCTTGAATCGCCTTATGCTTTAGTTACTATATCATTCATTGTTGCTTGTAGGTTGGTGATCCTCTTGAGAAGGTTGCACTTAAGGGAATAGAATGGAGTTATAAATCGATGAGAAGGCTATCTTGAAAAGTAAGCAAAGAACATTAGTTGTCACTATTTAATTAGTACTCATTGTTGTTTGTCTTGGTCTTTACATTATATAAATTGTTCCAATCTTTAATCTCTTGCACCCTCGATTTCTTCTAACTAATGTTATTTATCACTTTTCTTATTGTAGTTAGGTATCTTCAATGTTGTACTTATAAAAAGAAAATGATGAGGGAAAAAATATGCTAATGGACAATATGAAAGGCTAAATTTTATCTTTACTTGTGAAACAAATCTGAATCAAAGGCATTGCCCTCATTAATGCAACGGAAAATATATTTCCAGCTCATTTGCACAGATCAGACTCGAACACATATGTATAAGTGCTCCAAGGTGCTTTGGGCCCTAAATGTGTTGAAATCTGATGCTCCTCCACTCTTACTCCCTCTACTGCTCCTGCTTTTGCTATGTGAATCAGTCACCTAAGCAAGGAGCACCATTTTGTTTCTTTTCCACTGAAATGGTCAAAATGTTTACGTTTCTTAGGAAATCAAACGAAACATAAATGAATCTCGAAATTCCATTGTTTCCACCGAAACATACCAAAATGCACCAAAACACATGGGATAAGTGTGAATATTTACTTGTTGCTTGCTTGATCGATAATAACTCCAGTTCCCCTCTATTTGTTGTCTTGCATATTTAGGTTACATGGACTAGAAACAGTGACATTATACTTACTTGTGCAGTCTATAATTCATTGTTTAATGAATAATTGTTTCCATCTCTTGTTCATCTTTCACTTCATTGGTTTTTGTAAAAGGTTATTATGTTAAGTTTTTCCCAATCCTAATTTTATTTTCAACAATTTCAGGGGAGGTGGCAATGCTGTTCAGATTGTGCAGAGACACCACTTCGCATCTCACTTGAAACGGATGGCAGTTGTTGTTCGTGTTCAGGAGAATTTCTTGCTTTTGTGAAGGTTATCTGGTTGCCCGTTTTCTTTTCCTACTTACTTTCAGATTTTGAGTTGATGCACAAAAGTATAATTAATAAATAGACGTACGACATTTTAATAAACATTATATGACTTGAAATTTTGAGAAAACGTTGTAATGGTTTATATAAATAGACACCACTACATTTTCTTCTTCTATATAAATAGACACCACAAAGAAATTTGTTTTTTTTTTTTTTTGATAATTAACGTTGTAACATACTAAACTACACACACGCCAATCAATGTGCTTAACATGGTGCATTTGGAGGGTGTAAAATTGTGTCATTTTGAAGACCTACAAATGGATATACATGGATTGAAAGTGATGCACTTTGCACCTTTCGTTTTGGCTCTTCTGGAAGTCCTGTGATTCCTCTCTTAATTTTATTGATTTTAGAAGAGCTTAGTTATTACTTTAGAAGAGCTTAGTTTTGGTGCCTCCTTTGGTTTTTGTCAAAAATCTAGCAGAACTCCTGAGTTTATTGTCTTGTTACATGACTAGGTGACTAAGAATTTGAAAGATATTCAAGGACCTGCCTTAGCTATTGTTCTTGAACGACTGAAGCACTCTGGGGCTTTTCAAGGTATGTTGTAGTGAAGTTTGTTGAGGTTTTATTATCTTTGTTCGGTAGTGTTGTTTCATAGTGACATAATTTTTCTTTGTTCCCAGAAACATTTGAAGTGGCTAAAACAATATCAATGGGGCCATCATTGAAAAGTGGATCAAAAGTTCACGAACCAGACGAGCACCCTCCCCAACATATTTCTTAACAAGTTCACGAAGCTAAATTGTACAAGACTACTTGGCAGTATGAGCATTTTTGGGAGGATTAAATATTTTTGGATGGATGTGTATGGATAACAAATATTAGTAGTTTTATTTGTTGATAGCTGCACATGGATAACAAATAGTTATGTTTCAAATTGTTATGCTAGATGGATGTGACTTGTGAATGAAAACTTAGAATAGTTGTATTGTGTCGAATGTTAATGATTCAGTTAATTTGAATGATGCTTTCAAATTATAGGTTTATTATGGATTGAATGAATTATTAGGAATTACAGGTGTATTGTTTTCCAACTTTGGCGACCAATTTATTAGTCGCGACATCCAAAATAATTTTTTTTCGCAAAAAATGACAATTGCCGACCAAGAGTTTTGGTCGCAAAAAATACATCTATTGCCGACCAAAACAGCTCTTGGTCGTGGAAACTCACTTTTGCCGACCAAAAGTTTTGGTCGCGAAAAGTAACAAATGGCGACCAAATTTTTTGGTCGTGGAATGTCACAATTGGCGACCAAACTTTTTGGTCGTTGAATGTGATAATTGGCGACCAAACTTTTTGGTCGCGAAATGTGTCAATTGGCGACTAAGATATTTGGTCGGGAAAATATCACTTTTCGCGACCAAAGTGTTTTAGCGACAAAATGAATTAGTCGCGGTAATTAAATATTTAGCGACCAAAAATTTAGTCGGCAAATCCAACTTTTGCCGACCAACCAAAATTTTGGTCGCGAATTACTTTTGCCGACCCTCAATTGGCGACCAAAGTAACGACCAAAAAAATTGGTCGCGGATAACTTTTGCCGACCAAAAATAGACTTCTAGTGACCAATTTTTTTGTTGCCAAAAGTGTGAATTCTTGTAGTGATTTTCCGCTGCCAGAAGTTGAATCCAAAAATAGGGATGGCAATGGCCAAGTATGAGTCGGAGGCCTACCCCGCTTTGCCCCTCAATGTGACATCCCTTTGGCCTAAGACCATCTCCGACCCTTACTCAAAGCTTTTACTCAAATTGAGTAGAAGCTTGAGTAAAAAGCTTCATTAAACGTGAATCATTCCAATGAATAAACACAAATTTGAGGAAAATTGCCAAGTGTCAAGTTTGAGTGAAAGTTATGGGTTGAAGTAGAAGAGATTAGTGGAAAGTTTAGGTGAAAGTGCCCAATTGTTAAGTTTAGATTGGATAGAAATTTGAGTAAAGAATATAAGCCTCCCTTGTTTTGAGTAAAATTGATAAAAATGTGAGTAAAAGAGTGGAGGGAATTCATTTTGATATGAGTGAAGAGGGTTCTGGGAGTTTTTTCACTCAAATTTGAATTCGACATGGGTATTGATTAATGGCTTGAGATGCCCTAACATATCTATGAATTCATATTTTTACATATTCAGGATGTACATATCCTGTATTCTTGCCCTTAAGAGAAAGAAAGAGGGTTTGTTTGTGTGAAAAAATCGAGCTACTCCAACCAAGAAGACAACAATTACCTAAAGCAGCAGATATAGGAAGACACCCAAACAGGCCATTATTATTCTTTTATATATATCTCTCTCCTATCCAATACCCATTGCAATTATAATTCCCATAAACCGGCAATGTTTACTGAATCAGATACCCATTCATGTAGAATTACAAAAATAAAATAAAATAAAATAAAATAAAGATAGAAAAACTAACCTACGATCATCGTCGGGGAAGTTCTTTGGCTACCGTTGCTAGACAGAAGTAACCACTCAACTCCAAGAGAGAAGAAGAAAAAAATCAAAGGGGCGAGAGACAGAAAGTGTGAAATAGAGAGATTTTCATTCATACACAGATACAGAGACAGAGACAGAGAGAATGGATGGGAGAATGTTGAAGATTTCTGTTTTCGTTTTTATTTTATTCAAAAAAAAATATGAAAACTGAAATTTATATGCCATATTGCTTTTTTTTTTTCTTTTTTTTTTCAAAGAAATAATTCAAAAAAATTAAAAATGAAACTTGTTTTTAGAGAGTGTTTTTACTCTATACATCCCTCCTTCACATTCAATTGCCACTCATAGCCACCACTACTCACTATAATCTACGGTGAGAGTGGTTTGTTCAATTTCTACTTATAGCATGTAGAGTTAATTTAAAAAGTTGAATTTTTTACGTAGAGTTTTTTATTGATAAATTTCATTTAAAGGTATTCTAATCTAATAAGTCCACCAAGGAAAATTATAACCTAATTAGTCTAATGTATTTATACTTTTATTTCATGAGATCTTTTTTTCTTGATTTATATTGTTTGTTGGACTATTATACTCTTATATCTATTGTTGATATCTATTACATAGAAAAAAAGATATACACATTTTCTTTTTGTTACTACCTCTATTTTGGTAGTTATTGTTATTCATGTTTATCTTTTTAATTAGTTTCATTCACATTTGTGGTATTGTTTCATTGTGCTAGAATTTCGAAACTCTCTATCTGGTAGGATTTAGAAACTCTAGTTTACTCATTGTGGTGAAATAATATTATGTTCCTTTATTGTTGCGATAAAACTTTGTGTTCATTAAAGTTATTAAACCAAGCTTGAAAAGTATACTATTTGGCGCTTTTTTCTTTTCTTTTTTTTTTTTTTTTTTTGAACAAGGAAATTGATTGTTCAGCTCGTTTATCACCCCTGCTTTTGATAACTTACCAAACTTTTCTTTTCTTTTCTTTTTTTCTTTCTAGTTTTTATATGTTTTGAGAATTAAGTATACCAAATATGCTATTTATTTTATTTTAGTTTTTACAACTACAAAAAAAAAAAAAAAAGAAGAAGAAGAAGAAGAAGAAGAAGAAGAATAAAAGAATAAAAAGCAAAGAATAAATGTATTTTATGTTCCCTGTACGTTGAAAACAAAAAAAAATTAATCACATGTCAAGTTTGAGCAAAATTGCCAAGTGTCAAGTTTGAGTGAAAATTATGGAGATTAGTGGAAAGTTTAGGTGAAAGTGCCCAATTGTTAAATTTAGATTTGTTAGATTTATTGATTTTGATGATTATTTTGATTCTGTTTTTGATTTATTTGGAAGAGAAAAATGGGTTGAAATCTTATATTTTCTTTCCTAATGATATTTTTGGAGTGTAAAAATGTGCTTAAATTAGGTGTTAATTTCAACCCAAAACGGAGCCCAAAACAGAGTCCAAATTAGCCCAACACAGCAGCAGTCGAAACAGTCTAACCCAAAGGGGGCCGGACGTCTGAGGGGAGATTCGGCTGGACAACCAGCCAAGGATTTTTGGCCCAGTTTTGCTGCAGTTCAATTTTGCTTCTCACCCGCTGTCAAACCAGCAGTATCCTCGACAATTGCGAAATTCATCCTTGACGACCGGGACCTCACTGGACATCCAAGGGGACATCTGGGAGGACGTCCCTCTAGAACAAAATTTCATTTTGGACATCCGAGTGGACGACCGCTCTGTACTTCAACGGCTCTTTTTCAAAAATAGTTGTTATCAATCAAACCCATCTTTCAACTCCTTCAAGATCTAATCATGTATGGAGAATACAAATTTGAGTGGAGTAGATTTAACCAAAATCTTACTCAATCTTCTCAACATACGGAGCAGACAATGTTCGATGATTTTCTCATTGTTAAATAGCAGAGCTTCTGCTGAACAAATGACAACAAGGCAAGTAACAACTCAAGCAAGAAAATATTTATGATATTTCATCATTCTCATTCTCTTTGACTATCTGAGAGCTTCTTTATCTAGGTTACATTTCTTCATCTCAGATATTATACACAGAGCCTTAAGCATTAAACCCATGTACTTGTGTGAAGTTTACTGATATTTTCCTTGAGCTTCAATATTGTTTTATCTATCTTTGAGAGATTATTGTAAGCTTTCTAAGAAAACAAAAACACCATTTCAATCTTGTAAAAGTGTTGCAAACACTGTATTCTTGAAATTTTGAGTGATTGTGAATCACCTAAAATTTCTGAGGGTTTAGGCTTATGAAGTCTGTGTAAAATCTGTGAAGGATTGCTCCATGTATTGAGAGGTTGCTAGCACTCCTGTGAAGTTAGAAGATAGTGGAAAATCTCAAATGAAACTTAAGGAGTGGATGTAAGTTTGGTTGAGGCTAAACCACTATAAATCTGTTTGCCTCCTCTTCACTAATCTCTTTTACTTTCACTGCTTTAGCTATCTGTTAATGAATGTGTTAATCATTTAATTTCTACCCATTGTGATAGCTAACTCCATTGCAAATTTATCTAAATCATTATCTGCTATTTATTTCTATTAAGACTCTAATCATCTTATTCATATATTGCTTTAGTTGATTAGTCATTCTTCACTGTTAAATTCATCTTTGTGCTTGATCATTTTTGTTTGTCTTTTGGGTAGCAAGATTGGATAGAAATTTGAGTAAAGAATATAGGCCTCCCTTGTTTTGAGTAAAATTGATAAAAAAAATTGAGTAAAAGAGTGGAGGGAATTCATTTTGATATGAGCTTTTCAAGTAAAGGACTGAAAAGGGTTTTGGGAGTTTTTTTACTCAAATTTGAATTTGATATGGGTATTGATTAAGGGCTTGAGATGCCTTAACATATCTATGAATTCATATTTTTACATATTCAGGATGTACATATCCTGTATTCTTGCGCTTAAGAGAAAGAAAGAGGGTTTGTTTGTGTGTGAAAAAATCGAGCTATTCCAACCAAGAAGATAACAATTACCTAAAGCAGCAGATATAAGAAGACACCCAAACAGGCCATTATTATTCTTTTATATATATCTCTCTCCTATCCAACACCCATTGCAATTATAATTCCCATAAACCAACAATGTTTACTGAATCAGATACCCATTCATACAGAATTACAAAAAAAATAAAATAAATAAAGATAGAAAAACTAACCTACGAATCTACGATCGTCATCGGGAAGTTCTTTGGCTACCGTTGCTAGACAGAAGTACCACTCAACTCCAAGAAAGAAGAAGAAAAAAAATCAATGGGGCGAGAGACAGAGAAGTGTGAAATAGAGAGATTTTCATTCATGCACAAATATAGACACAGAGAGAGAATGGATGGGAGCAATGTTTTGAAAATCGGACAGATAAGCTTACCGGAAAAATAACCAGTTGGGTCACTCGTGGATGGGTCACTTTTCTGGTTTGTTTGGTGAGTTTTTTTTTTTTTTTTTTTTTTAAACTTTTTTAGCTTTAGATTTTTTGAAATTGGAATAAAAAACACGTTTGTTAATTGTTTTCACTTTTAAAAAACACCTTTGCTAACTTCAAAATTTTTAGTGAGATTTTTATTTTATTTATTTCTCTTTAGCTTTAGATTTTTTGAAATCGGAATTAAAAATACGTTTGCTAATTATTTTCACTTTAAAAATATCTAGCTATAGTTCTTAGAATTTTTTAAAATAAGAAAATTGTGATTTTACTTATTTTCAAAACAAGTTTCATTCTTTCCTACCACCCTCACCCTTCCGTCTTCGCTCCGGCAATCACCTTCGATCACCTCCCTTTTGGTAACTTACTATACTTGTTTTCATTTTGAAAAATGAAAGACAAATTTATTTTATGAACTTATTTTCTAGATCCAGTGATATATAATGTAAAAAAAATAATTGATCGATGATTAGAGAAAATATTAAAAAGAGAGTTGACTTAACTCCTAAAATTTACTTAAAATATAAATTGTCCCTATAATTTTAGAAATTACAAATATCTCATTGCCAAAAAAATTTATTTAACATAATTAATAGAAAGATGAAAATTTAATTATTCTACTATATAATAATAAAATTATTTGAATTGTTAATTGAAATATATTTCTGACATCATAAAAAAATAATTAATTAACTTGATAATTTATTAATAAAATAAGTTATTTGTTATGTAATTAGACAATATGTATTTTAAACAAACCTCAAGAGGTATGTTTGTAATTTATCAATATTTTAATAGAGCACTACATCATTAGGGTTGAAAATTAGTCGGTCTCGTTTGGGAACATGCTATTTTGATAACTTTTTAACTTTTTGCAAAAAGATATGTAAAAAAAATAGAGAAAGTGATGTAACAACTTATAATGACTTTTTTAACTAAAATATGTTGTCCTCAAAGGAGGCTAACTTTTTGGTTAAAGTAGCACTACTCTTTGATTTTTTATGTTCTTGAGAACATGTATACTAAATGGGTCATAATTGAGACCCCCTCCAATCACCACCCCCACACACGTGGCTAGTGGTGATTGGAAAAAAAAAAAAAAAAAAAAAAAAAAAAGCTGGCCAATCATGTTGAGAGGGGGTCAATGGGGGTGGGGGGAAAGGGGGATCCAGGTCATTATTGATACTAAATATGCTATTTATTGTAGTTTTTAGAAAAAGAATAAAAAAATAAACACATTTTATGTTCTTTGTGCATAGAAAACCAAAAAAAAAAACAATAATTTAACCACAAGTTAGTAAACACTACTTCAAATATTAGGTTTCTAATCATTTTAATTTAAATTGGCACAAGTTTTTCAAGTCTCAAAATGAATATTTCTTAGGATTATCACTTCTTGAATTTTTTAAGGCTGCAAAAAGCATTTGGAGACTTATTTTCAAACTTTATAAACTTCAACGAATGAGAATAATATTTGCAATTAGTTAAAATTTTTGATTCATAACCATATGATTCAAAGTTCAAACTCAATAGATGTACTAGTTAGAGTCGGATGAATAATGACTTGGCTAAGGGTGTAGGCCTGAAGACAAGCTCCCTATGTTTAGAGGTCTTTAGTTGATTTTTGCAGACGTTAAGTGATTGACACAATAGGAGTTCCTTCTATCCAACAGACTGAGCAATATGACGTAATAGAACCACCAGTGGAAGGAGAAGCACCTCAATATCAACCGTGGAACCGGTTTACGGAACCACAGAAATTAATCCTGATGGCTCATCAAACAACTACATAGATTAGATATAACTTGACAGTTTTTGTAGGATGCCTTCCAAAATTTATTAATCTTTGAAAAAGAATAGCAACAATTCCATCGAAATCAAACCTTATTCAATCATCTAGATTTCTGAATTAGGATCTTTAAAAGTAAAACTGTGTAGTAATAATGAAATTACCATTACTGTGCATATTGTGGTAGCAAATTTACAAACAATATCAAACTTACATCAACTAATCTTTTGGAATCTTTCAAGTCTTTGCATCAAAAAAATTGTATACAGAAAAATAAATCATACAACCACCTAATATTATACAAAGCTGTGGTATAAAAACTCTGAAACAGGATAAACAAATCAGAAGACTTTTTAGCAACCCTCAGGCCTAGAGTATTTTGGGGGAGGAGATGGGCACCTTTCATTCATATGCGAGTATGGATCCATCGTATTGTATATGGGTAGTTCCATTTGATACCTCCGTCGAATTTGGCAGTAAGGGAGCTTCATGGTGTCTGCGCCATTTCACCACTTTGGCAGGCGGCTTGAATTGTTTTCAAAGAACTTGAGAGTGTAATAAGCATATCTTTTATCTGCAATTTGGACAAGATAAATTAACAAAGCAATAATAATATGTGAAATTCCTGACTTGGGTTTTAGATCCACACAACAATCAAGTTTATTTTGGTGATAGTAAAATGAAAGGTAAATTTACATAAAATCCACACAACAATCAAATTTATTTTGAGTTGAGGATCTGAAATCGAAGGGTAGATTTGATTACAATGGAAAATCCAGACTTTCTTCGATTTCGATGACGCTTCGTTGTGACTATCATTCCCTTGTTAACGTTATTGGGTTTTACATTGTGTTTGGTTGGAAGATTTGAAAAGAAATTTAGAAAGAAAAAATATATTTTACCTAAATTCATACACCTTTTTTTTTTTTACTTTCCAAATTTTTTCCTAAATTCTGAACCAAACATAGCATTTGAGTTTTGGATGTTAATGAAAATGGAGGGTCGTAGCCTAGGGGTCTTCAATTGATTGGCTTAAACAACGAATGAGAGAGAGAGAGAGAGAGAGAGAGGAATGTGGGATGGGTTAAACAATAAACAAAAGAATATTTGATTTGACCATAGCCCAAACCATTTGGGCACTTAACTAACACTTGAAACCTGAATCAAAAATATTTTAGGAAAATTACAATAAACAAAAGAATTCGGATTTGACCATTGTAAATAAATAAATTCTGAAATTTTAATTTTATCTATTTAAATTTTAATTATTTGATTTTTTTTTCAATTTAAATAATTTGTCTATATTGTTAGGTAAAAACAACAAAAAAAAAAGTTCATTTTTTAATTATTAAATTCACTAGAAAAATGATATTTTAGACATTTTAATGGCTAAAATATAAATTTTCTGCACATTTCAATTAAAGAAACTATGTAAATGGTTTAAATTGAAAATAAAAAAAAAATTAAATTTAAATTGACAAAATTAAAAATTCAAGACAAATAGTTTAGATTGAAAATAAATAAAAAATTTGAGTTTAAATTGACAGAATTAAAAATTAAAAATTTATTTTTGTATTAATAGTCAAACTCTATTTTTTTCTATTGTAATTTCTCCAAATATTTTTGTTATTAAAACGTCTTAGGGTAATGGGATTTTACTTTGTTTTCTTAATTTTAACTTCATCTATTTAAATTGCGTTTCAATATATTTAATAACCTTTTATATCTCATTTTTTAATGTAAAATTTGTTTTGTTGTTATTGTAAACAAAATTTTGAAGATTTATTTATAACATTTACTATTGCATCTTTAGGCAAAGAAGATTTTATTGGCTGGGAATTTGTATGAAGAGATTTTCTTCAAAACCTTTTAGATAATTGAAATAATTTTTTAACCTTTATGATTGAAGCTTCAAACAAAAAGTATATATATATATAATTTTTTTTAAACCTTGGACAAAGGTTTATTATTGGTTTTTGGACAAGAATGTATTTTAAGTGTTTATAATGATACCTTTGATAATGAGAATTTTTTCTTTTTGGATCCGTAGACAGTTATTTTTTAAAAAAACAAATAAATTTAGATGATTGTATTTTTTTGAGCTTTGTACAAAGAGAATTAGAATTTGGGGCACTGAGTTCTTGTGTGTAGATTATCCATTACGAAAATCTTAATTAATTTAATAATTATAATAAGATAATTTTATCATATTCGTATTTAAAATGTGGACAATACAATTACTGTTTATTTTTTCAAAATAAATGCAAAAAGCATTTAGACCTTTTTTTTTTTTTTTCAATGTAAATTTATTTTTATTTAAACACATAATACAAAATTTATTTTATTTCCTGATATTTGGTAGACACTAAAATTTAAAAAAAAAAAAAAGTAAAAATAAATAATTACTATATGCATTAGGTAGAAACCAATTAATGAAGGTCCACCCTTTCACCTTTAAAGATCTCACTGTGCTGAAAGGGCTCAGCTAAAAGGGAACTTCCTAAAAATGACCGACAGAATTTCCAATGATAAGTCCTTCTAGAGACTATGACAAAAAAAAATTTATTGCAAAATATTTTACTTATTTTTTATTCAATCAAACAATATAAATGCATACTTTACATCAAAACAAATGACACCTTAATTATAATTATTAGATCAATATAATTTATTTCATGAAAAATTCACACACAATTTAATGAGATACAGAATTTAGAGCATCTCCAACCTTGTGTGCCGTTTTGCCTATATAAAGGTTACCGCAAATTGTACATTTTATTGTCTATTTACATTTTCATATTTCTACTTTAACATTGCTATTTATTTTTACTATTTATCCAAATAGTACTCACTTTATGAAATGTCACATAAGCAATAAAAATGGAAGGAAAAAATCGCAAGAATCAAATACATTTTATCTGGCTTTTGAAGATTAGTTACATTTAGCTAGCAAGTTGGGATTAAGACAATGTCTATCATATAACAGAGAATTGGAATTAAAGAAATTGAATTACACTAAACATTTTAATTAATCGACAATAGTATATTAAAGATGCCAAGTATATTAGAGATGCTATTAAAATCCACCAAGATAATGCCACAGATTGAGACTAGCCAAAAAAAAAATTTCGCCAGCTAAAACGCGTGGAACACAACCTTGGACCTATGACATTCACATGATCGAATATTTAAGTGAGGTATTTAGAAAATTATTAGTTGATCCAGAAACAACTCGTCGTTTTGCACCCATGCCATTTTTATCAGCTAGATCCCTTCTTGTTTGGGCTGTGGCAATCACAATCTTATAAAGCAATCATGTTCTTGTGCCACCTTATAACTTCTTGGAATATTCACATTTTGCAAATATACCAATTAGTATACTAATTATTGTACTAATTGATAATGTGACAAAATTTAAGAGGTTTTGATATTTATAATTTGTATAATGAATGGAGTTAACAATACATTAATTAGTGCATATAACACCGCCAAATAGATAAATCTTGAAATCATAACTTTATGGAATGAGTAATACAATACTAATTTCATTCTTTATTTAAAATTTTCATTTGTCACTGGTGACAACGAGACTCATATTAATAAAAATATATATATAAAAATAATTTTTTATCTATTTTTTCATCTCTACACACAAAAAAGTGGGTCATGTATCCATTTATTAGTGTGGATCTCGTTGTCTTATGAGTAAGAATAAGAAAATAATGTAAAAAATGAATTATGTTTAGCATTACACATTAATAAAAATACATAAAATTCGCTTATGTTTAGAAATTTAACTTGTCTCTTTGTTTTTCTTTGGTCAAGCAGGACAAATCCAGATGAACCAATCCCAATCATGGATCGATGAAACCCAGTTGAATTTTGAGCATTACAAATCCCCAAATTTCAAGCTCACCACTTACCTTTTAATCAAAACTCTTCAGTTCAGAGTTCATAGCAAAATGGCAGAGACTGCAGTGTTCCATCTACTAGCCAACTTTGCACCCTTCCTCCAACAAGAGGCCCATTTGTTGACCGGAGTTCGAAATGAGATCGAATACATCAGAGATGAATTCAATCGCATGATGTCTTTTCTCAGAGTTGCCGATGCCATAGAAGAGAATGACCCCGAACTCAAAGTATGGGTCAAGCAAGTGCGTGAAGCTGCTTATGACATTGGAGATGTTCTCGACTTGTTCATGCTTCGCCTCGGACATCGTCATGGCCATGGATTTTGCAGTTTTCTTCGTAAGGTTTCTTACTTTATTAAGACTTCAATAGCTCGTCACCAAATTGCTTCTGAAGTACAAAGAATGAAGTCCAAAGTCGACAATATTTCGAAAGGACATCAGAGGTACCATGACAGATATGGTATGTTAGAGCAAGGCTCAAGCTCAAGGTCCACTGGTTTTAACAAAGCATGGCATGATTGTCGTGGCGATGCCCTTCTTCTCGATGAAGCTGAGCTTGTGGGCATCGATGAACCCAAATCACAAATAATTACGTGGTTGGTGCATGAAGATCCCAGACTCAAGGTGCTTTCCCTATCAGGAATGGGTGGATTGGGCAAAACAACACTAGTTAAAAAGGTCTTTGATGATGCAGTTGTGAAGAAGCATTTCCAGAACCATGCTTGGATCACTGTTTCTGAATCATTCAACATCAAGGAGCTCCTAAAAGGCATGATCCAAGAACTTTTTGAAGAAGTCAGGCAACCTGTCCCACAAGGGGTGGAATACATGAATACCAACAGCTTAAAAGGGATAATTAAAGCTTTCCTGCAACAAAAGAGGTATGTGCTTGTTTTCGATGATGTATGGGATATTCATGCCTGGCAATCTTTTAGATATGTGTTTCCTATTGGCAATTGTGGCAGTCGAGTAGTGCTGACAACCAGAAATGCAGATTTAGCTTCTTTCTCTAGTAAAGAATATCATGGGGATGTCTATAACCTTCAGCCCTTGCCTCCCAAAGAGTCTTGGACATTGTTTTGCAGGAAAACATTTATGGAGAATTCTTGCCCTTCATATTTGGAAGGGCTTTCAAGAGCTATCTTGAAAAGATGTGAGGGATTGCCACTTGCAATTGTGGCAATTAGTGGTCTTTTATCAACAAAGGATAACAATGTGGATGAGTGGGATAAGATCAACCGCAGTCTTGGTGCAGAACTAGGAGGAAATGACAAACTCCTAAGTATGAAGAAAATATTGTCACTCAGTTACATTGATTTACCTTACTATCTAAAGTTCTGCTTTCTGTATCTAAGTGTTTTTCCAGAGGATTATTTGATTGAACACGGGAGATTGATTCGATTATGGGTGGCAGAAGGCTTTGTGGAAATGAAAGCAGGAATGACTATAGAAGAAGTTGCTGAGGGCTACCTCAATGAGCTAATCAATAGAAGCGTAGTTCAAGTGGCACAGATGAGACCAGATGGAAGGGTCCAGACATATCGTATCCATGACCTCTGGCATGAAATTATTGTTTCGAAGTCAGAAGAGCAAAACATTGTGACAATTGCTGGTGAACAAAAAAGAGTGTGGCCCGAAAAAGTGCGGCGCTTATCAATCCACAACCATTTGGAAAATACACAACAAAGCAAGTGTTTCACTCGACTTCGTTCTTTGCTTATGTTCAATGCAACACATTCACTGTCCATGCTTGCATTGTCAAATGATGGTCTACAGTTGCTAACTGTGTTGGAATTGAGAGGTGCCTTCTTGGAGACATTCCCAAATAAAGTTTTGAAACTACTTCAACTCAGGTATTTAAGCTTGAGGGGAACCAATGTAAAAATAATTCCGAAGTCGATTGGAAAGCTCCAAAACCTGGAAACATTGGACCTTAAAGATACATATGTCACTGAGTTGCCTGATGATATCTTGAAGCTCCAACGACTTCGCCATATCTTGTTGTATCACTGCATACAAGATCCTGTTCCTTCCAATCGTTTTCAACACCATTGCGGATTCAAGGCCCCGACAGAAATAGGAAGTTTGTCATCCTTACAGACACTTTGTTCTATTGAAACAAACCATGATAATGGGACCATTTTGCTAGGGAAGGTAGGGAAGTTGACTCAACTGAGGAAATTACAGATTGAAAAACTGAGAAATGAAGATGGGAGGGTGTTATGCTCGTCCCTTGAGAAGCTTAGTAACCTTCGCTCATTGGTTGTTCGTGCAACAGGAGAAGACGAGATCATTGATCTAGATTCTCTTTCTTCACCACCTCAACTTCTTCGAATGCTCTACTTAGGAGGAAGTTTACATAAGGTACCACATTGGATACCTTCACTGCACAACTTGGTAAGAGTAATTTTTGCATGTAGTAAGTTGAGGGATGTTGATCCACTAGAATCCCATCAAGGTCTGCCCAATTTGGTTGAACTTCAACTTCATCAGACATATGAAGGGGAAGAATTGTATTTCAAGGCTGGTGGATTTCAAAGACTTGTGAGATTATACCTTGGTGGATTAAAAGGACTGAGATGGGTGAAAGTGGAGGTTGGCTCAATGCCTCATCTTAAAGAGTTAACTATCAGTGGATGTGAATTGGTAGAGGAGTTACCCTCTGGCTTTGAACATCTAACTAACCTTAAAACTCTTTATTTGGTTGATATGTCTAATGGATTGATTTCGAGCCTAAACAAAGACTTAGAAGGTGGGAATTATTGGAAAATTGCAAACATTCCAGAAGTTTGGATAGGGGACACAAAATGTGGCTATTTTGAAGGAAATTATCTATAGTGACGAAGAAGAAATCTCTAACCATATTGGATCATTATGACATTTAGAATGCTTATTATGTATTTATTTATTTTCATGTGCTCTTGGTACTTGATTTGTTCTATAATATTGGGATCAAATTTTTCTCAATTTTTTTTTTTTTCTTTTTTCTGTTACATTTTTGTTTTTTTAGTAGATCAGGAGCTTGTTATTTGACCTCCTAATTTTGATCCTAGAGAGTTGGTAACTTCGCAAATTTTTGAATTGGTATTGTAAATCTTAGGGTTCGTTTGATGAGGTTTTTATTTTATTTATTTTTCTTTAGCTTGAGATTTTTTGAAATTGGAATAAAAGACATGTTTGCTAATTGTTTTCACTTTAAAAAAAAAAAAAAACTGGCTACAATTCTTAGAATTTGTGAAAATAAGAAAAACGTCTCCCTCACCCTTCCGTCCTCTGACCTAGGGTTACAAATGTGACAAATCGAGCCAAGCCGACTTTTGCTGAGCTCAAGCTCGGCTTGTTTGCTTATCGAGCTCGTTTATTGAGCTTGAGTTTGGTTCGATAACTAACTGGGCTCGATAAGATTTTTTTTTTTTTATATTATTTAAATTCATAAATATTATTTATATTATTTAATACACAAATAATGTATTTATGCTATTATTTATATACTTTTTATTTAATATATAAATAATATATTTATTATATAATTTAAATAAAGATAAACGAGTCGAGCTTATTTGAGCTCGAACTAGACTCGTTTACTAAATAAGCCTAATATTCGAGTTTGAGCTCGACTTGTTTACTAAACAAGCAAACGAGCCGAACTGAGCCCTTAACGAGCCGAGCAGAGCCCAACCAGCTCGCGAACAACTCGGTTCATTTGCAGCTCTACTCTGGCTACATTCTCTGCTCCAACGACCACTCCCAAGCACTACCTCATTTTTTGGTAACTTACTAAACTTGTTTTCTTGTTTTCATTTTGGAAAATAATATAAAAGTTCATTTTCTAAACTCACTTTTTAGATCCAGTGATATGTAATGTAAAAGAGATGATTAGTTGATGATTAGAGAAAACAAGAGAGAGAGAGAGAGAGAGAGAAAGAGAGTTGTGGTTGATGATTAGAGAACATATGAGAGAGATAGTTGACTTAAATAATCTAGGGTAAATTACAAATATACCTCCTAGAGTTTAATTCAAATACAGATTGCCCTTGTAGTTTTGAAATTATAAATACCTACTTGTCAAACATTTTTATTAAACAAAATCAAAAAAAAAAAAAAAAAAAAAAAAAAAAAAAAAAAAAAAAAAATCTATTTATTCTCTTATATAACAATGAAATTATTTGAATTATTAATTAAAATATATTTTTGATATCATTAAAAACGGGTAATTAACTTAATGATTTATTAATAAAAGGGGTCATTTATTATATAATTCAAAACTTGAAGGGGTGGGATGTACTTTCCATAACCACAAGGGCAATCCGTAATTTAAGCAAATCTCAAGGCATATATTTATAATCTACCCAATATTCTAATAGAGTGCCACATCATTAGGTTTGAAAAATAGGTCTAACTTTTTGGCTAGACTAGCACTACTCTATGATATTTTTATGTTTGAAGAACATGTATAATATGCTATTTATTTTAGTTTTCACACAAAAATAAAAAATAAAAAGAACGAAGAATAAAGAATAAACATATTTTATATTTTTTTTACATAGAAAAAAAAAAAAAAAAAAACCACGTGTTACTAAACACTACTTTAAATATTGGGTTTCTAATCATTTTAATTTAAATTCACACAAGTTTTTTAAATCTCAAAATGAATATTTCTTAGGATAATCACTTTTTGAATTTTTTAGGGCTGCAAAAAGCATTTGGAGACTTATTTTCAAACTTTATAAACCTCAAGGAATGAGAATAATATATGAAATTAGTTTTAAAAATTTATTCATGACTATATGATTCAAAGTTCAAACTCAATATTAGCCACTTCTACTCTACATAGATTAGATCCAACTTCTCAATTTTTGTATGCCTTCCAAAATATATTGATCTTTGAAAAAGAATAACAATTCCATCCAAATCAAACCTTATTCAATCAACCCAATAATTGTGATTTTTTTTTTGGTTGAATTTCTCTCAAGTTCATGCCCAATGGGCCCATGACGGGTTCGTTTCAATGATTCAAACCGTTCATTTTGTAAGATCCTCAATGTATATTATCCATGAAAAATAATATAATAATCATAACATTTTTATTTTATCGTATCTGTCTAAAAAAAAAAAAACAATAAGTACGTTTGGTGAGGTGGTTATGGACATGTTTGCATTGGACAACTTCTTGGCTATTATTTTAATCAATTTTTCTCCAACCTTGATGGAGATTGTATATAATGAATGAGGTCTATTTTCATGACTCATTGATGGACCTCATTCTTTATGTACTACTGCTTTTTTGTCTTGGTATCAAAATTTCATTATCAGACCATCTTTTAAATGTCTCTTCTATTTGATCTCTTTATTCTTCTTCTAACAATAATGGTAGTGGCACAAAAAAGTAAAAACAGAAGTGTATGAAAAAAATAAATTTGTGTCGTGTTCATTTTTATGTGCATATTTGTGTGGGTGTTTTTTTTACGTGCACATAAGCATTGCTCTTTTGTCTTTACACTTTCACATAGAACTTTGTAAACGAGTCAAGTTAAGCTTAGTAAATAGGTTGTGCAAGTTTGACTTGAAAAACTTAATGAGCACGGTTTGTTTATATTTTGAGTCGATCTCAAACTAAACTTAATCAAATGAATCATGAGGCGAAAGGTGAAAAATGATTGAATGCTATTGACTCATGATTTTAACCAGTCCCATTCACCAGTAAGGCTAATACCAAGAAGTTCCATTCTCATACTAAAATAGTTAATGTAGTGACAACAACAAAATCAAAGTTCCTAAATTAACCACAAGAATTGAATTTATCAAAAACAGCAACAGTGTCAAGGACTCTGCACCAACTAGGTTGCTATCTGACATAAATTCTCAAGTCTAAATTTTCCTTTTGAAATGTCATCTTCTATAAATTCTCAAACATCATCTGAATTTGAGCATAGCTAAAGTGGATGTACTTCCAGGTTTCTAGAGGGAGGTTTGGCATTCAAGCTTATGGAGATGCGTCGAATGCCCGGTTGTGCTAACCCTAACTTAATAACCCACTAACATCATACCAAGGGCTCCAAAAAAGAAATGTCTAAGCATCATCTTGTAGCTGATTGTCATCACATAAAATAAGAATTTCAATAGCTTTCTTTTCTCTACTCTTATTTATTTTATTCTGCCCAACAAAAAGAACAATAGTGTAGTGTTAAGGCAATAGAAACCTTGATTTCAGACGTGAATGCCATTTCAACATATGACACGACTCCAAAAGTCTAAGCAATGATGAAATTTCCAAATTCCAACTTATTTAATTGTGCTATAAACAGTTATGAAATTAACATTACTCTCTGTACCTATTGTGGTAGCAAATTTACAAACAACATCAACCTACATCAACTAATCTTTTTGGAATCTTTCAAACCTACAGTAATGAAAGTGTCCATGCTTCTTAGGGAACTCCAAATATGACTAAAATCAAGGATCTCGATAGTATAAATGTCTAATTACTTCATTTTCTTCATTCGATGAGCAAACACACTAGTTGGTTGACAACAAGAGCCAATATGTGAAATTTATACATGTTTATACTCATACATTCCATCAGTCTAACTAATCAGCAGAAATAATGCATCATGCATCAAACCACATGAATTCAAATCATCACTAATAAAAAATTATAATGAAAATCAAACCCTAAGTTGTATAGCTTCATCATTCAGAAAATTGAACTGGAAAGAGGCAAATCAAATTAGAATATAGCACATACACACACACGTACATGTATATACATGGAGAGAGAGAGAAAGAGAGAAAGAGAGAGAGAGAGAGTACCCAAATTAATCTGTTGAGAACAATCATTATGACGAAACCATTCCACAAGCACAGCAACTTCTTCTTTGGAGAGTGGTCCACCAAGAACCTCGCGTTGTTGTTCTCCTACCTATAGCAAATCAACTGCTTCTTCAGCCAGAGCACAAGTGCCAGTCCATTTCCTGTCGAGCTGTCCAGGTCCAAAGGGAGAGAATCTCGGTGGTTCACAGCACCCAATGGGTTCAATCGAAGGGTTAGTTGCAGAGTATGAGTACCTGAAATCAAAGGGTAGATTTGATTTCAATGAAAAATCTAAGACTTTCTCTGATTTCAATGAAGCCTTGTTTTGACTATTCCCTTGCTTCTTTTCCTCGTTCTCGTTATTGGGTTTAAGGTTTTGGAGGTGAATGAAAATGGAGGTTCATAAGTATATTTTCATTTTGGGATTAAGATTGGCTTAATAAATGAGAGATACACAGGAGTGTTGCCTAGGTTACATCATGAAAGAGGATCATCAAGTGTAGGGTTAGGGTTTGATGTCTTGAATGATGCCATGGAAATATCTTTACTAGCATTGGTAGAAGGGAACTACTTTTTTGCTAACAACTCTTAGCCAAGAAAGAGAATCACCATAGGTGGACACAGTTGGGCAGTTAACAATCAGTTGAAACCTGAAAGACATTTTTGTTATTCAATAAGGTCATTAGAGTAAAGGACCTATATTACATTTTTATTTTTCACTATTTCATCCTCTTTGACTTTGTTTTAAATAAATGACACTTACATTTTGGTAATGATATCAACACAAATAGACCTCTATATATTCAATAGAAGCAATCGGGTATAACTTAAGAATTTGGAACTAATGAGATCAATTTTTTTTACGAACAAAACTTTTGAGAAGAATTTCATAAGATGAAACAAACAAGACAATGTTAACTTAAGAGGGAAATGACAATCATCATTTCTTAAAATTAAGAATGAAAAACAATTTAGTTCATTACATAGTTTGTTTGGGAATCTAAGAAATGGACCAGGTCCACTTTCATTAAGTTCTCTAAATTTGTGAAAACCAACCTCCATCTTGGCTTGATTTTAACCAGGCTTTGGGAACTTTCATCAAATAAAGGTTGGCCTGCCTACTTCTGAAATGCATTCACCAAACTCTTTAAAAGGTGGTGTCTAGATTATGAATTTGGATAGGGAGTTAAAAAAAGAAAGGCAAATGAAAATGAGAGAAAATAAAGAAAAAATTTAGTTCATATTTCATTTACATTTCACTCGCCTTTTTCTTTCTCTATACAAATCCCTAACCAAATCTATAATTCAGACATGTAAGGCTGTGTTTAAATCATGAATTTTGGTAGAAATTTGGAAAGAAAAATGAAAAGATAAGTGAAATGTTAAACCCTAAACCTTAAGGGCTGCGTTTGGATTATGAATTTGAGTTGGAATTTGAATTTTTACACCATTTCCTTTTTCCTTTCCAAAGCCTAATCAAATCGATAATCCAAAACAAGGTTTCAACGTGAAATTGCTTCAGCATAACATTTGTATCTATGAATTCACATTTTAACTATTCAATGTCTTGGTATACATAAGTTATAATAGCAAACATATTCTCAGCTAGACATTTTAACAAACACTTCACGCACACAATGAAGTGAGTATTCTTGGGCGCAGAGAGAGAGAGAGAGGGTCTCTTTTTTTTTTTCTTTTTTCTTTTTATTGATGTTCATTCGAGATAGATAAACCTAGGGCAAAAACAGAACTAGTCCAGCCAAGAATAAGAGCAATTCACATCAGACCCAAAAGCAGCAAAATATAAGAAGAAACCCAAACATGCCAATATTCTTCTATCTCTCTCTCTCCAAGCAAATACCCATTGCAATTATAATTCCCACATTGCAGAATACCATAAAACCCACAATCTTAACTGAATGACATTAAATCGACTAACTCCAATTCCCATTCATGCATACTTAGAAAAAAAATATTAAGATAGAGAAGCCTCAACAAAAAGGAACCAAAAAATAGTGAGAGAACAGAGAAGAACAAAACAGAGTGAGTAGTAAACTAACCTATATGATCTTCAGGGAAGTTCTTCAAGAGCAAGAAATAATTCACCGGAGAGACACGTAAAAGAGAAGAAGAGGAGGCCTAATTTTCAGACCCACTTTATCTGGACATATGGGTCGGACTCATGAGTTGGCCATAATAGATATGATTTCTCTCTCTCACACTTCTATTTTTATTTTTTTGTGTACATATACAGTTTTAGTAAAATAATGAAATTAAAATTGATAAAAATAAATGAGTAGCACAGTACTAGCAGTCCAACTGTGAAAGTAGTAACCATATTTTTTTGAAATTAAAGATGCATAGAATTTAATAACATAATCATAATGAATGTAATTATGTATTTTAAGAAATAAAGTTTACTTTTTGTTTTTCTTGATTCAATATTCTACTCTAATTAATGTAATGCACTTCAAGATTTTGTGTTATAAGTTTTAATGCTTTTCTTAATTGTTTTTTGAATTTAATAAGAAAGCTCTAATTAAAGCCCAAATTAGGCCCATATAGCCAAGTCCAACTTGAAGCCATGGGCATGGGCCTCAAATTTTCGGTTCGGACGAGCCCATTGCCGGTTTAAGTTAATTTCTTTGGCTAATTTTTTTAAATTATTATTTTTTTTACAATTTTTTAAAAATTTTGAATAAATGATTTTATTTTATTCTTAGTCTCATTTTGTCAAATGATTCTTTTTTTTTTTTGTAAAAATAAAATAAGTCAAATTAAAAAAAAACAAAAAAAAAAGGGATTTTTTTTAGGGTCTCTGGTATTAAGATTTACAACATAAAGGACATCCAATATTTTCATAATGTCTAAGGTTTCTCACACATCGATCCAGACAGAAATTCTCTCCAAATTTCTCTGGTTTGCAAATTTCTCAAGTTTTCTCTGAACTTCCCAAAGAAATTCTCTCCAAATCAGAGAAATTTTCTTTGTGTTTTGAACAAACCAAAGAAAATTGGATTACTTAAAAACCAAAAACAATCACAATTTTCTCTGTGTTTTGAACAAACCAGAGAAAATTAGACTACTTAGGCTTCGTTTAGGAACAAGCTAATTTAGTAACTTTTTGACTATTTGGCTAAAATATGAGCTAAAAAAAACTAGTATGTTTGGGATGACTTTTTACCTTTTTACGAAAAGATGTGCAAAAAGTAGAGAGAAAAGAGAATCTTTGACTTTTTGGTATAAATTGTTGGCTTTTTGGCTAATTTAGTAATTTTTTGACTTTTTTGCTAAAAATAAGGGTTCCCAAACGAGGCCTTAGAAACCAAAAAAATCACATGTGATTGTTTTGAACAAATTAGAGAAAATTGGCCTACTTAAAAACCAAAAACAATCACAATTTTTTCTGTGTTTTGAACAACTCAGAGAAAATTGGGCTACTTAGAAACCAAAAAAAAAAAAAAATTCACAATTTTCTCTGTATTTTGAACAACCCAGAGAAAATTGGGTTACTTAGAAACCTAAAACAATCACGATTTTTCTATGTGTTTTGAACAAACCAGAGAAAATTATGATTGTTTTTCTAAGAAGCATTTTATCAAACAGGTTAGCTTCAAAGCTCACAACTATATATTTACAGTTCTAAAAAGAGTTTTGTCAAATCAAATCTCATAGTTATGTGTTTTGGAGTTCTAAGAAGCATTTTATCAAATAGTTTAACTTCATACTATATATATAGATGTTTGTATGTATATGACTTGAGAGAGAGAGAGACCTTGTTCTAAGACCAGTAGAGGACGGAGCCGGAGGAGGAAGAACTAATAGAAGCTTACTAGGGCTTTCAAACATAAAATTGATAGTATCACTTCCATCATTGGCCTTGATGGTGATGATATCGTTGTTCACTCCTACTATTGGGTTGTCTTCTCAGCACGGTACGCTTTGATTCTGATATTGGAGAAATCGTTCATGGATAAGGATGCTTTAAGCTTCGCTTAACAGAGGAGAGAGAGTTATAGAAGACGACGACGACAATGAACTCCGGCAATAGAAGTGGAGTTCGTCAGAGAGAGAAGAGCAGAAAGAGAGAGAGGAAGAGAAGGAGAAGCAGTTTGATTTGAGAAGATTAAATTTCTCTATGATATATAAGTGTCGGAGTTGAAAGATTTTAGACATCATAAAATAATATTGTGGATCTCTTTCATTAATAAAAATGAGAGAGAGACCTTAGACTATTTTTCTCTTGAAAAAAACTAACGGCTAAAGAAAGCCATGGTGTAGTTGGTCCTATTATGAAGCCATAATTAAATTGTTTATCTTTTTAGTTCCTTTGTATAAATTATCAATTTAAAACAAATTAATTTAATAATTATATTCAGATGATTTTATTATATTTACTTTAAAGACAAAGGTATTATGACCTAATAATTGGATGACTTGTCATCTAATTTTTTAAAGACAAAGGTAAAAAGCATTATGATTATTAAATTTAATTTTTTTAGTAAATAATTTATCCACAAAAACTAACAAAATAAAAAATTAGATCTCCAAAGTAAGACACATGATGACTCCATGGCTTACAATTAGAGATGATAATCAATGTGTTTGGTTTTAATTTTCTGAATTCAATTTTCTAGAAATTGTGTTTTTTTTTTTTTTTTTTTTAGTGAATATTTTTAAAATTTTAAGCAATTTTTTTTTTTTTTTTACTTTTTTAGATGCACCTTATTTAGATGTATCTAAATAGTAAAATATTTGTGAAAAAATATTTTAAAATTTTGATAAATACACAAAAATACTAAAAATGTATTGAATTTATATATATATAGATATATATATATTTTTGTATTTTTGGTATTTAGTGAATTTTTTAAAGATTTTTTTCATAAATATTATACTAATATATTTATGTTAAGTGTGTCTAAAAATTAAAAAAATTACTTAAAATATTAAAAAAATTCAGTGAAAACAAAAAAAAAATGAAAAAATAAATTCTTTTAAAATATGAATTTTGAAAATAAAAACCAAACATTCTGAATTTTTTCCCTTCTTATCCCTTGTGAATTTTTCCTATCCCGATGAAAAAGTGGGGTAGGAATGGATTTTACCTTTCCACCTAGATTAAAATACTAAAATATTGCAGTTAACATTTATTTTTATTTATTTTCTTACATTTTTAAATTTCATTAATTATAAATTAATATTAGATATAGGTGGGAATGAGCTATATTTTTTTTTTCTCAAAAAAAATAAAAGCTAATTAAAAGATTTTTTTAATATTTACTTTCGTCAAAATTAGTTTGGATATTCATGAGTGTCAATAATCATATTAGATGCATGGCCGATTATTATATTTTTTTTCACAAATATTAACATATATATTATCTTTATGGATGTTAATTTTTAAACATATTATTTATATGCATGGGACGTGATGATGCAGTTCTAGGTGGATGGGTCGGACTGGTCCAAGCTCCCTGAATTTGAGTCGGGATGTCGAAATCTCGCCGGAGTAATCTGCAAGCAAGTTCAATGGGGAACGGGGTAGTCCTCTAGTGAACCCTCCGACGAACAAGTTAGTGTCTGGGCGATAGATATAGAGAGAGTGAGAGAGATAGAGAACTTAACCTTCTTCTTGTCTTCGAGCTTTGCTTATATCCTTTGGTAATCATTTCGTTGTCCCAGCCGTTCTGACCTCCCCGCCGAAAGCTTACGCCGTGGTTCGTCTTGTTCGTAGGTGAGGCGCCATTCCTACCGAGGGTGTTGTCGCAATAAATGCCGTGACGAGTTGCATTAATGGTGATGTCTCAGAGCAATAACTGCAGATCTTTGTCCGCGACATGGCTCGCTCGCACCTTGCCACGTGTCCGAGCATCATTGGCCTTTTCTCGCCGATTGGCCTCCAATGTCTGAAGTTTCCGACCGTTGTGCAATGGGGTCTAAATGGCGGGCTTGGATTTACTCATGGTGGGTCGTGGTCCTTGTGGGCCTATCCCTGTCAGTAGTCCCCCATTCCAGAGTGCAGCTTTAGTCCAACGAAGGGAATAGTAATAAGGAAGATGAATCCGACCGGTAGGGGGAGACCGACCGTGGGAGGCCGAGCATGAGGACGACCGAGCGTGAGGGAGGCCGAGCGGGGCGAGGCCGACCGTGAGGGTGATCGAGCGGGAGAGGCCGACCGTGAGGGTGACCGAGCGGGAGAGGTCGAACGTGAGGGTGGTCGAGCGTGAGGGAGGCCGACCGTGAGGGCGACCGAGCAGGAGGGCGCGGGGCTCAAGGGGTGGCGTGTCACGTGATGAGTTAAAGTGGAAAGGACAAGGTAAGTCACGATCGTGACCATACACGTGGCAGGATTTCGGGGGAGGGGAAAGGTCAAGCGTTGGATCAGAAGTGAAGCGTCAGGGGATTATTATGGGCATTGATGAGACAGTTTTGGCGGATGATTTGAAAAGTTTTCAAACTGGCGGACATTAATTTGGATCCTTGGAATACGGGCAAACCGTGGGCTTTTGGTATCATACGATTCACCTACTTCTTTACAAAAACTCAAAACATTCGAAGTATCAGTTCCTTCGTTGCTCACGATACTCCGTTGAAACACTTCTTCGATTTGTTAGCACCTGCATCAGAAGCTATTCGCAAACACAGCTTAGAAATGGCCCACGAAGAGACTGCAATTGTCAGGGTAGATCCACTGGGGGAAGATGATGCAGAGGAACTAGCGATTCAGTATAGGTCCAGCAGGGTGGGGGAGTCAGCGGCGCAATCCCATGGCCCCGCCGTGATAGAAACGGCGCAGCCAATCAGCCAGGTGGAACCAGACCACTGGCATTCGAGGGCGGACAGATCCATTATTACAGCGGCGGAGTTGGAGGCCATCCGCGAGAAGTACCAGATTCCGGTGGAGGTGGAGTTGGTGGTGCCAAAGTCGACGGAGAGACCGTCCGACGTCAGGGGAGGAGAGTTTTCTCTCTACGAGGAAGCTCTAAAGGGTGGGCTGAGGTTGCCTCTACCGCGAATCGTGGTAGATGTGCTCAACCACCTGGAGGTGGCACCAGGGCAACTGATGCCCAATGCATGGAAAATCCTGCTGGCTTGCGCAAGTGCTTGGCCGAAGGCAAACGGAGGAGCGGCCATGACGGTGGAGGAGTTCTTTGGCTGTTACAAGGCATCAGGGCAGCAGGAGACCTGGATTACCCTTCAGGCGGCGGCGGGGAAGGGTTTGGTTGCTGGTTTACCGACGTCCATCAAAGGTTGGAGGCCGCGATGGTTTTATGTGTCCGCCGTTGGAGGGACCGGTGTGCGCACTGTGTGGAAGGTGCCAACCAAGTCTGTGGAGCTAAAGTTGGGGGCGGCAGTGGAGGAGAGGATAAAGAGGGTGAAGGAGTGGAAGGAGAGGGAAAAAATCAAGTGGGACGAGCTAGTGCAGCTGTCGGCACTGTTTGAAGCTGGGTTGGGCCAAAAACCGATCGGTGGAGACCTCGACCGATCGGAGCTGGAGGTAAGAAGAAGGGCACAAGAGGCGGAAGATCAAGCCATGCTGGTGAAAGCCCAGAAGTTTAAGGAGGCCCAAGCCGACTGACCTCCTCAGCCAGTGGCGAGGGAGAGGATTCGACCTCGTCCCAAACCCTTGGGAGAGAAGAGTTTGGGCGAGTTTGTTCCGCGACTGCTCCTGAAGGATCCTCTGAAGGAGAGGTCGTTGAAGGAGATGGAGGCGCTGGGGGTAAGGAAGAAAAAGAAGAGGTTGAGGCGGGGTGGGAAGGAGCCAGCCCAGAAAAGAAGAAAGGAGGTAAGGATGGAAGGGGCCAACCTGGCCAAGCGAGTGAAGGGTGGGGAGGTGGGGCAAGGCCCAGAAAGGGTGAGTGTTCCCACTGGGAGAGAAGTCCCTGTGACAGAAGATAACCCAGGGATGGGGATGACCATCCCAACAGTAGACCTTGTGGAGAAGGCCCACAAGTTAAGCTGAAATTTGGGCGTGAGCCAAGTAGGAGGTTAGAGAAGGCCCCAGTGGTGCAAACAGAAGTGGGGTTGGCTGGGGTTGAGCCAAGTTTGGGGGAGCAGACTCAAAGGGGCTCTGCGCCGCAGGAAAGAGGAGCTGGTCTGGGTGCCACGACTTACCACGCTCGTGCTGTGGCTGGGAAGCTGGAGGGAGATGGAGGCCCAACGAGGTCGGTTGCGGACCGCCTAGTGAAGATGGTGGATGAAACAGCCCTGCGTTCGGCATGTGGGTTTAATGAGGCCGACCTGCTGAGGGGGTTATACTCCGCTCAAATGGAGGTGACCACCTTGGCGGGGGCTCTTCTAAGGAAAGCAGGGGCCACCAAGCTAAAGGCTGAGGAGACCAAGACCCAGTTGGCCAATTTGCAGAAGGAGAGCGCTAACTGGAAGACCGCCCACACTGAGCTGCAAGCAATCAAGTTGGAGCTGGAGGGTGCACGCTGCCAAATCGTGTCGCTCGAGTTCCAACTTGCTGGCGAGCAGCAGAAGTTGGAGGAGGCCAAAAAGGCTTGTGATGTGGCGGTTGAGCGGCATGAGGAAGCCATGAATAATAACGAGGATCTGGTCAGGCAGAGAGACGAGGCAGATGCTAAGTTGGAGGCTCTGCAAAGGGAGATGGAAGATGAGCGTGTCGAGGCGGGCGGAGAGGAGAGTCTACGCATAAGGAGTTGGGGCGAGAGCTAAGTAGAATTGTTGTGGAGAGGAGACTCTGCAGTAGTTTGAAGTGAGAGGAGGTTGATCGGCTGAGCAGAGGCCTTGGAAAGGCGTTGAAATTTGAGAGGAGAAAGGCATGGAAAAGGAGGGCTTGATGAAGGAGTTGGGTGAGGAGAGGGCGAAGGCGGCCTCGGAGAGAGCTGCCTACCCTGATCTGTGCATCGCCGCTATGGAACAGTTCAAGGCATCGCCAGATTTTCAGGTGGCTATTGATGCTGCGGTGGCCAATAGCTTAGCGAGAGAGAGATAGTGGCCCATCAAGACGAATCACCGAGGGGCCGAGTCTGAAGTGATTGCAAGCTTCCAGCAGTCGGACTTCTATAAGCATGAAATGGCAGAGTACTGGGACAGTGGGTGGAAAATGTTCAAGCGCAAGGCTGAAGAACTGTTCCCAGAGCTCGATTTTAGCAGTGTGGTGGTTGAAGAGGATGATGTGGCCCAGACCCCCCTGGACGAGGGGATAGAAGAAGCAGATCTTGTCTCCAGTGAGGGGGAGGAGTGATCTGAAGAATGGGTGGACTTAGGAGTTTTGGTTTATTGTTTTGTTGTTTGTTTGTTTTTTTTTGGAAGGGATGTAAGTAATTTGTACACACATTTTTGAATGAATAAAATGGCACTTATGGTTCTAGTTGATGATTCCAGTATATTTCCCCTTGTGTTGGTTTGGTCTTGGTTTGTTTTTCTTGTGATTATTTTGTGCACTGATGTTTTCAGCAAATGTTTGTGCTAGGCAGTAGGGCAAGGTGAAACTAAAGTCATGCCAAAATCCAAGTCAGAATAGGATAAGGAATTTTCTAATACAGAGTGAAATAGCAAATTTGTTTAAGTGTGGGGGGAATCTGGAAAGTAATGTTTCAAATTGAATGAGCATGGAAGTAGACTGAAATGTAGTGTTGAAGATGTGATTTGCAAACGAATTATGGGAGAACATCTTTAAAATATGACTAAGTGTCAAATTACCTTGAAAAAGTAGACTGAAATGTAATGTTGAAGATGTGATTTTCAAATGAAATATGGGAGAGCATCTTTAAAACAGGACTAAGTGTCAAATTATTTTGAAATTGTGGTTAAGCATCAGATTATGACTGAGTGTTTTGCTTGATGAGCTTTCATTCATAGGTCTGACTGGGGCTTGTGAAAATGCTCAGGTCTGGCTGAGGCTTTTGAAAGTGCTCAGGTCTGACTGAGGCTTTTGAAAGTGCTCAGGTCTGACTGAGGCTTTGAGTCTTCAGTCTGTTGAGGCTTTGAAAGTGTTCGGTCTGGCCGAGGCTTTTGAAAGTCTTTCAGTCTGACCGAGGCTTTGAGTCTTTCGGTCTGGTCGAGGCTTTGAAAGTGCTCGGTCTGGCCGAGGCTTTTGAAGGTGCTCAGGTCTGACTGAGGCTTTGAGTGCTCGGTCTGGCCGAGTCTTTTGAAAGTGCTCAGGTCTGATTGAGGCTTTGAGTGCTCGGTCTGGCCGAGGCTTTTGAAAGTGTTCAGGTCTGACTGAGGCTTTGCGTGCTCGGTCTGGCTGAGGCTTTTGAAAGTGCTCAGGTCTGACTGAGGCTTCGCGTGCTCGGTCTGGCCGAGGCTTTTGAAAGTGCTCAGGTCTGACTGAGGCTTTGCGTGCTCGGTCCGGTCGAGGCTTTTGAAAGTGCTCAAGTCTGACTGAGGCTTTTGAAAGTGCTCAGGTCTGACTGAGGCTTTGGGTGCTCGGTCTGGCCGAGGGGTTGAGTGCTCGGTCTGGCCGAGGGTAACGCTGCAAATGAGAGTAACGCTGCAAATGAGAGAGTCAAAAGAACGATATATATACAGTTGAAAAATTGTGAGTTCAGTTCAAAGTTTGTATTTTCTATTGAGAGGGGAAATACAACAGTTGTGACGATACAAAAGTGGGAATTCATTGATAATAACGCTTTAGATGTTCAGCGTTCTAGGGATGGAGAAGATCTCGGCCATCCATGTCTTGGAGTCGGTAAGTGCCTGGCCGTGGGCGGGCCTTCACAACGTAGGGTCCCTCCCATTTGGCTGCCAGTTTGCCCTCAGTTGGATTCTTGGTGGCAAGGGTTGCTTCTCTTAAGACGAGGTCCCCTACAGAGAACTCTCGCGGTCGGACTCTACGGTTGTAGTGTGTTTTCATTTTCTTTGGTAAAGCCAACTCGACATTCTTTGTCTCTCCGAGTTCTTCGATAAGGTCAGTGCGCTTTCACGGGGCTCTTGATTGGCGAGTGCGGATCTGAGAACCACAGGGTGGGGCGACCGACCATTGGGATGACCGCCTCGGCGCCATATGTTAGGCGAAAAGGGTTTCCCGATGGAGTCCGGCGATGGTTGATAAGCCCAGTACGTTTAGTAGTTCCTCGGCCCAAAGGCCTTTAGCATCTTGAGTTTGGTTTTGATGATCTTGAGGAGAACGGTTTGTGACCTCAACTTGGCCGTTGGCTTGGGGTGACCGGGGGAGAAACATGGTTGAATCTGGAGATCACAAAACCGCCTATACTTGGCATTGTCGAATTGCTTTCCGTTATCGGTGACAATGGCGAGGATGCCAAACCTGCAAACGATCGACTGCCAGATGAACTTGGTTGTATTTCGCTCGGTGATGGTGGCCAGGGGTTCTGCCTCTACCCATTTGGTGAAGTAATCGATGGCGACAATTGCAAACTTGGTCTGGCCTCGGCCGGTGGGAAGTGGACCAACCAAGTCGATCCCCCATTTGGCGAATGGATAAGGGCTGCAAAGGGTGATCAGCTCGGTAGGAGGGGCGTGTGGGATGTTGGCGAAGCGCTGACACTTGTCGCATTTAAGCACAAAATCGGTGGCATCTTGGTTGAGAGTCGGCCAGAAGTAACCTGTGCGGAGTACTTTTCGGCGAGGACTGCCTCGAGTGGTTGCCACAGATCCCCTCATGGATTTCTTGCATGACATAGGTTGCCTGGGTGGGGTTGAGGCATCGCAGGTATGGACGTGAAAAACCTCGTTTATAAAGGATGCCATCGACCAGAATGTAGTTAGCCGATCGAGCTCTGACCTTGGTAGCTAGCTGTTGGTCGTTTGGGAGTTCCCCAGTGGTCAGGAAGAGAAGAATGTCGGATGCCCAAGGGATGGGTTCAGTCTGGAGGAATTGCACTTCTTGTGAGTCGGGCGAGATGGCCGGGTGGGCTAGATATTCAAGGCGAACTCCATCACTAAGGTCGGAATGGTCGTGAAGGGTAGGGCCATTTAAATGCCTTTGGAGTTTTCCGTCCGGGGTATGTGCCTGATCTGGAAAGTATTAAAGAGGCGAGCAAGGGGGAGCGCTATGTCTCTGTAAGCTCGTATTATGTCGTCCTTGGCATCGAATTCCCCCGTGATCTGACCGACGATGAGCTGGGAATCACTGAACACGCGGATCTGGTCGACACCAATGTCTTTGGCGAGGCGGAGTCCTACTATCAACGCTTCATACTCAGCCTCGTTATTACTAGCCTCAAACAGGAAACGAAGAGCACACTTGAAATAGCCACCCTCAGGAGAAGCGAGGATGATGCCAGCCCCACTACCTACCCTGCGAGATGACCCATCAACATTGAGAGTCCAGGAATGGGGATCTTCAGGATCGGCGAGCCGATGGGTTGTTGAGGTAGTGGGTGGTATAGGATTGGTGAATTCCATGATGAAGTCGGCTATAGCTTGCCCTTGATTCTTTGTCAGGCGGTAGGAGATGTCAAGCGGCTAAGTTCAATGACCCTTTGCATTAGTCTGCCCGAAAGTTCTGGTTGTTGCATGACCTTCTTCAAGGGTTGGTCGGTGAGGACCACTATAGGGTGGGCTTGGAAGTAAGGCGAAGTCGTCGATGGATCTGATGACCAAAGCCAAGGATAGTTTTTCTAACAATGGGTAATTCTGCTCTGCTCCCTCGAGCCGGTGATGTAGTAGGCAGCCGTTGGGTGAGCCATCTTCTCGATAAAATTGCTAACAGCGGTGTTTGATACTGCTAAGTAGAGGAAGAGGGGCTCGTCGGTGATGGCTTGTGACAGAAGGGGTGGGTTGGCCATACACTGTTTTAACTGCTGGAAAGCCTCTTCGGACTCAGTTGTCCATTCAAAGGTCTGCCTGAGGACTTTGAAGAAGGATAGGCACTTATCTGTGGTGCGGGAGATGAAACGGTTGAGGGCGGCTACTCTGCTAGTGAGCCGTTGAACTTCTTTAACCGTTTTGGGTGACTGCATCTCGACCAGAGCTTTGATCTTTTCAGGGTTAGCCTCAATGCCGCGTTAACTAACCATGAAGCCCAAAAATTTCCCAGACCCTACGCCAAAGGCGCACTTCTCGGGGTTGAGCTTCATCTGATACTTTCGAAGAGTGGCAAAAGTTTCTCGCAGGTCGGTGAAATGGTCAGTGGAGAGTTTGCTCTTGACTAGCATGTCATCTACGTATACTTCCATGTTTCGACCGTCGATGGTGGAAGCGCATTGACTAACCGTTGGTAGGTGGCTGGCGTTTTTTAATCCGAGCGGCATTACGCAATAGTGGTAGGTACCTCGATTCGGTGATGAAGGATGTGTGTTCCGTCGGATGAGTGCATCATGATTTGGTTGTACCCGGAAAGCATCCATGGCCCGAGCATTTGGTGACCGTAGTGGCATCGACCAGCCAGATCTATGCGGGGAAGTGGATAGCTATCCTTGGGGCAAGCTACGTTGGTCGGAGTAGTCGGCCTTGAGCGCCATTTGCCGTTGTTTTTGCGAACGAGGACCACATTGGATGACCACTTAGGATAGTCCACGTTTTGGATGAACTGGGCCTCAAGGAGTTTGTCAACTTGCGGCGATAAGATTATTACGCTCTGGGTGGAAGATTATTTGCTTTTGGCGGTAGTCGAAATGAGGTTCGATCTTTGAGGCGGTGGGTTATGAGAGAAGGGTCAATGCACGGCATGTCGGCATGAGTCCAAGCAAAGACGTCCTGTGCTTTCGGTCGGGGAGGGCAATAAGGTCGGCTTTGGCTTGGGAAGGTAGTTGGCTGCCGATTTTAGCTGTTTTGAGCGGGTTGGTGGGATCAATATTGACCTCGACGAGCTCCTCCACTGGTTCTCCTCTGACCAGCTCGTCTTCATCCCGGGCGTCGAGCCCTTCAATGATCATTGCCTCCTTCAGCTTAACTTCTTTAAGGGAGGCGACGTAGCACTCCCTGGCCACTGTCTGCTCTCCTCTGACTGTTCCGACACCGGAATCAGTAGGAAATTTGATGGCAAGGTGATAGGTGGATGTGATGGCTTGGAAGGCATTTAGGGCCGTGCGGCCAAGGATGATGTTGTAAGCAGAAGGGCAATCGACCACGAGGAAGGTGAGCAACTTAGTGGTCTGCCTGGGGTGTTCGCCGATGGTGATAGGTAGGTCGATGGAGCCGATCGAGGTCACACGATCGCCGGTGAAACCGACTAGAGGGGTTTGGAGCGGGGATAAGCTCTCTTCTCCGACCTTAAGCTGGCGGAAGAGCTGCCATTGTCTATGAGGACTTGTCTGACCTTGTAATTGGAGAGGATTGAAGAGATCACGAGGGGATCATCATGGGGATAGCGGATTCTTGCACAATCGGCGTCTGTGAAGGTAATAGGTTCAATCCACTGCTTCGACTGTTTGGAAGGTCGGTCGACCATGGCCACCGTCTTGTCCGAGCCCTGCCGGATTTTTCTGAGCTCGGCCCTCTGGTGGCGGGATGGTCCTCATGAGCGAGCACGCTGAAATAACCCTGATTTCTCCAACTGGTGGAGGAGGATTTCCTGGGGGTCGGGGTTGTGGTTGTTGACGATCACGACCCTGGTCAGGTGGGGCTTGGTGTCGGGGTGGGATGCGCCGACGGTCGTGTCTGAGGGGCTCAGTCTTTTGTCTCTGCTAAGGGTGGATATCTGTGAACCGGCTGAGACGCCCTTGACGTATCAGGGCTTCGACCTGGTCCTTGAGATTGATACAGTCGTCTGTGTTATGGCCATGGTCTTGATGGAAACGGCAATATTTGGACTGGTCTTTCCGGCTGGAAGGGTTTCGTGAAGGTAGGGGCCATTTGAGGGGGTAGTCTTTCTGGATTTGATGGAGGACCTATTCCATAGGGGAGTTAAGGGGGGCATACCTCTCGAACCGACCAGGTGGTCTAGTGGTCTTGGTCGGTCGGTCTTGTGAGCCGGGCGGTATAATGGGGTGTTTGGTTGTGATACTGAGTGTTTCGGGGTTGGGGGTCTTTTCTCTTATCTCTGGGGGTCGGGTTTTTAGTGATCGGATCTTAGAAGCGGCTAATGAGTCTTCGCGTTCATATATTTCGGGCTTTGGAAGCGGGGTTGCCATGGAGGTCGGGGGTTTTAGAAAGTGAGAAGAGGAAGTCGAGACGACCGTAGGCTGCCATGAATGGTGAGGATGACCTTGTCATCATTTTGACCACACGCAAAGCCGGTATTGAAGCGAGTAACAAAGCTAGCGAGTGACTCCCCCTCGATGCAGCGGATGTTGAGAAGTTGGGTTGCGGTGGTGGCATTGAGCTCCGATAAAGTGGTGAGGAAAGAGTCTTGAGTCTTTGGAAGGTGGAGACAGTCCGTTGTGGCCGTGAACAAAGCCGGTGACCCGCCGATTATTCTGAGGCTCGGCACATGATCTCGTCAGGAAAGGCGTGGAGAATCATGAGGTGCGGTAGGTTTCGGATGATGATCGGGTCCGTGGTTCCGTCGAAGGAGTCAATGGTGGGCATTTTAAACTTGGCGGGCGAGGTTTGTCTCGGATGGAGGCAACGAGCAGTGAGTTTGTAGTGGTAGAGGGTTTGTGTTGGATGTTGCATGACCCCTTGAGCTGGAGCTTCATGGCTCGGAGTTCGGCGTCGAGAGAATGTTGTCACCTCCGGAGCAGAATGGAGGCTGAGGTGGATGCTGAATCTTGGCGGCTTCTGTTCGGGGCGATGGTGCGATCGACGGGTGTGGAGGTGGAGGTGGTGGAATGACTTGTGGGTGAGGCGGTTGCAAGCCTCCCAAGTTAGGAAAGTTAGGTTGTGGGATGGTGTGGCTCAGGGCTTGTTCTGGATGGGGCAAATCACCTGGGGGTGGCGGAGGTGGCATGGGAAGATTTCTTTGGAGCAAGGCATTTATCAGGGCCTGGTTTTGCTCGGCCATGCGGTTGATGCTATTGGTGAGCTCGATGAAATATTGTGGCGGTTGGTTTGGGTTGGGAGGGTCAGTCTGGTGGTCAGCAGCATTGTGGTGGGAAGCCATGGATCTAGTCGTGACCATACACCTCGATGGGTAAAGGTAAAGGATCGTTGGAACGAGGGTCTCCGGCGACAATGAACACAACTGGCGCGCGGATAAGAACCAAGTTCCCACAGACGGCGCCAACTGATGATGCAGTTCTAGGTGGATGGGTCGGACTGGTCCAAGCTCCCTGAATTTGAGTCGGGATGTCGAAATCTCGCCGGAGTAACCTGTAAGCAAGTTCAATGGGGAACGGGGTAGTCCCCCAGTGAACCCTCCGACGAACAAGTTAGTGTTTGGGCGATAGATATAGAGAGAGTGAGAGAGATAGAGAACTTAACCTTCTTCTTGTCTTTGAGCTTTGCTTATATCCTTTGGTAATCATTTCGCTGTCCCAGCCATTCTGACCTCCCCGCCGAAAGCTTACGCCGTGGTTCGTCTTGTTCAGGGTGAGGGGGCGCCATTCCGGCTGAGAGGTGTTGTCGCAATAAATGCTGTGACGGGTTGCATTAATGGTGATGTGCTGTGGCAATAACTTTGTTGATCTTTGTCTGCTGACATGGCCTGTTCTGCACCTGCCACGTGTCCGAGCATCATTGGCCTTTCCTGCTCAGTTGGCCTCCAGCTGTACCGGGTTTTACTGACCGGGTTGTGCAATGGGGTCTAAATGGCGAGCTTGGGTTTACTCATAGTGGGCCGTGGTCCTTGTGGGCCTATCCCTGTCAGGACGTAATATATATTTACTTAAAACAGGCTGCATAATTATCCAAATTGTTATGATTATAATAAGTCAAATCACTATTAAAATAATTAACACATTTAATAATTTAATGAATCGTGTTAACAGGACATAAATCTACAATCACACAACACAATTCACAATTTCACTTCAAAACTTGTGGGACACATCGTGGACCTGGACTTTCGGTGCGGAGACCCATTGGTGTTGGGTGATGTCCCTCCTAAGTGGGGGTGAGTCCCACAAATCAAAGTTTATTTATTTATTTTACTAATAGTTTTGTAATGCTTCTAAGGGAAGCTTAGTGCATATGCCAACAAAAGAAAAGAAAAGAAAAAGAATTATGTTGTTGTTTTTTTTTGGGTTTGGGCTTCTGGCAGCAACGCAGTGAGGAAAAGAAAACAGAGAGTGCCGAGAGGAGAAAGAGGGGAGAAAATTTAGGATTTTTTTCGTAGTTTAAATTAAGATTGGATGGTCATTTCTTGTCCAATCTTAATGAAATTTCAGCATGTTGTTTATGGAATCAAGCTCTACATTTGGATTGGAGTGGATCTTGTCAAAGCTTTCTTGGTTTGGTAGGTTGGAATATTACCTTGGTGAGATTTAAATTTTATCACTTATTGATTTTGTTGAAACCTACCTTTATGGTGATGTTATAAATATTGTTGGTGATCCAAGAACATATGTTGATGATTTTATACGTCTAGTTGTGACTAGAGATGAACTTGTTAGAACAATCTTCTGTGTAAATAAAATAACTTGAAATAAATTCAAACGAAATAAATAAATAACATACCAGATTTATTTATCAAACCGAATAAAAATAAAGACCAAGTTGAGTGTGTGACACTCTGTCCTTAAGACAGATTCGTTCCGTTACGGTGCTTACGGTTGAGTGGCGTCTATCTCCCAGGATACAATGATCTTCACAAATTTATAGAAGCACTTCAAATAAATTTGTTCGGCGAACCAAACCTGTGATCTACACTCCCTTAGTAATTTTCCTAAAACTAGAATGAAGGAAAATCTCCTAAATATTTTATAGACAACAATAAAAATAATGCAGACTAAAACTCAGACTGTTTTTTTCTGAACCAATGGACTGCTGAAAAACAAATAGTATTTATAGGCAAACTATACGACCCGAACAGGTATCAGAACAAGTGAAAAGGTGTACAAAACCTTTGAACAAGTGCACCCACAATTTGAATTATGATTTTGTCCGTTTGTACCTAAACACCAAATTTCAAATATTTGAAATTTGTTCTGTCCGTTAGTGCATCACAAACTGATGGAACTAAAGGTTCATTTATTATTTAAATTATTTCAAATATATATATATATTAAACTAAATAAATATATATATATTAAACTATTGAAATAGTTAAATAAATAAATAAAGAGGTACAAACTTTAGGAAACTTTTAAGGAACCTAAATATTGAATTTAGCATTAAATTAAATTCTCACAATTACAAATTTTAGGAAACCACTTAGGAATACAAATTTTAGGAAACCACTTAGGAACTCAAAATTTGAATTTAGAATTAAATTAAATTCCCACAATAATTTTTATTGAAAAAATTCAAAAGAATTTTATCTAAATAAAAATTAATGTTAGACCCGAAAACGACATCAACTTCCCATTCACTCATAAATGGTTTTGACGTTCCGTCTTCACCGTGTGACTTGCCACGTGGCAAGGAACACATCACCTTTTTAGACCCACCCCAAAAGACGTTTGGGGCCCATCCAAAATGGGCTCAAAATTATGCCTATATAAAACCATTTTCCAACAACCCCCACATGAATGGAATTTGACGAAGAAAAAATGTAACAACATGATCTAATTACAGAGAGTACAGAAATTGAAAATATTCTGCAAAGGATAGGTAGTTTTTGGCTTTGAACCTTCCCTTGTGAGACACTATCGGATTTACTAGCTAACCAGTGAACATGATGTTTTGAACTGTTCAGCCGTTTGTGTAAACCAAGACAATAGAACTCACACAGTATATTTCCAGACACAGTTTAGTTTTCACTATTGTGTTCATTTTGGCCCTGAACAACCTGGTCTTCATGAGTGCTTTAGAGAATTGTAGCCTTTCACAAATCTTATAGAACCGGCCCAGTTCACACTCATATAGGTGATTCTTATGAAGAATATCCTGCCATACTCCACTAGGTTTACCTAGATATAAGAATCATTAAAATTTTACTTAACCTTTAACGCTGTAGACATCACTTATTTCATCACAGAAATGGGTAGGAGTTGGACTCCACAGTGATCCTTCTGAGTCAATCACAACTCGGTTGTCCCTTTGAACCTAGATCTTGGGTCTCCAGTCAACTAGGTTGGGTTGCCGTTGTGGTAACTCTTATTTAATAGGCTTAAGTCCCATTCCCCTCGATGAATTCTCAACTAACTTTCTTGCTAACCCTTTGGTTAGTGGATCCGCTATGTTGTCTTTAGACTTAACATATTCTATGGAAATAATTCCATTAGAGAGTAGTTGTCTCACGGTATTATGTCTACGACGAATGTGTCATGACTTACCGTTATACATATGATTCTGTGCTCTACCTATAGCTGATTGACTATCGCAATGTATGCATATAGCAGGCACCGGTTTTGGCCAAATTGGAATATCTTCAAGGAAGTGGCGAAGCCATTCTGCCTCTTCCCCTGCTTTGTCTAAGGCTATGAATTCTGATTCCATAGTAGACCTAGCAATACAAGTCTGTTTGGAAGATTTCCAAGATACAGCCGCCCCACCAAGAGTAAAGACATACCCACTGGTGGATTTCGAGTCTCTAGTATCCGATATCCAATTTGCATCACAGTATCCTTCAAGTACTGCTGGATATCTAGTATAATTCAGCCCAATGTTACGAGTGAATCGGAGATATCTTAGAACCCTTATAATTGCTTTCCAGTGTTCTACTCCTGGATTACTTGTATATCTACTTAATTTACTTACTGCATAAGCTATATCTGGGCGAGTGCAGTTCATCAAGTACATTAAGCTTCCAATAATTTGGGCATACTCTAATTGAGAAATACTTTCCTGTACATTTGTAGAAAGATACAAATTAACATCTACAGGAGTTCTAGCAAGATGATTATCATCTTTGCTGAATTTGTCAAGTATTTTCTCAATGTAATGAGATTGTGACAAAGTATATCCTTCTGATGTTTTGGTAATTTTCGTACCAAGAATTACATCAGCAATGCCCATGTCCTTCATGTCAAAATGTTTATTCAACATTTTCTTGGTAGTTTTAATCATGTCATTATTACTATCTATGATGAGCATATCATCTACATAAAGACATACAATGACATAACCTTTGTCTGTGTTTTTAATATAAACACATTTGTCACACTCATTAATTTTAAATCCATTTGACATCATTGTCTTGTCAAATTTCTCATGCCATTGCTTTGGCGCTTGTTTTAAACCATATAATGATTTAACAAATTTACACACTTTTTTTTCTTTTCCTGCAACAAAAAACCCTTCTGGTTGTTCCATGTAAATTTCTTCATTTAACTCACCATTTAAGAAAGCGATTTTCACATCCATTTGATAAATTTCTAGATTGTATAGAGATGCAATGGCAATTAGCATTCTAATGGATGTTATTCTCGTAACCGGTGAGTATGTGTCAAAGTAAACTAGACCTTCTTTTTGTCTAAAACCTTTGACTACAAGTCTTGCCTTGTATTTGTCAATTGATCCATCCGCTTTCATTTTCCTTTTGAAAATCCACTTGTACCCAAGAGGTTTACAACCTGGTGGCAAGTCCATTAATTCCCAAGTGTGATTTTGCAATATGGATTCAACTTCACTGTTGACAGCTTCTTTCCATAAAGGAGCTTCAGGACTGGACATAGCCTCTTTAAAAGTTAAAGGCTCATTTTCTAACAAAAATGTTAGGAAATCTGGACCAAAAGATTTTGAGGTTCTAGCACGTTTACTACGCCTAGGTTCTTCTACTTCATTTTGATCTAATTCTTGCTCTTGATCATGTTCTTGATCATTACTAGTAATAGCATCAAAAGATCTCTTATTATTACTAGTCTCTTGTCCAGTCTTATTTGGAAATACATGTTCAAAGAAAGATGCATTCCGAGACTCAATAATAGTATTTACATGCATTTCAGAATGTTCTGATTTATGAATCAAAAACCGATATGCACTACTATTCTTGGCATAACCAATGAAAATGCAATAAATGGTCTTAGGACCTATCTTAGTCTTTTTAGGACTAGGAATAGCCATTTTGGCCAAACATCCCCACACTTTTAAGTATTTGTAGGATGATACTCTTCCATGCCACAATTCATAAGGTGTTTGATTTATTTTCTTTCGGGGTACTTTATTTAAAATATAATTAGCAGAAAGTATTGCTTCCCCCCACAAGTTCTGAGGTAATCCAGAACTGATCAACATGGCATTCATCATTTCTTTTAAAGTCCTATTTTCCCTTTCAGCAATTCCATTTTGCTGAGGTGAGTAAGGAGCGGTGGTTTGATGAATTATTCCATGTTCTTTACAAAATTCACCAAAAGGTGATTCATATTCACCACCTCTATCACTTCTAATTTTCTTGATTTGCTTAACAAGTTGATTTTCAACTTTCATTCTTATATTGAATGAAAGTTTCCAAAGCTTTATCCTTGGTTCGAATTAAATAAACATAACTATATCTAGTATAGTCATCTATAAAAGTGATAAAATACTTTTTCCCACCTCTAGTTTGAATTGATTTAAAATCACAAATATCACTATGAATTAATTCAAGTGGTTCCGTACTTCTTTCAATTGAATGAAAAGGAGTTTTAGATAATTTTGCCTCAACGCAAATTTCACATTTATGATTTGAATCAATGTCAAATTTAGGTAAACATTCCATATTAATTAATTTACGCAAAGATCCATAATTAACATGTCCTAGTCTACCATGCCATAAATTTGAAGACTCAAGCAAGTAAGAAGAAGATGTAGTATTATTAATAACTTAGGGTACAACGGTCATTACATTTAACTTGAAAAGGCCATCAGACATGTAACCTTTTCCTACATACATCCCATTCTTAGTAAGTACAAATTTATCACTCTCAAATACAAGCCTAAACCCATTCTTACTCAGCAGAGATCCGGAAACAAGATTCTTGCGAATGTTAAATTACATGCAAAGACATTGTTGAGAGTGAGTTCCTTTCCTGATGTCATCTTGAGAACAATCTTTCCTTGTCCTTCAACTTTGGAAGTTGAGGAGTTGCCCATAAAAAGTTGTTCACCATTGTCCACTGAAAAGTAAGATGTGAACATCTTTTTGTCGGCACAAATATGGCGAGTAGCACCAGTGTCCACCCACCATTCTTTAGGATTTCCGACAAGATTTGCCTCGGAAACAACTGCAGAAAGATTGATGTCATCGACATCATTGGAAATATTGTCCACTTCGGTCATATGTGCTTGAGCAGGCTTCTTGCTTGTTCTTTTCTTACTTTTGCCTTTGCTACGGCAATCTTTGGCCCGATGTCCCTCTTTATCACAGATGTAACATTTGCCATTAAACTTGTACTTTTTATTATTCCCCCCTTTAGAGCCTTGTGATGAACTTTCTCCAGAAGACTTTCATTTCTTGGTTTTTGAAGCATGTTCCACCACATTTGCCTTAGACTCCATAGGAAGCTTACTAGCCCGCTTTTTAGAATTGTGGTTGTCCTCATCAATCCTCAAACGCACAATTAACTCGTCCATAGAAATTTCTTTGCGCTTGTGTTTGAGGTAGTTCTTGAATTCTTTCCAGCCTTTTGGTAATTTTTCAATTAAGGCTGCAACTTGGAAGGATTCACTGAGAGACATACCTTCTGCGTGAATGTCATGCAGAATGAGTTGGAAATCTTGAGCTTGGCTGATCACAGTTTTTGAATCAACCATTACAAAATCCAAGAATCTGCCAACTACAAATTTCTTTGAATCGGCATCTTCCGTTTTGTACTTTTTCTCCAACGATTCCCAAAGTTCCTTTGCTGTCTTGATTGGACTGTAGACGTTGTATAATGTGTTGTCAAGTCTGTTCAAGACGTAATTTCGGCAAAGGAAATCAGCATGTTTCCAAGCATCAACCACAGCAACCACTTGCCGGTCGGTTTTATCCTCTTTCAGGATAGAAGCATCTTCACGTAGAAAACAAGCTAGGTTCAGAATTGTAAGATAGAACAACATTTTCTGTTGCCATCTTTTAAAGTCAGTTCCTGAGAACTTCTTTGACTTTTCACCGTGATTTACCGGTACTGTCATCACAGGAGAGGGGGTTGGTGTAATCACAGCTACCATAGTAGTACTTGTTTGGGCATTAGTTTCAGTAGCCATCAATTCTAATATATAAAACAAAATTATAATTAGAATTTACACTACACAGAAAATTAAACCAAATTCACAGAATTAAATTCTGTAAAAATAAAAGAAACAAGAATGTAACTTTTATTTTCCAATTAATTTGAAAATAAAATAAAATTTTATTTAAACAAATTAATTCCACACATAAAATTAAATTCTGTAAAATAAAAGAAATAAAATTATAACTTTTATTTTTCAATTAATTTGAAAATAAAATAAAATTTTATTTAACCAAATTCATTCCACACAAGAAATTAAATTCTGTAAAATAAAAGAAATAAGAAAACAACTTTTATTTTTTCAATTAATTTGGAAATAAAATAAAATTTTATTTAACCAAATTAATTCTACACAGAAAAGTAATTTCAGTAACACTTAAATAATTAAAATACTAAAATGTAATTTTAATTAATGAAAACACGTAAAATAATTTCTAAAACCCAAAATTAATTTACGAAAAATTCACAAAAATATATTCTGAATTGTTAATGACACCAGTATCGTACTACTAGTTGTTGTCAAAGAAAAGAGACAGTATATTACTACTATCTGTCAAATAGCATATAATCACTATTTGTTTTTCCAACCAGAATATTATTTTGTAAATCCACAGAAAATAATTTTCTTCCGAAATTATTTACGAAGAATGAAAAAGGAAAACAAACGAAAAATTCTATAAACAGAATAATTCGAATCTGTCTTAAAATTGTTGGAATAATCTTCTGTGTAAATAAAATAACTTGAAATAAATTCAAACGAAATAAATAAATAACATACCAGATTTATTTATCAAACCGAATAAAAATAAAGACCAAGTCGAGTGTGTGACACTCTGTCCTTAAGACAAATTCGCCCCGCTACGATGCTTACGGTTGAGTGGCGTCTATCTCCCAGGATACAATGATCTTCACAAATTTATAGAAGCACTTCAAATAAATTTGTTCGGCGAACCAAACCTATGATCTATACTCCCTTAGTAATTTTCCTAAAACTAGAATGAAGAAAAATGCCCTAAATATTTTTTAGACAGCAATAAAAATAATGCAGACTAAAACTTAGACTGTTTTTTTCTGAACCAATGGACTGCTGAAAAACAAATAGTATTTATAGGCAAACTATAGGACTCGAACAGGTATCAAAACAAGTGAAAAGGTGTACAAAACCTTTGAACAGGTGCACCCACAATTTGAATTATGATTTTGTCCGTTTGTACCTAAACACCAAATTTCAAATATTTGAAATTTGTTCTGTCCGTTAGTGCATCACAAACTGATGGAACTAAAGGTTCATTTATTATTTAAATTATTTCAAATATATATATATATATTAAACTATTGAAATAGTTAAATAAATAAATAAAGAGGTACAAACTTTAGGAAACTTTTAAGGAACCTAAATATTGAATTTAGAATTAAATTAAATTCTCACAATTACAAATTTTAGGAAACCACTTAGGAACTCAAAATTTGAATTTGGAATTAAATTAAATTCCCACAATAATTTTTATTGAAAAAATTCAAAAGAATTTTATCTAAATAAAAATTAATGTTAAACCCGAAAACGACATCAACTTCCCATTCACTCATAAATGGTTTTGATGTTCCGTCTTCACCGTGTGACTTGCCACGTGGCAAGGAACACATCACATTTTCGGACTCACCCCGAAAGACGTTTGGGGCCCACCCAAAATGGGCTCAAAATTATGCCTATATAAAACCATTTTCCAACAGAACCATTATAACTCTATTATTTTATAGTGGAAATTGATTCGAAGTTTGACCCGTGGATGTAGGCATTTTTGCCGAACCACATAAATTTGGTGCTTTTGTACCTTTAATTTCAACCATATTGTTGCTTGTATTTTGTGGTTTGTTGCCCATTTTTTAATTACACAAGGAGAGAAAATATAGGAGTTTTCCTAACAAATGGAATCATACGGATGGTTTGTGTCTAGAAAGTGTTTGATAAAATTATTGTGTGAATTTTGGAATGGAAGACAATTCGGGGGCTATAATAAAATTGACCTCTTCGAATTATGCAATTTGGAAACCACGAATGGAGGATGCCCTTTACACTAAGGACTTGTATCAATCAATTTATGGTGAAAGTAAGGCCGAAAAATGTTGATATTGAAGATTGGATGATAATGAATAGAAAAACCATTACTCAAATTTGGCATTGGGTTGATCAAAGTGTGTTTCATCATGTGGCTCAAGAAACCAATGCTCACACTTTGTGGAAGAAATTGGAAGCCATGTATGAGAAGAAAACTGCGCAAAACAAAGCTTCTTTAATTAGAAGGCTTGTAAACTTGAAATACAAAGATGGGTGCAATGTTGTGGTACACATGAGTGACTTAATTGACAACGATGAAGATGGTGCTAAATGATGAGTTACAAGCATTGTTGATGTTGAGCTCTTTGCCTGATAGTTAGGAAACATTAGTTGTGACTATAAGCAATTCGACTCCAAATGGTGTGGTCACCATAGATATGGTGAAAGATAGCATGTTCAATGAAGAAGTTAGAAGAAAGGAGCAAGGTACTTCCAGTGAGTCACAGGCTCTTATTGCTGAAAAAAGGGAAAGAAGTAGAAACAGAAAAGTCTACAACCGTGACAAGTCTAGAGGAAAATCCCAACCCAGGAAAGACATTGAATGCTATCATTGTGGCATGAAAGGGCATATGAAAAAAGAATGCCGAAAGCTTAAAAGAGAGCAAAATAAAGAAAGAGGTGGTGAGAGCAATGGTGATAAAGAAACAACTGCACTGTTAGGGAAAATCGATGAATCCCCACAAGTAAATCAATCAACGGGAATATAAGCTAATGCGGAAAAATTAAATCAAAGGCAACACAAGAATTTTTACGTGGTTCCCTCAATGTGAGATACGTCCACGGGATCGAAATCCGATTTCACTATCAACCAAATAAGTTCCAAACGATTACAAACGAGACACGAATGGTCTCACAAACCACCCTTAGGTGAATTCCAAATAATCACAAATAAACAAGAGGAAAGACCTCACCAAATAGATGAACCAAAATCTTCAGAACCAAAGTTGAAGAAGACCCAAAATAACGAACCAAATCAACTCCACCAAAACACCCAAACAAAGATGCACTCAAATCAATTTTGATCTTTGCTTCACAAAAAGCCACCAAGCACTATCTCACCAAAGACAAGTATATGCTTGCTTGACAAAAAGCGGCTCACATAAACAATATATTTCTATATTGTTAATTCTAGGTTTGTTTTATCAAAACCCTAATCAGAACTAAATTGGATTGGGCCTCCACAAATATAATATATAAAAATATATTATACTTAAACCAAGCCAAATTAAAATTCTTTAACAAACCAATTGGGTCCCACACTCCAATAAGGAGGTATACCCAACAATTCTCCCCTTACCGACTTAGGTGGAGACATTAACCACACTCGCCAAAGTTCGACACTTTAAATGTTTGTCCCTCGACAAAGTCTTAGTCAACATATCCGAAATATTATCATCTGTGTGAACCTTTTCGAGTTGCAACAATTTCGAATCTAACACATCACGAATCCAATGGTATCTCACATCAATGTGTTTCGATCTCGAATGAAAGGTAGAATTTTTACTCAAGTGAATAGCACTTTGACTATCACAATAAAGCACATACTTTTCTTGCTTCAAACCCAACTCTTGCAAAAATTTCTTCAACCATAACTCTTCTTTGCAAGCTTCTGTAATAGCAATAAATTCAGCTTCGGTAGTTGAGAGAGCAACACATTTTTGTAATTTAGATTGCCATGCCACAGCTCCCCCTGCAAAAGTCATCAAATACCCCGAAGTAGATTTCCTAGAATCAACATCACCGGCCATGTCAGAATCCGTGAACCCATCAAGCATCGGCTTACCATCTCCAAAACACAAACACACCTTCGAAGTCCCTTGAAGATACCTGAGAATCCATTTTACCGCTGCCCAATGTTCTTTACTCGGATTAGAGAGAAACCGACTCACCACACCAACAGCGTGAGCAATATCCGGCCTTGTACAAACCATGGCGTACATCAAAGAACCAACTGCTGAAGCATAAGGAACTTTCAACATCTCTTCCTTGTCTTTTTCACTTGTAGGACATTGATTCGAACTAAGCTTGAAGTGACCTGCAAGTGGACAACCAACCGGCTTTGCTTTATTCATGTTGAACCTCTCAAGAACTTTCTCAATGTAGCTTTCTTGAGACAACCAAATCAGTCCCTCTTTGCGATCACGAACAATTTTCATACCAAGTATTTGCTTTGCCGGTCCCAAATCTTTCATAGCAAAGGACTTGCTCAACTCAAACTTCAACTTGTTAATCATGGTAGAATCTTGACCCACAATTAACATGTCATCAACATAAAGCAAAAGAATAATAAATTTTCTATCCGGAAAATTTTTCACAAACACACAATGGTCCGAAGTGGTTTTAGAAAAACCATTATTCATCATGAAAGAGTCAAATTTTTTGTACCATTGCCGTGGAGCTTGCTTGAGACCATACAAACTTTTCTTCAATTTGCAAACAAATTTCTCTTTCCCTTTCTCCACAAAACCTTCCGGTTGTTCCATGTAAATTTCTTCTTCAAGATCACCGTGAAGAAATGCGGTCTTTACATCAAGTTGCTCAACTTCAAGGTTCATACTTGCAGCCATGCCAAGTACAACCCGAATAGAAGACATCTTCACAACCGGCGAGAAAATCTCGTCAAAGTCAATGCCTTTCTTTTGCCCAAAGCCTTTCACAACAAGACGCGCTTTGTACCTCAGATTCTTTCTATCATTCTTCAATTTGAAAACCCACTTATTTTTCAAAATTTTCCTCCCTTTAGGCAACTTCACTAAATCATAAGTGTGATTTTCAAGTAAGGAATTCATCTCCTCTTCCATGGCTTTTTTCCAATCATCTTTCTTTGCATGCTCAATTGCTTCTTGGTAGCTCTCCGGCTCCCCTTGATCAGAAATCAACACAAATTCATTGGGAGGATACTTTCTTGAAGGTTGTCGGTCCCTTGTAGATTTCCTCAACTCAAGTTGTGGTGGCGGTTCTTGAGTTGGATGCTCTTCCTCAATTTCTGGCTCAACTTCATTAGGATTTGCATCATCCTCCACATCTTCAATATGTGGCTGCACATCTCCCCCATTTTCATCATCAACTCAAGATGAAGGAGATGGATCCATGTCAATGAGATCACTAGTTTTTGGCTCCGGTTGATCACCTTTGCCAAAGTCTTCAATTGTTTGGTCTTCAAGAAACACAATATCACGACTTCGAATGACTTTCTTATCGACCGGATCCCATAATCTATACCCGAACTCATCACGCCTATAGCCAAGAAAAATACATTGTCTTGACTTACTATCAAGCTTAGACCTCTCATCCTTTGGAATGTGAACAAAAGCTCGGCAACCAAACACTCTCAAGTGCTCATAAGACACATCTTTGCCAGTCCAAACTCTTTCAGGAACATCACCATTCAAAGGATAGCAAGGAGACAAATTGATCACGTCAACCGCTGTACTCATTGCTTCACCCCAAAAGGATCTTGGCAATTTAGCTTGTGAAAGCAAACACCTTGTTCTTTTTACAATGGTGCGGTTCATCCTTTCGGCAATGCCATTTTGTTGAGGAGTCTTCTTAACTGTCTTTTGATGCCGAATACCTTGGCTGCGACAATACTCATCAAATGGCCCAATGTATTCACCACCATTGTTTGTTCGGATGCACTTCAATTTCTGTCTTGCTTCTCTTTCAACCATGGCCTGAAAATGCTTAAATACTTCTAGAACTTGATCTTTAGTTTTTAGTAGATAAGCCCAGACTTTCCTTGAATAATCATCAATGAAAGTAACAAAATAAAGTGCACCACCATGTGTTTTAACTTTTAAAGGACCACAAACATCCGAATGAATTAACTCCAACACATTTTCTTTTCTAGAAGCAACATTTTTATGAAAAGAATCTCTATGTTGTTTACCCGCCAAACAATGAACACAAGTTTTAAGATGTGTACCTTTCAAACCGGGTAGAAGCTCTTTCTTGAACAATACTTGCAGCCCCTTTTCACTCATGTGGCCAAGCCGCTTGTGCCACAATTCGGTAGAAGTATCATCTTCAAGTGCATTGACAACACCTTTACAAATTTTTCCTTGCATCGAATAAAGTGTATGAGTCTTCTTGCACTTAGCCACCACCAAAGAATCCTTTGTGAGCTTCCATATTCCATCACCAAATTTGTTGTTGAAGCCTTCATCATCTAGCTTCCCAGTAGAGATCAAATTGAGGCGAATGTCGGGAACATGCCTCACATCTTTAAGCAACAATTTGTAGCCCAAATTTGTTTCCAAGCAAACATCACCCATGCCGATAATCTTGGACAAACCTTCATTACCCATTTGAACAGAACCATAATCTCCTTCGGTGTAGGTAGTGAAGAAATCAACTCGAGAAGTCACATGAAAAGAAGCACCAGAATCAATCACCCAACTTCTCTCTTGGCCCATAAAATTGATACAATCATCTTCACAAACAACCATGAGATCATCGGTAGTAACTGCCCTTGTGTCTTCTTGCTTCTTATCCACACTTTTGTCACGCCTTTTCTCCTTGTTCTTGAGTTTTCGGCATTCCCGCTTCATGTGCCCTTTCTCATGGCAATAATAACACTCAACGTCTTTCTTTGAAAGAGAACCATCTCTTGACTTGTCACGGCTTTGATCACGACCATGAGGAGTCTTACTCCTCCCCCTTGTTTTGCTTCGGCCTCTCACAACAAATGCTTCCGAATGAGAGGAACCGGCTGATTTTCTTCTAGTTTCTTCATTCAACAAGCTACTAGTGACTTGGCCCATTGTGACAACTCCATCGGGTGCCGAATTACTAATTGTTACAACCAAAGTCTCCCAACTTTCGGGTAAGGAACTAAGTAGCATCAAAGCCTGCAACTCATCATCAAAAATAATTTTCATAAAAACAAGTTAGTTAACAATACTCTTTATTTCATTCAGATGTTCCGGAATAGGGCTGTCCTCTTTATATTTTAAATTAACCAACTTACGAAACAGAAAAGCTTTATTTGTGGCTGATTTTCTATCATAAAGACTCTCTAATTTTTTCCATAAATCATGTGTGAAGTTTCAAGAGCAACATGATGAAACACACTGTCATCAATTCATTGACGGATAACACCAACGGCTTTTCGATTAAGCCTCTTCCACTCATCTTCTTTCATATCAGCACGTTTGCCACTATCACCCTCAATGGGTCCATATAAGTCTTTACAAAATAATAGGTCCTCCATTTTAGTTTTCCGTTACCCAATTGCTTCCATTGAAGCTAGACATACGACCCACATTCCTCCATTGATTTACACAAATAAATAAATCCAAATAAACCGTATGCTCGATACCGCTTGTTAGGAAAATCGATGAATCCCCACAAGTAAATCAATCAATGGGAATATAAACTAATGCGGAAAAATTAAATCAAAGGCAACACAAGAATTTTTACGTGGTTCCCTCAATGTGAGGTACGTCCACGGGATCGAAATCCGATTCCACTATCAACCAAATAAGTTCCAAACGATTACAAACGAGACACGAATGGTCTCACAAACCACCCTTAGGTGAATTCCAAATAATCACAAATAAACAAGAGGAAAGATCTCACCAAATAGATGAACCAAAATCTTCAGAACCAAAGTTGAAGAAGACCCAAAATAACGAACCAAATCAACTCCACCAAAACACCCAAACAAAGATGCACTCAAATCAATTTTGATGCTGCTTCACAAAAGCCACCCGAAGCACTATCTCACCAAAGACAAGTATATGCTACTCCTTGACAAAAACGGCTCACATAAACAATATATTTCTATATTGTTAATTCTAGGGTTTGTTTTATCAAAACCCTAACTGTAACTAAATTGGATTGGGCCTCCACAAATATAATATATAAAAATATATTATACTAAACCAAGCCAAATTAAAACTCTTTTTTCAAAACCAATTGGGTCCCACACTCCAATAAGGAGGTATACCTAACATGCACTTGCTTCTAAGGCCTTGTTTGGCATAACTTATATAATCTATCTTTTTATCTTTTTTCCATCACATCACCTCTCTACTTTTCTGCACATCTTTTCGTAAAAAGACAAAAAATACACTTTTTTGGGACATCCCAAACTAACCCTAAGGATGGTGATGTTATCATTGTCATGACGATGACTATGTTGGGCTCACAGGGCATGATCAGTCCAGTCACTATAAGAAATCCAGGCTATTGTGATGAAATTTGGTGACTATTTTTTTTTTTAGTCTTAAAATTTAACCTGAAGATGACGAAATATTAATTTTTTCATTTGTTTTAATTTTTCTCAAAAGTATAGGAGATGAAAACAAAATTTCGTCTGCAAAAATGAGGCGCCAATTTCATTTGCATTGGCACGAATTATTTTAGCTCATTGGAGACGAACATTTTTGTCACAAAATATAATTTTTTTTTTTTTTGCAATGAACATAATTCATCGCCAATAAATTCCCTACCTATTAAACGATGTGATTGTATATTTCCATTTATTAGGCGACAACATATTTTTGTTTGAGAGGGATAAGTTATGGAAGACGAAAATATTTCGTCACCAATAAACACTCCATCATGCAGAGGATGTCGTTTCATCTTTCTATTAAATGGGCGACAAACATATTTTTGTCTCGGAAGAATAAGTTGTGGGAGACAAAAATATTTCATAACTAATAAATTTTGATTGATTGCGCGACGAATATATTTTTCGTCTCATAAGGTTAAGTTGTGGAAGACAAAAATATTTCGTCACTAATAATAAATTATCTGTTCTTGTATTTAAGGAGACAAAAATATTTTATCACTAATTATTTCTCTTTATTAAAATGCCATGGTTTTGTGTTTCGGAGCATTGAAACCGTGATCCCAAGAGACAGACTCTGACCCTTATCACTCATTTTCATGTACACGGACACTGAAGTTGTGACCTAAGAAGACACTTTCTACAAACCCTCATTTCTCTCTTGCACTTAAGCCTACTCCTCTCTCACAAGTGTTGAAGTCGTGACTTAAGAAAACACTCTGTAAACCATTTCTTCTATTTTGCACTAAGGCCCTTCTCTTTTGTCTCACACTTAAGCCCTTTGTGCATTCCAACATTGAAGCTATTATCCAAGAAGGCACCCTATACAAACCCACTATTCTTTCTCACAGTGAAGGCCCCTCTTGCATGCAAGCACTTTTTCTTGTTGTCTGAACCAACTCTACCCTTTCCATCTAAAACACTCATTTTAGAAAAATTGAAGGTCAAAACCTAAAAGAAGATAATTAATGTAACAATTTTTTTGTGAGAAATAATACAGAGAAAAAAATAATGAAAATTTTTTAATTTTCAAAATTAATAGAAAACATTACCTTATTTAGTATGGAGTTTTAAATATTTAATTTTTAATTTTTAATCTGTATTTTTTTAGTGAACATTTTTAAAATATTATAATTTTTTTACTTTTTAGATCCCTTTAATTTAGATAAGGGCAAATTGCAGCAGTTGTTCCTATATTTTGGTCCTTGTGTCATATAAATGGCATGTGTCATATTTTTTATAGTAAAATAATAAATTTACTAACCTCGGTGAGTTAATTTCAATCAATTCAGTGATTATTTTCATTTAAAAACACTAACGGCAATATCAATGGATCAAATTGACACATAATTTAAAATTAAGGATCAAAATTGTGTCAATTGAAAGTGTAGGGACCAAAATGATACAAAAGAGAAAGTATATGGACCACCTGTGTAATTTGTCCTTTAGATAAACTTAAAAAGTACAAAATTTATGAAAACACTTTAAAAAAATTCACTACATACAAAAAAATATATAAAAATTTAGTATATTGTCATTATTTTTATTGAATTTTTTTTTAATTTTCCATAAATATTTTTCTTTTTAAGTATATTTAAATTAGGTGTATCTTAAAAAAAAAAAAAAAAAAAACTCCAACTTGATTTTTTTTCCATATTATTGTTGGCTAGTTTTTGAACTTTAAAATGTTTTTGATTTAAATTCTCATAAATTATTTTTAAACGGATTTTCATTTGTCTTAGTTGAACTTTTTTCATATTTTAGTTAAATTTTTTTTTTACTTTTTAGATTTACAACTAAAAATTAAAGGAAAAAGTGACTAAAATATTTAAAAAAATACTAAGGCTTGCAATTAATTTAAAAACCATTTTCAAACAATGAAACCAAATAAACCCTTTTAATTTTGTCATAAAAATCAAAAGAAGGGGTTTTCTTTTGGAGACAACAATTTTAATTTGGCAAGGAAATTTTTTTGTCACAAAAAAAAGGCGCACCAAATTGGTGATTGGTGACAAATTATTTTGTCTTAAAAGAAAAAAAAAGATTTTTTGGGCCTATTGTAGACCAAAAAAAAAAAAAAAAAAGAAGAAACACTTCCTCAAAAAATATATAGAACAATCGATACATATCTAAAGACAATTTGGCTGAGAAGTTGAAGGGTTATGGATATTCAGGGCCATCAAATTTCATCTGTCTCGCTCGTTACCTCTACTCTTTCTATGGTTTGATTATTATTGCAACCCACGACAAAGGGATCGGCTCTTTGCTAAAGCATTCTTCCAGAATCTGATTAGAAGGGACTCTCACAGTACACATGTATCTCTCTTTCCTTCCTTCTCTTCCCTCCCATTATAAACCCTAGATAGCACTTAATTTTTTTTTTCTCTGATATTCTCACTTTGTTTCTGTTGTTCGTATGTTGTTCTAATGGGTCTGAAGTGCTTGGATTTTCTCTGTTCTCTGTTACATAAACTAAGCTACCAGTTTCTCATTGCGAATAAAATAAATTCTGAGCACAAATTTCAAACCAAACCACTCCTAGATCTCATGATAATTTAAAGACCTAATTTTTGGATAGCTTTCAACATGTAAATCACGAAGCTCCCAAGTTAAAACACGAGTAAAAGTGAAATTGCATAAAAAAAATAAAAAATAATTCATAGGTTAGTTTTGTACTCTGTCTCTCTTTGTCACTATTTGTTGTTCTTATTTGTTGGAGCTTCTCTATCTTTATTTATTTACCTTTTTTTTTCTAAATGAATTGGAATTGGAGTTAGTTAATTGTTATCTCATTCAGTGAACTTACTGGGTTTATGGTATTCTTCTGCAATGTGGGAATTATAATTGCAATGGGTGTTTGCTAAGAGAGAGATAGAAGAATAATAATGGCTTGTTTGGATGTCTTCTTATATTTGCTGCTTTTGGGTGTGATGTGAATTGTTCTTATTCTTTATCTTGTATCACTGCACTAGGTATTTTTTTTTCTTGGCTATATTAGTTATATTTCACCCCTAGGCACACAAACAAACCCTCTTTTTTTCCCTCTCTTAAGCCAAGAATGCTCCATCTGATTGTGTGCCTATGAGGTGTTTGTTAAAAGTTGTAAGCCAGTTTGGGTTTCTTCCAAATTTAAGTCATGCCATGTGGGTTAAGTCCTCAGTTTCTTCTCTGGCTTATTTTGTCAATGACCTGGTACATAATCTGCAACAAGTTAGAAGGTGCCTGGGTTAGTAGGAGTAATATTGTCCATGGAGAGTAGCAACAACTTTTTGTGGCCTGGTATATAATCTGTTGGGATGGATTCGTACATAATATGTTCTACTTTCTTTAGCATTGTGGGTGAGCGCATTCTGTCATTGACCTGGTATATAATCTGCAATAGTGGATTTTGAACCTCTTGCCCTCTTTGATTTTGGCTGCTGTTGGGGTTTGTTTGCCACAGGAGTTGTTGGCTGCTGTGTCACAGGGGAGTTTGTTTTTGTAATGTTGTTATAATGTTGTTGTGCCCCTGCTGATGTATTGGTGTTGTTTGCTCTTTATTTTTTTCCCCTTTGGTTGCTCTTGATTGGTCGCTCCCTAATCAAGGGTCAAGTGCTTCCTTGTCGCTCTCCGTAGGTAGTAAAACATTATATATATAATATTAATAATGTATATAATAATCTAGTTGCTATTGGTTTTCTGGGCTGCAGCTTGGGTTTTTTGCCCTCTCCGTGGGTAGTAAAACATTATATATCTAATATTAATAATGTATATAATAATCTAGTTGCTGCTGGTTTTCTAAGTTGCAGCTTGGGTTTTCTGCTACTGGTTTTCTGTCTTGTTTTTGTTGTTTTCTTTTTTCTTTCTATTGGTTCCTCGCCAACTTTCTTGGCTTGAGCTTGTTTATGTTTGTGCTCTTGCCTCCTCTTTATTGATGTAATTCATATATGTTATATATGGCTTTCTCATCAATAAAGTTTCTTGATTTGCTGATCAAATAATAATAATAATAATAACAATAATGTATATAATAATATGAATTTCAATTTTGATATGAGCTCAAATTTATTAAAACCAAACAATTCAATTATGAGTTGGTTCGTGATAAGAATATAATCTAATGAATAATTTTTTATCTTTTTAATAGTTTAATCTTTTGAATGAATTGATATAGCGATCCCAATTTTGACCCGACCTTTGTTGTATTCTGGACTCGGGTTTCGTGATTTAATATTGTTATCCATGTCTTGTTTTTCCCCTTTAACTCTTTGAATTTGAGGTTTGGGACATGTTGGGCGTGTTTGAAATAGGTTGGGTGTTAGTTGGTCTAGATAGTTGTTGCCCAGATTTTGGCTTTTTTGTTCGAGCGAGACTTCTAGTGCTCAAACAAGCCTTGTGTAATTTGCCCCTTCTCTCGAGCGAGGTTTCTTGCGCTGGAGCGAGAATTGAGAGTCCTCAGGTTTCTTTCCTAAACGCAAAATTTCTGGGAAAGTGAAGTGCTTTGCTCGAGCGAGGCTTCTTGCGCTCGAGTGAGCGTGTGCGTTTGTAAAACTTCTGGAGCTTTGCATTTTGCGCTCGAGTGACACTTCTTGCGCTCGAGCGAGGTCACTTGTTGTGTCTGGTCGCTCGAGTAATAACTCTTTCGCTCGAGCGAAGGTCGCATATCAGTTTGCAGCAGGGTGATTTTATATCACTTTTTGATTTTCATTCTCCTGAAAACCCTAATCCGGCACCCTCTCTCTCTAAAACTCGACTTCTCTCTACAAATACTCCAAGATCCAAGCATCTCTACCCTACTTCATTTGAGAAAAAGGTGAAGCATCTTGTGGGCTTCCATTCCAACCGAACAAAGCTCGATTTTTTGCACTTTTGAGTTTCTTCTTCATCTCCTTTGGGCTTCTACACTTAAGGTAGGGATGTTCTACACCTTAATATGGCTTTTAACCTAGATATGTGTTGTTGTGTATAGATGATGAGATTTGAGTGTGATTTTGAGTAAACTAGGGTTTGGATTCAAAATTTAGAAGAGAGGTTTTCCATGTTGATCTATAAAATAACTATGGGGCCTTGTGTATGAAGTTTCTCTAGTGCTAAAATGGTGGAATCCAGCCATTAGATTGAATTTGAGGTAAATGGGGAGATTTGCCCTAATTTGAGTTAAATAAATTATTTTGTATAAATAATGAAATTGATATGGGAAATATGAGACTGGGAGGGTGTATGAATGAATGGCGTAATTGGGTTTGATAAATCACTCACCTATGAAAAATTTGATAAACCATCTGTCTGATAGATTGTGTATCTGTTTAGAAATATCTGTTTTGGGCTATCGATGGCGGATAACTATGATTGTTGTAGAAATTGCATGAAGATTAGGTAAATTGAAACTAATCATTTGAATTATGTCATTGAATATGACGGTTTGATTAAACCATTGAATATGTTATTTGGATAGTCATTGCATATGACAACGTCTTTAAATATATTGTATGTGTATCTTTGTTTGGGAGGAGATATGGGATGTACTCCATCGTTTGGGAGGATATAGGGGATGGACTCCATTTTAAATTAAGTTGGCCAGAGTGTCCAGAGTGAAAGTCCTGAAACGTTATATATGTATATTTGGGTGCCGATTCCCTCAAACGAGAATCTGTAAAATTGCAAGGAGTTAGAAGTGTTTGAATAATGAATGTTAATGAATTGTGAATGAATGAGTTGTAGTCTCATTTGGGATTGTTTAGATCATAAGGAACTACACTTATGCATTGATTTGAAATGAATGAATGGAAATGATTAAGATGTGATTGTAAACATTGAATGGTAATGGGAAGAATGTGAGTTGGCCTTGAGTCTTGGACTTCCATTTGACATTTATATCTTAGTTAAATTTCATATATTGTGTTAGTGTATCTCTGTTAGGCTTTGGCTCACCCTACTTGGGAAACCATTTTTAGGTACAGGTGATATGCCACCTCCAAGGACATAGCTTGGGAAGACTTGAGGGCTAAAGGCTCTGTTTTGTTTACATTTATGCTTAAATGTTTGTTCAAGCTAAAGGCTTTATATGTATAGAGCTAGAACTCTTTCTTTTGTTATAACCAAGTGATATCTTGGAAAAATGTAAGCTCGTAGGGCATTTATTTTTGTTGCTATCAACTAGTGTTACATGCTGTAGTTTCAGACTGAACAGTTATGAAAGTGTAATGCATGTAATATCTTTTGTAATATAAACTCTGATGAATGAAAGTATAGCATTTTCTATTATGTTCATGAATATCTTGGGATGGTTTATTCTCTTTGTCTTGAGGGCGTGACAGTTGGTAATTAACAATTTAATATAATATCAAAATAGATAATGAATTCTATGTTTAAAAATATTTTAATAATTTGATTGTATACTTGAGATAAATTAGAATTTATTTAAGGATCAACTAAGAAAGAGAGAGAGACTAATAGCATGAAGTAAGGACTATTGTTGAGCCTATTAATTTATTCACCATTAGTCAATATTGTACTTTGCAACTTTACTACTTAAATATGTTCCATCTTAATCTATCTTATATACTTGGAGAATTAAGGAGAGATAATCATGGATTTTCATTAGAGATAGACAAAGTCATATGATTTTCTTTGTATGATACACGTTGTGCATTCCTAAATGGAATAGGTTAATAGTACACATGATGCATTTTATGACATAGACAAATTAAAACATCTTGATCTTTCGTTTGTGATTAGACATGGACAAGAGTTGGATTGCATTGGGTAAGACACCTGATGGAAGGATGAGTCAGCCATTTATTGATGGGGCGACATCATTTATTAAATTTGCAATAGCAGTTGTTGACGAGGAAAGTAAAATTCCATGCCCATGTTTGAATTGAGTGAACTGTTATTCCCAAAATCTTTGAAATATGCAAATTCATTTGCTTCAATATGGGATTATGCAAACGTATACTATTTGGCATTAGCACGAGGAACCCCGTGTATCGATAATTGATGAAGATGAGGTTTTAGGTGGTATAGATGCCTTAGTGGAAGATCGAATAAGAGGAGAACCAAACAATGCACCCCAAAATGAGGAAGTATAGACATTTGATAAACTATTGAATGATGCCAAACGTGAGGTGTACTTAGGTTGCACAAATGACACTATTGAAGTTTGTCATCGAGCTGCTTAATATGAAGGTAACAAACCATTGGAGCAATAAGTCGGTTGACACACTATTGGAGTTTTTAACAAAACTTTTACCGAAAGATAATTTGGTTCCAAAGTCATTTTATGAAGCTAAGAAAATACTTCGTGATTTGGGCTTGTAATATGAGTTAGTTGATGCTTGTATAAATGATTGTGTACTCTTTTGGAAGGAAAATGCAAGGTTGGATAAATGTCTAAAATGTAAGGCATCTAGATACAAGATCAATCGTAGTAGGGGTAAGAAAATTTCCCATAAGGTGTTGCGGTACTTCCCATTGACACCAAGGTTGAAAACATTGTACATGTCAAGGAAGATTGTTGAGGACGTGAGATGGCACAAGGACAAACGTGTAGATGACGGAGTATTGAGGCATCCCGCTGATAGTGATAAGTGGAAGGAATTTGACGCGCAACATCCTGAGTTTGCCCTAGAGCCTCGAATATTGAGGCTAGGGTTGGCTGTTGATGGGTTCAATCCTTTCGGGAACATGAGCAACTCATATAGTTTGTGGCCTGTAGTACTAATTCCTTATAACTTGCCACCTTGGTTGGTTATGAAAGATCCCTTTCTTATAATGTCATTACTTATTCCTAGAGAATCATAACCAGGGATCGATAGTGATGTCTACACGAGACCTCTGGTGGATGAGTTGAATGAGTTATGGAAAAATGGTACATTATCTTATGATGTCTTAACTGGTGAGTCTTTCCAGATGCGTACAACTTTGATGTGGACTACACATGATTGGCCTGCATTTGGCGACATATCTAGGTGGAGAACAAAGGGTCATTATTCTTGCTACACTTGCAATGATGAACCATATTTTCAATCCTTGAAAGGTAAGACTGCATACACTAACCATCGATGCTACTTACCTCAGAACCACCCCAAAAGGCAAAAGAGTAAGGCTTACAACGGTAAGCAGAAGAAATGAAAGAGATCTTTAGAGTTACCATTGGAAGAGATATTAGAGCAATTGGACAGAGTGACAGGTGTCACATATGGGAAGTGTAACGCACCAAATTTCAAGTCCAAATGACAATACAACAATCATGGCTCTTTTAAAGAAAACCAAACATAAATCCCACTCTTGCATTACATGATATAAATAGTTTCTCATGCGATAATACATTTAATCCAACAACAATTAAATAAACAAATACATACCTCCAAGGGTTTACAAGTTTCCAAGGCTTAAGCCCGGTTACACAAACGGTTATTCAAACCCACACAAACATAGCCCTTGGCTTACAAATAGAATCACAGCAAATGAGAACTTTGTGCTCTCAACACACACACTTCCATGCCTTTAGTTAGGCGGAATCACCACGTCTTTTCCTGCACAAAAATCTCGTAGGGTGAGCATAAAGCCCAGTAGAGAATTCTTAACAAAGTATATACATTTTATACAAGTCTCAAGAAATGGATGCATATGCTATGCCATGCCTTTTTGGAAATAAAACACATCTTCATCTTTTGAAAACTATCATGCTCAATGATGTCATGCAATTTCCATTGATCAAAACTTAACAATTTAATTCAAGGGGCCGGTAAATACAACTTTTGTAATTCCTAGGTCGATGTCTGCAAGTAGGCATCACTAGCACTACCAAACTCACTCTTTATAGGTCTCTCACCGTAAGGGAAGTAGTACCTCCTTCGCGCGTGTTTTCGGTCTTTCACCCCAGACACTCAGGCCAACTTAATCAATTTCATCTACACCACCTTTCAAGACTTACCACTGTATTTACCCCAAAAACCATTTCATGAAAAACTTGTTTCACAACATTCTTTTCTTAATGCAAGTTTTCAAATCAAATTTCAAAGCTTCTCATTATCAAAAAAATTGACATGCAAATGTAATGATAATCAATGCAATGCAACATTTCTTCCATGTTCAATTCTTCCACACAACCTTACCATTATGATCAAACTTCCAATTCCTCTTTCCAATACAATTTCACAAGATGAATATATATAAATACACTTATATTCCAATTCATCCAAGGGACAACATATTTCCCATACTTTGAACATTCTCAACAACTTAGTCATTTCAAGACTATATCAACAATTTTTTTGTTTTAGAACACATTTCCAAAATCACAATTCTCATACTTCATGAAACTTATCATTTATTTGAATATAAATACGACTTTTACAAAACATTCATTTATTTGACGTCCAAGGTAAATATGACATTTTCTTCCATAATTTCTCAACATCTTTCAAAAACCCGAATTTCTAGTTTTTCTCAGCAAAACCATTCCTCTCCAAAAATATTTGAAGAAATCTCACCAAAAACATCCTTCATCAATCAATATAGTTCAAAACCCTCAATTTCTATTTTAAAAGAAAACAAAAGTAAACCTACTTTCAAAATCACTCATCTTTTTGAATCAACAACCAATTTTTAAAAGCTATCAAAGGATGATTTTGAAAATCATCTAGGTCTTGCAAAAAATATATATATACAACTCAAAGAAAATCCCTACCTCAAGTATTGAAGAAGAATTGAGATGAAACCCCGAAATCAACGATGCCTAAACTCGATCTTCACCTCACATAACGAAGCCCTCGAGATGATAACCAATTTTGATGAACTTAGGTCTAAATCCCAATGGATTTGGAGAAATCAAAGAGAGAAGATGACTTCTAGAGAGAGAAGCTCCAAATCTGGAATTCTAGAGAGTTTTAGAGAGAGAGAGGACTGAAAAAGTGATCTAAAACATCAACTTTACGGACAGATATAACATCATCCACTCGAGCGTAGAATGCACCTTCCCAGCAATTTTACAGACGCAGACCCCGTTCGAGCTCCAGACTTCTTGCTCGAGCGTGGAGCAAATTTTGTGAAGTTCGCTTGAGCACAAGAATGCTCGCTCGAGCGGAAGAGCCAAATTCTGGGCAACTAAATTTTGGAAAAACAAGCAACTAGACTATTCCAACACACGACTACAACCCAACAACCAACAATAAGGGGAAGACATGGAAAACAAGACATGACTCGCCATTCAAAACCATACAGACCCAAGTCTGGAACATCACGAGAGACGGGTCAAAACTGGGATCTCTATGGAAAGCATCTAAGAAACAAGAAAAGACTCTATCAGGCACCAAATTGGACAAAGGTAAGCATCTTGTATGAGTTACCATACTGGAAGAAACGGAAGCTTCGATATAACATTGATGTCATACACGTCGAGAAGCATTTTAGTGAAAATACCTTTGGAACTATATTAGGCATTGATGGGAAGAACAAGGACACCAGCAAAGCACGGATGGACTTAGAAGATATGGGTATAATGAAAGAGTTGTGGTTAACACGTCGTCCTCATGGAACTTAAGTCAAGCCTAGGGCAATCTTTTCATTGAGCCTTGAAGAAAGAAAGGGTTTTTTTGAATTCTTGAAATAAGTGAAGTATCTGGATGGCTATGCTGCAAACATATCAAGATCAGTGAATGCGAGAAATGGTAAATTAATAGCCTTGAAAAGTCATGACTGCCATGTACTCATACAACGGATTCTTCTAATTAGGATGCGTGGTTACGCTGACAAAGAGATTAGGAAAATACTATTTTAGTTAGGTAGCTTTTTCCAGGATTTGTGCTCAAGGACACTGCGCCGTAATGAACTTGAGAAATTAGAGGAATGTATAGTACACATATTATGCAAGCTTGAAAAGAACTTTCCTCCATCCTTCTTTGATGTGATGGTTCACTTGGTTGTTCACTTGCCGCGCAAGTCTATTCTTGGAGAATCAGTGCAATATCGATGGATGTACCGAATCAAAAGGTAATTGTTAAATTGAAAGGTTCGTAATTATATGTTGCATGTGTAACCTTGCTCTTAACTAATTCTCTTTTCAAGGTTTCTTGGAGCTTTAGAAAAGTTTGTTACAAACCGAGCTTGACCAGAGGGTTCAATCACAAAGGCTTACATTGTCAAAGAGTGCATTACTTTTTGTTCAATGTATGTTGATGGGATCAAAACAGTGCATAATCGACTTGAACGAAATCAAGATCGTGGCAAATGTCGCAAAGGGTTGACTGTATTCACAAAAACTGCCCGTCCTATTGGCCTAATCACAAGGGATACTGACATGTCACAAGAATATCGTGATATGGCTCATTGGTTCTTGTTGAACAATAGCCCCCAGATAGAGAAATATCTAGAGTATGTTTTTCATTTAAATATGTGTATTCTTAGCTTTGTTAATGTAGTTAGCAATGCATAATAATCACATTCTTTTGAGTAGGATAACAAAAAACTATTACGGACTCTATTTGACCAAGACATAACCTGTATACAACAACAAAAGTTTCCCTAGTGGTTCAAAGAGCGGGTAAGGCATTTTCAAATTTGAAGACATGATTAAAAATTTGTATAAGATTTGATCATTTATTAATTTATTTTTACTATCTTGATGTACGTTGTATGTGATTATAGATAAATATATTGAGTGAAGAAAAGTCACCAAAGGCAACTGATGATATATGGTCGTTAGGGAATGGCCCAAATTTGCTAGTAAAAGAGTACTCAGGTTAGCGTACGGTTCCATACAAGAGAAGTAGACAATCACTGTAAGAGTCAGAATAGTGGTGTGCTTACGGAAGGAGATCATGAGGGAGTGACGCATGAATTTTATGGTCACTTGTGCAATGTTTGGGAATTGGAGTATATGTGTCATAACAAAGTTGTATTGTTTCAGTGTGAATGGTACAACACAAGAAACAAAGGTCGAAGTAGAACATTGCAAACCGATGATTATTGCATAAGTATTGATGTCACAAGTCGGTGGTATCAATACAACCCTTTCATTTTGCCTAGCTAGGCTAAGCAAGTCTTTTACCTAAACGATACCAAATGGGGACAACCTTGGCAAGTCGTTTAACGAGTTCAACATAGGGGTTTCTTTGATGTACTAAAGGTACGTGATGGAGAATCATTGGATCAACCAGAAGAAAACGATGTGTTCCAACAAGAAAATATTACCGATGTTGTTCCAATTGACATCGGCCCTAATGTTCAATGTTATAGAGATGGTGTTAAAGCAGAAGTTGTTGCAAGGGTTAGGTCATCTGATGAAATAATGATAGAGAATAAAGCTGACAAACAAAATGAAGAGTGTGACGAACCTGATGTGGATTACGATATGGATCTTGATGTGGACTAGGATTTGTAGTTATTTTGCACTTTCTATATGAACATTGTTCTTAATTAATGTAGTTGAATTTCAGTTGTGGGGTTCATCCACTGTTATGTAGGTTAATCATGATTGGTCATATTATGTGTCTGATGGCTTTATAATTAATTTGTTCTATGATATGTAAAAGGTAAAAACAAAAATCATCCATCTCACTCTAGCTATATTTCAATGATTTAGAGCCTATATGACATATCCACTTGTTGAGATTGTTGTTACTTTATGCTTTATGTATAGAAATATATAATTATCTTTTCTTTACATCTAATGTTCAATTATGCTTATCCACCCAAAAAAATGTTCAATTATGCTTTTATAATTGGGAAAAATGGACACTACAAAAAAACAATTGACCAAACCAAGTACCGCAACTAAAAAGGTAACGAACTATGAGAAACAAAGAATCAAGACAATTAATAAAAACCATGAGAGAATGAATGCTCTAGGAGTGAAGAATATGACAACTTGTTTGAAGGCTGCAGTTCAACATAAGAAATTGAGGAAGGAAAAATAAATACCAATTGAGGAAAATGATGATGATTATCAACGGTCAGAGGCCAAAGATGGCAGTTGTTAGGTCTCTACTTGTTGCCAATTCCATGAACAAGCTTAGTTTAATTGAGTTGTTATTTTTCCTTCGTTTTTGGTCTTCCCGCTCGAGTGGCCAAAGTTGTGCTCGAGCGAAGTTTGCATCTTCTCAGAAATTTGGCTTGTCTGCAAACATACTGTGAGACATGTTGTTGCGCTTGAGCGTGAGTTCCAACGCTCGAGCGTAGACCTATTTATTCACACGCATTTTAGTGACGCCGCTCGAGTGGCAAGTCTTGCGCTCTAGCAGAGATCGCGGCCCTATTTTCTATATATATGTGTTTAAGTCCGTTTTTAGGTTGAATGATTATAGATCTATTTTGGGGGCTCTAGGGTTTTCTTTTGGGGCTATTTTGCTAGTTTTCCTTTGATGTTTGCTTGAGTATTAAACTCACATGGTTTGATAATTCACATCAAAGGGTTGTTTGAGTGATCATCTTCAAGAGTGTTATTCTTCGGTGGAATCCAGAGATTTAAGCGTGGAGTGTTCGAAGGTGTTCGAAGCTATGCGCGGTCATTGAGTTGACGTGGATGTTGTGGAATCAACATCAAACTAATCAATTCTGAGACGAAAGTTACGCTGGAAGATATACAAATCGTTAAAGACAAATTGACAGAGTTTGGGTAATTTGTTTGGGTATTTTGTATTCTTTCTTTCCTTCATAGTGGATTGATTTGTGGCGTTTTGCCCGTGATTTTCTAATCACAATTGGAGGTGCTCCAATAGTATTTTTTTCCACATAAAAAATGTTTGTGTCAATTTATTGTTTTTGAAACAACAATCTAAATCACTTTCGTACGTGCTTGATGGTTTAGATTGTTAGTTTTAATTGTTTGAGAATTGGTACAATTAAATCTTGATTTAATCACGAATCACTTGGGTTTTTCAATTGGTATCAGAGTAGGTCATTCTTTGTTTTTATCAAAACTATAAGAGTGTGATTTTGTGTGATTGGTGATATGGATTCAATTCATGAAGGTAACTCGACCCATAGACCGCCGTTACTTGATGGTACAAACTATTCTTATTGGAAAGCTTGTATGAGACTGTTTGTAAAATCTATCAATGAGAAAGTTTGGCACTGTATGATCTATGGGTAGAGTGAACTTATTGTCACCGTTGATGGTGTTGATATTCCCAAACCTCTTGATAAATGGAATGCATTCGATTATCAAAATTCGAGTTGGAACAGTAAGGCTCTCAACTCCCTTTTTTGCTCTGTCACACCTGAAGAGTTTCGTCGTATTTGTACTTGTGAGGTAGCAGAAGAGGCTTGGGATATTCTTGAAACTATTCACGAGGGTTCTACTTTTGTTAAAAGGTCAAAACTTCAACGTCTCACCTCTTCTTTTGAAACTCTTTTTATGCGTGATGATGAGATGTTTGATGATTTTTATGCTAAACTTAGTGACATCGTGAATTCCTGTTTCACACTCAGTGAAAAAATCCCTGAAGCTAAGCTTGTTGGAAAATTTTTGAGGTATGTACTCGAGAGGTTCCAATCAAAAGTTATAGCTATTGAGGAGACTCAGGATGTTGATACCCTCAAGCTTGATCAGTTGGTTGGAAACTTGTAGACTTATGAAGCCCACCAGATTTCTAAGAAAAAACAAAAAGATAGAGTGGCTTTTACTAGTGCTCACGAGATTGCAAAGACCTTTGAGATTGAGTTTGATCTAGAGTCCGAAATGACGACTATGTTCACTAAACAGTCCAAAAAAAAATTTAAAGAAAAAGAAGCCTAATTTCGAGGACCCTATTTCAAAAGATAAGAGTAATGAAAAACCCAAAACTTTTCCACTAAAACTTGCTCCAAAAATTGAAAAGAAGACTGTAAAGGGGCAAGGTGTCAAGTGTTACGAATGTCAAGGGTTTGGACATATTGCTCTTGAATGTTCATCGAAAAAGAACCGGAAGAAAGTCTATACAGTGATTTGGGATGATGAAAATAGGTCAGAGCAAGAACCCGAAGAAACCAAATTCGGTGAAGACGGAGATAGTACTTACATGGCATTCTAGTCTACTGTCACTCAACCTTCTCAAAGGCCAGTGGAATTTGCTCGTGGTCAAAATCTACACCATGCTCCTACCTTTGATGGGAGTAATTACTTATTCTGGAAGATCAGAAAGAGGATGTTTCTGAGAGCTCACGACCCTGAGGGCTAGCAAGCCATTGAAGAGGATGTTGAAAGCATTGACAATCTAAGCAATCAAAGAGTTCTAACTACCATTCGTGAAACAATTTTTGACGAAGAACAGTAATGGGTTGCTTATTGTACAAAGGCCAAAGATGCATGGGACATTCTGAGTCAATTTCACAAAAGAGGAGAGTCATTTTCACCACCATCTATCAACTTTCATGCCTTAGTTGCTAAACTGGATGAGGTCCAAGAGAAAGAGGAGCAAAAAGAAAATGATTAAACCTCAAAAGACAATGATGAGATTGATGGTGATGACCTACAACAAGCTTATGAAAATCTTTACGATGAATCTCTGAATTTGTCCAAAATCAATGACAAACTCATTTTCAAGCTCAAAGCATGTGAAAGCAAGAATGTCAAGCTAAATGGAGAGATTGAAGCTGCAAAAATGGATGTCATCAATATCTCAAATGACAGGCAAGACCTCTGCGGAAAGCTTCTAGCTTATGAAACATAAAAGAATGAACTTCTGAGCATCTATGCCACATTTGAAGAGAAGATTAGAATCCTTGAGATGTCACAAGCCATGTTGGAAGAGCTGATTGGTTAGGAAGAGGAAGAACTCAAAGTTGCTAGAGCCACGATTGATATGTGGAACAAAGGGTCAAAGACACTTGAAGGCATCATCGGGTTTCAACAAATGAGTGGTGATAAAAGTGGGATAGGCTATACTGCTACAACACTTCAAAAGGGACAAGCCTCTACATCACATGACCTGAAGACTCAAGAAAAGGGAAAACTCAAGGGTGATACTTCTCTTCATCAACCCAAAGGGGGTAAGATTGACAAACTGGAGGTAAAACCTGTGTTTGTTTGTCATTATTGTGGGAGGTATGGCCATATTCGTCCTTATTGTTTTGAGTTGTTTGGTAAAGTGTCTAAAAAAGGTAGAAATTCTAATACTTCTTGGGTTAGGAGACAACCTTACATGTCTAGACGGAACACCAAGATTCATGAGGGTGTTCACAACGCTAAGACGTCTACCAAGACTGCCAGTCCTGCTTCTACTAAGACCAAAAAGATATGGGTATCTTGATAGTGGGTGCTCTCATCACATGTTTGGTGACAAATCCTACTTCACATCTTGTGATAAATACGAAGGAGGAATTGTTACCTTTGGAGATGGTGGCACTTCTAGAGTCATTGGTAAGGGCTCTATAAGTGTCGCTGGTCTTCCTAAACTTGAAAATGTTTTGCTTGTTGACGGCCTTAAAGCTAATCTGTTAAGCATTATTCAAATGTGTGATTCCCATCATGAAGTATTATTTTCAAAAAATAAATATGAAATTTTGGATAAGAAAGGAAATACTGTCATGCATGGGGTTCACACATCTGATAATTGCTATGGGATTGTTACCACTAATGATCTTACTTGTCACTCGACCGTCATAAGTAACATTGACCTGTGGCATCAAAGATTAGGTCACATGAATTTCAAAGACGTAACTAAGATTGCCAATAAAGAGCTTGTGAGAGGAGTACCCAAAACGGGTAAGAATGTAAACCATGTGTGTGGTCCGTGTCAACTTGGGAAGAAAACTCGTGCTCCTCATAAAAAGGTGAACAATTTCACAACCAAACGTCCTCTTGAATTGGTTCATATGGATCTTATGGGACCTACTCGCACTGAAAGCATTAGAGATAAAAGATATATTTTTTTAACCGTTGATGATTATACTCGTTTTTCATGGGTAAATTTTTTAAGGGAAAAATCTGATACATTTGATGCTTTCCAAGCCTTAGTCCTTAAAATCCAAAATGAACAGGGTGTTTCTATTGGGCGTATCATAAGAATCTGAACTAATCATGGTTGTGAGTTTGAAAATAGTTCATTTTCAGATTTTTGTGATATGTATGGAATTAAGCATGAATTTTCTGCACCGATTACTCCACAACAAAATGGAGTTGTTGAGAGGAAGAACAGGGTTCAAGAGATGGCTAGGGTCATGTTTCTTAGTAAGAAAGTTCCTCCAAAGTCTTGGGCTGAAGCCTTAAATACCACTGTTTATGTTGTAAATCATGTGTATTTAAGGTCCGGCACTTTACAAACTCCATATGAATTATGGAAGGGATTGAAACCTAATGTAAAATACTTCAAAACTTTTGGGAGTAAATGTTACATTTTCAAAGATAGAGAGCCCTTGGGCAAATTTGACTTCTGAAGTAATGAAGGTATTTTTCTAGCATATTCAACCTCTAGTAGAGCTTTTCGTGTCTATAACCTATGTACTTTGTCTTTAATGGAATCGATCAATGTGGTTATAGATGACACAGGTTCTCCTACTTCAGCGTTAAATGAGGAAGAAAATGGTGAGTCTCAAATCCTAGATACTGAACCACAAAGTCAAGGAGAAGCAGAGGACCAGGCTCAAGAAGGTGAGCCAGCACCAACTTCTAAGGTAAGTCCAAGTCCAAAAAGTGCACAAAGAGACACCACTACTGATGCTCCTGTCACTACAAGTCCAAAATTCAAACCATCAGCAAGGGTGAAACTGAATCATCCAGCTTATTAGGTGATTGGAAGTGTCTCAGATCGAATGAAAACCCGAAGACAAATTCGTGAGGAGGTATCTCATATGTGTTATGTTTCATTAATTGAACCTAAGAATATACAAGAGGCCTTACTAGATGATAGTTGGGTCAATGCTATGCATAAAGAATTAGGTCAATTTGAACGTAACAATGTTTGGACTCTTGTCCCCAAACCTAGAGACATCAATGTGATAGGTACCAAGTGGATCTTTAAGAATAAATCTAATGAGAATGGTACTGTAGTTATAAATAAAGCTAGGTTGGTTGCTCAAGGCTATACTCAAGTAAAGGATGTTGACTATGATGAGACGTTTGCCAGTTGCACATCTCGAATCTATTTGTATTTTACTTGGTGTTGCATGCTTTATTAGGTTCAAATTGTTTCAAATGGATGTGAAAAGTGCCTTTCTGAATGGGTACTTGAAAGAAGAGGCTCATGTTGAGCAACTAAAAGGTTTTGAGGACCCAAAATGTCCAAACCATGTTTACAAGTTAGACAAGGCATTGTATAGATTGAAACAAGCCCCTTGGGCTTGGTATGATCGTCTTATTACCTTCCTTCTTGATAATGATTTTCAAAGGGGCAGTGTGGACAAGACTTTATTTGTGAAACATACTAAGTCTCATATACTTGTTGCTCAAATTTATGTTGATGATATTGTGTTCGGATCCACTGCTGATCATCTTGTGAAATATTTTTCGAATTGTATGACACATGAGTTTGAGATGAGCATGATGGGAGAGTTGTCCTATTTCTTGGGTCTTATGTTTGTCTCTCAGACCAAGTATGCCAAAAATCTTGTGTCTAAGTTCGGTCTCGAGTCGGCCAAACATGCACGCACTTCCATGAGCACCAATCTTCACCTTTCCAAAGATTCCTCTGGTACTGATGTTGATCCTACCCTTTATAGGAGTATGATAGGGAGTCTTTTGTACCTCACAGCCAATTGTCCTGACATTGCATTTAGTGTAGGTGTTTGTGTCTGTTACCTAGCCTGTCCTAAAGAGTCTCATTTTCTTATAGTTAAACGCATCATAAAGTATGTTAATGGGACATTGCGTTATGGGATTTGGTTCTTGACTGGCACTACAGCTGAAATCTCTGGTTTTTACAATGCCGACTGGGCAAGGTGTGCTGATGATCGTAAGAGCACATCAGGAGGGTGTTTTTACATTGGGAATAATTTGGTTGCCTGGCATAGCAAAAAGGAAAATGCCATCTCTCTTTTGACCGCTGAAGCTGAGTACATTGCTGCAGGGAGTTGTTGTGTCCAAATGTTGTGGATGAAGCAAATGCTTTATGATTATGGTATAGACCAGAACACTCTCACCCTCTTCTGTGATAATACTAGTGCCATTAATATTTCTAAAAATCCAATCCAACACTCTCGTACCAAACTCATTGATATTCATCATCATTTTATTCGAGAGTTAGTGAAAAAGGACCTTATTGTTCTTGAACACGTACCCACTGAGCATCAAAAGGCTGATATTTTTACAAAACCCCTTGATCTTCTTAGGTTTGAGTTCCTTAGAAAGACCTTGGGTGTTGTGCTTAGTCACTAGGGTGTGACCTGTTACTAGAGTGAGTGAGAGTGATTGGCTTTATGTGTACTTGGATGCTATAATCTCATTGTCATTGATCCTGTCAGCTCTACATTTAGACTCATATGAACACCTCTCATGCTGCTTCCAAGATTTCATTCTTCTTTGTTCATAGCTCATTCTGAATGCCCATGCTCATTGACTTCATGATCTCATTCTGTACACATTCTTCAGATAAGCTGTTGCAGGGGTTTCCGCACAAGTGATCAAAGTTCTCTATGGACCTCTAATAGTGTCACTTATACATTTTCAGAGGAATTGACCTATACTGGCATATCATGGGTGATGTTAAGTCTCTTAACCATCTACCATCGTTTTTCACTTCCACGATTCCTTCATCGGTTCATTGAAGTTCGGGCATTAGAAAAAGGCTACCTCAGAGGCACCAACTAAGCCATCCTTATTGATTTCATGCTTCTCTGGTTTGGTTTCCATACTCTAGAGCATGCATGCCACTAGTGAGTGCCCATAAGCAAGAACAATTTAAAAAAAAAAAACAAAACAAAACAAAAGGGACTCATTGATTGAGGGGCAGCCTCTGCTTTTACTCAACAAATACCCTTTGATTTCTAGTGGTTTGACTTTTATCAGCGATGGTTAGTTACTCTTGTTAGAGGTTCAGCCATCCGATCACTACAAGGATTAACTCTAGCTCTGTGGCCTCTCAAGGATTGCACACACACACCTTCTTTATGTTAGCTCTCATGTTTGTCTTTGAGTTGTGCATTCCCATGAAGCTTATGCTCATTGATCAATATTTATCTGACTTTCTCATGTTATTGTGCTTCATGTTGTCAAAATTGCGAGTTTGTGGGCTTCATGATTTGTGGATTATCCCATCTTAGTATCGCATACTTGCTACTGTGCTCATTTCCTTTTGTTTCAGGTCCCACTTGACAGTGTGAGCTGGTTTTATCTGTTCAAAAGGGTGTTTTTTCGCCTTTGGTGATTTTTCTTATCCGCTCGAGCAGACAATTTAACGCTCGAGAGCATTTTTACTTCATCCAGTACTTTTACAGAGTGCGCGAGATTCTGAGAGCAGGTTTTTTAGGATCGAGCGTCCGTTTCTTCGCTCGAGCCGAAAGACGTGCATAAGTGAGTCTGCTCAAGCGTTGAGTCCCACGCTCGAGTAGTAAGCCCTAGTCTATATTTTGCAACCCATCCTTTAAGTATAATTTTTTTCCCCTCTTTTCACGATTGTCTCTCTTCTTCTCCCTTAGGGTTTCGATTGTGAATCACGTGGGCTTTGATTTGGTCATCCATTTTCTGCTTCCTCCTCTAATTCATCTCTAGTAAGTTTCTCACCCCAGTTTTTTTTCTTATTTTGTTTACTATTTCTCTCTCTAGATATGTTTTTGGGGTTTGTTAAATTCTTGTCCTTTGGTTTGTTTTCTAACTTGTGTGACTTGGTCGGTGCTGGTTTTGTGTTTCATTCACTTGATTCACATACTTCCACAGACGGTTTTAAGCATGTTGGTGATTCACACACTTCATTCTTCATTCATTTGGTTCGATTTCCTCTAAGTCGTGGTCTTAATTATTTGTCAACTGTGTGCATTTTTACTACTGGCTTATAATTTGTTGGGTTCTGCATTTTTGTCCTAATGTTATGGTTAGTGCTATTAATTTTTTTGCATTTTGTCTCCTTTGGATTTTGTTTACTAATGGTTTGTTTTTATTTGGTCCTAACTGTTTTGGGTTTGGTTCTGGGGGAATGTTTGTTAGGTTAGTGTTGTTTTTTGGTTTTGGGTTTATCATGTCTTCCTCTAAACGTAAAAAGTCCACTGCCACTCGCCCATCTTATAAACCCGACCAGTTTCCATCAGCTAAAAAAGCCAAGTCCTTTAGAGAGGCTTACGCTTCTAGAACTGTCCATCTTGACCGTCATGTCCAACCCAACACTTTTGAGTCTTTGCCAATACGTCCCTTGTTCGATCCGTTGGGGGATGATTTTGTGCTCTCTTTCACCGGCCGCCAAAACCTCGATTGGGTTTGTGAGTTTTATTGTAATATTGAGGGCATTGATGATATTGGTCCTTCGTTTCAGACCTAGGTTCAGTCTAAGTCCATTTCTATTACCCTAGATCTTATCCGAGAGTTGTTAGGCATAGATCGTGTCTTTCCAATCCACTATCCCTTCCTAGTCTGCCTAACTTGTGATTTCAACGAGGTGGTGAAGCTTGACTTTTCGTGCTCCTTTTAGAAGACGAATAACCTTACAGTATCGGACTCTACCTATGGTTTTGAATCTGATTTCACAAGTGCAATGTGAAATAATGAAAACACAAAAAGAGTCCAAATCCGACAATTCTTTTTGGAAAATTGATGTTTGAATCAAATGCCAAAAATGGACTGCTTTGCCAGATTTACAGAGTCGCCACCTGAATATTTTGTTTTGGGAAATTTAGGAAACTTGTGACTCGTGCCAAAGGTCACTTATCCGTCATCACCAAAGTGTCTTGGCTCGGGAACTTAAGTACGAGAAGGGAAGGTCATGAATTGAGCACCCCACTCGCCCGATCAAAGATCGGCCTCTACTAATCATGATGTGAATCTTATTTACATTATATGCTCTTGAACTGGTTATTAAGCTAACTTTACTATGTGATGCATACAAGTATAGACTAATTTTGTAAAAATTGGAACACTTCATTCATGTTTGTTTTGAAAAGTGTTTTGGATATGTACCACTTGAAAATGTGATCGCATATGAACATTTACTCAAATTATTCCAATGTAAACAAATAGCCTTCATCCACAGGCATTCAAGCAGTTTATCAATTAAGCATTTAGCCTCATGGCAAGCATGCTAGACATGGCAACGATCACACTTATGCAACGTGCTAAAGCAAATAAAAGCTTATCTCGTACTCCAAGCCAAAAGAAAAACTAGTCAGAAAAATGCATGATCCTAATTATGCAATATGACTAATGCAACACATACGATATGCAATTAAATAGGCTCGGCTACTAATATGGCATATGAATCAATTTGATAGTATGTAGTTTAAACACATATTCAAAGAAGTGTATAAATGATGAAGCAAGTTAAAATAATGAACTGAGCCCCGGTGCATGCAAGACAAGTGGATGCAAACATGAAGTATGCTAAACGAAACATGATGTCCCTAATTTAACCATCATAAGCGAGTACATAAAAGGGAGAAAGACGTGGGGTTGGAAGACATACATATTATTACAAAATTACGCCCTCATACAGGAGGGTCCGAATGTCCGAGTGTCCAAATTAACTATTTATTACAAATCCAAATGAATAACAATTGAAGGGCTGTTAATTTATTATAACAACAATATATATGTAATGCTCGTGCAATGCTCCTCAGAAGCCACTTTGTCTGCCCTGTTGGGAACTGCTCTGTTTCACCCTCAGTCACTACTACTAACCAAAAGTCTAAGGTTTGCCATATATTGGGGTCCGGTCGGCCCGCAATCGGTCGAGCTCAAATAAATCTGACTATGCCTTATTTCTTTGCAGAAGACTGTTTATTTGTGCTTGAGGTGAAAATTGTGTAGACAGGGTGTTCTAAATTCTGTTTGTCCCTTTCACACTTCTTTGTCATGGGAAAGCCTCGAGAGAAGGTTGGAATCGTTTCCAAAATCATTAATGAGCAAGTTGATTGCTTAATTATTTCGGGTACAATTTGGACGAAAATTTAATAAATGAATGGAACCACCCCTTCCTTTTATCATCGAGTGAATTCAAAGAGCGAGGTAGATACGCTTCAAAGTTCATCTAAAACATCATGAATTGATGTTAGACAAGCCTTGACACAATAGACTCGGCATAACATCCGGCCGAATCCACGTAATATAACTCATTTTCTTTATGTGGGTTGGTTCATTTTAGCAATTTTTCTTAGTCCTTTCCATTCTTTAATTCATTAAGTCCAAGGTGATGATTATGTCCACTAAATGAGAAGCATGCCAAAATAGGAAGTAATTCTCAATATGAAAGAGAGATTATACTATTGGCGATGAACCTCTGTGGAGATTAAGCCATTAAGCATAGATCTCCAGCTCATATTTTGAATAACCATCAACCATTTGAAATCACTGTCAATTAAATAAATGGATGATAGATTGCTTGTTAATAATTAAACATGAAATTTTAACAAAGAAAGGCCAAGAACAACATACAACAAGCTATATAAGAGAACTTATGATACAACAAACAAAATAATCAAAGCAAAAACTAATTTAACAAATTAGGAAAGCCCTAAAACAGCCCCTAAAGTTTAACAAAACAATAGTTAAAATAAGAAAAATAGGTGGGAAACACATGGATATAAGCTTAGAATAAGGTTTAAGGAAGGGTGGTTAACCCCTCCACCTTTGGTAACTCTTACATCACAAGTTTCAACCCTTGAAATCAATCCCAAAACAATATGAAAACACAAGAAAAAGTGAACAAAGATTGAAATACCTCTTGTAGAGAAGGTGTTCTTGTTGCAAACCAAACTTGATTCCAAAACACTCTCAAGTTTGAGTTATGATTTCCAAATCCCAATCAAAGTTCCAAGTCCAAGCTCTTGATATGGTGTGTATGGATGATATGAGAGTATGAAGATGGCTTACAAAAAAGGAGATTCAACTCTTTGATATTTTTTACACTTAATATATAATCCTTGATATTTTCTAACACTTGATATATGCTATTCTTCTCACCCCAAAACACAGGTCTGAGGTGTCTATTTATAGAATTCGAGCAGCAGATCAAAAATATCTACGGAATTGGACAGTTGGTAGATTATTGGTCAATCTGCTTGAAAAGTCAAGAAGGTCGGCTGGGTATTAGTATCCACGGCCGGCTATCACTGAGTCACGGCTGGCTGTCAGTGTAATTCTACTGGTTCTCAGTTTCAGGTGCAATGCAGGTTGGTACAATGTGCAAAACTGAATTTCTAGGATAGAAATAAAGTGTGTATGGCAGGTCGGGATTGTTTAAAGTTGAAATCAAATTTCTTTGTTAAGAATTCAAACCACTTACACGATATAACCTTCATCATCGAGTGTTCGAAATAAAGTACCTAAGTCTTACGAGCAGTCAAAATTAGGGTGTCTACAGGTGGCTACTGCATTGTGCGATACACCTTGTACTTGGGTTAAGGGAGCTTTGATCAAACAACATGAGCTCCTTCCCCAGTTCCGTTTGCTCAACCTAATCATCTGTGCCAATGTCATCGTCGCAACTCATAGTTTTGAAATCAATCAGGACCAAGGCTTTATTCTCTTTTGCTTTGATTGCCATCGTTCCTTTGACCTTGCCACCCTCATTCTTCAAAAAATGATGACCACGTTTGAGAGAAAGTCTTTAGGGCTACCTTATGGTTGTCTTCTCAACTGTCTCTTGTCCAAATTAGAAGTCTTGGTTCTTGAAGATGATGAGTTCGCCTTCCTTATCAAACCTTTAACTAAAAACACCATCTCTCAAAGTCAGGCACATGTTAAGGGGGAGTCTTCTAGGGCAGGTCCATCTTCTAAAGGTGATGATGATCTTATGGCCAAGGAGGCCGAGTTTGATGCTGCCGTAGCAGAAGCAGAGGAGCCAGATGTACCTCCCTGGACTATGCGTGACCAGCATTGCCACTTTGAGCAATTCATGACTCAACGGTTGGTTCATATGGATGCTCGTCTGGATTCTATCGATGGTAGGCTTGGCCATCTTGAGCAGTCAGCTACCCAAACCACCCTATAGCTGGATCAGATTCTTTCATTGCTATAGTTGCAGCCGCCACATCCTCTGCCGCTACATCCTTAAGTTTGTTTTTTTTTTTTGCTTGTTTATTTTTGGACAGTATTTTCCTCATCTTTCTTTTATCTCTGGCTTCTCTTGTTTTGTTTTGTTGTCTCTCAGACAAAAACGAAAGTAGTTTTAGTTTTTGTGGTGGTTGTTTTTGACTATTTATTGGTTTTTACACGCTGGTTTGTACATGTTGGACATAGACACACATATCTTTGGATTATGGATTATGGGATATCTTGGATCTTGGAAATGCGATGGTTGTGGGTTGTTGTTTTTTATTTTACATTCATGCATTATTTCTATTTGTATCTTATCTCGTTCCATAGTTTTAGTTTTTTTGGTATTTGGTCATTTTCACAGGTGGATTGTTCAACATGTTTCTCAGTGTTTCTCTATCAAATCGATTTTTATGTTTTTGCAGTTTTTTGTGTTTGATAGGCCGGATCTTTTGGTTATGTTAGTGAGTGTGTCTAGTGCATGTGTTGTTAGGAAAAACTGTTAGAAAAGTTTTCTTCGGGAATTGACAAAGAGGGAGATTGTTAGGTCCCTACTTGTTGCCAATTCCACGAACAAGCTTAGTTTAATTGAGTTGTTATTTTTCCTTGGTTTTTGGTCTTCCAGCTCGAGCGGCCAAAGTTACGCTTGAGCAAACTTTGCATCTTCCCAAAAGTTTGGCTTGTCTACAAACATACTGTGAGGCATGTTGTTGCACTCGAGCGTGAGTTCAGTGCTCGAGCATAGACCTATTTATTCAAATGCGTTTTAGTGACGCTGCTCGAGCGGCAAGTCTTGCGCTCGAGCGAAGATCGCAGCCCTATTTTCTATATATATATATATATGTTTAAGTCCGTTTTTAGGTTGAATGCTTCTAGATCTGTTTTGGGGGTTCTAGGGTTTTCTTTTGGGGCTATTTTGCCAGTTTTCCTTTGATGTTTGCTTGAGTATTAAACTTACATAGTGGGTGTTTGGGAAGTGAGTTTTTATGTAGGTTTTTTTAGTTGGAGGATATTATTAGATAAAAAAATTTTAGTGTTTGGGAAGATAGTTGGGTTTTTTTGTGGTTGGATGTGATGTTTGTGAGAGAAAAAGTGAAATGATTATGGGGTTGGATGTGATATTTTGTTTGTATTTGTTTTTTTTTATTTTATAAAACCTTTGTCTTTTAGTGGAAAAAATGAGAAAAAAATGTGGGAACTTGGTTCCCAAACACCACCATAGTTGATAATTCACATCAAAGGGTTGTTTGAGTGATTATCTTCAAGAGTGTTCTTCTTCGGTGGAATCCGGAGATTCAAGCGTGGAATGTTCAAAAGTGTTCGAAGCTGTGCGCGGTTGTTGAGTTGACGTAGATGTTGTGGAATCAACATCAATCTAATCAATTCTTAGACGAAGGTTGCGGTGGAAGATATACAAATCGTTGAAGACAAATTGACAGAGTTTGGGTAATTTGTTTAGGTATTTTGTATTCTTTCTTTCCTTCATAGTGGATTGATTTGTCGCGCTTTGCCTGTGATTTTTTAATCACAATTGGAAATGCTCGAATAGTGGCTTTTTCCACGTAAAAATCATTTGTGTCAATTTATTGTTTTTGAAACAGCAATCTAAATCACTTTCATACGTGCTTGATGATTTAGATTGTTAGTTTTAATCGTTTGGGAATTGGTACAATTAAATCTTGATCTAATCACGAATCACTTAGGTTTTTCAGCAGTGACACTGAATCCTATGATTCGTTTGAGCATGAGGTAATATACATTTATGCATTATGAAATATATTCTTTTTTGTTACTTTCAATTCATGCACACATATACATGTATATCTTTGTACATATATTCATATTTTATTATGTTATTCTACTATTAGAGATACCATCGAGAGCCTGTTCACAATCTCATCTTGAGGCATTGACCCACACATCAGAAGAGGGGGATACCTCTTCACCTCCTGAGGTGGGTAGCCATCCCTTACCACCTCTCAATGTGGAGCCTCAACTTGATGTGACTTCTAGTAATACTATTAGTAAGACACACTCTTTATTTACATTGATTTGAGATCTTAATTAAATTTGTTCACATACTATTTCAATATTATAGATTCACAATATCAGCTGCTAAGGGTGTTCGTGGCCTGACTCATGGAAAAAAGGTTCAAGGCCTCGTTGATAGAGATGGAAAGTTTAATGTGCCTATCCCTCCATAATTCCGTGCACCGGTAGGGGACTATGCCTCAAAACTAGCCTCAAAGATTGGTGTAGAAGTGCGAACACGTTTACCAAATCCAAGTGTTTGTAGGTGGAAGTATGTTGATGTCTCCGTTAAGGAGGCGGTGTTTTAGCGCTTGAATATAAGTTCACTGTCTACTCTATTATAGGATATTTTACTCATCTTTATAATAGGTTAGAAATCTTAATTATTTATTGTAATTCTTTTTTTTAGGAATTATTTATGACTTATCTATTTTTTGTAGGATCAATTTGATTTACAAGGAGACCCTATTGATATAGAAAAGGCAATGAACACAAAATTTGGTTGGAGATTGAGTAACCATACCTATAGGCTGTACAAACAATTCATGGAGCTGAAGGAGGCTAAAGGAGAGGAGTATGCAAGAAACCACCCATTGAAGGATGCCGATCCTATGGTTCCTTAAAGTGCACCTTTCACATCTTAAAATAAAGAACTAAGATTTCAGTTTCTATAATTGTATTTATCTAGAAAACTTTTTCTTTGAACCATAAAATGCATGCTTTAAGTTAGGATAGTTAATCGTGTACAACTACTGTAGAGTATTTGGACTAGTATGTGCCTTTACTATTTCCTATTTGTTCTTGAGTTTGGTCTAAAGTTTCATGATAATGGTAAGCAACTAGCTGAGTAACTAATACAGGGTATTGAGACAGAATTTGAGATTTGATAGAGTTGTGGAAGAAAGAAAAGGTTATGAGTTTGGTATCAATAATTGTTCCATATCTTGTGAAATGTAAATAGATTTTTTCACAATCTATCATGTCCATGCTTATATGCCCCCTATTTGTGAACGGTGTAAATTTCTCATTTTTCTTTTTTTCACTCAGAAAAACCATCTTATGGTGGAATCTCAACAAGTCCTCTAATATATTTTTCAAAGAATTGAATGATACTAGTGAATAATTTGAAATTTTTTTTAACTTGAAATGATTTATAGGAAAAGGATAGAGAGGAAGAATGCAATTCCTTCTAGGAACTTAACTGGTAGCCTAGCATGTAGATTATTGAGTTTGGAGCAGCATATTATGTGATAATTGGCATGCATAAGTTTTCAAATGTCATTTGATTGTGTAAATTTCTTATTACCAATTATGTGTCAAATCTGTCTTATCTAGGTGTTCGACATAATTTTGTGTGTTGTGGTTATGGTATTGTTGCTTTCTTGAATACTTTGCTGTTTGAACTTATATTGGTTTCCATGTAACTTACCCTAACATTTTTATATGTCACTTTATTATCAAGCATTAAATTTGTCTTACTAATGATACATTTCATTGTTATATTGGTTCATTCTTCGTTACAGGAACAATCAAAAGCCAACATATTTGTCTTACTAATGATACATTTCATTGTTCTATTGATCATTCTTCCTTATAGGAACAATCAAAAGCCAACATTGCGAACAGAGAAAAGATAAATACAAAACATAGGTGTGGTTCTAGGTCAATCCCTATTAGAGTAAAAAAATTGGTACGTATCCTTGCACTTTAAGAATTATATTAGATTCTTAGCTTTATTTATTGAATATTTGGTCTATCAAATTAAGCATGAGAAAAGAAGATGCTACTTGATCTAGTAGAGTTTTACAAGGAAACTCACTATAATAAGAAAACACATGAGTGGATCTCGTCTAAAGCTCAGGGTAATTATATGAGTATATATTGCAATTTTTATTAGCAAAATTTTAGAATTATAATCTTATTTAATTTTCTAATAATTATTTAATTTTTTATAATTTGATAGGAAAATATGATACAGACATAGGCTGATCACCTCTCACAGCCGGGATCAATCCCTTTGACTGCAGAAGAGCTATCAACCAAAGTCCTAAAGCCAAGGTCTAGCTACGTGAAGGGACTTGGCATGAGACCTCATCCTCTATTAGGAGGATCACTACCATATATTCTGAAACAAATGATAGTGTGAAGCGCCTTGAGATGAAAATAGAGACATAGAAGGAAAAAATACAAATGCAAAACAATAAAATAGAAGATCTTGAAGAGGGTAGAAAAAAGCAAGGGGAGATAATGGCAGATGTTGTCAATTTTCCGAGGAGCAAAGGATTCACTGGACACTTTGGAAGTGGAGGGGACTCATCCACAAGTGGACATACTTCTCGGTAAAGTATATTAACTTTAATATAACAAATTTTATAAAAAAATTTATGTTTGAAGAATTAGGAAGTAATGGAAACATGCATAGGTCACCCAACTTGTACAGGTGCACGGGTGTAGACACCCCAGTTTTGATCGCTTGTAAGGCTTAGGCGCTTGGTTCCAAGCATTCGATGATGATGATTATATTGTGTAAGTGGTTTTAATTCTCAATAAAAGAATCCGAGTTCGAGCTCTAAACAACTCCAACCTGCCATACCCAATGTATTTCTATCCCAGAAAGTCAATTTTGCACCTTGTACCAACCTGTATTGAACCTGAAAGTGAGGAACAGTGGGCATACACTGACCTTTGGCCGTACATCAGTCACCTCCGGTCGGAGACACCAAGGTCCGGCCGGACCTCTTGACTTTTCAGGCAGTTTGTATAGCAATCTTCCAGCTGCCCAATTCTACAGATATTTTGAGCAACAGCTCAAGTCCTATAAATACGGGGCTCATCCTGCTGTAATAAAGGTTAGTGAAAGAGAAAGAAACAATATCAAGAGTTTAGAAATATCCAAGAGTAGAAATATCAAAGCTACAATTCATCTTTTTCCTTCCATAAGCTCTCATATCAGCCTTGAAGCTCTCATATCATCCATACATACCATACAAGAGCTTGAACTTGGAAATTGTTTTGAGACTTGAAGATCATAATTCAAACTTGAGGGTGCTTTGGAATCAAGTTTGGTTTACAACAAAAACACCTTCTCTACAAGAGGTAAAGCTTCCTTTGTTTTATTTCAATCTTTGTTCATCCTATTCTTGTGTTTTTATACGATTTTGTGACTATTTTAAGGGCTGAAACTTGTGATTAAAAGCTACCAAAAGTGGAGGTGTTAATCACCCTTGCTTGAACCTTATTCCAAGCTTTTATCCTTGTGTTTCCCACTTGTTTTCTCTAATTTTTGCCACTGTTTTGGGGCTAATTTGGGACTGATTTGGGGCTGTTTTTTAACATCTAAAATATGTGATTTGAAGTTCTAAAAGTGGGGGGGTTAGCCACCCTTCCTTAAACTTGTTTACTAGTTTGAAGTTATTCACCTTTTCTAGCTTAAATTATGCTATTAGGGGTCGTTTAATTTATGTCAATAATTATTATGTTAATATTATGTTTGTTTTGTATTTACCAATTAATCAACTTCACATAATCATTTCTGCAACCTCCCTCCATTCTTTGCTTATTTCGATTAAAAAATTGTGAAAAATTTAGATTGTTATTCAAGTATAAGAAAGAAATTTTTTCATGCTTAATGGTTTAATCTTTTTCAAGGTTCATTACCAAAGACATAAAACCTTTTCATGCTTAATAGTTTAATCTCTTCAGAGGTTCATTACCAAAGGCATACATCTTTTTTATACTAAAGCCAATCTTTTATTTTTTATTTCTTTTTATCACCAGTGTGTTTACTTATAAAGGACTAACTTTCTATTTAAACCCTTGGAAATCACTAAGGAAAGTGTCATTAAGCTTATTATCAAGTTTGGATTTTAAGTCATTATCACTCACTTTGGGTTTTTCTAAGTCATAATCACTCTTTTGAGTTTGACTAGTCCTTGTTGCACATCTTGGGTTTGACTTGAAATCCCTTATCGCTTGTAAATAAGTTTGACTCTTCCTTTATAATTTCCCCCGAAGAAAATAAGGTTTGTTTCTCGGGTTAAGTTGATGCTTGTTTCTCTTTATTATGTTTTGGACTTGGTGGACGTAAATATCACTTTTGGACAAAAAGGAGAAAAGATAAAGAAATGGAAAGATAATAAAAAAAAAAAGCTAATAAAATTGGTTAATTGGATTACAACCGACATAAAGAATTAATATTGGATTCAGTCGGACGTTATACCGAGTCTATTGTATCAAGGCTTGTCTTACATCAATTCATGATGTTTTGATAAATCTTGAAGCATCTTTACGGCTAGACGTTATGCCGGAGTCTATTATGTCAAGGCTTGTCTTACATCAATTCATAATATTTTGATGAACCTTGAAGCGTCTTTACTTCCCTTCTTGAATTCACTTCATGATAGGAGGGAGGGGTGGTTGTTATGCATTGTATTTATTTATCTTTGTCCTATCGTGTCCAAAATCATCTTACAAATCAACTTTCAACCATAGATGGTTTGGGAACCGAATTCGCTCATCTCTTGAGTATTTTCTATGATAAAGAAGGGTAGAAGAGACAAACATGGCTAGGAATACCCTGTCTGCACTGTTTCACCTCAGGCACAAAAAACAGATTTCCGTAAGAAAACAAAATATGATTGGATTTATTTGAGGCTCAACTGAGTCGCATTCTAGGTCGGCAAGGCTCCAATAAATTGCAAACAATACACTTTTGGTTGAAAGCAATGATAAGGTGAAACAAAACTATTCCCAACAAGGCAGACAGAGTAATTCCTGAGGAGCATCGCGCAATAATTACATATTTGTTGTAATAAATTAGACAACCCCTTTTAGTTATTATTCATTCGGATTTGTAATTATTATTTATTCGGACACTTGGACATTCGGACCCTCCTTCGTGAGGACAAATATGTAATAAGTTGTATGTCTTCCAACTCCCATTTTTTCTCCCTTTTATTTATCTGCTTATGATGGTTAGCATAGGGACATCATGTTTTCAAATTAGCATTTCTATGACTTGCATCCATTCATTTTGTATGCATAAAAGTTCGGCTCATCATATTATTCAAAGGTCAAATTCAAACTCTTTACTTGGATATGTGCACTATTACATGCCTTGAATTGACTTGCATGCCATGCTAGTAGTTGAGCTTATTATTTGCACGTTGTATGTGTTGTATTAGTCATGTTGCATAATTAGGATCATGCATTTTTTTTTTTCTAACTATTTGTTTTCTTTTGACTCGCCTTCAGACATAAGGTAAGCATTTTTTGCTTTAGCATATTGCATGAGTGCGATTGCTGCCATATTAAACATACTACCATGAGGCTAAATGCTTACTTGATATACCTGTTTGAATGCCTGTGGATGAAGGCTATTCACTAACATTGGGATACTTTGATTAATGTTTATATATGAGATCACTTTTTCAAGTGGTACATATGCAAAACACTTGTTTTCAAAACAAACATGAAATCAAACGTTCTAACTTTTCGTGAAATTAGTCTATACTTGTATGTTAAAGATAAAATAAGAACATATACTGTACATAAGAATCACATCATGATTAGTAGAGGCCGATTTTTAATTGGGTGAGTGGGGTGCTCAATTAATGACCTTCCCCTCTCATACCTAAGTTCCCGAACCAAGACACTTTGGTAACGATGGACTAATGGCCTTTGGCATGAGTCACGGGTTTCCTAAATTTTCCAAAATAAATATTCAGGTGACGACTCTGATAACTGGCAAAGTAGTCCATTTTTGGCATTCGATTCAAAACATCGATTTTCCAAAAGAAATTGCCGGATTTGGACTTTTTTTTGTGTTTCCACTATTTTACATGGCACTTGTGAAATTAGATTCAGAACCACACAAGTGGAGTCTGAACTGTAAGGGCTATTCATTCTTCCGAAAGGGAGCACAAAAAGTCGAGCTACAACGGGATGTATAAATTGTGAATTAGTCTAAAAAATACTTTTTTCTCCATACTTAAAGCTTCAAAAAAGGCCGTTGAAAGGCTAAATTATCACACAACCACAGATTTGTACAAGAATCGACAGAAACACCTTAAGAGAGACCAATATAAGTTGTATGAACTTACAACACATTAATGGGATGCACCATTTGTGAATTAGCCTTACAATTAATTTTTTGTTCCCATAATCTCGAAAAAAGTATGTTAGAGGGATAAATTGTATAATTGATCTAATTGTAAATTGATTAGTTACTAATGTTTTTAGTCTTTTGTATAATTGATTAGTTACTAAAGCTTTTAATTTATTTTTTTGCAGATTGGATTGGGGTGGCATTTTTGACGTGCAACAATGATCTAATTTGCTTGAATGTTCATTTTTGTTTTATAAGGATACACATACTTTGTGGAGTTACACTAGTTATTGTTGGATGTTTGGTGGAATTGCACTAGTTATAACTATTGGATATTTTGTGGATATTACACTATTTTATTGTATTAGGATGAAATTATTTGAAATGATGAATGGATATTTTCATTTTGTTAATTTGTAAATGTGTTGATTTATAGTAGGTTAAGTTAAGTTGTGATGGAATTGTTATATTAAACAGGTTTCAACATGAACAGGGTTATATTTGTTGAACTAAAATTCAGATTTTGATAAAATAGGTATATAATGTGGAAAAAAATATTATGAAATTAGTTACAAAAATTTTCATCCCTAAAGAAGGTTTTTTTGTCCCTTATTTGGCTTAGGTGGATGACTAATTTTGTCATGAATTTTTTATTTCGTCGCTAAATGAATTTGTCATGAGAAAAATATTGTCATATTTTGTCACTATTACCCTCAATGTGTGACAAATTTGTTTTGACATTTTTCATCATTTTTAATGATGAATTTGTTTTTGTCTTTATTGGTAGTTTCTTTGACAATTTTTTTTCGTCTTCGTTTATATTAAATGCGACAAAATTATTTTGTCTCTACTTCTTATATTTATGAGAAAATACATGTCTCTAATTTCTTCCTTTAATGACAAAATATTTTGTCATTAATTACTTACAAGTATGTTCCCAACAGAGTGTATTGGAGAAAAAAAAAAAAAAAAAAAATCGTCACAAATTTATCATTTTCAATGACAATTTTTTTTTTTTTTTTTTTGTCTCTAAGACCTTTTAGCGACAACGCTCTGGCAACAAAACGGGTGACAAAAACTTTTCGTCATAATTAGTTTGGGTGACGAAATGTGTACATTTTGGGACAAATTCGTTTCGTCTTTAAATCCCAAATTTGTTGCAGTTAGTTGGGTGATTGATTCAAGTGCTTCCTTCCATGTTACTTCACAAGAGGACTTCTTTATATCCTACACACTTGGTGACTTTGGCAATATGAGGATGGGAAATGATGGTGTGTCCAAGATTGTGGGAATAAGAGATGTTTGCTTGGAGACCAACACTGGTTGTAGGCTTGTTCTAAAAAATGTGAGATATTTTCCAGACATTTGTCTTAACTTGATTTCCACTGGGAAGCTTGATGATGAAAGCTACGAAAATCAATTTGGTGATGGAAAATGGAAGCTCACCGAAGGTTCCTTGGTAGTGGCAACAGGAAAGAAGTGTTCCACTCTTTATATAATGCAAGAAAGGATAAGTAAAGACGATGCCAATGCAGTTGAGAAAGAGATCTCTACAGAGTTGTGGCACAAAAGGCTTGGTCATATGAGTGAGAAAGGCATGCAAGTTCTAGCTAGAAAAGATCTCCTTCCTGAGGTGAAAGGTACACAACTCAAAACTTATGTTCATTGTTTAGCCGGAAAATAACATAAATTTCCTTTCAATAGATTTCCTGCATCTAGAAAATCACATATTCTAGATTTAGTATACTTTGATGTTTGTGGGTCAATGAAAGTTAGTACACTTGGTGGTGCACATTATTTTGTCACTTTCATTGATGATTATTCTAGAAAAGTTTGGGCTTATGCTTTGAGAACTAAAGATTGTGTGTTGGAAGCATTTAAGCTTTTTCAAGCTAATGTTAAAAGGGAAACTGAGAGATCTTTGAAGTGTATCCGGTCAGATAATGGTGATGAATACAGGGGTCCATTTAAAGATTACTACAAGAAGATTGGTATCAAGCATAAAAGAACCATTCCCAAAACACCTCAACAAAATGGTGTGGCAGAGATAATGAATAGAACAATTAAGGAAAGAATCAAGTGTATGCTCTCTCATGCAAAATTGCCTAAATCCTTTTGGGGTGAGGCAATGAGGACTGCGGTTGATTTAATCAATTTTTCTCCTTTAACTCCACTTCATGGTGATATACCAGACATAGTTTAGACAAGAAAGGATGTTTCTTATGGGCATTTGAAGGTGTTTGGGTGTAGAGCATTTGTGCACATTCCTAAAGATGATAGATCTAAGCTTGATGGAAAGACAAAGTAGTGCATCTCTCTTGGATATGGCCATGGAGTTTGGGTATAGATTGTGGGATCCAATTGACAAAAAGGTAGTGCAGAGCAAAGATGTAATCTTTTTTGAAGATCAAACCATTGAAGACCTTGATAAAAGAGTTGAGAAGTCAGCTTCCACAAATGCGTATCCAATAACCTTAGATCCAATCCCTCTACCCACAGTGCATAATGATGATGGGGGAGATGTACAAGAAGATGGTGGTGATATAGTTGGTGATGATGCTATGGATTTAAAAGAGCAAGAAAAACAAGCACCTCTTAAACCACCAATAGAACAACAGTTGAGGAGATCTACTAGAGAGTGTTAGACTTCAACAAGGTACTTTCCTAATGAGTATGTGATGCTTACAAATAGGGGAGAACTAGAGTGCTACCAAGAAGCTTCAATTCACAAGCATAAGGGGGAGTGGTTGAAAGCCATGTAAGAAGAGATGAAATCCTTACATGAGAATCACACTTATGACTAAGTGAAATTGCCTGAGGGGAAGAAAAGACTCAAGAACAATTGGGTCTACAAATTGAAGGCAAATGAATAAAACTCACAACCTAGGTACAAGGCAAGATTGGTTGTGAAGGGTTTTAGCCACAAAAAGGGAATTGATTTTGAAGAAATCTTCTCACCCGTAGTGAAGATGTCATCTATACGGGTTGTTCTTGGTTTGGCCGCAAGCTTGAACTTACAGGTTGAACAACTTGATGTGAAGACAACTTTCCTTCATGGTGACTTGGAAGAAGAGATCTACATGGAGCAACCTGAGGGGTTCAAAGTGAAAGGCAAGGAGAACTTAGTTTGCAAACTAAAGAAGAGCTTGTATGGTTTGAAGCAAGCACCATGGAAATGGTACAAGAAGTTTGATTCCTTCATGGTTGATCATGATTACAAGAGGACTACCTCAGATCATTGTATGTTTGTGAAGAGATTATTAGATGGTGACTTCATCATTTTGTTGCTTTATGTGGATGACATGTTGATAGTTGGGCATGATGCGAGCAAAATTGAGAAATTAAAGAAAGAGCTTAGCAAGTCTTTTGCTATGAAGGATTTAGGTCTCGCGAAGCAAATACTTGGCATGAAGATTACCTGTGACAGGAAGATTTGCAAGATTTGGTTATCACAGGAGAGGTACATTGAGAAAGTACTTGAAAGATTTCATATGGATAAAACGAAATTAGTGAGTACCCCACTTGCAAATCACTTCAAACTTGGTTCGAAGTAGTGTCCAACAAGTGAGAAAGAAAAAGATGAAATGAAGAGAGTTCCCTATGCATCCATCATTGGTAGTTTGATGTATGCGATGGTGTGTACTAGGCCAGATATAGCTTATGTGGTTAGTGTTGTAAGTAGATTTCTTTCTAATCCTGGAAAATATCATTGGGCTGCAGTGAAATGGATTCTCAGGTATCTTAGAGGCACTTCCAAGACGTGTTTATGTTTTGGAGATGGAAAATCTCTACTAGAAGGCTCCACAGACACAAACATGGCTGGAGACATTGATTTTAGGAAGTCCACATCAAGGTACTTGATGACTTTTTTGGGGGAAGCTATTTCTTGGCAGTCAAAGTTGCAAAAATGTGTTGCTTTATCTACCATGGAGGCCGAATACATTGCAGTAGCAAAGGGGTGCAAAGAGATGTTATGGATTAAAAGACTTCTACAATAATTGGGGTTAAAGCAAGAGAAGTATGTTCTCTTATGTGACAACCAAAGTGCTATCCACTTGAGTAAGAATCCGACATTCCACTCAAGGTCGAAGCACATTGATGTGAGGTATCATTGGATACGTGATGTCTTAAAAGAAAAATTGCTTCAACTTGAGAAGGTTCACACCGATGAGAATGAGTTGGATATGACGACTAAATCGTTATCCAATGAGAAGCATGATTTTTGTAAAAGTAAGGCGGGGTTGGTTGTGCCCCCCACCAAAGTCGGGAGGGGGAGATTTGTTGGGTGATGTCCCTCCTAAATGGAGGTGGGTCCCATAAGTCAAAGTTTGTTTATTTATTTTACCAATAGTTTTGTAATGCTTCTAAGGGAAGCTTAGTGCATTTGTCAACAAAATAAAAGAAAAAAAAGGTTTTTTTTTTGGGATTTGGACTTACAGCAACAACACAGTGAGGAAAAGAAAAACAGAGACTGCCGAGAGATAGAGAAGAGAAAAATAGGAGAAAAGTTAGGGTTTCATTCATAGTTCAAACCAAGATTTGATGGACATTTCTTGCTTGATCTTGATGAAATTTCAACATGTTGTTCATGGAATCAAGCTCTACATTTTGATTGGACCGGATCTTGTCAAAGCTCTCTCGGATTGGTAGTTTAGGATATCCACCTTGGTGAGATCTAAACTTTATCTCTTGTTGATTTTGTTGAAACCCACCTTTATGGTGATGATATAAATATTGTTGGTGATCCAAGAATATTTCTTGACGATTGTATACCTCTAGTTGTGACTAGAGATGAACCATTGTAACCCCATTATTTTTATAGTGGAAGTTGATTCCGAGTTAGACCCGTGGATGTATGCATTTTTGCCGAACCATGTAAATTTGGTGTTTTTGTGCCTTTAATTTTAGCCATATTATTACTTGTAGTTTGTAGTTTGTTGCCCATTTTCTAATTACACAAGGAGAAAAAATATAGGAGTTTCCTAACAACTGGGTAGCTCACTTTTTTTGTCCTCTAAACCGTGTGGGCACATCTTGGACTTATGGTACCAAGACCCACAAAGCAATTATTCTAGTGGAGACCATTTCACAATTATGCATGCAAAAAGTACATGGTATATAAATATGACTATCATAATTATTATGGGGAGATTTATTGTGATAACCCTGTTCTCTGTTACGTTAATTAATCTTAGTTATGATTGTGACTATGTGCCTAATATGATTTTCAGTGCCAATTATATGATTATATGTGTTTTTGAATTTTCATCTATTCACCGTAGGAAATTCTGTCCAACTTACTACTATAATTTGAAAATTGTAGACCATAGAGGTGACAGAAATTGGAATTGTTTGTATCATTGTGATTGGCGTGATTTTTAGAGCCTATGATGAAATTTGATTAAAAATTGATTCGTATCGAAATAATTAGATTAATTGAGGCTCATTAACTTTAATTTAATCTTGATTAACTTAAACTAATCACCAAGTATATAAGTGAGCTAAAATACACTTAGGCTCATAGAATGAGCTCAAGAATCTGAAATACACACTCTAGAGAGAGAGTGAGCCGAATTTAGAGAGAGAGAGAGGGCTCATCCTTGAAGAATTTGCAAGGCAATTCAAGAACTAGGTGGACTAGCTCGAGATTTAGCTATATTTGGAAGGATTGGAGCTTTTAGGTGAGTAACCAACCCTTAATTCATGAGTTTAAGCTTATAGTTATATGAATTCAAAGAGAAATGGTAATCAAGAACAAGATTTGAATGGTGTATGATGAAATTGAAGTCAATATATTCATGCATGTAAAGAATTGCCATGAAATTGTATAATCTAGCATGAGGTATTTTAAACATGAAGAATTGAGTGCCAAATCACACATGCATGCATAATTTTGTTGAACTTCATGACTTTGAGCATCATTTATACCATTTGAGGTGGAATTAGTGTCAACATTTTACATGCACACATGATTCATGAAGATATGAGACTTAATTGCATGAACTTTGGAATTAACAAGAAGAATTTGGAATGATTTGGAACATGGACCATAATTTTGGACAATTGGTTTTAAAATTACCTATGTTTTCATGTTAGACAATGTTTTTCCATGTTTTGGTACCGATTTGCAAGCTTTGGACCTTTGGGAGTGTGTTTTGAACTTCAAACAAAATTCTGGATATTCCAGAATTTGAACTGTCTACTTGAGCAAAGAAAGTCTCACTCGAGCGTGAAAATTTAGCTCCCAGAAGTTTTGTAGAGATTTACACAATGGCCCGAGCGGCAAATCTTGCACTCGAGCGAATCTTGTTTTGCAAGACTCCCCGCTTGAGCGGAAATAGTCTCACTCGAGCGTAAAATTCATGCAACCAGTACTTTTATAGAGTTTTGCAGACTACAAAAGCGACCAAAGCCGCGCTCGAGCAGAGAGCCCTGTTTCAGAAATTTTGAAAAGTTGTTTTATGTTCCGTTTTCCGTTCTCTTTCATTTCTAAGCACTCTTAGGCATGCATTGAACATTGTAAATGAACTAAAGGAATAAGAAAGAGGCCTAAGAGAAATAATCAAGTTAAGAATGGATTGAATTGCTTGTGACCCATTGTGTTATGAAAAGTGTAGGGTCAAGTGCAAGGGCAAATCTATCAACAGAACACTGTGAGTACTATTTTAGTAAAGATATTTTCAAGTATGTTATTTTCTAAATGCTACTTCTATATAAGCTTCATTGATTTGTTGATTTGAATTATGAATGAGTATTCTATATACCTAATTTTTGTATAAGGCTCTGTGAAGAACATGATTTGGGTCCAACGTCGTTTGGTATATATATATATGAATTAGGCCTGAGGCCGTTCAATACATTTGATATGTCTGGATTGGTCCTAAGGCCGTTTGTCGTAATAGGCCAGAGGCCGTTTGAATATGAATAGAATGGGCCAAAGGCCGTTTGAATAAAAAGTGATCATGATCATGAATACGAAAATGCGCATAAATGTGATTATGGGAAATAATGGGCCCGAGGCCGTTTGATATGAATTTAGGCTTGAGGTTGTTTGAAGAACTTGACAAAGCTATGTAATGGGCTTGATAAGGATCTAAAATGGGCTCAAGGTCGTTTGACATGTACAATAAAATCATAAAATGGCCTGAGGCTATTTGTATATGAAATTCACGGGTTCGATGTACTTAATATGACTTTATGTGAATCTCATTCATCTAACCCTTTTACTTTGGTATTATTCATTGGCCGTTTGTTCACTCTTATTTATATGTATGTATGTGAGCAAAGAGATATCCAACCCTAGCCTCAATGAAGATTGTAAGAGAAGTTCGAGTTTTGTGGAGTCAGCCCAGATGTCTCACGCATGAGACACCGTTTTTGCTCTTTTGTTTCACTCTTTTGCTATCTTGGTGGATTCGTGGGATCAACTATGTATATAAACTCTCTGTTTGGCTGGCCATATGTTTGTATGATTTTGGATGTACAAATGTTTATTTTGATTCGGTGTGAGTTATTATTACATATATGGAAATGTTTTGACATGCCATGTAAGCACAGCTCATTGGACAAAATTTTCTAAGTCTGCTTCCGTTTTGGCCCCTTTATTATTACTATAATATGTGTCTGATTCTGTTTGAGACCGTAGGTAATCATATGATTACTGGCCAGTTATGACCCTAATCTTTCAGGGGCTAGTTCGGGTCATGACATTTATACACACGTTTTAATTTATGAATTTATATTTTCTTTAAGTCTTAACTAAGATTTTTTAGACTTTCAAATCTTATTAAATTTTTAATAGTCGAAATTGCCCTCCAAACAATTATTGTTCATCTTTTATGATTATCTATAAAGAACATTATAATTTGACATTTATTTTGGATTTTAGAAACTTTAAACCATCAACTTTGAAATTGAAAAAATTAAAAAAAAAAATTATGTGCAAAAAAATAAATAAATAAATAATATGTTTTATTTTTATTTTTTTTAAATTGAAAAAATTGAATTATTTTTTTATGCAAAACTAAAAATTTTGAGTCTATAAAGAAGCACGATGATGGAACATTAATGTGTAAAACTTGGAAAAAAAAAATTTAAAATGAAAAAAACTGATAATGTTCTCAGCTTTATTAGATAGTTGAATCAAGCCAATAAGTAGAAGGGTAAAAATCTTTAATGTCATTCTCTGTTTTTTTTTTTTATTAGTTGGTAAAACAATTATTTAAAACATTACTATGCAAAATTGATAATGTCCAATTTTAAAAATTCGAAAAAACTAATAATATTCTTAATTTTACTAAATAGGACTTATTGGTTCAAAAAATCTTAGATAAGATTTGAGCGACCATAACATTTGTAAAAAGAACTTTTGGGTAATTAACTCATTATTATTCATCATAATTAATTTTGCGCATTCCGTCAATTTTGTTTAATAATAACATTGTCACAACCCAAACCTGGTACTCAGAGGTTCAGCGTCACAACAAGACAAAACTGAAGTCATAACAAATTAATAGCGTAGCGGAGTAAAATAAAAGGATACCCAAAACTTTATTTAATTAAAACAAAAACATATATGTTGAAACTTCTATTTAATTATATTGTCAGAGTTGGACTAAGTATGTCCTAACACGTCACCTGAAAGTGATTAACAACTATAAGTATATGGCAGAGTGAAAAATATTATACTAATAGCATAAGGGTACAAAAGTCACCATGGATAAATATTTGGGCTAAATAGAAAATCATTTGCAAAAATTATTTTACATAACATAAATCATATAAGCAAAATAATCATAATCATGGTACAAAACATAACAGAAGGTCAATGGATATTTAAGTCCCTAGACATGGGACCTTCAGAGGACCAGATATTTGAGTCCCCAGGCATGGGACCTTCAGAAGGCCAAATATTTGAGCCCCGAAGCATGAGACATTCAGAGGGTCACAAAAATGACAACTGAACATAACAGAAGGTTAGTAGATGTGACGGCCGGTCCTCTTTTTCTCTCTTCTTTCTTCTTTCTTCGCTTCGTTCCCTTTTTACTTTCGTTGGATTGAAACGTCTGGAAATGGCTTTCTAGTTCTTACTTCATTCGGAGTTGAATTTCGCTAGTTTTGGAGGGTGTGCAGGTGAGTCTGGAGGGCCCGGGGACGAAGCAAAGTTTGTGAAGGGTTGGGCCAGGGCCGCACGTGCGGTGAAGGTTGAGGCAGTGAGTTGAGCATTCTGAAATTTTCCGCACGAGCGGAAGGAATTGGGCTACTCGAGCGGTGGAGGTGGGTCGCTCGAGTGGAGGGGGCAGCTGCACGAGCGGTGGAAGCTTCCGCACGTGCGAGGAGGGGTGCCGCACATGCGGCCAACTGGGCATTCCGAGCCCTATTTTTTTATAACATATTGGTCCGAACGTATCACATTTTTTGCTCATTTCTCTCTCACTCTAAACCCTATTTTCCTCCCCTTTCTCTCTAGAAAACCCCTCAAACATCTAAGACTCTTTGATTTGCAAACTTTGGGGCCAAGATCTTTATCATCTTCCTCTAAATCTTGAAGATCAAGAGCTAGAGTTCCTTGTGGTGTAGTGCAAAGTGAGGGATCAACCATTTTGGCTCTAGGGTTTCATCCCATCTTTCATCAACAAGCTTGAGATAGGGATTCTTGAGTTATATATACTAGTTTTGCTATTTTGATGATGATTCAAGAGCTTTCTTCTAGTTTTGATGATTTTAACTTTGTGATTTCAAAAATGTAGAGATTTTCTTTAAAAGAGGGTTTTTCTTTAAACTTTCAAAATGTTGGTCAATCTTTGAGGGTTCCATCTTGTTGATCTAAGAAAAAAGTTTTGATGAGGGTTTTCACCAAAGAAATGAGAGGGGATTGTCTTGAGGAAAAACCCTAAAATTTGGGGATTTTGAGAAAACATGAGAATACTTGTGAAAATACTTGTGAAACCCTTTATTTTTTTGTGTCATGAAGATGGATGAGAATGTGTTGGATTTATGATGAAAACCCTAGAAATTGGGGATTTTTTTGGAAAATATAGGAAAGTCCATGAAATTCTTTCTTTTCTTGTGATAAAGAATGAGTGTATGTAGATTCCATAATGTGGTTGCAAAAGATGGAAAGTTTTTGACATGTAGATAAGGAGAACTTGTTTTAGAAAACCATGATTAAAAGTATGATGAATTTGTTGAGAAATTATTGTTAAGTACTTGAATATATATATTGCTATGAAATGACAAATTGTTGTACATAAGGGATTGTGAGAATTATGAATAGTGGAGGTTGATATTTGAAAACCTCACATGTGGCTTTGAAAGGATTAAATTGATGAGAAATTGTTGTTGTGTGTTAAAGACACATGGTTATTTTGCGAAATAGTGTGGAAAGAAAGAAATGAGACATGTATTTGGTTGTTATTGTTGTTATGCCATTTGGAAACGGAGAAAGGCCGTGAAACATGGAAATTTATTATCTTGCATATTCATTTGATTAACTATCATGCATTGCGTAATTTGAATGGAAAACATTTGTGTCATGAAAAGAACATATCTATTGTAATGAGAACAACAGAAGTGTGTGGTAAGTCTGGATAGGGGGTTAGATGATTTGATAAGTTGGCCTGAGTGTCCATAGTGAAAGACCAAAAACCCGCGCGGATAGGTGTCGAGCATTCCGGTTAACACCGGTAAAAATGACAGTTTGGTAGTACTCGTAGAGTCTACTTGCAGACACCAGCTTAGGGATTACCAGTGTCGTATTTACCGCCCCTATTGATTTAAATATTGGAAATTGTGAAATTGAAGAGATTGGAAAATATTATGATGAACATGATGATTTCTAAACAGTGCATTGAAATAAAATTTTCCTTCATTATTGGCACTTGTATGGCTTTACATTTGCATTTTTAATGTTAAGGGAATGGGCATAACTGTATATACTTTGTGAGAATTCTCTACTGGGCTTTATGCCCACCTCTATGGGTTTTGGTGCAGGTAAAGGTGTTGTGATCCTGCCGAATTGAGGGTGTGGATAAGTACTTGTGAAGAGTAGATTGCTTTTTATTCTGTTATGAATTTTCTTTTTGTAAAGCCAAGGGCTAAGGTGTATGGGTCCGAGAGACCATTTTGTGTAACCGGGCTATTGCCTTGGAACTTGTAAGCCATTGAGGGCCTTATTCGTTTTGTTTTAATGATTTTACATACTATAAATTCATGTACTATTTCGTCAAATGAATGTATAATCGCATGTGAGATTACTATTGTATAACATTTGGAATTATGTAAAGGAACATGGTTATTATTATTTTATATTTGGAAGCGGAATTGATGTAAAGGATTTGTGGGATTACTTTGGGGCGTTATAGTAGATCCATGATAATCAGAGGGTCACAAAATGACTAAAGTGACTAATCAGAGGGTCAATGGTTATTTAAATGCCCCAAGGCATGGGTCCTTCGCGGTGGTATTTACAAAATCATTGTTCAAAAAAACATTTAGAAAATAATTATATCCATGGGTTTCCTTTTTAAACAAATAGAATTCATTTTAAAAATAATATACTTTAAAACCTAAAAAAAGTTACAAAACATAATTTACATAAACAATTTATAGTAATTCAACATATAATAAAACTCACCTAAAAATTAATCCCTAATTTCTTTTCTGTTCTTATGCCTCTCCCTTGCTTGTTTGTTTTATGTTCCTAAAGCATCTCTTATTTATAGGAGATTCATCCTACTGCGTGGCTCACCACGTTGCCTCATTTCCTTTCCTTCTTGTCTTTCTTTTCTTCTTTCTTTCTTTCCTTTCTCTTTCTTTCTTTTTCTCTCTTTTTCGTTTCTTTCCAATATTTAATTATCATTATTATTATAATAGATATTTATATAGGGGCAATTTGGAAAACTAGTTAAAAGTTAACTTTTAGCTTTTAACCTATTTTGGGTCATATCACCTCTCACATTTTTTACACACAAAAGGAAAAAAAAGTCAAAAAAAAGTCCCAAAAAAAAAAAAAAGACAACTTTTAACCATCCTAAATCACCCCATAATAAGGCAAGAAGGTTTTTGAAATTGTATAAAATGTATCAGAGATATGTTTGATATTAATGGTATAGATCTTCCCAAACAAAAATAAACGACTGAGATCAATTTTTTTCCCACCCAAATGATCTTTCTCTCTCCTCTTTCATCTCTGCCCAAATCCTCCCTCTTTTATACGCTCTTCTCTCTCTGCCTCTCCTCTCGCCACGACACCGCCACTCACCGATTACTGACCACCTCTCCTCGCCTCTTGCTCTCTTCTCTCGACCATTGACCACTGACTCTCTTCTTTCACCCTCCTGTTTCACCTATCTCCTCTTGCAACAACATTGCAACCATTCAGAGGTAAACTATAACTTACAAATTTGTAATCCATGATATTTTTGTGGGTTTCTCTCCTCTTAGAAGTTTCACTTGATTTTTTCCTTTACAGGGGTGACGAAAAAGGCTCTATTTTTTAGCAATCAGAATTTGTATTTGGGTTATAGTACTATTCATGGGTTTTGGTTGATTCATTGATTAGATTCTCGAATTTAGATTTTTTTTCTTATGGGTTTTGAGGATTCTTATTGGGTTTTAAAGATTTTGGACACTGTGTATTTTTGGTTCTTGCTTGAGTTTGGTGATGGGTACTGATATGTTCTTTTTGAGATGGGTTTGAGAATTTTAGTGTTTTTTTATTAGAAAAAATTGCTGAAATTTTGGGAAACTTCTCCCCTAAATGAAGATGTATAGGAAGTTCAAAAATAAAATAAAATAAAAAATCATCAAAGGACCCACTCAAACTCCATAACATTCTCAATTAAAATATTCAAAGTGACCAATTCAATCAAAAAAGAAAAGTTAAAACCCATTAACAATGTCAACCATATCTTCCAAAAAAAAAAAAAATCCAAAATTAGAAAATTCATCCAATGATCAAATCTAAATCTAAATTAAAAAAAAAAAAAAAAAACCCTCAAAACCCATATGGAAAAATCCAAATTCGAGAACCCAATCAATTAATCAACCAAAATTCATGAACAGTACTGTAACCCATATGAAAAATAATTCAAATTTTGAACAATTTAAACTAAACAATCAACCAATGGGACTAAACTGATATAATAAATGGGTTTAGGATTCAGAATTATGCTTTGGGTTTTTGGACAAAATAAATGGGGTTTTTTTTGGGCTGTATTGATTTGTAAATGATGGAGGAATTAAATTAGTTAGAATTTGTTGTTGAATTGCCAAGCGAAAAGTTTGCCTTTTGAATTTAATAACATAATGTAATGAAATCTTTTCTTTCTATACCAAATAAAGAAGGGTAAATTACATTGACACCACTTGAGGTTTGGTCCAATTACTACCCACCCCTTGATGTTTTGGAAATTATATTTCCACCCCTGTGGTTAATAGTCTCATTTCACAAACCCCCTTGTTTATATAAAAGGTAACAAGTCCTAGTAGAAAAACAGAGGAAATTACATTTTTAAAAAAAAGTAAAGGAAAGGGGAAAAAAAGAGAAAGTAAAGCAAAAAAAAAAAAAAAAAGAGAGTGCGTGAGTTCAATGTCTTCATTCCATCTAAATAATTACAATGACAGGGGGGTTAGTGTAATTTCCCAAACATCAGGGAGTGATATGTATTAAACCCAAACCTCAAGGGGTGTAAGTGTAATTTACCCAAGAAAGAATATAACCTTAAGAACACTTATTTCTTAAATTTTCCCTCTAACCTTACGTGATCAATTAAAGGAAGTTCCAAAAAGAAAGAGTTGAAAAAAATTAAACCCAAAGAAAATATAGATTGATTTTTGTAAATTAATGTTTTTATCAATCATTGATTTGTATCTGTGTTGACAACATGTTATGTTTGTTGGTAGTGTTTGCATTGGGTAACCTATTATTATTATGCAACAATGTGTGTTTAGATTGAATTGGGTGGTATATGAAAAACCTTTTATTAGTGCGACAATGTGTGTATTTGTTTTGAATTGGGTAGTCGCTTTTAATTATCATATTGGCTCGTTTATGTATTTTACAGGTGGATGAAGAGTAGAAATGAATGGTAATATTGGCTCCCTTTTTATATGCCTACATTTTTTTAAGCTCAAGTTTTTCTTATCTTTCTAATGATTTTGTATTTATTGTTGTGGGAGTTAAAATATTGCTAGAGATGTGTAAACTAAACGTGCCCTTCTTTGATTGATGAGTGTTGAAAGAGTAGCAATCTCAAGTGAGCAACAATTTGTGCATACTTCATTCAATTTGTTTGAAAAGATATGATAATGTTTGAAGGCACATTTCTCTTTCATCTTTATCCTAAATAGCATCCAAAATAGTAAACTCACATGAATTTTATAAAATTTTATGTTCCACAGTTATCTTAGAAGTATAAATGGATTTTAATGTGTACTATTTGGTCATTGTTTTTATATATTTTTGAAGGGTGACACTTTTGCCAAGTAAATTTTAAATTTTCTACTTTTTTCCACGGTATGAACTATGAAAATATGTCATGTTCCTAAATACTCCTATTTAGACTATATGTTCCTAAATAATTTTTTGAAATATGTCATGTTCTTAAAGTAATTTTGCTTTTTTAATCTTCTTCCTTATTCATGCTAAATACTCTACCACCGTTGGTTGGATATAAATCCATAGTAATTGGATGAGATGAAGAAGCTTTTGAAAGAGTCCGGGGTTGTTCACTAATAGAAGGAAACAAACCAACGGCACGCTTGAACTCTTCAATCAAGGTAATCTTTGCAAACTTCCATGTTATATGATTTATTTTTTATTTTTTTTTTATAGAGAAAAGATTCAACCATTTAAACTGTTTATATGAGAGTGCCTTTAGACCTTTTCATATATTGTTACTAAAACGACTATTGCCCACTTTAAAGTTGTTTTACTTTAGTTATTTTTTAATGCAACAATTTCAATTTTAAAGTCGACGTAGTTGATGTAATTAATGACTTTCAAATTAATCATCTGTGTAATTACTCTTATTTAAAGTACTCTTTCATTTACATAATTAGTTTAGTCACATTGGGGTATTATATGAATTATATGAATGCAATGATTTTGTAAATTCAACCATTTAAGCAATTTCAATGAATAGGCTCTTAACAGAATTATAAAATTCATGAGTTAATTTGTTTTACAACTATAAAAGCTGAGTTCAAGTTTTTATTTAGTAAGATTTCAAATTCATGTTCAAGTGCATAGCTTCTTAGTGTTAATGATTAGGATTTGAATTTTTTCAATTAATTGATTTTGAAATTAATGACTTAATTGGTTAGAATTTGTAATATCATACTGTTCAAGTTTTCATTAATCTCATCAGCAAAAGTCTTCTTAGTTTTTTAGAATTCTCTGATTGCTTGTTGAGAAGTTCATCGCTCTAGATTAGTTTAATTGAGTTATTTAGAATCTTCGAAATTTTAAGCAATTTGTTAAGCTTTATATATTCCAAACCTTCTATCTTTAAAGCTTCTTCTTGAATATTCCGATTTTCGTCTAGACACTTCTATTAAATGATTTGGTAATTGTTTTGGATTGTAGGAGAGCTTAGGCATCATTAGTTTTATAGTTATTTTTGTCACAATTGATTTCTATCCTTTTGCTGATGAAGAAACTTATCTTCATTTGTCATTTTCAAGTGTATGGAACTATGCATTTCGTTTTCAAGTGTAAATCTAAAACTTTGTCCTGTGTATATATGAAAGTAATTTGTGAATATACTAATACACTTTCTAAATATTTGTTTTGATAGCTAAAAGAAGATTCTTTACCCATAAAGCGTCTTTTGACTGTGTAGTAGTGTAAGTACCTGCATTGTACGTCAATAAATTTATATTGGTGAAAAGTTAGAGAGTTCAAGGGCAGAATTTACACTATTTTTGGTTTTATCATTGACAAACTTTGAAAATAATTGATGTTGTATAAAGTCAAAGATTATTTAGAGACAGATTGATGTTATGTAAACTTATATAGATTTGGTTTGGTTTGGTTTGAGAGGTAGACGCTTGGAAGTGTTTGCTATTTAGATTTTGATCAAGAACACCATTTTTGTATTGGCATGGGTTACACCAAAGGGAGAACACCATTTTGTTGTTCCTCTTATTTTGAAGTTGTGTCTATAATAAAGGGAATCCTCTTGCTCAAATGAGTGCTATCTATTCATTTTTTTAATTTTTTTTTTTGTGTCATGGGGAAATAGAATTTTAGGTATACTTGATTCTCAATGTTTCTAGCTTAAGAGAGAATGGTAAATGAAAATTATTCAAAACAAAACATTATTTACACCGTGCCTTTAGGTATACACAAGTAATAAAATATAATATAATATCTATATATATAAGAACCGCTGCCCGCGATTCATCTTTTATTTCCAATTTTGTCTTTTCATTTTGAATAATTTACTAATGGTAGCCCATATGTTGAGTGAAAGTTTTTTCGTAATTACGCAAATATTCTTGGTAAATTATGCAACATGTTTTTTCATAATTACGCAAACATTCTTGGTCAATCATAAAACAGGTTTTTTCATAATTACGCAAACATTCTTGGTCAATTATGAAACATAAATATTTTATTTTTTAACAAATCACTTATAAAGTTTGTTTAAAATAAGTATTGGTCTTATAATACTAGAAATTACAACTACCGTACTTAGGGAAATAAAAAAAGAAAAAACCAATTCTCTTATGTAATAATAAAATATCAAAATTGTTTATTGACAATTATTTCTCATATTATTAAAAACTATTAATTGACTTAATGATTTATTTATTAACAAAATGGTTAATTGAAAAATATTTTTCATATCATTACAAAATGTTAATTTACTTAATGATTTACTTATTAATAAAATTGGTCATTTGTTATGCTAGTATGATTTATGTATTCATAAAATTAGTTATTTGTAGATATATGTATTTTCTTTTGCTTCTTTATTAGTTCAATGAATTATCTTAGTAGTTTTTTTTTCAAATGGGAGAATTATCTTAGTATTTGTTTTATCAACTCCGCTACGTAGCTCGAAATATCAACGGCTCGAATGGCTCGAAATCCCAAAACGACGTCGTTTTAGGATTTTTTTTTTATTCTCTTACCGGTAAGATAATATTTTTCGTACCATTTAGGCCATTCGAGCTCTACACATTCGAGCTCTCACGCTTTTCCCTTGTTTTATATTTATTTGTTGAGAAAAGCTATACACCATAATTTTTTTTTTTTTTATAAATTCAGAAGAAATATTAAAAATTCATAAATTCACCCGAAATAATGTGGTAATAAAATTGGAGTCTACATCATTAGTTGTATAACAAATCGAAAAATGATACATACCATACTACATAATTCTATTATATATCTAATAATTTATTCTATTCAATTTCATAGAACAATATTTTAATTTTTAAAAAATTATTAAAATACAAAACTTAGGCCTCTTTGGAAACAGGCTATTTTAGTAAGTTTTTGACTTTTTCGCTAAAATATGAGGTATGTTTGGGTTGGCTTTTTTATTTTTTACAAAAAGATGTACAAAAGGTAGAGAGAAAAGGAAATCTTTGACTTTTTGGTATATGTTATAGGCTTTTTGGGTTCTTTTTTTTTGACTTTTTGACTTTTTGACTAAAATGTTAACTTGCCAAATGAGGCCTTAAATATACTGTAATAATCGCCCATGCCTTGCATGGGCCTTCTTAAACTAGTACAGATATATTGTTTGAGGGGAGGCTTGGTCCAAACAACATTACATTATCATTTTTCTTTTTTGTTTTGATAAAACACAATAATTCTTAATTTAAATCAAATTACATTTTATTACACATAATTATAAAATTAAATATTTTGAAGTATTATAATTTTTCTTCCTTTTAAAATTTCATCCTCAAAATTGATTTATAAAATTGTCTTTTCGTTTCCGCTACACACTCTGATAGAATTATTTCTTACTAACAGAATGAAAGGTTTAAGACAACGATCCACAGTTCTTATTTGTACAAAATAATTTCTAATTATAAACTCTACCGTTAATTTCTTTATTGATTCAACTTTTTGAATAATTTGATTAGCAGTAACAAAATATCCCTATAATTTTTCTTTGCGTTTGGCAAAGTAATGATTGAAGAGGGATAATAAACGAATTTTTTAAAAACAACTTTAAAAATTTAAAAAAAAAAAACCAATCCCAGATACACAAAATTATAACATAATAGTAAATAAGAGTGGCGCACTACAAACTTCTTTTATTTATTTATTTATTCATTATGGCAACACGGCGACACCTTTTTTTTTTTTTTTCTCCTATATCACATTACATAAATCTATCCCACTACTTAATTGTGTATTTGTCCTATGCTTCAATGTTTTTTTCTTTTAATTTTTAAATAATAATTTTTTTTGTTTTAATAAACTATTACTCTGATATCATTTTTGTCACAATCCAAATCCAGTACTCAGAGATTCGATATCGCAACAAAATAAAAATTGAAATCATAATAAATTAATAATATAGCAGAATAAAATAAAAGTACCTAAAATTTTATTTAATTAAAATAAAAATATATACATTGAGCATTTGATGGGCAACCCATGTGAATATAAACATATATTTTATTTAAAATGTATATATTATAATAATTTGAGTTTAAATCTCTATAGAGGTGTGGGGGTAGAGTTTGAAATAATTTCACCGTGCAACCCATGTGACAGAAAAAATAAGAGAGCGAGGTGTGCGGGGAGGGGGGTTGTGGGGTGTATATATTATAATAATTTCACCGTGTTGCACGGTATACACTAGCGAGAGGAGTGGGGGTGAGTGACAGAAATAAAAAGAAAAGAAATAAATAATAATAAAAAAATGAGTTAATTGGACAATTGATGGGCAATCCATGTGGGTTCTGTCCCAAGCCGACCACTTAGCACATATCCTATAATAATAATAATAAACTTATTTTATATATGGAGTTTTCTTAGGTATGCAACCCACAAAAGGTGTAAGTGGGTTGTACACCATGTGCCACTAACACAAAAGGTGTAAGTGTAAGGTGTAAGTATAAGATGTAAGTGTAAGTAGAAGGTATAAATGAAATGTATAAGTTGCACACCATGTGCCACTTACACAAAAGGAGTAAGTGCAAGGTAAAAAAAGTGTAAGTGTAAGGTGTAAGTGAACACAAAAAGATATAAGGTGTAAGTTGCACACTATAACATTACCCTTTATATATACACATATTTTTTTGGACATATGTATCTATGTGTGCATGGATATCCAAGCCAAACCATAAAATCTATTTTATATTTTGGGCTCAGTTTTATTTTATTTTATTTTATATAATAAATTAAATAAATTATATTTTAATCCATAACAAAAATAATATATATTTTTATCAAAAAAATGTTAAAGACTTCCTAAGTTTTAATATGATACATATAAATTATAATTATATTTTGATTTCAATAGTATTTACACCGTGCCTTTATTTTATGTGTGTGTGATTCTTAGGTGCAAAGTGTGTTTTGTTGTTTGCCATCTCACTCTCTTGGGCGCAAAATGTATTATTTACTATACAATTTTATTTTAAATTTGTAAATATTATTTTTCAATTTTTTAAGTGTAAATTTTATGACATTACTCCAAATTTTTATAATTTTTAAGTGTATTGAGATTGAATAGATCTGAAAAGTACAAAATGTTTATTAAAATATTTAAAAAGTTTACTAAAAATAATAAAATACAAATTTAAAATTTTAAAAATTATTTTTTAAAACTCTAAAACTTAATAAGTTTTGAATTTCAAATTTGTAAAAATTATTTTTAAAATATACAACCAAACTCTAATTATAAAATTCATTTGAAAATTCAAATCAAACAGATCATCTATTTATATTTTGACCACAATTTTATTTTATTCTATTTTTTTTTTATAACAAATTAGATAATATTACAGTTTAAACCATAACAAAAATAATATTTCTTTATATTTTTTAATATTTTTATCAAAAAATATTATAAACTTCATAAATTGTAATACGATACATATAAATTGCAATTATATTTTGATCCCAACAATATTTACATGCCTTTAGGCACTAGCATATACTAATATATATATATATTATTTGATTGAGGAGAGGCTTGGTCCAAAGAACATTACGTTATCATTTTTTTTGGGGGTAAAACATAATAACTCTTAATTTAAATTAAATTACATTTTATTACATATAATTATAAAATTAAATATTTTGAAGTGTTACCAACACATTTGATCTTAAATTTTATAATTTGTGTTAATTAAAGACAATCAACAACGGCGAATAAAATTTTACATGAAAAATGATTGTGATAATTTTTGAAGGACAAAATTAACAATTTATAGTCTATTTTTTTGCTATTCTAATTTTTCTCTGCACCTAATTGTATGATATCACACCGTCTATCTCCAGAAAGAAAATTTGAGTATTGGGTTATATAATTTAATTTATTCAAATTTTAAAATTATGATTTTGTTTATCAATTCAAATTTTATTGTACAACAATCTCCAACTCAACAACATGAATTAAAATTAATGTTCCGTGGATAAAAAATATTTTCTAATGATTTATTTTATTTTTATGTTTGGTGGTGGTGGTGGTGGTGGGGACAAAGGTGGAATGGAAGTGTGGGGTAGTGGTGGTGATGATAGCAATAGAGATGGTGGCCGTGGTAAGGAAGGGTGGTGGTAGAGGTGATAGTAGTGATGGTAATATTATGCAATTGATAAAATTTTAGACCGAAAAGTATTTTTCGCTTTTTAAAAATAGAAAATATATTCTGTCCAAATATGTTTATTTTTGTTAGTCATTAAAAGTATGAAAATTAATATATAAGTACACTTTTTAGATCTATTTTTTAGACTCAATAATTGATTGATACCAATCATCTTCTTAACACATCACTAAATTTAAAAAATAAATCTAATTTTTAGACATAAATAACAATGCTTTAAAAATACTTTCGATCAATTTTCGTTTCTAATTATATCAACGTCAAAAAAATATTTTCCGTTAACTTTCGTTCCCATATTCCCTTTTGTCTTTTTCCTTTAGCAAGAAGGGTCACGTGAGTCACGAAACACGTTCATGTGTAAGAAAATGGAGATTTCAAATTATGTAGAGCTTTTCTCATCATTCTCAATCTGCGTAATTATAATTTAAGTTATTCTGTTCAAATGATAGCATTATTAAAAAACAATTATAATCAAACATATAATTAAATAATTTTTTAATCATAATTAAAATAATACCATAATATATTATAAAAAAATAATAACATAATTAATATCATAATATATTATAACTAATAACATAATAAATCATAATCAATACATAAAAATCGTAACAAAAAAATTACATACAATTGAGACTATATTTGGCATAAACTTTTTAGACTAAAATAGTCATAAAAATATAAAATAGATTAAAAATTTAATATAATAAAATATCATATTCAAACCATAATCATTTTATTTGTTATCTTATAAAAATTTAAAAAATCAAAAATTTATCTCAAATGAATTTTTTTAATCCCAAATTAAAATAACTAAAAAATTAAAAAAACTAATCCGAAGGCTGAATTTCCCATTAAGTTGTGATATTACTTGATATAGCGACCCGGTCTTTTCCCATTTGATTATTATATCCGGACTTATGTTCCGTGGATTCCGTTGTCATATTGTTGTTGTCATCCTTTAATTCTATTTGGTAGAGTTTTAGGATGTGTTAGGCGTGTTTCGAACAATTGGGTTGAGCCTTGGTCTAGCTGTTGGTTGCCCAGTTTTTAGCCTTTCCGCTCGAGCGGACATTCCTACGCTCGCGCGGGGTTTGCACTCTTCCAGCAATTTTTGGTCCCTGCAAAACTTCTGCAGGTGAGAGATCTACGCTCGAGCGGTTATCATTGCGCTCGAGCGGACCTTGTTTTGTTCCTTACGCTCGAGCGGGGTTTTGTGCGCTCGAGCGGACCTGTCAAGTTTAAATACGCAGCAGCGTGTTTTAAAACAGTTTTTCAAATTTCTTCGGTTTATAAAACCCTAGGTTACGAGTTCTCCCTCTCCCAACTCATCTTTTCTCCTAGGATTGATCTATCTAGAGTGGATTTCTACCCTAGTTCCTTCACAAATAAGATAGAGGAGAGTGAGGGCTTTCATTTAATCTGAGCAATTGTTGGTTTGGAGCACTTTGAAGTTTGGGCATCATCTTCATCTTCTTCTTTTGAGTTATTTCTTCGAGGTAGGGATTTCCTACTCCATTTATACGTTTTAATCCTAAGTGGTGGTATTTTGGTATGTGGGGGTGGTTTGGTAATTTTGGGAGAAACCTTAGGGTTTGTCATAGATTAATTTATATAATTAATTTAAGGGAAGATTGTAATATTGGGTTTAATTCATGAAATTGGGGGATTATGAGATAAATTGACGTAGTTGGATATTTAATCACTCATCTGTGAAATTGAGATTATTTGTGTTGTTATATTTATTTCTTGTTTAGAAATAATTGTTTTGGGCTATCGGTGGAGGATAGCCATTGATTGTTGTAGACCTTGCATGCGGCTTAGGTATAACTGAAATTGAGTCATTTATTTGACTGTTGAGTTAATACAGAACATTCGTGTATTGATTATGTGTTGTATATGGCAAGTATTGATTATGTTGCATATGCATTTGGTTTTGGAGAAGATAGGGGATGAACTCCACGGTTTATGGGAAGATAGGGGATGGACCTCTAAACCGGATTTGTTGGGAGGAGATAGGGGATGGACTCCAGTAGCATCACATATGTGCGTGCTTATTGATAATAGAAATATTTCTATTCGTTGTTGATATGATACATCACCACCATGTGTGTCAGTTGAGAAGAATGGAAGTGGATTTGATCCAGCATGTGTGTTTATTATGTTATAAGAAAGGTTTAACCTGATTTGTTATCCTTGTTGAGTTGTTTGGCCAGGTTCTGAGCCATGTCTGTGTAAATGGAAAGTAAAAGGTGTCATAGACCATGTGTCATAGACAACGTAGACATTTGTGTCATAATATTGTAAATTGAATATTTTGTATTAACCATGTATTGGGTACTACTGCTTTAGTTAATTCTTATGCTTGGTTTAGTATTTCTCTACTGGGCTGTGGCTCACCCTATATGGGAACTTTATTTTCAGGTTCAGGTGGTTCACTACCTCCAAGGACTTAACTTGTGAGGATTTGGACTCTCGAGGACTTGCTTACTTTATTTGCTTTATTTGAGTTATATGTAATTCAAGCCTAGGGCTTTATTTGTTTTGGGTTAGAACTCATGTTTTGTGTCCAAGCATTGACTTGGCAAGATGTAAGCCTTTAAGGCAAATAATATAATGTTTTCTTTTAATAATGCATGTCTTGTTTTATATTTAATGGGTTTATTTTTTTCAGGGCGTTACACTTGAATTTTGATTGGTACCAGCTGGGGCCAGTAACAACAACACCCCCCACTCTTGTCCTTTTCTATTTTTTTATCTGGTCAGCATTCCTAATCCCCAATTTTCAAACTCACTACTTACCTTTAATCACAAACTCAGTTCCGAGTTCAGACCACGATTTTTATTTTCTCATCTCCCTCCTCCATTCAAACCCAGCCAACTAAAGGCTACTCCTCTGCAACAAAACACATTTTCAAAAAAAAATGGCTGAGAGTGCAGTGATCCATCTACTAGCCAACTTCGCACCCTTCCTCCAACAAGAGGCCAGTTTGTTGACTGGAGTTCGAGAAGAGATCAAATACATCAGAGATGAATTCGATCGCATGACAGCTTTCCTCAGAGTTGCCGATGCTATGGAAGAGAACAACCCCGAACTCAAAGTATGGGTCAAGCAAGTCCGAGAAGCTGCGTACGACATTGGAGATGTTCTCGAGTTGTACATGCTTCGCCTTCTTGGTAAGGTTTCTTGCTTTATTAAGACTTTAAAAGCTCGTCACCAAATTGCTTCTGAAGTTCAAAGAATGAAGTACAGAGTCATCGATATTTCGAAGGGACATCAGAGGTACCGTGATAGATATTGTATCTTAGAGCAAGGCTCAAGCTCAAGGTCCACTGCTCTTAACACAGCATGCCATGATTATCGTGGCGATGCCCTTCTACTCCATGAATCTGAGCTTGTGGGCATCGACAAGCCTAAATCGCAACTAATTAGGTGGTTGGTGCATGAAGACCCCAAACTCAAGGTGTTTTTCGTATCAGGAATGGGTGGATTGGGCAAAGCAACACTGGTTAAAAAGGTCTTTGATGATGCAGTTGTGAAGAAGCATTTCCAGAACCATGCCTGGATCACTGTGTCTGAATCCTTCAACATGAAGGAGCTCCTAAAAGGCATGATCACACAGCTATTTGACGAAATCAAGCAACCAGTCCCACAAGGGATGGACAACATGGATACCAACAGCTTGAAAGGGATAATTAATGCTTTCCTTCAACAAAAGAAGTATGTGCTTGTTTTCGATGATGTATGGGATATTCATGCCTGGCAATCTTTTAGATATGTGTTTCCTATTGGCAATTGTGGCGAAAATCACGACAACGAAATGCAGATTTAGCCTCTTTCTCTAGTAAAGAATATCATGGCAATGTCTATAATCTCCAGCCCTTGCCTCCCAAAGAGTCTTGGACATTGTTTTGCAGGAAAATATTTATGGAGAATTCTTGCCCTTCACATTTGGAAGGACTTACAAAAGCCATCTTGAATAGATGCGAGGGATTGCCGCTTGCAATTGTGGCAATTAGTGGTCTTTTATCAACGAAGGATAAAAGCAGTGTGGATGAGTGGGATAAGATCTACCGCAGCCTTGGTGCAGAACTACAAGGAAATGACAAACTCCTAAGCATGAACAAAATATTGTCCCTCAGTTACATTGATTTGCCTTATTATCTGAAGTTCTGCTTTCTCTATCTAAGTGTTTTTCCAGAGGATTGTTTCATTGACCATTGGAGATTGATTCGGTTATGTGTGGCAGAAGGATTTGTAGAATTGAAAGCAGGAATGACGATAGAAGAAGTTGCCGAGGGCTACCTCAATGAGCTGATCAATAGAAGCGTAATTCGAGTGGCAGAGATGAGATCAGATAGAAGGGTCAAGATCTATCGCGTCCATGACCTTTGGCGTGAAATTATTGTTTCGAAGTCGGAAGAGCAAAACATTGTAACAATAGCTGCTGAACAAAGGCAAGCGTGGCCTGAAAAGGTGCGGCGCTTATCAATCAACGATCATTTGGATATTACACAACAAAGCAAGTGTTTCACTCGACTTCGTTCTTTGCTTATGTTCAATGCAACAGATTCACTGTCCAAGTTCCCAATGTCTCCAACAAGGCACCTCTCAAGTCTAGAACGGTTAGCAACCATAGACCATCATTTGAAGTTTTGAAACTACTTCAACTCAGGTATTTAAGTTTGAGAAAAACCATGGTAAAAATAATACCAAAGTCGATAGGAAAGCTCCAAAACCTCGAAACATTGGACCTTAAAGATACGTATGTCACTGAGTTGCCTGATGATATCCTGAAGCTCCAACGACTTCGCCATATCTTGTTGTATCGCTACCTACCAGATCATCTTCCTTCATTTCCTTTTAAAAACACTTGCGGATTCAAAGCCCCGACGGAAATAGCAAGTTTGTCATCCTTACAAAAACTTTGTTCTATTGAAACAAACCATGATAATGGGACCATTTTAGGAGAGGTAGGGAAGTTGACTCAACTGAGGAAATTACAGATTGAAAGCCTGAGAAATGAAGATGGGAGGGTGTTATGCTCGTCCCTTGAGAAGCTTAGTAACCTTCGCTCATTGATTGTTCGTGCAACAGGAGAAGACGAGATCATTGATCTAGATTCTCTTTCTTCACCACCTCAACTTCTTCAAACACTCTGCCTAGAAGGAAGTTTACATAAGGTACCACATTATTGCACAGCCTGGTAAGAGTATTTTTACTATGGAGTACGTTAAGGGATGTTGATCCACTGGAATCTCTTCAAGGTTTGCCCAATTTGGTTGAACTTTATTTTCTCCGGGCACATGAAGGGGAAGAATTATGTTTCAAGGCTGGTGGATTTCAAAGGCTTGTGGTGTTATCCCTTCGTGGATTAAAAGGATTGAGATGGGTGAAAGTGGAGGTTGGCTCGATACCTCATCTTGAAGAGTTAATTATCCGGCAATGCGAATTGGTAGAGAAGTTGCCCTCTCTGGCATTGAACATCTAACCAGCCTTAAATCACTTGAATTGATTGATATGTCTGATAGATTGATTTGGGGTCTGATCAGAGACTTAGAGCGTGGAAATAATTCGAAAATCGCACACATCCCAAAACTTTGGATTGGGGACACAAAACTTGGCTATTTGAAAGGAAAATATCTATAGTTAGTGAGGGAGGATCGAGCTCTAACCATGTTGAGCCACCACCACATTTAGAATGTTTATGTATTTATTTACTTTCATGTGCTCTTGGTACTTGATTTGTTGTAGTATTTATATTGGGATCAATTTTGGGGACACAAAACTTGGCTATTTGAAAGGAAATTATCTATAGTTAGTGAGGGAGGAGAGAGCTCTAACCATATTGAATCACCACCATCTTTAGAATGTTTATGTATTTATTTATTTTCATGTGCTCTTGGTACTTGATTTGTTGTATTTATATTGGGATCAATTTTTTCTCTATTCTTTTTATTTTTTCTATTACATTTTTATTTTTTTAGTAGTCCGGCAGTCTGTTATTTGACCTCCTAATTTTGATCCTAAAGAGTTGGAAACTTTACAAATTTTTTAATTGGGATTGTAAATCTTAGAGTTTGTTTGGTGAGTTTTTTTTTTAATTTTTTAAAATTTTCTTTAGTTTTGGATTTTTTGAAATTGAAATAGAAAACACATTTGTTAATTGTTTTCACTTTTAAAAAACACGTTTGCTAACTTCACAAATTTTTGAATGGTAAGATTTTTATTTTATTTATTTTTCTTTAGTTTTAGATTTTTTGAAATTGGAATAAAAAAACATGTTTGCTAATTGTTTTCACTTTCGAAAAAATCTGGTTACAATTCTTAGAATTTTTGGATATAAGAAAATTGTGATTTTAATTATTTTCAAAACAAGTTTCATTCTTTCCTACCACCCTCACCCTTCCGCCTTCGCTTTGGCAATCACCTTCGACCACTCCCCCCTTTTGGTATAACTTACTATACTTGTTTTCATTTTGAAAAATGATATACAAATCTATTTTATGAACTGACTTTCTAAGCCCGGTGATGTATAATTTAAAAGAAATGAATGGTTGATGATTAGAGAAAATATAAGAAAGAGAGTTGACTTAAATATTCTAAAGTAATTACAAGTACACCTCTTAAGATTTACTTGAAATATAGATTGTCCCTTGTAATTTTGAAAATTATAAATATCTCATTATCAAAAATTTTTATTTGACATAATTAATAGAAAGATGAAAATGTTAATTATTCTTCTATATAACAATAAAATTATTTGAATTGTTAATTGAAATATATTTATGACATCATTAAAAATAATTAATTAACTTGATGATTTATTAATAAAATGAGTTATTTGTTATGTAATTAGAAACTTAAAGAGGCGAGATGTAATTTTTAGAATCATAGATGGCAATATGTATTTTAAACAAATCTCAAGAGATGTATTTATAATTTATCAATATTTTAATAGAGTGCTTCATCATTAGGCTTGAAAAATAAGTCTAACTTTTTGATTGAAGTAGCACTACTCTTTTTTACAAAAAATAAAAATAAAAAGAATAAAAAATAAACATATTTTATGTTCTTTGTACATAAAAGGGGGGGGGGGGGGGAAAGAACCACAAGTTCCTAAACACTATGGGTTTCTAATTATTTTAATTTAAATTGACACAAGTTTTTCAAATCTCCAAATGAATATTCTTAGGATTATCACTTCTTGAATTTTTTGGGGCTGCAAAAAGCATTTGGAGACTTATTTTCAAACTTTATAAACCTCAAACGAATGAGAATAATATTTGCAATTAGTTAAAATTTTTGGTTCATGACCATATGATTCAAAGTTCGAACTCAATATGTGTAGTAGTTAGAGTCGGAGGAATGATGATTTGGACAAGGGTGTAGGCGTGAATGCAAGCTTCCTATGTTTGGAGCTCTCAAGTTGATTTTCTACTTTGTCGACGTTACGTGATTGACACAATAGGAGTTTATTCTACCCAATCGATTGAGCAACATGATACAATAAAATGACCAGTGGAAGGAGAAGCGCCTCAATATCAACCGTGGAACCGATTTACGGAACCACAGAAATCAATCCTGATGGCTCATCAAACAGCTATATAGATTAGATCTAACTTGACAATTTTTGTAGGATGCCTTCCAAAATTTATTGATCTTTGAAAAAGAATAGCAATTCCATCAACTAATCTTTTGGAATCTTTCAAGTCTTTACATCAGAAAAATTGTATACAGAAAAATAAATCATACAACCACCTAGTATTTTACAAAGCTGTGGTATAAAAACTCCGAAACAGGATAAACAAATCAAAAGACTTTTTAGCAACCCCTAGGCCGTGAGTATTTTGGGGGAAGAGATGGGCATCTTTCATTCATATGCGGGTATGGATCCATCGTATTGTATCCAGGTAGTTCCATTCGATACTTCCCTCGAATTGGCATTAAGGGAGCTTCATGGTGTCCGCGCCATTGCACCACTTTGGCAGGCGGCTTGAATTGTTTTCAAAGAACTTGATAGTGTAAGCATCTTTTATCTACAGTTTGGACAAGACAAATTAACAAAGCAAAATAATATGCAAAATACTTGATCTGGGTTTTACATCCACACAACAATCAATTTCAGTTGAACATCCGTATTTATCAGCTCAAGTTTATTTTCATTCATGATAGTAAAAATAAAGGGTAAATTACATAAATAGTTCCTCAAGTATACCATTGATTTCATTTTGGCCTATAGTTTTTAATTTGTAGCAGTTACATTCCTAAACTTTACCATTGTCCTAATTATCGTCTAAAAAAATTATGAAAATTTCTTATCTTAGCTTCACATAAGGCAATTGGAGAGCATTATGAGGAATTTCTCAGTTTCCACCTAAATGAATCACAAGACACGTGAAATGAACATTATTTACAAAATAAAAAGCATCCAAGACTTTCATTTCATTACTAAAAGTCAAATACATAGGGTGTTTGGCTCTTTGAATGATAGTATTTGGCATAAATAGATGCATCGAAATGTCGTTTTATGCCCTTCAAATGCTTGACATGAGACTGACAAACATTTTTAGTATGTTTGTCAGACAACAATTAAGAAAGGGACTACACTAGATTAATATGTAAAGTTTAGGGATGCAATTGAATCAAATTAAAGATTAGTGACCAAAATGAAATCAAGGGTATACTTTAGGGACCGTTTGTGTAATTTATCCTAAAATAAACTAACATTCTTTTATTTTTTGTATGTAAATAAGTACAAAGCAGTGCACATGCAAACAATAATAGTTTTATTGAGGAAAAATTTGTCAATAATAATTCAATGCAAACTTAGGTGAAATGTGAGGGTGCAGTCGTGAGATCTTCCAATCTCGTGCAAATACAATAACATAGTTTAAACCATCTGAATACTGGATTTAATATAAGCCAATTCAATAAATAATATTATTAAAAAAAAACCATTGTATTGATTGTGAAACATTAATTGGATGCAAATTTGAGACTTTGTTATTTAAATTAACGAAATTGAATATTCACAACAAACTCACTGTAAACTCTGTAACTTGAATGGAGTTTGCAATTGGATCAAACAACCTACTTCCTTGTACATTTCCATAATGAAAACAAAACATGATGTGGACTTCCCATCACTGTATATCCAATCATCCTGCTCGGGAATTGTCAACAATTCATCAAAAGATGACCCACGCCTTTCAGCTTCTACAAGAATTTCAGGAAGGTCAAGGCCCTACATAGAAGTCCACAGTCAAATAAAAAATTTAAACAAATAAAGACAGTAAACATTTCATCTATTTTGAGTATTACACCAGAATTTTTTTTTTTTTTTTTTTTTTTTGAGCGACAAGTATTACACTAGAATTTAATGATGATATTAGTTATTGTATATCACTCCATCCAGACCAACGTCTAAATTCAATGGCTTGCTAGTTAGGATCAAACCATCTGGTCTAGATTTGGTCCAAGAGATTGTCAGTTAACTCAAGAGCTGCCAGTACCAATACATTTCCCAAGTGGTCTTTGATGACAAAACAACCTTAAGTCTCTTTATTTGGTTGACATGTCTAATGGATTGAGTTCGAGCCCGAACAGAGACTTAGAAGACGGGAATTATTGGAAAATTGCACACATACCAGAGGTTGGGATTGTGAATACAAAACGTGGCTATGTGGAAGAAAGTTATCTATAGTGAGAGAGGAGAGAGCTCTAACCATATTGGATCACCACCACATTTAGAATGCTTGCTATGTATTAATTTTATGTGCTCTTGGTACTTGATTTGTTGTATTCATATTGGGATCAAATTTTTCTTTATTTATTTTTTCTTTTCTCTATTATGGTTTTGTTTTCTTAGTAGATCGGGAGCCTTGTTATTTGAACTCCTAACTCTGAGTTGGTAACTTCACAAATTTTTTAATTGGGATTGTAAATCTTAGGGTTCGTTTGGTGAGGTTTTTATTTTTACGATTATTACTATTTTTGTTTTAGATTTGAAAAATTTTGAAAATTGGAATAAAAAACGTTTGGTAATTGTTTTCACTCTAAAAAAAATGGCTATAATTTCAGAATTCGGGGAAACAAAAAAAATGTGTTTTTACTTAAGTTTCATTCCCTCTTGCCTCCCTCTCTCTTTTTGTTTCACCCTTTTGGTTAGGGGTGATAAATGAACCAAATAGTTCGAGCTCGACTCGTGTTGGCTCGTTAAAAAGCTCGTTTGCGTCCAGTTCATTAAGTAAACAAGCTTTGAACACATTTTGGAGCTCTTTAAAGTTTTCAAACCAAGCTTGAACAGGCAGTTACTCATTTGGCTCATTTGATTAGTATGTCTCATTCTGTACACACTCTTGGATTAGCAAATATTGGAGTCAATTGCCTTACTGGTTATTTTTTCTATGGACTTCTGGCATGATATCTTTTGCTTTTCTAGAGGAATTGACCTATACTAGCATATCATGGGTGATGTTGAGTCTCTTAACCACCTTCCATCTTTTTGCATATCCATGGCTTTCCCCTCTATTCTTTGTAGTCCAAGTATGAGGAAAAGGCTACCTCAGAGTCACCAACCAGGCCATCCTTAATATATCCATGCTTCTCTGGTTCGGTTTCCATACTCTTGAGCGTGTCAGCCGCCAATGAATGTGCAAAAGAAAGAAAAAATGTGCAAAAGAAAGAAAAAGTGCAAAAGAAAGAAAAAAAAAATGTGCAAAAGAAAGAAAAGAAAAAGATGTGAAAAAAAAAAAGAAAAAAAATAAAGGATTCATTGATTGAGGGGGAGCCTCCGCCTTTACTCACCAAATACCCCTTGATTCCTAGTGGTTTGACTTTCCTTAGTTGTGCTTAGATTCTCTTGTCGGAGGTCCAGTTTTCATATCACTACTAGGATTTGAATCTTATGTTTGTCGAACTCCAAGAGTCACACACACACTTTTTCTCATGGGATCTATGCTTTTCACATAATGCATCACTTTCTTTTATGAGGAATCTTCTAGAGGCTGTGCACATTGTGTTTTCATGTAATTATGCTTCTTGGATAATCTTGTGTGTTCTAAGGTACAAATCTGAGATTTCATGCTTGCTCCACCATATTATTTTTGTCTTTTTCTTCTTGTTCACTGTTTTCAGTGTTTGTGGTTGTTTTTAGTGAGGGGGAGTTTGGTTTATTATTACAAAAGTTTGTTCGCTTGATCACTTTGATTTGGTTTGTAAGGGAGTTTGGCTATAGTTGTTTTGCATGTCCTGATATTTACATCATCATATCATGCTTGTGTGGTTTATGATCTTGCTTTTGTTGTTTGAGGGGAGAACGTTGTTTTTCATGTGTTTCAGGTTTTCATGCTACATGTTCTTAAAATCTTCAAGCCGCATCTATTCATGTTTTCCATCTCATGCTTCAGGATAATCTTGTCATATGTTTATTGCTTTTTCATATACTCTTGTGGCACTAATAGTTGTTTTGGAGATTGTGGCATTAATAGTTGTTTTGCAGATCTTGACCGTCAGAAAGAAGTTTGTTTTTGTTGGATGTAAAGTGTTGGAGTGATTAGGATTTTATTTGTTAGGTGTGTTTTGTCACGACATTGCCAAAGGAGGAGATTGTTAGGTTTTTATTCTTGGCAACTCCGTTTGACAAAACTTCTTTGAGTTGTAATTTTATTTTCGCATTTTTATTTCAGTGAGGTTATGAGTTTATTAGATACAAATCCAAATCCGAATCGAGCCATGCAGAGAAGTTTGTGATGTTAATACTTTCAAGATTGCCACTTACCGATTATGACGGGGTCGATTTGCCGGTCATTTCATGGCCAAGCAAAATGCAAAAATGCATTCAAAATTGCCTGTCCGATCATGTTATACTTTTCCAGTTTTGGCCTTCCCGCTCGAGCGGGGAAATGGGCGCTCGAGCGGGGTTTGCGAGTTCACAGCATCTCTGCGTTGGATGAAAAATACTGGAAGGTGTGATTCTCCGCTCGATCGGGGAAACGAACGCTCGAGCGGGGAGCCTATATGAAATCACAAATTTTGAAGTCTCCGCTCGAGCGGAAAGACCGACGCTCGAGCGGACCGCGCGATCCCAGATTTCCAGATTCATTATGGAGTTTGTTTTCTTCTGAAACAAGGTTTATTTTTGGGTTTCTATAAGAAGTGAGATTACTTTGGAGTTACTTTGGAGTTCTACAAGAAGTTGGTTTTCCTTCCCAACTGGGATTACTTTTGGATCTCTATAAGTAGATGGTTTTCTCCCAAAACTAGACTACTCAATTATTCCTCCAGATCTTCTTTTTGGGTCTTAAAGGTTTATATCTGGGGATTATTTTTTGTTATTTTCTTTGATGTCTTATTGAGTATTCAAACTCATGGTTTAAAGAGTGTACATCAAAGGTTTGTTTTTTGTTCTACAAAGAGAGTTGTTCTTCGGTTGTGAATTCAAGAATTGAGCCAAGCTTTGGAGGGAATCCGGAGTGGCTCATCAGAAAGACAATTCCGTGCTGAAGATGGGGTTGGAAGAGGCACATAGAGGTTGGTTCAATTAGGTGTTGTGAATTCGCTAGATAATTGAGAGTGATACATGTGTAATTCCTTTATATCTTCTTAGTGGATTGTTCTTGTGGCTGTTGCCCGTGGTTTTTTTATCACAATTGGAAGGTGTCCAATTGTGTTTTTTTCACGTAAAATCTTTGTGTCTTTTTCTCTTGATTGTTTGATTGGGATTGTTATATTCTGTTTAAAATTGATACATAATCACAAATCAACATCTAGGAGGTTTCTAGATTTTTCAAAAAGTATTCAAGTTCGGCTCGACAAAAGCTCATTTGAGATCGACTCAAAAATTAAAGGAACCAAGTTTGAACAAATTTTAAAACTCTATTAAACCAAGCTTGAAAAGTATATTGTTCTGCCCTTTCTTTTTTTTCTTTTTTTTCTTTTTTTTTTTGGAACAAGGAAATTAATTGTTTAGCTCGTTTATCACCCCCACTTTTGATAACTTACCAAACTTTTTTATTATTTATTTATAGTTTTTATATGTTTTGAGAATTAATATACCAAATATGCTATTTATTTTATTTTAGTTTTTACAACTACAAAAAAAAAAAAAAAAAAAAAAAAAAAAAAACAAAGAAGAAGAGGAAGAAGAAGAAGAAGATAAAGTTTAAATATTGTGTTTCTAATCATCTTAATTTTGATTGGCACAAGTTTTTCAAATCTCAAAAATGAATATTTATTAGAATTCTAACTTTTTGAAATTTTTAGGGCTGCAAAAAAACATTTGGAGACTTATATTCAAACTTCATAAATCTCAACGAATGAAAATAATATATGAACCTTGCTAAAATACGTTGTGTCTAAACCTAGGCCGACATCAGTTGTGTCTAAACTTCACTTCGCACTGGATTTTGTTCGTCCTTGATCTCATTCACACTATCATAACACAATATTTTCCGCTGCCAGAAGTTGAATCCGAAAATAGGGATGGCAACGGCCAAGTATGGGTCGGAGGCCTAGCCTGCTTTGCCCCTCAATGTGACATCCCTTTGGCCTAAAAAGTACAAAGCAGTGCACATGTAGACAATAATAGTTTCATTGAGGAAAAATTTGTCAATAATCATTCAATGCAAACTTAGGTGAAATGTGAAGGTGTAGTCGTGATATCTTCCAACCTTGTGCAAATACAATAACATAGTTTAAACCATCTGAATACTGGATTTAATATAAGCCAATTCAATAAATAATATTATTAAAAAAAAACATTGTATTAATCGTGAAACATTAATTAGATGCAAATTTGAGACTTTGTTATTTAAATTAATGAAATTGAATATTCACAACAAACTCACCGTAAACTCTGTAACTTTAATGGAGTTTGTAATTGGATCAAACAACCCTGCTTCTTTGTACATTTCCATAATGAAAACAACACATGATGTGGACTTCCCATCACTGTATATCCAATCATCCTGCTCGGGAATTGTCAACAATTCATCAAAAGATGACCCATACCTTTCAGCTTATACAAGAATTTCAGGAAGGTCAAGGCCCTACACAGAAGTCTAATGCCAAATAAAAAATTTAAACAAATAAAGGCAGTAAACATTTCATCTATTTTAAGTATTTCACCAGAATTTAATGATGATATTAGTTATCGTATATCACTAATCCAGACCAACGTCTAAATTCAATGGCTTGCTGGTTAGGATCAAACTATTTGGCCTAGATTTGGTCCAAGAGATTGTCAGTTAATCTCAAGAGCTGCCAGTACCAATACATTTCCCAAGTGGTCTTTGATGACAAAACAACCTTAAGTCTCTTTATTTGGTTGACATGTCTAATGGATTGAGTTCGAGCCCAAACAGAGACTTAGAAGATGGGAATTATTGGAAAATTGCACACATACCAGAGGTTGGGATTGTGAATACAAAACGTGGCTATGTGGAAGAAAATTATCTAAAGTGAGAGAGGAGAGAGCTCTAACCATATTGGATCACCACCACATTCAGAATGCTTGTTATGTATTTATTTCATGTGCTCCTGGTACTTGATTTGTTGTATTCATAATGCAATCAAATTTTTCTTTATTTAATTTTTCTTTTCTCTATTACAGTTTTGTTTTCTTAGTAGATCGGGAGCCCTGTTATTTGACCTCCTAACTCTGAATTGGTAACTTCACAAATTTTTTAATTGGAATTGTAAATCTTAGGGTTCATTTGGTGAGGTTTTTATTTTTACGATTATTACTATTTTTGTTTTAGATTTAAAAAATTTTGAAAATTGGAATAAAAAAACGTTTGGTAATTGTTTTCACTCTAAAAAAAATTGGCTATAATTTCAAAATTCAAGGAAACAAAAAAATTGTGTTTTTACTTAAGTTTCATTCCCTTTCGCATCCCTCTATCCTCTGGCCACCCTCTTTGTTTCAGCGACCATCTTCGACCACTCCCCCTTTTGGTTAGGGATGATAAATGAACCAAATAGCTCGAGCTCGACTCGTGTTGACTAGTTAAAAGCTCTTTTGAGCTCAGTTCATTAAGTAAACAAGCTTTGAACACATTTTGGAGCTCTTTAAAGTTTTCAAACCAAGCTTGAACAGGCAGTTACTTATTCGGCTCAGTTTAATAAACCTAAAACTATATAAAAATACAAAACTATTCAAGTTCGGTTCGACAAAAGCTCGTTTGAAATCGACTCAAAAATTAAAGGAACCAAGTTTGAACAAGGAACCAAGTTTGAACAAATTTTAAAACTCATAAAGTTATTAAACCAAGCTTGAAAAGTATACTGTTTTGCTCTTCTTCTTTTTTTTTTTTTTTGAACAAGGAAATTAATTGTTTGGCTCGTTTATCACCCTACTTTTGATAACTTACCAAACTTTTTTTGTTTTTGTTTTTGTTTTTGTTTTTTAATGTTTTGAGAATTAATATACCAAATATGCTATTTATTTTATTTTAGTTTTTACAACTAAAAATTTTTTTTTTTAAATAAATAAAAGAATAAATGTATTTTATGTTGTCTATGCGTAGAAAACAAAAAAAAAATTAACATGTTACTAAACACTACTTTAAATATTGTGTTTCTAATCATCTTAATTTTGATTGGCACAAGTTTTTCAAATCTCGAAATGAATATTTATTAGAATTCTAACTTTTTGAAATTTTTAGGACTGCAAAAAAGGCATTTGGAGACTTATATTCAAACTTTATAAACCTCAACAAATGAAAATAACATATGAACCTAGCTAAAATACGTTGTGTCTAAACTTAGGCAGACATAAGTTGTGTCTAAACTTCACTTCGCACTGGCTTTTGTTCGTCCTTGATCTCATTCACACTATCATAACACAATATTTTCCGCTGCCAGAAGTTGAATCCAAAAAAAAGGATGGCAATGGCCAAGTATGGGTCAGAGGCCTACCCCGCTTTGCCCCTCAATGTGACATCCCTTTGGCCTAAGACCATCTCCGACCCTTACTTAAAGCTTTTACTCAAATTGAGTAGAAGCTTGAGGAAAAAGCTTCATTAAACGTGAATCATTCCAACGAATAAACACAAATTTGAGCAAAATTGCCAAGTGTCAAGTTTGAGTGAAAGTTATGGGTTGAAGTAGAAGAGATTAGTGGAAAGTTTAGGTGAAAGTGCCCAATTGTTAAGTTTAGATTGGATAGAAATTTGAGTAAAGAATATAAGCCTCCCTTGTTTTGAGTAAAATTGATAAAAATTTGAGTAAAAGAGTGGAGGGAATTCATTTTGATATGAATGAAGAGGGTTTGGGGAATTTTTTCACTCAAATTTGAATTCGACATGGGTATTGATTAAGGGCTTGAGATGCCCTAACATATCTATGAATTCATATTTTTACATATTCAGGATGTACATATCATGTATTCTTGCGCTTAAGAGTAAGAAAGAGGGTTTGTTTGTGTGAAAAAATCAAGCTATTCCAACCAAGAAGATAACAATTACCTAAAGCAGCAGATATAAGAAGACACCCAAACAGGCCATTATTATTCTTTTTTATATATATCTCTCTCCTATCCAACACCCATTGCAATTATGATTCCCATAAACTAGCAATGTTTACTGAATCAGATACCAATTCATGCAGAATTACAAATAAATAAATAAAGATAGAAAAACTAACCTACGATCGTCGTCGGGGAAGTTCTTTGGCTACCGTTGCTAGAGAGAAGTACCACTCAACACCAAGAGAGAAGAAGAACAAAATCAAAGGGGCGAGAGACAGAGAAAGTGTGAAACAGAGAGATTTTCATTCATACACATACAGATACAGATACAGATACAGAGAGAGAGAGAGAATGGATGGGAGAGTGTAGAAGCTTTCTGTTTCTGTTTTTATTTTATTCAAAAGAGAAGTACCACTCAACTCCAAGAGAGAAGAAGAAAAAAATCAAAGGGGCGAGAGACAGAGAAAGTGTGAAGCAGAGAGATTTTCATTCATACACATATAGATACAGATAGAGAGAGAGAGAGAGAGAGAATGGATGGGAGAGTGTAGAAGATTTCTGTTTCTGTTTTTATTTTATTCAAAAGAGAAGTACCACTCAACTCCAAGAGAGAAGAAGAACAAAATCAAAGGGCGAGAGACAGAGTAAGTGTGAAACAGAGAGATTTTCATTCATACACATACAGAGAGAGAGAGAGAGAGAGAGAGAGAGAGAGAATGGATGGATGAGTGTAGAAGATTTCTGTTTCTGTTTTTATTTTATTCAAAAAAAAATATGAAAACTAAAATTTATATATCGTATTGCTTTGTTTTTTGGGAAAATCGGTCTAAGGTCCCTATCCAACTTTTACTAATGGATTAGGTCCACGATATGTTCTTTTGTAGTCTAAGGTCCCTCACCCTCGTACCCTTATATTACACCTGCACTCTCATAGCCAGAGAGGATAACCAAGTCAGGAACATAAAGGTCTGAATTTGATTCTCGTTGGTCGAAACCCCGAGAAACTCAAGGAGGTTTCGGAGTCGATCGGAGCCAAATTCGGGAAAACCCAGATCAAGACTGTGGTTGTTGATTTCTCTGGAGATTTGAATTAAGGGGTTAATCGGATTCGTGAAACCATTGAAGGTCTGGATGTTGGAGTTCTGATCAATAATGTTGGAGTTTCGTAGACTGCAAAATGCCCAGTTGGTGTCCCCGGCGACGCCGTCTGTGGCGGCCGAACTGCACTCACCACCTTTTGAAACGCCACCACGCTACAAGCGTCCATCCAAGCGACCCAAACTCCCCTTGGGTTTGGAATCCTCTTTTCCCTCAAAACCTGCAACAACTCCCCATCATTTTGAACCAGATTTCACTACCAACTATGCTTTTCCTTCCCAAGAAGAGGATTAATCTATTCTTCAACATTTTCAAATTAATAGAATTGTCACTCTTCGGTATGGAGCATTCTCGTCTTTCTCATAAATGCTATTTGTTATCCTCATGAAAGCATCACTCTTATCATGTTCTCATAACTATATTGGTTAATATGGAAGCTATAAAACCACAATAAAGGAAGAAGACAAACAAAAATGAATATAAATTGATTGTGAAGTTCAGTTTTTTTAGCATCAAGATGAGTGACTACTGTAAGGATTATTTATTTTATAAACACTGTTATTATACTGCATTGATTTTGGTGGAATAAAAATTCAGAGAAATTAACTAGAGAATTTCTCTGGACCAACCCAAAGAAAATTCAGACCAACCAAACCAGAGAATTTCTCTGGACCAACCCAACCCAGAGAAAATTCAGTTCAGACCAAAAAAAGTCTAACAACCCAGAGAAAATTCAGACCAACCAAACCAGTTATATATATATACACATCCAGAACCATGCCTCTTTCCTCTCTTTCAATTCACTAGCATAAAAACCCACACATATACATACATATATTTATGTAGACCTTTTATGTACGATGGGAATCATCACAGTAGGTTTGGGGAATATAACAGTGGGCATTTATGTCTACTGGTTAATGAAAAACTCTTTCACTGTGGGCAGAAATTGAATAATGAAAATATTTATTTTGATGATGAAAGCATAAGAATGAAAATATTGAGGAATTTTCTCTGGACCAATTTTCTCTGGATCAATTTTATCTGGACATATATATTACACAAAGTCAGAGAAATTCTTTGTGAATAGAGCCAGAGAAATTTGTGAAGTCAGAGAAATTTCTTGGATCAATGTACAATAACCAAGGTTTGTTCATAAAAATACAACTCTGCAAATAGAGAGAATTTCTCTAATCTGTCTGGTTTGGAGAGAATTTCTCTGGTTTTGGACCAGAGAAATTTATGGTTTTGTTAGTAAAGATTGTATTGTTGGCTTACATAATACATAAAGTCAGAGAAATTGACAATGTGCAAAGGATTGGGACATAAACTTAAGACAAGGGGAAAAAACTGTAAGAGAGAAAGAGTACTAATCAATACCAAACAAAATCATGGGCATTTTGCATGCTAAAAGTAGCAGCAGATCTGGAAATTTTCTTAGTGATATAGTAAAGAGAACAAAGTACTACCTAATATCCATAAGAGCATGTGATTGCATATGGTCAGGACAGTAAGTTAATGCATCAGAGAAATTCTAGGAAGGATTGGGCCAGAAAAATTCTGAGAAGAATTGGAGCAAAGAAATTCAAAATTTCTCTGGACTCAACCAATGCATTAGAGAAATACTGAGAAATTCTGAGTAGGATCGGGCCAGAGAAATTCTGAGAATAATTAGACTTTCCAGAGAAATTTGGTTTGAAATTTCTCTGGACTGAAATTTCTCTGGACCAATTTTCTCTGGACTGAAATTTCTCTGGACTAATTTTCTCTGGACTGAAATTTCTCTGGATCAAGGTTGAGGGACCTTAGACATTATGAAAATATTGTTGAGGGACTTTAGACATTATGAAAATATTGAATGTCCTTTATGCTATACAACCTTAATATCAGGGACCTTAAAAAAAAAACCCTGGTTTTTTTTCTTTTTCAAAGAAATAATTAACAAAAAAAATTTAAAAATGAAACTTGTTTTCAGAGAGTGTTTTTACTATATCCATCCCTCCTCCTTCACATTCAATTGCCACTCATAGCCACCACGACTCACTATAATCTACGGTTAGAGTGATTTGTTCAATTTCTACTTGTAGCATGTAGAATTAATTTAAAAAGTTGAATCATTTTAGCGGTGTTCTAATCCAATAAATCTATCAAGAAAAATTATAACCTAATTAGTCCAATGTATTTGTACTTTTATTCCATGAAATCATTTTATTCTTGATTTATATTGTTTGTTGAACTATTATATCCTTATGTCTATTGTTGATATCTATTACATAGAAAAAAGATATACACATTTCCTTTTTGTTGCTACCTCTATTTTGGTAGTTACCGTTATTCACATTTTTCTTTTTGATGAGTTTCATTCACATTTGTGGTGGTGTTTCATTGTGCTAGAATTTCGAAACTCCCTATTAGGTAGAATTTAGAAACTTTAGTTTACTTATTGTGATGAAATAATATTATGTTCCTCCATTGTTGTGATAAACCTTTGTATTCCTCCATTGTTATTCTTTGTTCGAACTTCTATGTTCGTCCATTGTTACTCTGTGTTTGAAACTTTATGTTTCTCCATTGTTATAAGTCAAAGCTCTGTTTATGTTCAATCAATTTTGTTATAAACATATTCTTCAAAGGTGGGTTTGGTTTGATTTGGATTGGTGGAATGGTGAAATTGCATATATTGTTAATGATAAAGATGAGGATGTAGGTGATATTTTTTTTTTTTTTTCTGTTTCTAGAGTGATTGAGTTTTTTTTTTTTTTTTGAATTTCTAATTCTATTACTGCCATTGTTTCTATTTTTTTGTCAATCAGTGTGAGACATTTCACATTGTTTGAAAGTCTGAGAAATAAATGTTGGAATATAGATATAGACATAATTATATATTTTGCAAGATGTGAATGTTTACATATTATTGGTTATTTGTTACTATACTTCCTGTTTGAACAATCATTTTTTGTTATCATTAAACAATTGAAATAGTAATTTTTTTTTCTTTCAATTTTGTTTCATGTTGTAGTATGAATGTTCAAATTGGTATGAATTTAATTTTTTTAAGATTAGTTGTATGTTAATTGTAAATTGTAAACATTCACATTATATTTTGGTATGAGTTTTTTGTTTTGAAATTTTTTCAAAAATTAGTTGTATTTTATTGTTTTTTTTTTTACTATGCTTGCTAGTCAAACAATCATTTTTGTTACCATTGAACAATCGAAATAGTCGATTTTCACTTTTTTCAATTTTATTTTATGTTTTTACATTGTAGTGTGAATATTCACATTGGTATGAGTTTATTATTATTATTTTTTTAAAAAAAAAAAAAAACTAGTTGTGAATATTCACATTGTATTTTGGTATAACTTTTGTTTTTTCGAAAGTTAATTGTATGTTTGTTATTTTTGTTACTATACTTGTTAATTGAACAATCATTTTTGTTACTATTGAACAATTGAAGTAATCAATTTTCACTTTTTTCAATTTTGTTTTATGTTTTCAAGTTACAGTGTAAATGTTTACATTGGTATGAGTTATTTTTTCTTAAGGCTAATTATATGTTAATTATAAATTATAAACATTCAAATTGTATTTGGTACAGATTTTATTTTTTCGAAAATTAGTTGTATGTTTGTTGTTTATTATAAACATTCACATTGTTCTTTAGTATGTGTTTTATTTTTTCAAAAGTTAGTTGTATGTTTGCTATTTACTGTAAATATTCACATTATATTTTGATTTTCATTCGGACTTTTTGTTGCGTTATTTTTTAAATTTTCAAATTATAAAAAGGTTCAAAATTAATATTTTGAGAGTTTCTCCATGAAATGCGGAAAAGATTTTCACCTTAGAATAAGGAAAAGATTTTCTCTATGGAATAAGGGAAAGATTTTCTTTTTAGAATGAGAAAGAGATTTTCTCCATAAAATGAGGGATTATTGTTATGTATTAGTTTCAAAATAAAAATATATGCAAAAAATTAGAAAAGATAATTTGATCATATTCCATTAAATAGGACTTAATGAAATACTCAAAAAAAAATATGGATTAGATGAAATAAAACACTCAGAAAGAGGATTTATCAAAAATGACCCTTTTAGAAATTGGGAAATAATACTTTTAGTTTTTAATTTTTAATTATCAACTTTTAACTTGAAAAAAAATCACTCCAAACAAAAATGTGAGACTACTTCATATAAGAGTTGTAAAATATTAACGCTCTCTTTGTTTTCGTGAAAAATATTTATTAAAAAAAATGTTTTTATATATGTACGAATGATTGTATTATTTTTTCAAAAGTTAGTTGTATGTTTGCTATTTACTGTAAATATTCACATTATATTTTGATTTTCATTCGGACTTTTTGTTGCGTTATTTTTTAAATTTTCAAATTATAAAAAGGTTCAAAATTAATATTTTGAGAGTTTCTCCATGAAATGCGGAAAAGATTTTCACCTTAGAATAAGGAAAAGATTTTCTCTATGGAATAAGGGAAAGATTTTCTTTTTAGAATGAGAAAGAGATTTTCTCCATAAAATGAGGGATTATTGTTATGTATTAGTTTCAAAATAAAAATATATGCAAAAAATTAGAAAAGATAATTTGATCATATTCCATTAAATAGGACTTAATGAAATACTCAAAAAAAAATATGGATTAGATGAAATAAAACACTCAGAAAGAGGATTTATCAAAAATGACCCTTTTAGAAATTGGGAAATAATACTTTTAGTTTTTAATTTTTAATTATCAACTTTTAACTTGAAAAAAAATCACTCCAAACAAAAATGTGAGACTACTTCATATAAGAGTTGTAAAATATTAACGCTCTCTTTGTTTTCGTGAAAAATATTTATTAAAAAAAATGTTTTTATATATGTACGAATGATTGTATTAATGATAAGGTGAATGCGGAAGCGAACGTAGTAAAGGTGGTGTAGTCATGGGGTGGTGAAAGTGGTGGTAGGAATGGTGGTGGTGATGGCAGTGGCAATATAGTGGTGGAAGTAACGGTGGCGATAATAGTGTAGTGGTGTTAGTAAAATGGGAAATTTCATATAAGTGAAAGTTGTAATATATAATTACAATCGAGTGATAAACTTTATAAATATTAATAATTAAAATTACAAATTTTTTCATAAATTTGTAACATGTTTTTTAAATTACCATTTAATGTTAATTTCCCCTCAGTAAACCTTAGTTTTTTTTTTTTTTTTTTTGAACGATTAGTAAAACCTTAGTTTGAAAAATATTTTTTACCTTTTACAAAAAAAAAAAAAAAAAAAAAAAAAAATCGAATCAAATAGGTTGTATTGTAGTAATTTAAATTGTTCATCTTATCGGTTCTTACAAGGTTGGCCCAACCCCTAATAAGGACTAAAGCAATCTCAATATGCAACCTTTTTAAGTACGTCTTTTTTCCACCAGTCTTAATGTTTTATTTGTTAAATTATACCTCGAGATTTATGTGTCTCAATATTATCACATGACCTAAGAATGCATTGAGTCCCTGTGTATATATAATTCATTTAATAATTGTAATAAGATGATTTTAACATATTTCGTTTTAAAATGTGGACAATATACTTGTTGTCCATTTTTTAAAAATAAATGCGAAAGTATCATTTATTTCAATGTAAAATATGTTACACCTAAATCCTAAAATATTTTATACCTAAAAATATTCTTAATGTAAATTGATTTTGTACAAAATAAAAAATAAAAAAAACAAACAAGCAAACAAACTTTATTTTTTGGTATTCAATTGACACTGGAAACAAAAAAAAAAAATTTACTCTATGCATTGGGTAGAAACCAATAAAGATCCACCCTTTCACTTTTAAAAAGATCAATGTGTTGGAATAGCCCAGCTAAAAGTGAATTTTTTGAAAATTGACTTACCAAATCTTTAGTGACAAATATTTTGGAGACTATGACAAAAAATAGTCTTCTTAAAAACATATTTTACTTACCTTTTATTTATTCAACTGAACAATAAGAAATATGTAAAATTATTTATAATAATAAAAAAAAAAGACATTTTCCGTCAAATAAAAAAATAAGAATATATATAATATTTTCTGTATACAATTTGTTTTCTTTCTCTTTGGCAACCGAGAGATATTACGTGGGAGTTTAGATTCAGTACAATACCATGTCACCATTAACTAATAATAAAACAATTAGGAGTCAACTCACTAATCAAATATAATTAAAAATTCAATAACTATTACATTATGCATCGAAAACTACTTAAATAAATTACTAAATATTATGCTAAAATGATGGTATAATTAAAAAAAAAATTATAATCAAACGTTACATTATGTATAATCAAATAATTTTTTAATCATAATTAAAATAATAACATAATTAATATTATAATATATCATAACTAACAACCTAATAAATCATAATCAAAGACATAAAAATCATAACAAAAAGGGTAAATTATTGATAAATCTCATTTAGAAGTGTTTTAACCCAAGAAGTCCATGAAGGAATTTTTTAACTCATTTAGTCCCATGTATGTATAGTTTTATTCCATAAAGTCCTTTTTCTTGATTTACACTATTTTCTTGGACACTTATGCCCTTATATTTAATTTTGATACCCTTATAAATATTTTTTGAACGGCTAGCAATTTTATGATGCGGACATTCATATTTTAAAATTCACATTGGTAGAATTGTAAAATTGGCCCGTGGGCGGCCCGAAACCCGCTCGCGAGCTGGGGCAGGCCCGGCCCGTTAACAATGTGAATATTCATATTGACATGTTAACATTCACATTAATAGGAGTGTAAAATTGGCCCGCGTCCTGTGGCGGCGCGACACCCACCCACGGCCCATGGGCGGCCCGGGGCGGGTCCGGTCCGACCCATAGACAATGTGAATATTCACATTGACATGTTAACATTCACATTGATAAGAGTATAAAATTGGCCCGCGGCCCATGGCCCAGCAAAAGCCTGCCTGTTGCCCGGGGTAGGCCCGGCCCGGCCCGTTGACAATGTGCATATTCACACTGACATGTTAACATTCACATTGATAGGAGTGTAAAATTAGCCCACGCCTCGCGAAACCCGCCATGACCCATAGGCGTGACGGGCCGACACTGTTGACAATATGAATATTCACATTGACATGTTAGCGGGCCCGACCCGGCCCGTTGACAATGTGAATATTCACATTGACATGTTAACATTCACATTGATAAGAGTATAAAATTGGCCAGCGGCCCAGGGCGGGCCCGACCCGACCCGACCCGACTCGTTGACAATGTGAATATTCACATTGACATCTTAACATTCACATTGATAGGAGTATAAAATTGGCCAACGGCCCAGGGCGACCCTGACCCGGCCCGTTGACAATGTGAATATTCACATTGACATGTTACCATTCACCTTGATAGGAGTATAAAATTGGCCAGCGGCCTAGGGCGGGCCAGACCCGGCCCGGCCCGGCCCGTTGACAATGTGAATATTCATATTAACATGTTAACATTCACATTGATAGGAGTATAAAATTGGCCAGCGGCCCAGGGCGGGCCCAACCCGGCCTGTTGACAATGTGAATATTCACATTAACATGTTAACATTCACATTGATAAGAGTATAAAATTGGCCAATGTTTCGACCGGCAGATTGACAATGTGAATATTCATATTGACATATTAACATTCACATTGATAGGAGTATAAAATTGGCCCGCATTTGCCGCTCAAACCCGGCCATAGGCGGCAGGCGACTTTGTTGACAATGTGAATATTCACATTGACATGTTAACATTCACATTGATAAGAGTATAAAATTGGCTTGGTATGGCCCGACCCGATTGACAATGTGAATATTCACATTGACATATTAACATTCATATTGATAAGAGTGTAAAATTGGCGCGTGAAGCGGCGACTCGGCTGGCCGCGGCCGAGATAGGCTTGGCCGACCCATGACAATGTGAATATTCACATTGACATGTTAACATTAATGATGATAGTGTAAATTTGCATTGCTCGAAGCTTGCATGCGTGGTAGGCCCAAATGCCGATTGACAATGTGAATATTCACATTGACATGTTAAAATGCACATTGATAGGAATGTAGAATTGGCCCGCGGCCCGTGGGCTGCACAAAGCCCACCCACGGCCCGGGGCAGGCTCGTTTCGATCCAGGCCCAAGCATGTCCGAGACCCTAGGTTAGGGCCTAGGTCATCACTTTGAAGCCCGACCCAGCCCATCAGCCCGCTTAAGGCCCATTCAAGGTTCGGTCCGAGGCCCAATCCGCCCGAGGTGCAATGTATTTTTTTGTGAAAAATAATAAAATTTTGATAGAAAAAATTAAAAAGAATTTTAAAAAAATGGCCAGGCCTGCCCAAGCTTGACCTAAGCTCGAGGCTAGGCCCAGGCCCACTGGCCAGACCCGAGGCTCGATCCATCAGCCCGTCCAAAGCCCGAATACCGTTGTGCCAAGGCTAGGGCCTGGGCCTAATTTTTTGGCCCGTGGGCTGGCCCCGACCCGACCCGACCCGAGAAAGGCTCATTTGGGCCCAGGCTCGAGCCTAGTCCAAGACCCTAGGCTAGGGCCTGGGCCATCACTTTGAAGCTCGGCCCCGCCCATCAGTCCGATTAAGGCCCATTCAAGGCTCGGTCCGAGGCCCGGCCCGTGCCGAGGCCTAGTGTCTTTTTTTGTGGAAAATAATAAAATTTTAGTAGAAAAAATTAAAAAGAATTAAAAAAAATGACTAGGCCCGCCCCGGGCCGTGGGCGGGTTTCGGGCAGCCATGAGGCATAGGCTAATTTTACACTTCTATCAATGTGAATGTTAACATGTCAATGTGAATATTCACATTGTCAACAAGCTTACTTGCCAAGCCGTGGGCGGGTTTTGGCGACCAGGCGCGGGCTAATTTTACACCCTATCAATGTGAATGTTAACATGTCAATGTGAATATTCACATTGTCAACGTCAGCCGTCGCGGACTCGCTTTTAGTCGCCCTGGGTCATGGGCCAATTTTATACTCTTATCAATGTGAATGTTAATATGTCAATGTGAATATTCACATTGTCAACGGGCCGGACCGAACCCGCGCTCGAGCCGCCCATGGGCTACGGGCTGGTTTCGCTCCGCAACGGGATGCTGGCCAATTTTACACTCCTATTAATGTGAATGTTAACATGTCAATGTGAATATTCACATTGGGCCGCCCGCCTCGCCCGACTTCAATTTTTCCCAAGACCCACGAGGATCGACATGGGCCGGGCCCCTACACATTGACGATGTGAACATTCACATTGACGGTGTGAACATTCACATTGGGGGTATTTTGATAATTATGTCACTCATAGGACTTATTGAAACATAAGAAAATAATCTGAACTAAATGGAACATAAGTAGATGAAAAGGGTATTTTGGTCTTCTTATCTCAAATAGGACCTAATGGAATAGTAAAAAAGAATATAGGTTGGATGGAATAAAGCTCTTAGAAAGTGGATTTATCAAAAAAGCTTCCTAACAAAAAATGCATACAATTGAATTTCCCATTAAGTTGTGATATTACTTGAATTTTGATTGGTACCAAGTGGGGCCAGTAACAACACCCCCCCACTCTTGTCTCTTTCTATTTTTTCATTTGGTCAAGCAAGACGACCCCATGTGAACCGCAAAGACAAATTCAACAGGAAGGAAGAAAAATGAGATTTCACACATCAAAACGAGTAAATGCCCCCACCTGGATCAGTGAAACCCCCAATTGAATTTCAGCATTACAAATCCACAATTTTCAAACTCACTACCCACCTTTAATCACAAACTCAGTTCAGAGTTCAGACTCCTCCCTTCAAACCCAACCAACCAAGGCTACTCCTCTGCAACAAAACGCATTTTTTTTATAAAAAAAAAATGGCTGAGAGGGCAGTGTTCCATCTACTAGCCAACTTCGCACCCTTCCTCCAACAAGAGGTCAATTTGTTGACTGGAGTTGAAGAAGAGATCCAATAAATCAAAGATGAATTCGAGCGCATGACAGCTTTCCTTAGAGTTGCCAATGCTGTGGAAGAGAACAACCCCGAACTCAAAGTATGGGTCAAGCAAGTCCGAGAAGCTGCGTACGACATTGGAGATGTTCTCCAGTTGTTCACACTTCGCCACCAAGCTGCGTACGATATTTGTAAGGTTTCTTGCTTTATTAAGACTTTAAAAGCTTGTCACCAAATTGTGTCTCACGTTCAAAGAATGAGGTCCAGAGTCAACGATATTTCCAAGGGACATCAGAGGTACCATGATAGATATAGTATGTTAGAGCAAGGCTCAAGCTCAAGGTCCACTGTTTCTAACACAGCATGGCATGATTATCGTGGCGATGCCCTCCTACTCGATAAATCTGAGCTTGTGGGCATCGAGAAGCCCAAATCGCAACTAATTAGGTGGTTGGTGCATGAAGACCCTAGGCTCAAGGCGTTTTCTGTATCAAGAATGGGCCGATTGGGCAAAACAACACTGGTTAAAAAGGTCTTTGATGATGCAGTTGTGAAGAATCATTTCCAGAGCCATGTTTGGATTACTGTTTCGGAATCCTTCAAGATTGAGGTGCTTTTAAAAGGCATAATCAAACAACTTTTTGATGAAATCAAGCAACCAATCCCACAAGGGATGGACAACATAGATACCAACAACTTGAAAGGGATAATTAATGCTTTCCTGCAACAAAAGAGGTATGTGCTTGTTTTTGATGATGTATGGGATATTTATGCCTGGCAATCTTTTAGATATGTGTTTCCCATTGGCAATTGTGGCAATCGAGTAGTGCTAACAACCAGAAATGTAGATTTAGCCTCTTTTGGTAGTATAGAATATCATGGTGATGTCTATAATCTTCAGCCCTTGCCTCCCGAAGAATCCTGAACATTGTTTTGCAGGAAAACATTTATGGAGAATTATTGCCGTTCACACTTGGAAAGACTTCCAAAAACCATCATGAATGGATGCGAGGGATTGCCGCTTGCAATTGCGGCAATTAGTGGTCTTTCATCAATAAAGGATAAGAGCAGTGTGGATGAGTGGGATAAGATCTACTGCAGCCTTGGTACAGAACTAGAAGGAAATGACAAATTTCAAAGCATGAAAAAAATATTGTCACTCAATTACATTGATTTACCTTACTATCTAAAGTTTTGCTTTCTATATCTAAGTGTTTTTCCAGAGCATTGTTTGATTGACCATGAGAGATTGATTCTATAGCGATCCCGGTTTTCCCTTCATTTTTTTTAATTGTATTTCAGACTCGGTTCCGTGGATGTGTTGTTGTTTTTTTTCCCGTTTCTATCCTTTACTCTTTGTATATGAGTCTTGGGTCGTGTTGGGTAGGGTTTAAAACAGGTTGGTTGTATTTGGAAACCAAGGGTTAGTGTCCATTAAATTTTCATAATGGTTCATTTAATATCTTTATTAGTGGTTACAAACTTGTTCATTTAATATCCTTATTAGTGGTTACAAACTTGTTCATTTAATATCCTTATTAGTAGTTACAAACTTGTCCATTTATATTTCTAACTAGTGTTCATTTAATCTAGTTAGTGTTCATTTAATTCTAGTTAGTGTTCATTTAATTCTAACTTGTCCTTTCATTTTCCAATTAATGGGCTTTAATAACAACCTTTCAATATCACTTGTTACTTGTTCATCTCCCTTTTGATTTCAAAACCCTAGAACCATCTTCTCTCTCCCTACACACCTTCTCTCTAGGTTTTCATCTCCCTCTAGTGTAAATCTATACTAAGTCCTTTGTAAGAAAGGTAGAGTGGGTTGAGGGCTTCATTTTAATCTGAAAGTTTGGCGATTTGGAGCACTTTGGTTTTTGGCCTTCATCTTCTCCATTTGGTCTTTCCATTTGAGGTAGGGATTCTCCTTGTTTCTTTTCAATACTTCATCTATAGATAGACATGTGGTAGTTTTTGTATTGCATAAAAACATTATATCATGTTGGATTTGTTAAAAATCATGAGGTTGAACCTTGGGTTGGTTGTCGGATTTGGGTTTATTATCATTTGTTATGGTTTAGGCTAATTGGGGTGTTAATTAGCATGTTGTTGTTGAAAGGAGAGGAAACCCTAATTTTTATTTGATTTAATAAATTAATAGAGGGGTCTTGATCATTGGTCAAATCTTATGTATTTTGGGGTCTTAATTGTGATCAATGTTGTTTTGTTGTTGTTAATTGAACCTTTTAGGTCAATATTGAGAAAGAGGGAGGAAGACCCTAATTTAATGATTATGACTTAATTTGCATAATTAAATTGGAATGGCTTTGAAAAGAATGTGGTAGATTAAGATGAGTTATGGCCTTATTATTCATGGAATTGATTTTGTAAAATGAAGAGAATGTAATTGGTTTTGTGAAAAGGGAAAAGTGTTTTTGGAATAAGTGATGGAACATGTTGACTTAAGAAAATTATGAAAGTTGATCTTGAAAATGGTAAATGAAATGTTAACTCTATGTGAGTCTCAGAAAATAAATTTGAGAATTGAACTATTGTATCATGAGTGTTGAATACACACATTTGGGGGTTTTATCCTTACCTATCGTACTAGTGTCGTTGTTGGGTTTATGGTTTGCTTGAGAATTGAGTCTCTTTTATTAGGTGTACTGAATACATGCATCTAGAGGTTTTGTCTTTGGTCATCGGTGGAGGATGACATTGTTGTGTTGAATTGTGATGTATGCGTTACACTTGTGTTGGTTAAACATTATTGAATAGTTTATGTGTATGTATTACACATGCTATTTATGCTTTGTTGTATTGAGGAATTTGTATATGATAATCTCTTATATACATTGCTTTGTGTGGGAGGAGATAGGGGATGTACTCCACGGTTTAGGGGAAGATAGGGGATGGACCTCTAAACCGGATTTTGTTTGGGAGGAGATAGGGGATGGACTCCATTGATCAAAGACTACAATGTGTATCATTTGTGAAGTATAGAAGTGTTTTTGTTTGATATTGATACAACACTTAAATGTGTATCATTTGTGAAGTATGGAAGTGTTTTTATCGAGATTGATCTGAAGACTAAAATGTGTATCTATTATGAGGTATGAAATGTTTAAAATGAGTTATTATCTCGCTTATCGCTTTGGCATATCCTTAGCTTACTGTGCATATAGCCGGTAGAGCAGAGTTTTAATTGTTATCGTCAGTGTATCTAAGTATGTTATGGGTTGCGATGGTTACAGTTTTGAAAGGCCGAGCTCCCTCATTCGTGGATTATATACATGATTGATGATTTGTTATTTCCCTTTTATTTAAGGCATGCATGTATTGATATGAATGTATTGGGAACAAACCAAAATGCCATTTTGAGATTTTGGAAAGTGTGAAGGAAAATGGGGTATTTGTGAACATGTTTTCAAAAAAGGTCATTTTGTTGTAAGTACGAAAAATGAGGGAAGAGTAATGGGCTTGGTGAAATTGTTTTTTTTTCTAAAACTGTTATAGTCATGAAAGTTTGGAAAAATGGGTAATGAAAAGGAAAGAAAGATGAACCGCTTATAGCGTTAAATGAAATGGCTGTTTTCAAGAAAAGTTCATACTTATGTATATTTTGTATAAACTATCACATTACTATTCTAGTATGAGATTGGGCATTCATGATCATAGCTATCTGTAAGTTGTTATTGTTGAGGATCATGTTGAGATCCCTACTGGACTATATGTTCATCCCATGTTGTTGAATCTTTTTCAGGTGTTTAGCAGGATGTGCTACAAGATTTGGGATCTTCTTATTTGTTGGCCACGGGGCCTCTTTGTTGTTGGCGGAATGCCATATATGTAAAAGGGTTGCACCCTTCATTTGATTATTTATTGTTGTAAGCCTGAGGGCAATTTATTTAGAATGCTCATGTTGTATTTACTTGCATATGAATGAGAGCAATGTTATTCACTTCTACAAGTTGAATATACGAGTTTATTTCCGCATGTTATCTCTGAAATGGAATTAAGTAAATGAAATTTGTAATATTTCGAGTAATAAAAAGTGGGGCGTGACAGATTCTGTTATGGATGGGAGAAGGATTTGTAGAAATGAAAGAAGGAATATCGATAGAAGAAGTTGCGAAGGGCTACCTCAATGTGCTACTCAATAGAAGCTTAATTCAAGTTGCAAAGAGGAGACGAGATAGAAGGGTCAAAATGTATCGCATCCATGACCTTTGGCATGGAATTATTGTTTCAAAGTCAGGAGAGCAAAACATTGTGACAAAACAATAGTTGGTGAACGAAGCATAGTGTGGCCTGAAAAGGTGTGGCGCTTATCAATCCACAATCATTTGGAAAATATACAAGAAAGCAAGCATTTCACTCGACTTCATTCTTCACTGATGTTCAGTACAATAGATACAACGTCCAAGTTCCCCATGCTTGCATCATCATGTAATGCTCTACTGCTGCTAACGGTGTTGGACTTGAGAGGTTCCTTGTTGGAAACATTCCCAAATGAAGTTTCCAAACTACTTCAACTTAGGTATTTAAGTTTGAGAGAAACCAATGTAAAAATAATTCCAAAGTTGATTGGAAAGCTCCAAAACTTGGAAATGCTAGACCTTAAAGGTACATATGTCACTGAGTTGCCTGATGATATCTTGAAGCTCCAATGACTTTGCCATATCTTGTTGTATAGATACCAACCAAGTCCTTATATTTCTTTTCATTGCCTATCCGGATTCAAAGCCCCAGTGGAAATAGGAATTCTGTCATCCTTACAGAAACTTTGTTGTATTGAAACAAACCATGGGAATAATGGCGGCATTTTCCTGGCAGAGATAGGGAAGTTGACTCAACTGAGGAGGTTACACATTGAAAAGTTGAGAAGTGAAGATTGGAAGGGATTATGCTCGTCCCTTGAGAAGCTGAGTAACCTTCGCTCATTGATTGTTCGTGCAACAGAGGAAGACAAGATCATTGATCTAGATTCTCTTTCGTCATCACCTCAGCTTCTTCGAACACTCTTCCTAGAAGGAAGTTTACATAAGTTACCGCATTGGATACCTTCACTGCATAGCCTGGTAAGAGTAAGTTTAGCATGGAGTAAGTTAAGGGATGATGATCCACTGAAATCTCTTGAAGGTTTGCCCAATTTGGTTGGGGTTGAACTTCTTCAGACATATGACGGGGAAGGATTGTGTTTCAAGGCTGGTGGATTTCAAAGGCTTTTGAGATTATACCTCGATAAATTAAAAGGATTGAGATGGGTGAGAGTGGAGGTCGGTTCAATGCCTTAACTTGAAGAGTTATATATCCAGAATTGTGAATTGATAGAGGAGTTACCTCTAGCATTGAACATCTAACCAACCTTAAATTGCTTGAATTAGATAATATGTCTGATGGATTGATTTCAAGGCTGAACAAAGATTTAGAAGGTGGGATTATTGGAAAATTGCACACATCCCAAAAGTTTGGATTGGAAATGCAATATGTGGTTATTGGAAAGGAAATTATCTATAGAGAGAGACAGAGGAGAGAGCTCTAACCATATTGGACCATCACTACAATTACAACGCTTATTATGTATTTATTACTTTCACGTGCTCTTGGTACTTGATTTGTTGTATTCATATTGGGATCAAATTTTTCTCTATTCTTTTCTTTTTCCTTCTCTCTCTTCCACTTTTGGTTTTTAGCAAATCAGGAGCCTTTTATTTGACCTCCTACTTTTAATCCTAGAGAGTTGGTAACTTCACAAATTTTTGAATTGGGATTGTAGATCTTAGGGTTCGTTTGGTGAGATTTTTATGGTTTTATTTATTATTTTAATTTTTTGTTTTAGCTTTAAGAAATTTTGAAAATAAAAATAAAAAACACATTTGGTAATTGTTTTCAATTTTTGAAAAAAATGGTTACAATTTTCTGAATTTGAGGAAACAACTAAAATGTGTTTTTACTTATTTTCAAAATAAGTTTCTTTCCTTCTTGCCTCCCTCACCTTTTTGTCATCTAGCCACCCTCTCCGCTCCGGCGACCACCTCCAACCACTCCTCCCTTTTGGTAACTAATCAAACTTGTTTCCTTGCTTCATTTTTTTTATGTTTTGAGAAGGGTTAGGCTTCTCTTAAATTCAAATTGGAAATTGAGGGGCCTATGGGATGCAATATGAGTCCCATTTCTATGATCTAAATTGTTTATTTTGTAGGGTCTTAATTGTATATTATCTATGGAAAAAATTAGGTCGATCTGATAATTGTATTCTATTCATCTTATCCCATTTGTCTCTATAAAAATGGATGACAAGTGTGTTTTTTAAAATAGATCATCCATTTTTTGGATGATATGTATGGTTTCCACACAATGAACATTTTAGATTGATTCATGGTAACCCCATAGGCTCCTCAAGTTGTCACAATTTCATATTTGAACTTGAAAGAAGCCCAAACCATCAATTATATAGGGCCAAACTCACTTGCCACATTATTATTGGTGAATTTGTATTTCTTTAACATAGTTTGGAGACTAAAAAAAAACAGAAAGCATATTCTAAGAATCAAAATATAACAAAATGCATAGTTAGAGATCAATTGTATTCGATCATTTGATTTTTTAAGAATTAATGTAAAATTAAAAAATTACCCTGATTCTTGTTATTGATTTACATGACACTTTTGTCTCATGATAGCCACTATTTTCTTTTTCTTTTTTTATTACAATTTTTTCCTAATCTAAAATTATTAAAAACAAAACATCTAAGCCTATTTTGTGAACCCAGCCGTTCACTACCATCTCCACCAGCCACCACTACTGTCACTACCAACGCCACCATCCACTACAGTTGATGCCACCCCCTAGCTTCTCTCTGTCTTACCCTGCCACTCTCCTCATCATCTTCCTCGTCTTCTAAAAGGTGGGTGTATGTTTATTATTATTATTATAAGTGTAATAAATAAAATTGAAATTTTGAATTTTTGCAAGTGGTAGTGTGATTAGAAATTTTTGTTGGCAAGCACAAGAATTTGTGGAAACAAGTATATATGTCAGATTACGTTTCTGTAAGTATAAATATTATTTTTAGTGATTCTGGAAAAAGGGCCTGTTGATATGAGTAGAATTGATAAAAAAAAAAATTGAGTAAAATAATGGATGGAATTCTAATAACTTTTTAATCAAATTTAAGTTTGAGTTTAGGGTTGGAGATGCCCAAAGCCCATCTCCCTTGATTCGACTAAAAAAATTAGTAAACCTTATTTTGATATGCAATTGGAGGTGATGAAATGGGGGGATGGGGCATTTCTCTTAGATATGAGCTTAAGTAGAGGAGTGAAGGGGTTTTTTTATTTTTTATTTTTTACTTTAATTTAAATTTGATACGATACGGGTAATGATTAAGGCCTTGAGATGGCGTAACATATCTGTGAATTCATATTTTTACACATTTTTACATATTGAATGTCCTATTCTCAGCTTGACATTTTAACAAACAACTCACGCACACAATGAGATGGAGCATTCTTGCGCTTAAGAGAGGGAAGGAAAGAGGGTTGGTTTGTGTGTGATCGTTGAGAGAGAGAGAAACCTCGGGGGGGAATAGAACTATTCCAGCCAAGAAAAAAAAAATTACCTAATGCAATGATACAAGATAAAGAATAAGAACAATTCACATCACACCCAAAAGCAGCAAATATAAGAAGACGCCCAAACAGGCCATTATTATTCTTCTATATCTCTCTCCTAGCAAACGCCCATTGCAATTATAATTCCCACATTGCAAAAGAATACCATAAACCCAGTAAGTTAATTGAATGAGATAACAATTAACTAACTTCAATTCCAATTCATCCTGAATTAGAAGGAAAAAAAGTAAATAAATAAAGATAGAGACGCTCCACCAAATAGTGAGAGAGAGAGAGTAGAAAACTAACCTATGATCGTAGGGTAAATTCACTTGTTTTGAAAGTAAAATTTTACTCTCTTAAAGGTTTGCCCAAATTGGTTGATCTTGTACTTCTTCAGATATATGAAGGGGAAGAATTGTGTTTCAAAGCCGGTCAATTTCAAAGGCTTGTGAAGTTATTCCTTTATAGATTAGAAGGATTGAGATGGGTGAGAGTGGAGACTGGTTCGATGCCACTTCTTCAACAGTTAAATTTCCAGAAATGTGAATTGGTAGAGGAGTTACCCTTTGGCATTGAACATCTAACCAACTTTAAATTGCTTGAATTGGCTAATATGTCTGATGGATGGATTTCGAGTCTGAACAGAGAGTTAGAAGGTTGGAATAATTGGAAAAATTGCACACATCACAAAAGTTTGGTTGGGAACACGAAATGTGGCTATTGGAAAGGAAATTATCTAGAGCGAGAGAGGAAAGAGCTCTAACCTATTAAGCAAACACTTTAAAACCCAGGTCGATCCGTGTCGGTATCGAACACGGCACTTCGGGGACACAGACACTTCAAGGACACATCACATGGCGCGTCCCCTTATTTAATTAATTTATTTTCAAGGGACACTCCGTTGACACTCCGGACATGTCAAATTGTTTTCCCCCATTTTATACAATGCTTTTGATAATGTTGACTGTTTATTATTATTTTTTTAGAATTAGTACTTAGGCCTCGTTTGGCAAGAGGCTAAAATAGCCAATTAGCCAAAAAGTTACCTTTTTAGCCAAAAAGCCAACAACCCATACCAAAAAGTCAAAGATTCCCTTTTCTCTCTACTTTTTAATTAGTCAAAAAGTTGGCCCAAACATACAGGTTTTTCTTACCAACCTTTTTAACCAATTAGCCAAAAAGTTACTAAATTAGCCTGTTCCCAAACGAGGCCTTAATAGATCATCCATAAAAATAAAAATACAAAAAAAGATATAAACTATAAGTGCTTTTTTTTTATAAAAAAAAATTTAAAAAAAATTAGAATTAGAGTTTATTTTTGTTAATATTGATTATTTGTGGATGTAATATTAATCTAGATAGCAAATAAAAATATATTAAAACATATTTTATTATTGTCCTTGCCGTGTTTGTGTCCCCATTTTTTTGAAATTGTCGTGTCCTATATCAGAGGGAGGAGCATTTGATAATCTTTGAGAGTGGGTTAGTTAAGAGCCAAATAGATTACTTCTTAGTGAGAAAAGTAAACTGCCTAAAATGCAATGATTGTAAGGTGACTTCTGGAGAGAGCCTGACCTCTCAACATAGGATTTTGGTATTAGATTTATGTTTTAGAGGGCAATACCAAGCTAGGAAGGATGGTGGGTGTCATAGGACGAGATAGTGGCAACTAAAAGGAGATAAATTAGAAATATTCAAGAATAGAATGGATAAGGAAGGTACTTGGGACTTGGAAGATGATGCTAACACTATGTGGAACTCGATGGTCAATTGTATGAAGAGAATCTCAAGGGAAGTACTTGGAGAGTCCAAAGGAATGGGACCCAGCTCTAGAGAAACTTGGTGGTAGAGGGAAGAGGTTCAAGCGGTAGTTAAGGCAAAAAAAGAGTGCTTCAAAAAGTAGCAAAAGGATAGAACTGAGGAAAACATTAAGAGCTATAGATTGGCTAATAAGGAGGTCAAGAAAATAGTGAGAGAGGCTAAGTTGAAAGATTATGATGACCTATACACTAGACTAGATAGGAAGGAGGGAGAGAAAAGGGTATACAAACTTGTTAAGATACGGGAGAGGAAAACAAGATATTTTAATCAAGTTAAGTGTATCAAGAGTGAGGATTCTAAGGTATTGGTGAGGGATGAAGAGATTAAGGAAAGATGGAAGAACTATTTTGAGAACCTATTAAATGAGAAACATGGAGGTACGGCAATAGGGGAAGAAATAGCCAGTAATACGATAAACCAAGACTATAGGTTCTACCGTAGGATTAGGAACTTTGAAGTGGAGATTGCACTTAAGAAGATAAAATCAAATAAGGTTTTAGGACCAGATGATATTCCTATTGAAGCTTGGAAGTGTTTGGGTAAAAAGGAGGTTGCTTAGTTGACTAAGTTGTTTAGCAAAATTTTGTTGACTAGGAACATGCCAGATGAGTGGAGGAAGAGTATTTAAGTGTCAATCTATAAGAATAAAGGAGATGTCCAGAATTGCAACAACTATAGAGAAATCAAGCTAATGTGTCATATAATGAAAGTGTGGGAGAGGGTGATAGAACGTTGATTGCGAGATATAACGGAGATGTCAGAAAATCAATTTGGGCTTATGCCTGGCAAATCAACAATGGAAGCGATCTATCTTTTGAGGAGAGTAATAGAAAAGTATAGAGAAAAGAAAAGACACATTCATATGATTTTTATCAACCTTGAGAAAGCATATGATATGATAGAGTGTCACGGGATAATATGGTGGGTGTTAGCGAAGAAAGGTGTGACAAAATGTTACATTAATGTGATTAGGGATATGTATGAAGAGGTGGTGACCACTATTAGATTGCCTGCTGGAGAGACAAATGAATTTCCTATCACTCTAGGGTTACGCCAAGGATCTACCTTAAGTCCTTATCTTTTTGCTTTAGTTCTGGATGAGCTAACGAGAAATATCCAGGATGACGTGCCATAATGTATACTTTTTGCAGATGATATAGTGCTAGTGGATGAGACTAAAGAAGGAGTTAATACAAAGTTGGAGATTTGGAGAAAAGCTCTTGAATCTAAAGGATTCCGGATAAGCAGAACTAAGACAGAGTATATGGAGTGTAAATTTAGTAACAGTAACAATGAAAGTAGAGGAGAAGTGAAGATTGAGAATCAAAAACTGCCTAAGAGTGAACATTTTCGTTATTTAAGGTTGATTATCACAACAGCGGGGGAGATTGATATGGATGTGGCCCATAGGATTAAGGTGGGATGGTGTAAGTAGAAAAGTGCGTCTAGGGTACTGTGCGATAAACGAATACCCCACTAGACTTAAAGGCAAGTTCTATAGAACGACTATTAGACCAGCGATGTTGTATGGGACGGAGTGTTGGGCAACCAAGAAACAACATGTACATAAGATGAGTGTGGTTGAGATGAGAATGCTAAGGTAGATGTGTGGCAAGACTAGATAAGACAGAATTATGAATGAGTGTATTTGGAAATGGGTAGGAGTAACACCGATAGAAGATAAGTTGAAGGAGAATCGATTGAGATAGTTTGGTCATATTCAACGGAGACCAACAAAGACAATAGTGAAGAGATGCAATACTGCAACGATAGATGGAAGTGTTAGAGAACGAGGTAGGCCTAGATTAACGTTGGTTAGCGTTGTAAATAGAGATATGGATCTACTTAATTTGACTAACGAAATGGCCTTTGATAGGGCCGCGTAGAGAAGAAGGATTCATGTAGCTGACCCCATTTGATGGGACTTAAGGTTTAGTTTGGTTTGGTTTGGTTTTCGTGTCCTGTATCTGCATCCGTATCTGTGTTCATGCTTCTTAGGCTCGAACCATATTGGATCATCACCACATTTAGAATGCTTATTACGTATTTATTTATTTTCACGTCCTCTTGGTACTTAATTTGTCATATTGATATCGGCATCAAATTTTTGTCTATTTCTTTTTTCTTTTTTCTCTTACATTTTGTGTTTTTAGTGGATAGGAAGCCTCTTATAACCTCCTAATTTGATCCCAAAGAGTTGGTAACTCTGCATATTTTTTAATTGGGATTGTAAATCTCAGGGTGAATTTTTATTTTTTTATTTTTATTTTCTTTTTTGAAAATTGGAATAAAAAACACCTTTGGTAATTGTTTGACTTAAAATAAATAAATAAATAATTAAATAAAGCTACAAAATTCAGAATTTGAGGAAACAAGAAAAATGTGTTTTCATATAATTTTAAAACAAGTTGCATTCCCTCTTGCATCCCCACCCATCCACTGGCCACCCGATCTGCTCCGGCAGCTTCCTCTGACAACACCCCTCTTTTGGTAACTTATGAAAATTGTTTTCTTGTTTTAGTCTTCATATGTTTTGAGAATGTATACCGAATATGCTATTTATTTTATTTTTTTCAAATAAAATAAAGAAGAAGAAGAAGAAGAAACATATTTTATGTTCTCTGTATATAGAAGACAAAAAAAGAACCCCAAAATATATATAGTAAAGGAGTAAGGTTTGAGGGGATGAGCTTAAGTAAAGGAGTGAAGAGAGTTTTGGGAGGTTCTTTACTCAAATTTAAATTTGATATGGGTATTGATTAAGGGCTTGAGATGCCTTAACATATCTATGAATTCATAATTTTAACTATTGGGATGTCTCAGGATGTACACAAGTTAACAAGTTATAATAGCAAACGTCTTCTCAGCTTAACATTTTAACAAACACCTCACATGCACACGATCAGATCCAGTATTCTTGCTTGCTTGCGCGCGCGCGAGAGAGAGAAAGAGAGAGAGAGGGTTTTTTTGTGTGTTAAAAAAATAGAACTATTCCAGCAAAGAAGAAAACAATTACCTAAAGCAATGGCACAACAAGATAAAAGAATAAGAGCAATTCACATTCAGACCCAAAATCAACAAATAGAAGAAGAGACCCAATGAGATACCATTATCATTCTTCTATATCTCTCTCCTATCAAACACCCATTGCAATTATAATTCCCACATTGCAAAAGAATACCATAACTGAATGAGAAAACAACTAACTAACTCCAATTCCAATTCATGTAGAAAAAATAAAAGATAAAAAAGTGAGAAAACTAACCTGTGATCGTCGGGGAAGTTATCCGGCTACAGGTTGCAAGAAAAAGGGATCGGCCAAGTCCAAGAAGAAAAAAAAAATCACAGGGGAGAAAGAATGATAGAGTGTTGAAAATTTCCCAAACAGTTAATCAGCTCAAACATGACTTCCTCTCACCAAATGTGTACAAGACGACTGGGTTTGTTCGGGGTGTCCTAAATAAGTAAATTTTTTAGTTTTTTGGATTAAAAATTAAGGTTGAAAATATGGATGCTTGGATTAATTTTTTGACTTTTTATGAAAAAATGTGTAATAAAAAATTGTAAAAATTGACTTGTAGGGAAAAATTCGAATTGGGAGTTGTGCAGCCGTAATTATTGACTTTTGGTAAATAGTGTTAACTTTTTAACTTTTTGAATAACTTTTTGACTTTTTGGCTTTTTTATAAGTTCCCAAATTTGGCCTAAAACTTATAAAAATTATAATTTTGTTCCTTTTGTTATTTTGATTCATATATTTTTAATTGATTTAATTTTTACTCTTAATTTTAAATTTTGTATCGATTCGATTCAATTGATAATGTTATTAGTGTTTTTAACAAAAAATAATTACTAAATTAATTGAGATTAACACACTGAGTTGAGTAAATTTATAATTTTGCTATCAAAACTATGACACGTGCGACTTATATACGTATATTTTATTTAAAAAAATGCTAAAAATTGTAATTAATTAGATCAAATTGAACTAAAACTATAAATTCAAAATCAAAATCGAGCCGGTCGAAATTACAGAGATCAAAATAACATAAGGGTGTTTGGTTTGAGTTTTTTGAATTAACTTTTTTGAAAACTAAGTTTTTTTATTTTCGTATTTTTTTTGTTTTTAGTAAATATTTTTAAAATTTTAAACATTTTTTATATTTTTTTAGATGCACCTTACTTAGATATATCTAAAAAGTAAAAAATTTTGTGAAAAAATATCTTTAAAAATTAATAAATACATAAAAATACATAAAATTTACTGAATTCTCGTATTTTTTTTGTATTTTTTGTATTTAGTGAATTTTTATAAGGTTTTTTTCACAATTTTTTACTTTTTAGGTATATTTATGTTAGGTATGTCTAAAAAGTTAAAAAAAAAATGCTTAAAATATTAAAAAAATTCAGTAAAAATAAAAAAACACGAAAAATAAGAAAGTAGAATTTTCTGAAAAGTGTTTTTGGAAAACTATAACCAATCATTTTTTTAAAAAAAAATATTTATTTAAATTCATAATACAAACATCACATAAAGTTTAGGAAAAATTATTTATAAATCCTATTAGGGAGACTTATGCTATATATGGTCCTACTAAAAAACTTATGTTCCCATAAGTCCTGTGGAAAGTTTGTTGACACATTTACCCTCAATATTAGTTGTTAATATCATAAATAATAGTAAAACCATATATAGGAAATTGAATGTTACCATAGATCATATCTATATAAACGTAACGTAACGTGACACCTACATAAACGTAGCATGACACCTATGATCTATGGTAACATGCAATTTCCTAAGATGACACCTAAGAAATTGCATGTTACCATAGATCATATCTACATAAACGTAACGTAACGTGACACATATATAAACATAACGTAACACCTATATAAACGTAACGTGACACCTATGATCTATGGCAACATTCAATTTCCTATATAAGAAATTGAATGTTAGCATAGATCATATCTACATAAATGTAACATGACATATATATAAACGTAACGTGACACCTATGATCTGTGGTAACATTCAATTTATAGGAAATTGAATGTTACCATAGATCATATTTATATGAAACGTAACGTGTCACCAACATAAACCAGCAACATTTTCACATTCAATTTAAAAAAATAAAAACTCATTAAGTTTGTGAAACGTAACATGACATGTTACGCTACGTTTATGTAGGAGTCACGTTACGTTATGTTTATATAAGTGTCACGTTACGTTATGTTTATGTAAGTGTCACGTCACGTTACGTTTATGTAGGATCTTGTGGAATACATTCCTATCTAAATAGAACTTGAGACTCTATAAAAAATTACACAGGACTTAGCCTACCATAAGTGTCTGAAAAAAAGGACTTATAAATAAGTCTCCCTAAAGTTTATCTTTTTTGTGGCTCACTAAATAAATTCGACAGCGTAGTTAGGCTATGAAAATTACGGGTGATTCTATTTGCACTAAAATATATATATATATAATATTCCTAATTTCTTAATACATTTTGTTAAATTATTTAAAGGAGAAAATATCATCTTGCCCCCCAAGCTATCATGCGTTTTTCAATTTGACTCTCATACTTCGATTTATTTCAATTTAAAGCTATTTTGGGAAGTGGGTTAAAAGCCACTTCCTATCTTTTAACCCACTTCCCTCTCTCACAAAAAAGTCAAAAAAAAATCAAAAAGCAGCTTTAAACTATCTTCCCAAAACACCCCTTAGTACCTGAACTTTCAACAAATTGATCAATTTAACCCCTGCCGTCACATTCCGTCTACAATTGGACGGAATGTGCTGACGTGGCACCAAAATTCATTTAGAGTCATTTTACGCCCCAAACTATACCTTAAAAATCAATTTGCTCCCCAAATATAAAAAATTACATTTAAATACTTAATAAATATTTTTTATCTCAATAATGAAAAAATTAAAATTTAAATAATATATACTTTGCAAAAAAATAATTAAAAAAATATAAAAGTCCTCATTTAGAATTATCTTGAGACTATGAAGTATGGATACTTCGACAAACATGTAAATGCTCGTACCAGTTACTTATTGAATTTTGAAAATATTTTCCCACTCAATTTTGAAATTACTATTAGTCAATCAATTCTATTGAAATTAATTTGGGTAATAAACTAGTTACAATTGCACGTGTACACACAAATAAAGTAATCAATAAATTTTTGGCTCAATAAGTTTCTCTAGGATCAACTCGAGATAATTTGAGACTTATGAAGCACAAATATGGGTATGAGTGCTGGTATTGGTACGATATGAGTACATTGACATAGTAAAATCTTTAAAAAGTGGGGAACGAGTACGAGTATAGTTTAATACTGTTAGACTTATTTATTTTGATGATTTATTTAATTATGTTTTAATTTATTTGGAAGAAAAAAATAGAATCAAAATTTATTTTGATGATTTATTTGAAAGAGAAATAGAATCAACATTTATTTTGATGATTTTATGTTTTAATTTATTTGAAAGAGCAAAATAGAATCAAAATTTATTTTATCCCATTATTTTTATCCCATTATTTCTTACCTAAAACTTTTATCCTAAATGTTGTTAGAATGTATTTAATATTTGATTAAATCAGAGGTTCAAACAGTCCAAAACAAATGTTCAAATAGCCCAGCACAGCAGCAAAGCAAAAGGTTCAAACAACCCAGCACAGCAGTAGGTCAAAAGGTTCAAGTGGAAGATATTCAAATTAGTAATAATGAAGTGGAAGATATTCAAATTAGTAATAATGAAGTGGAAGATATTCAAATGAATACAACGGCTATAAACAGCTATAAATTCAAATGAATACAACGGCTATTAACGGCTATAAGTTTCATTATATATACCAAAGCCTCTAATATAAACAAGTTACAAAAAAAATTAGAAAATATTATTTGATCTATAATTACTCACATCTATTCTCTGAAAAATTCTCTGAGAAGTGTTCTTCAATTTTTGTTTACATCTTCTTTCAGAAATTATACACTGAGACGTATAGCTTTAAGCCCATCTTTCCTGTGTGAGGTTTACAGAAAAACCAGAGTTTCATTTTTATATCTATCTTTGAGAGATAATTCTTGTAGCTTTCTGTGAAAGAAAAAACACATTCTTTTCAATCTTATAAGAGCGTAGTACACTCAGTGTTCTTGACTTAGAAAGTCTGTGTAAAATCTGTGGAGAATTGCTCCATCTGTGAAAAGGTTGCTAGCACCCTGTGAAGCTAGAAAATAGTGGAAAATCTCAAGTGAAGCTTGAGGAGTGGACGTAGGCTAAGTTGAAACCGAACCACTATAAATTTGTTTGCATCTTTATCTCTTATCTCTTTATTTTATTTAAATTGCCATAGCTATATTTCATATTTTTATTGTGCTAAAATCATTAATTGACATAGTTGTTAGAGCATTTGTTTTAATTATTTTTATTTCATTAACTATATTTATCTATTGTGCTAGTCATAATTTTTATTAGGGTATTATTATTATTTTTATTTGTAAAAAATCTAATTCACCCCCTCTTATGTTGTCTTTTGGGTAACAAATACGTTTGTAAAAAAATATTTATTTTTAATTTGAAATAATACAAAATTTGATTAAATAGTTTAATTTGTTAAATCCAACATACAATTACATTTAATGCCAAAAGCATAGGTATAAGATAAAATTAAATATTATTATATTAAGCCTCCGTTTGGAAAGTGGGTTGGCTTTTTGACTTTTTTGACTATTTGAGTCTGGGCTCAAAAGCTTGGTTTGGGAAGGACTTTTTGGCTTTTTGACTTTTTTGACTTTTTTTGTGAGAGAAGAGTGTAATGATTATGGGTTGGATGTGATGTTTTGTCTGTTGTGGCTCAAATAGCCTATTTTGTCTTTTATAGCTCAAAGAGCCAAATGAGCCCAAATGAGCCATTCCCAAACGAACCCTAAATAACTTATAAACCATAACTTTAAAACCATAATAAGTACAAAACTAAAAATAAAAAAGAAGTTTAGTAAAAAGAATTTTATCTTTGTAGTAGAAGAAAAATATTATTTTCGACTGAGGTACAACACGGCTTGGATATATATTAGATAAGTTTAGGTAGGCCAAAAATTAAGAAATAAAAATTTGAGTACACATTTTGTATACCTGGTACGTATGTAGAAATATCATACGTTAGTAACTACCCGGTACGGGTACGGCATATTTGTCGAATTATCCATGCTTTATAGTCTCAAAATAATTCAAAATGTGAATTTTTATATTTTTTATTATTTTTTTGCAAAGTATATATTATTTAAAATTTAATCTTTTTTCATTATTGAGATAAAAAATTATTTATTAAATATTTTTTTATTTTTTTTTTAATATTTAGGGGGCAAATTAATTTTTAAGGTATAGTTTGGGAGGTAAAACGAAATTCCAAATGAACTTTGGTACCACGTCTGCACATACCGTCCAATTGTAGATGAAATGTGATGGCAGGGGTTAAATTGATCAATTTTCTAAAAGTTTATGTACTAAATTGAAATAAATTGAGATATGAGGGTCAAATTGAAAATTGCTTGATAATTTGAGAGGCAAAATAATATTTCCTCTTATTTAAAGTTATAATTTATTCGCAATTTTCACAAATTATTATTCCAAATAAAATCATAATTTATTATACATCCAAATAATAAACAATGGCAGATCTACCTCCATTACCAACCAATCCACAATCTCTATCCTCCGATTTCCCTCTCCAATCCAATCAATCAAGGTCTATTCAACTCTCTTTTCTTTTTCTTCTATCTGTAATCTCTGTATTCACACAAACTCAATTCAATCACTAGATCTTTACAATCAATGGAAGACATACAAAACCCATTTACTTTGTGCGTTCTTCTTCTTTTTGCCTTATACCCTAATCTTAGTCTTTTTACTTGGATTTTACTTCTTTCTAGCTGTTTTTGCAAAGTTTAGATCAAATGATGTTACTGTTTGTGATGATTGACTGTTCATTTTTTCTGGGTAACAGACGATAGGAATTTTGGGGGCTAGGTTTACAATTTTCTCGACCCGCTTCAAAATTTTGTGTATTATTCAATTTGCATTTGCAAGAATCTCAGGAAAACAAGCCAATAAGAGCACTAGTAGGGCGTGAAAGTGGAAACATTGTTCTTGAGACTTGTATGCTTAATCTATATAAATCAGGTCCATCTTAAAAAATATATAATATAAAATGACAAAAAAAAAAAAAAGTTCACCACAAAGATAACAAAATACGAAAAATAAAAATTCAAAAACTAGTTTTGGAAACTAAAAATCATACAAGTTTTGAATTTTCAAATTTTAAAAAATCATTTTTAAAATATATAATCAAACACATTTTTAAATTTTATCAACTATTTTTTAAAAGTTGTCTTTCAAAATTGATTATGAAAACCAAACCAAACCAAACACACCCAATGATGTTGATAATAATGATGAGTTTTGATAGAATGAATTGGAGTTTTGGAGTAATGAATAAGATGAAAAGAAAATAATTAAAACTTTGAGAAGAAAATAAAGAGATTTGAATATAAAAAAAATACATATAAATTATTATGGTGTACAATGAGAAAAAAATAATATTTTATTTTAAGATTTAATGTATATTGCCCTTATTAGTAAATTTACAGTACGATATAATAGGAATTAAAATTTTAAAATTTTAGTTGAACATACTGAGTTATTATTTGGGTATAAATAGAATCACCCAAAAATTACTTTAGCAATTAAAACTATTTATTTTGTTAGGGTTATTTTAGGAAGATGGTTAAAAGCCATCTTCCAGCTTTTAACTCATTTTGAATCACATCATCTCTCACAACTTTTATAAGTTTTTTCAAAAAAAATCGAAAAAAGTCAAAAAACCAGCATGGTTGGCCCAACTCCAATGAGACCTAAACCTATCAAGCTCTTTTTAATAAGGAAGGCAATGGGTTGGGGCAGGGCTAGGGATCACACTCCCCGTCCCCGATCCCTGATGGTAAAAATTGCCCGTTAATCGATCCCTGACGGAAAACCTATCACCGTCCCCACCCCCGCTCTCGGTCCCGAACGAGGATCGGGTTTCCCCGACCCCGAACATTCGCCGGTCCAAAAAAAAAAAACAAAAACAAAAACAAAACAACAACAACAGCAACAGATCAAGATCATCGAAGCCAATGATTTCACCTCCAAAATCAACAGCCTCCCTCTTTCTCTCTGTGTGTGCGTACAGGGGGAAGTTTGGATCATCTCCATCTTTTTTCTTGACCAAAAACAAAAAAACAACAGCACCAACAGTGAGTTTAAAAAAAAAAAGAAGCAACAACAGCAACAGCCGCATGAGAGAGGAGAATGACGCCGGTGAGAGAGAGATGAGAAGCTGCTGTGAGAAAGACGAAGAGATACCGCACTGTAACTGTGAGGGAGAGTGGATGACGCCGGTGAAGGAGGAGAACGACGCTAGTGAAAGAGAGAGAGGAGGAGTCGCCACCATGACGCCGTAAGGGAGAAGTGACGCTGGTGAGAAAGAGAGGAGGAGTCGTCGTAGTAAGCACTTGCGGCAGAGAAGACAAGCCGTTGCCGTGAGCACCCGCACCAAATTAAGAACGCATGGGAACTTTCAGCATTTCACTATTTAGGACTGTTATTTTTGGGCACCGGACGACCCCTAGTAGGCGTCCGGATGTCCCACCACGGCATCCGCTTTACTTGTGAGTGAGTGCAAGTGGCTACCAGAGAATGAACTTTAACAAGTTGTTTTTCTTTTCTTGTGTCGTAGTTAACTCAATTTTTGTTGGACAGGTACATTTCCAAGAGATGTTGAAGCAGTTTTTAGATGACATCTGAACTAGGAGATCAGTTTCTGGGTTTGCAAGATCGGAATCAAATATTATCCTAACGATTCAAATGTTCTCGATTTCTTAGAAATCAACTTATCAATTTGAAAATTCCTAATCTCAAGACCCAAAAAATCAAAGCTTCCTTTGAATTCACTTTTTAAATCGGCTATCAAACAAAGATTATCTTTTTCTTCAAGCAAGTTGAAGCTTTCAAGTAATGCGAGAATGGTTCGTGGTGTCACATATGTCGTTGATTTTGCATCTTGTTTTTATGTTTCAGGTATATCTGTTTCAAAATTTGATCTTCATTTTGTAATGTTTTTGGGTTCATTGTTGGTTTAATTTTTTGGATTTCTATCTATGTTATTGGGAATTGTAAATTTCTCGCTTTCCTCCCCTAACTGAGAATCTGAGATCCTTTCCCCAATCTTCTTCTCATCCTCTTTGTTTGGCAACTGAGAAAATAATGCTTACTGAAGATAAGAGATTGAGATTTGAATTTATTTCAAACAAGGAAATGAACAAATGAAATTTCTGTTTATTTCTCATTTTCGACACTAGAGATTTCTCAATCTCAATGCTGAAGAATAAACTAGAATTATCTCTAGATCTTCTGTGAACAAACCCATATTTATAACCTGAGACCATTCCTAAAATTGAATGTTTCTATCATCTTTTGTTTGAATTGGAGAGAGAGAGAGAGAGAGAGAGAGATGTTGATGGAATAGAAGAGGTGCTTTCATTTGGGAAGAAAAAGAAAAGAAATCTTCCTTTAGTTATATCGCCTAAATCTCATAGTAAGTAATGATGATGGAATGGAAGTGTCCACCCACCCCCCAAGAGAAGAGGAGCTTCAGTGTCGGTGGTGGTAGTGGTGGCCCAGACCTTCTCTCTCAGCTTGTTCTTGTTGTTCTTTTTCTTTTGTAACTCTTTAAGTTCCCAACCAAACGATGCTTCTCTTCTTTCATAATTATTATGACAAACAATTCAACTGTTGGTTTTTTATTTTTCACACTGACTGGTCGACCGGTAGTTTGATGAAAAGTCAAATTCCTCCGTTGGAGAAGATGATATCAAAGAGAGTTTTTACTCAAATTTTTACTCAAATTTGGTATAAAAAAAAAAAAAAAAAAAAGTAATGCACCATTGGAGATACCCTTAGGCCCTTTTTTTAAAAAAAAAAAAAATCATTAATCGTCTTTTAGAAAGGAAAAAAAAAAATGGTGCTTTAAATATTTATTAGGAGACCTTTGATAATGAGCATTTTTTTAAGTGTTTTTTTTGGATATCCAAACAAAGAGTGTTTTTTAAATAATAATAACAATAATTTAGATCAGAAGTATATCTTGTGTAGACCTTTGATAATGAGCATTTTTTTAAGTGTTTTTTTTGGATATCCAAACAAAGAGTGTTTTTTAAATAATAATAACAATAATTTAGATCAGAAGTATATCTTGTGTAGTGTGCATCTCGTGGTGCTTCATCTCATTTCTTAGAAAGTCAACTGTGGATGGCTCGATTTGTGCTTTTTAAATAATACTAATAATTTAGATGAGAAGTATATTTTGTGTAGTGTGCATCTCGTGATGCTTCATCTCATTTCTTAGAAAGTCAAATTGTGTGATGGCTCGATTTGTGCTTAAATAATAATAATTTAGATGACAAGTATGTCTTGTATAGTGTGCATCTCATGATCCTTCATCTCATTTCTTAGAAAGTCAATTGTGTGATGGCTCGATTTGTGTTTTTTAAATAATAATGATAATTTAGATGAGAAGTATACCTTGTATAGTGTGCATCTCAAGATCCTCCATCTCATTTATTAGAAAGTCAATTGTGTGACTATTTTGGACAAATTGTTACAAAAATTTAAAAAATAATTTTTAACCATCTTTTTAAAATAACACAGGCTCGATTCTATTCACACGATTTGATTTAGAAAGTCAATTGTGTGTTTGCCTTAGAAAGTCAATTGTGTAATGCTTGCTTGGTTCCATTCATGCAGAGTAATATTAGAGACCTACACATTTAACTCATAAATTCATCTATAATGTTGTGATAACGGAATACGCCTCTCAATCATTAAATGTGTAACAAATAAAAAATTAACACATATCATATATTACTGTAAATAAAATTATAAAAAAATTTTGAGGGTGTCAAACATTTTTCTTTGCCTAATCAACTGTGTAATACTCGGTTTCATTCACAAAGTTGGCATATTTGCCTTAGCAAGTCAACTGTGTAATGGTCCGTTCCATCTACACAGTTGGCAAGGCGAATGACATGCAGTAATTTATTAGTTGTAGCATTACTGAATATATAAATGAATAGTTCCCCTTTGTACTACTATTTTTTTATCTTTTATTTTATGAATTTTACTTTGAGTTCATAACAATAATTTTAATCTTTCATTTCTAAAATTTTGCAGTGAATATTATCTGTACAAAAAATTCATTTCATCGAATATCACTCCGACACTTGAATCAATTACATTTTATTTTTTACAATTGTTTGGCATGATGAATATAAGTGCACTTATTTAGATAAGTATATATTTATTTTGGTCACATCACCTCTCTATTTTTTTACACATTTTTTATAAAAAAAAAATCAAAAAGTATATTTATTTAGATCATCCAAAATAAAATGCGATTTGTTCATCTATTCCTTTCATTGATATACGATAAAATTATTTTTTTATACAGATAATCTTCACTGCAAAATTTATGAAAAGAACATTTTAGATTATTATTGTTGACCTAAAGTAGGATCCACGAAATGAAATATAAAGAGTAGAGAGGATAGTGGCCTAGAGATGAGCCATTTCATATCTCATCCAGACCATTAGCAAGTCACATGAAAGGAATGGAGTAAAGCTAAAACATGAGACGCCAGTAGTATTATTATTAGGGAAATTTTACTGTATACGTTGTATACACAATTTTTTTTTTTTTTTCTGTAAAAACAAAAATAGAAAATAGAGTAACAAATATAAATTTATTGATTTAAATAATACGATTACAATCTCTGATGAATTTTCTAATCAAAGAAAATAATACTCTGATTCTTCTCTTCAAAAAGTTGACTCGAGCGCTTGATAACTTGTTCCCGAATCGAATGGCGAAAGATCTTCCAAGTGTTGGCACCATAAATAAATAATTTTATTATTTATTATTTATATAATTGCAGGACATGTGGCACCCTCCTCCTACTCATTTGAAGATTATAAGAAGTTATGAAATGTGGAAAGATAATTGAGAGTAAAGTGGAGAACATGGAGCATGAAGTAGAGGTTGAAGGAAGTTATGGAAGATCATGGAGTATGAAATGGAGGAGGTGAAAGAGTGGATAGTTTTACATAGTTTTTTCCTACAAATTTTTGCTTATAAATAGCCATTCATGGCTACATTGTAAAATATCGAGAACTCAAATCAAAGGCAATTGATTTTTATTTTTTTTTTGTCATTTATATTTCTTGCATTTTATTTTACGCACTTCCTTTTCAAAGCATTTATTTTCAGTACTTCCTTTTCGAAGCATTTTATGCACTTATTTTTCAAAGCATGGGAGTAGAGGTAAGTAATTGTTACTTTGATTATTTACTCAATCACCCCAATTGTTCACTCAATTATCTTTCTTCGTCTCCCTCCTTCTTCTGTTAATTTTTCTTTTCTCTACACTTAGCAATTTTAAAGTCCTCTTCATTGAGGCAAAAGAATTATTAACACAATCGCTTGATAATTGACTTGAATTTAATCTGTAAAGATTTTTCAATCGTTGTTGGCACACTCGCATTTATAATATTTTCCTTCGTAAGAAAAATAAGCCAACACCAAGTAGTGCGAAAAAGCTGACAAATTTGTAGGACTTTGACTTGAGGGCTTAATAACTTTTTCCCAAATTAGATTGTAGAATCCTCTCCAATTTAGTAGAATAAGATAAATTTGATTTGTAGATTTTGATGACGAACTTTAATTTGAATCTCCGAATTTTATACTTTGTGGAGATTGGTAGGCTTTGGTGAAGAGACCTCGAGGCTTTAGAGCTTTAATTCGATGGAGCTTTCTCTTACTTGATGTAGATTTTTCTCTTTACAACTTGATTTTGTGTATGTAGAATTATATGGAGAATTGTATGTAAATTATGGTGGAGATCAGGCATGGGTGGAGAAGAGTCTTTATAGACTTAAACTTCTTTGATAATTATTTCCGAATTATTTAGAGATAAATACCAAAATATCACTTTATTGGTGTACCATAATTTTATTAGCTTAATCACCTCAATATGATAAGTGGCTTAATTTGCTTGGCCAAACACTTATTTGCTACATCATTTTAACACGTGACAATATTTAATTTGACCACTATTTAATATTCATTTGAAACCAATTAGACACGTGGCAAGATTTGATTTGCCAATAATTATGCCATATTCTGTATGCCTTTGTAGTACGTGACAATCTGTAATTGGTTGAAATTTTCCATGCGTGCACACACTCCTTGAAATGGGTGTACCATATGCACTTCTAATTATATTATTTTCTTCTTTAGTTATGATCAATTTTATTTTTTAATAACGACTCTTGAGATCTTTAATTATGTCTCATGTGGTGTTTGATTATGATTTTTTTTACCTTTAGTTATGACTCAAAAAGTATGAAATTATGTAATTTTCTTTTTTAATTATAAGGTATATATGGTACATACTAGTGTGAACCATTGTCTTTCCCTTATTATTATTTGAGTTTTGTACAAAGAGAAGTAAAAGAAACAACTTGTTAAGTTTATGATGTGTCTGAATTATAGATTTGGATAAAAATTTGAGAAGGGAAAGAAAAAGAAATATGAATGAAACATAAACTCTCTCTTTTTTTCTTTTCTTTTTTTCATTTCTAAATTTCAATACAAATCCATAACTTGTAAAGGACAAATAAATGAAATATAAATTAAATTTTTTTGCCATTTCCCTTGACTCCTTTTAAATTCATATCCAACTTCACGATTCAAATATAACATATTAGAGAAGAGAAGAGAAGAGAATGTTTTCTCCGGAGATGGATCCATCTTATTTGGTTAAGTTGGAGATAAAAAAAGTAAAATAAAAGAAGAAGAAGAAAATAGTAATTTCCCTCTATTCTTGTTTTTGATAGACCAATAAAAGAAACCACATAAAATCTTAAACTTATAATTGTCACATCTGTATAAATTATAATGATAATCTCTTAATTTGGCCCACCACTCTCTTGTCTCCTTTTTCTTTGGTCAAGCAGACCATGTGATGTGACCCACAACACAATTTCATATCATAACATATGAAAAGTATTTCTCACCCATCAAACCGGGTAATGTGCACATGGATCACTGAAACTCCAGTTGAATTTGAGCATTACAAAAATCCTCAATTTTCAAACTTACAACTCACCTTTTAATCAAAAACTCATCTTCAGTTCAGAGTTCAGACCACCATTATTAATTTCTCACCATCCTCATCCCTTCAAACCCGCCTAAGGCTACTTTGCAACAAAACACATCATAAAAAAAATGGTAGAGGGATTTGGGTTTTAGAGAATGATGAGAGAAAGGAAGAAATGGTGACTTTGCATCTTTCTTTTGAAATTTAAGGTCAAATCGTAATTTTTTTGTTAACTTTTTGGTAATGGGCAAATTGATACGAATTCAAAAATTTTGAAGGTAAAATTGAAATTATTCAAAGTCTGGAGATGTAATTAATCATTGAGGCAAAGTATAGGAATAAAATAAAATTTTCTCAGAATAATAATGTATAACATTACACATTAATAAAAATATATAAAATTCACTTACTTACGTCGACATAAATAAGAAAATTTAACAAAAAATAAGAATATAAATAATATTTTTCTTAATTGTAAATTAAGAATTTAAGAAAAATATACATTCATTTTTATATTTATAAATATAAATATATTATATTTAATTATTAATTTTAAATAGAAACCATTCAAAACTAGTATATAAGGCCATGTTTGATTCCCAAGGCTAATAGTGACGATATTAATAATCCTATCAAATTAGTGTGATATTCACTATCCAATTGGATTAATATGATAAATTATCCCCTTATCCATTGTTTGATTTGCATTGGATAAAAAAACATATGAATGTAGGATTACAACTATATTTATCTTTTTTTTTAATCTTACCCTCCATCAATGTTTCTTCACAATATTTACTTTATCAAAATTTCTTCATAAACGTGGTTTTGAAAAAAAAAATTATAAATAAATAAATAAACATACAAAGGCCATGTTTGTTTTTTTTTTTTTAAATATAAAGTAATTTGATAGAATAAATATCAAAAAATATTTTTAAATTTTTAAAAATTACTTTTAGCCTTCTAAAAATATAAAACTATACAAAAATAATAAGTGTTTTAATTTTTAGTCAAGGGTAAAAGAGTCTTTTTATTTTATTTCCCAACTCAAGATTTATAATCTCAACCCTACCCCATTACTAATAATCTTATAAATTTGTTGGATTAATTATCCATTGGATTAATAATTCTGAAATAAAATTTCAAAACAAACACAAAATTATTAGACTCACGGATTAATAATATCAATTCCATGCTCTAATCCTGTTAAACAAACATGCCCTAAGTATATTGGAGATGCTCTAAAATCTACTAACCTAAGATGACACCTTAGATTGAGACTAGCTATTTTATTTATTTTTTATTTTTGGAGGAAAGATAAGATGCATTTATATATATAAGACCAGATACAAAAAGAAAAGCAGCTAGGCAGTATGTGAGGATGTTGCCTTGGCTGCCCTATGTGCCATATTCACACTTTGAGCAAATATTTAAGTAAGACATTCGAAAAATTGTTAGTTGGTCCAGGACAGCTCCACGTGTTGCACCAATGTTATTTTTATTGGCTAGACCCTTTGTCAGTGGTAGGGGTGTTCGCAGATCGGGTGGTCTTTCATTTGTCATCCATTTGAATTTAAGTGGATTGAAAAAAATTAATTTGCATCTCTATCTGTTTAGTTAGCAGACATGAATTAAGTGGGTCGTGTGAGTTGGTAGGTGGATGTAGAAAAATTTGGCAGTTTAAGCTTTACTATTTTATGTTTTTCTTCAAACTTTTTTAGAGTAATTTTTTACTATTTTGGGCTTTATTTGAGTCTAAATTTTTTTATTGTTAATTTTTTATAATTAAAATAAAGGCTAAACTTTCATATTTCATATATATATCTAATATTATTACTAAATAAAATGTCTATTTTTTAACATACAAAGCATTAAAACATAATTTCTTAAGGAGGATTGGCGAATGGAGTTGGGTTGGGTGACCTCTCATCCGCCATCCGTCCGCTCATATTGAAACCACTTAAAAACAGGTAGATTGTATTGAGTTGGTATGTTTTAACGGATAGTTGGATCCGTAAGCACCCCTAGTTAGTGTAGATCTTATTTGGCCCGCTTGGTATAACTGTTAAAATAAATTCTAGATTATAACTTAACAGATTATAAATTATGACTTTAATCAGAAGTCGTTAATCTGTTTGGTATAGCTGTTGGATTATAGATTTAAATTGCTGAGTAGTGTTTGTTAAATAAGTTGTGAAGTAACTCTTTCAATTAACTTTTATTTTTTGTTATTCACTACTTGTCTACATTTCTCATAAAAAATAATAATACTAATCTATAGTCCATTTGGGTATTTTTCTATTTTAAAAAATAAAAAATAAAAAAAATCTAAGAGTATAATCGTAAATTAATATGTCCACAGTAGAAGTTAATAATCAGAAGCAAGGGGTGAGCAGCTTCTCATAATCAACTTTTTTGAATAAAAATAAATTGTTAAAATCAGAAATTGTTTGAAATAAGTTTAACTAAACAGTCCAAAATAGTTTTTCCAAAGTTAAAAGTTATAAGCTGGTTAAAAAAAGCCCAAACAAACACTCCTATTATCTTGTATTTAGGAGTGAGTAAATAGTACAAAAAAATGAATTATGTATAACATTGCACATTAATAAATGTATAAAAAATCCACTTATGCCTATAAATGAAAAACTTCAATAAAAAATAATATCGATAATATTATATGTGATGATTAGAGTTGTTGTTACAGTGGTGATATATGGGCAGTTATGTCCTAAATTGAAGTTATTTATTTATTTATTTTTTTTTTTTCAAAATCTCTCGACTTTTGATTTTTTTAAATTTATTTTAAGTTTTAAATTTTAACTTCAAGTATACACTTTATAATTTTATTTTTCTAAAATAAAATAATCATATGTACATAGGGTGCCGTAGCTTCTAATTATATATAAAGCATTACTATTCGAGCCAAAAAATTAGATCCACCTTTTAAATTCAATGATGTAGCACTCTATTAAAATATCTAAATCAAATCTCTCTCCTATTTATTCTCTAATCATCAACACACATCACTAGATCTATAAAATAGGTCTACAAAGTGAGCTTATCGTTTTCCTTATATATAATAGGACAAATTACAATGGTAGTCCATATACTTTATTCCTTGTGTCATTTTAGTTCTTATATTTTCAATTGGCTCGATTTTGATTATAAATTTATAATTTTGGATAAATTAATTACAACTCTTAGTATTTTTTTCTAAAAATTATACACAAGCGTCACATGCCATATTTTTAATGGCAAAATTATAAATTTACTTTTACTCAGTTAGTTAACCTTAATCAATTTAGTAATAATTTTCTTTAAAAAACAATAATGATATTATTAATTAGACCAAATTAAAATAAAATTTGAAATCAAGAATTAAAATTGAGTCAATTGAAATTATAAAAATCAAAATGACAAAAATAATAAAATATAGAGACAACCAATATAATTTGCCCCATATAATATTCAATTTATTTTCTTTTTGACAATGAAGAGATAATTACCAACTACTGCACGAGTGGGAATTTAAATTTAGTACAAGTAGGGAAATCCAAGAACTCCTTGTCTCTTTCTTTTTCTTCGGTCAAGCGACACAACTACAGGTGAACCAAAACCCAATCAAGAATCAATGAAACCCAGTTGAATTTGAGCATTACAATTCCTCAATTTTCAAACTCACAACTCACCTATTATTCAAAACTCGGTTCAGAATTCAGAGCTCCATTATTTTCTCATCAACAAAGCAAAATGGCGGAGAGTGCGGTGTTCCATCTACTAACCAACCTTGCACCCTTCCACCAAAAAGAGGCCAATTTGTTGATCGGAGTTCGAGAAGAGATCGAATACATCAGAGATGAATTCGAGCACATGACAGCTTTCCTCAGAGTTGCCGATGCTATGGAAGAGAACAACCCCGAACTCAAAGTATGGGTCAAGCAAGTCCGAGAGGCTGCGTACGACATTGGAGATGTTCTCGAGTTGTTCATGCTTCGCCTCGGACATCGTCATGGCGCTGGATTTCACTGTTTTCTTCGTAAGGTTTTTTACTTCATTAAGACCTTAAAAGCTCGTCACCAAATTGCTTCTCAAGTTCAAAGAATGAAGTCCAGAGTCGACGATATTTCCAAGGGACATCAGAGGTACCATGATAGATATGGTACGTTAGAGCAAGGCTCAAGATCAAGGTCCACTGGTCTTAAGACAGCATGCCATGATTATCGTGGCGATGCCCTTCTACTCCATGAATCTAAGCTTGTGGGCATCGACAAGCCCAAATCGCAACTAATTAGGTGGTTGGTGCATGAAGACCCCAGACTCAAGGTGCTTTCCGTATTAGGAATGGGCGGATTGGGCAAAACAACACTCATTAAAAAGGTCTTTGATGATAGAGTTGTGAAGAATCATTTCCAGAGCCATGTTTGGATCACTGTTTCTGAATCCTTCAAGATTGAGGTGCTCCTAAAAGGCATCATCGAACAACTTTTTGAAGAAATCAAGCAACCAGTACCACAAGGGATGGACAACATGGATACCAACAGCTTGAAAGGGATAATCAATGCTTTCCTGCAACAAAAGAGGCATGTCCTTGTTTTCGATGATGTATGGGATATTCATGCGTGGCAATCTTTTAGACGTGTGTTTCCTATTGGCAATTGTGGGAGTCGAGTAGTGCTGACAACCAGAAATGCAGATTTAGCTTCTTTCGCTAGTACAGAATATCATGGGGATGTCTATAATCTTCAGCCCTTGACTCCAGAAGAGTCCTGGACATTGTTTTGCAGGAAAACATTTATGGAGAATTCTTGCCCTTTACACTTGGAAAGACTTTCAAAAGCCATCTTGAATAAATGCGAGGGATTGCCGCTTGCAATCGTATTAGTGGTCTTTTATCAACAAAGGATAAGAGTAGTGTGGATGAGTGGGATAAGATCTACCGCAGCCTTGGTGCAGAACTAGCAGGAAATGACAAACTCCTAAGCATGAACAAAATGTTGTCCCTCAGTTACATTGATTTACCTTATTATCTGAAGTTCTGCTTTCTCCATGTAAGTGTTTTTCCAGAGGATTGTTTCATTGACCATTGGAGATTGATTCGATTATGGGTGGCAGAAGGATTTGTAGAAACGAAAGCAGGAATGACGAAAGAAGAAGTTGCCGAGGGCTACCTCAATGAGCTAATCAATAGAAGCTTTGTTCAAGTGGCAGGGATGAGAAGCGAGGGAAGGGTCGGAACGTATCGCATCCATGACCTTTGGCGTGAAATTATTGTTTCGAAGTCGGGAGAGCAAAACATTGTGACACTAGCCGGTGAACAAAGCAGAGCGTGGCCTGAAAAGGTGCGGCGCTTATCAATCAACAATCATTGGGAATATACACAACAAAGCAAGTGTTTCACTCGACTTCGTTCTTTGCTTATGTTCAATTCAACAGATTCACAGTCCACGTTGTCCATTCTCGCATCGTCAAATGATGGTCTACGGTTGCTAACCGTACTAGACTTGAGAGGTGCCTTGTTGGAGACATTCCCAAATAAAGTTTTGAAACTACTTCAACTCAGGTATTTAAGTTTGAGGGGAACCAAGGTAAAAATAATACCGAAGTCGATTGGAAAGCTCCAAAACCTGGAAACATTGGACCTTAAACATACATATGTCACTGAGTTGCCTGATGATATCCTGAAGCTACAACGACTTCGCCATATCTTGTTGTATCACTACATACAAGATCCTAGTCCTTCAAGTCCTTTTAAAAACCAATGCGGATTCAAAGCCCCAACGGAAATAGGACGTTTGTCATCCTTACAGAAACTTTGTTGTATTGAAACAAACCATGATAATGGGACCATTTTGCTAGGAGAGGTAGGGAAGTTGACTCAACTGAGGAAATTACAGATTCAAAACTTGAGAAATGAAGATGGGAGGGTGTTATGCTCGTCCCTTGAGAAGCTTAGTAACCTTCGCTCATTGATTGTTCGTGCAACAGGAGAAGACGAGATCATTGATCTAGATTCTCTTTCTTCACCACCTCAACTTCTTCTAACGCTTGGCCTAGAAGGAAGTTTACGTAAGGTACCGCATTGGATACCTTCACTGCATAGCTTGGTAAGCGTAGTTTTAGTATGGAGTAAGTTAAGGGATGTTGATCCACTGGAATCCCTTCAAGATTTGCCCAATTTGGTTGAACTTCAACTTATTCAGACATATGAAGGGGCAGAATTGTGTTTCAAGGCCGGTGGATTTCAAAGACTTGTGAGATTAGCACTTGCCGTATTAAAAGGATTGAGATGGCTGAAAGTGGAGGCTGGCTCGATGCCTCATCTTGAAGAGTTATTCTTCCGTGAATGTGAGTTGGTAGAAGAGTTACCCTCTGGCATTGAACATCTAACCAACCTTAAATATCTTGATTTGAGTGATATGTCTGATGGATTGATTTCGAGTCTGAACAGAGACTTAGAGCATGGGAATAATTGGAAAATTGCACACATTCCAAAAGTTTGGATTGGGAACTCAAAACTTGGCTATTGGGAAGGAAATTATCTATAGTGAGGGAGGAGAGAGCTCTAATCATATTGAATTATCACCACATTTAGAATGCCTATTATGTATTTATTTATTTTCATGTGCTCTTGGTACTTGATTTGTTGTATTCATGTTGGGATCAAATTTTTCTCTATTTTTTATTTCTTTTTTTGTTCTTTTAGTAGACCAAGAGCCTATTATTTGACCTCCTAATTTTGATCCTAAAGAGTTGGTAACTTTACAAATTTTTTAATTGGCATCGTTAATCTTAGGGTTCGTTTGGTGAGTTTTTTTAAATTTTTTCTTTAGCTTTAGATTTTTTGAAATTGAAATAAAAAACACATTTTTTAATTGTTTTAACTTTTAAAAAACATGTTTGCTAACTTCACAAATTTTTGAATGGTGAGATTTTTATTTTTCTTTCGCTTTAGATTTTTTGAAATCGGAATAAAAAACACGTTTGCTAATTGTTTTCACTTTCAAAAAAATCTGGCTACAATTCTTAGAATTTCTAGAAATAAGAAAATAGTGATTTTACTTATACCACTCTCACCCTTCCGTCTTCGCTTTGGCAATCACCTTCGACCACTCCCCCATTCTGGTAACTTACTATACTTGTTTCCAATTTGAAAAATGATATACAAATCTATTTTATAAACTCACTTTCTAAATCCAGTGATGTATAATGTAAAAGAAATGAATGGTTGATGATTAGAGAAAATATTAAAAAGAGTGTTGACTTAAATATTCTAAGGTAATTACAAATAGAACTCTTAAGGTTTACTTGAAATATAGATTATCCCTTGTAATTTTGAAAATTACAAATACTTCATCATCAAAAAAATTTATTTAACATAATTAACAGAAAGAAGAAAATTTTAACTATATAACAATAAAATTATTTGAATTGTTAATTGAAATATATTTATGACATCATTAAAAATAATTAATTGACTTGATGATTTATTAATAAAATGAGTTATTTGTTATGTAATTAAAAACTTAAAAAGGCGAGTTGTAATTTTTAGAATCACAAAGGGCAATTATATTTTAAGCAAACCTCAAACGGTATATTTATAATTTATCAATATTTTAATAAAGTGCTACATAATTAGACTTGAAAAATAAATCAACTTTTTAATTAAAGTAGCACTACTCGTTGATTTTTTATGTTCTTGAGAACATGTATACTAAATATGCTATTTATTGTAGTTTTTACAAAAAAATAAATAAAAAATAAACATATTTTATGTTCTTTGTACATAGTGGGAAAAGAAAACAAATAACCACAAGTTCATAAACACTACTTCAAATATTGGGTTTCTAATCATTTTAATTTAAATTGGCACAAGTATTTCAAGTCTCAAAATGAATTTCTTAGGATTATCACTTCTTGAATTTTTTAGGGCTGCAAATAGCATTTGGAGACTTATTTTCAAACTTTATAAACCTCAAACGAATGAGAATAATATTTGCAATTAGTTAAAATTTTTGATTCATGACCATATGATTCAAAGTTCAAACTCAATATATGTAGTAGTTAGAGTGGGAGGAATGATGACTTGGCTAAGGGTGTAGGCGTGAAGGCAAGCTTCCTATATATAGATCTTTTTAGTTGATTTTCCACTTTGTAGACGTTAAGTGATTGACACAACAGGAATTTATTCTACCCAACCGACTGGGCAACATGATGCAATAGAATGACCAGTGAAAGGAGAAGCACCTCAATATCAACCGTGGAACCAGTTCGCGGAACCACGGAAATAAATCCTCATGGCTCATCAAACAGCTACATAGATTAGATCTAACTTGATAGTTTTTGTAGGATGCCTTCCAAAATTTATTGATCTTTGAAAAAGAATAGCAATTCCATCAAAATCAAACCTTATTCAGATGGTGTTTGAAAAGTGAGTTTTTATGTAAATTTTATTAGATGTAGATTTTTATGAGATAAAAAAATTTTTAGTGTTTGGAAAGATAGTTGGGTTTTTATGTGGTTGGATGTGATGTTTGTGAGAGAAAAAGTAAAATGATTATGGAGTTGGATGTGATATTTTGTTTGGATGTGTTTTTTTTTTGGTTTTGCAAAACTTTTGTCTTTTAGTGGAAAAAATGAAAAAAAAATTTGGGAACTTGCTTCCCAAACACCACCTAATCATCTAGATTTCTCAATTAGGATCTTCAAAAGTAAAACTGTGCAGTAACAATGAAATTACCATTACTGTCAGTGCATATTGTGGTAGCAAATTTGCAAACAATATCAAACTTACATCAACTAATCTTTTGGAATCTTTCAAGTCTTTGCATTAGAAAAGTTGTATACAGAAAAATAAATCATACAACCACCTAGTATTATACAAAGTTGTGGTATAAAAACTTCGAAACAGGATAAACAAATCAAGACTTTTTAGCAACCCTTGGGCCTAGAGTATTTTGGGGGAAGAGATGGGCACCTTTCATTCATATGCGGATATGGATCCATCGTATTGTATCCGGGTAGTTCCATTCGATACTTCCCTCGAATTTGGCGTAAGGGAGCTTCACGGTGTCCACACCATTGCACCACTTTGGCATGCGGTTTGAATTGTTTTCAAAGAATTTGAGAGTGTAAGCATCTTTTATCTGTAGTTTGGCAAGACAAATTAACAAAGCAAAATAATATGTAAAATACCTGACCTGGGTTATACATCCACAAAACAATCAATTTCAATTGAACATCCATATTTATCCATACAGTTCAAGCTTATTTTCATGATAGTAAAAATAAAGGGTACATTGCATAAATAGTTCCTAAAGTATACGATTGATTTCGTTTTGGTCTATAGTTTTTAATTTGTATCAATTACATTCCTAAACTTTACACATTGATTTAATGTAGTTCCCTATCCTAACTATCGTCTAAAAAAATTACGAAAAATGCTCATGTTAGCTTCACATAAGGCATTCGGAGAGCATTACGAGGAATTTCTCATTTTCCACCTAAATGAATCACAAGACACGAAATGAACATTATTTACAAAATAAAACGCATCCAAGACTTTCATTTCGTTACTGAAAGTCGAATACATAGGGTGTTCGGCTCTTTGAATGATAGTATTGGGTATAAATAGATGTGCCAAAATGTTGTTTTATGCCCTTCAAATGCTTGACATGAGACTGACATAAGCATTTTAGTATGTTTTTCAGACAACAATTAAGAAAGGGACTACACTAGATTAATATGTGAAGTATAGGGATGCAATTGAATCAAATTAAAGATTAGGGACCAAAATGAAATCAAGGGTATACTTTAGGGACCATTTGTGTAATTTATCCTAAAATAAACTAACATTCTTTTATTTTCTGTACGTAAATAAGCACAAAGTAGTGCACATGCAGACAATAATTGTTTTATTGAGGAAAAATTTGTCAGTAATCATTCAATGCAGACTAGGTGAAATGTGAGAGTGCAGTCGTGAGATCTTCCAACCTCGTGCAAATACAATGACATGGTTTAAACCATCTGAATACTGGATTTAATATAAGCCAATACAATAAATAATATTATATAATAAAAAAACATTGTATTGATCGTGAAACATTAATTGGATGCAAATTTGAGACTTTGTTATTTAAATTAATAAAATTGAATATTCACAACAAACTCACCGTAAACTCCGTAATGGAGTTTGCAATTTGATCAAACAACCCTGCTTCCTTGTACATTTCCAGAATGAATACAACACATGATATGGACTTCCCATCACTGTATATCCAATCATCCTGCTTGGGAATTGTCAACAATTCATCAAAAGATGAACCACGCCTTTCAGCTTCTACAAGAATTTCAGGAAGGTCAAGGCCCTACACAGAAGTTCAATGCCAAATAAAAAATTTAAACAAATAAAGACAGTAAACATTTCATCTATTTTAAGTATTACACCAAAATTTAATGATGATATTAGTTATTGTATATCACTCCATCCAGACCAACGTCTAAATTCAATGGCTTGCTGGTTAGGATCAAACTATCTGGTCTAGATTTGGTCCAAGAGATTGTCAGTTAATCTCAAGAGCTGCCAGTACCAATACGTTTCCCAAGTGGTCTTTGATGACAAAACAACCTTAAGTCTCTTTATTTGGTTGATATGTCTAATGGATTGAGTTCAAGCCCGAACAGAGACTTTAGAAGATGGGAATTATTGGAAAATTGCACACATACCAGAGGTTGGGATTGTGAATACAAAACTTGGCTGTGGAAGAAAATTATCTATAGTGACAGAGGAGAGAGCTCTAACCATATCGGATCACCACCACATTTAGAATGCGTGTTATGTATTTATTTCATGTGCTCTTGGTACTTGATTTGTTGTATTCATGTTGGAATCAAATTTTTCTTTATTTATTTTTTCTTTTCTCTATTACAGTTTTGTTTTCTTAGTAGATCGGGAGCCCTATTATTTGACCTCCTAACTCAGAGTTGGTAACTTCACAAATTTTTTAATTGGGATTGTAAATCTTAGGGTTCGCTTGGTGAGGTTTTTATTTTTACAATTATTACTATTTTTGTTTTAGATTTAAAAAAAAAAATGAAAATTGGAATAAAAAAACGTTTGGTAATTGTTATCACTCTAAAAAAAATAGTACAATTTCAGAATTCGAAACAAAAAATGTGTTTTTACTTAAGTTTCATTCCCTCTTGGCTTTCTCTATCCTTTGGCCACCCTCTTTGTTTCAGCGACCATCTTCGACCACTTCCCCTTTTGGTTAGGGGTGATAAATGAACCAAATAGCTCGAGCTCAACTCGTGTTGGCTCGTTAAAAGTTCGTTTGAGCTCAGTTCATTAAGGTGGTGTTTGGGAAGTTTATGTGTTGGGTTTTTTTTTTTTTTTTGATTTTTTACACAAAAAGACCAACTTTTTGCAAAACAAAAAAAAACAAATCCAAACAAAATATCACATCCAACCCCATAATCATTTCACTTTTTCTCTCGCAAACATCACATCCAACCACAAAAAAACCCAACTATCTTCCCAAACACCAAAAAAATTTTATCCAATAATATCCTACAACTAAAAAAACCTACATAAAAACCCACTTCCCAAACACCCACTAAGTAAACAAGCTATGCTTGAACACATTTTGGAGCTCTTTAAAGTTTTCAAACCAAACTTGAACATACAGTTACTCATTCAGCTTAGTTCGATAAGCCTAAAACTATAAAAAAAAAATACGAAACTATTCAAGTTCGGTTTGACAAAAGCTCATTTGAGATCGACTCAAAAATTAAAGGAACCACGTTTGAACAAATTTTAAAACTCATTAAAGTTATTAAACCAAGCTTGAAAAGTATATTGTTCGGCTCATTTATCACCCCTGATTTTGATAACTTACCAAATTTTTTTTTTAATTTGTTTTAGTTTTTATATGTTTTGAGAATTAAGTCTACCAAATATGCTATTTGTTTTATTTTAGTTTTTACAACTACAAAAAAAAAAAAAAAAAAAATTAACCACATGTTACTAAACAGTACTTTAAATATTGTGTTTCTAATCATCTTAATTTTGATTGGCACAAGTTTTTCAAATCTCAAAATGAATATTTATTAGAGTTCTAACTTTTTTTAGGGCTGCAAAAAAAGCATTTGGAGACTTATATTCTAACTTTATAAACCTCAACGAATGAAAATAATATATGAACCTAGCTAAAATACGTTGTGTCTAAACTTAGGCCGACATAAGCTAGGGGTAAACTTCACTTCTCATTTGCTTCTGGTTGTGATTGAGCTCATTAACACTATCATAACATTATATTTTCCGCTACCAGAAGTTGAAAATGGAAATAGGGATGGCAATGGCCAAGTATGGGTCAGAGGCCTACCCCGCCTTGCCCCCTCAATGTGACATCCCTTTGGCCTAAGACCATCTCCAACCCTTAAAGCTTTTACTCAAATTGAGAGTAGAAGCTTGAGTAAAAACTTCATTAGACGTGAAACATTCCAATGAATAAACTCAAGTTTGAGTGAAAGTTATGGTTTGAAGTAGAAGAGATTAGTGGAGAGTTTAGGTGAAAGTATAGAAATTTGAGTAAAGAATATAGGCCTCCCTTGTTTTAAGTAAAATTGATCAAATTTTGAGTAAAAGAATGGAGGGAATTCATTTTGATATGAGCTTTTCAAGTAAAGGAATGAAGAGGGTTTTGGGAGTTTTTTTACTCAAATTTGAATTTGATATGGGTATTGATTAAGGGCTTGAGATGCCCTAACATATCTATGAATTCATATTTTTACATATTCAGGGTGTACATATCCCGTATTCTTGTGCTTAAGAGAGAGAAAGAGGTTTGTTTGTGTGAAAAAATCGAGCTAGTCCAACCAAGAAGATAACAATTACCTAAAGCAGTGGATATAAGAAGACACCCAAACAGGCCATTATTATTCTTTTATATATATCTCTCCTATCCAACACCCATTGCAATTATAATTCCCATAAACCAGCAATGTTTACTGAATCAGATCCCATTCATGTAGAATTACAAAAAAAATAAAATAAAGATAGAAAAACTAACCTAGGATCATCGTTGGGAAAGTTCTTTGGCTACTGTTGCTAGAGAGAAGTACCACTCAACTCCAAGAGAGAAGAAGAAAAAAAAAATCAAAAGGGCAAGAGACAGAGAAAGTGTGAAACAGAGAGATTTTCATTCATACATAGATACAGAGAGAGAGAGAGAGAGAGAGAGAGAGAATGGATGGGAGAGTGTTTAAGATTTCTGTTTCTGTTTTTAGGGTAATTCTATTTACACACCACAAACACAATCTTAGTACACACCAATTACTCATTGCACAAAACACCCAATTTTGATTTTCTATTTTTCACTCAATACACACCATCAATTTTTAAATATTCCCAAAATATCATTATCTTCTCTAACCATAACCCTGACCCTAGCTCTGTCCTGTGGCCACCGCTGCCATCAATCGTTGCCGTCAACTATTCTACCTCTTTCTGCGGCCGCCACCCTTCGACCGACACCATTCCCTCTTCTATTTCCATCCCCAATCCATTTGCACTCCCGCTACGACAACAACTCACGCTGCCCTTTCCTTCACCGCTGACACTGCAACTCGTATCTCCTCCAACCCCCCTCACCTCTCTCCAGCCCTGTTGGCCACCCTCTACCGCCACCCATCATCTCTAGATCCCCTTCATAGTGCGACTCAGCTCCTTCACTCCATCATTCGATCTGCAGTTGTAAGAGAGAGAGAGAGATTTGGGTTTCCAAATCTACGGTTTGAAGAGAAGAAGATAAAGAAGAAGAAAAAAAAGAGGTTGTGGGTGGAAATAAGGGGAGAGAGGAGCTGCAACGGAGAAGGGAATACCAGTGGAGTGGGGATTTGCAGAGGAGATGTAACGCCCCGAAAAATTGGGCAGGGTATATCTATTTATACAATAAACCCACCTGATAGACAAACACATATATACACAACTAACTGTTGCATATATCCATTTCCATTTAATCCCAAATGCCAAATACATATTGTTCACATCTCAATGCCCCAGTTCCAATCCCAAGCATGCATTTTACAACAAGTATGAAATGGAAGCCAAACAGATAATAAGTACCTTACAGGCTTACAAATTTATCCAAGAATATTCTTGGTTACAAAATAGAGTTTCAACTCAACACAAATACAGTCTTGGGCTTACATTCAATAAATAGCCATAAAACAAAAATGGAGCCTCAGCTCCGAGTCCTTCCAAGTCAATGCCTTGGCGGAGACATAGCACCTGTACCTGAAATGATTTCCCTTATAGGGTGAGCCACAGCCTAGTAGAGATATACTACACAACATATGGGCCATGACAAGACTAAAGAGGAGTATGCTCATGCCATACTCATGATAAAACAGTTTATCTCTCTTTTTATAAAGCATGCAATGCTGAGATGCAACAACAGATAAAAGACCATTTCCATTTTAAACCATATATGTTACATGAATACAGGCTCTGTGAATCTCTAGGTGAGTGTCAAGTAGGCCCTAATGCACTACTTTGTCATTTTACGATGGCTGGAAGGCTCGACACCTAACCGCGCGGTTCTACACACCCTACCTAGATTCATCAAGTATTCATCTTTTTGCAAACAGATACATTTCTAAACATTTCTCAAAGAGCAGATACATTTCCAATGAAATGAATGTAATGCAATGTCCAACACAACAAATGAGGAATGTGGTTTAATTTACCTAAGTCTCATGCATTTCTACAACAATCATGGCTATCCTCCACCGATAGCCCAAAACAGATATTTCTAAACAGACATTTAAACAATTAAATTCCAAAAATTCTGATAAATACAATCTATTCCACATCTCATCAAATATAAACAACTACACTAATTTTCATATCACAATCACGTCCGGTAACCTCTCAAGGTCCATTTTTAACCGTGTCGGGTTTTATTCCAACAGACACATTAAGCAAAATTATACTGTTAATGCCCAAGAAAACATCATTTTCTTTCCAAACTCATTCTCCAAACATTATTCAACTATGACATCCTATTTTGATCAAAAGCCCCAAAAGTTAAATATAATTCCTTTATTTTCTTTAAAAATGCTCTTTTGGTCGCAAACCAGGAAAAATTTCAAAATCGATCGAGTTGAAGTCCGTTTTTGTTCAAAATTAAAACATAGCTCTTTCATAACCTTACAACATATTCCAAGTTTACACTTTTGCAATTTGGGCATCAACTTTTTATTTTTCTCAAAATTCCCCTTTTAAGCAAATAAATCACAAAATTTTCAAAAATTCTAATTAAATTATATACAACTCTAAACTCCATATAATCAAGTAAAAGTACATAAAGAAGTGTAGGAAAAATCCCTACCTCGAGCCAAGAAGCTTTCAAATTTTTTGGCAACAGAAATTGAATCTGTTCGGAGCTAAACGACGCCTTTCCCCCCCTCTGCGTTTTGATCCAAAGCACTAGGGGTCAAAAATGACTTACACTAGATTAAACCCATGAAAAATCAACTTGGAACCCCCTTTTTTCTTTCCTCACAGCAAGAACTCCAAAAGTTGAAGAAAAAGTCTAAACAAATATCTAACTAAACAAATATATATATATCAATTTAAAAATATCTAACCACAACAAATATCTAACCATATATATATATACACCTATATTTATATATATATATATATCAATTAAAAATACATTTCAACATCTTTAATGAAAGAAGTAAATATAATATTTTCTCACCACAAAATATATTTCGTTTAATGGTACACACCATAAATATTCACAACTCTTTTATGGAAATCAAATAATAATAATAAAACCACAACAATATTACATGGTAACTAACGGGTCACGATTCAATCAATTGGATTCAAAATGAATGGATTTTAATAGTTTAAAATAAATCCCCAACTGAGATTAAAGTATAAATTCAATTTGATTCAACTCGTTATAGGAGAGAGGCCGATTGAAGGAGATTTCGGAAGGACGCCCTTGACTTAGCAATGATGGTAGTGAAGAGATGTTAGGGTTTAGGATTGAAGTTTGGATGGGGGAGATGGAGATGGTAAGGGGTGGGTCACCGAAGCTAGGGATAGCAGAGGAGGTGCGGCCGAAGTTGGTAATGGCTGCGACGGCGATGGGTAGCGAGCGGCGACGGCAACGGCGGCGGCTAGGGTTAGGTTTAGGGTTAGGGCTTGTGGGGATGGGTTGCGTGGATTGAGAAATTTGTGTAAAGGTTAAAAATGTAATTAACTAGAAGAATAAAGATGTAACAAATTTTTTTAAGGAAATGGTGTGTACTAAGAGGATTGGTGGTGTGTAAATAGAATCACCTATGTTTTTATTTTATTCAAAAAAAAATGAAAAATAAAATTTGTAGGGTAAATTACACTGACACTCCTTGAGATTTGGTCTAATAACATCCACGCCTTGACGTTCTAGAAATTACATTCCCACCCCTATAGTTAATATGTTTATATAAAAGGTAACAACTCCTAGTAGAAAAACAAAGGAAATTACATTACAAAAAAAAAAAACAAAGGGAAGTAAAGCAAAGCAAGAAAAGAAAAAGTGCATGAGTTCAATGTCTTCATTCTGTCTAAATAATTATAATGACAGGGGGGGTTAGTGTAATTTTCTAAATGTCAAGGATGATATGTATTAAATCCAAACCTCAAGCGTGTAAGTGTAATTTACCCAAATTTATATGACATTGCTTTGTTTTTTGTTTTTTTGTTTTTTTTTTTTTTTTTTTTTCTGTTTCAAAGAAATAATTCAAAAAAAATTAAAAATGAAACTTGTTTTCAGAGAGTGTTTTTACCATATCCATCCCTCCTTCCCATTCAATTGCCACCCATAGCCACCACTACTCACTATAATCTACTGTTAGAGCGTTTTGTTCAATTTCTACTTATAGCATGTAGAATTAATTTAAGAAGTTGAATTTTTTACTTATTTAGAAATTGGGAAATAATACTTTTAGTTTTAAATTTTTGATTATCAACTTTTAATTTGAAAAAAAATTACACCAAACAAAAATGTGAGATTACTTCATATGAGAGTTGTAAAATATTAACGTTCTCTTTGTTTTCATGAAAAATATTTATTAAAAAAATATTTTTATATATGTATGAATGATTTTATTAATGATAAGGGTGAACGTGGAAGCGTAGGTAGTAAGGGTGGTGTGGTCATGGGGTGGCGAAAGTGGTAGTAGCAATGGCGGTGGCAATGTAATGGTGGAGGTAACGGTGGCGATGGTAGTGTAGTGGTGTTAGTAAAATGGGAAATTTCATATATGTGAAAGTTGTAAAATATAATTACAATTAAGTGATAAACTTTATAAATATAAATAATTAAAATCATAAATTTGTAATATGTTTTTTAAATTACCACTTAATGTTAATTTCCCCATAGTAAAACCTTAGTCTGAAAAATAAATTTTGCCTTTTATAAATAAAAAATAATTTCTAGTCAAATAAACTGTATTGTAGTGATTTAAATTTTTCATCTTATCGGTTCTTACAGGTCGGCCCACCCCCTGATAAAGCCTAAAGCAGAATCTCAATATGCAACACTTTTTAAGCACATGTCTTTTTTCCACCAGTCTTAATGCATTTTTATTTATTAAATTATACCTTAAGTTTTATGTGTCTCAATATTATCACATGACCTAAGGATGCATTGAGTCCCTGTGTATATATAATTAATTTAATAATTGTAATAAGATGATTTTAACATATTTGTGTTTGAAATGTGAGCAATATACTTATGTTCGCGGTTTGGATTTGGACGGTTTGTGGATCGGTTTGGACCGCCCACATCTATGCGGTTTGGGGAAAAGATAACCGCAACCGCCCTTGATCTGATTTGCGGTTTGTCTGAGATAGGGTTTGTGGATGTCTGGCGGTTTGCGGATTGGTTTTTTTCTTCTAAAATTAATTTTTGAGCCTTATTTTTTTCCCATTTTGTAAATATTATTTTGGGCCATTTTCTCCCCATCTTCTAAAATGCCCCAACATTAATAATTAATGAATTAAAACTTATAAAATTAAAAACACAATAAAATCAATTCGTAACACAAACAAATCATTCAAAATCTTAAATCAAATCATAAACTAATACAAGCACATATTTCAAAATCCTAAACTAGAACTCCATATTCATTAAGGAATTTAAAATTCCAAATCACACTTCATCCGAGACAAGTTCAGTTATGTAACAATAATAATATGATCAGTATTTATTCAGTTTCAGTTGATATAATACTATTAGCAAATGTAATGCTAGAGTAAGTTCCAAGAATAAAGGGTGTTTTGTTTTGGGCAAAAATATCTAGGTGGGATATATGAATGAAATCAAGATAAAAAAATAAGTAAATAAATAAAAAGTGCGGGCGGGTTCTTGCGGATGCGGGTTAAACCCGCAACCCGCAAATATGTCATATTTCAAACCGCATCCGCTCACAGTGTATTTGTGAAACCACCCATTTATATTCGGGTTGGGCGAAAATTGACTTACCAAATCTTTAGTGACAAATTATTTTGGAGACCATGACCAAAAATAGTTTTCTTAAAAACATATTTTACTTACTCTTTATTTATTCAACTGAACATTAAGAAATATGTAAAATATTTATAAAAAAAAAAAATACATTTTCCTTCAAATAGAAAAAATAAGAATATATATAATATTTTCTTTATACAATTTGTTTTCTTTCTTTTTGGCAACCAAGAGATATTTAGCTAGTACCACACACGTGGGAGTTTAAATTCAGTACAATACCATGTCACCATTAACTAATAATAAAACAATTAGAGTAAACTCACTATTCAAATATAATTAAAAATTCAATAACTATTACATGTGCCTAATGCATAGAAAACTCTTTAAATAAATTACTAAATATTCTGTTCAAATGATAGCATAATTAAAAAAATAATTATAATCAAATATCACATTATGTATAATTAAATAATTCTTTAATCAAAATTAAAATAATAAAATAATTAATATCATAGTATATCATAACTAAAAACATATTAAATCATAATAAAATATGAGTAAATGCCCCCCACCTGGATCAGTGAAACCCCCAATTGAATTTCAGCATTACAAATCCCCAATTTTCAAACTCACTACTCACCTTTAATCACAAACTCAGTTCAGAGTTCAGAGTTCAGGCCGCCATTATTATTTTCTCATCTTCCTCCTCCCTTCAAACCCAACCAACTAAGGCTACTCCTCTGCAACAAAACACATTTAAAGAAAAAAAGAAAGGCTGAGAGTGTAGTGTTCCATCTACCAGCCAACTTCGCACCCTTCCTCCAACAAGAGGCCAATTTGTTGACTGGAGTTGAAGAAGAGATCCAATACATCAGAGATAAATTTGAGCGCATGACAGCTTTCCTGAGAGTTGCCGATGCTATGGAAGAGAACAACCCCGAACTAAAAGTATGGGTCAAGTAAGTCCAAGAAGCTGCGTACGACATCGGAGATGTTCTTGAGTTGTTCGTGCTTCGCCTAGGACACGTCATGTCATGGTGCTGGATTTCGCGGTTTTCTTCGTAAGGTTTCTTGCTTTATTAAGACTATAAAAGCTCGTCACCAAATTGCTTTGGAAGTTCAAAGAATGAAGGCCAGAGTTATCGATATTTCGAAGGGACATCAGGGATACCATGAAAGATATGGTATGTTAGAGCAAGGTTCAAGCTCAAGGTCCACTGGTCTTAACACAGCATGCCATGATTATCGTGGCGATGCCCTTCTACTCCATGAATCTGAGCTTGTGGGCATCGACAAGCCCAAATCGCAACTAATTAGGTGGTTGGTGCATGAAGACCCTAGACTCAAGGTGTTTTCTGTATCGGGAATGGGTGGATTGGGCAAACCAACACTGGTTGAAAAGGTCTTTGATGATGCAATTGTGAAGAATCATTTCCAAAGCCATGTTTGGATCACTGTTTTTGAATCCTTCAAGATTGAGGTGCTCCTAAAAGGCATCATCAAACAACTTTTTGGAAGAAATCAAGCAACCAGTCCCGCAAGGGATGGACAACATGGATACCAACAGCTTGAAAGAGATAATTAATGCTTTCCTGCAACAAAAGAGGTATGTGCTTGTTTTCGATGATGTATGGGATATTCATGTCTGGCAATCTTTTAGATATGTGTTTCCCATTGGCAATTGTGGGAGTCGCGTAGTGCTGACAACCAGAAATACAGATTTAGCTTCTATTGCTAGTACAGAATATTATGATGTCTATAATCTTCAGCCCTTGCCTCCCGAAGAATCTTGGACATTCTTTTGCAGCAAAACATTTATGGAGAATTCTTGCCCTTCACACTTGGAAAGACTTTCAATGCCATCTTGAAAAGATGCGAGGATTGCCGCTTGCAATTGTGGCAATTAGTGGTCTTTATCAACAAAGGATAAAAGCAGTGTGGATGAGTGGAATAAGATCTATTGCAGCCTTGGTGTAGAACTAGAAGGAAATGATAAACTCGTAAGCATGAACAAAATATTGTCCCTCAATTACATTGATTTACCTTATTATCTGAAGTTTTGCTTTCTTTATCTATGTGTCTTTCCAGGGGACTGTTTCATTGACCATTGGAAATTGATTCGATTATGGGTGGCAGAAGGATTTGTAGAAATGAAAGTAGGAATGACAGTAGAAGAAGTTACTGAGGGCTACCTCAATGAGCTAATCAACAGAAGCTTAGTTCAAATGGCAGAGATGAGATCAGATGGAAGGATCAAAACGTATCGCATCCATGACCTCTAGCATGAAATTACTGTTTCCAAGTCAGGAGAGCAAAACATTGTGACAATAGCTGGTGAACAAAGAAGAGTGTAGCCCGAAAAGGTGCGGCGCTTATCAATCCACAATCATTTGGAAAATGCACAACAAAGCAAGTGTTTCACTCGGCTTCATTCTTTGCTTATGTTCAATGCAACAGATTCAATGTCCAAGTTCTCCATGCTTGCATCGTCAAATGATGGTCTACAGTTGCTAACCGTGCTAGACTTGAAAGGTGCCTTGTTGGAGACATTCCCAAATGAAGTTTTGAAACTAATTCAACTCAGGTATTTAAGTTTGAAGGGAACCAATGTAAAAGTAATTCCGAAGTCGATTGGAAAGCTCCAAAACCTGGAAACATTGGACCTTAAAGATATGTATGTCACTGAGTTGCCTGATGATATCCTCAAGCTCCAACAACTTCGCCATATCTTGTTGTATTGCTACAAACAAGATCTTGTTCCTTCCATTTGTTTTCAACACCATTGTGGATTCAAAGCCCCGACAGAAATAGAAGTTTGTCATCCTTAGAAAAACTTTGTTCTATTGAAACAAACCATGATAATGGGACCATTTTACTAGGAGAGGTAGGGAAGTTGACTCAACTGAGGAAATTACACATTGTAAAACTGAGAATGAAGATGGGAGGGTGTTATGCTCGTCCCTTGAGAAGCTTAGTAACCTTCGCTCATTAGTTGTTTGTGAAACATGAGAAGACGAGATCATTGATCTAGATTCTCTTTCTTCACCTCCTCAACTTCTTTGAATGCTCTACCTAGTAGGAAGTTTACATAAGGTACCGCATTGGATACCTTCATTGCACAGCTTGGTAAGAGTAATTTTAGCATGGAGTAAGTTGAAGGATGTTGATCCACTAGAATCCCTTCAAGGTTTGCCCAATTTGGTTGAACTTCAACTTCACCACACATATGAAGGGAAAGAATTGTGTTTCAAGGCAGGTGGATTCAAAGACTTGTGAGATTAGGACTTGCTGGATTAAAAAGATTGAGATGGGTGAAAGTGGAGGCAGGCTCGATGCCTCATCTTGAAGAGTTATTTATCTGTGAATGTAAATTGGTAGAGGAGTTACCCTCTGGCATTGAACATCTAACCAACCTTAAATCTCTTTATTTTGTTGATATGTCTTATGGATTGAGTTCAAGCCTGAACAGAAACTTAGAAGGTGGTAATTATTCGAAAATTGCACACATTCCAGAAGTTTGGATTGGGGACACAATATTTGGCTCTATGCAAGGAAATTGTCTATAGCGAGAGAGGAGATAGCTCGAACCATATTGGATTACCACTATATTTAGAATGCGTATTATGTATTTAGTTATTTTCAAGTGCTCTTGGTACTGTACTTTTTGTATTCATATTGATATCAAATTTTTGTCTTTTTTTTCTTCTCCTTTTCATTTTTTTTAGTAGATCGGGAGCTTGTTATTTGACCTCCTAATTTTGATCCTAGAGAGTTGGTAACTTCACAAGTTTTTAAATTGGGATTGTAAATCTTAGTGTTCGTTTGGTGAGGTTTTTATTTTATTTTAGTTATTTTGCTTTAGCTTTAAAATTTTTGAAAATTGAAATAAAGAAAGGTTTGCTAATTGTTCACTTTTGAAAAAACTGGCTACAGTTCTAAAAAATTTGAGGAAATAAGAAAAATGTGGTTTTACTTATTTTCAAAACAAGTTTCATTCCTTCTTACCTCCCTCACCCTTCCGTCCTTTGGCCAACCTCTCCACTCCTACAACCACCTCCGACCACTCCCCCCATTTGGTAACTTACTATACTTGTTTTGATTTTGGAAAATGATATACAAGTTCTCTAAACTCATTTTCTAGATTCAGTACCATATAAAAAAGATGATTGGTTAATGACTAGAGGGAATATGAGATCGCAGCTACCACATTTTTCTTCAAACCTTATTCAATCAAGCCAATAATTGTGATTTTTTTTAGTTGAATTTCTCTCAAGTTCATGCCCAAGGGGCCCATCACGAGTCCATTTCAATAATTCGAACCATTCATTTTGTAAGACCATCAATGTATATTATCCGTGAAAAAAATTTAATCAATATAATAATCGTATCATTTTTATTTTATTACATTACGTTTGGGGAGGTGGTTATGGACATGTTTGTATTGGACAACTTCTTGGCTTTTTTTTTTATTGGCACTAGAATATCAGGATCAAAGCCTGACTAATCCCAGGGGTTCACAGCCACTCGGTAAGGAGTTTCTTGCAAGTGCATCATGATTAATACAATGGTTTTCTCCCAATTTGATGGCCCCAATGAATTGTTAGCACTTAAGAGGTTTCAATCCCTGAACTTTGGAGGGAGCACAACTCCAAGACCTAAGGCCTTACCACCAGGCCAACCCCTTGGGGTTAACTTCTTGGCTATTTTTTAAATCAATTTCTCTCCAACCTTGATGGAGATTGTACATAATGAATGAGGTCTATTTTCATGACTCATTGATGGACCTCATTCTTTATGTACCATAGCTTTTTTGTCTTCGTATCAAATTTCATTATCAGACCATCTTTTAAGTGTCTCTTCTATTTGATCTCTTTATTCTTCTTCTAACAATAATGGTAGTACACAGAAAAGTATAAACAAAAGCGTATAAAAAAATGAATTGGTGTTGTGTTTTGTTCATTTTAAGTGTGCATATTTGTGTGTATTTTTTTCTTGTGCGCGTAGATTGCTCTTATGTCTAACACTTTCACATAGAACCTTGTAAAGAGTCAAGTTGAACTTAGTAAATAAGTTGTGCAAGTTTGACTTGAAAGCTCAATGAACTTGGTTTGTTTACATTTCGAGTCGATCTCGAACTAAATTTAATCAAATGAATCATAAGGCGAAAAACAAAAAATGATTTAATGCTATTGACACGAACTTCAACCAGTCCCATTCTCCATTAAGGATAATACCAACAAGTTCCATTCTTATACTAAAATAGTTAATATAGTGATAACAATAAAATCAAAGTTCCTAAATTAACCACAAGAATTGAATTAATCAAAACCAGCTACAATATCAAGGACTCTGCACCAACTAGGTTGCTATCTATCTGATATAAATTCTCAAGTCTAAGTTTTCCTTTTGAAATGTCATCTTCTGTAAATTCTCCAGCATCATCTGAATTTGAGCATAGCTCAAGTGGATGTACTTTTCAGGTTTCTAGAGGGACGTTTGGCATTGAGCTTATGGAGAAATGTTGAATGCCCGGTTGTGCTAACCCTAACATAATAACCCAATAACATCATACCGAGTGCTCCAAAAATAAATGTCTAAGCATCATCTTGTAGCTGATTATCTAGATGTAAATAACATAAAATCAGAATTTCAATAGCTTTCTTTTCTCTCCTCTTATTTATCTATTTTATTCTACACAACAAAAAGAACAATAGTGTAGTGTTAAGGCAATAGAAACCTTGATTTCAGATGTGAATGCGATTTCAACATATGACATGGACTCCAAAAGCCTAAAGAATGATGAAATTTCCAAATTCTAACTTTTTAATTGTTCTATAAACAGCAATGAAATTAACATTACTCTCCATGTGTATCGTGGTAGCAAATTTACAGACAACATTAACCTACATTGACTGATCATTTTGGAATCTTTCAAACCTTTGCATCAGAAAAGATATACAGAAAATCAATAATACGAAAACCTGGTATTATACAAAGCAGTGGTATAAAAACTCCAAAACCGGACAACCAAATCAGAAGACGTTTTAGCAACCCTTAGGCCTAGAGTATTTTAGGGGAAAAGATGGGCACCTTTTATTCATGTGCGGATATGGATCCATTGTATTGTATCCACGTAGTTCCATTCGCTACTTCCCTCGAATTTGGCAGAAATGGAGCTTCACCGTGTCCGCATCATTGCACCACTTTGGCAGGCGGCTTGAATTGTTTTCAAAGAACTTGAGAGTGTAATAAGCATATCTTTTATCTGCAGTTTGGACAAGATAAATTAACAAAGCAATAATATGTAAAATTCCTGACCTGGGTTTTACATCCACACAACAATCAATTTTAGTTGAACTTCCATATTTATTTAGCCATACAGTTCAAGATTATTTTGGTGATAGTAAAATGAAAGATAAATTACATAAATAGTCCCTAAAGTATACCATTGATTTCATTTTGGTCTATAATCTTCAATTTGTATCGATTGCATCCCTAAGAGAGAGAGAGAGAGAGAGAGTACCCAAATTAATCTGGCGAGAACAATCGCTGCGACTTCTTCATCTTCAATGGAAAACCCAAAACTTTCTTCGATTTCAATGAAGCTTCATTGTGACTATTCCCTTGATTTCGTCATTGGGGTTTAGGGTTTTGGAGGTGAATGAAAATGGAGGGTCGTAGGTATCTTCGTTTGGGGATTGAGATTGGCTTAAAAAACTAGAGAGAGAGAGAGAGAGAGAGGAATGTGGGATGGGTTACACGATGAAAGGAGATGAATGAGTGTTTAGGGTTTGATGTTTTGAAAGATGCCATGGAAAGACCTTTTAACTAGCATCTGTGTGAATCACACCATGGCGCAAAACAGTCGGGCAGTTCACTATCGCTTGAAATCTGAATCAAAAATATTTTTGTATTAAAAGGTCATTAGAGTAACGACATTTTGCGTTCATTTCTTAATGCTGCGTTTAGTTGGGAATGTGAGCAAGAATTTGAAAAGAAAAAATAATATAAATGGAATTAGATTAAATATATTTATATTTTATTTATTTTTACATTTTTTTTATTTTTAAATTTTTTAACCAAATACAACACAACGGTAAATTACTAAGGGTTGGTTTGGGATGTTCTAAAAAAATGCACTTTTTGACTTATTGGCTTATATGGATTAGGTTTGATGTGATGTGTTAGAAAGGTGATGCGATTTAAATAAGATGATGTGACTTAAATAGAATAGTGATTTTTTGACTTTTTGTATTATTTAGTAGATGCCAAACTTGTCCTAAAACCCTTCAAATTCTAACTCTTTTGTAATTTCTCTATTTGAATTTCAAAATTTAACAGATGTTTAAAGTATTATTTTATTATAATTAATATTTTTAAATTTATAAAAAATCATATAATGTGTAAATGATATGACATATTTATTGAATTTTTAAAATAATAACATCTATGACACAAAGAGTTCTTCAAAAAAAATAAATAAATAAATTTAGATTATTATATTTTTTTGAGCTTTGTACAATGATAATTAGAATTTGGGACAGTAAGTTCCTCCGTGTAGATTATTAATTTTACAAATAAATAAATTTTTTTAATAAGTGTAATAAGATAGCAAAAGTATGATTTATATAAAAAAAAAATTACCCCCAAGATAATTTTATCATATTTTGTCCATTTTTTTAAAAATAGATGAAAAAAACATATAGATTTCATTTGTTTTAATGTATTTATACCTACGCTTGATTTTGCAATGAAATAATCTTTTTATTTTCTTGTCTTTGGTTAACATTTCAAACTAAAACAAAAAACTTTGTACAGTAAGCAATGGGTAGAAACAAATAAGAAAATGAAAATGAGTTAATTAGACATTTTAACTAGTAACAAATATTATATAAATGGTATATTGAAGACGTCTAGTGTATTAGAGCATCTCCAATAGTATATCAATTTTTTTACTAAATTTGAGTAAAAATTTGAATAAAAACTTCCTTTGATATTAAGTGCTCCAACAGAGGTTTTTGGAGTTTTATCAGAATATCAGTCGACCGAGCAAACGATCGGGCGGATGTTCGGCCGGTCGACCGACCAGTGTAAATTTTTCATCAATTTTTGCCTTCAGGTGGTCATCCGGGGGGTCGATCGGGCGGACGACCGGCAAGTGTAATTGTTTCACAAATTTTTGCCTTGAAATGGTCATCCGGAGGGACATCCGGCAATGATAATAAACAGTGATTTGATGAAAGGCACATGCGTCCTCAGTTTGATGAAAGAAAAGTGAAATAATTCTCGATTTGATGCCTATTTGATGCAACCGTTGGAGTAGGAAAATGACTCATTTTTCATCAAATTTAAATTTAATGAATGGTTTGAGTAACCATTGAAGATGGTCTTAGGGATGCTATTAAATCCACCAAGATAAGACCGCGATGACTTCATGGATTGAGACAAGTCAAGACATTTTTTTTGAGGCCTAAATCCAACCAATTTTTATATGTATATATTTTTAAAATTTTTATTTATATTGACATATTTTTATCTTGTTGCTATGTTACAATGAATTTTGATTACACTTTATATACAAAATTATTAGGTAAACGAAAGAAGTATTAGAAACTTGAGTTAGATTGATTTAATTTGTATTAGGGCATCTCCAACGGTGTGTCAAATATTTCACCAAATCTGAGCAAAAATTTGAGGAATTCCTCTATTTGATATCTAGCTCTACAGCGGTATATTTTTGGCTATCAACAAAATGCCGATCAACCGGCAAGGTAATCTGAAAAATCTGTTTTCTTTGTTTGCTCATTCATAGCCTCAAACAATGGCTTCACAAACATCGAAACCACCGACCCAAGACCCCCCCATTCTCTCCTTCATCCTTCAAATACTACGATGAAAGTGCCCCAATCGCATCGCGACGAGTTCTAACCCGAATCGAGTCCTTAAGCCTCTTCACAATGTGGGCAATGATTTTCGTCAAATGGGTTGCCGTAGAATCGCCATGGGAAGTGAGAGGATAATGAGGAGGCAGAGAGACTCTTTCTTCATGGCGGGTTTTGGGTCATTGGTGGATTCGTAGAGGCAATTGAGGAGCATCGAAACGCCATAAGGAGAGAGGTTTTAGATGATCTTTTCGAGGTCTTCAATGTTGATCTAGTGGGTATCTTTGTCGAAGAGCTTAGAGAGAGAAGTGAGGATTCTTTGCTTTAGCTCAACCATGAAGAGGAAGGTGATCTGGAAGGTTGGTTCTGGGTTTTTGAAGATCTTGAAGATTTGGGTGCTTGTGAACTCATTGTTGTTTGATTTTTTTTGTTAATGAAGAATCAGAAATGGGTAGGGGGGTTATGAAGATTGATTTTGGGAATGTGAATTCATTGTTGATAAAGATTGATCTTGAAGATTTGGGTGCTTGTGAACTCATTGTTGATGAAGAAACTAGAGACGAATTCAATTTGAATCCGTTCAACTATCGTGTTGTCAAAGCCTCTTTCAGAGTCAATTTCGCATTCACTCAAAAAATGGTTTGAACAACCAAATATACGAAGTGAATCACCACCCGGCAAAGAACGCATTTCCACCTGGACACACCTCAATCGTTGTCTGGAGTCCATCTCAATTTAGGCTCAAAGTTAGCCAAATGTCATGGTTGCACAAACCATTTTTCTAACACTCTGTGTTACCTATTTTTGTGGGAATTGTTCAAGGAAGAGGATGATTAGGAGGACATCTGGCCGGTCGTCCGGTGGTCCCACCTCAATGGTCATGCACAGTAAAATGGTGAAAGGTGGCCCAAATCCTCAATTTGGTGAAATATTTTTTAGATACTCAAAGGGTTAGCAAGAGAGTTAGATGAGAATTCATCGAGGGGAATGGGACTTAAGCCTATTAAATAAGAGTTACCACAATGGCAACCTAACCTAGTTGACTAGAGATCCCAAGATCTAGATTCAAAGGGACAACCGAGTTGTGTATGACTCAGAAGGATCATTGGGGAGTCAAACTCCTACCCATTTCTATGATGAAATAGTGATGTCTGCAGCGTTTTAGATTAAGTAATACTTTTAATAATTCTTATATCTAGGTATACCTAGTGGAGTATGGCAGGATACTTTTCATAAGAATCATCTATATAAGTGTGAACTGGGCCGGTTCTATGAGATTTGTAAAGGGCTACAATTTTCTAGAGCACTCATGAAAGACCAAGTTGTTCAGGGCCAAAATTGTCACGACCCCATTCCGCCCCTAGTAGAATGGTGCTGTGATGGCTAGTAATCCGAGATTACCAAAGGCCAACTTATAAAGATTCACACAATCAGAGTATAAATATATGGGGCTTATATGTGTGGAAGCAATATATTTAAATCTAAGTAGTCCATAAGAGCTGTGCATAAATCAAATGAAATGACATACATTTGAACATGGTTTTACAACTTGGATACAAATTAAACAGAGTACGTATTACATCTTGATCAGAAGGCTTCTCAAGCCGACATATACAAAAGACATGAAATACAAAGCTAAGAAGCATAATCTTCAAGATGATACAAAACATGAATCCAAAACAAGTTGTAAATAACATCTAGGCATCATCGCCTTCTTGCTCGTCACCTATATATATATATATATAAGGAGAGGGTGAGCTTGGATACTCAGTGAATGATATTAGTAATAAAGGTTTAAATGAATGATATCCGAGATCTTTATCAAACAATATATATCATGGCTTATAACAAAACATGGGATGAATCAAGTTCATCAATCAAATCTTTCAAAGCTTCTTGGGATGTTTAATAACATCTACATATTACATGGGGGATGACATTCCGGAAAAAACAAGGAAATAATCGACTCGGAATCGATTAGACAAATCCACCCGAACACCAAACCGTTGGTGGGGCCATCCGCTCCTGAGGCGTCGATGGCAGAGATCTCTCAAACATGGTGCTACATGGGCTTAGAGTCCCCTAGCATGGGAGGACTTTCCAAGAATGTCATCAAAACAAGATAATACTTGATACAAAAACTAGGGATAATCATTCATGCTTGATCAAATACTTTCCAAAACAAAACAAAGCTTTATCAAAACTTTATAACATAGCTTTATTAAAAATACCACTCACATAGCTCTTCGGGTGTAGGGATTAAGGCAAGGATCCAAGACCTACAAATACATAATAAAGTCTACTGAATGCACCATAAGAAGACAAGAAGGAATGCTCAAGATGGTTGTGCAATGCATTCTCAAAACAAGCTTTACATGAGTGTAAATGGTCCGGCATTTCTTTCCAAAACCAAGTCAAGACAAAGTAAAACATGTCTTTGGGAGTTGAAACACTATTTTTTATCTAGGGAAAACATCTTGGGAGTTAAATCCTTGTTTTTCATCTAGGGAAAACATCTTGGGTACCAACAGGATCTTGGAATGGATGCCCAGAGATGATTTAGGCAAAAATGACCTAGCTAGGTAAACCCAGAAGGTCTTGGCCGAGGTCCCACACCTTTTGGCCGATGTGTGGTTAGGCTTCGGTGTGCAGCTGCCTGCCGAGGTGTTACAAGGTGCCGACAAGAGTGTATTAAGGTCGGCCTAGGTGTGCAGTGGTTAGCCTAGGTGTGTAGTGGTTGGCCTAGGTGTGCATGCAAGATAGGCTAAGGTGCAAGTGATCATGCAAGGTAGGCCAAGGTGAGATACGATGCTTGGCCTAGGTGTGAGATCTAGGCAAGAGTGGTTTCAGTGACCACACCTAGGGAAATGAGGTCTGGAAATTTGGGTTTCCCTCTTGATGAACATGAAGAACATGAAGGACATGAACATGAAGAACATGAATGCTAAAATCATAACTTCTTTATTCAAAATCTGAGATTTCATGAGATGAGTTCGAAAACATGGACCTGAGTACCCATACTTGAAGATTTCATGAAAACAAACACAAAAACATGGATCTTGATACAAACTTTCGGATCAAAACATGGTTTTTCTTGAAGAACACAAGAACATCATTTTCTCTTTCTAAACCAAGCTTTAAATCAATGCATGGCTCATGAATCATGCTAGATCATGCAATGTGATTGGATCAACATAAAGAATAACAAGAGTAGATCAAGAATCTAACCTCAAAACACGGATCTAACGGTTCAAGGTGTGAAGATCAAGCTTGGAAATCTAGTTCTCTCTCTAAGAACTCCTTTCTCCTCTTCCTAGAGCTTCTCTCTCTAAAAAGGCAAGGATATGACAAAATGATGTGGGTTTCTCTCTACTAGCAGACTTAACCCTCTGTTGGGACACGTGGCAACACCGGATTGGTTCTCCTCAAAAGGTGATTGAATGACAAGACAGGAGCATGACAAAGGGTGCACAACAAGTAAGGTGGTATAGACACTCCGGCAGGTAATGATCTCGGATTAGGACATAGGCTTTGGCAAGTAAGGTCCCAATGATCTCGGCTAGGAAGGATAACACTTGACCTAGCTGTGCCACACCTCGGTCTAGGTCATACCAGTCCCGGAACAAGATCGCTAGGTACAAGGATCAAAGATCTAGGCCGCCTAGATGATAACATCTCGGCCTAGATGATACACATCTCGGCCTAGGTGATGCACACCTTGGCCCAGATGGTGACATCTCGGCCAATATGCCAGGGTGAAGGTGGAGGTCAACCAAAATGGTTCCAAGATGGTCCTAGGTGTAAGAGGTTCAAAGGTGTAACCTAGGCTTGATATGACCTAGGCTTGGCATGACCTAGGCTTGACATGACCTAGGCTTGGCATGATCTAGGCTTGGCATGACCTAGGCTTGGCATGATCGCTTAACATGACCTAGGCTTGGCATGATCCATGATCTAGGCTTAACATGACCTAGGCTTGACATGACCTATGCTTGAGACAGCAAGGAAGGAACAAAGCATGCATACAACACTTAGGCAAATCACATAAGCACAAAACAAGACAGGGACCTTTACTTAGGCAAAACAAATCAAAGTCTACAAATGCAAGCTTAAGAAGACAAAATCATGCAAATGCACATGAACATGACTAAGACATGAATGTATGTTATTACAAAAATGAACAAATAGTGAGAACTAAACCGTGTCTGGTGATATACTGTGCGAGTTCTATCGTCTTGGTTTGCACAAACGACTGAATAGTTCAAGACATCATGTTCTCTAGTTAGCTAGTAAATCCAATAGTGTCTCACAAGGGAAGGTTCAAAGCCAAAAGCTACCTATCATTTGCAGAATATTTCTAATTTCTGTACTCTCTATAATTAGATCATGTTGTTGCATTTTCTCTCTGTCAAATTCTATTCATGTGGGGGATTGTTGGAAAATTGGTTATTATAGGCTTATTTTGGGCTAACTTTGAGCCCAAATTTGAGTGGGTCCCAAACGTCTTTTGGGATGGATCCGAAGAGTTGACGTGTTCTTTGTCGCATAGCAAGTCACATGATGAAGATGGTTCGTCAAAACCATTTATGAGTGAATGGGGACTGGACATCGTTTTCGGGTTCGTTGAATGGACAATTAAAGAATTTAATGTGGGTTTCCTTGTAAGGCTTGACCCACATTGAAACTTAAAGAGAACTTATGTGTGTATATAAGTTCTAGGTGGCAACTTAGGTTAGGTCCCAGGGCACCCCATGTTTGTAGAAGGAAGGAGTTATGGACAAATTAAACCTTGGCTCAAACCACCACACACACGCTGCGTCGTTCTGCATCATCCGTCGGCCGTGGCCGAGCCAAGCCAGCGAGGCAGTGTGGGTTGTGGGTTGGGTCAGTTCTAAAAAATACGGGGTCAATTTTCGTTCTAAATTTTCAGCCTGTAATGGAACTAAGTTATAGCACTTAGAATCAGCCAATTATCAATACACACCCACACAAAGTGTTAGAACAAATAAGAGAGTAGGCAGCAAGAGATTACAAGAAATACCCAACCTTTATTAGTTGCACCAATAATACAAAGATGTGCCTATGGAAACTCTTACAATACATAGTTATTTTCGAGTTCCATGGCTATACCTTATGTAGGCTTACAATCACTACAAAGATACAACCTGAGATTACAAGGAAAGCATGCCAAGTGGCATAGCGGTTGACACTACTCGCTTAGGAACTTAGGAACAAATCTGGGACTTTACTACCAATAACATACATCTTCGGCAATTTTGGTTCTTGATTTCCGGCTTGTCTTGTCTTTGCCCAACATAAGTAACTGCTGATAACCGCCATGTTGTCTGCCACACCAAGCCAGCCACGAATTTGGTTGTCTTGGCCACCAAACCAAGTCTTGCATACTGAGTGCCTTCAACTCCCAAGTATGCTGCAGCCCACATTTAAGTCATATTGATGCCTTGCATCTGTGCAAATCTTCCCATACTTTGGCCAAGGGTTGTGTGTTCTTTGTCTCAAAGACTTTGTCATCTTTTCACCTTACTGTCCTGGCATGCCACCATCATGCCATGGCCTTGGTTGGACATGGGCACAAGGTGTTGCCAATGCCAACCATGCAGTCTTCAAGTAGAAGGTGCAAATTGGTTATTATAGGCTTATTTTGGGCCAACTTTGAGCCCAAATTTGAGTGGGTCCCAAACCTCTTTTGGGGTAGGTTTGAAGAGGTGCCGTATATCTTGCCGCATGGTAAGTAACACGATGAAGACCGTTCGTTAAAACATTTATGAGTGAATGGGAACAGCGTCGTTTTCGGGTTTGTGAAATGAACAATTAAAGAATTTAATGTAAGATTACTTGTAAGGCTTGTCAAACATTGAAACTTAAAGAGAACTTATGTATGTATATTAGTTCTATGTGGTAACACTTAGGTTGGACCCAAGGGCACCCCAAGTTTGTAGAATGGAGGAGTTATGGACAAATTGAACCTTGGCTCAAACCACCACACACGCATGCCGCTTGCCGTCTGTTCGTCAACCAGCCAAGGGTGGCAGTCTGAGAAGTGTGGGTGGGTCGGAGTCAATTCTAACATTAATTTTTTGGACAAAATTTATTTGATTTTTTTCAAATTCCTGCAGAAACATTATTTGAATTTCTAAACAAAATTAAATTAATTTTTTGTAGTCTAAATAGTCCCTTATTCAATCCATTTCCAGCAATTTTAAAATTGCCCAGACAGATTGAAACTGCCGTGCAGTTATCTGTTGAAACTGCCACCAGATTTGTTTGAATTCAAACTGTATCTGTTCATTCAAAGCTACACCTGTTTGGTTCATATCTGCTCCTGTTCGGACAGATCTGTTGGTCACCATTTTGCCTATAAATACCAGTATATTCTAGCAGTTTAGGGATCCGAAAAAAAAATAACCAGAAAACATCTGTTCTTTTCCCATTTTACTCTTTCTTTGCATAATTCTTTATACTAGTTTTTAGGTAATACTTTGAGAGTATAGAACACAGGTTTGGTTCGTTGTACAAATTGTTTGGAGTGCTACTACAATTTGTGAAGATCATTCTATCCTAGGAGATAGACGTCATTTATTTGTAAGCAAGTAGCAGGAAAATGCATCTTAAGGACAAAGTGTCACATACTCAACTTGATCTTTTAAATATTTATTGGGTTCGGTAAAATAAATTCAGTAAGTAATTTATTTTATTTGTTTGATTTGTTTCAAGTTTTTTTATTTTTATTTTTATTTTACACAGAAGATTGTTCCAACAATATGTGAGTATGGATTCATTTTATTGTATCTGGGTAGTTCCATTCGATACTTCCCTCGAATTTGGCAGTAAGGGAGCTTCATGGTGTCCGCACCATTGCACCAATTTGGCAGGCAGCTTGAATTGTTTTCAAAGAACTTGAGAGTGTAAGCATATTTTATCTGCAATTTGGACAAGACAAATTAACAAAGCAAAATAATATGTAAAATACCTTACCTGGGTTTTATATCCACACAACAATCAATTTCAGTTGAACATCCATATTTATCTATACAGTTCAAGTTTATTTTCAAGATAGTAAAAATAAAGGGTAAATTACATAAACAGTTCCTAAGGTGTACCATTGATTTCATTTTGGTCCATAGTTTTTAATTTGTATCAATTACATTCCTAAACTTTACACATTGATTTAATGTAGTCCCCTATCCTAACTATCGCCTAAAAAAAGTAAGAAAAATGCTTATGTCAGCTTCCATAGTTTTTAATTTGTATCAATTACATTCCTAAACTTTACACATTGATTTAATGTAGTCACCTATCCTAACTATCGTCAAAAAAAAGTACGAAAAATGCTTATGTCAGCTTCACATAAGGAATTTGGAGAGCATTACGAGGAATTTCTCATTTTCCACCTAAATGAATCACGAGACACGTAAAATGAACATTATTTACAAAATAAAACGCATCCAAGACTTTCATTTCATTATTGAAAGTCGAATACATAGGGTGTTTGGCTCTTTGAATGATAGTATTTGGTAAAAATAGGTGTCAAAATGTTGTTTTTTGCCCTTAAAATGCTTGACATGAGATTGACATAAGCATTTTTAGTATGTTTTTCAGACAACAATTAAGAAAGGGCCTACATTGGATTAATATGTGAAGTTTAGCGATGTAATTGAATCAAATTAAAGATTAGGGACCAAAATGAAATCAAGGGTATACTTTAGGGAGCATTTGTATAATTTACCCTAAAATAAACTAACATTCTTTTATTTTTTTGTACGTAAATAAGTACAAAGCAGTGCACATGCAGACAATAATAGTTTTATTGAGGAAAAATTTGTTAATAATCATTCAATGCAAACTTAGGTGAAATGTGAGGGTGCAGTCATGAGATCTTCTAACCTTGTGCCAATACAATAACATAGTTTAAACCATCTAAATACTAGATTTAATATAAGCCAATTCAATAATTAATATTATAAAATAAAAAAATCATTGTGTTGATTGTGAAACATTAATTGGAAGCAAATTTGAGACTTTGTTATTTAAAATAATGAAATTGAATATTCTGGCCAGAGGGTAATTTATACTCAAAATTGGGCGAGCGAGATTATGGGCCTTTCTATGGGCCGTACGAAGAAGCTTAGAAGGTGGGCCGTAGAAGTGGTAGACCGGTCCAGAGTAAGAGATTTACCACTGAAGTAATTAGTATAGTTCGGTCACCATTGTTTAAGTCCGGTCTCATCGTTCAGGACTGAGGTATGTTGAAACCTTTGTTCGCGGACTGTTGTGGGTTAGGTAAACAATTCTTCCTGGGTAGCTCGGCCTTGCATGTGAGGCGAGGTAGGAGAAAGGTTATGTAGAGCGAGGTGATCATTAGATCGGTCGAGACATGATCTTGACTCGTTTGACCTCGGCGTGAGGAACGAGGTAGGAGTATGGGAAGGCGTATAGAGCTATGTGTTATTTCGATCATCTGGCGGTCTCAAGGGAAATGTTACTTTGGTCTTGAAGTAGTTCGGCCATAAGAAGAACCATCTCACTTGGTTTAAGCAGTGAGGGGGGTGTTGAGAGAAGCATTATCTCTCAGGAGTTTGAATCCTAGGAGGACTCTACATGGAGAAGTAAGAGTCCTACTAGGATTATGCCACACGAAACCTATATAAACTCACCAATATCACCTTTGGAGAGGTAGCATAATTTTGCTTCGAATACATGAGCTTTTGTCTATTTGTCTTGCTTCTTGACTTAGGCATCGGAGAGGTTTTGCACACACGGCTAGCAGCTCACGTTTGTGTTTTCAGGTGACAAAGCGACGTCGTACGGAGGAACGCAGACTTGATCAACAGGATTATACGAGAAGGTATATTTCTTTCCCGTACAATTGGCGCCGTCTGTGGGAATACAGACAAGAACAACCTCTTGATCAAGCTTTCTCTTGAACCTCAATGGCAAACAACGAAGAGTTACCTCAGTCCGCCATCGACGGATAGACTCCAGATGGGGGTGCAAGGCGCGAAGGCCTACCCTTAGTCGCTCCCATGGCAGATCTGGAGCCACAAAGACATAACTCCAGGAGGGATGCGAGGGGTCGAAGGCGAAATAATAGCCCTCATCCTCCTCGATTCATAAAGCCCGAGAAAGACAAAGGCGCGAGGATTGATCCTCAAATTACGGAGGATCGCGTCGGAAGAAACGGAGGACGAATTAATCGTAAGATGGCGGCGAACATGGAATCTCTAAGCGCCAGATGAAAGGAAAAAAGGTGGCGGCAGAGAGGGCGCAACAACAAGAGCGCCCTACGCCACTCGAGAGGGACATAGTAGAATTCTACACCTCCCAAGCGGAGAACAAAGCCTCGGGGCGAGGCGTCTGTAATCCGATCTTCGGGGACTCGTCACTCCAGTGCGAAGGCCCAGGCGAGAAGGTCACTCCGCGAGAGCACATATTGGCCCTCGCGCTACACCGCGAGCGAGGTCTGGAGGCAGAACAAAGTTGCCCGAGATCGTCCGACCTCGATCCGTGC